>OX465399.1:4811594-7217391 GCA_950005105.1 Lycophotia porphyrea
AGGGGTTGTGAAGGTGTCTTAAGTAAAAAAAAATATATTTAAACATGTATTTAAAAAAAAAAAACATGTGAAAAAGTTGAAACTTTGACCCCCAATATCTCCGTAACTAGAAGGTTCCCAGGTATGGTCTAGAACAAAAAAAATGATCGCAATGACGGGGAGAACAAGTGCCTTTCGGCTTCGTTAAGAGTCTTTTTACACCCTTTATAATGCGTGTTGTATCTTCAAACAAATTATTTAGTTGAGATTGAGAGTTTAAACATTGATTGTTATTCTACCATTCGAATTGGAATTTTATTGTGTACATTAATAGTGTTTATATTGCGTTGCGCACCCACCGCGGATAACGGAGCTCCTGCGTGAGCTTTATACCGTCAAACGAAAGGACACTTGTTTGTATACAGTGCAGCGTTTAAAATCCTCATTTATACCAATAAATGATCGTTAGCTTAATATTGTACATTGTTGTACTGGGTTCAATGGGCGGGGCTTTAAACACAGTGAAAAGACGTCATTTTATTAGTAAACAAGAAACTAAATAAAAACATCACAATAAATAGCCAAAGAGCTGCGTTCAAATATTATATGATGCGATATCTATCCGTAATGTGTTTAAATTCCCGTCACATAGTCAGCCATGTACTGATCTTATGTAAACTTCGTTCGAGCAATGTGGCCGACTTCAATGTCCGAAGTGAAGTCAGCCACAGTGCCTTGTATTATATGCATACATGATAATAGTATAAATTATTATGAACGTGGATATCCGTACAGTTTTGGATGATGTTTGTAATTTTTTCACGAATCCACTCTGGAGTGTAACTGTGTAACGCGAGGAAGTTATGTACCCAAAATAATAAACAGATGGAAGATTAGTTGTGGGTCTTTTATTGTTGCTAGTTTAACGTATACATTAGCATCATCTACATAAACAAGGTACATAAAAGACTAAGGTACAATCGCCAGCGGATCAAGTTACCACAAACTGTCAAAATCCTACAAATCATTTTGTAATAAAAACCCAACCACTCCGGGAGTGCCGACAGAAGTGAAAACCTTTTTTTTTTAAGATTCTGGTTTATTATTTCCTTTATTTATCTATACACATATTCATTACATTTTTAAATATTTTAAATTTAAAACAAAAAAAAAACATTAAAAAAATATAAAATAACAAAAAAAAAATACATACATACATACATAAACTCACGCCCTTTTCCCATGGGGGTAGGCAGAAAACACAGAACGCCACCTGCTACGATCCTTACAAACTCCTTTTGCCTCGTCCACGTTCATACATCTGGTCATACACGCACGCCGGTTGCGAGTACTACGCACCTGACCTTTCTGAAGAACCTCACCAATGAGGTCAGCGTATGTTCTTCTAGGGCGTCCCCTCCTGGCGTTGCCACTCACATCTGCCTTGTAAATACCTTTTATAACACATTTGCTCGTAAAGGGTCTCTTATTTCACCAATTTCAATATCGTATTGTATCTCATTACGCACTTGTGCGGTAATGTAAAGTAAAACGCACGGTTTCAAGATGCTCCGTCAAAACGAACGGTACTTTTTTAAATCTTAGCAAAGAGTTTTTATGTCAAAAAAGTGGTCAAAATTGTATGAATAAAATTTACTTTGGGAGATAAAATATAATAAATAAAAATGTAATTCTTTAATTTGATTAATTTTGACAATATATTACAACCATTTATCTGTAACAAAAACACAAAAATATTAATTTACTGTATTAGTAATACTGGCTGTTTTTTGTTGTGAGCCTTTGCCTTAAAAAAAAAGCGCTAATGCGCGCGCCTTACTAATTTGTGAACAAGTAAAAATTATTCCGCGCGCTTTTTCTTCTTTCAAATAAAAACAATAAAGCGATATTGTTTTTATTTGAAAATGTCGTGAAGTAATGATGAATTTATTAATTCGACACCGCCTGAAGTCTCAGAGGCAGTGAAAAAGGCTACTCTAAGCCTCTTGCCCGAAAAATCGACCGATAGATACTTACAAGCGTATAAAAATTTCGTATAAGAAAGTCCGAGTTTTATTTATTTCCTCGCAAATATGTCATAAAACGTCGTATGATATACGTGCGCTTTGATAATTACAGCCTCTGCTTTCTTGTAGCCCTCGCCTACGGCTCGGGCTAACAATATCGCCTCGGCTGTAATTTTCAACTTACCGCACTTATATCATAATGTACTATTGTTAGTCGCCTTTCACTCATCCTCTCCACATGACCAAACCATCTAAGCATACTTTTTTCAATTTTTGTCACTACATCTTCTTTTAAACCGCAACGTTTCCGTGTAACCTTATTCCTTAAAGTTCTGTTGTCTGGGTCTGTTGTACGCTGTAAAATATTTACTAAATATAAAAAATAGTAGCCCACCAGCATTGGGAACAGGGACCGAGCTACCGGTGGTCAGGGCTCTTGAGAGAGGAACCTCCTAACAATACGCGCTGTGTCCCGAAGTATTGCTTTCTGAATCAAGCCCTTGATCCAACTGCCAAGCGAGAGCCTCCTCAGATGTTGTTCGAGTTGGCTATTAAGCCATTGGCCGATACGACTATCGGCACAATGACTGCTGTAGGTACTTACGTCCCACATGTCGACAACCTCGCAAGCCAGATCTAGATAGATATAGATTCTGGATTATTTTTAGAAAATATTTTGCAACCGTAAAATCTGACTGTGTTAACCTGATTCGCTGACGACTGTACATAAAAAAAAATCTTGGAACATTTTTTATAACAGCAGCTACTTTCTAAAATGTAATTCATACCGGACACTGATAAATACTTCGGTACATTATCAAATCCGCTGTCCTTACGACTCCGGTCAACGTTGGACCTGTACTGCTCACAAATTATAGTAGCTATCAATACAACGTGTGGTTGATTGATTCTTCTAACACTACTCCGTCTCTACGGTAATACTACTCATCAACACTTAACTAAAACCTTCTAAACACTACTAAATCAATTCCTAAACTCTCTCAGCCTCCGACTACTCCTAACCAGCCTATGAACTACGAGCTCACACACAAGTACGATCACAGAAGTGATCATGCCCAGCATTAACGCTAACAGCGGCGTAGAGAACTCCCGGATGCCGACACAAAATATGGTGGAGTCCGGCGTGTGCGCACACTCAGGCATCGGCTCGTCGATCTCTGATTGGATGCGGGGAGGGAGGCCTACCTCGTACATCTTGCGGATGCTGAAAATTTATATTAACGGTTACGCTTAGCGAAAATTACAGCAAAATCGGGTGCAACGCATCGAATATGACAAAAGAGTAGTGTGGTCTACTGTAGTGTACGTAACTTATGGTTCTTTTAATAGTTTCATTCAAGTTTTACCGACTTCAATAATGATGGAAATGATTTCGTACGGAATACTTTATAGGGAAAGGATTGTATTTGACGCGAGTTTTGGCACTAAAATAAATACTTACGCGTAAGCAATATGCTCTTTATACGGTGAGTTCTTCCTAACAACGACGCCCATTCGCTGCAGCGGATACAACTGCACCAAGTTCGTCTCACAGATCTCCCTCTCGGTGAACGTCTTCTTAATCAGAGGGAAGGCGAAGGTCGTCTCGACGTGGAAAGCGAAGCCTCCTTTCTTCACCAGAGCGATGCCTTCTTCAGGGGTAAAGAAGTTGTAGTGGGTTGCCGTGGCCACTTTTTTGTGGTAAAGTTCTATGGCTACTGGGTCTGTTGTACGCTGTAAAATGGGCCTGCGTTTTTATTTAGGTTACTTGAATGTTAAGTTTAACATTACAATGTGTATGGCGATGCTTGAGGAATGCTTAGGTACCTTTGTTTAGCACTGTGCATCTTGTGACTGAGATCACGATGAAGGACAGAACAGTGAACTGGATATACCCACAAGCGAGATGCACAGATGACCTCACAATTAGGATTATATTATAATTCGTATCCCACTGCACAACAAATGCCTCCCGCCGCTCCTTTGAAATATAGAGATCTAAAACTGGTCTGTCTTTTAGATAAAACCTACTTACCTTAAAAAAGTCTTTATCATACACAATATCATGTGAGCCAGCCTTTAAATCGCTGTTTAACAGATCCTTTAGTGTCCTGATGTTCCTGGGAGTTTCGAGTAGCAACGAGGACACTATGGTGGCGTTGTAGTACTGGTACAACGTCACGGCATACACGAACGTGGTGAAGATCACCAGCTTCGTGGAGGTCGACTTGCGGTTTATCGAGTTGCCTGGAAGTTAAGCAGGTATAAGGCCCGGTTTCTGCTAAAGAAACCAGCGGAGTGGACAGCAGCTGTGCGGGAATCGACTAATTTTATTTGTTAAAGTCCACATAGTCTCGTGTGATTGGTCAAATCTTACGTCTCCGCACCGCTCCGCTTTGGTTGAAGCTGGAGGTCCCGAGTATGCAACACGTGACCATTCCACGAAAAAGTCGTGTGGTGCAACCCGCAACCGCAATGTATGAGTGTATTTCTACCAGCACCAGCCGTCAAGTGGGGAAAGGTAATAGTATCAGCTGCTCCTATTAGCCTTAAACTTTGCCCGACCGTCGCCGTACCGATACCGATCAGGTGAAAATCTTTGAATAGAGAGGGATACAGACAGTATAGCAAGAGAAAGAAGCTGAAGCAGACCAAAAGACAAATGAATGAATACAGATGGTGCCTTAAAGGAGAAAAACACGTAGACAGGAAATGAAGCGACCTCAAATAAATTGGCAAGCTACCTAAAAATTACAAATTTAAATGACCTAAAACTGGCACGCAGTTGACACATTTATGAAACACAGAGTAGGCAAGAACAACATAAAACGTAAAGCGCGTTAGCCATTAGTCATACCTTGTTGACAAATCGCCCCCCAAATGATCAGTCCCGCCAAACTCAACGAGTACTCTGCATTATCGCCCCTTTTGTTCTGCACCACCAGCATGGCCCACAGTGTAACGGCCGTCACCACCAGCATGGTGATGACGCAGTACCACACGACGACGCTCAGAGGCCGCGTGTAGATCGTATAGAATCCACCCGGGTGCTTCGGGTGGCGGAAGATGAAACTGTGCCTATGAGACGGAGAGAGAATATTTGAAGTTCCAAAAACTCTTGGTTTTAGTGGTAAATTATTATATAATCTTACATTAGTACTCCATTTGGACCTAGGATGTTATTAAAACGGCTACACTTATCTACGAAGAATCTGGTCGAAAAGAGAGCTGGTCCGAAAGAGCTTTGTGCCCTTATGTAACAAAAAGGGAAAAGACGCGACTTAACACTGCATTCACTTTATTGCATGGACTTTGGATTTTTTATAACCGGCTCAAGGCGATAACGGTAAGTGTTGTCACTACCTTGCCTATCTACTGCAATGGATGTATGTGTAAATGATCAGTAAAGCAGCAAATTTTACCTCGACATCCAGACCTCCGAGATGTACTGGACGTGCTGCCCTCTATCGAGCCGGTAGAAGATAGGGGCTCCACCTATTTCCGCCATGCCACTATTAAGAGCGTTCACCATCCCGTCGAAACTGCCATTGCGTTTGTACCCCCATGTACTGACTCGGTGCAAGTCGTAGCTACAAATAATAGTGTAGCTATTTGAAAGCGAAAGGAAAAAAACAAGAAGGATACTTAATTATACCTACACCATCTCAGGCTTCTTTGAACCTGAATCTAGTCTAAGAAGTATTTTATTATAATTTAAGAAATTTACAGCTATTATGAATTGGGATAAGGGCGACCCCAAATGAATTGGGATAAGGGCGAGAGAATGATGATAACCGTGCCGTAGATAGGATTATTATGCTCATAATAAAAAATAACCGACAATTTTTGTAACGTGACTTTAGTTAGCTAAGAATCGTTTTCAATACTAACACATTCCCATCGTCGCTGGTTAGATCCGAACTAGGACAACCCCTGGCTGGAGCCATTTCCCTAGCATGTAGGTATAGGATTCCAGAACTAGGGTCATAGATAATCTGAAAAGTAATGCCCTCGGGAATTGAACCTTGCTAAGAAACCGGTTAGTCGGCAGTTCTGAACTCACCTGATATTATACATATCTCGCATAAACTTCATCATTGTGAAATATTTCATTCGATGCACCGTGTCTACGTCAATCTGCGATTTAATAGGCTTCTCCATGTACTGCTCTATAGTCTGGTTGGCCAACCTGGGCGCCGAGAGTATCACGACTGCCGTCTTGACGAAAGCGCCTTGTAAATCCCATCGCTTCGATTCTTTGATACATAATGAAGAATCCCAACTTCCTACCATTCTAACATTGTATTTCCCCTTATAGTTAGATCCAGTATTATAGACTTCGTACAGATTGAATGTTTCATCGACCCTATGTGCGACGATAACATCGGAGTCTACTTCTACAGGGTACCGAGATAAAGTTTCCGTAGTCACCGACAGATGTTCCGTAATTATTATAAAGGAATATCCCTGAAAAGATGTGGTGCTTGAGTCCAACACTGTGCTCCATCCTGCACAGGCAGTGTATATCACTAACCCAACTCTAGGATAAGACTTCGTGACATTATAAGTAACATTATAATCAATTTTAGCACTCGCGATCAGGACATCGTGATCGCTGAAAAGTTTATACATAGCCTTCACGAAATAGTTATCGTAACAATGAAATATTACTCCGTTTTTTATATTTTTATGTTTTAGAATATCGATTATCAGAGGAACGTCTGTTACAGAAAGAGTTAGTAATACGTTGCAGAATAAATTCATGTTGAAGTAATGACGAAAGTTTTAATCCGTGTTCAGTTTCTCATACACTCTTGACTCCTGTAGCCTCTCAACGTATCTGGTACTCCGTACTAATCAGTTCTTTGTGAATGCACTTGAGCCTCCACTCATGTAGTGATTGGACTCGATTAAACTTGAAATGCGACTGACAATAAAATGGGCGCGATTAAAAAATATTTCCTATTAGGCCAGCAGGCCACTGCGGCGCGCGACTGCCTCCACAACCGAGCGAGTGTAGCTTACTCTCTCGGTTATGGAGTCAGTTTGGCTCAAGCACAATGTGCACCGCCTTCGCAGCATATACTAGTCCATTCAGTGCCCAGAACCCAGCATATGAGTCGAACAATAATTTGTTTGTTCGCACAATCCATATCCGTAGCTATGGACTCGCTAGTCGGGTTCTGGGCATGAATGCAAGTCATCTATAGTTCATTATAACGACGACTCGGATTCGGGTTGTGGGCACGCGAACCAAATTCACGAAGTTTTCGCGAAGTACTGGGCAGTGAATGGGCTAGCTTATGTCCGCGGCTTGGCCCGCTTGGAGTTCGATAATTGTCCCACGGGATCATACTACCGGGATAAAAAATATCCAGGTAATAAAATATGTGTGTGCCGAATTTAATCCAAATCCGTTCTGTAGTTTTTGCGTGAAAGAGTAACAAACATCCATTCATGGCCACAAACTTTCGGATTTATAATATTTATTTAATACATTTATATTAGGAACTTAGGAAATAGGATTGACAAGTTTATTAAAGCGGCAATTGGGTTACGAAAACAACTTTGAGATGGCCTAACCACAGGCCTAGCGTACTACGGAGTTCTAATAGAATATGAGGCTAGCTTATACCTGGTGTTGTAATGGCAGAGACAAGCCAATTATTCAGTTTATCAATTCATCCTTTTAGCTAAGAAAATAACGATAATAATCGAGATTAAATATACAATTCATCTTGTTCCTCAGCCAGTCTAATATAATGACTTCGTAAACAGCAATAAGTCGCGTAAAAAAGGTGGATTGGTAATAGTTTCAAAAGTAATCAATAGATGTCACTGTGCGCTGACGTCACGTTCCTGAATTGCGGTGTTAAGATTCTCCGGCGCTTGGTTGGGTGTGTCGCACCTAGTAAGTATGGTATCTCTGATTTCCCTTCAAAACGTATAAATCTTTCGCCTTTTACTAAAGATTTCCGTGGAGGGGAACACTCAAATGAGTCTTATGTATTTTTGAAATACTCTGCTTCGGCAGAGTTTATATTATACCTTGTAAACAGTTGTATATGTGACTATGTGTTCACCATGTTATGAAAATAATTACACAGTATACAGATAAAAAGTAATAACAACTGTTCGTTCTACACTACAGAATATATATCTATCTAATCTAAATGCTTGTATATCTACACTAATATTATAAAGAGGTAAAATTTGTTTGTATGTAGGGGTAATCTCCGGAACTAATGATCCAATTTTAAAAATTGTTGTTCACTGGTAGAAAGCTACATTATTCGTGAGTGCTATAGGCTATAAATTATACTAATAACATGCATATTAGCCGAGCTATCACAGTTATTGTCAGGCCCTGCGGAAAAAATTACCTCTCAAAACAGAGTTATTTGCATACGCTGCCTTAACCGTTGTATATAATTGAAAACAATGTAAACATGGGCAACCTGGTCCGTTTTTAACAGTTCTACAAAAAAGTCCGTGACACCATATTTCTTTATTTTATATTTTAGCAGATATAGTAGCTTTTATGTACAAAAAAAGAATTTTTCGACATACGTTTGGAAGATTTTTTAAACAACAAAATATTAAACTATAAACAATAAAATATGTTTATGATCACAAGGATATCATCGAGATAAGATTTGCCCTTTGCAGTATGTCGATCAGTTAAATAGTTTCGAAGATAATATAAAATTAATAAATCGCAAAATGCCATCCAACATTCCGAACCGCATTAGAACATGCCCCATGCATGGTCATTTGTTACAAGATTACGTCACTGATAATATGGGAAGTATGTACCATGGAGTCAAGCTCATGTTGAAGCAGTGGATCGAACACTTAAGGACTTGAGAAACTCAGTCGCGGTCGTGGGTGGTGTAACTTTTATGTTTGCTGGTGACTTTCGGCAGACACTTTTCGTCGTCACAAAAGGGACAAGTGAGAACATCATTGAGGCATGTCTAAAATCATTGTCCATGGAGTATAACTTAAACTTTAATTTACGTACTAACATGAGAGCCCACATGAAATAATAATATGGTTAATGATTTTCCACAATAGTTGCTCAAAGTTGGAGACGGGCCTTTTTCTTCTCCAACCCTGGGCGCTAACGCTGCCAGCGGAAATCGTTATAAAAGAGAGGCTGGGTAGCATTGTTCACAGCTTGCAGCAACTAGATAGTATAGAATAGATGCAGTATATGACCGACGATACAGCCAATGAAATCAATAATATACAAATAACATAACATAACATCACGCCTTTAATCCCCGAAGGGTTAGGCAGAGGTGTACCTAATAGTACACCTACATTTCGCCAGTTATGCTAAGTTCCATGTTATAGGGGGTGAGTCTATTACCATCAACCGGGTACAAATCTAGATTCCGTGGCTGCTACTGAGAAATTCCTGATGGAAAAACATAATGACACTGCCCAACCCGGGAATCGAACCCAGGACCTCATGCTCAGCAATCGTGCTTTCGACCACTAGACCAACGAGGTAGTCAATAATCAAAAACATCAATAAACTAATTTTACAAAAAATCCCCGGTTAAGTCAAAATCTACAAACACGTTCTATTGATACAGTGTATAATATCGAGGATGCAGTCCACTATCCGCAAGATTTTTTGAACTTCCTTAAGCCATCTGGCCTGCCATCTTACGAACTGCTATTGAAAATCGGAACGCCTATCGTGCTTTAAAGAAATTTAAGCCCACCTGACCTGTGCAATGGCACAATGCTACTAATAAAAGATAACTGTAGCGACCATTCTTATCGGACCAGGAGCTGACCAGTTGGCGCAGATCACGAGGATTCCAATGATTCCCACGGACCTGCCTATATAGTTCAAGCAACTCCAGTTTCCCATAAAACATAATTTGCCCTGTTTACTATTAACAAGTACCAGTGACAAACGTTCTCTTTGGTTGGCATTTACCTAAGAAAAGAATATTTTACCCATGGGCAGTTATATAGGTGGTTCATCGCGAATTGGATCACCCGCAAATCGGATTATTTTGTTACCGGAAAATAAAACAACCTCAAAAATTCTAAACAGAGCAATTTTAATTTTAATACCTATTTAATTTCATTAGGTGCCTACCAAACTTAAATTTTATAACATTATTTCACCTATAGAAAGCTACAATATCGAGTAATACTTATAGCCTGTACTTATTTTCGAAATCCACGCGGAAGAAGTCGCGGGCGAAGTGCTAGTCAGCAATACTTACAATAAAAATGTATCGAATCGCTGTCTTTACATGGAAGTCAATACATATAATAAAAATGTAACGGATCGCTGTATGTACATGGATATATGAGAAAAAATATTATTGGGACCTGTATCAACGCAAATAGCACCCAAAACAATGATTGTTAGAATTTTTTGGTGTGTGTGTTGTGCACGCTAATCTCAGAAACGGCTTATCCGATTTAGATGTGGTTTTGACTAATATATTGTGTTTCATGTCAATCGGTTCATGAATAAAAAAGTTATACCGATTTTTATATCTATCTGTTCTTTCTCTGTTCAGTAGCATTGAATGAAACTTTATTAAACTTCATAAAAATTATGATTATACAAATGACATTATGATTATATCCAAAAAATGCTACCCAAATTCAATATTCCACGCGGACGAAGTCGCAGGCACAGCTAGTATATATATATATATATATATATAATCTGAATCTCGGAACGGCTCCAACGATTTTCGTGAAATTTAGTATGCTGGGGGTTTCAGGGGCGATAAATCGATCTAGCTAGGTTTCATTTTTAGAAAACGTCGTTTTATCCGTGAAAAAAGAACAAGCATAGCTGCTCAGTCATCCAGGTTCAAGTACTTACCTGGATGACTGACCTGAACTTAACCAAGCTCTAATATCCGTTATTATTTATTATATACACACATCCAAAGTGTTTAGGGATATATAGTTATTCACGTATTTAAACAAAACTATGTATAAGGAAATCTTGACCCATTTGCAAGCGGTGTGGTTGGAATACAAGTGCCAGTACCCCATCACAGTATTTAGCAGCCGTTAAATTGCATTTTATCTAAACGCGGTCAGTTCTGCCGCCTAGATGTAGTCCCGCCCATATCATAATTGTTTCACTTTGAAGTCCCACCATTACTTCCTGGGGATTTCGCAAGCGAGTCTCATGTGGCTCCAGGTTTAAAGAATCTGAAATCTGGAAAGAATCCGAACCGGGATGCATCTGAGAGTAACATCCTATTCTATCTATACAAATATAATATTATAAAGAGATATTTGTTTGATAGTTTGTATGTAGGGGGTAAACTCCGGAACTAATGATCCAATTCTAAAAATTCTTGCACTGGCAGAAAGCTGGTTTATTCGTCGGTTCTATAGGCTATAAATTATATTTATATCATGCATATTAGCCGAGCTATTACAATTTTTGCGGGTGAAGTGCTAGTGTAATAATAATTTTAAATATTTTGAAGAATAAAAACATATTGTGAAGGATCGGTTTTACTGTCATAATTATACTCTATTAATAAACAACGAGATACATCAACGCCTAGCGATAAAATGCTAGAAAAGAAACGTCTTTAGCCATAATTCCATTGTATTAGGCGAATAGATTGCTGATCACATTGTAAGCCATGTACAGATCAGTTGAACCAACATGGCGGTCGTCCACGCAGGTACAATAATGGATTAAGGAAAACAGTGCACGAACTGAAACTTGGAAAAAATAATGACATCATATTTTCAAGAACATTTCATGTTCTTGATAATTGATGCTAAAAGCTGGTAAAAGTAAGGAAATGTGCCCAATGCACTTTTCCTAGGTACCTACTACCTCCGTAAACTATTTAGTATTCTACCCTACTTTATTTTCTTTACGGATGGGAAATCATCGAATGACTTCTCCCGCTCTGGGCAGAGCGGAAGGGAGTGTCAGACTTGTACTGACTAAAACCCATCCATGTTCCTTCCTTGCCCTTTGTGTTCCAGGGCCGCGCTATCTCTTTCGAACAGCCCGCAGCCCTGGCAGGCATCGGCCCCTGCGGGCCCCTCCCTATTTGCTGACATCTCTTTGAGGCGCGCGTGGAACACGACCGCGCCGTCAACACGGCCTGTCGTCAAAAGACGGACGGACGGCGAGCTAGCCCATTACTCTCCGTCCCAAGGTCCGCGTCTACGGTGGCCGGAAGCCACCACGTGACCCCCGACGCCCGAGGCGTCTCCCGCGGCGGCTGGGACGAGAGGTTCTCTCCCTCTCACGCTCCGCCACCTCCTTCGCTAGCATGACTGCTTCGCAGAAGGAGGTGACGGCGTCCCATTCCCTTTCGCTCCGGACCATGGACTGGACCAGGGCTGGACGCGATAGGTCGCCGCCGCCGGTCGCCGCTACGAGGACACGGCGGTGCTCCGCCCAAGCGGGGCAGACCTCTACCGTGTGCTCCACCGTATCCTCTGGGCGACCCTCACAGTGGTAACACCCGGGCGTTTCCTCCCGCCCGATTCGGTGCAGGAACCTCCCGAAACAACCGTGTCCGGTGAGGACCTGCGTCAGGCGGAAGGTGAGGGTGCCGTGGCCCCTCTCCAGCTACTCCTCAAAGAGGGGACTTATCGCCACTATTGTGGCGTGCCCTGCACGGGGTTGCGATAGTCGCTCTCTCCATGTCGCCATGAGATCGCGCCGGAAGTCTGTCCGCAGTGCGACAATTTGCCGCGGCAGCGGAGTTTCCCCCCGGCGTAGTGCCTCTACGCGCCACTCATGTAGGCGCGCGAGGACTATCGCCTCCAGATCCCATGGCGGCAACAACCTGCCTACCTCATTTGAATAAACAACACCTTGAATTTATGCTAACCTAGTACTTTTGGTCACCAAAAGACGAATTTAATCAAAATTCGGGAAAACCATATTTATTTGATCATCCCACGGAATACCACATTTTTTCGGGATCAAAAATAGCCTAATGTGTTAATCCAGAATATAAGCTACCTTGATACCAAATTTCATCCAAATCCGTTAAGCCGTGAAGTAGTAACATACATACATACAAACTTGCGCCTTTATAATATAAGTGTGATTCATTACACGCCACGGCCCACGCTGTACAATGGAACATACTCGTAATACACAGGTGTTCCTGGCATGGATCTGGGTTTTATATACCTAAGCCAGTAAGGCCAATAACCGCCTAAAAACGCTAGGTTTGGATTGCTTTGAGGTAGGTACACTTATAAAGTCCTACTTTTGGTAGATAATCTGAAGATTCGCAATTTTGTTTGTTGGTGGAAATTGTCGAATCTGTGAAGTTGTGTGTTTACGTTGGATTTTAGAAAACCCATCCCACGCGCTCGTAGTCCCGCCCGCCGCGGGTCCCGCTGCTCATACTATTTTTTTAATTCAGACACGCGAGCGTGCACCCGCACGTGTATAGCGTAGTCTTGAAAGGTACGCCACAATGAGAGGGTGCCTTTACTGTCAGCAAATCAACTGAAATTATCAATATTTTATGAGCGAAGCTTCTGTTTACGTTAATAGAACCTCCATTAACGTCAACATCATGTCGACTTTTGATAAGAATAACTATCATAGTTTTAATAGGGATATTTATAGTCAGCCTTTAGCTTTTAGTGGTTTAGGTATGACAAACTCTAATAGTCCATGCAATAGTACTACACTATCAACTAGCTATATAAAACAAAAATTCCCACAGTACATTTGGGAGCATCATCATATACAGTTGTAGTAATAATTAAATAGTTTTTGGTGGAAATATTTAATAAACATTAAATAAATAACTAATCTAAATAGAACAAGCAAATTACACAGAGCCAGGCACATTTAAGAACTGTAAGTAGAGAAAACATCTTGGAAGGGAAATTCTGCATTATCAGGAACTAGGAGATCGGACAGGAAACAGACAGTACCAGCAGTGCCTTCATACAGGCTCTCCGGATTATCTGGTAACCTTGCATCCCTAACAAATTCTTCTGTAAACATGAAGTCAGCAAACATTTTTGCCCTATGCAGGTATTTAATATCACCAGTTAATCTATGCAGGAGCAGGAACACATAACCATTCCCACCGACTCCATGGCAAATACCAGGGCCCTTGCGTAACAACCCCTTCTGCCACACCAGTTCACCAGCCTTGATACAAGCTTCGTAATATCTCTTATCTTTGTAAACTAAGTATGCTTTAGCCATTGCAAAGATGGTGCCAGGAGCACCATGGCACCAATGCACCAGCTTGTGGTCAGTTTGTCCAATTTCCTCCATACAACAAGGCCAGTTTCCTTCATCATTTTGCAATGAACAAAGGTATTCTAATGATCCTTTAATGTCATTAGCAGCAGCCCTGTTAAATTTAGTATAACCAGGAACAGATAAGAGTATCTGCAAGATAAAGCTCATCCCATGTGCGGCTCCAAGGTACTCTGTGTTAAAGTAGTGATACATCAATGGGCAAGGAGAATTATTTTTTGTAGAGAAATCCCTTCCCGAGGCCACTATCACATCACAAATCTTGTATAATTCCTCATTCGTAAACACTGGTTTTTGAAGTTCCCGAGTCATCCACAAGGCTCCAGCCAGGTAGCCAGCACGCCCAACAAAAAACTCATCTCCACCACATTTGAGGAACTTAGGGTTAAGATATTGGGTGTACAGAGATTTGTATTTCTTCAGCATTTCAGAAGAATTTTCATCGCCCATTTCTTTGAACAAAACTGTGGCTAAAGCGTAAGTACCGGCGTCACCCAATAGAAACGAAGTCTTGACTCCCGCCGATGTCTCCAAGGCTGGCTTTAAATACTCGACGCTCTTTTCTAAATAAACAGATTTATTATCCGAAAGTATTGGGTTTTTAGATAAAGTATAATACATATAAGAAACGCCGGTGACGCCGACATACAGGCCACCATCGACATTCTTCCGCGAAGGATGCAGGCGTTTGGAAATACTATTGGTAAACTCATGTATTTGAGAAATTACGTCATCTCTCTCAATCGAAAAAGGCTCTCCTGGCTTGTAATCATCGTATGGGTTTAGAAAGAATCGTACCATATTTTCTTCAAAATTGACAGGGACCAACAAACTGGATGTAATTATGCTCTTAAATGTACGAAGAACAGTCGAAGAAATCTTTTCGAAGCTTCTACGCATCAATGCAACTTTTATTGAAAACCCTTGTAAGAAAAAAATTAAAATATAGATGAAAATAACTTTTCTAGCAAACCTTTCTTTCGCTTAGCAAGACGCGATATTGTTAGTGTTTTGTTTTAGTAAACTTCTTGTCAATCACTTGTCAATTCAATCGTTTTCATTCATTCATTTTTGCCAACCGAACAAGCATAACTGCAAAAATCAAAAAATATTCGGTTGCGTTCACGTTTGATCCTATTTTTCCAGTATTGGACTTATTGCGCTCCAGTATTAAATACAAATAGTTCCAGAACAATATTTAATGTAAATGAGCCTACATATAGATATAAATACAGATAACTCCAAAACTAGAATAACAGCTTTTTCGCTACAAACATAGATCAGATACTAAGAACATAGTGCAAGGCCGTTATAAGCGTTACTAAGCAACCTGTTTGTCTGAGTGATGAATTAAAATAGACCAAAACTGTCTTTTGTACGAATTTATTTTAATATAAAATAAAATTGTATCAAATGGGGCCAATTGTTTCATAAGTCGTTTTGTATCGTTGTTGTTATAATATTATTACCATTGTAGAATAATGCCTATCACTTATAACCGTGGAAATGTAAGTACAAATAACTAGGACAACAAATTTAAATTACGTAAATATGTAAATTTATATTTTTGTTAGCTATCGACCGTTGTGTACTTAATTCATTTTCGTAAAGGTAAGGAAGATAGCTTTCCGCACAAGGGGTCGGTCAGCTCAGTCTCTTGATGCTGGTGGGCCTCGGGTTGACCCTGGTGCTGGAGGTGACGGCCGTTTATTTTTGCAAATAAGACCAGCACTACCGGATCCGAGAGCTGCACTAGTTCAACGATCTCAAACAACGCTTTCAGGGTAAGTGGTAATTTACATACAACCACTTTCTCCCAGACGAATCATTCGTTATTTATTATTTCTTTTTAATCCTCTATTTTCTATTTGTGGAACTCGAAATAAAGATTAAATCAAAGACTTAAAAAACTTTATATCCAATTGAATCTTTAAAAACCTTTTGAAATCTACTTAGGTACTGTACAAAGTACTCTATTTCAATTTTTGTTTTATTGTCTATTTACAGCAATGATTTCGTGCTCAAAGAAGATAGCAAAGATGAAACAATCGATTTGCAAGCTGTGGGTGAAGGAAAAGTTCAACTTTCTAGGACACCACAAGAAAAAGACAGACTGCCTGACCGGATTAGCTTGGATAGGTACCCATACACTGTTCATTAAACTAACCAACACAGAACACTTTGCTTGTCTCATGTTACTTCGCCCTTCCCTTTGTCCTTAAAATTATATTTTCCCCATTTTTTCTGAGGGATCTCAATCAAAGTAGTCACGTAGGTACAGTCGTGTCCTATTCCGCCTGATCAGTTAATTTTTTTTTCGCTTGAATCATGCAGAGGCCCGCCCGTTTAGAGTAAAAATGAGCTTAGTGGTGATCAGGCGGATGTGTCCGCCATTGTACCTACTTGATTATTTAGATTTAGCTACATTTCCTCCAATATTATGTTATCTGTCGACGTTATAATTTGTTATCGCTAATTCATTATAATTGGTTACAGGAGAGGCCTTTCGTCAATACCCCATATAGTCGGAGAGCCAGGCTTACGACTTTTATCCTTACAACACAATCTAATAAACAGTTTGTCGGGATTATCTCCCTTAGATTTAGGTAAACTTGTGTTTCTGGATGTGTACGACAACCAAATTGACAAAATTACTTCTTTGGAAAGACTATTTGGCTTGCGAGTGCTTTTAATGGGGAAAAACAGGTAACCAACAAACGCTATGACGAACATTTTTTTTTAATAATTGCTTTTCATTCGTATAATATAATGTTACAGGATAAAAAGGATCGAAGGCCTCACAAACTTAGTGAAGTTAGAAGTTCTAGATTTACATGGAAATAGAATAGGAAAAGTTTGCGGTTTATCTAACTTAAGTGAACTGAAAGTGCTCAATTTAGCTGGTAATCAGATCAAATGTGTCGGACAAACGGATCTTCAGGGTCTTGTTTCTCTAAGAGAACTGAATTTGAAAAGAAATCGTTTGAGAAAGCTGCTTGGATTTCAAAACACGCCAAAATTACATAAACTTTATCTTGGTAACAACGATTTACAAAGGTATAATAATATCCAACTACCAAGCTCGTATTCACTTAATTACGTAATGCTATTTTGCAGTTTTTATTTCTGATTTTCAGTGTAGAAGATATGTCGTCCCTTGCTGAAGCGGAATCTCTAGTTGATGTATCTCTAGATGGAAATCCTGTGGCTTTGGGTGGGGATTGCGTGCCGTTTCTTGTGTCATATCTCCCTAATCTACTTACTTTGAGCAACATGCATGTTACTGAACAGGTAGGAAAAGTGGAAAAACAAAATACTCTTAATTTGTTGGCTTTATAAATAAAGAGATTCATTAAAAACATTACGTTTTCTACAGGTACGTAAAGCTGCAATGGCTTGGCGAAATAATAAAGAAGCAGCACACGCAGCTTACTGTGCACTAGGTGGAGCAGCGCAGCAAGAAGCCAGACGAGATCAAATAATCAACAATGCTCGTACTAACTGGGAATTGCTCAGGTTTTCATTTTATTTCATATCTTACTACTATTATAAATGCGAAAGTGAGTGAGGATGGATGGATGTGATTTGCAGGGGCGCACAGTTGGTTTATAACCTGGAGTAACACATGATACTTTGTATCTCAGTAACTCGTGGGGCAATTACCGAGCCCCACATGGACGAGCCGCGAGCGTAAGCTAGTATGTTATGATTGTTCTTATAAAATTATAGATTACAAATGAAATTCGTGGTTAGTCATTTATATCTTGTTTTTAGATCGGAAAATAAATGCTTCGTCCCTCCAACTGGTCTAACGAAAAATGTAGACGCAGAAAAAGAATTCTCCATAGAAGCGACAACAGTCATCACACAAAGTGGTGAAACTCAAACGTTGGAAGCTGCTGCACTTCCAGATGTCGTTATGTCTATGCAGCAAGCTGAAACCGAAGACTCCGATTGCAAAATTAATAGCGATGTAAATGCAAAACCGGGCACAGAACATGTAAAAAAACCGTCGCCAATGAAAAAATTGCAAAGAAGTTCAACGGCCAGAAAACCTGCTGAGAGAAGAGTTAATTTTTCTGACAGAAGTGCTTCTCAAGACACAGACGCGTCTCATTCTACATCCACTAGTAGTGATTTGAGACTACCGCCCATATTGTTACCGATAATATCTTCTTTGGAAAACGTTAAACTGGTAGATAGCTCAGAACCGATACTAAAGCGCTGGGAAAGTATTTCCAGTGTCGAACCAGTAGTTGATTCTTCGTTCAGCTCACTACCATCTTCTAGCAGTGACAGTGAAGAGGAAACGAAGAAAAGGCCGGTTCGACGTATGCCAACAGCTTTGAGGCGTCGTGAAAACTTTGGTACCATGCGGTCAAAGTCAGTCTGTGATCCAGAAAGTCGTAGATCTAAATTCAAGAATTCAGATATAAGTGAAAACGCGAGCAATATATCAAGTAGTACAAACGTTGGTTCTGTAGCCAATTCGTCGACTTCAGGAAGTGATCATAACAGTAAAGTTCTTCGACGTGAAGGCTCCCTTAATAACAGAACGAGTAGAAACATAAGAAGTGCAACAATATCGCGGAGAAATGAAAGGGCATCTTCAGCAAATAGAGCATCTACTGCAAGAACAAAGACAGTAAAAAATTTAAATTTAGCTAACTTCAAATCATCGGAGCCTGTGCCGAAGACATTGCCTGCTTCTAAAGACAGAGAACAAGGTAGTTTGTTGTGTTTTTATAAACAAAATCAAATATCTTACATACACTGACAACATAACAACCTTATTTTTGTACAGGAGTTGATTATCTAGTTGAAGTCTGTGACGGAGTGGTGAGCGCATGGGGAGCTGGTGCTGTCCGACGTCTCGCTCGTGACTGGGACTGGGAGCGTGCGCGCACGGTCACGCGTGCTGCCTACCACTACATACATTATAATGCAGTCGCACAATCACTGCCCGAGCTAAAAGCCAAGTAAATACGTACTAAATACGTTTAAAAAAAATCAAGTAATAATATTTGTTTTAAGTTAAACACAAACTAATAATTTGCTTTATCAGGTTTCCGAACGTCAGCCATATATCAGTTCGTGCGACGGGTCTACAGTGGCTTGGGCAATTGCATGCTCTAGCTGAATTGCGAGGCGTCACCGGTCTAACAGTGCTACCCGAGGGTAACCCCATTTATGCGAAAATCTGGAGAGAATATGCTATCTACAGGCTCGCTCATTGGGGTTTAAAAGAGATCAATGATGAACCGGTGAGAAGTTTTAAATAAAGAAGTGGCAAATGCCGGAAATAATAGGTGTAAAAACACCTTTAACGAAGAAGCAGAAAGGCACTTCGGCATTGCGATATATTGTTTTGTTTTGGACCACACCGTTATTGGAGGTCAAAGTTCCAATTTTTTAATAAAAATACAAAAAGTTTTTTTTTTTTTTATTATAATCACTAACACTACATATTATAAAACAAAGTCCTCCGCCGTGTCTGTCTGTCCGCGATAATCTCAAAAACTACTGTGTAATGTTTTCACCAATGGATAGAATGGTTCTCGAGGAAGGCTTTAGTACATAATTTTTCAAGTTTTTTTATACATTGGCTAAAATATAATGATATTTGTTGGAGGTGTCGGAAAAAAATAAGCCGTATGGGAGCCTTCAACGAAAACGCTGCCTAAACCCTTTGAGACATAACAAAATGATGTATCGTGGAATTTTGTATCTTATATAGGTGTACAGAAAAGTACGCGATGGCATATGTCTATCTCTTACTTTTGGTCGCGATAGCCGATATCCAAACGGGCGAAGCCGCGGGCATCAGCTAGTTTTACTTAAAATACCTCCATGACCCGTTTACTATTCAATACATCGATCAGCACAATATTTGAGCGCGAGTCCTACCGTAAACAACGTTTTTTCACCCCATAAAACAAAGTTAATACTTTTTGGGTAGAATTACTTAGTTTGATGTAGAAACAGAATGCTTAGCTGACGGCTTCTTTGAGGGTCCGTTTACACCTTGTATTGGGCAGTTACTAAATTGATTATCTTACAGGTTACTGATGAAGAAATCAAGTTGGCAAATATAACTTATGGAGGGCTTAGTGATATTGTACTTCGAGCGATACCTGACGCTCCGTTACAACCTCTTTTGTCGAGACTGGGAAGGAGTGGTAATAGTGCTGCTAGTGCTAAGGCCTGGTTAAGAGCTGCTGATCCGGCTTTAAGGGATGTAATTGCAAAAGAAGCCCTACAATATAAAAAAGGAAATGTGTCGCAGGTAAAATAATTAAATTAATAACAGTATTCGTACGTTCTCCTAACACGGTGGAATGGAGCTGAAATGCATTTTTATCTTATAACATTCAGTAGTTCAGTACCTACGCATTTGCCGTTGTTTCCCGCACTATCGTCAGTAACATTATTGAAACACTGTATTCCACAGGAGGACATGAGCTGGCGAGTTCGTGGCCGCGGTCAGTTGTCTCACGCAATTGAATTAGCATGTGGGGCTGCGCAAAGACTTAGAGTGCTCGAAGTACAATGGCCAACAATATTAGTCGAAATGATTGAAGACATTCTGAGGGACTTTTCAGACATGGAAACACATGTGAAGGAACAAATGAAAATGCTTATGGACACAATGTGAATGAGTATAGAAAAAATAGCTTTATTTAGACAAGAGTTAGTGTCAAACATCGCGCCGCCAAAATCTAGAATATTAGGATAAATGACAATTACAGCATCAAGAAAAAAACATTTCACAATTAGTCTTTTCACGAGCCACTTAGTTAGTCATTAATTTAACTTATTATAATACCTAACACGAAAGTTAATTATCTTGTAAACAAAACACCTACCCAAATGTTATTTTTATAAGCTTCCTTTACCCAATAGTTTAGTGTAGAAAACAAAAAACAATCAAAACCCAGTAACTTTGTCGACTGAACAGTATCGTAATTTGCTCAATGTAGGTAGGGAATCAAACTGATCAATTAATAGCATGTTTAATGTTTTGTAGTACCTCAGATGTTAGAACTATTTGTAAGTAATGTAGGCATAGAATAACAATAGTACTAGGTGATATACTGCCCTGCATGTGCCTCCGTAATTTTAATAATAAACAATTTATAAATATTTTTTGTATTTTTTTTAATTTTATTACTTAGTATGTATGTACAACACGCGCATCTACGTGAGCTCTAACTTTTGGTTGGAGTTAAGGGAAAGTGAAAAAAAAAAACTTTTTCTTTAGATAAAACAGGCTTTTAAGCAAGAAAATCTGATTTATCTATCATTATTGATATTATTCCTCATCTGCAAATCTCGCAATCAAGGTAAGGTTTGCTGTAAGAAAACCCAATTCTGGGTTAAGCTCGCCATTGTACATAAGTATATTGTAATTTTGCTTGTATATCTTTTAATTTTGTGTGCAATAAAGAATAAGAATATTGAACGAGTATATAAAGTTTCGTATCCATTGAGGAGTTCCCTCGTGAGTAAGCGATCCTGGCTGCAGGATCAAGTCATGTCTTTTATAAAAATGGATTGTCACTAGAACCTAAAAAAAAGCACCTTATTTATTTAATAAATAATTATTAAATAAATAAGGTGCTTTCAGGTCAATCGGTTGTCATCTCAACTGGTTTGAAAAGTTGAAAGATTTGACCAATACATATTAACTAACCAACCAACTAACACGGTAAGTTAAATAAAAGCTTATAAAAACGTGTTGCCGAGACCTTGACATGATACAAGGACATGAAGATGAGGAATTGAGGATAATTATAATTTACCTAAGCTTTATATCCTTTATTTTATATGCCAAACAGACAAAGTACGTACCTTTGTTTTTAGCTACCTTTTATGTAATCATCGAACACGTTATTAAAGCATTTTTCATATCCCTCTACTGCCGTGTGCGAAGACAGATCATGTGCAATAATTGCTATTGAGGAGAAAGAAAAAGTTTTCCTTTGCAGTGGACAACTACAATCCAGGCTGAAAGCACTTTATATTTTGAACGCAGCAAAATGACAGTGCTACCAACATCACATAATGACTGACAAATAACAACCACTTGACACATGACACGCTTGAATCGTCACACTGTTGTCAAATGATAAAAATATTTAATAATATATTTGTAATTAACAGTAACACCCCTGCATTACTTAATGTAAAATGAAGCAGCGATTGTAAGTAATTACGAAATGGACGACACTGAGAGCACTACAACATCGGCTGATGAGAACACCGGTAACTTGTGCGACAACCCGACAAGGGATACTTTAGCTGAGGGCTTGCTTGGACTTCTAAAACCTACTGTGGACCAGTTAGACGACAGGGTCAGAGCTACAAGGTAATCATTAATATAAAGTAGACAGTAATATTGTGCGCAGCTTTTTGTTACTAAATATTTATACTGAAAAGCAGCTTCAAGATACAATTTTCGACGACAAATTAGACAACTACGTTATAACCTCATCTTGAAACTCGTCGTTGCCACAATTGATTACATATCTAGATCTATAAAGCGTCTTTATTAGTTCCAGTACATTCTAAAACAAAATAGATTACATGTACATGTGACTAAAACTAGGTCACAAGCACCCGTAACCTTGCTACATACCTACACATAATATTGTACCAATACCTTCCTAATAACCCACCCCTACCCCAACCCTTGTATCTTCAATTTCCAGAATATCCCAGTTAGAACTGAAACAGCAGATAGAATCATTGAACGAAGAGCTACAGAATGTGCGAGAAGCTTTGAACAATCACCCTGACTTGGACCCCTATGTGAAGAAGCTCATATCTTGCAAACATAAGGTCACCGTAGTACTGAATGTGTTACAAGCATCACAGGTTGGTTGTTACTTTATTATACCAGTTAAAATAATTGCTTTTAATTTCCTGTTGCTTGAAATGGAAATATATTTTAATTATTTTATTTTATCACTGTTATTACCAGAGATCGGAATAGGTAGAGCATATTTACCTATACTCTCAATTTCATTATGGAACTGGGTGAACATGGCCAGATATTGCACAGGACAGAGAGTTTTGGAAGGAGAAACGGGAGACCTTTGCCCAGCAGTGGGATACTCAAATAGTATAAATAACAAAAAAAAAATGGAATATAAAAAAAAATCTGGAATTTTAAAAGGAGCTAGTATCCCCACGATGCTCAATATTTAACAATTTTATTATGGAACTCAAAAATACTCTGTAATTTTAGAGAGAGGTATACACATGATACATACTTCCTTAAAGTTTAGCAAATATGCTGTACCTATTACTGATCGCTGGTAATTACTGAACACATGTAAAAACATAGTAATGTAAATAAATTTAAAACAATAGTATTTGCAAAGTCCTAATCAAATCCTTGCACCGTTTCAGGACAGACTCAATGAAATAAGACGGATGGTCAGCAAAGAGAAGACTGTACGCACAACTGTACTGCCTGAACCACCTCCCCCAGAGCCTGAACAGAGCACCAGTGGAGTGGTCACAGACAAGGGAAGCATCAACTGACAGCATGGAGACCCCATATCAGAACCACATCAACAAGGCTGACTACTACCATGTGTATGAACCTGCTGAAGACAGCTTCCTACTCATAGATGCCTTAGAAAAAGATCTAGAATATCTAAAGAACAAAAACCCTGCATTCTGTCTAGAAGTTGGTTCTGGCAGTGGTGTAGTTATAACAGCCTTTGGCATGGCATTCCCACACACGTTTTGTATAAGCACAGACATTAATTTTAAAGCTTGTGTTATGTCTAAGCAAACTGCTGCCTACAATAAAGTTAATTTAGATTCGTGCAATATGGACTTGGCTAGTTCTTTTATGGATAATGTTTTTGATGTTATCATCTTCAATCCACCGTATGTCTTGACTGACAGTGAGGAGTGTGGTGGAAGTGACATTACGGCTAGTTGGGCTGGTGGTGCTAAAGGCCGAGAGATTACCGACAGGCTACTCAACATGATACCAAAGAAACTAGCCACTAACGGAGTCTTCTATCTTCTGCTTATTGAAGAAAACATTCCTGATGAAGTTGTTCAAATCATGTATAGTTATGGCTTCAAATCCGAAACTGTCATAATGAGGAAAGTTCGAAATGAGCAACAATTAGTTTTAAAGTTTTTTAAGTAAAGTTGATATTCCTAATTTGCAATATTGATAGGACAGGTTGATGAAATAACATTATTTTTGATTTGCTTCAGTATAACTTTTTATAGCTTGAGGTCAAATTAAACAAGTCTTCTATTATATTGCAATCACTGTTGTTTATTAATAAGTTTAACAATAATTTATAATAAATGTATCAAAAAATATAATTTGTAAATAAAATAATGACATCTTTTTTTCAAGCAAGATTCTTTTTGACAGCGTCTCCAAAAGCTTTAGCTCCTTCATCGTTTTCTGCAGCTCCTGGCAACGAGGAGCACTGCTTCACCCATCTTTCAATGTTTGGGAAGCTTGAGATGTCCCAGCCAACAGCCTGAAATACAGTAAAATAAATAAGCATTGAACAACTTTTTACTAAAATTTTATTGTAATTTGTTACACAAGACTGAGGCAACAAAGGTGCAATAGAAAATAAATAAAGGTGCATAGTTTACCTCATATTCGAAAAAACTTGGAAAACATTAAAAATATGTTAGTTAATGGCTATTCCTCGACTTAGCCCTTTGTAGTATTCAGGGGCGTTTAGGCGCGATAAGTCCAATTCGCGATTGGTCCAATGTTCAAAAAAAGGTCCAATTCGCAGTTGGTCCAATTCGCGATTGGTAAAATTCGCAGTTGGTCCAAAATGGCAAAGTCCAATGTTTCCGAAATTATACAATATATGTATATACTAGCTTTTTTGCCCACGGCTTCACCTGTATGACAGACAGACACACACATGAGACAGACACAAACAGACAGACCCATAGACACACACAGGAGACAGACAAAACAGACAGACATACACACAGGCAGATAGACTTTATTGTATCGTTGATACGTTTTTTTAAGATTCTATCAATAATTAACATTTTCCATTAAATTATCTATTTAAGATTACCATTATAAAAAACTTGTTAAAAAAATTACATGATGTTGTATAGTGTTTATGAAGTATTTTTCAAATCTTTTATTTCTATTATTTTATTCATTATACCATACCTTTGATCAAATATAATATGGGTATAGTTCTTTCTCCTTTATCTTATTGAGATATGCAAGAGAAAAAACCACCTTTTTATCATAATTATGATCCTTTTTTTCTTTTTTTATATGATGAAAGATCTGATAAAATTATAATCACGAAGGTATGTTTATAGTAGATTTTTTTTTTCATTTTGTGTGTCGTACGAAACTACTAATTGGTAGGAGCTTGAAACACGAGATATGACTTATAATATTTTATGAATAAATATAGTACAATATATGTACATAAAGATGTGTCATTTTGTTTAATTTTGGAAATAGCTTTATATTGGACCAATCGCAAATAAGGTGAATGGGACCAATCGCGCCTAAACGTTCAGGAGTAGTGTAAAGTAATAATAATATGTTAGAATGTAAAGCCAATGTGCAATGACCCAGTTTTTTTTTATAAATTGTAGTCTTCGTTTTTGGTAAGGGTTACCACACTACTTGATAAAAGATGGGTTACCAAAAAAAAGACAAGACACCAGACAATTCCAGCTCCATTTGTAGTATTTATAACATTGTTCTTACCAGAATGCTGCTCAGAGAGGCATAAATAGATGTGTCAGCAATAGTGGGATGTTCACCAGCAACCCATTTAGTGTCATTGAGGAACTGGTTCAGGAAGCCAAGAGTAGTATTCAGGTCATCTTTCTGTGGCTTCTTTATTTCTTTCTCTCCAAGGAATAATATCGGGAACTGGAAAATAAATTATTGTATGTCATACCCATATGAAATCTTACCCTACTGGTTATTAAGAAAAAATATTACAGACAAAAGTTTGGAAGCTTACGGACAAAGAAATATGAATAGATTCTACCACTATTGACTTACACAAATAGCCCTTATCTTCACGTATAAAGAGGAACTATCAAAGTACAATCTCTGATTGATCAAAGCACGCTGTTTCAAATCTTTTGGGTAGTACTGGTCATCCTTCCCATATTTGTCGGCCAAGTAACACGCTATAGCTCGGCTCTCCCATAACACGAAACCATCATCATCCAATGTAGGTACGCAGTGCTGAGGATTTATTTTCAGAAAACTTTCTTTCATCTGTTCCTTTTTGAATAAATTGATAATTTCGACTTCTATTGGTACTTCAACAGCTCTAGCTGCAAGTAAAGCTCCACGCGATGGGCCACTAATAGGAAAATGATAAAGTTTCACAGACATTTTTATTAAAATTTTAAACAAAACGTGAAATATGCGTATGTACAAAATAAGTTTGAAAGTTTTTGACTTCAAGTGAGTGACATTAAAAGCTCAGTAAGGTCAGTGAACTGCACGTGAACTGCAATGACGAACTGTTTCATGCTACGTAAAGAATGATTGGTTTACAGTGTGTTATATTAGTTATTTATTTTTGCGTAAACCTATTTCTTCGATCGATTTATTTAGAAAGATTTTAACATAATATCCATTAAAACTGTACTTTGTTATTTTTAGTCATGTGCATACCACTTCTTGTACCATTAGTCCAACTGTACTCATAGACTAATATATATAATATGACTATACTCTACTCTAATAAAAAAGAAAAAGAAAGTGTTGGTGACTGTGAGTGACTGTCTTGAGTGTCTTGTCAATCTTGTCATTGTCAAAGCTTAGCTCATGTCAAATTGCCAATGTATGTTTATATTTTCCTAGATTAAAATACGAGTACGTGCTTATTTTTGTAACAAAAACTAGACTTATACATTTAAGATGACGGCAAATATTTGCAGAGTCTGTTTAAATAAAGAATTGTTAGTAGATATATTTACGAAGACAGGATTTCATAAGATATCTAGGAAATTAATGTCAATCGCGAAAGTACACGTGAGTATGATAATATTATTATTTTGTTATGAATTTGTTATGTTAAGAAAACTTAAAAGACTACGAGTACCCTGGTAGTTAAATATACCAATTGTGTGAGAAACAGCGCTGCACAGTGTATATTGGACACTATTTAACCGAGTAATAGATAGGTCAGTCATACAGTTTCATACTATTTAAAATTTTTAGATAGCACCACAAGACGGCCTTCCTGACGGAATATGTTCAAAATGTGTTCAAAAACTAGACGACTGTATAGAATTTATTGAGCTTTGTGAAGCATCTGATGTAAAACTACGGGCTATACTGGAAAATAATTGTTTCGAAAACAAGTTGACTATGGGCAATACAAATATAGAAAATGATAATTTCCTATCAGACAATGAAACTTCGTTATCTCCTAAAAGTGAAGCAGAAAAGTTATTTATAGATGAAAGTATAGATCATAGTATTATGGACCATTCCACCTTAACTGATGACCTTATGGAACAAGAAACAATTATGGACACAAAAAAAGAAATTCAGTCAAAAATAATGAATAATAAGAAGACTCGGAAACAACAATGCTTCACTTGTGGAAAAGTAATGTCATCAAGGCAAGTAAATAGGAATACTTCAACTTTATATGAATTACCACATTCTCATTGTCATTCTCCTGTCCTTATAAAATCTATCTGTACAGATAATTAAAATTGTAGTGTCTGTTTGTAATATTAAAATAACCGCTTTTTAACAAAGTGCATTTGGATGTATACACGGTACACATACCAAAACAACTTTTTTTTCAATTTTTGTCTGTCTGTTTGTTCCGGCTAATCTCTGAAACGCCTGGACCGATTTTGACGGGACTTTCACTGGCAGATAGCTGATGTAACAAGGAGTAACTTAGGCTACTTTTATTTTAGAAAAAAATAAATAGGATCTCACGAAAGAAAATTAAAACCAATGATTGTTAACTCTGCAAACTGAATAATGACTTTTTTGTTAAATACCACACGGACGAAGTCGCGGGTAACAGCTTTATCAAATAAACTTTTCGTGACAATGTATAGTTGAAATTGCCCACATGGCTAGCCTAACCTAGTATCAGAGTTTTTATGCCGTCAATGGGCCTCTGACTTGGATTGCATGCTGTTGAGAAATATCTCTCAGGCATGCTGGTTTAGTTTCATAATATTTTCCTTCACCAAAGAAAGTGAAAATTTTATTATACAATACATACATGAATCAGAAAAATCAAGAGGTGCATGTCTCGGGTTCAAACTCTAGACCTATGACTTTGCAGTTTAATAGTCACAAGACTAGGTTACTAGAATAGTTTGAATGCAAGGCAGTATTACTTGCAGGCTAGCTGTACTTTAAAATACACAAGTCGTATGATTTTGGTAACAGTCGGTAGATATTTGACCCCTGGCAAATATAGTCAGTTTTTTTTCTTTAAATAAAATTATTTATACTGATATCCATCACCTTTGTGAAATTACGCTAGTTAATTTAATATAACCTGTACTGTAATGATGTTTCCTAATCTTTAATGAATAATGATGATTTAATGAGTACCTACATAATTTCTAACCACAGTACCGTATATTATCACAGTTTATACACCATCTCTCCCTGCCAATTTGTATGCCACAATATGCAACTTACTGTGTTAGAATTTTTCTGTATCTCATTGTTATCTTACTTGCAATGCATCACATACACAATGTTTAAACAAATACAATTTTACTTATTTACATAATCCATTTCAAATTCATTTAATCTTCCTCCCCTTGACCCATTTATTTGGGATCAACATAGCATATTCATTTCAGGTTCAAACGAAAACTATATTTTTCGCTTCTCTTTCAGATTTCGCCTCAAGACACACATGCGGACACACACTGGAGAGCGGCCATTTTCCTGTCCACATTGCAGTAAAAACTTCTCGCTAGCGCAGAACCTGAAAGTGCATCTGAGAACACATACAGTAGGTAGTTTTTAGGCTAAGTTTGGGTGGCAATTTTGTTCCAGTCATGCAGTAAAAAAAAAACATTTACAATAACAACATTATAATTTTCAGGGTGAGAAACCTCTTCAATGTCCAATATGTGGCGATGCTTTCGCTCAGTCTGCGGGTTTGGCAGCACATAAGCGGAAGCACTCGGGAGTGCTACCATATGACTGCAAGCTGTGTCCGCGCTCTTTCCGGACTATAGGACACCTGCAGTACCACACACGGTAATTTAACGAAATTATAAATTCAATAATTAAAATATTATAGTCATGATAGGCATTTTGAAGCAATGTATTCTTTTTCAAAATGCTTAAATCACTTAACCATAAAATACAGAACTTTCAGTCTGTTCATATGGATAAATGATGCTGCATTATCCAGCGTCCTAACCAAAACGATCACCGCGCGAATACATGATCGTCGCCTTCATGTTCTTCTTATTTCTTCAAAATTACAAGGCGCAGTCTGTTGATGCGACGACGCGTTCGGGTTACCAGAACAGAATGAACGCGACGATCGCTGGTATTAGAACGTGGCCTTACATCCGGTAATTTACATAAAGTTTTTCTGCTCTTTGGCTGTAATTATTCTAAAAGTAAGATAAAGTCTAGTTTATCTATTGCAGGCGACATACAGGCGAAAAGAACTTTGAGTGTGATACGTGTGGTCGCGCCTTTATCACTCGCAGCGATTTAAAACAGCACCTACTAACTCACACCGGCGCGCGACCCCATGTGTGCTGCATCTGCGGACTACGACTCACCCGCGCCTCACATCTCAAGAGACACATGCAACTCACACACGAGAAGACTGTATACTCGTGTGATCATTGCCCATCGGAATTTATTAAAAAAAGCGACCTAGAAAAGCATATTAAAACTCATGAAGATTAGGATTGTGAATTTTAATTAATCCCGTATGTGTGTATTGTATTGATACATTTTTATGTCTAAAAGTTACCTATTTAACAACGATCCCAGTATATAAGCAATAGATTGAAACAATAACGGTAGTATTTATTTAAATTAATGTCTCTAGTATTACAAAAAAAGATGGATCAAAAACGATTGCATGTAGCGGATGAGAATGTTGAGATGGATGTGTAGAGTGATAAGAATGGGTAAAATAAGGAATGAGTATATTAGGAGGTATGAAATGCATGTGACTAAAAGAGTGATGGACATGAATGTTGATGGATGGAGAGGGAGAGGTAGGCCAATGATTGACAGGGGAGAATGGAAAAAGAAAACTTGCGCCGACCCCGAATCGAATGGGAAGGTGATGAGTATTACACAATTATAAATGTGTGCCAGTCAATTGATTGTTCTTTATAATACTATTTTATGATGACTATTGTTTATATTCATTCCTTTTGTTTCCTGTGATATGAATCGGTAACTAATAAATGTGTCTTGTTATTAAAATTTATTTTATTATTTAATCTTAAAAAGCTGTTAATGTTTGTTTTTTGTTTTTAACGCCCCTACGACGACCCACTGACCCACCCCAACACTCTAACGAACGCCCGTAGACAGGAGTATCATGCGCGCCAGGGTAGCCCGCAAAATTCAAATTTTCATAAGTTTTTTGCAATTTGCAGGTCTGTGTCAGGTTGTATGTCGATGAAAATATCTTTCGGAACCGTAACAAATATGGCTTTACAGAGTTAAAATCATCAATTCGACCCCTTTAAGTTGAATTTATCCCATTGATTGACTACATAAAAAAGTCATTCAAAAGTAATTCTGTTAATAAATATGTATTAAGCCCGCAAATTATATTTTTTCAGCATACAAACTTACACTGACCGGCGAATTGCAAAAAAAGGAAGAAAATTTGAATTTCGCGGGCTACCCTGGCGCTTCCACTAGTCGATAACTTAAAGCGTGGTCCCACGAATCCTTCAATTTAAACACGCATTCACGCATATGTTTTCTATTTCTGCGGTCACAATACCGCACGTTAAAAAACAAGAATCTCATTACGTATAGTAATAAGATACTTGTTTTTTAACCTATCCATACAATCACACACACAACACAACACAACACAACACACACAGACAAAACACATTATGTAACATTTTTTTTGGAAATTGGTATTTAATATTAAAAAAAATTATAGAAAGCGATAAAGTTTTGAGTATGAAAATGAGTCGCGCCAGTAACACGTATGTAGTTACAGAATTACAATCGTGAAAATCACCAATACAACCCTCTAAGTTCATGTAATCCTATTCAATGAATATTTCATGAAAAAGTCAATAGGATTATATGGACTTACAGGGTTATATTGATGATTTTCATGATTGTGATTCTATAACTACATACTTGTTACTGGCGCGACTCATTTTTCATCAACATACAACCTGACATTGACCTGCAAATTTCCAAAAACATAAGAAAATTTGAATTTCGAGGGATACCCTGACGCAACCACCTTATCCATAACATAACATCATGCCTGTAATCCCCGCAAACCAGCAACCAGCATTCACAAAAATAATTATATCATGATTTCACGATAGGATCACGTTACCTATTTAGTTATTGGCCTCCTTGTATCATTCTCTTTAGTAATTTTTTAAATGAGTTACTATTCCTTTTGTGTACTGAGAATATCATCCCCAATTTTGCGGAACTTTCCGGTTTTAGGATTTTTATTCTGGCAACATTCACATTTTCGAATTTTGAAATCGTTAACGCTTCCCTGTCGTGTTTGTTACGAGTTCAAAAGTTTTCTTTGTGATTTTCTCTAAAACTGCACAAAGATATTGTTTTGTAAACAGAGTTTTTGTATCACTATCAAAAAAGCTTTTCCGAAAAGTATTGGGATTCTATTCTAAAAGCGAATAGTTTCTGTTTCGGCAGTTTGAAATATTGTGACTGTCATTACCATGTCGGCGAGAGAAATTTATTACTCTGAGAAATATTACGATGAAGAACACGAATACAGGTAATGGATTTACATACTAACAATATTTGCTATCAAAATACATACGACGGTCAAGTTATAACCTATTTATAATTTGAAAGTTTTCAATAGGTGCATGCTGGTTAATTTTTTAATTCTGGGTAGTTTTACTTAGAAATACCGGTACCGTAAAGCTTTTCCCATGCAAGTATGACGAATCATAAACCTCGATAAACTTCGAGAACCAAACTTTAACTTTGAAAACAAGATTATGTTTCATGCAGGGCAATCACTGGCTGGTAGAAATTTGGAATTCTCGAAGATTCGGTATTGTTTGTCTTCATGTGAACTTGTGATAATACTGAAGAACTGTTTGTTTACATGTTTTTGCATAATCTTCATGGGAAGTGTTGAGTTTAGAGTTCATAATAAAATACTAATATTGCTTGCTCTCAAAAGTTTGCATTGAAGTTAATAATATTGTGATTTGTACTAATTAAAATTGATATTTTTGTTTCTTATTTATAATGTTATGACTACTCTTATGTCAACTAACACAAATATTTGTGTTTTCAGGCATGTGGTCCTACCAAAAGAGATGGTGAAGTTGGTTCCAAAGAACCATTTGATGACAGAACAGGAGTGGCGTGGCATTGGTGTGCAGCAGAGCCAGGGGTGGGTCCACTACATGACGCATCAACCTGGTCAGTAATGCTCAATAGAATACATTATTATAAGGCATTTTATTAGGCTCCTATTACATGGGGCTGGATTAGTAAAAATAACATGACATTTGGCTAACCTAATGTATATGTATATTAAGCTACAATTGTGAAATTTAGCATTGTGCTTAGTCTGCAAAAACATATTTATTCAGAATTTTCTTCAAATGTTCATTCTGTTGGCTGAATTCGTTAAATTATGACTGTTATTTCCTTGGCAAAGTGACTTATTAACTTGAACTTTTGCATAAAAAGTTCCAGACAAATTGTTAGCAAGATTTTTCAATACAAGCTTACTATCAAGTACAAAAAGTTTTGCCTAAAAATGTTTTTTTTTTCATTCCAGAGCCTCACATTCTGTTATTTAGGCGAAAGAAAGAAAAGAAGTGAGATCAGACAAAGCGAGTGGCGCAAGGTGTAAATGTATAGCTCTTAACTGATATTAGGATTAATGCTAGCTTTAATTAACTGTCCATCTCAATCAATGATGAATCTCTAGCTTCCATAACTATGTTACTAATGATCAAAAGAATACATTGAAATTATGAAAGTTTTTTTGTACATATTTTTGAATGGTTTACACTGCAGCCCAGTTTAAAAAAAAAATTAAACTACAAGAATAGATCCTATCTTGATGGTACAAAGATTGATCATCCTACCAATAAATATAGGATTTTTGTACATACATAAGGCTGAAATGATTCTTCGGACTTTTAACTATTAACAACTTCTATAAATTTTAATGTAAATTATATATCATGTTATAACTTTTATATTTCATAGTAATTTTTTTTGGTCAATAGTAACAGCAGATTCATAACTAATGAAAATAAATTGTTACTTGTCTAGCACTGGCAACTAACAGAACAGTATAGTATTATACATATATTTTGTATGGGCTTTACTGATCTTCATTCCATAATTATTAAGATTTTGTTAAAAGGAGCATGGTTCTAAAACTGTATAAGAATTTTGATCATATAATTCAATGCATCAAGATACAATGATAGACTTTTTGATTTCTTTAAAAAGTTTTAGATCAATGCTAACTTTTATTTCTTAAATGAGTCATTAAATGTTTAAGAAAATCATAACTTTTCTTGTCATGACGTGAATTGTATTTTACCAGTTATGTGCTGCACCTATTTTTACATTTTGCTACTAGGCATTCATCCTTATTTTGTTTTAATCATAATCTCTTGATGTTACAACAATGTAGGATGGAAGCGCACTGACCCACCTTGTACACATTATCTTTTATGGTGTAAATAACAAAATAAAAGGTTCGTGTCCTAGCAATAATACATACAATTCAGTAAAATCATTTAATAATAATTTTTGAATTTAATATTAGTATTTGGATTCATGAGTAATATATTTTTAGGGATTTTTCACATAGTGCCTTAATATAGAATTTATGAGAATATGTGATAAATGTTTTGACTTTAGAATGTAAAATATGGCAATGAAATCAGGTCTGTTATGGTGACTCTTTTAATGATTGACTACCAAGTAATTGTTTGTGTATAAACTGAGACAATCGTATTATTGCATGTTGTAAATACAGTGATGTAATTATCGGCGTTTTGGCAGCACTTATTGTTATCTAACACAGTAATTGGAATAAATTATTTGGTGCTATGTTAGAAAGATGTTTTATTTCTATACATGTTTACTTCCTTTACTTAAGAAGGCTTCTACTTGAACCATATAATTATTATTTATAGTAGCAATATTATGTGAGGATAGAGGATGCCTAAGGGTGTACGCTAAAACAATCAGGCTTATTGGCACTTATGTTTATTATTATTATGAATTATTGATGTAGGTACATATTGACTGTAATTCTCATCAAGTAATTCTCAGCTGCAGTTTTAAGTCTAGCTTGACTTGTACCTTGGCATAGCAATAGGCTTGCCTGCAGTAAATGGACAATGTACTACTACCTCTTATAACTGATAGAATGTGAGTACTACTAGTTCTAAGTGTACCTATGTCTACCTATACCTTTGGAAATGCTGGTGAAATGTTAAGTATGGCCACCAAAACGAGATAGTCATAAGACAGGAAAAAGAGATTCAAAATAATAACATAGCTTTTATTTTAATCAGGAGTATTTTATTAAATATAAGTTACAGATACAACAAAAAAAAAAAATTATTTTCTTTTCTTCTTGGCACTGGGTGATAATATGGGTAGTTTTGCTGTTGTCTCTGGTTGTGAGAACTCCATTGGTTCCATTTTTATATCATCTGTTGACACAGCATCCAGAAGTTCTAAGCCTTGCAGTTGTTCTTGTTCTAAGCTGTGCAGCATTTGAAAGCCAGGTTCTAAAGATGGTGTGAACGCCCCATCCAGGGCTGCGGGAAAGTGCAACTCTGGCACTTCTTCTAGTTTCAACTGTGGAGTTAGATCCCTTATAGCTAGTGTTTCCACCTCAGATCTTAAGTCCTCACATCTCTTTTTAGTCTTTGCATGGTACCTCACAACTCTGTCATCATAAAATTCATGTAGATCTCCAACATTGAGGTCCGCAAATACTTTTGAAATTGCATCGGGGTATCCTGATTTTAATCCACTTGCTTCCTTATCAACCACTGTCCTGAGTAATTTGCACATGTTGGTTAAGTGCTGGTCTAGAGTGTCGGCTAGAGCAGTTAGAACTACATTAGTTGTTGTTGAAACTCCAACATGTCCCAGAGCTATGGCTGCACATTGTCGCAATGCTCTCTTGTGACTTTCAGGTGTAAAAGGCAGAATCATGGGACCTTTGCCTACTGAAAAGTCACAGTACTCTTTTTCGAGGAAATTGATTGGTGGGACTGTCTCGTGTTCTAATTTTAAATCTGGTTCTGGTGGCTCTATTGGTAAACTCACAGGACCCAAACGAGCTCCTTCATAGATAGCAGCTTCAGCTTGTTCCAATATACCTGATAGAAGTCGCGCATGAGAATGTAGCTGTATTGTGTGAGTTATCAAATTCGGTTTCGGGAGTTCGATAGGCGAAGATTTCACAGTGATAGATATTTCCGGAATGTTTTGCATACCCAACTCTATAATAGGGTTAAAATTAACGTTCTGCAATACTGTCTCATCTGTTCTTTCTTCTTCCATTTCACCCCAGTGCTTTCTTGGCTTCATTATTTCAGGATTAACAACGCCGATTGCTTTGTGATTTCAACAACAAATAAACTGCCAGTGGTACATTGATTGCTTGGCATTTGGCAATGTATCAATAATATGTGGTCAAATTTTAAATGTCAAAATGCATTTTAGCGCATGAATTCAATCTGTCTCGCTCTTACCTTTGCAGTAAATCAAATTTATTACCCAAGCTATGTTAAAGTTCGCAATATACCTCTCTCGGGGTAGTGGAACTCAACTTTTGACACTCATGTTTCATAAAATCGGAAAACAGTTGAAGCATCGGCCCTTTTAGACGTTCAGCTATTTGGATCTGAGAAGCACAGGCAGGAGGATCAATTTATTTATAGCACTCCATCACGCTCATGAGGAGCTCGTGGCAAAATAATAACAGCCGCTCGGGTCGATCTTTAGGTTAAGCCGTGCTTGCCTAGGTTGATCTGTGGATGGGTGACCACCCATTACATACCGAGTTTCCTCCGTGCCTCGGAAAGCACGTTAAGCCGTTGGTCCCGGCTGTCATTTGCACATCTTTGACAGTCGTTACAGGTAGTCAGTGACCCTAAAAGTCTGACAACCAGTCTTACCAAGAGGTATCGTATTACCCAGTATTAACTGGGTTGTGGAGGTCAGATAGGCAGTCGCTCCATGTAAAATACTGGTATTCAGCTGCATCCGGTTAGACTGGAAGCCAACCCCAACATAGTTGGGAAAAGGCTAGGCAGATGATGACTCCATCTCGCGTAGCATGATCACCGTGGAAACGGGTTTTGTCGACGGAAGAATCGACAGAAAGACAGATTGTACAAAGATTTCTATCGTCGTAAGCATGGTGATGTCAAAAATGTAGAAAAGAAATATTTCTATTCTTCTAATTTCTATTTTCTTTTTATTATTATTTTTTTTGTGTTTATTACCTACCTTTTTTACTTACTTTTTTTGTGTTTAGATCTTTAGTGAGTTTAAAAACATGTCGGGGTCGTATGTACCGTCGCCGTTTCCTCAGTTTTAGAGCCGAGTAGAATGAAAGTAACTCCGAAAGGAATGCTGTACGAGCATTAGCCGGGGCTCGTGATAGGCGCGGCAAAGATTTATCAGACAATGCCTAATTTTTGTTTTCACCAACACTAACTGACACCTAACTCAATGCATAATGCCCGTTTTCACCAACATTAAACGACACCTAACTCAATGCCTAATACCCGTTTTCGCCAACACTATGAGTCGCCTAACTGAATGCCTAATGCTCGTTTTCACCAACACTAAGTGACGATCGAGAATTCGAGATGCTATGGAAATAATTTCTATGTCTGTCTGCGTAGAAACTCGATTTTGATATCGATTTGTATAGAAAGAGCAGCCTGTTTTTTGTTCTGATGGTCGCGTTTTAACCACGATATGCGCGAAGTGTACCTACAGGTGGCAACGCAGGGTAGCCCACGAAATTCAAAACTATGTTTGGTTAGTATATGAGTTAGCTCGTACATTCATCTTTAATACATTTTCCACTTTATAGCTAAAGCATTAGGTTTAAGGTTGATGAACATTTGACAGTTTCGGGTAACATTTAAGCATAAGTGTCATTACGGTACTATTTTTGAACAGACCCGAACTATTTCTTCCGTGCGGGGATCGAACCCGCGACACGCAGCGAAGCAGTCAATCGCTCAGTCACTGCGCCAACCGTGCCGTCAAATATGTTGGACATTCATAAGGACTGGTACAGGTAGATCGTAGATATACAAGGTGATTGGTATTTGGTAATTGGTTGCAGGCCTTGAAATGGGTGATACTAGACCTTATTTGCAACAATTTTGATCCGATAACTTGTGGTCCAAAACTTGGTGGATTTTGAGAAATCGAACTTTTGAAGTTTTTTTTTGAAATTTTCCGCCGCTTCAACATAAAGTACTGATTAAAACCGAAATTTAAACTGAACTTAAAACCGGCTAAGTTCGAGCCGGACTCGCCCATGATGGGTTCCGTACCATCGTAGTAGGGGTTTATTTTAATTATTTTATTTGTCATTCCGTGAAAATGTCAGCTGTCTACCTATTATCATGAGATACAGCCCGTTGACAGACAGATGGACGGACGGACGGATGGACGAACAGCGGAGGCTTAGTAATAGGGTCCCGTTGGTTACCCTTCGGGTACGGATCCCTAAAAAGGAAAGGAACATGTTAATTAATAGTCGCCAAAATTTCATCGTTTCAGGAAACAAGCGAATAGTTTCATGAATTAGAACCGACATTGAATATAATTAAAATAAGTCGGATGTGCTAATTATGGCGGTTAAGGTCGTTTAATTAGCGTTCATTATTTTTAATAGACAGGCGACAGTGTTGGGTAAATAGGAGCGAGGTTGTTATATAATACCGTTATTACATTAAACAAAAAGGACTATATCTTAGCCAGGATGGGTACTGGGGTGGTCGCACATGGTGGTGGACATAGAGTATGGAAGCACCATGCCGCGAACACCACCGAGGCGTCTTAGACCTCTGTTATGTATAAGTATCTCGTATCAAATTTCTGTTTTTAGGGTTGCGTACCTCAAAAGAAAATGTTGTCCGTCTGTATGTCAAGAGTAAAGACCCTTTATCTCAGGAACGCGTGAAACGGAAACCATGTACCATGTACTCATAACCATATATACGGTTAGTATATGGTATATGGTTGTATCCCAACTTCTAAGTTAACTTAAAAAACGATACGGCCGTTTATGCCCCAAAAAACCTATATTTCGACCCTTTCAAGGGAATCAAAATGTATAGGGTACTTCCCGTTGACCAGGAATCATGAAATTTGGCATGAAGCAATGTCTTACAGCACATGTAAAGGAAAAATCCCGAAAACCGTAAATATGTAGTTTAATGATTACTTTCCTTTATTTCTGTAATCAGTTTTTCTTAATTGGCTACGATCATTTAGCGTCGTCCCGTAGGCGGAAGCTACGAGTGTGCTACACTCGTAGCTTCCGCCTACGGGACGACTACCTGTCTACGTCACTGTGAGCGCGTAGCACGGCGTAGGCGTAATAAGACTAACTTGCAATCTAAGTTTTGCTATGACAATTTTGATTTTTTTTAGATAAAAAAACACTACTATGTGTTTAAAAAAAAACACTAAAATGCCAGTTTGAAATACCTTCTACTAATTAAATACTATAATTTTCGAACTCCGTGTCTGTGACTGAGAAATTCTTGACGGAAAATCCCAGTAACACTGCCCGATCCGTGAAACGAACCCAGGACTTCATGCTCAGCCGTCGCACTCGCGACCATTGGACCAACGAGGTTATACCTGTTAATATTATAGTAAAAGAAGCCATTTGTTACCGCTTAGTTCTCTTTTTCTTTCTGTTTTATGAATTATATTGTACTTAAACTTGTACATTATTTTAAGGGGACAAGACAAATGGAGGAGCAATGGGAAAAAATTACCACTCAGTGGATACCAAATAGCAGGAAACGACAACGCGGCAGGCCTAGAAGGAGATGGCGGAATGAGCTGGACTCTTTCGCAAAGGATTGGCCTGCAATCGCACTGGATCGCGAAATGTAGAAGAAGGGAAGGGAGGCCTTTGCCCTGCAGTGGGAAAACATAGGCTTCATCATCATCATCATCATTATTTCAGCCGAAAGACGTCCACTGCTGGACATAGGCCTCCCCCAAGTGTCGCCACATTGACCGGTCCCGTGCCACTCGCATCCAGCGGATCCCCGCAACCTTCACCAGGTCATCGGTCCACCTAGTGGGAGGCCTTCCAACGCAACGTCTTCCGGTTAGGCTTATAATAATAAAAAAAAGACAAATGTAGGTAATTAGTTTAAAATGTTCTCATCAAATCTAGTCAACACAGAAGAATCGAATTGAATTCTAACAGTTAGTGAATTTTTTTTTTTCATGGTTGCAAAGATAACCTTTAAGCTTAACCATAAATATTCAATCTGTAACTATTTAAACAATCGCATTGATGTTTAATCGGTGGTCCCCAAACTAGAATACTGCAACCATTTGAATTTCGAATGAAACCATAAATTCTTTGTTGTCATCGATGTCATAAATCTTCACAAACCACACGTTACGAGTGCCGTAAGACCGCGACTGGCAATAGGGCGCTATCCATCCCATTCAGGACATGGAAGTACAGATCAATCGTCACGTCCCCCCCTCCCTCCCTCCCTCCCCCCAACACCGTGATCCCTGGCCTGAAGGATATCCAGACAGAATGGCTTGGCAGTGAGGTCCCGACTGCCGACCGCGACGCGTGTGTCGCTCGCACCGCCGACCGCTCGAAATCGAAAGTGATGCGGTGTACAATTAAAACTAACTAGTGATTTGTGATAACTGTACTGTATTCAGCTGTTTTTATTGTGAACGGTGAGTACTGATAAATATAATTTTCGTAACATTTTTATTACCTCCAAAATTTTTCTTTTTGTTAGTAAAATTTTCGGAAAACGACGCGTTATTGTGGAATGAAAATTGCGTCCTTTATCAATTAAAATGCGTCACTGGACAAACGATAGTTACAGAGAAACAAAGTAACTTAACTGGTTATTATTTTACCGTAAATATAAGGAATCAATGGTATAGTAAATCTTGATTAAAAAAAACACAATTGGAAGCACAAATATAATGCGTAGTAAGAAAAAGCTTCAGGAATAACAACAAGAAAGTTGGTGTATTTCGTTCAAAATGTTCAAATACAATATAATTATGTCTTGTATTTATCATAGCTTTTCCTTAAAAGCAAACTCTAATATTCCGAGTTTGTCTGAATTAAGTTGCGCGGGAAAAAGGCCAGCTGTTGAGATTCTGTGCCATTGTCACGCTTCTCCTTCTATTTCCGTTGTTTACATGAATTAAAGTATTTATTTACCTTTATTGGACAAAGCAAGCCTGCTTTGTTATATAAATGATTTATTTAGCGAGTTATATCTTGTATTTATTTCTATACGAATAAATACTTTACAGTTTACAATTTCAAAATGTACTATGCGTAATTTGACTGACTCGCATATTTTTATTTACCGTAAAAAACGTTGATAAATAAAATAATAACGTTTATTAAAAACATATTGGCGTGTTTTGATGTATTTAGCTCTATATATTAAATTATTATGTATTTCGTAAATACTCTTATGATTTTAAGGACGTTTGAGGAACTCCTCTTTACAAGAGTTAATTTAGATTTCAAGATAAGTCACCTAAAAATTTATTCGTCAGCCTATTTTCGAATTAATGTTTTGACAAATTAAAAGCAGTTTCGAAGGAAATGGCAGTAAGTTGCTATGTAAAATTAAGAGTAACCAGGGTGATCTCAAAACCACTCTGTTAAAAAATCTTATTTCACTTGAGAATTCTTATTTTATGAATAGTGTGGCCATCCGGCTCAGTATTCTCTTATGCCCTGGTCTCTTTAAATTGTTGCAAAGATAAACAGGTATATTTTCCAATGAACAATAACATAGGCAATCTTTCTACCCTTTCTCTTCAACCATATCTTGGTTAAAAAGCCTAATTTAAATTAAAGGATGATAATTATGACTTTAGCTACATTCGTCTTAATAAAAATCCACAATTCAAACAATGACACAATCTAAACCCTGGGTTCTGGGAGGGGCGCACTTAGAAAGGATTTTGGGAAGCACCATTAAAGGTACTACAGACACCTCTGCCTAACCTCTCGAGAATTAAAAGCGTGATGTTCACTAAAGGTTTTAAAAAGATAATGCAAGTTTTTATGGAAGTTCATTATTTGATGCCGATGATAAGACCCATCAGGGAAGCACACGGCTTGCAGTCTATAAACTATAAACCGGTATTCTAAGACCAGTCTTATAAAGTCAATTGTTGAGCTCAGTTAGACTCAGTTGTCATGACAACGGTTCGAAACGCCCATCGAATCATATTCTTAGCCACAGTTAGCTTATCCTCAAAGACAGGACATTCCTTATGAAAACTCTGCAACATCATCAATTTATAAACAAACTATTGCAGACAATGTTTCTAATGGAGCGGATTTAGGGCGTGTCGAGCTTGATTTGAGCTGATTCTGCGACTAAGAATACCAGGGATAATGTCCATTATCCATTGATTTGTATTGTTCTAACCCTAGGGCTCTGAAATATCTAACAGAAGGTAGGCAGAAACCACAGAATGCCACTTGCTACGATCCTTACATACTTCTTACGCCTCATCCACGTTCATGCGTCTCCACGCTAGATCAGATTAGCTAGAATTATTTGTGCAGGAAGAGCTCAGTGCACGGAATTGGCCACTTCAGCTGCGTATATCAATAAATAAAACAAGTGGTTTCACTGCCGGATAGAATGACAAATAGGGGGGCCTATTGGTCTATTTTTACCAATCGTCAGGCAGCTAGTTTGCGAGGGACCGCAACTGTACCTACTTAGATATTCCATGTCCGCTTATTTCGCGCAGAAAAGGCTTGACATATAACAATATCTTCGGGTCTGGACCCAATATTGCCACTATTTGCAAGATACATAAAAAAAAAAATAAGTAGTAAATAAAGCTGAGCATGAGGTCCGATGGAGGGGTTCGATTCCCGGGTCGGGCAAATTGTTATCTGGTTTTTCCTTTGAGAATTTCTCAGTAGCAGCCTCAGAGTCTGGATTTATGCCCGGTTGATAGCAATAGGCTCGCCCCCTATTAAATGGGACTTAACTTAAACATAACTGGCGAAATGTGGGTGTACTAGGCACACCTCTGTCTAACCCTTCTGGTATTACAGGCGTGATATTATGTTTTGTTATGTGAAGCTGTCTGTCAGATACTTAATCAAGACTTACGCGGAGATCGTGAATCAGCTATTACTGTTTTTAAAAATCACTAAAATTCTAGTTTATCGGAAGGCATTTAAAGTTCTCCGTTTCGTAATAAATATTCCTCTGTCCCGATCCAATAGTAGAACCTTTTATGGTTAACGTCTTTTGTCCCACAATTGATTAAAAGCCTCCTCTTATCCGTCTCTTCACTGAGGAAAATTGAAAAAGGAATGGTCGTAATTGTGACAATACATACTTCCGCTCTTTTCTTTTGCCAAATTGTGACATAATAGTAATTCGTTTAGAAACGTTGAGTAAACAATTAAATTCAAAAGTCATGGTCAACTGTACGTATGGGCTTGTAGGCGTAAGAAATTTTAGCACAAAATCCTAATTTTAACTAATATTATAAATGCGAAAATAAGTTTGTTTTTTTGTTACCTTTTCACGCCTAAACCATAAAACCGATGATCCTGAAATTTTGCATATTCGTTGTCAGGTGTACCTGTACAGTAACGGTCATAGAGTACCTTTCATCCCGAAAAAAACTACTGTCCCGAGGAAAACAATATTAAGGTTCTTATGATAATAGATGGCGCCACGAGTCTGCCAAATCATGATTGTATTATAATTTTATTACAAGCAGGGTAAAACCCGAATTGATTGTCAAATTCCAAATTAACACGAGTGAAGCCGCGGGCAAAAGCAAGTTGTAAATAACACATCGTTTTATTTTCTGTCATCCCTGCTGTCTTAATAATAAGGTTCATATCATGCTAAAAAAAACAATTGAAAACCCTAAGCGAAATGATATAATCCCCCCGCAAATTGTTGAGTGCCAATTGAGTAAAAATAGGTCACTGTGATAGTGGATGCTGTGGCTGGCTCAATGTTGTAAAAAGCGATATTAGAACCAGCAATCCGACTGGGAGGGAGACGTATGACAAAGTGGGGGAGGGAAGTGAACCCCTCAATGTTGAAAAGGTGGATTATGTTAAAGGTAGGGATTGACATCGTCTTGCTAAGGTTCGTTTTGGAAATAATATTGAAAATGTCTGTTTGCATCAGATGATATGTTCGCCATATCAGAAGAGAAAATTTGAAGTATTTTTGCGTTTTTAAGTTCATGATTTCTTTTGTTACCTATATTATGAGTTCGCGAAATAATGTATGATTATTGTGGATGTACGGTTCACGTACTGGCAAGTAATTTGCTGACGCCGCGACCTAATTTCCGTAATTCATTTTATAATTATTTCTAACTTTAAAGTTAGTTGACCATACCTTAGCGAGTAAGCCACGGACTAGTATCCAACATAACTTGTGTGTACATAACATCGCTGTTATGCTTAAATATTAATTTAAAATAAATGTGTTCAAAAAATCTTTTTTTAAATCCTTATCTAGTTTAAAAGCCTATCTAACATCTTCTTCAATTGTCGAATTTCCAGCACATCCAACTTCTTCAACCTTGCTCTAATCTGTCTCTCAGCTATTGTATCAATCACCCTTACCTACATGTAATAATCTAGATAAGTGAATAAATAAATTGCGCCGGCATGCAGCCGGTCCAACTACCCGACCACGACCTACACGACCGAGCGTCGCGACAACCACCGCGGAGAAAGCAAATGAAAAAAGTTACTTGGGGCACCCACGCACTAGGCCGCTTGCTGCTGCAACGGAATTATTAAGCAATTAGTTTATCAATCAGTCGATGGCCACATCAAATACGAGTAGGTGACAACCTCATTTTGCTACAATCAACGGTTTCGGAACACAAAATACGTCAGTCTGTGAGGACCGAAGGCAGCTACATACTTTCGCTGTGTTTTGCTCAATATAATAGTATATTGGAGCCCGTGATTGTTCGGAATACATACACTGGAATGGATGCCGCAGCCAGGTTGCCTAGTGCGCGGGTACTAGAACACAGATCTACGCATGTGACGATGTGACACATAATTATAGCGGCCGAGGCGTAGCGCAGTGCCGCCACGTGTGTCAACTTCCATAGTGATCCATACAACACTAACCACCTTACCAACAAACGGCGAGTCAATCAAACGTTGTTTATCACGGCAAAAACAATTGTGGTGATAAAAACACTGTCCCACGAGTCACCGAAACTCGACTTGCATCTCGACCGTACTCACACGAAAGAAACAACTCGCACACACGCTTAATTGTCTCTTGACGCAAGTCGCGTCGATAGTCGCATTTCCTAAGGTCCTGCACGGGTCGAACATGTTGACACCGGCACAGCTTCGCCTTGGCACTGGCGGAAATGCTAGTTGGTGCAAATTGCATTCGCTATACTTCGTTACGATTAGCGCTTGACGCTTGTAACTACGGTGTGATGGAGAGCTTTTATGTCATTGGGAAGTAGTGACTAGTATATTCATAATAGAAAGTTACCACAAGAAATGTAACGAGAAGTAAAAAAACATTTCTGAAGCGCTACAGGAACGAGGCAGCCTCAACAACATCCTGAAAGCATTGTTATATTGGACGCGCAAGACATACAACGATCTCATAGTACTATTGATTGACCCATAGACACAAACTTTAGCAATAAGCCTTGAAAAGTGTTACTTTTACTTGGTCTGTAACACCGCGCAAATTTACGTGACAACATATTGTTCCGGACCGCTAGAGTCCTGCGTCCCTCTCAATGCCTACATCGTCCCTGAGGTCAGCGGCAAGATAATGTCCTAGGTATTTAAAAGTTGATACCCTATTAATTGGTGACCCGTTCATTAGCAACTCGGGTCCTTCTTCACGGCGTTTGCCACTGACCTGAAACCATGAATTCACATTTCTTAACATGATATTTTAATCCATATGCGGCAACGTAGGTCACACACGTTTTAAGCATCTCCAGCAGACCAGGAGACCCAGACCCAGCAGCACCATGTCATCTGCATAGCTGATGTTGTTAATTCTAACCCCATCAACACTGCATCCAATACGCATGACTTCGATATAAATCAAAGTCATATGACATTCACTAACATGCACAGAGCGCATGACTCATGGCGTGCTTGGGCGATTATGGCCCGCTCCCTCTCATATAGACGAGGCCTGCGTTCCAGCGGTGGGACCAATATGACATACATAAATAACATCACGCCTGTAATCCCCGAAGGGTTAAGCAGAGTCATACCTAATAGTACACCGAAATTTCGCCAGTTATGTTTAAATCCCGTGTATTAGGGGGCGAGTCTAACAACCGGACACAAATTCAGATTCCGTGGCTGCTACTGAGACATTCCAGATGGAAAACCCTACACTTTGCCCGCCCCGGGAGTCAAACATAAAACCACATGCTCATTTGTGGCGCTTGCGACCACTAGAACAACGAGGCAGCCAAACATACAGCATATTTGTTGGCGAACTTTATTTATTTATTTATTAACACTTCAAGCACAAAGTACAGAGGCGGACTTAATGCCATAGCCATTTTCTACCAGTCAAGCTTTGGTTGAGTGATTGAGTGTGAACTTTTTATCGGTAAACTATTATAATAATTAAAAAATGCAGAATGGGTGCAAAAACTCGTACTACATTTATTGTTGTTTATGGTAGAATGACATTAGTGACATAACAGTTTTTGAAGTTCTTTAGCGGCGTTGTGCACTTTTTGGGATGTGTAAAAACTGTTAAACTCGCGTCAGATCGTCAGATCGAATCGGCTGCGCTGGGCGCGAGTGTTCGTGTAGCCTAAGCTAGATGGCGTTGTTTCGAGTCTTTTTCTACGGCAGCGACATCTTTCGTTCTTGCAGAAAGCTATCGAAATTTCAGATATTAAATAAATAAAATTCATTTATGTCAGATAACTTGATCCATACAATTTAAATTAAAATAAAATAAATTAACATTGAAATTATTATCACAAATTAAAATACTTTAAAATTATAATATATATTTAACCTAGATGGTGTTGTTTCAAGTTTTCACTTCTGCCGGCATTTCCGGAGTGCAACCCGTCTTTTTTTTTTAATTTACCCCGAAATGAAGTAACTTCTGACATATTAATCATAAATTAACTGTTGTGTTGCCAACATTATTTGTGTGCTGCTGTTTTTGTTAAGAATATAATAGGACTTAATTAAACACAAGACATCTGAGGCGAACTCTAAACAAGGGCTGCTTTGTTTGATATCCGGGATAATCCGAGATCCGTGTAGGCCCAAGGGACTGTGATCCTGTTTCGTTAGTGGAAGCGCTTTCTGTTTGTCGTCCGATTGTTATTATTAGTTTTGTTGAGTCGTTTCTTGTTACACTGCTTTATTAGATACTCAAATATTTCGGAAGGCTATATACCGACTTAGGTACATCTGATACTAAATCATCCTCATACTAAAAAACCTTTTTATTTAAGTCTTAAGAACTTGTCAAAATAAATTACTGAAAGGGTCTAGCGTTCTTTAAAAATACGGAAATGGGCAATACCCATATTTATCTGGTTTATGATTTGGGAATTTAGGCTGAGAATTTCTCAATCTTTACTCAAAAGTAGAAATAGACCACTTTAGCCCGAAAAACGCAATAAAACTTCTTACATTTTTGTGAAAGAAGTTTTGATGTTTAAAAATAAATCACCTGAAACCATTATCAGAATACTCCAGACGATGTTGGTCCATGTCAAATTCGATTTTCAAATAAGCCATTGCATTGCCGAGTCTGTATAGCGGTAGTATCTCTGACCCGTTAGTCTCGAGGTCACAAGGACAACTGCTGAGCGTGGTGGCGTCTCCGAAAACCCGTTAAGCCGTAGGTCCTGCGCCTGAACTCTCTCCAGTCGTGTCGGATTACCGGCCTATCGCACTAAGAGAGTAAGGGTCAGTTCATACCCATCCGTGACGCGACGCGACGCCACTCAAAATATCACTTTACTAGCTGCGCCCGCGGTGTTACCAGCGGTGAAAAAGTTTGACGAATTGAAACATGCAAAAAAGAATGACTTCAGATTTTCAAGAACTTTTTTTAACTATCTACTCTACCTATCCCTCCTACCTACTTACCTGCCCTACTTACTACCTAACTACCTCGTTTGAATAAACAACACTGGAATTTATTGTGACCTAGTACTTTTGGTCGCCATTTGGACGGATTTTAGTTAAAATTCAGGAAAAATATATTGTAGTTATTTGATTATCCCACGGAAACATTACATATTTCCAGGATCAAAAGTATCCTATGTGTTAATCCAGTATATAAGCTATCTTGATACCAAATTTCATCCCGATCCATTTAGCCGTTCTGGCGTGATTGAGTAACAAACATCCATCCAAACTTTCGCATTTATAATAGTAATAATAAAGAGATTTACTACACGAAAAGATACACATTTCATTGGATGCGTCGCGCAGGGCCGCGCGCCACCGCCGCGTAGCGTCGCGTCGCGTCGCATCATCTGTGAACTGACCCTAAGGGAAGAGAGAATGCACCTGTATCTGCGCACACACTTGTGCCATACAATATCGCCCGCGACCTCAGCAAATCTCAGCAGAGATTTATGCCGCGTTTCTACTAGGCAACAATTGACGCGCAACATGTTGCACAACAAGTTGCCCAACATGTTGAAAGTCAGCGCGGAACTTTGGTTGAACAACGTTGTCAGTCGCCGACAACATGTCGCCCGAGGAACTTGTGTTGATTTCAGCGGCAGATTTGAGCACTCGTTCGTTACACCAGACTACGGACATTGTTGCGCGTCACGTCTCCACTGGACAACAATTCTGGCAACGTCACGCGCTGTTGTGCAGCGTTGCCGTACATGTTGAGCGTCACGTGTCGCGCGCCAAATGTTGCCTAGTGGAAACGCGGCTTAACTGCCGTGGCCGGTAACGGTCAGGTGAACTCTTATGAGTTTCCCTATATTGTGAATCAAAACTACTCAACTTGGTGCTTACCAATATATATATATAACCAATCCAACACTTAGCTTAGCTCGAGGCGCACAGCTCCGGCTCACAACAAAGCGCCTAATAAGGTACTTTATCCGTCGTAGTGGCCCTGAGAGGGTATTTCCCACGCCGCCTCCGTAGGGCGGGCGGGGCGGCGGGTTGGGCGGGCGGAATCAACAAGTGTCCTTCAAACCACCTGAGTTGCCTTTGTTGTGTGTGTGTGTGTAAATAAAGCCTTCTTTAATGATGTCCCGGCTTGTTACTAGGTTCCGATCGGATGACATGTTGGGATGTGTTAAAATGTACCTACATACTTACAGTGTGTGTATGGCTTTGAGACAAAGTGTAAACAATCAATTTTCTTCTTTACATGGGATGACTTTTTTAGGAGGAGTCAATTTACATGAGGTAACTCAATAACGTTGTAAATTGAGTAGGATTTTTTCTTTAAATAAAAAACACATATATATCAATCTACTGATATGAGAGATTTTTATATTATCTACATACATAACTGCCTGATTGTAAATGTTCTAAATGTGTACAATACATTTACTTAGTTAAGCAATACAGGGTGTGACTCTTCACGAAGCCGTCAACCAAGTATTATGTACATCAAAGTAAGTAACTTTACGCAAAAAAAATTAGTGCTGGGATTCGACTTTTTTTTTGGGGTGAAAAATCACGTTTTACAGTAGGACTCAATGTAACGCACTCAAAATATTATGCTGATGGATGGATTGAATAGTAAGGGGGTCCTGGGGTGTTTAAAGTAAAAATCTTACATTAAAAACATGTATTTAAAAAAAACTTGTGAAAAAGTTGGAACGTTGACCCCCAATATCTCCGTAACTAGAAGGTTCCCAGGTATGGTCTAGAACAAAAAAATGATTGCAATGATGGGGAGAACAATTAAGTGCCTTTCGGCTTCGTTAAGAGTCTGTTTACACCCTTTATAATAAATACAATATGAAATTCGGTGAATTAATTTTTATAAAAACTACGCCGTCTATTGACTGGACTCTAAACAGACATCGGCGTCGGCGGCGGCGTTCAATTACATATTGCCCTGTTTCATATTGATATGCAACAGGAGCAAATATTAGGGTTGGTTGGAGACTTCCAAGAGTAGCGCAGGTGTCTGCCCGTCTGCCAGAGCAGCGGGCTGTTCGAAAGAGATACCGCGGCCCTGGAACACAAAGGGCAAGGAAGGAACATGGATGGGTTTTAGTCAGTACAAGTCTGACATTTCCTTCCGCTCTGCCCAGAGCGGGAAAAGTCATTTGATGATTTCCCATCCGTAAAAAAAAAGAGGTGTCTGCCCGTAGACGTAATCAAGTATCGTCACGTGCGAAAGCTCTCTTAACATCATCTTATGTCCTTTCTGCTTAACCCCATGCTACATAAGCGAGAGATTATCTAAGTATGTAGTAAACTACTTAATAATCATATTAACAACTTGCAAAAGTCGGTAGCAGGTAGCTTAACTTGGACGGGGTTATTAGCTACAAATCCCGCTCAAAATACAGGTCGACATCAGCTTCTTGTGGAGAGACGCGAAACGGGACAAGTGAGGATTAAGCTTTACTTTGCTGAAGCTGAAATAAAAAGCGCTGAATCCGCTGTTTTGTAGTTTGGTGTATCATTATTTGTGTATTCTTTGGGTGGATTTAAGAGTCTTATTACAGTTTTTACGCAAATTCATGATTTTTGATACTGTAATTGGATCGGCGTACACGATTCGATAATAATAGCGATCTCCGGAAGGTTTCCGCGCGAAAATTTCGTGTACAAGGCCTTCCTCGTCAACCGCTCTCGCGCGAGCGAGATAGAGGAGCGAGCTGAATTGACGCAGAATATATGGTACTTAATTTTTAATTATTGTAATTTTATCTTATTATATTGACCAATGAAAACTAATGAAACGTATTCATTGTAAAACAAAGTTTTATATCATATTAGTTTATTTGATAAAATTGTTTTTATTTGGAATATATTGGACGCTGAATCAAGACATTTATGGCCTAAATTAGGCTTTCTTTGCGATTTTTTCCGTGAAAACTCAAGGAATTTAAAGAAATTATAGAACTCCAATAAACAAGTAAAACATTCAATTTATATTTTAGTAATTTTAGCTTTTATAAGAATTGAATGCAACAATGTGAATTTGAGCGTCAAAGTTCCATCGCCAACGGTTTTTCTTGCAAAGAGAGTTTGTAAAATATTTATAGTAAAAAACACGAAAAGAAAAAAGGGAAACGTGTAACTCCAACTTACAAGAAAGACAATGGCACTGTCGTTATTCATAATCAAATAATTAAAATATCTTACTGCTGCTGAAAATTACAGCGTCAAAAATGATTGCGTATGAATTTGCGTAAAAAATGTAATAGGTCTCTTAACCAATGAAGTTTTTTTATTTTTTAGCTTACAGATATATTTTTGCTAGGTGATTTTATTTCTTGACGTAAATAATACTAATATAATTTCTTGATTTAGTAACGTTATGAATCATGTTCTGCTTACCTACATCAAATTGGCGCAAGCAATTGGACCGTCGAGCGGTGTACGGTGGTAGGTTAGGTGTCCCTTTGAGAATCCGAGACCAATTTTAACGAGATTGGGACAAATACACGTGCCTGAATGGAGTCACTGGCGGTACCTACTGTGCTAGGGGTCACATAATCGATTCAAGGGTCAAATATTTGGACCTCACGAAGATTTGCTTACTAATATTTGTTCCAACTTTCCAAGTATAGGAATTTGACGGTGACATTCCTCCAAGGAACGGTCATCAATTCTATTTATTCATGGGTACGCACAATTTTGAAGTCGTTCTACTAAACTGCGAAGAGTTCATTCTGTAAAGGTATCAACGAAAAGACAAAGGCCAGGATCTCTTTTAAAGTTCAGACATTTGGACAAATTGTGTGACATTAATGCAGGGAGTAGCAATGATAGCCTAGTGGTGTTATCGTAGGACTACCAAGTCATAAGCCTCGAGTTCGAACCCAAGACAAGCTCCTCTGATTTTTCGGATTTATGTGCGTATTATATAATTATCATTTGCTTTGTTGAAGAAATATATCGAGAACCAGCATGCCTGAGAGATATTTCTCATCGGCATGTAAAGCCAAATCAGAGGCCCAAGGGCGGCATAAAATTTCTGACACCAGGTCAGGGACTAACCACACGAAAAAGAATGCACACACCCCCTGTGGGTTGTTGAACCCCGATAGTTGGTATTCATGGCTAAATTCTCGTTATTGGAGTTCTATTATTAATAAAAACGAATCATACTGCTTTCACAAGAAATCCAAACTTCACGTATATCATGTCACTTTCCCTGTAGCAACGTGGTAACAACCTTTCGCCTTAGAAACTAGAAGATCTTGGTTGATCTGGCTATTGAGCCAACCTTTCGAGTGTGATTGATGATACGAGTATAACAATTACAAAAATATGTATTATTAAAGGCGAGCTATACACATAATTGGGTTTACAAACAAGTAATAAGTATTCAAAGCTAACTAAACCCTGTTGTTGGTACGCACGACGGCTGATCAACCTATACAAAACCAGTTTATGCGGATCTCTCATTGTATAGAATATATATACAAAGCGAGGCCACGTTATACTGGAAATGTAAAGCTTGTTGTGCCGCCGCCGCCGTGTGTATAAGGTTATAGGGATCTTAAGCCGACATCGCCAAGTCGTGTCAATGAATAAATGGTGATAAGCAGACTATTCTAGCTATCGGAGGATTTAACAGATGGGGAACGTAGTCATGAGCTCACTAACTTGCCATGGAAACAGTTGACATGTCACTTGCCATTGGTCGCTAATGTGGCGATAAAGCCGGTGGTGACGACTGGGAATAGAATAAAAGTAAGTTTGGCTCAAACAAAAAGAGTATGGGCCGTAGAAGGAATATAAAATAGGACGAAGCGGGAATAAAATAATTAAATTAATATTTTGGGACGAAGGAAGCATATTGTTTGGGACGAACCTGGATTTCGATATGTGGGACAAAACTCAGTAAGCCGATCGAAGAATAAATCGTAAATTAATTTTGTATTTGATAATTTATTACAAGGTAAATACCGGTTATGTGTAGGATTTCCTATTCTTTGTCTTCCAAGCAACCCTGTGGGTCAGCTGTTTTCAGCGGGCACTTAATGCCCTTTTTTTCTGATGGGAAATCATCAAATGACCCCTCCCGCTCTGGGCGGAGCGGAAGGGAGTGTCAGACTTTTACTGACTAAAACCCATCCATGTTCCTTCTTAGCCCTTTCTGTTCCAGGGCCGCGGTATCTCTCTACGTGTTCAATATAATGATGTTCTTATGTTGTTGGGGCTTCCGAGATACTGCAGTGCATCGGGCATGTTTTTGGAAGCTCGGATTGATGGTTTTTCTGCCATTTTGAGAAAGAGGGCGGCCTCATTGTTGCTTCGTCTACAGGCAAGCTTTAACAGCATTCTAAATGTAATGGCGGACAGGCTAGATAGTCCGTTTGTTAAACACTGGATTGTATTCCACGTGTCAGTCTGATTACGTTTTAATTTTTTACGGTTTACTAACATAGTTCTTAAATATTTACAAATATGGATCTGCGTCTATGATATGATGATGGTCTGAAATAAAGTTCTTATACATACAGGTTGTAAACAAACTCTTCACGAAGCCGTTAACCAAGCATTATGTACATCAAACTAAGTAACTTTACGCAAAAAATTATTGCTGGGAAATGACTTTTTTTTTGGGGTGAAAAATCACGTTTTACGGTAGGACTCAATGTAACGCATTGAAAACATTGTGCTGATGGATGGATTGAATAGTAAGGGGGTCGTGAAGGTGTCTTAAGTAAAAAAAAACATGAAAACATGTATTTAAAAAAAAATCTTGTGAAAATAAACTTTGACTCATCTTTGACCCCTATATCTCAGTAACTAGAAGGTTCCCAGGCATGGTCTAGCACAAAAAAAATACCGCAATGACGGGGAGAACAAGTGCTTTTCGGTTTTGTTAAGAGTCTTGTTGCACCCTTTATAAGCGATGTAATTAATGATTAGTGCAATGGTTCTTTTTGGAACTTGAATGATATTGTCAGGAGGGTTTTGTTGGTAAACAAATAGAAATTGAATCGTATAAATAAGATGGCGATGAATTCCGGCTAAAGCCACGCGTCAGAAGAACCATTTGTTGCTCTATAGGTACCTAATGTTTATGTTTATTAAAAGGGATACTCACGTATTTGACGTCACAAAAAGTATTGGTTAAAAAATGTACAGGTTTTATTCTTGATAAAAAAACCACATAAAACAACGTCATTGTGTAATTAATAAATATGCGATGACTATTTTATTTACGCAGCCAGGTATCATCATTTTTAAATTATAATAATACCTTTATTACTATTAATAAATAGCACTGACTTGACAATTGTACATCACTTGATAGGTTACCTACCTAACACATTTTTCTTCATTTACCTGCTAATAGATACATACTTAATTAATTGACTCTTGAACTGAACATTTCACTTCAATTTTAATAGACTTTTAAATGTATTTATTTCTGCATGTGATATTTTTATTTAATAATATGTAATGTTCAACATAATGTAAATTGTTAATTAAATAAATGAATGAATGAATGAATCATCACATCATGATTATATTCACCATGATTATATTCTTGTTTTCACGTGTCGCCAGATTCCGAGTTTTCTTATAGCATAAGGTGATATATCAAGCCATACATTTTCAGTATATCATTGCCTCGTTTTATATAAATTTCCCCAACAATGAGAGCTTTACTTATACTGGTTTTTTATAGTTGATTAGTCGTTGCACGTCGTTCATACTTACATTGATTGCAGCTGGTACTCTTTTTGTTTTTTTTTTTTATATAACTCACGATTAGCGCATTTTTTTCGTAATGCCTGGCCCCAATTCCTCCTGTATCGTGGATGCGCTCAACAAACATTTAAACTAACATACACAAACAGCCAGACCCGGAACAACTCCCTGTAGGCCATACAAATATTTGTTCCATGCGAGAATATTATATTATCTGTGGTGCGGGCTTCGAACCAGTGCAGCAGGCAATCGCTCAGCCACTGCGCCGACCGCGCCGTCCGTATTTTCTTACTTTTTTCTCTGCGCTCGGTAGCGCATTGAACGAGTAAAAAAAATCCAACTGAAGCTTATTATTTACCTGTAGACGGTGAGTAATGGGCTAGCTCGCCGTCCGTTCATCTTATGACGTGGTGTTCCACGCGCGCCACGAAGAGATGTCAGTAATCAAGGAGGGTTCTGCAAGGGCCGATGCCTGCCGGGGCCGCGGGACTGTAAGTAATAAGGTTGTAAAGTGGTCGACTGTCATCGAGCGAGGTGGTACTCCAGACTGTGTTTAAGCTCCACAAGTGACAATTTTTGTGTACATTAGGTGCACCGATCTTTGTCAGTTATGCTAACAACCTTGTTGACTGGCTAATCTTAGCATAACTTAGCATTGACATTCTTCGTATAACTCGTACAGACAGTATTTGTTACTTAAGTTTGAGCACGAGGTCCTGGGTTCGATTCCTGGGTCGGGCAAAGAGTTATTGGGTTGTTCCATCAGGAATTTCTCAGTAGCAGCCACGGATTTGTGACCGGTTGATGGCAATAGGCTGGCCCCCTATTACATGGGACTTAAACATTCTGCCTTACCCTTCGGGGATTACAGGCGTGATTTCCTTCCAAAGAGAAAGTGTTGACAATTCGAACGAAACGGGTCTATAAAATTGTGAAATTCAGTTTTAAAATGCCTAAGAAAGTAATTAATTGAGTAACACACTAACAATGGCAATGCTATTGAATTTGACACTTCTACAAAATTCATTGAGTTATTTACATAATCTTGCAGATAATGTTTCAAACGTATGCAGCAGGTACATTACCTTCCTTCGAAATTTTTAGGATTGTGGTTGACAGATAGAAGAAGAAGACTTTTAATTGCCTAATATCTACTACTCAGAAATTCCCAATTAAAAAAAAACCCTTGTGTGTTTGATAAACCAAATATCAGATTATCAGCTATTTAAGTACTTTTTTTTTCGGATGGGTAATCATCAAGTGACCCCTCCACTATGGGCGGAGCGGAAGGGAGTGTCAGACTTGTACTGACTAAAACCCATCCTTGTTCCTGCCTTGCCCTTTGTGCTCCAGGGCCACGGTATCACTTTCGAACAGTCCCGCAGCCCTGGCAGGCATCGGCCCTTGCGGACCCCTACTTGTTTGTTGACATCTCTTTGAGCCGCGCGTGGAACATGAACGCGCCGTCGACACGGCCTGTCGTCATAAGCCGGACGGCCGGCGAGCTAGCCCATTACTCACCGTCCACAGGTCCGCGCCTACGGTGGCCCGGACCCCCGGCGCGTCATCCGCGGCGGCTGGGACGTGAGGTTCTCTCCTTCTCACGTTCCGCTACCTCTTTCGCTAGCATGAATGCTTCTCAGAAGGAGTGAGGGCATCCCATTCCCAGTTATTTAAGTACTTGAAGTAATCTTTGAATTATCGTGAGATATGTTACCAACCAAACCGAATTTTAGGCCAAACTAGTTTGTAGTAAGCCGCACCGGTTTACTGGCCTTGTTGACCTAGCCAGAGATCAGGGCAGCCAGTTAGTTGACATAACACATAGTATCAGGTCAGGCAGTTAGGCGGTGCGTGTGAGCGAAGGGGGACGCGGATTGATAGCGATGCCGCTAAATAAAGATTTCCGCGACGACATCCGCGCGGGGGGTCCGCTCCCACGTGCGCTTGCGCATCGTAACGCGAAAATGAATGCTGTCATTGAATGAAAGTTTTCACATCAAAATAATGATATTTTATAGCTGAATTATAAATTTTGTAAATGTGACCATAAACAACCAATCAGGAATGTATGTAAGTTAAACAAATAACGGAAAACTGTCATAAATCTGTGTAACTAAGTATTGAATGAATAGGTATGGTATACTACAACTAAAAAACCCGACTACTGAAAAATCACGCTCTAATTAAAACCGGGGCTTACAAGGTAAAATCGACTCCTCCTATTGTTGAAGTCGGTTAAAATGTAGCCTATGTTACCCGGACCATAATAACCTTATTTATCAAAATCTCAAATTCGGATGTATTTTTCCATTGCTTTTCAATGTGGGTTCGGTCTATTGTAGAAATCTGCCTTATTTTTGGGAAATAGGTAGGGCTTGAGCGGTGTGCCTAGGGGCCAACAGACGGGTCTTAGGTCAAGGAGACTGTTCAGAAATGACTTGGTGAAGAGCAAGAAAGGCAAGCCAAGGTTTTAGGCTTGTATGAAAGTACTGCCACTAACTCTAAGGTTTTATTAGGTAAGCTCTAGTTTGTGATTGCATATGGACATTTGTGCATCAATTTATTAAGTGTCAGTGGTCCGGCTGCGACTACAATAGTTCGATGTGCTCTGCCAAGAGCTACTACTAATATTAACCGAGGAACGCAACGCGGTCACGGTAGGGTGACCAGAAACAGTGCCATCAGGATATGTTCTACTTTGATTTGTTGTGATACATATACTATCTATGTAAATCGTGATCGACACAGCCATTGCTCTATTTGTTGAAGAAAAATAAGCTTACACGGAATCGTCCAATACTGTTGATTTCTATTAGTCAAGATTGATATGTGAAGGGTAAAATACTTCGGCTGCGGGACCCTGGAACAAAAAGGGCAAGGAAGGAACATGGATGGGTTTTATTCAGTACAAGTCTGACACTCCTTTCCGCTCTGCCCAGAGCGGGAGAAGTCATTTGATGATTTCCCATCCGAAAAAAAAAACCGTAAAATACTTAGTAGCCTATGCCATATCAATGTCAACAAACATAGCCATCTTCCTGCCTTTGAGGATTGTCGAAGACAGCGCAACCTAACCTAACATGTGGTTAAAAATTAAGATTGATTAAGGTACTAAAGTATCCATTGCAGAAGTCTTTAAAATTACATGTCCCATAGCAATCATTTGTATAGCTCCCCTACCCGACCCGATTTCATCGTGAACGATAGGCATTGTCGCGTTATTTTATCAGTGCACAATTATTATGATTTATGGCCAATCTTCTCGCCGGACATTCCCAGGAATATCTGACAGAGTCGGTCTAGACCAAGCTTAACTACTAATTAGTGTTTTGAACGAAATAACTGGTATGGTAATGGAGCCAACTGCTCTGTGGCAGTTAGTTAATTAACCATATTGATGTTTCTAGCTTGTCGAGCGGGTTAATATTTTGTAATGCGTTATGGATAAAACAATCTAGCTTAGCTTTCTATGTATCTTTATGACTACGAAATACTCTTATAAGGTTTATGAATTATATTAATCACTAAATATACAACGTGGCGATCTAGTCACCGTTTCCGTCAAGCAATTGATTCTACCCGTCATACTAAACAATTGTCGATATGAAAATTGTCACCCATCAAGGCAACATCAATTCCAATCAACTTACTTGGACTTAGGAGACGGGTGTTACACGCCAAAATAAAGACAGAATAAGGGATTTCTGTAATTATCTTTAAGAACTTTCCTAACCTTAATTACGCAAATAACGATTTTGTACTTTATATAAAACACCATTAACCTCAATTTCCTCTATCCCCAGAAACATCAACCAGCCACCATGCCGCTCCAAATCCGAAGAAACCGTTGCGCGTCGTTTATGCGCAACAACCTCCTGACACTGCTGACCGTCATCGGCGTGGTGTCCGGGACCATCCTGGGCTGCGGCTTGCGGGCCTCGGGCCAAGAGTGGTCCCGCCGTGATGTCATGTACTTCCAGTACCCTGGGGAGCTGTTCCTTCGGATGCTGAAGTCTCTTATAGTGCCGCTGCTTGTGTCCAGTATTGTTTCCGCGATTGGATCATTGGATTTGAGTTTATCTGGCAAGTGAGTTGGTTTTTATTTATTAAGTACATGTAACGTCAATGTCACTGGGTTTTTTTATAAACAAGGCCACAGAAAGATATAGTTTGGCCTTCTACACATAGCGAAGCTATATTGGAACAGGTTACCATTTTCAATTCTCTGATTACGAAGCTACCAGCGATGCAGTTGTGTTATTTTTCGTAGATACTTTGGCCACTTTTTGCGTAAAACATCAAATCATTAAGTATATGCAGCAAGGATATTTTGCATTGTTGTAATTATTAAAAAGATTGTTACCAGAAAAAAATGTTATATTCAGTCTATATTGGCCCACAGCTGGACAAACGTCTCCTCTCTATAGTGACTTGGTTGACTAAAAAAGTCTCAATACAAATTATCTTGCTGCAACCTGCAATTAACTCCCCATTACTTCCAGGGTTGGTCTCCGCGCGATTATCTACTACATGACCACGACTGTTTGCGCCGTGATGCTGGGCATAGCCCTGGTCACCACCATCAAGCCTGGCAAGGATCCGGAGGCATACACCCAGCCCAACGCGACCAAGCTCAACATAAAGGAAACCCTGACTTCAGACACGCTGCTGGATTTGATCAGGTCAGTTTGTGTGTTTTTTGAATGTTAGAGGTAAGAAGCAAGGCTGTATCAATCAATCAATAATCTCGGCCCATCGCAATTTACTGCTGGTCCTAAGATATGGCTTACTGCTAAATAAATTGAGATATTGCGATTTAGATTTGAAACTCGAAGTTGTCTTCAATTTAAGAATATCGAATTGTGTTCGAAGTAGTATTTGATATTCCTCGAGAGTTGGGATTTTTAACTAATATGTTTCACGTAAAATTTCTTTTTCTAAATCTCGACGACAGACACGGCGAAATGTTCCTAATTATTTTCCTCATTTCTCACACAACTTTTTAATCACCGGCGCCACTTTATGACTTCCTTTAATGTTCTCATATCTTACAATTTGCGTTAATAACATACACGAGGCTAGGAATATTAAACGACCCACAATTTATACAGGCTTCTAAGATGTATCAGAAGTTACCATGGAGAATCAATACCCGTGGGTAGCAAGGTTGCCCGGGAATATTTTCCTCATATTTCCGGGAAAGGGAACATTATATGAAAGGTATATTTCTATGAAAATGCAAAGGAAAAGCTTCTTACATTACTTCAGAGAGACCTTTGAATATAAAAAGGTGCGGATTTGGGGGTAATCCGAAGCAATATTGTGGCAAGCTTTTATACCTTATATAAAAGCTTGCCACATTAAAATAGATGGATAAATTTTAACACAACGTTCGTTCGTGTTGCCATACAACGTGGCAACGCCGCCAGTCTCTTGGGCACATTACCATCTGACAGCGTTGAGGAGGAGTTTTTCGATGCCCTTTTATAGTTTGTTGTTAGTTTATTTATTTTAGTTTAATAGTTTTTAATTATCAATGTATATAGTTAGTTCAATAAATTAATTATTTCCGTTTTAATGATACCTTATTTATTAATCCCTGAATTAGCACAACTGTTGTTGATTGTTTTTCTTTTTTAATCTGGGAAGGATATTGTTTCTCTTTTTTGATTTTGGTGTATTAATATTCGATTGTTTGAGGCATTCATTAGGATCATAAAAGCAGTTGTTGTCGAAATAATGGAGGAGATGTTTTGAGAAGGAATGGTTTTGCGAAATTATAACTAAGTATGATGGGACTTATTAAACCGACTACTAAACTCGTCGAAACTGCTAATAGTGAAAACTGCTAAGAGTTTCGTTTACTGTCATGATTGATGGCACTGACACTGACTGCCTCGTTGGTATAGAGGTCGCAAACGCGACTGCTCTGCATGAGGTCCTGGGTTCGATTCCCGGTCGGACAAAGTGTTATAAGTGTTATCAGGAATTTCTCAGTAGCAGCGGAAACGGCTCCAACGATTTTCATGAAATTTCATATAATGTTATATGTTCATATAATGTTTCGGGAGCGATAAATCGACCTAGCTAGGTTTCATTTTTTGAAAACGTCGTTTTATCCGTGTTACCGACCAAAGCTCGGTCATCCAGGTACTGTTGTGTTATGTGACATTAGTAGAAGTTAAAGGAGTTATAGATCCTGATCGCGTTCAATTTAATTCATCAAGTGCTGCAACATTTCAACACAACTAGGTATAATCATGTGGTATTTTCTGCAACATATTACAACTACGTTAACTAGATCGTGTCATACAATACAATTCGTATAATATAACGCTGGATGATTGGCTTAATACTCTTAATAGGTGTTATACAGCGGGTAATTTCGCCATCCGGCTGACCCGGGCCAAATGAGGTTGTTAAATGATATGCTTGATTTGAATATTATACGTGTTTGGAGGTAACGGTGTTGGATTTTCCGGTTCCGGCCGCGAATGACGCAGATGATGTTGCCACGTTGTATGGCAACAGTTAGCCTCTGACCAAGGTGAAAGCGGGCTGGCTTTCACCTTGGTCAGAGGCTAAGTGTTGGGTCACGGGAAGCGTCAACTAAGAGTTTCGAAATTATGAGCACTCGGAGGGAATCTACATCCCCAGATTTTCAACCCCAAACGGCTCGAATTAAACTATAGTTTCCACAAAGGTTTTTATATTTAGTGAGCTATATTTTAGATAAACTGATGTTTCTTTCAGCATAACTTAACCGAGGTGCTTTCATCGGTTTTGTGGGATTAATAAACACTTAACTAACGGAAAATTTCAATCCTAGTTTAGAATCATTGTAATTAATCTGTGGTAAAGTTTCCGTAAGTTTGTCCTTCCTCCTGGTGCAAATTCTGAGACTTACTTGTCATGGTCAGACGTAAACTGTGCGATGTGTATGTTAGAAATTGATTGGAATCTTCCTTTGAAAAGGGACACCTTTGGTCCACAAGAAACCTTTCCTTTGAACTAATAAGGTCAGATTCTGAGAACCTTTCCGAAATAATGCCAGGATAGACCACTAATAGAAGCAATAGCATAGCAGTGATGGCATAGTGGTGTGACCGTCGGACTGCCAATACATAGGTCTCCAGTTCGAATTCGAACCCAAGACACGCAACTCTGATTTTGCTTCGGTAAAGAAAAACATCGTGAAGAAACCAAACCAGCATGCTTGAGAGATATTTCTCGACGGCATGTAAAGCTAAGTCAGAGGCCCATGGGCGGCATAAAAACTCTGACACCAGGTTAGGCACTAACCACACGATAATGAAGAAACAAGACCACTAATGATATAAAAACTAACACCATTTAGTGTCACAATTGTTAGCCCGGCCCTCCTGTGTCCCGCAAAGATTAAAGGTCACAGTTGCCGCGCTATCGGCCATAATTGCCCATCACCTGATTTATTGCTCTATTGCCCGCTCCTCCACGATATAACAATGTGTCAGCTGTTTAACACCTTTCATCCTTATGTGGATAATTGATGGTTATGCAATGGGCCCTATTTATTAGTGGATACGTTATGTTGCCCAGTTTTGAAAACTTGCAAAAACAGAATAATTGCGTACTAACTGCGGAGACTGGACACTGACTGATACTCCACTACTCCAGTACATAATTTGTCTGAGACCGATGTCCGGAGCCACATCCACGGTTTGTCCTGACCAGTTTGACGAAATCTTTACTTACGCTTAAAAGAAATGATAAAAATTTGTTTTCCGAAGACAGCGCTACCGATACATAACAGCCGCACCGTAATGAATCTCGTTATAAAACGGATGGTACCGGTAATACGTTACTTACTATTCAAATAGTACGACCAAAGAAAACTTAAAATTCTAGCTACGCCGTGTCTTTGCCCTGATAACTTACTCCAGTGAGTTTGACAAGTTCATGCATATTAATGTGACATCTCAAGTCATAACAAAAAAAAATTGGTTGTCTGTAAAGTTGGTTTACGGACGATAGTTTAACGTGACAACGTTATTAATCGAGTGGAAGAGAGATGCGGCGCTAGCGTACAATGGGCGTAACGGGACAATGAGCGTAACTGGACAATTAGCGGAACGGGACACTTTTTCGTGCATGCAGCTAGCAGCAGTTCATCGATTTATTAGACGTTCTCACGTCAAAAACAGAACAAAAAGTTACTTAAGTAACTACTAAATTCACATAACTTCCTACTCAGTTTTAGTTCAAGAGATGATACTGTGTGAGGGAGTCGTGGCTAAGGTACTGTGCGGGCATCCGTTTAGACGCACACTCTAACATAGTTTGGAAAAGGCTCGGCAAGTCTTCTTCGTCATGTAGATGATGCCTTTTGTTAGACTGAAATTAACTTTGACCAGAACTATGTAACCACGACGGCGTTGGTAGTGGTTTCAGGCAGGTCCCTCAAAGTGCAGTTGGTAATTACACATACAGGATGTAAACAGACTCTTCACGAAGCCGTCAACCAAGCATTATGTACAATGAACCAAACTAAGTAATTATAAGCAAAAATTATCACTGGGAAACGACTTTTTTTATGGGGTGAAAAATCACATTTTACGGTAAGACTCAATGTAACGCATTTAAAACATTGTGCTGATGGATGAATTGAATAGTATGGGGGTCGTGAAGGTTTAAAAAAAAAACTTGTGAAAAAGTTGGAACTTTGACCCCCAATCCGTAACTAGAAGGTTCCCAGGTATGGTCCAGAACACAAAAATAAACGCAATGACGAGGAGAACTAGTGCCTTTCGGCTTCGTTAAGAGTCTTTTTACACCGTTTAGAGCAGGACAGGAGCATACTTTGTGTTGAAGCACTGCAGTCGCACCCACCATAATGATGATGTATAGCTCCACAGCCAAATAAATAGGTGTTGCAATTAACCTGGGGACATATGTCTTCTATTTTCATTGGTTGGTCATTATGACCACCATATCTAACAACGCCCTTACCACTGTGCCAAAAGTTCGTAATTTTCTAAATTCATCATGGCCGCTTGACAGTCTTGTTTTAGAATGGTACATACAAATGATGCAAGTTAAATAAAATGTTTTAAGAAACGCCTTTAATTAGGAGATTACCGAAAAATTGTACCTCAATAATTACAACCCACCGCTGTCTTGCAAACGCTATGATTCATGTTAGACGTGCGTGTATGACTTGACATGCTAAGCTATCCTATGCGTGACAATGAGTACGACACGCTATGCGTGTCCTAGGCGAGCATGGCGACATAGGTAGGCACCTAATTTGTCAATTGCAGCGGCACCGGTAGCGGTGTGAGACGAGCGATGCGCCGCAGTTCACGCTTGTCGCTTCACTCGCTTATTTTTACTGCGTCCTACATTCGGGTGCTTAGGGCTACCGGTAGATACATAATGCGAGAGATATTAGATAGCGAAGAAACTCTTAGGTATAAAGGGTGTAAACAGACTCTTAACGAAGCCGAAAGGCACTTGTTCTCCCCGTCATTGCGATCATTTTTTTTGTTCGCCTGGGAACGTTACGGAGATATTGGGGGTCAAAGTTCAAAAAAAAAAGTTGTTTCCCAGTACAATTTTTTGCGTAAAGTTGCTTAGTTTGGTGTAAATAATGCTTGGTTGACGGCTTCTTGAAGAGTCTGTTTACACCCTGTATACTTATACAGGGTGTAAGGGACATCGATGCTAAAACGGTTACCATGTATTCAGTACATCATTCTGAATTTCCCCTTTTTTTTTTAGGATGGGATATCATCAAATTACTCCTCTCGCTCTGACCAGAGCGGAAGGAAGTGTCAGACTTGTACTGACAAAAACCCATACATGCTCCTTCCTTGTTTTTGTGTTCCAGGGCCGCGGTATCTCTTTCAAACAGTTCCGCAGCCCAACAGTCCCGCAGCCTAACAGTCCCGCAGCCCTTCTGAATCCCCCTCACATGCAAATTTTTCGTCGGTTATAAAAAAAAAACAGCTATTTCCTACAAAGCTGCATTACCTACAGGTTAAAATGAAAGGAAAAACTGCCGATTTAAAAAAAATTACCGATGAAATTTTACTAAATGGTAGGGTTCAGAATGACGTATTGAATACGTGGTAACCATTTTAACGTTGGTGTTCCTTCACCTTGTATAATCCTATTCGTGGTTTTGTTGTTTCAAAGATCAGCGCAGGCTGCACTAGGACTGACAGCTATCTCAAACTACACGAATACATATGAATCCAGACTCAGGACTATTATAGACTATACTGATAGCTTAGTATTGAGATGATGATGATGAGATCCGACCGATTTCGGTCAAGGCGAATGGTTCAGCTCCGCTGTAGTTGCCGTTCGTGCGCTCACATGTTGCTTATGTAACCTATCTTCTTTGCGAAGCTCCTCGAAGTACTGCAATATTAGTATAACGACAAAACTTTGTACACTAGAAGTTTCTCAGCAACGCATCGTAAAGCCACGCAGTCTTGGCATTCGACATTCGTCAGTCACTGTTTTATAGTCACATGTGGCTTATGTAACCTATCTTCTTTGCGAAGCTCCTCGAAGTACTGCAATATTAGTATAACGACAAAACTTTGTACACTACAAGTTTCTCAGCAACGCATCGTAACGCAACGCAGTCTTGGCATTCGACATTCGTCAGTCACTGTTTTATAGTCGGCTTCTTAAAATTACCAAGGTTTGAAGAGCGGGGCAACATTTAAAAAAAATAACTAGCCACGTGCGAGTCAGACTCCCATGAAGGGTTCCGTACCATATATCGAAAAAAAACACGCTTCTTGTATGGGAGCCCCCTTTAATTATTAAATAATTCATATTTTTATTATTTGTTGTTATAGCGGCACAGAAATAAATCACCTGTGAAAATTTCAACTGTCTAGCTATCACGGTTCATGAGATACAGCCTGGTGACAGACAGACGGACGGACAGACAGCGAAGTCTTAGTAATAGGGTCCCGTTTTACCCTTTGGGTACGGAACCCTAAAAACGTTGTTTGTAACCAAGATCTTTTATTCCAACTTCTCACATCTGTCGCAATAGTCCTCCTGAAATCGATTAAGATAGATTCGCAAGTCCTTTCACACTCCAAGTAACTCGATTCCCATATAACAAGGTTTCTATCTCTTCTGAAGAGCTCAGTACTCAATTAGTTAATAGCTCAGTCAGTTAGTTAAAGGTACCTACTTCATTGTGCTTCCCACGGGGAGACAAACCTTGGGCGAACTTCGTTTATAATGTACAAAGGTACCTAACCTTTGTACATTATAAACTAAGCTTATGCACGGAAGCTTTTCGTACTATTACACAGCTTCAGTACGATTCATTTATTATGTACAAAGCTTTTAATGAAACTGGTATTATGCTGGAGCAACAAAAACAGATGAACTTTTCAAGTCATACTGTAGTCATGGCTGGTCCAGGTATCGGAGTTTTAAAATTCAAACTGGATGTTGCTTTAAGAATTTCGCACCTTTACAAAAAAAGCATCTAAAGTCATAAGTCATTTATTCATTTGTTAACATTTGTTAAAAATAACAAGCGCGTTATGTTATGTCAGAAGGTGTAGAAAATATGAATAAATTTTATTGATATAAAAAATTCAAGGGCATAATTACAATAATGGAATGCATAAAGTATCCATTGATTTTCATAAAAATAATAAGCAAAATTAAAAATGTCAAAAGGAAAAAATATAAAATAATGTCATATAAGTTTACTACGTCAATATTCAAATAATGTTTAAACAATAAAGAGAGAAAAAAGTAAAATAATATAAAAATAATATTATTAATATTTTTATATATTTTTTGTAACTAAAATAATATAAATATAAAAATGTAAATAATAAGGTAAGAAAAATGAATTAACGGAAATTAAAGGAAATTAACATGATAACATACGAGTACAAACTATGGTCAACAACAGTCATCATATCAAAGAAACAATAATCCACTTACCAGCTGAAGCAGGCAATGGTTTCATTGCCTGCTTCATAAAATAAGTTATATTGTTTTCATTCAACTCATCGAACATAACTCCACTCCTGGAGTCCTAAACCCGGGTCCCTATTTATTGTTCTTCCTTTTGATTCTTATCCTGTTATGGACAATTTTCTGACAACAATTTTAAAACTTCAGTCTGTACTATCCCCAACAACTATGTAAAATAAAACCTACATATCCCATACGTATTCGTTCTGTGAAATATTCTACAGTACCTATCTACCGACAGACAGACTGAATAGTCTGTAGACAACCCTATGCATCAATCAAAATAATGGGACTCACGCGACTGATGTCCTACCATCAGGTATCGTGACGTCACTGGATCTAGATCACTGGCTCTGGCAGACCCACTAACTGTTGAGCGTGGAAACATACTTAGCTTTAGGGTAGACAGCACTGCCAATAATAGGAATTCTAAGAAAATCAGCAGTTCTAGTGCCACCATACTATTTACCGCTGCCAGTAACCGTTGCTGTTGGTTTTGGTTTAAGTTCTGATGTAATTATACAGGCATAGTCAGCCATTATATACTTCTTTGTCTTCTTGTCATACATGCGGTTCGTCTCCAGGCGGGTGCCACTTCACTTTGGCCTGTTAATGGAATGATTCGATTTGCCACAAATTCTGTTAGACCTCTTAACTTTTACGCAGATTTATTGGCTTTTAAGTTTTTTACGTGTCCTCTTCTATTGTGGTGTCAATATTTTTCGAGTTTTATGAAGCTGGGTAGCTGTAAGTTCTCGTTCTCAAACTCACGGTCATACAAACACACATAAATTCATCACTTTTTCCCTCGGGGGTAAGCAGAAACTACAGATCTGCTAGGATCTTTTCGTACTCCTTTTTTCTGTTGCGTCATACACGCATGGCTCACGATCATACAGGCTATTCTTGTTGATATTAAAATACTAGTGTGTAACCTTCACACATTATAGTGAGTTTGTTGAGTAATAATGCCAATATCACCAACAGGACAGAATATTTATTGATTTCCATTGTCAATCATTTTGTTACCACTCACATTACGAAAATCTGGGGACATGTCTATGTTAAAAAAAAGGTAGGCTAGGTACTTATTTTATGATATGCCCGGTGACTATGTGCACATTTATGTAGTTCTTTTGTACGCTACTAGATACATATTGTAGAGACATGTATTGTATGTACGTCAAACTTTAAGGAAACCAACATTAAAATATACAAGAACTCATTTAATTAGTTGTGCTCTTATACATGTACACACATAATAATATATACTTTGAACTTCGATTTATTTGCCTGAATTATTTCATACATAATAAATGTTAAATTTTACTCAACTTTTAGTTTAACTATCAAAGTATCCTTACGAGCCATATCATTATTACGCATGGACGCTAGGACGGATTGGAAACAGCAGTTATATTTCCAATTCGTCCAAGTGGTTGATTAATTTCATTATGGCAATAGGCGAGAAAACAACGGAGGTCCATCCTCTTCGCCTGTTCTTCATCTCATGGTTTACGTTTACTTAGATGGCAACTTTTTCATTCCCTCCCATATCTGGGAAATAGTTGCTATTTTTAGGGTTCCGTACCTCAGTCGGCGAAAACAGAACCCTGATAGGATCACTTTGTTGTCCATCTGCCCGTCTGGCTGTCCGTTTGTCAAGACTCTCTCAGGAACGCGTGGAGGTATCAAGCTGAAATTAATACCAAATAGTCAAGTCAGCTATCCCTTGGAGTAGTTAATCAAACTTGTATATCAATTGTCAACGCATTCAAAAAACATGACCGTGTTTGTCACATATTTTACGATTTCACAAGGGAATTAAAACCTATTTTTATTATAAATTTGGCAAGAAGCAATGTCTTACAGTACATGTGAAGTAAAAATGTGAAAACCGTAAGTAAATATGTAGTTTAATAACAAAATATCTACAAGTTTAAACGGAACCCTTAGTGCACGAGTGCAACTCGCACATGAACATTTTTTTAATTTTCAGACACGCTATAGTTAGTTTTGTTTTAGATATCTATGGATCTACACACATCAAAAAAAGTTTGCGATCAGTTTGAAAAATCGAAATCTTTTTTGTTACAGTAGATTATATTATAATTTTTTCTTCTTTTTAGATTCTTTATTTAATATAGATTTAGAATATAAAATAAAACAATAAAACAGTTCAATTGTTTTATTGTTTAATAAAAAGGCTTGCAGTCCTAGCTTACTTTCATTCAGAAATCTGATTTAGTCAATTTTAACGGATTTAAAATACTTTTTCGCGGAAAGTTTAAAATCTCTCGTTAACTTCTGAAGACACGCACCTTGTAAGAAAATAGGTTAATAATGATTCGTGATTGCTCGCTAGCGGTCGCTCATCGCTGGCGTAGGGCCAGTGACTATTGTCCAAATGTCCACTTATGCACTTCTGCAATCTTGGTGTGTTGTTGTGGCCGGTTCAAGGGTGTCAACTCATACACGTGTACTGTGAGCTTATGTAACTTTAGAGTGAAGATATATTTTATGAGGGTTAAATTATTACCATAGGAGGAGGGAGTTTCGTTCGTGTGAACTGTTAACATGGCGAAATGACACTTTAATTCCCTTGACGCTAATACTCTTATCCAAATCAAATCATCACTAATAACAGTGGCTTTTACTTCAGCTGTACTCTACAGGGTTATTGTGTTTTAGCACTTTAAGCTGTAAGCCGGTATTGTAAGATCTTGTTAAACATTCATCATCATCTTCCAGCCCTTGTCCCATGTTCTTCTGGGTATAGGTACGGTCTTCTAGTAATAAATACATTCTTGGATTCATGCCCGCCTAGTACTATAAGTAAGGTTACTGCCCATAACTGGCACCACTGTACTAACATTACTCGATCCCATGCAATGAGTGTTTTTGAGGAATATTTTACTACCCAAAAATACGTTGGGTTCAACGGGAACAATTTTTAATTATTTTAATAATTTCCCACCATACACCTGGTTGGCGCAACGTTTTTTTCTTCCATTCTCCTCTGTCAACCGTAACGCTATCATTTACTCCAATAGATCTTGTCAAACATTATGACTGGTGTTGTATGAGTATGCTTTTTTTAGGAGCAAACCCTAAGTGGTATTGAAATAAAAAAGAAATCTTTGAATATGACACGAAGACGTCCTTTACTTCTTAACTCTTTCCGGTACACTTTTAATAAGTTGACTTTATAATTAAAACAATAGGACATTTTGTTGGGTTTAGTGATTAAGAAAAAAAGTATTGTACGAAAATACCACAAATGGCTTTTGAGGAATAAGGGGGTAAGTTTACTAACCACCATGGTACTCGTAGTTTTCGCAACATATTGTCAACAATGACTTTGAAAAGCATAATAGTCCAGCGCATTGTCGATAAATGACGTGGACATATTTTAAACAACTTAGAATAACTGGTTAGAAAACTCAAACTCAAACTCAAAAGCATTTATTTCAATTAGACCATTACAGGCACTTTTGAATGTCAGAAAAACAAAGAAGGCTAAGCTACAGTCACAGACACAAGGCATAATAACTTGTGAAAGTACTGTAGTTGCCCATTCCAAAGCGTAGATCTCTATGGAGAAGAATGGGCAAGAAACTCCATGGACACTCTTTTCAATCAAATATTTGTTACATAATCTTGGTTACATCATTCTTGTTGAGATTATACATATGTGAGAACGATGTAGAAATATGTGCACGTTAAGAGCGTCCAGAGTAAAAGATTATATCAACAATTTAAAAACAAAGTACGTAGTTACAATAAACCGTGGCAGCCTAGAGATGACCAGTCCCAACTGACAGCGCCCGTTCACGAACATGACGCATGGATCAGCCCCATTCAGCTCAACCATATTGAAGGGAGCTAAATGACCCGACACACCCGCCACCATCAGCGAGAAATTTGAGTGAGCATGACATTCTCTCAGCCACCAGGGTAAATTCAAGTCAATGAAAGATAACTAAATGTAAATGGTAGCTTTACAGTACATCTAACCACCAAACCTGAAAGAGTTAATCCAAACAAAAATATATTTAATTTTAATCATAACTTAAAATAAATTACATAACAACGCGTCTGAATTCCCCGAAGAAGGTACCAATAATACCTACAACCTCATTTTGTCGAGCATCCAGCCTCCAACATGAAACGCAAGCATAATTCGTGTAAGAAGACATACCGTGTGTCTATGGGTAGTAGTCGTAGTAGACAGATGCACCTCAATAGTAAACATACCAACACAACAATAACGGCGGAAGTGACGAACACTTGCCATTCACGACACTTCTGACCACTGTGCACCTTTTGTAAAATAATAAGTTTAAAAGATTCGGCCTTGAATCTATTTATAAAACTACGCTATTTTAAATTCATCTATTGGTTATGTTTTATTTGGCGATTTCGTCTAATTAATGTTGTGGTAAGTAACCAAAACAACAAAACAGCAAAAATGGAAAGCTAATATTATTGCATGACCTACTCTTGATAAAAGAGAAACCAAACTGCAATTTCAAGCTCGCCGCTCTTCGCAGAATTTGTTTCTTAGCGAAAATTAGAATCATTGATTACCTATGTTGCCATCATAAATGATGTTTATTTTGCAAATAGGTTTTACAAACACTTTTACACGTCATTTTTTGTAACTAGATGAGGCCGGTGTTTCGTATGTGACTAAGTAATCTAAGATGAAACGACCGAAAGAAACTCAGAGTTCAAAGTCTCTTTTAAGGTCGAGACATACAATCTTGGTCTACTCACATGGGGACTATGCATAGTAGTGTCTGAGATGATCTTGGCACCTATACCTTTGCAGTATAATAAATAAGATATAAATAAGACAAATTCGCCAATGCAATTTCTTGAAATTTGATACAGCTCCTCTACTACATACCTGCACTTATTATTGCTTGTTTGTTTCAGAAACGTGTTCCCGGAGAACCTTGCCCAGGCCACGATCGCTTCCTACCGCACGAGGCTCGTTTTCGACCAGAACGATACTAAAAGTCGACTAGGTACATTCATTTTTATTTCCATTTTACTTGCCATAAATCTTAGTTTTAAATATTAAACAGTCGCCTGCGCATCAAGTTATCACAAATTTCTTTTTCAACTTGATGTACTGGCGACTGAACTTGTTCTTCTTTGACAAGAAATGAAATACGTTGACAATTTTATTGATAATCGATTTTTGACACATTCACATTCAATTAAGCAATGGACAGTAATTAGACGAGCCTACCATGGGAAAATGTATATTTTTCTAAACTTAAACACTAAGCTGAAATACAAATAACACAACATTTTATTTATATTTTAGGCCCGGATAGTGTTCATGGAAAGGTTTTCTAATTCTAAATGATATTCTCATAGGTACCGTGAAAATTGCTACACTGACTTACCCCATGTCCCATCGTAAAACTGTAACCTGAGACTGATTTAAGAAATAACCAAATCAGTCGGTACCTGACAGCACTAGACAACCGCGTGTGCAGACAATTGGTGAACAGCTAACTGAACAATGACTTTTATTGCAAAATTATGGTGAACGACACTTCTATTCGTGAACAAAAGATCACGAATAGAACAGTCTGTGATTCGTCATGATTAATAGTTATTACAGTATAAAGGACGTAAAAACTCTTAAAGAAGCCGAAAGGCAATTGTCCTCCCCGTCATTGCGATCATTTTTTTGTTCTAGACCCTTTACCTGGGACCATGTTCCAACTTTTTCATATTTTTTTTTAAATACATTTTTTTTTTTACATATGACACCTTCACGAGCCCCGTACTATTCATCCATCAGCACAATGTTTTGAATGCGTTACATTGAGTGAATCGTTTTTCATCCCAAAAAAAACACGTTTCCTAGCAATATTTTTTGTGTAAAGTTACTTTGTTTGATGTACGGAATGCTTGGTTGACGACTTCGTGAAGAGTCCGTTTACACTCTGTACTTCAGTAATTGTAGTGCTGTTGGAAAACTTAGCGCTCAAAGCAGGCGCGCTTTTTTCAAATTCAACTTTCGTTTGAAACATGACTGACAGAAACAAAAGTAAATCATATCGTACATATCACAAGGTGTTTATTGTCGCCACGCTTTTTAAATAACTAGGTAAGGGGCACCTCAAATTACGTCACACGAATTTCATGATTTTTTGACCCCCTCATCCCCAGTGACGGCAAAAAATTTAGGACCCATCCAACCCCCTGTCACACTATGTCACACTTACCCCTCCCGAAGGGGCGCGAACGTGTTACGTAATTTTTAGATGGCTCATAAGGGACCTTACGCACTACACGGCCACGACCACGTGTCACATGACCGGCTACTATCTTGAACAAAACTTTTTGGACACCCGGTTGTTCACCAATCTTTCTTCCTGGTCGAAGCTTTTGCTGTTAAAAGTGGTTGTGGATGCACAGTGCACGAGGATCCTTAAGAAATCTTCGGTTTATTAATATGATTTGTTTGGCCTGTTGGTCTAGTGGTTAGTGACCCTGACTGCTAGGACGGAGGTCGTGGGTTCGTTTCCCACACAGGACAAATCTTTGTGCGATGAGTACGATTATTTGTTCTGTATCTGGGTGTATAATTTATTTATAATATGTATGTATTTAGAAAGATATAAGTTTGTTTATCAGCTGTCTGGTTGCCATAGTACAGGCTCTGCCTAGTTTGGGATCAGATGGCGGTGTGTTGGTTGTCCCAAGATATTATTTATTTATTTAGATATTATGAACTATGGTCTGGACTTTGCTGCTACGAGTATTATCATTAAATCTGTTGCTGGGCAGTTACGGAGATGAGATGTATCAAACTCAAACTCAAAAGCATTTATTTCAATTAGACCATTACAGGCACTTTTGAATGTCAGAAAAACAAAGAAGGCTAAGCTACAGTCACAGACGCAGGGCATAATAACTTGTGAAAGTACTGTAGTTGATCTACTTAATCTAAATAAGAACTGCAACTCCATAAATAATTCAAAATGAAAGCCTAACTTCAAAATTCATAGCTACTTGTAAGCCCTGCCTCAACTTATTTTGGCTCGGTGATACCGATCAGTGGCGTTGACGTTACGATGTTTCGTGTGTGTTGTAAAACCCACGGAGTTTTAAAAGAAGAATCCCAAACAGCTCCAGTTGAAGTTATACTGATCCTGCGCAGTGTAACTGACTTTTAATCCTAATTTCTGTGCATTCCAGGTGAATTGGAGACGTACCAGATCACGGGCGAGTACCAGAGTGGCAGCAATGTGTTGGGGTTGGTCTGCTTCAGTATCGTGCTGGGCATCACCCTGGGAAAAATGGGCGACAAGAGTAAACCGCTTCAGGACTTCTTCCACGCCTTGTCCGAAGCCATGATGATCATCACTGGATGGGTTATTTGGTAAATACGACAAAATATTACTGTGAAATCTGGGAACGTCGGTGTAGACGTTGTAGGAAAAATTATCCCTCGTATTTAATAATAATAATAAATTGTTTTATTCGGGCACAACATAGACACGATTAGAATTAACAAAAAGAATAGCAGATATGTTAGTAAGTCATGTACTTACGAGGCTTTTTATGCGGACAATGATTCCGCAGGAGGTACCTCAGTACAACTCTCGGGTCCCCAGCCACGACTTTCAGGATAATATTGCTACTCCCCTGAATCCACCTCACAAGCGATGTCACCTTTTTCGTGATGATAGCATGGAAACCATCTGTTCTCGATTGAGCAAAAATCCCCGAGGCACTACATTAACGAGGGAGTTTCAACATCATCCTGAAAACATTGTTATATTGGACGCGCAAGGCATTTAGCGTCCCCCGTGAACAGCTAAACCACAAAATTCCCGTGTACAGACCTTGACAGTATGCTCTAAACAAGGTTATTTTGACCTGATCGGTGATCTGCGAACGGTGAAAATCTGCGTGTCAACATGTTCCCGCGGACCGCCAACACCCTACGTTCCCTCGTCATCATCGTCTTTAAGGTCGTCGACAAGTATATGGCCCAGATATTTAAAATAGGTCACCTTGGTCACCATTTCCTTGGGGTGTTCCCTGAAGGGTGAAATCGCATCATACAATGAAATATGCCGCAAGATCAGCAGTATTTACTTGACCGAAAATGCTCAAGGCTCACGATGTTCCTAGAACATTCAAGATATAGATCAAGGAGTAAAATGTACAGTAATTTTCGTTAGTATAAAAATAAAGTAAAGCAACTTTTGTCACGTTCTACGTCAGGTCAAGATGTGAACGTCCAATGCAAATGATGATGATGGTAATGATGTGTGATGAATGGTGAATGGTGATGATTATGATGCTATTGAGAAATAAATCTACGTATCACAGGGCCGAAGGCACCTGAGAAGCCGATTCCTGCCGGCTTCTTATTCTTATTCTTTATTGCACACAAAATTAAAAGATAAGTATACACACAAAATTACAATATATAACTTATGTACAACGGCGAGCTTAACCCAGAATTAGGTTTTCTTACAGCAAACCTCACTTCGATTGCGAGATTTGCAGAAGAGGATATACGTGCACAAGCAGTACATTTAAAAACTTAAATTAACTTATTTTATAAACCAAACTAAACTAATACATACAATATAATATACGTAATGCATACAATACCTATTAATATAAACATACATATTAAATACTATATACATACTATCATCATGTTGACAGGAAATATTCTTTTATTCTTTTCTTGAACACATCTAACGAAGGGCTATCCCGTAAGGAATGTGGAAGCGAATTCCAAAGGTTTCCCTTTGGGAACAAGGCACTCTACATAGTGTCTAATGTATTATGGTATCTATGTAAATATTTCCTTATCTAAATATGAGACCTCTTACTTTTCCAGGTTATCACCTCTTGGTGTGTTCTTCTTGGTAACAGCGAAGATCATGGAGATCGATTCATTTGCGGAGCTGGTGGGCCGGTTGGGTCTGTACTTCGTGACGGTACTGCTGGGGCTGTTCCTACACGGGTTCGGAACCCTAAGCATCCTGTTCATACTGGCCACGAAGAAGCTCCCCTGTCGGTACATCGCGAAGATGGGACAAGTCATGGCTACTGCGTTTGGTACTGCTTCTAGGTTAGTTAAACCACTAATAATACCATTTTACTCTTTAAAATTTTAGGTGCTTTAATTACGGCCATCAAGAGGTTTGCCATCTAGTGTGGCTATTGGTTTATAATTGTTTCTTCATAACATCATACACCTGTAATCGCCGAAGAATAAGGCAGAGGTGTACGTTATAGTACACCCAGATTTCGCCAGTTACGTTTTTAAGTCCCATGTAGCTGGAGGCGAGCCTATTGCCATCAACCGGGCTAAATCTAGACTCCGTGGCTGCTACTGAGAAATTGACGACTAAGTCCAATAACATTTTGCCTGACCCGAGAATCGAACCCCGTCCTATATTGTTTCTTATAGTGCAGTTACTAAGATTTTAATTCGTGCATGACTAATCCCTCAATCGACCTACAGTTTGGATAAGAAAACCATATTACTGAGGTGTAATTAAAAATGAAATAACTAAACAGCGCTAGTGCAAACTCGTTCCGAATGGCGCCATATATATCTTACTAAATTGACTGATTAATGATTGATTGATTGATTAATTTTTTTGACGCTATTCTCTCATATTCTGGTACTTGGATCACTGTCTTTTTCTCTCGCTAAAATGTTCCATTTCCTCCTTCAGCTCAGCGACCATGCCCATCACGATCGGCTGCTGCGACGACATGGGCCTGGACCCGCGCATCACGCGCTTCGTGATCCCTATCGGCGCCACCATCAACATGGACGGCACCGCCCTGTATGAAGCCGTCGCCGCCATCTTTATCGCCCAGCTGAGGAAGGTCGAGATGTCTTTCGGCAAGATTATTGCTGTCAGGTGAGATAAAGTGTGTGATAATGATAAGTGCTGATAATGATGAGGTAAGGCGCCACCATGAGCACGGACGGCACGTGCGCTGTACACATGGCGGCACATCAAATTATATATGCAGGGTGTGAAAACACTCTCCACGAAGCCGTCAACCAAGCATTCTGTATCAAATTAAGTAATTTTGCACAAAAACATTTTTTTTTTTGGGGTTAAAAATCACATTTATGAAACAATTTACATTGTGTTCGAAAAATCGTAGGAGAAAGCAGGATGATGCCTGCCAGGGCTGCGGGACTGTTCGAAAGAGATACGGCCCTGGAACACAAAGGGCAAGGAAGGAACATGGATGGGTTTTAGTCAGTACAAGTCTGACACTCCCTTCCGCTCAGAGTCATTTGATGATTTCCCATCCGAAAAAAAAAAACAGACATCATGCTGCTTTCTCCTACGAATTTTATAAATGGCTAATACGGACACTGATCATTAAGTAATGTCTGTCCTCGCCCCCCCCCCAGCGTGACGGCGACGGCGGCGAGTATCGGCGCGGCGGGCATCCCCCAGGCGGGGCTGGTCACCATGGTGATGGTGCTCGACACCGTCAACCTGCCCGCCGAGGACGTCTCCATCATCCTGGCTGTTGATTGGTTGCTGTAAGTCTGCATTCTGTACTGTCCGATCAGGTGTAGGAATGATCTTGATTTAAGATTTTCGCCTAAATAAAGATATTAAAAATATTGTGACTCCTGAAAGCCTCCTCGCCTCTAAAAGCTTTATGTGGTGTTTCGGAGATATTTTGTGGGCCATGGTTTACAGAAACATAATAGTCCAATTTCCGCTGAAATTAAATTATAAGTTATTAGCGACCCGCCCCGGCTTCGCACGGGTAGTAGAGCATTTTATGCCTACATGTTTTGTCTGTCGGGTTAAAGCAGCGTTTTCGATGAATGCTCTCCCAGCCGGCTTGACTTTTTCCCACACTTCCAACAATTATCGTCATACTTCAATCAATTTACACGAAAGCTTGACAAATTATATACTTAAACCTTCCTTATGAATCACTCTATCTATTAGTGAAAACCGCAAGAAAATCCGTTCAGGAGTTTTTGAGTTTATCGCGAACAGACAGACAGACGCGGTGGAGGACTTTGTTTTAAAATATGTAGTGATAGTGATTAGTTGGGCCGTGTACTAACAGAAACATGTAAATAAGGATCACGTTACAAGTAATTTATGCCAGTGACCAGTTTATTCATAAGCATAAATGGTGTCATCAATCCCTTTGGTTAATTATGTCACATAATACACAGTTGTTATGATGTTCTTACAGCAATTGTATTGTGTCATAGGATTATTCTTCATCACTGTAATTAATTATCATGATCTACAAAAGTATTCTCTAGTGGGTAATATTTTTATCATGATAATAATATTTTTATTTAAATAATTTCATTCCAGCGACCGCTTCCGTACAACGATCAACGTGGTGTGTGATGCTCTGGGCGCCATCATAGTGACGTCACTATCCCAGGGTGACATAGAGAAAACCCGCGCAGCTGTCAACAACGATAAGGATGGGGCACCTTCGCACGAGCTCACCGAACTAGAGAAAGGCGACCTTTGAGCAAATACCTCAAATATACGTTCTCCACCGACTATTGTGGACAAAATACGGAATAACGCCATCATTATTGAATAATATCCAATTACATACGGCTCTTATTGACGATAAACGAGTACAAGAAAGAAGCTTTAAAATCAAATCATATCGTTTTAAAAAAATACCGATTTTGCTTCTATTAATAAAAGTTAATTTAAATTGTTTTTGTTCGTGTCGGGAATCTAAAATTAAAAAATAATGTTAGGAAAATAACTCGTTATTCCGTCTCGTTGGGAAAACTGTTCTGTGTTCAAATCAAGTTATAGTTACCGTTATTTTTAGAACGATAATGTTGCACCTTAAACTTTTATTTTGTGATGGGATGTTTGTGTTTTTGTGTAAAATATTAATGTTTGATTTATGAGAGCGTTTGTTGTAATGCAAACCTTTATAAATACTGTTTTAATTCATATCATAATTTTATTTGTAAAATGGTAAAGTTTTAATTTACGTGAAATATTTTAAACATTTTTTAGTACAATTGATAAGGCTCTCTAACCACCGTATTATTCACGTTTCAATGTATAAACATTCATTTATTTTTCCAAATATTGGTTACCGAAATAATGTCGTATTTAGATATCCAATATTTACTTTTAAAATATTGATCTAAATGTTAGAAGGAGCTTATATAACGTGTCGGTGTGTTCTATATGTGCCATTTTATGTAGCTTTAAAGTAGCTGTCGTGAGATGTTTAGAATTTTCGACTCTCTACATATATTCGTGTTTTACATTATATCAAAATTCGAGTATGAAATGAATATGTGTACATGTTATTTATGATATATTCTCATTAAGAGATTAGGTAAGATCTGTACTTTCATTATTCTGTATGAAATTTTTACCTACATACATATTTCCAGCTATTTTGCTACAACAAATTTTCTGAGTATTTTTTCGCAACAAAATTTTAACTTTAAAATAAGGTAGGTTCTGTCTAGTGATGGGGCGCAAAAAAGTAACACATAAAATTAATCTTTGGAGACATTTTAAAAATCAATCTGTAGCTGAAACTTTCCATGTATTTTTGTATGAATGTACATTGGTCAAGTCGAATGTGTATGTATTGTATCTAGAATGTGTTTGTATTATAAGTAGGTACTTTAATGACATGCGTCAAAAATTGATTTTACCAACAATGATGTGTCATTAGTATTTCAATTGAAATTTTCAATGATTTTGGTATTTCAATTGAACCTTTTAGTACTTTTCGCCAACTTACGTCATTGCGAAAAAGTACTTAATATCGTTTCAGTCACTGCATTGCTTAGTCCATCTATATTGTGTTAAATTAACATTGAACTGTTGGTAAAACCAAAAAAAAAAACAAAGTTGTAATGTTAAAGACAGCCTGCATTCCAGTTGTTTCAAACTAATACATGACACTTAGTGTTGTTCTTCTATTTATTTACATTTGTTATCAATTGTTTTTATCGTTAGAAACGATATAAAAAATTACCGTTAGTAGTTTGAAAAAATATTTTTTTCTTCGCTGTTTCACCATTAACTGATTTGATACATTTATTTAAGAACAGAAGTGAAACCAAAATCAAACGTTTTTTTAACGCGTGTGTGTAAATCTACGCAATCTTGGAAGCAACGTGTTAGTTTTTCCTTAGATTTGGTGAAACAGACTAGTAGTGTATGAGTTACTAAGTGATTCTCTAAAGCAATTTAATTTAGTAGACTAGTTATTATTCGAATAAGTTACGACAAAATAAAATCAAAATAATTTTTGTTATCGACCACAGCAGAGGGAAAGTCATTTAATTGTGGCCAAATTGTAGCTGTAAGCTATAAGGATTATAGGAAGATATTTTACGATTTAAAATATTATATAACCACATTTATGTACGTAGACGTAATGTTCATAATAGTGTCTAGTCCGCACTTTAATTATTATTAGTCCGTTATTATAGTTGATGTTAAAAATTAAACTCGATGGTATTGTAGTGTGACGAAGATATTTTTTAACGGAAGTCTATCAACACCTATTGGACCTTTACAAGAATATCGTTTACTTGGTAAGGAATAACTTATTTTGTTATGATAATGTATTTTATCGATATGTGAATGTATTGTCGCACTAAGTCTTATATTACTGAGTTTAAAATCATACCAAATATTGTAATGTAAGTACAAATTATTTATTGATGTCGGCTCATGATTCCCTGTTTTTATTTAAAATGGATGTTATTTTAAATAAATATTTGTGTGAAAGTTGCTTTTTACTAAGGATCGTAAATAATAGAAAAAAGTAAATTTTGATTTTTTATTTAAAAAATTAGCTCTTGCAATAACTTAGGATTAAGATTTGGTATAAAAAATTCATATCTCTTTGTATTTATAGAGCTGAGTCTATATCACCTCACAGCCAAGGTACACATTTACACTACTAAACGAAAATAAAAAAATCTTTACATTAAAACTATAGTTTAAACAAAAACAACCTTCAAAGAAATAACAATTAGTGTTTGGTATCAAAATACCTTCTAAGGACTTATCGTCTGTCAGTCAGTCTTATTGAATAAATATATACGTAATAACTTAAGCGTGTTCTCATTGGAATGTATCAACTTTACATGCTGGAAAGCCATGAGTATACTAGTTGTGTTGAGGAACTGGAGAATCAATTTCGATTGTTATCTTAACGAGTAACAATATCGCTGAAGCCTCATTAAACTGGCTATTAGCTAAGAATTAAGGACTATATTTATAGCTAAGTCACTTATAGGAATGTTACATATCAGTGCGTAACACTCAACCATTACAATTACTTTAACCTACTCACAAGGCATGGCACAAATCGCACGAACCGTAGTCTTTGTGTAACTTATCGCGACCTAGATATGTTTTCAAGACTTCACCTTAAAGCTTTCTTTTACACACAGTTCTGTTACACAGGAATTCAATAAAGATAATCAACCTCATTTCAACGAGCTATCGTGCTCAGAAAAAGAAAATAAGTCATTTAAAATAACGTTATCGTTAAACGTTAAAAACCGTTATTATATGCCCATCACTGTCAAGAGCGTAAACAACGACTGAATAGTCTTGTTATTTTCATGTCTTTGATTTAACATAATAAAACAAAAAAGTAACAAATCTAAGGTGGTAGCTAAGTGTATCGTCTACCATTTTATCGGCAAACTAAAAACCCTAAAACGAATGTCCTTCAAACTTTGAATAACGACTTGTCCAAGCACCTCAAATGTTTTTTGTCGTCGAACTTTCCCAAATAGGTTTTTCTTAACACAATTTAAGGCGAGTGAGAGTGAGATAGCTATACCATGCCGTTGCTAACATGGTTGTTATTGATGGTGTTCCAATGTTTCTGTGAGCTGTTCTGTTTGTTGCAGGGGGAATCCCGTCGGCCGTTCCGCTCGCTTCCCATATACATGGAGTTTCTTGCTCTAGCTAGTGTTGCTGCTGATATCTCCATAGATTCACCGTCAGGGAGTCTTGATCCACGTCTCATGCTGCCACTTCGACATCGGACGTTCTGGAAATTATTGTGTCAGATCAGTTTTTATATTTGCTCGTTATAGAATAGCTCAGCCATCTTCAAATTCAAGCGTGGTGATTATGATTTAGCGTTGTCATATTTGAACTCTGGAGTTGTAGGGCTTCCAACTGACTTTAGTGTATAAGCTCCATGAGAGTCACATTTACAAAAAGTAGACCGGTAGACTGAATTTAGGGGTCAAGTAAACAGTGGACTCTTTGACAAAAGGTGGTCATTAGACAAGAAATAAGATTAAATGAGGCCTCGCGTCGCTACGGCTCCGCGCGGCTCCGTATGGCCACCGCGTCCACTTTGAACCTTCCATGGAGATCAACGCAACACTGGCGACCGTAGATTTTCACGAAAAAAGATGCATGTGGCCTAGAGACCTCGCAAGATACCAGATACAAGCTCCCAACTCCCTTAAGATTATACAACGTGTAACGGAAAGAGTATAGTAAGCCGAATGGGAGTCACACAACTCGTCATTCTAAACAACTTTTGTTCTACGACTTTAGAAAATTCACGAAAAAAAATTTGCTTCTCCATACAAACTTTGTCACGTGACTTTTTAGTATGGGGAGTAGACTATTTTTTTCACGAATTTCCAAAAGTCGTAGAACAAAAGTTTTTCAGAATGAAGAGTTGTGTGACCCACTTTCGGGTACTATACCCTTTCCGTTACACGTTGTATAATGTCTATCTATTCAAACACGAAATCTTTTAAGGGGTCATTGTACTCATCATTACGAACAACTTTCACTATGGGACCAAACCTGAAATCGCAAAAAAAAGTCTGCTGTTGCCTACATTGAGAAATTTCGTGTATGAATATATAGACTTTATATAAGTACGAGTATAAAGCCAGATGAATGAGACTTACAAAGTAACTCACCCGTCCGGCGCGCCACGTCCACCGGTTGCGATTAAACACTCCATACACGATGGGGTTGGCGCACGAGTTGGTACACGAGAACAGCCACATGGCCTTCTGGAGTGCCGGGTCCAGGCTCTTCAGAGATTCTTTGTCGATCCAGTACCTGGGGATCATATAGGGTAGGGTTTTTGAATGCGGTCTCTCAATAGTAAGAATGTTAAACATTTTAGCCTGAGAAGTGATAATAGAAATAATTGAGAAAGAGGTTGTTGACAGAACCTTTTAGTATGTGTATTTTACTCTTAACTAGCTAAGAAATCAAAATCAAAGCATTTATTTCAAGTAGGCCAGTTACAGCTCGTTTGAACTGTCGAAAAAAGACAATGATATGTAGCTACAGTCCCAGTCACAAGGCATAAAAACTGTGAAAGTACTGTACTTACCCATTCCCTAGCTGGCACGCTAGGGAATGGGTAACTACAGTACTTTCTCTATGGAGAAGAACGGGCAAGAAACTCCATGGACACTATTTTAAATCAGAATATTGTTTAAAACCTTGGTTACGTCATTCATGTTCAGATGGTACATTATGTGAGAATGATGTAGCAAAATGTGCGCGTTAAAAGTGTCCATAGTAAAAACAAAAATAAACAATTAAAAAAAAGAAAAAATAATCAAATAAGCCGTGGCAACCAAGAGATGACCAGTCATAACAGACAGCGCCCGTTCACGAACATGACGCATGTATCAGTGCCATTCAACTCTACCATTTTTAAGGGAACTAAATGATACGACTACATTAAGATACAGAGATATAAGTTAAAATCATAGCAAAGTCCTCAAAATTAGTTTTTCTTCTGGGACAAATGGAAATTCGGGAGGAAAGTTTTAAGCATGAATGAGAAGTGCTTTAAGAGTTTGGGAAGACCAAAGAAACGATGGGTGGACTGTCTGAAAGGTGATGTGGCTAGTAAGGAGGTGACTGCTGTGATACCGAGTAACAGAGAAGTATGGAAGAAGAAGACGTGATACGCCAACCCTAAATTAATTGTCTAAGTGCAGGAGAATACTGATGAGATGGGAATTCGAGCAAATAGACCTGGTTCATCTCTTAATTGACTGAGTCTTTAATGCTGCTACATGCTAAATAACATCTTTTTATCAACTTACCATAAACAATAACAGTAGTAAGGAGACCAACAAGTAAAAAAGACTAGAACTATGGTGACTGTCATCTTCAGCGTCCGCGCCCGCGCCCTGCCTAGGATCCCCACGCCGCTTCGACGCATTTTATCTGCAATCATCAATCGAACAATCGCTTTCAATAGGAAAAGTGCCCAGAAGGCGGGCAGCATTGCCACGTTTGGATGGCAATGCTGATTCTTTGCCCAAAAAATCATAGCAAAAATATGAGGAAAAACCTTAGAACTGACATGAGTGCGTAGAATGAACATTTGTATAAGGAACTATAGGCAGGCGGAATCCAACCACGATGCACAATGCAAATAACTGTAGCCTTCATCTTTATAAGAAAAATAACTGTCTAATGTCTATGTATGCATGCAATGTTGCATTTCGTATAAGAACTTATATACTTTTTACCCCGAAGTTCCTACGGAGACAGGAATATAAAACATGTGTATAAAGAAACCTCAAGAACGTATACATAGAAATGTATGCTCCTATCAGAACAGCATAAGACTATTGATCAGCTAAGGATTTTAACAATGCCGAAATCCTAAAAATAAAACTTCGCGTACCATTAGAAGTATTAGCTCTCCTTATAATTTCCAGCAGCGCCGCCATGGAGCAGTACAGCGTGGACACCAGCGGGATCACGTACATCAGGATCATGTTCACGAGGAAGTACGCGAACTCGTGGCACTCCGTCGGCAGTGAGCCGTAAGACACGCACTGGTAGTATCTGGAAGAGTAAAACGAATGGTGATTAGTAACTACTTGGGTATACTGAAATAGAACATTCGTTTCGCAATTTTAAAGCTATCGAGAACTAAGAAATGGAATTCAAAGCATGTTGCAGTTCACTTCACCACAGGCTATCTTCTAGGAACTAGTTAATTTATTGGCAGTGTCACCCTATTCTGTAGATTATCTGGTAGATCTATGAGCTACAAGATTGCCGTTTAACTATGTATATATATATTTTTTTTAAATGAGCTCTGTGGAAATGTTGGTGTACCTACAAAAAAGCGTCTCTCTGTTTATCGATGCTTACAGTTACTGGTTTAATGGGTTCCTTAGTAATAAAATTCATGTTTTATACAGAGAAGTGATCTATTATAAAACGTAGCGTGCGCTTTAAGGTTCCATGTGAACTTGTCCTCACTTATCCCGGGTAACGAGTACACGTACCCCTTAAAGTAATTCAATAACTTACTTACAATTTGGTGGTTTTATTCTAAGCCCTAACTAGTGTTTCTAGTGAAGACCACATTGTATTTATTGATGAGAAATAAATTTCGTACATGGGGAGATGAAAACTCAACAACTTACAAGAAGTATTGATTCACTTCAATTAAATTATCACATTGAATAAGTGCTTGTTGTAAAAACAAGGCGAACATAAGTTTTGATAACCGAGGTACAGATTTCAGTTAGGTACAGACGCCAGCACATCCAATTCCCCCAAATTTCCCTGTCAAATTTTCCCAATCAACCTTGAAACTAATGCTTTAGCGATAAAGTTGATTTACTAAAGAAAGACAGCTTATAGTAGCTTGTTGTGTAGGCAGTCTCTGAACTTCCCCTTGACATTTACTGAAATAAACCCACGGAAACCCATATTCCCATTTCAAGTCTTAATGACTGACGTCACGTAACTCAAACCCACCTAACCAATAAAACACGCACTTGTCATAATCGTATTGATATCCGATCAATCATCAAACCTTTCAACTGTTTATTACCGAAACATATTATGGAACTCGTAACTTTTTATGTTATTGTATGGCAATCAAAGTTGACATTATTGCTTGTAAGTGGCCGACGTCTAAGGATATTTGCAGTTCCAAATTTTCCAGTTTCCATCTCATCTTTTCAAGCCGTCAAATTAAAGCTGGAGCAGAGAAACGCTTTTTGACGGCAGAATTAGATACGGGCAGTAAGGCCTCTGACTCGAATCTTGCGGGCAGCGGGGCGGCGGCGGCGGCGGCGCGGGAGCGGCAGGATCTTATGCGTACATTTAAATTGACCGGTTCTCGAAAACAGCGGCGCGGGAGCGGCGCGGGAGCGGGCAACGAGCGGTGCACTCCAGTCAAGCGGCGCCGACGCCGCTGCCGCCCCGCTGCCTGCAAAATTCGAGGCAGCGGCCTAAGACGTCAACAAGGCGTTTGTGGTGCGAACAGCAACGTGTTTCTTTTTTTGTACCTCGACTTGGAATTGGATGGCCACATGACCATCGATTCTACGGACAAGTGCAACATGTGCGACAGTAATATAGCGCACAAGTGAAAACTTCTAACATAGTTTTAAAGTTCTACGTACATTTAGACTAACACAGATTGTATTTGTATCATTATGTTTGTTAGTCTATGAGGCATATCTATGGGATATATCTATGGTCCAAAGGTGACTTTTTTTTTGTCTAAGAAAAGACAAGTCATGAAGGGCACTGACAGTCCCTAGACGAGCCCCTTCACAAAAAAACATAACGACTTCTAAGATAGTCTACTAAACGAGTTATTTTTACGAAGTAATAAATCTCACTCATTATCTTATTGAGAGCCATTATGGTTGAATGGTGAGTTATCTGAATATTAATGAATGTAGGTATATCTATCTACTCAATGTTATCTGGATTTTATTAACCTAAATTAATTCTGGTAAAATAAATTTGGTTCTCTCTTTGAATAAAATTATTCTTCAGTATTTTTTACGCCCTAGGAGATATTAAAAAATAGAAATAAATTTTTATTTTATTAGTATTCTCCTGAACGATGTAGGAAATTAAAAAATAATGATTATTAAGTAACTCTGAAATTGTTCCAAATGGGAACTTCTTTTTTTTGCATTACATTTTTTTTTTCTAATGGCTAGGAATTACTATCAAAAAGATAAAGGGATGATTTGAATCGTTCGATTTGCCCTGACTGTATTTTGGTCATGCATACGAAAGTGTTTCACACAACGCATACATTGAAATACTGGAATTATAACCTCATACTAACCATGTAACTACCACAAATACCACAATTACCACGAACTATTTATATGAAGCGGAAATTCCCTCAATACAAACAGTTCGTAGCCATGTTTATGTAAATAAATGTACTCTGTATTATTGGTTTCTTAGTTGCAAGCTCAACAACCCTATACCATCAATCCAGTTTTACGATCATCGAGTATTAACTACAGTCCAACAACAACCTTATCACCACGAAAATAAGGATCAATATAATTTTAACAGACTTAAGTCCGTGATAGGAGCCTAATAAAAACCTTATTACTATGAGTATAAAGATGATTTTGACAGCAATGCAAGGGTGGAGGTAAAATAATTAGTAAAGGACTGACCGTTTCTTTTGCTTATGGAAGGCCGTGAAATGTATGGATATGCTGATTGGTATCGTAAATGCAAATTTTATTGTTATGAGTTTGGTATTGGATTGGTGGAGATAATGGAAATTTACACAGTATCTTCTTGGAAGTTGCCTTATACTTGTTGGGCGTGGGGGACCACTTTGACTTCAGAACTTGTGTTAAACAGGATTGATCTATTTGAAAAGATTGTTTGAAACACATGCAATTCTTAGCTATTACAAAGTGCAATTTAAGTATGCTTTAATTTGCCAGGGCTGCGGGCTGTTCGAAAGAGATACCGCGGCCCTGGAACACAAAGGGCAAGGAAGGAACACGGATGGGTTTTAGTCAGTACAAGTCTGACACTCCCTTCCGCTCTGCCCAGAAGAAGTCATTTGATGATTTCCCATCGGTAAAAGAAAAAAAAAAGTATGCTTTAATTTACATAAGTTTTTTAGGGTTCCGTACCTCAAAAGGTAAAAAAAGGAACCCTTATAAGATCACTCTCTTGTTCGTCTGTCCGTCTGTCTGTCCGTATGTCACCACCGATTTTCTCAGGAACGGGTGGACCTAGCAAGTTGAAAATTTTACCAGATATTGAGGTCTATAGTCCCTATTAGGTGTATAAAAATCAAGGTCCTGAGTCATCACGACAAATAGATATTTTTTATTTTTCGGAATTTTCCCTTCACTTGTGCAGTAAGACCTTGCTTTTAACCAAAATTGTCAATTCTAGGTCAACCGGAAGTACCCTATCGGTTTTAGGTCGAAAACCTATATGGTAGTATGTCTTAGTGATTTGTATTCCACAGAATTCAGTTTTTTAATCAGGAAAACCACAATTCAAACCACATCAATCATTTTTATCATCTAATCTGTTGCAACTGCATGAAAACACATTCATATCTTAGGTATGTAGCGGAGTAGAGTCATGGAGTCGTACAAGAAACATTCCTAGCTACATTTCCTCTAATATCATCCATATCATCCTCTGAAACACTAACATCCGATTCACCAGCTTTAATACTAACAGGGCTCAGACATGTTCCATCGTCACCTTTCAGATCAGCCTCATAAACATTCATATTATCATCTAGATTACAGGCTGAACTTTAGGTGCAGATGTAGAACAATCAGCCTGAATCTGTGCCAATATTACGCCAAGATTCCTTCCTGTTAGCGTGTGTTTATGGAACATCAGATCAAACGGTATCGAGTATGTTATTGATATAAATATCTTGTAACAATCATCGCCTTCCATTTGTATTTGTGGTAGAATTTTCTAAAATGTGGCTATATGAATAGCGGAAGACCAAAGAAACGATGGAATTGACTACTGAAATAACTAAGTAAGTATGATGAATGATTATGGAAGTATGATCTGCCTCGTTGGTCTAGTGGTCGCAAGTGCAACTGCTGAGCATGAGGTCTTGGGTTCTATTCCCGGGTAGAGTAAAGTATTATTGGTTTTTTTTCATCAGGAATTTCTCAGTAGCAGCCACGGAGTCTGGATTTGTGTCCAGTAGATGGTAATAGGCTCGCTTCTTATTACATGGGACTAAAACATCACTGGCGAAATGTGGGTTTAGGTACACCTCTGTGTAACCTTTCAGGGATTACAGGCGTGATGTTATGTTAATGTGGAAAAAGAAGACATGCTGAAAACTTTAGAAATTGGGATGGCAGCAGGAAAATAATAAATTATGCTGTTAAAAAGATACAGAAAATGAGTATATTCACTAACGAAGAGTATATTTGTAAACGAGACGAATATTCTCATACCAAAAACATTTGGAATCATCTGGGAATACTATTCGATAACTTAACATTCAGACTGGCGGTTCTACACGCGGAGGATTTATTACATTACTCGGAGATTCTTGAAAGCAAAGATGAAATTATAGATTAGGCCCCTAGTCAGATCTATTCGAAATTGAAATGGATTTGTGTGTTTATTGTTGTTATTCTAGACTTTTTTCACTTTTTCTGTCTGGTTTTGTTATACAAAGTGCAATGATTACCAGTCGATACAGTTTTAAGTTTCTACGTCTTGTCTAGATGATGGACAGGTATAAATATCAACGCAAGTGTGTTCTCGCTTATCTAACGACTTTCAAACACGCTAAAGGAAATAGCATAAATATCAGGAACGTCACCGCATTGCCTCGTGTGTTTCGTGAGCTTGTCCCGAGGCGAGGCGATTACGTTATGATTCCGAATAGTGTGCGTTGCAGTATGTCCTGCCTAATAGGCATACAATAATTATGTAGTGGCAATAAGTACATTTAAAATTATTTTACATGTCAAAAACGTTGTTAAATGTCAAAAATAAAAATATACAGTAAAATTAATACATGATCAACAATTTAATCAATGATTCAAGAAATCTGTAGTATGCTTTCTCGGTTAAAAATTTAAGTAGTTTATTTTTAAATACTGGAAGTTCGTTAGTGCTCAGAATGTCAATAGGTATTTTGTTGAATATTTTTAATGCCATGCCTAAGAAGCTTTTGTTAAATAGAGCCGTTTTATGTGGTATATTAGAAATTTTTAACATATATCTACTCGATTTGAGTACGCCATACTAGTCAGAAATGTGCGATTTTATGAAACATTCAGTCAGAGATTTTCTAAGAAATAAACATTATGAGACGTTATTGTGAACAACATACTTTGATTTTATACAATATATATTGAAAATATATTTTTACCTAGTAAGTAGTAACAATGATATATTTCCAGGTATATATCCTGATTGAGAGTTAATCTACAGATTAACTCTCAATCAGGCCAGTACCTACTTTACGTACTCATCTGTGAAATTATATCTTTACAATACGACCTCAATATATTAATGTTTTCCTAAAAGTATCTACGTCTTTAGGTACACGAGGACATTTTCTTCCTTTTATGAATCTAAGTACATTTCATCCTTATTATGTATTATATTTTTGTCAATATTTTCAACATTTAAGTAAAAACCAGCCAAGTGTTATAGCAGCAACAGAAATATATATTCTGTGAAAATTTCAACTGTCTACTTATCACTGATTATGAGGCCCGCTGACAGACAGACGGACGGATGGACGGACAGCGGTGGCTTAGTAGTAGGGTCCCGTTGGTTACTCTTCGGGTACGGACCCCAAAAATGGGAAGATTTCACGAGAATAGCCTTGAAATAAGAAATATTTAATGAATATGTATGGAAAGGTTCAAAGACTTAAGGAAGAAAGGATTACGAAAGAATTTGTATAATTAGTGGCTCCTGTCGTGAGGCCGACGTGAATATTTCAAAAAAATACCTCTATTGACGTTCGACGTTAAATTGAAGGGTCTTAAAGAGCTTAAAAGTTGGAATTAATTCCTAAACTCAAAGCATTTATTTCAAAAAGACCCGTGGCTTTTGCATAGTCAAAAATAAGCTAGAGGGCAGCCACAGGCATAATAACTGTGAATGGACTATAGTTGCCCATTCCAAAATCAGAGATCTCATAGAGAAGGATGGACAAGAAACTCCATGGATATTCCAATAACTTAAGTAATTCTTTCATCTATGATAGGTAAGCGCTTTAGAAGTCTCAGTTTCAAAACCCTAAAATTATTCGCTGACTTAAGAAATGTGTCATCAAAGTGCAAACTCCCAAAGCGGCTACATTGACGTTACAACCAATTTAACCCATACACGTCTCCAATAACAAATTCTAACTAATAATAAAAAATCGAAGAGAACTATCTGTTTGTCTGTGACTTAGTCACGCGCCTAAACGGCCGCATGGATTTCGATGAAATTTGGCGCACTGGTAGGCCATGACCTGGGTTAGGGCATAGGATACTTTTCATTCCGGTAGTATGTCTCCGTGGGATTTCTTCCTCAAGCAACGAAGGCAAAGGCGCGGTCGAAGGTTAGTTATGTAAGTAAATTATGTTTTTGATAGATTTCGTTAGTCCTAATTGTCGATGAATATTAAACTTGTGTCAACGTACTTGTTCATGAACAAGTTTCAGATATTAGATGAAAAATATGGCAACCCTATTATTTCAGTGTGTTCTATGCCTAGTTCTGTTTTTGAACAGAATAAGATGAACATAAAAAAAAATGTTTTATTATTCGTTCGTCCTAAAGTTTTGTCCCACATTCCAAGAAATTCTCAGTTTGTCCCATATCACTATAGAAGTCCTCCTATTCGTCCTAAATTACAAGTACTCTAAAGGTACAGTCAATAAAAAATACTAATTAATATACTTATTTAATCGTCTTTTTGGCGACCAAAAGTACTAGGTCAGCATAAATTCTGTTTTCAATGCTAAGACTATACAGGGTGTTTACAGGCATACGGACGGATTGCTTCAAAGCGTCAACAATTGAATTTGCTTCTTTGAAGTGCTTTGTAAAGGTAAACGTTTTATATAAAGATCATACAAACTTTCTAAAAATAAACTCAGAAGAGCTATATAATATATAATAATATAAAATATATAATTATATTATAAATTTATAATATATATAATTTAAAATAACAGTAGTTAAAGAAAAGTTTAAAATTGAATAATATTGTTTGATCAAAATACTTAAAATACTTTGCTGTCTTATACTAGAACTTTGACTTTAACAATATAGTCGGAAAACCCTGAAAATAACTAGGTCATGTATTTATTTGAGAAACTTTTCGGTTATTTTATAAACAAACTACTACGCACCTCTTATGAATTATTGATAGAACGAGTTCACTGTGGCACACTTTAGTCGGCATGGATTAGAATAGAATACCTACCTTTTTGGTCGTAATACGTTGGAACCGATTTCTTTGTTTTTTGCAGCTCAAAATAGAAGCCAATCTTTTCCAAATGATGTACGAAATCTTAAGACGTAAAAGGTACTTTCAGCGTGAGAACCTGACTTGCACCAGTGGTTATTATGAAATAACAGCCTGTATAGTACAGGCTGTTATTTCATCGATCCGCATCTTGCTGCCAATTCAATCAATTCAATTTCAATTTTCCTCTTTTTTTTTCAATTCTTCTTGTGGAATTCGGAACTCTAAACTTACCAGCGTGGGGCCGTTCAAGTACGTAAGCGTTACAGGGGGGCGAGGGAGTCTTTGCATTGCTTATTTTTGATGACATGGGAGATGGAGGGGTTTGGATGGTAATTACGTCAACACAATTTTTTTACTTTTTCGGATTTTCTACAAAATTTAGCCGATTTCGGTTTGGACACATATGACAAGCCTACTTCCAAGCCTATCCCTTAATTTTAGACTGTACTGCTCATGAATCAATCAAAAAACCAGAACACATACAAAAATGCATGTGTCAATGTTTACGTAAGCAATGGGGTAAGAGGTTTGCTTACTTGCTGACGAGGGGGAGGAGGGGTTTAATAAATGCAATAAATCTGCTTGCGTAATACTTGAACGGCCCCCGTGCAGCAAATTTTTCGTTGACTCATCATCTGCCTAGCCTTTTCCCAACTATGTTGGGATCGGCTTCCAGTCTAACCGGATGCAGCTGAATACCAGTATTTTACATGGAGCGACTGCCTATCTGACCTCCACAACCCAGTTAGTACTGGGTAATGCGATACCCCTTGGTTAGATTGGTTGTCAGACTTTTTGGGCCACTGACTACCTAACGACTGTCAAAGATCTTCAAAGGACAGCCGGGACCAACGGCTTAACGTGCTTTCCGAGGCACGGAGGAAACTCGGTAGGTAATGGGTGGTCACCCATCCACAGACCAACCTAGGCAAGCACGGCTTAACCTAAAGATCGACCCGAGCGGCTGATATTATTTAGCCACGAGCTCCTCGTAAATTTTTCGTTGACAATAAAATAAAATTTCCCTTTTTATTTTCGAGCATGTTGTTATTGCACTATTGTATGAAATAGCAGTAAACAAAATTGTATTTCTACGCTCGAGGGTCATGCTCTAGATTCAAAAGACTTAAGTACTTAACTTAAGACTTGTTTGGGCGTCGATTACCCTTACACCATTTGATATATGGTAGTGTTCCAAAAACGATGGGGACGATGGGAACGACGGGGGTCTTTTGTTTGCTCATTACAAGAACTGATGGACGCCTTACCTTGTAGCTTACATCTGGGCTGACTAAGAATAAGGCTTAGAAGAAGTTCCCTTACCCCTTGACATCGGGATGCTCCTCCACGTGGAAGATGAAGCTCTGCGGCAGGGACGCGAGCCCAGCGCACACCCACGCAGCGACCAGCGCCCTGCGCATGCGCACCTCCCATGTCACGTTCAAGGGCTTAAGGATGGCGTAGTATCTGTGGAGTGAAAGATGTTATGTTATTATTTTGGTTTTGCCTTATTATAATGTTGACTTGACGGTAATAAAGAGCAAGTGCAGTTATAATTGTCTAAAAAAACGTAACATAACATCACGCCTGTAATCCCCGAAGGGTTGGGCGGAGGTGTACCTAACAGTACACCCACATTTCGCCAGTTATGTTTTTTAAGTCCCATGTAATAGGGGGCGAACCTATTGCCATCAACCGGGCACAAATCCAGACTCCGTGACTTCTACTGAGAAATTCCTGATGGAAAAACCCAAAAACGTTTTGCCCGACCTGACGTTTTGATCGAACCCAAGACCTCATGCTCAGCAGTCGCGCTCGCGACCACTAGAACGAGGCAGTGAACAAAAAAAACATTGACTAAATAACTTTCTTAACCAATAATATTCAAAGTTTCGACAGTAACTTCACATCACGCTTTTATTGCCTAAGGAGCAAACAGAGATCTATAGTGCTTACGCTAGAGTCGAAACATCTGTAATGTTGGGCAACTACATGGATCTTAGGATTATTACATTTACTAGCTTTTGCCCGCGACTTCCTGCGTTTATTTAGAACTAGCTGTTGCCCGCGACCTTCGTTCGCGTGAAATTATTATTATTAAAAAACCCCCTTTATTTATGTGCTTATTTTGTTACCAATTTCAAGAGTTTTTTTTCTTTGCACGTATTCCTAATAATTTATCTAAAATAAAAGTAGCTTAAGTTACTCCAGCTATCTGCCAGTGAAAGTCCCGTCAAAATCGGTCCAGCCATTTCAGAGATTAGCCGGAACAAACAGACAGACAGACAAAAATTGTAAAAAACGTTGTTTTGGTAATATGTACCGTGTATACATCCATATGCATTTAGTAAGAAGCGGTTATTTTAATATTACAAACAGACACTCCAATTTTATTTATATGTAAAGAGTACAGATGTACAGATTTCACAATAAATTCGAGTTGCACTCGGCTAGTAATATTCTAATTGAATCATGATTCGAAATACACGTGGCGTCATCTATTATCATAAGAACGTTATTGTTATTTTCCTCGGGAACAGTACTTTTTTCGGGATGAATGGTACCGTTTCTGTATACCTGACAACGTATTTGCAAAATTTCAAGATGATTGTCGTTCAGTGGTGTAGGCTAGAAAAGGTAACAAACAAACAAACAAACTTACTTTCGCATTTATAATATTACTGGTTAGGATAGGATTACATAAGCTTCTTTTAAAACCACGTAAAACATATAAAATCTACGCCAAAAATTCTTCCTTAAGCTTTAACGTATTCCGACACACGCTCTTGTATAACAACATTCAGTAAAAACTTCCCTTTATTAATTTTCCCAATATTTTGGCAACTTTGGCTTTGGCAGGTCGCTAATTGCTTCACATCAATAAAGGGTAGATACTTGTAATTCTAATTTAAAGTTGGGATATTATTACTCCGAGGTACTTAACTAAAGTTTAAGTCAGAATAAATAAATTGCTCTCCATTAGAAGTCGAGTCATAGTAATTATGATTAGGTTTCTCGTGGTTTATTTTGGTATGGGTTAAGATATGTATTAATTTATTTGCCAGTGCAAAGGTCACTTCGGCTGCTTGTTTTTGGGCTAAGAGGGCAAGATACAAGGTGGAGCATAGTTTGTCACACAGCTCCACAACCACACCCTGCTGCTGTTTCATTGAGGTAGCCCCACTTAGGTAACGAGGTTGGAGTTACTTCTTCCCACTTGAGTCCGAAGACGGGTCAAGGACTTCCAGGTGAACCACGGAAGGTTAGAAGGACAGGACAAATCACGATTGGATGTTTGTTGGAGATCTAGTCAGTCATGATGAGTCATGAGATTATTCAACGCGAAGCTAATTTTAGAGGCAAAGGTAAAATGTTTCACATGTTTGTAACATATAAAGAGTGTAAACAGACTCTTAACGAAGCCGAAAGGCACTTGTTATCCCAGTCATTGCGATCATTTTTTTGTTCTAGAAACAAAAAAATGATCGCAATGACCTGGGAAACTTCTAGTTACGGAGATATTGGGGGTCGAAGTTCCAACTTTTTCATTTTTTTTAAAATACATGTTTTTAATGTAATTTTTTACTTTAAACACCTCCAGGATCCACTTACTATTCAATCCATCCATCAGCACAATGTTTTGAGTGCGTTACATTGAGTCCTACTGTAAAACGTTATTTTTCAGCCCAAAAAAAAAATCGTTTCCCAGCACTAATTTTTGCGTAAAGTTATTTAGTTTGATGTACATAATGCTTGATTGACGGCTCCGCGAAGAGTCTGTTTACACCCTGTATACTTCGTGATAGTAATTCTTCGAGTATGTAATGCGTAAATCTGGAACAACCTTGGCACTTGTAACTCGGGCAGGTAGACAGCTGATTGATCGATCTAGTTCGATGACCCGTCTCGACGCGCACTCATATTTTGGTACGTCATTATTTTGGCGGGAGAGTACCGACGTGGGCGGGTTGTTATAGATACGTACGAGTACGTTCTTGTTTTATTTGGTCATACAGGTTAGGATTTTCTAAGGAAGTCAATCTACTTCTCTTTTTTTAGGGTTCCGTACTTCAAAAGGTAAAAAAAGGAACCCTTATAAGATCACTCTCTTGTCCGTCTGTCCGTGTGTCAGCACCGATTTTCTCAGGAACGGGTGGACCTAGCAAGTTGAAATTTATACCATATACTGAGGTCTATAGGCCCTATTAGGTGAATAAAATCAAGGAACTGAGTTAACACGATAAAAAGATATGGACAATTCTTAGAATTTCGCGAAAACTTGTAAGTACCAAAATTTACCTTAATTTTCAACTTTTTTTTATTTTTCAGGATTGTCCCATTACTTGTGCTGTAAGATCTTGCTTTTAACCAAAATTGTCAATTCTAGATCAACAGGAAGTACCCTATAGGTTTTTGGGTCGAAAACCTATATGGTAGTTCCCGTTGACCTAGAATCACGAAATTTGGCAAGAAGCAATGTCTTACAGCACATGTAAAGGAAAAAATTTGAAAACCGCAAATATGTAGTTTAATAACAAAATACCTACAAGTTAACTCGCACTTGGCCGGTTTTTTATAGTGGCCAAAAAAACTCATATCAAAGATGCAGGCTGAAGAGTCGGAAGAGCTTCCTTAGGTCGACACTCGACTAATACATTAGTCGACAACAACTGGGCTAAAAAAAAGTTGTGGCTCTTCAGACATCCCCCTCTGACACATTATGTCAAAGTTGCAGAAAGTCCGGGACACCTGCTGCCATGGCCTACCTAGAACACAAATTCAGAAACCAGCGGGGCCGCTGCAGATACAACCTCCTGTCCTACGCTATGTGGGGTTCCACGGGCAATTTGAGGAACCTGTCCGAGGCCACCATCAACTCCGTCGAGGTGGCCGAGTACTGTTCAAAACTAATTTAATTATAAAAAAAGGGGAAATCATCGACACGACGAAGAAGATGAATAGTTTTTTGCTTGTCTGTTTGTCACCTAGGCTCCGCGCAAACGGTGGGTGCCGCGCGCCACGTCCTTTGGTACCGCGCAAACGAAAGTGGTCAGTGGCCGCCACGAATGGTCGGTATTTATTTATAATTCGCCACCGGTGGCATTTCGCGTGCACTGCCTCGCAAGTGGCCATTGAGTCGCGAGTGGTCGCCACTTGCTACACGTGTGCGGCGATTCCATACAAAACGTTTTAAAAATCATGTAAACAGCTTGTCGCCAGCCACCGGTGGTGGCCCCGTTTGCACGGAGCCTTAGTCGACAGACGCTTCCTTTTACAAAACGTTTATTAAAAATGACAAATGAACTTAGACAATAAAAAAAAAACAAATTAAAAGCTCCCGAAGTTTCATTTATTTAGAGGCTTTAATTAGTCGAGTTACTCAAAAGACTTCCATTACATAATTAAATACTTTACTTTGAGATACTATTTTATAATAAACAATAGTAATAGTACACAGCAAAACATTTCTTAAAACTATATTTAAAAGAGCTCTTTTAAATAGGTATCTCTTTAAGAACAGGGTGTAAAGTTCCTCATCCCCCGATGAAAAAGGAGGATCCTCTGACCAGATGGGTGTTATGCCTGGTGGGTTACTGACCGACGGTTACAGTCTGGTTTTTATACAGGGTGTAAACAGACTCTTCACGAAGCCGTCAACCAAGCATTATGTACATCAAACTAAGTAACTTTACGCAAAAATTAACGCTGGGAAACGACTTTTTTTTTTGGGCAGAAAAATCACGTTTTGCGGTAGGACTCAATGTAACGCACTCATAACATTGTGCTGATAGATGGATTGAATAGTAAGGGGGTCGTGGAGGTGTTTTAAGTAAAAAAAAAATACATACTTAAAAACACGTACTTAAAAAAAACTTGTGAAAAAGTTGGTACTTTGACCCCCAATATCTCCGTAACTAGAGGGTTCCCAGGTATGACTTAGAACATAAAAATGATCGCAATGACGGCAAGAATAAGTGCCTTTCGGCTTCGTCAAGAGTCTGTTTACACCCTTTATGTTCTTAACTCGCGGAGAACTCTGATATCACAATGCAGTATCGTGATTTTAGTTCTTCATTTGTGTTATAGATGTCGCTAGCGGTGTTTGTCACTTAATTATGTGCGCTAAATCTCTCCCAATATACCTTATTTTGTCCCAGCAGAATCACTTGATATCGGATAGAAATGTTTGAGTCCATGAAAGTTTTCAATGTTGTCTTCACAATTAGCACAGCAAGGGAAGACCTTGGATTTGAAGGCAGCTATATCAAGTTACCATGGGTTACCATATCTAGTTACCAAAAGACAGATGACTTTAGGAAAGTTAATATTGTTGAAGTCTAACCTTCAACAATATTAACTTTCCTAAAGTCATCTGTCTTTTTGACAATCTTTTACAGAGGAAGAATTGTCAATCGTTTTGTTTTTTAAATTATTTTACGTATGTATTTATTACAAGTTGAAACTAAAAGTTTGTTGTAAAGGTAACTTTTTACCCGACTGCCAAGGAAGGGTTATGGTTTTCGCGCGTATCTTGTGTTTCTTTGTTTTTTTTTATATGCTGGATGGATTTCGATGATTAAGGTATATTATTCGTCTCAAAACCCAAGTTGTCTTTAGACAAGTGGTTTTAGAAACAAATAAAATATAAATTGTAAGTCTGTAATATTTTTTTTTCAACCAAACCTTCCCGAGGAAGGTATCAAAATGAAGGAAATTAAAAGGAGATATAAATATGTATATACGTATACGGGGTACAACATTCTGAGCACATAGAAATTTTTCATCGGTTACTTAATTAAAAATCTGGTGTTCATTACATTTTGGCCGTGTAGGTATTGCACTTTTGTAGGAAATAGCAGATTTTTTTTTATTAACCGATGAATTTCTATGTGTGTTTGTTTATGTGTGTGTGTGTGTATGTGTGTTTCAGAATGATGTACTGAATACGTGGTAACTGTTTTTGCGTCGGCGTCCCTTCCACCCCATTTATAGGTACATAATACAATTTTATTGTCGGGTTTTTAAATACTTTTAATTAAATGTTAAGATTTTGATCGAGTAGTCACATCCGATTGGAAATAAAAAAAAACAAGTGTGCTTTAGACCACAAGACTGAAGTAAAACTTAAACAAATGCCGAACAATCGTCTGTCAAATTTAAAAACTTAACTCTGTCTCTTTCTATCTTCACTAACTTATATCTCCTCGTAACGTTACACATTCAACAGCTTAGTCGCAAGTCAAGCGTGCGTTAAGAAGTTTTACTTCAAAAATACAAAGCAAAATGTTCTTTAAAACTTCAAAGAACTTTTATAATTGTGTCGTGCTGTAGAGGGCTTTTTAAACAACTGAAGGGTTCTGGTTTTACGCAACAAGTGGTACTCTCAGCGTGAATGTAAAGTCTGGAACACATATTTATGCTTGTACAAATTTTACGTGGTTTTCATTCCTGCTAACTTAACTATTTTTCATAGCTTTATTAAAGATTTCAATTATATCAATCAACCTTTAAATTACTGGTCGTTATGACTATAAAGGGTGTAAACAGACTCTTAACGAAGCCAAACGGCACTTGTTCTCCCCGTCATTACGATCATTTTTTTGTTCTAGACCATACCTGGGAACCTTCTAGTTACGGAGATATTGGGGGTCAAAGTTCCAACATTTTCACAAGTTTTTTTTTAAATACAGGTTTTGAATGTAAGGTTTTTACTTTAAACACCTCCAGGACCCCTTTACTATTCAATCCATCCATCAGCACAATGTTTTGAGTGCGTTACATTAGTCCTACTGTAAAACGTGATATTTCAGCAAAAAAAAAAAATTGTTTCCCAGTACTAATTTTTGCGTAAAGTTACTTAGTTTGATGTACATAATGCTTGGTTGACGGCTTCGTGAAGAGTCTGTTTACACCCTGTATAGGGTGACTGGTAATTAGTGACCGATAATTAACCACATGATTGTACTCATGATAACAAACAACTTTCCCAAAGAAACATTTTTTTTTAATACTCATTCACTTTTATCACTATAACACAGCAGCCGTATGAAATTCGCTTCATTACTATCGTACCGTGCAACAGTGTGTAGACAGAGCACCCATGCAGCTAGTTAGTTAGCTAGTTATCGGTGTACGTAAGCAGTGTAGGTATCTACATGTTTAGATTGTTGCTAAATGAAAAGTATAAAAAAAATGTTTTTTTGGGAAACTTGTTTGTTATCATGAGTACAATCACGTGTATAAGTATCGGTCACTAATTACCAGTCACCCTATATATATAATTAATGATTAAAACGGTACATTTTACATTTAATTTTTTTTTTTTTGTATAGCCTATTCTATCCCACAGCTGGGTAAAGGCTATTTCTGTTTTGCTTAATTTATTTTTATTACTAGAGTCAACCCATTTCTTAATTACAAACAATGAAAATTACAGTAAAGCGTGGCATGTTTTTTGGCGCTTTACATAAAGCAGGGCGCAATTGGTATACATCATCATCATAATCAGCCTATAATGTTCCCACTGCTGGGACACAGGCCTCCTCTCTATGAGAGGGAATGGGCTATAATCCACCACGTGGGCCCAGTGCGGATTGTTAGATGTCACATGTCTTCGAGTTTTTGGTTCTAGGATATGCCGGTTTTCTCACGATGTTTTCCTTCACCGTTTTTGAGAGCAGATGTTGGTATACATACTTATGTGAAATGGTTTGTGGTCACCATGCAGAATGAAATAAAAAAAAAAAAAGAAAACCAAATCCTCGTCTCCACTCACCGATCAACAGCGATACAAATAAGCACGAAGCTGGAGAGGTAGAGGCCGAAGGTCCTGGTGAACATCATGACGCGGCACATCAGGTCCCCGGCCAGCCACTGCACCGTGCCCGCCCACGCTATCTCCAGCGGCATCATCAGGAAGGTCACCTGCAACAATACTGTGCACCGTTTCATTTGCCGGTCGGTGTATTCAGCTGTATCCAGTTAGACTTGAAACCGACCCAAACATAGTTGGGAAACGGCTAAGCAGATGATGATAATGATGCTTGTTTGTATAAATTCTCGTTTCAAGAATCAAGCGAACATTAGTATTGTAATTCAAATCAAATCATTATGGGAAGATTCAATCTACTATTTCTGGTACTAATGTGAAACTTTAAATAACATAATATTTCTGAAAGTTTTTTTGTTAGCTGAGTTATGACTGTATAATCGAATATCAAAAGTAATTTTATAGACAGCACAAGATTTGACTAATAGTCAAACTGAGACATTATTAAAGAAAACTACATAAATAAAATATGATTTCTGGACACAAAATACCTTGAACAATATTTATGTAAGAATTAAACTAATGAGCTTTAATTTGTGACACAAAAGCCTACGAAACCACGTGCTCGTAGCGATGGACCAGCTACGGCGTAGCGGCGTAGCGCGAGTTCTGATAAAAAAACGTTCGGCTCATGATTTCTATCATAATTGTGGATTTGGACATTATCCAAATACTAATCTAATGTAATTATTATTGTGGGTATTTAAAATGTGGTCTCGAGCGATACGACTACCTTCAAGCAACACGCGTTACTTTTGTTTCACGTTCGCACGGTTCATTTGTTTCGTTCGCATGAATACCGTCGTTCCACAAGTCACGTCGCATTATCTCGTGGTGCCTTTTTTCGTGTAGTTTAATTAAACTCACTGTCTTTTTAACTTTTTGTGTTTATTTTTGGGAATTTATTGATTGTATTGTATTTTAATTGGATTGCATTTGAATTTCAGTTGAATTTGAATTAGATTTTAATTGAATTGAGTTGAATTTTAATTGTATTTGAGTGACTTATATTTGTATCGTATTTTATTTTATTTTTATCTAAGTTTTCTTAATGTTAATTTTGTTAATCTCTTCAGATGGACTCCTCATGGACGACTCAAATGTGCATGCGGCGTGTCTCCACAGACAATGGCCCATCTTCCATCTTGCGCTGCATGCCCTGACACCTGTGCATTTGACGATCTCATGACTGCATCAGCGGCGTAGCTGAATTTTGAGGCAAACATATTTAATAAAAATTTGCCATTGAAACGCTAAGAAGAAGATCAAAGTTATAATGTATTATTTGTTTTTGGAAATGGCAATGGGTGTAAATTATTTGAATAAATGAATTTATGTATTCACTCGCTACCTCAACATGCTTGTCACTTAGGCGTAGCTTGGGGCCACCGGCTTAGACGGTGCTTGGCCAATATTGGTCACAATCATATTTTTCTTTCAAAGTATCCGACACCGCAGTACGTGTTCAAACTTGACATTCACCTCACGTCATACGAACAAGACACAAACGAGAGCCACATGAAGGGAATTTTATGAGACACTTTGAACGACGCTATACGACCAAGAAACTGTCAATCAACAAAACTTAATACTTTTTCACGGATCTCAACACAACGACATGTTTTTTTTTTGCCATTGTTCTTTTCACTTCATCATTTGCTTAACCTTTTCCTAATTATATACAGGGTGGAAACTTTCAGCGGGGCAGTAAGGGGAATCTAGGGTACCTTAACCGTTGCAGCTACGAAAATGGTCTTAGGAGACTATCCATATTTTTTTTGTGAAATTTTGATTTTCAAAAAAAAAAAATACAGTTAGCAAAATAACGACTATTTTATACATTTTTTAATTGATGCCAATCGATCTTGTGTCCAATACTGATAAAAAACCATCCAACCATCGTTGGAGTTGTAAAAAAGTCAGAAACTGCAATAAACTATACTCATACAGCGGCAACAGAAATACAACATCTGTGAAAATTTCAACTGTCTAGCTATCACTGTCTAGCTGTCTAGCTATCGGTTCATTAGATACAGCCTGGTGACAGACAGCCAGACAGACAGACGGACAGTGGAGTCTTAGTAGTAGGGTCCGGTTTTTACCCTTTGGGTACGGAACCCTATAAAAGAATCACTGGCTATGTTCTGGCTAAGTAGAACAATGCCTATCTATCCTATCCACAAATCTCTACATACAAATACTTTTTCTCAACAAACGAAACCACCGTCTTCAAACACTGCCGATCTTGAACCGAAATATACATAAAAGATGAGTTTGTTACGGATCGCTGCTATTTATTCGAAACACTTGATATTCTAATTTTATGTAAACCATCTTACGATCTGCATTAAATGCCGCGGTTGGTCGGCCTGTAAATAATGTAAAGTTGAACAGATCCGTCGGTCGAAGTTTGAGTAATTCGTTGGTAAATTGTTTGTGTTTTAGTAATGAGGATGTTTAACTTGTGTTGTTGTTGTATTTAAGGCTGTGCATTCTGAAATTAACTTTGCAAATATATAGTTGTCTAATAATCCGCTATTTTTATTAATTTATGAATAAGAACACTACAGAATAAAAATATAAGTTAATGAAATTAAGAAATATCGAGATTCCTATTTTAAACGGGTGTGGAAATACCTGTTCTTGTTTTAATTAACTTGTTCTCCTCGTCGATGCAGTTATTCTTCTGGAACATACCTGGGAACCTTCTAGGTAAGGAGATATTGGAGGTCAAAGTGCCAACATTTTCGTAAGGGTTTAGTGTTACCACTTTACTTTAAATGCTTACAAGACCCCTGTACTATTTAATGCATCCTCCAGCATAATGTTTTGAGTGCGTTACACTGAGTTATACCGTAAAACGTGATTATAATTCCCAAAAAAGACGTACCCCGCAATATTATTTGCCTCGAGTTACTAAGTTTGATGTACAGAAAGCAAAAAAATGAATGAAATGGCCCATTTGTATGTTGTATAGTGCACTAACAATACTGATTACGAGTTGCAATAATAACACTGAATTAGGCGTAAAAGAGGTTTTGTAATTGAATATTTAGTGTTTTAATGAAATATTTGACAACTATTTGCAACTTTTCTAATTTCCAGAAAAACAACCCCTTTAAAGGAAACTATCGAACTTGCTTATTATAAGTTGTAACTATATCAATGAGACGCACGAAACCGGTCAATGCGGTGACACTTGGGAGAGGGCTATGTCTGGATATAGACGTCCACAGCTGGCAGTGGACGTCTTTTGGCTGAAATGATGGTGATGATGATGATATCAAACATTGCAAACCGTTCGCAAAACTATATTGTAAAAACTTTAACATTATTTTATTTTTACGATCTTTTTAATCCCTTATCAACTCCTTCGTCTGCGTAATAAAACGATCTGCTGACGTATAGCTTCCTTTTGTTAAAAGATACACAATAGTAGATAGTCGGATCGTGTAGTCATCTAAACTGCTGACGTCTATCAGCTGGGGCAGACGAGCTTAAATATTTATAGAAGTCGTACGTCAATTGTTCGTTAAGCTTACTATTCAGGTATGTATGTGTTATCTGTACCGGCTTAATATTTGCTGAATGTAATACCCTGTCTTTGTTATCACCTCACCTTCACGAATGAGCTGTGGTTTTCGAAGAAGTTCAGGTGGCAGGCACCACAACCAGCAAATATCAATCAATAACCGCTTACGGTTTACCAGAAGATTACCCACAGCCAGATGCATCAGCTGCACACCTCTATCTCAGCTGAGACAGTGTCGTCAGGTTGCCGGTGGCTGATATCCATCAGCACCATCAGCTACTATACCAATTAGTGTCGTAAGAAACTCGAGTCTTGGAGTTTTATTTAATAAAACTTGAGCTATTTTTGAAGACTCGAGTCTCATAAATAAAACATAGAGCTCAAGTCCTTCAGAATTTGGAGTCTTTTGTAAAAAGACTTGAGTCCTGGAAAAAAGAACTCAAAGACTGAGTCTTTTTAAAAGAAATCATGACTGAGTCCTCTAAATCCATAGCTGTAGCATAGCTGTAGGTTGAAGTAAATAAAATAGCAATGAACGTGTGTTTTTATTATTTTATTTAGACGTCTTAACTCGCATTTGGATTCAGCAAATCGTCAGTCTTAAGGTGGATACTTTTGATTAGGTTATTTGCGTTTAATGCAATTTAATTGTTACAATTTTCTTACTGTGCGATTTATTTTCAATCAGTAAATAAATATGGATGAAGATATAAAATCACCCAGTATTACCTATCACCACCAGCTCAAGTTCATGACTCAGTCTAACTTAAAGCACTTAAAAGACTCGAAAGGACTCAGAAGACTCAAAGGACTCGGACTCATGTGACTAAGGAGTCCTAGTCTTGAAAATCTACTCAAGTCTCGAAATGAAGACTAAAGACTCGAGCTTCTTACAACACTAATACCAATCAATAACCGCTTACTACAGGACAAGCCACAGCAAGATGCATCTACAGTACATCGAAGCGTTTCTTCTTACTCTGCTGAGACAGCACCGTCAGGTTCCTATCACCACCAGTCCACTATACCAATCAATAACCGCTTACCATAAGATCAGCCACCGCTAGATGCATCAGCAGCACATCGAGCCGACTGGCCCTCCCCGCGCGTTTCCTCTTCATCAGTTGAGACAGCACCGTCAGGTTCCCCGTAGCTGATATCACCATCAACACACTGTACACTGTCATGGACACCATATGTCCGTGGTTAAACCGCATGTCCAGAGGCAGTTCATCACTGGTGTTCAGATGTGACCAGTTCTTCTGCGAGGCCCCCCCAGGCCCCGAAACTTTCTCGTCTATATCCATGATTGGTGTGGATACTATTTGCTGTGAAGACAGGTGGATACTGACATTTTCGATTTTGTTCGCATTTGTTGTTATCTGTAACAAAGGAGAAGGATTTTAATTAATCATTTATTGATTAATATTTATTAATTATTTATTGAAATTACTGGGACCATTAGACAAACTCATTGCATAAAAACAATTAGCCAACGACACTATTTTGCCCGATTAAACAAGCATTAGACCAATGCGTTTGATGGTCTATCATTTAAAAGAAGATTAGGTATGTTATTAAAGTTCAATAGTTGAGATAAAAATCTTAAATCGACATAAATAAATAATCGATAGACGTGTTATAAAAAGATGAAGGCCTATCTAAAAAAGGCAATTTAAATAATGGGTTACTGCGTCATCGGATTTCTAAAGATTCAATTCTGTCTACGCCGCGGCTACGGTGCTACGTCGTAGCTGACGTAGCCTTAATCCGGCTACGCAGCTCCGCAGACATTATTTTAATGAGCATTCATGTTTTTTTTTTACCCCACTACGGCGAAGCCAAAAGGAAGGGTTATGATTTTAGCAGTCTATGTATGTATGTATGTTTGTTTGTATTTACGTATGTACTTCCGTAGCACCTAAACTATTCATCCGATTTTGACGAATAAGGTGTCAATCGATCGGGGTCACATACGCTATATTTTAACCGACTTCAACAATAGGGGACGCGATTTTACCTTGTAAACCTCGAATTTTATTAGAGCGTGATGTTTCCGTTGTCGGGTTCTTTAGTTGTAGTATACCACATAAATTGATGTTATCGTATCTCTTAATAAGAACTAGTTTCAAATAATGAAGTAAATAAAAAAGCTTAAATAACGCATTGAGAATATCTTCAATTTTGGATAAAGTATTAGACTGTTTGACTTAAATAGTTTCTTCATCTTTTCAGTTCTAACTAAGTCTAAGTCTGCAAACAATCATAGTAGGTATACACAAAGTCTCCACACGATTCATAACAGGAAATATCAGACACTGAAAATGGACAAATTCCTCCACAAAAATGTTTTCAACTTTATTCTTCACGACGTAAAAGCTTTTAGTTTGACGGCAAATGGAAAAGTTGTTTTCCATCTGTCATCTTAAACTGACAGAATTTGTCATTTGTTCTCTAATAAACCTTGAAATAAATAGCTTGTCATCATAGTGATGTTGATATTATTACGGAAACTTTTATCTTAGCTGCGGTTCTCATTTATGTATGTAATATCTTAATATATATAAATTACGTGTCATGTTGTTTGTCCGCGATGGACTCCTAAACTACTAAACCGATTTTAATCAAATTTGCGCACCGTGTGTAGTTTGATCCAACTTAAAAGATAGGATAGCTTACATCTCAATTTATAGTCGAAATATTATTTAATTGCATTATGTGACGCAGACGAAGTAGCGCGGGTCAGCTAGTATATCTATATATGTGAGTGAACTAGATTTTTCTAAGGTCTGTCATAGGTATACCTAGTTGCTAGCCTACGGCCATCAATATATATGTATGTACCAGTAGCGAAGGGTCAGTTTTTGTAAGAGGTAAGCGGGAGTATATATCTACAATGTGGTTACATATTTGTCTATAGAATACTGACTGTGCCATTTTTTAAAGGGAATCTGGTAGGAATCGAGTTATATGGAACCATCGCCACTAGTATATACACGGATGACATAGCATCACGCCAGTAATTTCCAAAGGGTTAGGCAGAGGTATACCTAATAGTACACACACGTTTCACCAGATATGTTTTAAGTCTTATGTAATAGGGGGCGAGCCTATTGACATAAACCGGGTACAAATCCAGACTCCGATTGAAAAACCTAATAACACTTTACTCGATCAGGGAATTGAACCCAGGACCTCATGCTTAGCAGTTGCGCTTGCGACCACTCGGCCAACGACCATAATATGTTATAATAGTATATATATTTTTTTAAAATACGAAGTTATTTATTCGATACTGCTCTGCTGCACCACCCATGCGCAGCAGGCGCGAGGGATCAGTGTTGAATGGCGAAGCTTTCACATATCGATATTTCTTTGCTATATTTAAGAAAGCAGCGGTGGCCCAGTGGGAGAGCAGCGGTGGCCCAGTAGTAGCGACCCCGACTTACGAACAGTAAGTCGTGGGTTTGAACCCAGGCAGGCGAATTACTTTATGTAATTTATTTTATCACAACTGCTCTCATAAACGGTGAAGGAAAACATCGTGAGGAAACCGGCATGTCCTAGAACCAAAAATTCGAAGACATGTGACATCTACCAATCCGCACTGGGCCCGCGTGGTGGATTATAGCCCATTCCCTCTCCTAGAGAGGAGGCCTGTGTCCCAGCAGTGGGAACATTATAGGCTGATGATGATTTAAGTCAATCAATTATTGATATAGGAGCTCGTGGTTAAATATCGCTCGGATCGATATTTTGCCTAGGTTGGTCTCTGGATGGGTGACCACCCATACATACCGAGTTTCCTCCGTGCCTCGGAAAGCAGGTTAAGCCGTTGGTCCCGGCTCTCATTTGTAGATCTTTGACAGTCGTTACAGGTAGTCAGCGGCCCAAACAGTCTTACCAAGGGGTATCGTATTACCCGGTACTAACTGGGTTGTGGAGGTCAGATAGGCAGTCGCTCCATGTAAAATACTGGTATTCAGCTCCATCCGGTTAGACTAGAAGCCGACCCCAACATAGTTGGGAAAAGGCTAAGCAGATTATTTAAGTCAATCAATGTAATTTAACCTTTCTGAAAGAAATACTCGGTAAGCGGCGACACAGACAGACACGAGAAGTAACGATAAAACAAATGTTCATTGACACAGTATTTAGCCCACGCAGTACTTACTGAAAGGCAGAATTTCAGTTAGTCAAACACGAAAGCTGAGGGTATTAGCACAAGATTATGTCTGATAGGCTTATTAAAAGGGGCTGTGTAAGGATTAGGCTACATTTAAAATTATTGCGAAATACAACGATGCTTACCAAATTCAGAATTTTAAACTGAAACCAATATTTGATTTATTATCATTCAAATTATAAAAAAGTATAAGATTATGTGAACTGTGTGTTTCTATCAAGCATAAATATTTTGTAAACAATGTCCTTCTATCAAGTATAAATACTAGTTACAATTACTACAATACTACTATACTATACTACTTCTTCTTCTTTTCGTATCGATGAACTCAAATTGTATTAGACCAGTATGTAGCCACCTGAACAGCTCTAACATTTGCTTCCATTAAGTGCTGATAGGTGCAAGTGGTTGTGCCAGATGGGCAGAGGGGTTCTGCAGAGGGGCTCCACACTGACAATCTGTTTGGGATGAATCGAGGATACCCCATTTGGCCAGATTAAATCTACATACTTTTTGTTCGAGAAAATCAGCATTTCTAGCAATCTGCATGGGTAATTCAGTCACATAACATAATTGTCGTTCGTGATAAATCTCAATTTTAAGAACAAACTGCAGAAAATCTATTGATAAACAACAAAGCTCATACCTATTCGCTGGTGCGTTCACTAAGATTACTTTAGGTAACCAAAACCCTAATTAAAAAGACTTTTACTTCAACAAAAGAATATTCTATTGACTTTAATTTTTCAGGTGAGTTTTTAATAACTGCTTCAGTTTGGTCCACGAAAGGCCTTTAAATACTTTTCAGCAATTAATTGTTTTTGTGTTGCAAAATACCGAGTTTTACGATTTGAAGCTTTATAATCTCAGCATTCATTTTCGTTTAAAAGTCATTTTGTGTCGTTTCCTAATAAATACGAAATGTAAAGTTACAATTTCAGTCACTCTTGATTTGTCAAGAGAGACTGAAATTGTCTGTACAGTTTAAGCTAAAACTTAGATAACATCTAAAATAACGCAACATCACATCAGCCTAGTCTTCTATACTTATAATATAAAGAGGAAAGATTTGTATTTTTGTATGTAACGAATATACTTAAAAACTACTGGACCGATTTGAAAAATTCTTTCAGCAATTGATAGCTACATTATAAGCGAGTAACATAGGCTATATTTTATTCCCGTAAACCTACGGGAACGGGAACTACGCGGGTGAAACCGCGTGACGTCCGCTAGTTTCCTATATAACTGCCGACTTCCAATACCAGTAACTATTTAATGAGGAGTGACTGCCTATCTGTCCACAACCCAGTTGCATGTTGAATAACAAGATACTCGTTGAAAAGATTAGTATCCGACTTTTGGGTTTCTAACTACCCATAAAGGCTGACAGCCTAGTAGTGTAGTTATCGGACTGCCAAGTCATAGTTTTGAACCCAGGACACGCACTTCTGATTTTTCAGATTTATGTGAGTATTGTGTAATTTCCAGTTGCTTCGGTGAAGGAAAACATCATCGTGGGGAAACCAGCATCCTGAGATATTTCTTGACGGCTTGTAAAGCCAAGTTAGAGGCCCATGGGCGGCATAAAAACTCTGTCTCTCTCTCCCTCTCTAATCACACGATATAGGAGATTACGCCTGTTAACGATTTCTAAGTCAATCAAACAACTACAAATTACCATTAATTTATCAATCGAACTCCCTCTAATTTACATAAATAATTACGTGGGTTCACTCCAAACTAGGCAATTATCCCTCCTCCTAAGAGACACCATCTTAATTTACCCCGCGACAAGAAGTCTGTTGTTACCGAGATAATGAATGAATGAACGGGTCGGACAAGGGTTGAATTATAGCAAGACAACCATTTAAGGTCCCACTCTCGACGAAGAAACGTACCAACTAAGTATTTCTCGCTCAAAAAACGTACAAAACATGGCAGGTCACATAACATTACTGGGTTAAGCAGAAGTGTACCGGATCATCATCGTCCATCATCATATCAGCCCGGAATCACCCACTGCTGGGTATAGGCCTCCCTTTTTTTGTGCCACACTTCCCGGTTCTGTGCGTCCCTTATCCGGTGTTTCCAGACAAGAAACGTGTTTTTTTCGGTTTATGGTACGGGTTTATTGTATGGGAGTCCCCTTTAATTATTAAAGAATATATATTTTCATTATTTGCTGTGATAGCGGCAACAGAAATACATCATCTGTCTAAATTTTAACTGTCTAGCTGTTACGGTTCATGAGATACAGCCTGGTGGCAGACAGCCAGAAACGTGTTTTTTTGTTTATGGTAAGGAACCCTACGTGCGCGAGTCCGACTGGGCACTTGGCCAGTTTTTTTTGTTTGTTCTAGACCATTCCTGGAAACCTCCTAGTTACGATAATAGAGAAGGTTATTAGTGTTCCAATTTATTCACACTTTTTTTTTAAATAATTATTTCAAAACTTAATTTATTTTACTAGTCAATGCATTCACCAAACCGTGATTTTTTCAGATTAAAAAGTCGTTTTCCAGCTATACATTTTGCGCAGTTTGATGTACAGAATGTTTGGTTGACAGCTTTGTGAGGACTTTTACAAACTCAAAAGCATTTATTTCAATTAGACCATTATAGGCACTTTTGAATGTCAGAAAAACAAAGAAGGCTAAGCTACAGTCACAGACACAAGCCATAATAACTTGTGAAAGTACTGTAGGTGCCCACCCTGTGTTAATATTTCATTGTGGACTGTTCACATCAGAGCGTACAACTCGCTTTTAGTTGCTAGCACTACTCAATTCTCGCCAATCGCTGGCGGTGGGACAAATGCTTTTAACTGAAATAATTACCTAAACCAAGACTTAGTGACGTCACAATCCGGGTTGTAGTGACGAGGTTTAAAAGTTAAAGTGCTTTTCCATGTTTCAATAACTTATAGGTCAGTGAGAGAAGAGTTGAGAGAATGTCATGCTCACTCGAATGTCTTGCTGATGGTGGCGGGTGTGTCGGGTCATTTGGTTCCCTTCAAAATGGTTGAGTTGAATGGCGCTGATCCATGCGTTATGTTCGTGAACGGGCGCTGTCAGTTGGGACTGGTCATCTCTTAGCTGTCACGGTTTATTTTAATTAAGTACTTTATTTTTAAATTATTGTTGATTTATTCTGTTACTCTGGACGCTCTTAATTCGCACGCCTCTTTACATCGTTCTCACATACATGTATAATCTCAACATGAATGATGTAACCAAGATTTTGTAATAATATTTTGATTGAAAAGAGTGTCCATGGAGTTTCTTGCCCATTCTTCTCCATAGAGATCTACGCTTTGGAATGGGCAACTACAGTACTTTCACAAGTTATTATGCCTTGTGACTGTGACTGTAGCTTAGCGCTCTTTGTTTTTCCGACATTCAAAAGTGCCTGTAAGGGTCTAATTGAAATAAATGCTTTTGAGTTTGAGTTTGAGTTTGAGTTTGAGTGAGGCATTGTTGTCTGTTATTTTTAGTTTAGCTTTTATTTTAAAACGAAGGTGATTTTTGTTTTTATCAAATTGATTGTAGTGCTTCTATTTTTTATTCTTGCAACAACTTATATTTATTCAGGTTTTTAAAGCAATAATTATCGTGACTAACGTCTAAGTTGTGGTGTTACAATCTAACTAAATTAAAAGCCATGTTGCCTGTTCCATTAACAATAGCAACAATTTCAACTGAGATTTCTTCTTACAGTTCTACAAGGATATTTTGGCGCTTCTAAGACGTTGACGAAGAGGTGCGGTTGGAAAACGTTGATAAAATATTGTTTTGCAAAATGATGGTGCCGTTAGTTCTGATTTAGGTGTTTTGTATTAAAGAAAATACCTATGTAATAAAAATACCTATGTAATGTAAAAATACCTATGTACGAGGTGCATTCAATAAGTACCTAGCCTCATCGCCAGAGGGCGCTGTAGTTTCAAAAGAGTTTTACCACAGTGTAGCACATTCTTTTTTAATTCTTTTTTCAAATTTTCATTCCAATCCCTTCATTAGTTATAATTTGACAACTTATGGAAGCGATCGTGTCGATCGGTTTTACAAAAATGGAAAAAGAGCAATATCGTTCGGTGATTCGATTCCTATTTTTGGAAGGGAAAACGCGCATCGAAATCAAAGAGCGCTTGGATGCTGTGTACGGTGACCCTTCTCCATCGATGGCCACCGTCAAGAATTGGTTCAACGAGTTTGCACGTGGCCGTACGTCGGTTTTTGATGAACCACGTCCAGGTGCACCGAAAACAGCTGCTACGGAGGAAAACATTAAAAAAATCCATGATCTCGTATTGGCAGATCGCCGATTGAAGGTTCGGGAGCTAGCTGAGACTGTAGGCATTTCAGAAGGAACAGTGCATCATATTCTTCACGAGGAACTCGGCATGAGAAAGCTGTCGGCGCGATGGGTGCCGCGTTTACTCACACCGGAAAACAAGCGCAACCGTGAGACCACATCGGAGACGTGTTTGGCGCTGTTTAAGCGGAATCCAGCGGAGTTTTTGCGTCATTTTGTGACCGTCGATGAAACCTGGATCCACTGGTACACACCAGAGACCAAGGAGCAATCAAAACAATGGATCCAGACCGGGGAACGTGCTCCAAAGAAGGCGAAAACTGTAAAATCGGCCGAAAAAGTTATGGCCACCGTTTTCTGGGATTCAAAAGGTGTGATCTACATCGATTACCTCGAGAAGGGTAAAACAATTACAGGGCTTTACTATGCCGAGTTATTGGGCCGATTCGACGCCGAATTAAAGAAAAAACGACCCCATCTGGCGAAGAAAAAAGTTCTGTTTCACCACGACAACGCACCGGTTCACATGTCTGCCGTTGCCATGGCCAAATTGGTCGAATTACGCTACGAATTGCTGCCCCATCCACCGTATTCTCCAGATTTGGCCCCTTGTGACTTCATTCTGTTTCCTAATCTGAAAAAATCACTCGCCGGGAATAGATATGGATCAAATGAGGAGGTCATCGCCGCCACGGGCGGAGGCCTATTTTACAGAGTTTGACAAAAATTATTTTCCGGACGGGTTAAAAAAGTTGGAGCATCGCTGGGCTAAGTGTATCGAACTAAAAGGAGACTATGTTGAAAAATAAATTGCCACTTTTTTAAAATTTTCGTTTACTTTTTGTAGGCTAAGTATTTATTGAATGACCCTCGTACCTATGTAATGTATGTGAAAATACTTATGTAATTGTAGATATAATTTACAAATGATTCCTCTCTCGTAAGTCACTTATTTTGCTGTGCCCGCCAGGGCACAAAAAAATAAGTAAAATATTCCTTTGAAATTAACTGAAAAGGTAACAAAGGCTATGTTAATTACATTACATTACATTATACATCAGTTTTTGATGCTGTAATACGGCCGGGTACTGTAAGTACCAACATAACGGATGAAATAATGAAAATCTTTTGCAAGTTTGTGCAATTTTCTTCTCTTTGACAATTCTTGGAACTGTGACAGAAAGCTAAAACAAGAAATACTTCCCACGAACCGTAAAGAGTTTAGTGTTTAATAAAAGTTTAGACTGTCTCGTTGGTCTAGTGGTCGCAAGTGCGACTGCTGAGCATGAGGTCCTGGGTTCGATTCCCGGGTCGGGCAAAGTGCTATTGGGTTTTTCCATTAAGAATTTCTCAATAGCAGCTACAGAGTCTGGATTTGTGCCCGGTTGATGGCAATAAGCTCGCCTCCTATTAAAACATAACATAACTGGCGAAATGTGGGTGTACTATTACTTCTGCCTAACCTTTCGGGGATTACAGGCGTAATGTTATGTTATGTTATATTCAAAGTTTAAACTGTTTTCGAATTTGCTGTATTTACTAGGAAAGAAAAACTTGACGGAAACAAAGAAATAAGGAAATTATTTATATGTATCGAATAGAATAGAACATACATTATTCTACACCAAAATTGAGACACAACTGTTTTACAATATTGCTAATTTTATTGCTACAAAATGGCGGTCTTATCGCTGATAGCGATATCTTCCAGACGGCCTTCGAATGGACTGTGAGAACATAAAATATGTACAGCTAGTACATACGTGGTTATTTTATATCATCATCATCGTCATTTCAGTCAAGACGTCCACTGTTGGACATAAACATATAAACAATGTTTTATAAAAAAATATATAAAGGGTGTAAACAGACTCTTAACGAAGCCGAAAGGCACTTGTTCTTCCATACCTAGGAACCTTGTAGTTACGGAGATATTGGGCGTCAAAGTTCCAAATTTATCACAAGCTTTTTTTTAAATACTTATTTTTGATCTGACATTCACGAGTCCTGTACTATTCAATTCATCCATCAGCACAATGTTTTGAAAACATTGAGTCCTACCGTAAAACGTGATTTTTCACCCCAAAACATAAAGTAGTTTCCCAGCAATCATTTTTGCGAAAAGTTACTTAGTTTGATGTACATAATACTTGGTTGACGCCTTCGTGAAGAGTCCGTTTACACCCTATATGTATTCCAATCAAACCAACTTACCCTATAGTAATCCACGACATAAATCGTGACACCGGAGTGCTATAGAAAAAATAATAAGAATGGTAACTAATTGTATGTAGTAATAATAACTAATGACTTAATTAATAGGTACTCAATATGTCATGTGATGTCATTAGGTAAATATAGTTTCAAAGCGCGGATTCTATACGAAAAATACGCGCTTTAAACGTGGAGTTGCCGACACCAGCCCGTTATACAATACAATACTCAAAATATAAGATACCCGGTAACACAACACCTTTCTCACAAGACATCGTTCAGTCTTAAGTTGAAGGTCATCAAAAGATCCGATATTGAATCCCACCACAGGACTTTCCGGGTGTTCCGGAACTGATTGGGGTGATTAAAGGCTTCTGTTCCGGGAAACGGGATCAGTCCCGGTGTTTAATTGAGCAGTTGGCGGGATTCGAGGGACGGGGACATTCAAATGATCAGCTTGTTTCTTTAAGCGTTTCTTAATGCGGGTTTCATGGTAATTAGTGGGAAACCTTCGTTGCCACTAGTAGCATAGACAGAACCATGATGGAACTACGGAGGTTTTTGAAGTGAAAACTTCTTTAGCATAGTTGTGATTTGAAAGTCGATGAAATGAAAAAGCGGCAGTAAAAAGAAACAGACACTTACATTCATAAGATTTAACGTGGGAGAAAATGAGATAGGAAGCAGTATACAGTGTTTATCTTGAAGCCAAAATTTTTGAAGGTTTCACTTCTACCACGTGTGAATTGCACACATGTTTTTTTAAATCATATTTCCATTTTAAAAGAATCTGAAAATAATGTAACAATTTTTAAAAAAAAAAACGTTGCCCTGCACTAGGAATTTATCCTGTATCGTGGGTCGTTTAAATGTTTGTAAACGCTTACAAACATTTAAACTCACCTACACAAACAGCCAGACCCGGAAATTATGTCAGACCGGCGGGCAAGTTGCAAAAAAAACCGAAATTAAATTGCAACTATTTATTAAACTTATTACAGTATTACATTAAAATATAAATTGAGGTGACAATTGTTCGAAGTTGGAATCAAAAGTGAGGAAATATGTGGAAATTGGTGCCATCATCCGGTCGCCGTCGTGTGTCACGTTGTGCGACATCAGCGTTTTCATTCCTGTCGCCTGGCTGATGCAATGTTGATTAGGTATTGCGTGAGTTTCCCTTAATTTGCGGATTCTATGGAGTATTGGTACTTAACATCTCCCTCCCGAAGATCAGCGACTATTGTTTGACAGGTTCGATAATAGCGCTGATAATCTCGGCTGAGGTGCAGCAGTATGATTGTTGATCTCAGCATAAACTTCGCCGCATTCAATCTCACTGGTTTGATGTTCAGTAATCGCTTTTTGCGAGCGCTGGTTTATGTATCTTCGTATCGCGTAGCCAATGCCCAGTGCACTTGCACTTAATAGTACTAAGTATAGCGGTGTGATGGTGTAATACACGCTATGAATATCGGCTTGATTTATTTTCAACGGTGTTTCCATAGATATTTCTTGGGTAGCGACATGGAGGCTGCGGAGATCTGCAGTGTTGAGAGTTAGCTTTCGGGCTTCTAGGTTGTAGACGGCTTCGTCTTGGAATGGAATGTTCATAATTTTCAGTACTTGTCCCTTGATACGGTCATCTTTATTTGCCAAGGTGAGCGCTGGGGTTTGTGCAACGCATCCCTTTGGAATGGTGATTAGATAGCTTCCGTGCACGATGTTATATTGTGTTTCAGAGCAAGATAAACGAATCTTCGTGGGTGTAGGAAAGCTCGCTACGTAGTGACGATCGTCGAGTGCTTCCACAGCTTCCGTCTTAAGTTGGGTAGTGGTGAACTGGCAGGATTCGTCAACTTGCTGCGTAGTTATCAGGTGGTGGATGCAGTCCCCTTGATTCCTGTAGCGGTGGTTTATGTTGTCCTCGCAGAGATAGTATTGGCTGGACTTCGGGCATTCTGCCTCTATGTACATAAAATCCTTGTCATGAATTGCCAGGAGGGGATAGGAAGGGATTAATACTTTGTTATCTTTATTAGGGATTATGGATAATTTATATAGTTCATAGGTAGAGGGAAAGACAACCGGGAGTTTGAAAACCAGTATTAAGTTCTGACCGCTATAGTAATAACCCAACTTAATGATATCAAAATATTCCCTAAAACTAATATTCAGTACTTGTTCTCTGCCATAGAGAGCAATCAACTGTTCTATCATCCTATTAAACATATTTAACTTAAACATAAGGAAGTGCGTGCTCTTCGCACGTATAAAAGCTAGTAAGTTTTCTAATCTAAGTAGTTCGTCGGATAATGTTTCAATATTATCAGCTAGCATTAATAAGAACTGAGCCAGATGGGCATATTTAACTATGTCTTGTTCGCTACGTAAATTACCTATTGAAATACTGTCTACGGCGTCCTTGATTTTATTTTGGTTTTCTATTAATTTGTGCAGAACGTCCGAATTTTCAGACATCCAGTGTTTGTTTAAACTCACACGATTATTCAGTTCTGTGACGATTTTATTATCATTTTCCTGTAAGGTTTTAATAGCGTTATCATAACGAATGGCGTCGCTGTAGTCTAAGTTTCCGGAGATGCTCTTAATAACAGAACCTAATCCGTCTATAAGGCCTCTTTTAACGCGATTAGACTGAAATAATTCTAGTTGCTCGGATAATAATGAAATTTTGCTATTAAGATGCTCTATGTGTGGTTCATATAATGATAGCGTCTTATTATGGAATTCAGGTGAAATATAATCCAGTTGTTTCTTAACTACATTTATATTCTTACGCATGACATCTAAATTAACTGGTTGGATGAATGAATGATAGTGGGAAATGATTTTAGTCTTTCCTAACATGAAAGGTAGTATGCCAGGTCCATTATCCAAACTATTTAATATTATCTCTTCCGCTTGGGCCAGGCTCAGGATCAGTGGAATTATCCTGTAACAATCGGGAACTATTAGGGACCCTTTTCAGGCGGGACTTGGCAACAGGTCCACGTTTCTTTTTAGTATAAATGTGGATTGGTAGGTCGGCTAAAACAGTATCGCGCGTAAATCTGGGGGCTAATTTGTGACGGTTCGCCATAGGGTTCCGTACAAAAATTTGCTGATTTGGGCTATACTCTTGCTCGGGCTCCCTATCTTTATTAAGATTTTCGGTAATACGTGTACGGTCATGAAGCGATGACTCATTGATAATTTCGTAGACTTTTTGCATTTTATTACGGTGTTCCTGTGAATATAATTGTAGAATATTATCCGAAACATTAATATCTAACGGATCACGTGGATCTAAGTGGCCGGTGATTATATCTAAAGGTTTGCACTTCGTAAAACTATGAATAGAGCTATTGTAACCTAAGATCGCATATGGCATTAAGTTAATTACGGATTCCCCACGGTGCTCTAATTTCAACACGCGCAGGTGTTCTAATAATGTGGAATGTAGTCTTTCTACCATGCCATTTTCATTAGGTGTATATGCCAAAATTTTATGATGTTGAATTTTATGTATTCGTATAAATTCTAAAAATAATTGATTAGTAAATTCCGGGCCTCTATCTGTTACAATAGTTAAGGGAATTCCGTGATGGGTACTGAATACTAAAAGGGCTTGAATGACACTGACTGCTGTTGCGTCCTTCAAGTGATAGGCCTGAGCATATTTTGAAAAAGCATCAATGATTGTGAGATACTTATGCGTTTCGACACTTAAAAGATCAAGGTGGACTATCTCAAAGGGTCTGGTTGGAGGTGGTACGATATGAAACTTTTGTTTTATTGGGTTCCTATCGTACTTGGCCTGACCACAAATATTACACTCATTTATGTATTTCATTATATGCTCCTTCATCTTAGGCCAATAATACTTGCTGGATAAAGACATGTAACACTCGTTAATCCCTCGATGGTTCGTCTTACCTTCGTGGTAATTGCGAATTATCTCTTGTTGTTTTAGGTAATCCTTTACGTTATCTAATTCGACTTTTGTTAATACCAAATCCATGGATGAACTTTTAAATTGATTTTGAATAACGGGAATAATTTCATACATAGCTAATGCGGGTTTAATGAGTATACCGGTCTTTACCTTGGGGTTAACATATTCCTTAACGGCGTTTACGATATCTTCTTCGAGATTATTTTTGGAAATTTGAATATGTGTCCTAACATGCGATTCAAAGGGCTTTGAAACGGAAGGGCGGCTCTTTACGTCATCGACAACTGTAAAAATAATTTGCTTATGATATTTATTGAGAGGAAAATCCGTTATAGGTATTTCCAGTATCGGGTTCTCCGCGTCAGTATGTACCGTAGCTGTCCTTGAGAGATCTAAGGAAGGAGGCTTTTCGGTAGGGTTAGCGATAAGCGAACTAGTCTCTTCATTATGTAACTCAATTCGTGATAACGCGTCCGCATTTGTATTATATCGACCTTGTTTGTATACTACTGAAAAATCGAACTCACTTAATTTAAGTCGCCAACGTGTGAGGCGCGAGTTGGGTTCTTTGATATTCATAACCCACTGCAAGGGTCTATGGTCCGTTACAATTTTGAATTTCCGACCGAACAAATACGGCCTGAAATATTTTGTGGCCCAGACAATCGCCAGTAACTCCTTCTCGATCGTGCTGTAATTAATTTCACTGCTATTCAAGGTCCGGGAGGCATAAGCAATGGGCTTATCCGAACCTATAGTACCTTGCGATAAAACGGCTCCAATGGCTAAATTCGATGCGTCAGTGGAAAGAATAAATTCTTTAGTAAAGTCCGGGTATTTTAAAATGGGATCATTAACTAGTAAAGTTTTACATTTTTCGAAACACTGAATATAATTTTGATCTAGAGTAATTTTTGAGCCTTTCTTCAAACACTGAGTCAAAGGTTTTGTGACTTTTGCAAAATCCGGTATAAATTTCCTATAATAGCCAAGAAGTCCTAGGAATCTTTTAATCTCAGTGGGGGTTTTCGGAAGCGGGTAATTTTTGATTGCCGATATTTTATCCGGGTTTGGCTTTATTCCATCACTGCTGATAACATGACCTAGATAGGCTGTCTCGAGTTTGAGGAACTCGGACTTGTCCATCTGTATTTTAAAGTTGGACTGTCGCAATCTGTTAAATACTTTTTCCAGGTTGATCATATGTTCCTGTAGTGACGTAGAGAAAACGATGACGTCATCTAAATAGACCAGGCATATGTTATTTTGAAGGTCTTTTAGTACATTGTCCATTACCCTTTGGAAAGTGGATGGACTGTTCTTTAATCCCATTGGCATCCTTAAAAACTCAAAGTGGCCATGCTCAACAGTGAAAGCGGTTTTGGGGATGTCCTTGGGGTCCATCTCCACCTGATAAAAACCACTGGCCAAATCCAGGGTTGTGAAGTATTGACAATTACCTAATTTGTCCAAAATGTCCGCAATGTTAGGGATAGGGTATTTGTCATCTAAAGTTTTCTCGTTTAATTTCCGAAAGTCTATTACTACTCGCCATTTAGTCTTACCCGAGGCATCAGCCTTTTTGGGTACAACCCATATAGGTGAGCTCCACGCAGACTCGGATGGTCGGATTATTCCCTGAGCTAACATCTTACTAATTTGTTCTTGGACTTCTTGCCTATGCACAAAAGGATAACGGTAGCTTTTAGTGTGAATCGGTATCTCATCGGTTGTTTTAATAGAATGTTTGATTTGGTTAGTAAACGTTAAGTTCTCGCCCTCTAAATAAAATACGTCCGCATAACGCGCACATAATAATTCCAAGTTAATGCGCTCCTCTTCATTTAAATGACTAGTGCGCAGACGCGATAGTACTTCCTTTACGCGCTGAGGCACTTGTTCGGTACGTTTGCACTCGTGATTATAAAGTTGCGCACACACCGGGCGATCCATAGAAAATATAACGTCGTTTCGCGTGGGGTTATGTATCTCTACTATGCCCCTATGGTTCTTTACGGTAGTTAAGCATTCGCTAATATGACAGTTTGAGATAACTTGCTCCGGAATAATAACTTCCCCGTCTTGAGAATTAACTGGTAACCTAACTAATTTGGAAGAATTGGCAGGTATTATTTCTTCATATAAGTTTGCATTACGCGAGTCGTAAACCTGTATGGGGTTGGATGCATTCTTAGTAATTAAAGATTTAGTCTTAAAATCAATGGTAGCTTCCCACTTATCTAATAAATTTGATCCGATTAACCCATCGAAATAATCGTGAAACTTATAGACGAATAGTGTGACATCATCCTTATCATTTATTTCTGGGAAACAAGGCATAGTTACTGAGTAATTGCTACGCGTCGTCGCGTGCACATTACAAACTTCGAACGGATCATATTTCAATTCAACATTAGGAAAATAAGTTTCTAATGCGCTAGGACAAATAAAAGATTCGTTAGCGCCTGTGTCAATTAAAAGCTTTAAAGGGGGGTCCTTGATTTGCAAGTAAGGTAGTGTGCGTTGGGTTTGCAGATTGACCTCTATTTTGGTTTGTCTGACTTTCGAGACGTCTGAAAATCCTCGCTATTAGTACCTGAAGGGCTTTCGAGTTTATTAGAGTCCTCGGTAGGGGCAGCATTGTGTGTTATTTCCGGTTGTTGGTAGCACACTTGGTCATAATCAGAATAATAGTTCTCAATATAATAGTCATAAGGTTCGTAATAAGAATAACCGCCGTAATAATCGTTATAGTCGTAATAATCGGAAAAATCATTAAAATTCATCTCTCTTGTTTTAAAATAGTTGCTAGGCGGGGGATTACCCGACCTAGACCAGTCATGTCCTTTCACAGCGTTACTGGGTGGCAACGGTTTTGACACATAGTGGCTAACACCACTCATAGGTCGTTGCTGTTGGGGGTTGCCTTGCGGTGCCGGGTTACGGGGTGGAAATCTAAATACATTATTCTGATTATAATTATTGGGTGCAGCACGGAATATTTGTTGAGTGCGTGATGGACCAGGCTGGTTCTGATGGTTAAAATTAGGTCGCCATTGTGGAGGTCCCTGTGACATCATCGGCTGTCCGAAAGAACTCCTAGAAGGTCCCGGCATATTAAACATAAACGGTTTAGGTGGCGGAAGATTGAAATTCTGGTTAGGGGGTAGTTTTTGTGACGTGGCTTGTTGAGCTAATTTCTTATCAGGAATTTGGCTGTTACGTTGTTGTAAATAAACTACATTTTGCTCCTCGTGAACATATTCCAACGCCTTCTCGATACTTTCAGGTCTCATGCAACGAATACGTGAGCCCAATGGATCTTTAAGACCGCGTACAAAAGATTGAAGGGTTAGCTTTTTGTAAAGGTCCCGCTTCGCTTCGACGGTTGTAGCTATGGTTTCGTGCAGGGTAACATATGTCATGAGTGTACTGAATATGTTCTGACAACGCTCGTAATATTCCTGAGGGCTGTCAGAGCCTTGAGATAATAATGCTAGATCGTTATATAACGCAGTTTCATCCCTTTGGTCCGAAAAATTATTGACAAGAGCTTTACGTATGCCTGACCAATCTGATGGGACACCATTAGAGTTAATCAAACGTGCGGCGGGGCCCGTTACTTTATTTAGTATTCCGTTAATTAGAGCAATCTCATGAAGTTTATTCGGGGTGTCAAGTTTCGTTACAAATTCGTCTATTAATTCGTCACACAACCGGATGAATCTTGTTAGAACATTAACATTCCCGTCGAACTCGGGTACTAATCTAAGAGCCTTAAATATGTGGTCCAAATCGGCCATTTTATCTTCACTTAAATTACAACTTGAATTTAATTGTCTATTGAGGTCTAAAGCACTATTTCTATTACTCTGCCTACTCTCTAACCTAACACTCCGCGATTCTCTCGGATGGAAAATTTTGGAAAAGTTTAAAGACAGGATAACTTAAAAGATAAGGAATGAGCAATCCACTAAAAGATTTTAATGTACTCACAGTTTCATTTCGGCCTTCTCGCTCGTATCGATGCTCGGATACCCTTGCTGCTGCTGGTCTCGACGTGTAGATTCGGATCCTCGAACCGCGAACTACCAGGATAATCGTATGGTAGTTTTGTAGGAATCCACGAGGATCCTACCGACTGCGCCAATTATGTCAGACCGGCGGGCAAGTTGCAAAAAAAACCGAAATTAAATTGCAACTATTTATTAAACTTATTACAGTATTACATTAGAATATAAATTGAGGTGACAATTGTTCGAAGTTGGAATCAAAAGTGAGGAAATATGTGGAAATTGGTGCCATCATCCGGTCGCCGTCGTGTGTCACGTTGTGCGACATCAGCGTTTTCATTCCTGTCGCCTGGCTGATGCAATGTTGATTAGGTATTGCGTGAGTTTCCCTTAATTTGCGGATTCTATGGAGTATTGGTACTTAACACGGAACTATCTGTAGGCCATACAAATATTTGTTCCGTGCGGGAATCGAACCCGCGATACGCAGCGCAGCAGTCGATCGTTCAACCACTGCGCCAACCGCGCCGTCTAATGGTATGGTAATGGTGAATTGTTATCACTAGTTCCACATTATTTATTATTTTTGACCAGACGGGGTGAACACTGAGATACTGAAAGCAATGTGGGTGTTGTCAGCAAAGCTTAAAATTCAGTTAGTCGTCTGGGCACTGTTGTGTTTATAAAATGCTTGCTGTTGCCCTCGGCTTCGCCCGCGTGTAAGTCGGAAATTATCCCACGGGAACGTAGTACCGGGATACATAGCTTATGTCCAGGTTTTAACTATTTATGTGAATCTGCAGCATCGCAGGAGTTAGGGATTTTACAGAATTATATAACCACTTTATTGATTATTATTGAGCATGTTACAGCATATAATTTGTTCTTTTTAACCGACTTAAAAAAAGGAGGTGAGGTTCTCACTTCGTCGAAATCTTTTTTTTTAATGTATGTTCACCGATTACTCGAAGACGCCTAGGCGAACGGATTTAGATTTTTTTTTTTGTTTGAAAGAGTATAGTCCGAAGTTGGTCCCATAGAAATATTATCATGATCTGGTCATTGACTTCGGAGATATGGAACGGAACTCCTAACAATGTAAATTAAATGCATAGCAAATATTTTATATAGGATATTACAACTTAAGATAAAAAAGTGAAAAATAACTTTCACTTAAGAAATCAGTGGCAAAAAAAGCTCAGTCAAACCAAAAGAAGTCACCGACTTCTGAAGTTAAAGTTATTTTGCATATTTTGTCTTTTTGAAGACGGTTTTTATTTATTTAAAACAAAAAATAAAAAAAAAATCGAATCGAAGTTACGTTTATATTCTACTGTGATATACAAAAACAGTAAAGCTAATCAAGTGTGAAACCTGATAAAGTTATCACTGTGTTTCGTTCATTGTATTATCTTTTCGGTCTGGTTCACTTACAGATTGAGCAGTATTATCTCTTTTGATGCGTAAATATTGGGTTTAACTATTAAATACCCTCTGATTTACAATGTACAGACGCCAGCAGGTCAACCTACTCGAAACTGTCAGATTTTCCCAACTAACCTTAATACTTCAGAGATAAAATTGAAAATCTATTAATGAAATTTGATCGATTGTTTGATGTGCTTGTACTTTATATTTTTGTTTTTATAATTGACTTTCATCAAGGACATGTACAGTCGAACTCGTAATTGCTGTAACTCATAAAGTTAAATGTCGCTTGCACGTCACGAAAGACAAGGTCTATGTGACAGCTAGATAGTTTCAACCTTGGTGTAATGTTTCTTTTGTCCCATTTGGTGTCAAAATTGAGGTTGATTATTTATTAGTGCTTAGATTCCTAAAATGTCCTAATGTCACTTAGATCGAACTTTTATATAAATAAATAAATAAAATCTTTAGTTTCAGACTAGAGATCCATATCAAAAAAATAACTTGGTACTTTATACTAACTAAAACACGTTAAACAAACTAACTATAGCACATAATTATCTGAATGACGGTCTGTAAGCCGCTACCCCGGTACCCAGTGACACATTATTGGGCCATCCACTCTGCAGGCTACAGTAGCCACGAGACTGTTGGGGCAGTCGCGCACTCGACGCATCGCATTCGATTCGCAGACGCAGCAGCGAGCCGAAATCCGGAACGCGTACGTCTGCGAACATTCCCGACGTGCTACAGAACCGCGGCAACCCCAGTAATACCCGGAACGCGTTATTATACTGGACTCGTAGAGCACTGTGTGTAACTGACTCATAGGGCGCACGTGTACAGCGACTGGCAGTAGGCCCTGAACAGTTTTATCTTAACCTCTCACATACATCGTGCGAACCTGCTGGCCAGCATGTTACAGCTGACCTGATAGCCAGCGCTCTACGTTCCCTCTCTAAAACGGCGTCATCCGACAGCCTATCGGTGACCCAGTGCCCCAGGTATTTAAAACGAGTGACTCTTTTCAGTGGAACTCCGCCCAAGGCAACCGATGGAACAATGTCAAAAATAAAAAAAATGGATGGATGGATTGGAATAGATAAAGGTCACATATTTCATGTAACTTTTCATGACGTTTATGCGGTAGTAATATGACACATTTTTCCTTATTTCAGTTTCTGTCACATGTAATAAAATTATGTGTCGCAGGGACTTAGGGACGGTAAATACTGTCCCCAAAGACAAAAATAATGTAAAATATAATTCCTTTACCTTCGCGTCTGCGTCACTCCACTACAACTGAGGAAGTCGTACAGTATGTGAAAGTAACGACCAACTTAACTCTGAGGGTTGAAAGGTTGGAATCTTGCCACAACATCAACTTTAAGTCATTCGTGGTACGAGTTCCAGCTCACCATTTACAGACCTGCCTTTCGACTTTGCCGAGGACGGTTACGCGACACCTCGCAGCGAAACATAGCGTGTCACGCTGTCAACATAGCGTGTATAGTCATAGTTTTATAAGGTTATGAAATGTATTAGTTTATTATAGTATAAGATTATTTTGTGTATTCAATTTATGGGCTTTAGTTGCCGGAGAATAAAATGATTATTATTATTTATTACCTCCACAATGAGGCTTACCTTAAGTAAATGAAAACATTCCTAGGTTACCTCAAATATTTAGGGACAGGGTCCAGCCTCTGGTACGATTTTAGTTTAAACTTAAAATATTTGTAACTTAGTGTTTACAGTCTCTTTCACTGACAAGAATCTTCAGTCTTCGTGCTGCTAAAACAAATAAGTAAATGAAAAATAATTCAAAAATATAAAAGGTATAACGACCAAACTAAAATTAAAAATAAAATTGTGAATTGGAGTTATGTTCCAATTCACAATTTTATTTTTAAGGCCAAAAAACCAAACCCTTCAGATCTGATTTAGTAGATCGTATTATTTACGTCCCCAGGAAAATATGATACAAAATCATCAGATAAACTCTTTTGAAGTTTAATAAAACTTTGAAGAAAAATATCTGTGCCCAAAAAATATCCGCATCTAATAATGTTTGAAGTATATTTAGGTCGCAGGAAAGTTTTTAAGGTGTTTGTTTTTATAAGCTAATGCCGGATAAGGTGCAAAAATTGAGATACGTAACTTTGGAGACTTTTTTGTCGTATTCGGAAATTGGGACCAATTAACGATGGATAATTTGATCTTTTCTGCAAATTAACGGCTGTTCTTTAAGACAAAAAGCGAAGGTGGTTTAACAAACATTTTATTTCACAATTTACATGAAGTCATTAGAACATTTCGATAGTTGTTCAAGTCTCATGTAATATGGGGCGAGCCTATTGCCATCAATCGGGCGCGGTGATAAAGAAAAACGCAAAGACAAACCGCAATCGCCTTTGCAATAGTACCTGTAAAACTTCGAACTACACCAATATACTTCTACTTAGTTAAACTTTGTTTTACTATAATGAGTTTGTAATACTACGATCCATCAGGCTCTCAAAGTTAGGCCTTTGACAAAGTTTGGACGAATGGGAAGTTTCAAGTTTCTGCGATACATAAGTACTTTGTAAGTCTAAGTAAGGAAAACAGATATTATGTCTCGAGCCGGTTATGAGAACAACTAAAGCTTAGTGAGTTTGTAAACAATGTTATTGTCTACGAAGTCTTAATAATAGTTCTCATGGAAAATAACTTTAAATTCCATTTAGAACTTAAATATGTTTGACCCTACGGGGTGTAAACAGACTATTCACGAAGCCGTTAACCAAGCACGTTATGTACATCTAACTAAGTAACTTTACGCAAAAATTATGGAAACAACTTTCTTTTTTGGGGTGATAAATCTCGTTTTACGGTAGGACTCAATGTAACATTAGACAACATTGTGCTGATGGATGGATTGAATAGTACGGGGGTCGTGAAGGTGTCTTAAGCAAGTGCCTTTCGGCTTCGTTAAGAGTCTTTTTACACCCTTTATATGTCTAAATTTTCCTCCAGTTTTTTATCCATAGTTACAAAATAGATAAAAATAATATAACACACATACATGGAACGCAAGAAGATAAAGAGGTATAATTTCTTGTAGAATTTTATAAAATTTTTCAATGAATTTCTCAATAACAGCTACGGAGGCTGGATTTGTGCCCGGCTGATGGCAATAGGCTCGCCCCTATTACATGGGACTTAAAAACATAACAGGCGAAATGTGGGTGTACTATTAGGTACACTTCTGCCTAAACCTTCGGGGATTAGAGGCGTGATGTTATGATTATTTTATTCTTTGTCATCATTAAGACAAAATGTAATTTACACATAACTTGTAGGTACTGTTGCCAAGCCAAGTTAATAATGAATTTTATTTAAATTAATAAACAGCAATCATTGCGTGAAATGCCGTTCTTGGAACATGGAACTGATACCCAATTTCATAATTTCACGGTCCGGTCAGCGAAATAAATATAGAAATTATTTTCAAAGAAAACGTAGCGTTTCGTAGTTTACGAGTAATAACAAGGATATTCCATTAGGTAACTTTCCTACACTTGCCTTAAAACATAAAGTTCTTTACAATTTACATAACATAAAATTTGCAATCCTAAAAATATTATGTATTCTATGCTAGGAGTTCATATGAGAATTTGGATTTAAAAAGACCATTTCTCGGAAAAGCTCCCTATTTAAGCCAGCCTCAGCTTTGTGATCATACAGCGTGTAAACGTACCCTTCACGAATCTGTCAACCAAGCATTCTGTACATCAAACTAAGTAACTTTACGCAAAAATGATTGCTGGGAAAAGACGACTTTTTTTGGGGTGAAAAATCACGTTTTACGGTAGGACTCATCATCATCATATCAGCCCGGAATCACCCCTGCATAGGCCTCCCCTTTTTTCTGCCACACTTCCCGGTTCTGTACGTCCCTCATCCAGGTGTTTCCCGAGACTTTGGTAGGACTCAATGTAACGCATTCAAATCATTGTGCTGATGGATGGATTGAATAGTATGGGGGTTGTGAAGGTGCCTTAAGTAAAAAAATACATTAAAACATGAATTAAAAAAAAAAAGTGTGTGTACACGCGTCAGAAGTTATACTTCTTTTTAAAAAAATTATCTGTCGCCTTAACTGAGTATACACCCTGAAGTTAGCTTGGTGTCAGATATTGACAAGCCTAGGCTTGTCAATATCTGACACCAAGCTAACTTCAGGGTGTATGTTGACTAGCTAACTTCACGATGTAGGTTTTTGGTGTCGGTGTGCGCGCGCATCGTATAAAATTACTCTCATCATTTTTCCCTAACGCGCCAAAAGAAGTATAACTTCAAAAACTTGAGAAAATGTATGATCTAGAACAAAAAATGATCGCAATGACGGGGAGAGCCTTTCGGCTTAGTTAATAGTCTTTTTACACTATTTATACTTAGGGGTAACTTCTAATTATCTCGCCTTGAAATCTTCAATCAGACAAATATCTATATCGCATCCTGTAATTGTGACGTCACAGATTTGTAATTGATATTCGCACATAATTAGACACGCCATCACTATTGGTAGGCCTTTTCGAAACGTGCCAAGGTCTAATTCCGTCTTTATCAGTAGTATCAATATCAATAGTTAGTATCAATATAGTAGTATCAATAGTTGTTAGTTTCGTCTGATATCCGGAATACTTAATTCCAAAAAAATGATAACGGAAACTGCTATAGGTACACTTTAAATACAGCTTCCAATTTTGAAAATAGCTAATTTCATCATCTGTCTGGGTAGACAGATGATGAAGTTAGCTGTTTTAGAAAAAGGGTTTTTTCCAACTATGTTAAGATCGGCTTCTAGTCGAACCGGGCGCAGCTGAATACCAGTATTTTTTATGTGACTGCTTATCTGACCTCAGGAGTCAGAGACTTCACACAATTTTGTAACCACTTTCTTGTGTAATAAAGATGATTATACCTTCACAACCCAGTTAGTACTGGGTCATACGATACCCCTACTGGTTGACATAGTTTCGGGCCACTGACTACCTGTAACGACTGTCAAAAATCCACAAATGACATCCGAAACCAACGGCTTAACGTGTTTTCCGAGGCAAACCGTGCAGGTGAAAACACCGAGCTTGCACATAAATACATATATTTATGACAAAATTAAACTGGCGCCCAGCAAATACTCATGTTGCTGTTTTATGACACTACTATTAAGTACACGCGGCAACACATCATCAACCTATACATTTCCATTATAAGATCGTCTCACTTTGTACAGATTTCCCGTACAATGAGATATCCGCATTAACTGGTTTTGGATAGTAGACACTATCCTAATGAAATCTTCCAGTATTTGGCCGATATAACAATTATATATTATATTATATTAGTCAAACAATGTGGCAATCAGAAGCATTGTTATTTCTTGAGCGTCAGTTATTCCGTCACGATAGTAATTAGATTCTTTTGTTATCAGAGCCTAATAAGAGAGAGTAATCAAATACACTCTCCTAATTGGTTTCTTAAATACATAATCGAGGATAATCTTTCGGAAACAAAGATCAAATTATAATGAAGTATTCACCCACAATTGTATTAGTTACAAATCTTATTAATTCTCGAAATATCTTTCAGTAACTGAATATTTCATTAAAATGTGATATTGAATACAACAACAACAACAACGACAACATTTATTTATTTCGAGGTAACCTTGGTCCATAGATATTATATACCTTACAGACTATATGATAAAATACAAATTGTGTTAGTAAAAAGAACCTTAAAACTACGTTAGTAACACTTCTCTTTTGCTCTATGTCACTATGCGTTCATGTGGGATTTGCCCGTGGAAGCGACGAAACACCCCTGTAGCCAAAAGTCCTCTTCTAAGACGAGGTCCAGATAACACGTTGGAACTCGCACCACGAACGCCTTAAAGTTAAATTGACGATGTGGCGCGATTCCAGCAGCTGCACTCTCGCCACGTACTTGGTTTTCTGACGCACGTACTCCACAATGTCCTCCGCAGTGGTGGAGCAGTGTATGCGGGAGATGTACACCGATGCGTTCTGCTTCGCGGCACGAATCGGCTCCGATGGAACTGTGCCGCTGCGGTTCTTGTTGGTACGTTAACGGCGCTTCCTCCTGACCATCGTCACAAAACCATCTTCAGCCCGAATCGGTACCTTTTCAGGCACGGGCTTCCCAGTGGGAGTAGTCTCCAGGAAACTATCGAGACTGCAGGCGCTGCAGAAACAGGCAGCGCGACGACGTGCAGACTTGCGGCGGCGAGGGGAGGAGCCAGCGGGACGGGAGCGGGGTAGAGGGGCACAGTCGGACAATAAACACAAAAACATTATATAGTAAACTGCTGGGTCAAATAAACTTATCCAGCGAATTTCGTCCACATGACGAGTATCGATATCGAAATATAATAAAAAATATACCAAAATATTAATTTGAAATTGTTATTATGGGTCAATGGCAGTCTTTTGAAATATTAGATTAAAAAAATATATTGAAATAAAACCGTTATTTTTTACCTTATTTTAAAATTTTGACACTCATGCGACCGCGGAATTTCACTACCATATTTATTTTACATTGTCTTGGGAAATGCCATATTTGCTGATTCCAGTATACACTTTGAGCAACGTAACTTACCAGGTCCCAGTGGAAACAAAGCAAATAACTTCAGATAGATAAGACAATGGCTTTCTTCTTTACCTTTGTGTCACTATGAGACAGGAATAGTAAATGAGAACAAGGACTATCAAAAACCGTTTGGTCACATAATAGCCACTTATTCAGTTTTCTACGAGCACTGATATGTAAACACGCAGCAACTTTTAAAAGTGATTCTCTCTTAATGCTTGTGTCTGTACGTACATCCAGCCGTTGTCATGTTGCCTAGTTACTAGGGTATAAAAAAAGTAGCAATTTACAGCCATATCAGTATAAGGAGTACTTTTTTAGTATACCTTTACCTTTAGTAATAAACTAGCTGCTGTTCGCGACCTTCGTGCGCGCGAAATCATTATAAAAATATTACTTCCCTTTTTGAAAATGTTGTTAACAATTTCAAGAGTTTAATTTTTTTTTCATTTAATCCTTGAAAATAAAAGTAGCCTAAATTACTCCTTATAATATCATCTGTCTGCCAATGAAAGCCCCGCAAAATAGGTACAGCCATTTCGAAGGTAAGTCGGAACAAACAGAAAGACAAAATTTGAAAAACCCTGTCTTTTGGTTATTGGTATCGTACATTCATTGCATTCAGTATAAAGCTGTAATTTTGAAATTATAAACTGACGTCCATTTTATTTATTTGTAATTAGATTCATGCGTCAATATCGATTATATTTTTTTTAAATCGAAGCGTTTCATTTAATCGTTTTCAATTACATTTCTAACCAAATTCTGAACGACGAAGGCCGTATTTAGGTAAATCTTTTTATCAACCTCTTAAACCCGTTGAAGCACATTATTTACGAGAAATACGATCGGTCTGGATAAACGTACCCAGGGTTGAGGTTTTGCGTAACTAAACGTGTACCAATTTATTCGTTTTATTGTTGTAACTTAACCTTAAATGCTTACAGTAAATATTTATTTGTCAATTTAATAGATTCTTGATGTAAATCAGTGTTTTTTTTTAATTTTATTTTTTATTCCAAGATGGGCTTGCTCTTAGCCTCGATCCCGCCTGATGGAAAGCGATGGATGAGGTCTATGATGGAACGAGCGTGCCCAGAAGATGCATGTTCACTCTTGCTTTAATGGCAGACGGGTTAAATGTGGTAAGGAGCACAATACATTGCACTTATCCCACTTTATTTGGGGTCGACGCAAGATGTCCTTTTCTTCTTTATTTCTTTATTACTCGTCATCTCAGCAGTCACCTCCTTTCTAGCTTACATCATCCTTTACATGTCCATTCATCGTTACTTTGGTCTTCCTCTACTCTTAAACTCTTATAGCCATCCGCATTCATACTCAAAACTTTCCTCAGGACATTTTCCTCATTGCTATACACATGTCGATACCACCATAATCGATAACTACGCAACTTTTCAGTCGGGACCAACTTAAATTATAATAAATAACAAATAAAATACGGGGTGGTCGGGATACCGACGCGATAATGGTTACCACCTATTCAGTACATCAAGGTTGAGGGCGAAAAAGATAGTCCTTTTGAATTTTTGGTAAACCTTGGCCATATCAAAAGGATATTAAGTGAATAAATCCAGGGGAAGTTGTGCGCCTAATTTCCTAATTTTTTTTTTTTAACCCAGATTTTTTTTTTTTCATATAAATTTATGTAATTTACAATTGCATTTTACTTTCTATCATGAGTGTACACATTTTAAAAATGACTTTCTGCTAAATAGACGTTTGGCTATACAGACCACCTGATAATTGGACGTTTTGCTACAATGGACTTTATGCTAATTAGACTTTCTGCTCATTTGACGTTTCGCGCTGTTGGACATTTAGCTACTTGGACCTTCTGATCAGGAGGGATTCTGACCTGAGCTCCCCACATAGAAAAAATTCATCGGTTATTTTTTTTTAAATCAGCTTTTCCATACATTTTGACCATGTAGGTTTATCATGTTTTTTAGTCGGTGTCCCTTTCACCCCGAACATCGTTTAATTAACTACATATTACTCTTTGGCAGTTGCGTGAATTGGCTGTACCGTAACACGGTGTATTAAATAGTGTGTCAAACTGCTAAACACTTATTTGCCCTGGCTGTAGATAAATTATAAGGTACAACGTGGCTTAGTACCTACTACTTAATATTTTCTTCTTTCATTCTAATCTTTGACATCCCTTTTTTTGAAGTTCTTATATCGAAACCACAAAAATATCAGTAGCATTCTAAGTGATACCCACGCGAGATGGTCCCTTATAATGTTACAGGTATTTTGAAGTCAAACCTGAGCTCAATGACTTACGTGGGCTGAGTACAGTGAAACTTGGTTAAGTGGGATCTGGATAAGTGAGAAACCTCCATAACTGGAACTCATGCTGTGGTCCCAACACTGGCACTGAATTACCTCTGTTAGTGGGACGAAGTAAACCTCTACATCTGGGATTCGTTCTTTCAATTTTATCATAGTTACCTCTATAACTGAGACAGCGAGTGAATTTTATATGCATTAACCTCCGTAACTGAGATAACATCGTTTTGTTTGTTTACTTACTTCTAATTTTGAGCCTCAATGATCTTCAGTTTTAGACCATACGTATGTTTATTTGAAAAATGCCGAAACGAAGGCTCAAATCGATATCAGTACGTGAAAAACTGAAGTTAATATCCGTTTAAGAAAACTATCTGATGGCTGATACTTCCAAAAGACAAATTAAAATGACAGATTTTTATAATTGATACATTATGTTTACCTTTTTGTACTATATATAAAAAAAACGTGCTTGAATATTTTTGTTTATTACATTGATTATCTTTTTTTGATTCCCGATAAAGATTAGAAGTCACGTACAATGTTTACATAATACGTAATTTTATTTAATAATCGCACTTCTATAACTGAAATAACCTGTATTCTAACATTTATTAATGGAACCCTCGGTAAATGAGACAGATATGTATTTATACCTGGTAATCTGAGACACTGGGTAAGTGGAATACCTCTATAAGTCAGACAAATTTGCAGGTCTCTTGATGTCTCACTTAACCAGGTTTCAATGTATTATGTTACTGAATGTATATGTAGTATAATTATACAGTTTATACGAGCTTTCGTCGGAGATTATCTAACAGGAACGTACTCGTACTAACAAATTAAAAAATACGTCTACATTCTAACCCAGCACATGGTCTATCCCTAGATCCAAATCCGTTCCACAGTTATAGTTCGGTTCAAACTTTATGGCGGCTCGAAAGTTAGCTGCGAGTGATAGTCTGCGCATATATATAAAATGCCTGCGGCTTCGCCTGCGAGGATGTCGGTTATCGCGACCAAAAGTAATCAGGAAACTTTGATCCCATTCCCGCAACAAAAACTTGACAAATTACATACTAAAACCTTCCTCGAGAACCACTCTATCCATTGGTGCAAACAGCATAAAAATCGGTGCAGTAGTTTTTGAGTTTATCGCGAACAGACAGGCAGACGCGGCGGAGGAGTATAATATGTAGTGATAGTGAAGACGACGCGTCTTCTGTGTGGCAGTTTTAGAAGAATCATAATAACGAAGTACGTAGTTACGTTGTCACAAAGTGACAATTCATAATATTAACTGCATTTGTGATTATTTTAAGAATTTTAACTTGATTCGTAATTATTATCCTATTATGATTCTGCTATGGCGGCCATTTTAGGCTCCCTGAACTTTAGACGTAACAGACCGAGTTTCTTTCTTTCGCATTACGAATAACATAACGTCACGCCTGTAATCCCCGAAGGGTAAGGCAGAAGTGTACCTAATAGTACAACCACATTTCGCCAGTTATGTTATTAAGTCCCATGTAATAGGGGGCGAGCCTATTGCCATCAACCGGGCACAAATCCATACTCCGTAGCTGCTATTGAGAAAATTTCCTGATGGAAAAATCCAGTAGCACTTTGCCCGACCCGGGAATCGAACCAAGGACCTCATGCCCAGCAGTCGCGCTTGCTACCACTAGACCAACGAGGCAGTCATTGAGAACATTAGACATTAATGGACATCTTTTTTACATAGTTGATTAAGGAATCTGGAAGGAAGAGGACATTCTCGTAATTTGTGCGTCACTGTGTCTCATTTAGCCTGTCGCCACAAAGTCGTTGAACGAGAGGTCAAAATATTTCCAAGTTTATTTACCTTATAATAATGTAGGAAGGTCAGTGAATGTGGGGGAATGAATTATTTCCTTTGAGTTTTAACATTATTTTTGGAAGTTCCTTTTTTTTCGATTCCTATTTTCATTTTATTAACATAAATCCTCGCACTTCCTATACGCTTGCAAAGACGATTTAAATATTTTTATAAAAAAATGTAGTGTTAGCGTATCGAGTTGTAGTGTTTTAAACGTCCGTTGGTATTATTTCCACCTTAAATATTTTAAAAACGTCTCCTAATTGTTAATTTTCTAAGATAATTATGTATGTGCTCTCTGCGAAATTAATTAAAGCAAATTGACACCATGAATAAACGGACTATATAAGTGGGTACTCGTAGTCATTTTGCTGAACAATTTCCTTGTCGACATTTATTTTCAAGTTGATAAAGACAAACTGAGACATCTTTAATTTTTCTAATTAAATAACGTAATTGAGAATTTTAAGCGAGAAAAATTAAGGATTCTTGAGAAGGCTTTCAAAATTTCTCGATAATTTGAGATATTTGGGAATAAAAATATAACTTCGATGGCGACGCTTTTACGATGTCACAATAATTATTATTACATCGTCAGTTATTAAAATTGAGTTTGTCAAAGATACCTTAACAAATTGATGTAATTTTTATAACTAATAAATATCTTTACAGGATTATGCTTGGTGAATAAAATGGTTTTACTAAGCGAATAGATACATACCGGTCGTCCATCTTTATATATATAATTCTACTGTGCGTGTGTATGTCACTGAACTCCTCCTAAACGGCTGGACCGATTTGAATGAATTTTTTTGTATGCGTTTGGGTGACACCCTGGATGGTTTAGATTCACATATTAGCCCGACAGATGGCGCTGCAGTCGTTATCTAGGTTTGACGCAGACGAAGTTGCGCGGGACACCTAGTTTACATATATATTAAAAAAAGGAAATGCACGTGGACTCGTAAAATAGATAATTATTAAGTTTAGAAGCACTTTTATATTATTAATGCACCGTCAGGTCTGATCTCTATCTTTAAAAATTCTAATTAAGAAAAGTGCCTTCGAGATACGGGACAATTCCCGATCTTTACGCAGGCGACGCCGCGAGTAAAAGCTAGTTAAAATATTATAATGATCGTGTCGACACCGAGACGCCATGTTACTTTGTGCAAAACATCTAGTTATAAACAAGTGGACCTTACGACCTTATCTGCATTAATTGCACAATTAAGTACTACTATCAAGTTTTACACTATAACAATAAATATTCACACAATAATCGAACCTGAAGTGATGTCGATAGGTGTTATAATGGCATCAAATTGTGACGCTATAGGTTGAATTCGTGTGGGTGTGTTCGCTTGAGTCTCATTTATTAAAATTATTAGACAGTAACAAAATTAATAAGCTTGATGTCAGCGTGGCCATGTAGGTGTATAATAAGATATACTCTACGATACGATTCAATATTATGAAAATTAAGTTAAAAATGAAGTGTTCATTTTCTGTAAAGAATATATTCTTTATATAATATAGCATAGGGACCACTTAATTTTATACGAATTAATGAATCATGAAGATATTCTTTTTAAAAGAAAATCAAAGATATTGGAAATTTATATTATATTTATTTTTAATTTCTTTTTCATAATATTGATGTTTTCGGCTCGACGCTGAGACGACAGTCACGTCTGATCGCGGCCGAGTTGAGACCTCTTGAACTGTACCCGATTCATTGAGTCCCTGGTTATTGTGTTAAGTAATCTATCTAAAGTAATCGTAAGTTTTGCTACAAACAGTGTTTCGCACCCAGTGTGTTTTCATAGCACGAACCCATCGTCTGCCCACATAATGCTCGAGCTTAACGGAATAAATCCTGACATTCCCGACGTATACATATCCAGTATAACCTAACCTCACTTTGTATGACCTACTGTGTACAATGAGACATTCGGTTTTGCGTAACTTGTGTAAGTAATTACAATATAAAAAAGAATATTTCAATGTGAATTTAAGTAAGTTCAGGCATTTGATTAGATATTTACAAGTTCACTTAAAAAAATATATGTTTAGCAAATAGTTAAAAGCAGCCCCGGATCTAGGGGGGGGGGGCAAACCGGGGCACCCGCCCCGGGCGGCAGTTTCAGGGGGCGCCAAAATCATAATATAATGTGATTAAAATAAAAAACTTGCTATACAGAACCCTGGTTGGCTCACCGTCGACTTGGAAGAAAAAGGCGCCACACTGGCCCACACCACAAGTGAACTTGTGGACTCAAGATTTGCCCTATCAATAAAATTGACGTCTTTTTACAGAAATTGATGTAATTTGGCTGTTAAAATATCATTTCGAACATTTTATTTAAACTAATTCCACTAATTTCATTAATTAACTTATTTTAATTATAAATTATTTAAACAATTCGAAAATTGCCAACCATTATATATTTCTGAGTTTTTATTAAAGTAATTCCAAACACTAGAGAGAGGGGCGCCGCTATCAAGTTTCTGCCCCGGTTTGAAAAAATTGTAGATCCGGGACTGGTTAAGAGTAAGAATAAACTTCATCCACCATTGGCTAAAAATGGCGCGCTTTCCTCCTCTTTGGTAACGTAGACACAGAGCTGTCGAGTAAATTGAATATTGTTTTGGAGCTAGTCTTTTTGTAACCGTCGAGCTGTACAGTTCAAATAAAGTGTTTGGTGAAGTCACAGTGCCTTTTCTTCACTTGATTGGTCGTCTTGCGTACTAACAAATAAGCTATCACCTCAAGCATGCTTAGAATTCGTGTAATCGCTTTGTATGTTTGTAAACTAATTCCGACCATATTTTGTTCCTAATAGAAACACTAATTATGTTTTCTGCGTTGGCGGTCTCTTGAAAATCCAGTCAGCAATAAAAATCGTCCGTAATAACGAGGGCCCGCCCGACCGTGTCGGCCCTAAACTCAATACAAAGCTCTATAAAAAAAAATGGTTTTTCTCCCAAATTCTTAACGCTGGTTTGGCAACAGGAGAAGGTTTCACTACTCAATTGATCGTCGACCGCTCAATCAAAGTCTGTGTCGAATTACACAAGATATTGGTTGGTAACTACTGATTAGGTCACTTTGAAAGAAACTCACTTTGAACTTTGGTCACTTTGAAGAGCTTGTTTGTGTGTGTTGAGCTTGTTTTATAGTCTAAGCGCAAAACACGAGGATAGTTAATGAGTTTGTACAAGTTATGGCCCAATGCTATCAATAGGCTCAAAATATGCGATAAGCGTTATGAGAGCAGTGAAAATGGTCACAATTGCACTATTTGTAAATTATTTAAACACCATAGGCTCCCTGCCCTTGTCCCATGTTACTTGGGATCGGCGCAACACGTTTTTTTCTTCCATTCTCCTCTGTCAACCGTCACGCTATCACTTACCCCTTTATCTTTTATATCATTCTTCACACAATCCATCCATCGTTTCTTTGGTCTTCCTTTCCCTCTCCATCCATCAACATTTATATTCATCACTTTTTTAATCATAAGCGATTCAGAACGGTGAAGGAAAACATCGTGAAGAAACCGGCATGTCTATGAAACAAAAATTACGGGCATGGTGACGTCTTAGCTGTAGGGACATTTTAAAGGCTGATTGATTAAGCTAAGAAACATTTTATTAGAGGGCCAGACTGCTTAGACCTAGCCTTGGGTGTGTCGAATAAGCTCGAGACCTTAAAACCTTTGACGAATGACGATGCATCATTCTTAGAGGTGCAATAACCTAGTGTTAGTGACATCATCTGCTTACCCTTTTCCCAATTATGTTGGGGTAGGCTTCCAGTTTAGCTGGATGCATCTGAATACCAGTATTTTACATGGAGCGACTGCCTATCTGACCTCCTAGTTTTAGTGACACATTCATGTAACTACACTAAAACGCTAGCGAGTACTGCGGGACCCGGCAATAAAAAACGCTTAACCGCCATTAGGTACTCGAGGCCCCAGGTTCCTTAAATTGACATTATTGACAATGACATAAGCGAACTGTCAAGTGTCAAACAAGGTTTAACTGTGGCGCGCCACTGCTTATTTGGGTGGCGCATGGGTGATGGGTGTAGCGCGTAAACAACAACAAACAAGCACTTTATAAGGTTTCGTTTACGTAGTGTCAATCTTGTTTCTGTTAATTAGATTTTGTGAAGTGTGTAAATTCAACGTTAAAACAATAGAGTAACTTAGTTTAACTTACAATCTCAATGTATCTTAGAACCACTGTTCATTTGGAGGCATTATACGGCTTAAATAAGACTCCAATAAAACACGGTAATTTTTTTAATTAGGTAAGGATTTCAAAATCTCATTCATTTTCCATTCTAATTGACACACTACACTTCACACTACACAATGCACGATTTATTATAACAATAACTTTTTCGACAGATCTTGGGTATTTTACCTTTTTAGACCATAAAGGTTTTTCTACTAGGAATTATCTAGTAGCAGCATTTTTTCGGTCATGGCGGCCAATCTCATTTGAGACCAGACCACCGTCACGAGAAATATTATAGTGTACAAGTGAGGGTGCAGACACAGATGCACTTTCTCTTCCCTTATTCTTACGAAACGGCAATCCGACACGACCGAAGTAGGAATTACACTAATATAATACGTCGCCATTTTCCGGAAGTCTAACGCAAACTAAGCGCTTGACTACATACCTAGTAACCTACACATTAAATCTATACATATGGTCAACCGATATCACGTAATCAAATCGTGAATAACTTCTTCTTCTTTGCGCGTCGATAGACTCAAATAATAATATAAAAAAGTGTGTGTGTGTACTTATGTAAACGCGTTAGAAGTTATGCTTCTTTTTAAAAAAAATATCTGTCGCCTTATCTCAGCCAGCAGTAGATTAAAAATAAAAAACCTAGGCTTGTCAATATCTGACACTAAGCTAACTTCAGGGTGTATGTTGACTAGCTAACTTCATGCTGTTAAATTTAGGTGTTGGTGTGCGCGCGCATCGTAAAAAATTACTCTCATCATTTTTCCCTAACGCGCCATAAGAAGTATAACTTCAATAAATTCAAATAATGCCCGACCAGTATGGTGCCACCTGCACAGCTCTGTCATTGGCTTCATTTAAATCCTGGAAGGTACAGGTGGCTGTGCAGGAGGAGGGGCATATCCTGCAGAGGGGCTCCACACTGACATTGGCTTTGGGACGAGTCGATTATACCCCATTTAACCAGATTATTTCTACAGCGGCCAACCTGGGCCCGCAGACGGTTAAGAGATTTCCAGATTGGCCACTGCAGTTCCTGTCCAGGAGGAAGATGTTCTGCTGGATTGATGAGGTGAGGAGGGGTGGGATGTTTGTTCCTCCACAATTCGCATCTTTCATCTGACGCACTGTCTTTGGAGGGAATCGTGTCTCTCACGTGTGAATAACTTAATACTTATGACAAATTAACGTTAACTCACTTAGTGATACCAAGTGAATTCACAACACCAAGTTGGTGTTGGGTTAAGAGGATAACACTATCATTATTATCAGAGTGTAGGCATCAAGTTATCATTGGCGCGTGTGACTGTCGTATTATGTCAAACTAGAAGGTGTATCTTGCTATTGGTAGTAGGATACTTACACGAAAAACATTTCCGCGAAAGTTATACTTGCGCAAACGGAAAATAGCGGGAAAGAACTTTTGCGCTAATGGACACAGACACGCATGGTCACTTAGAATATTGTATGCTACCGAAATATGTTCCTTTTTAACAATTTAAGATGGACTTTGATTTATAAGTGTCCATTAGAAATAGTACTTAAATATAAGGAGGCTAAACGAACCCCCGAGACTACTCTAACAAGTAACCTTTAAGTCTTACAAATGCGAAAGTTTGTGAGGATGTATGGATGTTTGTTTCTCTTTCAAGCAAAAACTACCGAACGGATTTGGATTAAATTTGGTACATAAGTAGTTTATAGCCTGAATTAACACATACATTACTTTTTATCCCGGTAGTACGATTACGTGGGACAATTAACGAATTCCACACGGGCGAAGTCGCGGGCATAAGCTAAGTAAGAAATAAAACTAAGTAAGATTCTGGTATTATTGGTATATCAAAATATAGTACGCTATTTAACAAATTAGAATTTCATAAACAAACATTTCATACAGCAAAAGCTTTGAAATGTCACCTCCTAACCCTTCACAACACACACTTCACTACGTCTAACCCTTATCAGTCTCGTACCGTCTAGAATCTTCGCCACACTGTTGTCCTGCACCTCGTGCGGGGTCGCGGTGACCCCAAAGGTCATCCGTGACAGCTGTCAGCTCGTTAGTCCTATCGGTACATCTTGACATGTCACAACATGCGTTTGGTGGTCTACTGGTACTTACTACGACACACGGTACGGTAAATAGATTTGTATCACTAATGCCTATTTTTAATAACACTAGGTGATAACTACACGATTGCCTAAAAAAAGCGCGATGTTGGAATTTTACCCGACTGCGTCAGAAGGAGGGTAGTGTTTTTTTTACTTTCCGATTCGAGCCTAGTATTGAAAATGTAACAAATGATACCTATCTTTACTAATTGCGTAGCACACTCGAAATTCAAAACGCTTTAATGTCATCATTTGTTTTTTTATTGGTCGGGCCTGTTATTAGGGTGCCTGCACACCAAAGGCATCACGTCGGCGATTTTGGTATGCCATTCTCACCTCCAGTTTGGAATCTGGGTTTGTATCCAGTTTAGGGGAAACAGGCTTTCTAGAAGTGCATGCAATTGATCACGGTTATAATATAATTTTATGCAAATTACGGCAACGTAGCCATTAAACATCAACGCTTACATATCCTGTTCGCAATAGAAATAGTTTGTAGATAGTTCAAAGACCACATTGAAGCAAACATTTGTATGTTCGCGGTTTCTTGACATTGTGCTACCCACTGTTTGGTTACAACTAACATAGTTTTATGTGTGTTCTGTAAAATCAAAGTTAAAAGGATCGGGGGATATGGGCTAGTTTACTACCTGAAATCAAATAGCACAACAATTTTGAGAATGGGCTGTAATTCACCACGAGAACTCGCTACGGGTTGGTAGATGTCAGTATCTTCGAGTTTACCCAACCTGGGTCAAACCGAAGTAGCAGAAAAAAAGAAAATCAACAATGTATCTGCTGATAGATGTATTCACTCAAGATTCCTTCCTAGACCCATACAATTCGGTCTATATTTAACACAACAGGGGGTAATTTAAACATGATGGGGCCGGGTTGAGTGGCGACGCGGGACGCTAAGAGCCGTTCTCAGAATCATACATTTTAAACGACATTACAGAATGTACAGGCAGTAACAGAATTCTATAGACACGATTACAAAATTGTTTGTCGAAGGAACATGGGCTGATGGAGCACACGCGTCCTGGAGTGAGGCAAGCGTGGTGTCGGGGCGCCCCAACTTGACAGACCGATGACCTTCAAAAGATGGCTGGGTCAGACTGAATGCAGAACGCGGTGGACAGGGTGCAGCTTGAAAACGGCTTTGGTCCAGCTGTCAACAGTGATAGGTCAAAATGATTGATTGATTTAATTAAGGGGGCTCGCCAGCGTAGCCCGTGAAATTCAAATTTTCTTACGTTTTTTGCGATTGGCAGGTCGGTGTCAGGTTGAATTTTGACCATAAATGATTCGCGACCGTAACTCGTATATATTTACAGAATCCCAAAATCTTAAAGGGGTTGTATTGATGGTTGTTTTATTTGCAGATTTATAAACCTACCACTGTTTGTCTCTCCATCACCCAAAAGTTGACTAGTATAAAATGCCTATGGCATTTATTCCGCATTTCGTCCGCTTCTGTATTTAGTGTACTGTAATTTATTTATTTATTTTAATACTTCAAGTATTAAAATAAATAAATAAATTAATAAATTGTAAGGATTAAAATACTGATTGGAAATATTTATAACACAATAGTGTTTTTCTTTAGACTGCTTGCCTCGTTGGCTCAGCAGTCACGTTTGCGACCACTGAGCATGAGGTCCTTGGTTCGATTCCAGGTCAGGAAAGGTGTTATTGGGTTTATCCATCAGAAATTTCTCAGTAGCAGCCACGGAGTCTCGATTCGAAATGTAGGTGTACTATTAGTGACACTTCTGCCTAACCCTTCGGGGATTACAGGCGTGATGTTATGTTATGTTATGTTTAGCAAGTATTCAATGACTTCTTGTACTACCAGTACATTTGATAAATTGTAATCAAATAAAGTACGATTCCGCTAACACGTATGCGTCTCTAGCATTTATAATATAAAAATATTTTTTCAGTTTTTCAGAATCAATTACGCCTCATTCTTTTCAACGTAATGTTTAGCCAGAATTTCTGATAAACCAACTAAGCTGAATATATGCATAAACATAAAACTTAACTTCAAGCCTTTTATCCTCTAACTAAGGGTTAGGCAGAGGTGTAGCTAATAGTACACCCAGATCTCGCCGGTTTTCTTGAAGACCCATGTAATAGGGTGCGAGCCTATTTACCCGAAGGAAATCGTACTGTAACTGTATTACCTACCCCTCTGGGCAGAGGTGCTAGCACACACGCATTACGCCACTTATGTTTAAGGCCAATTTAATAGGGGCTAGCCTATTGCCATCATCATCCCGACTCTGCGCTGCTGCTGATAACTGAGATGACAGAAAATGGCAATGTATAATATCTATAGCTCTTTACGGTTGTGAAGTTCAAATTAATGGTCTTCTTATTTAAATAAGCAACGCGTAATTAGGAAATTACAGAATGAGTGTACGTTTACTCCACATTTAGACTCTAGAGTCTTTTAATATTATTCTTAAGGTAGGGACACAATCGGAAAAAAAACTGTTTATTGACAAGAATATTACGTTCTAAGTAAGTTTGCACAACAATGTGATCATTGCTAAATAATAATTACTTTTAATTAGCAAAGATTTCAGGATTTTGAACAGAACACAAAAAGTTGGGGAGTCATTAAATTGTTATCTCTACCGTGGCAAAGCCAAAGGAGGGTTCTGATTTTTTTATTTGACTATGTTACTATATTATAGCCCCTGACTTGGCTTGCTGCTATTACACTATAAAACAGCATACTCCGTATATTTACCCAATCAGGAACTCCCATAGCAACATTGTCTATTTCCTCTACCATTTTTCCTAAAATATATCCCTGTCCTAAAGTACTTAGACACTCATCCCAACGAACTTGTCGCCTCACTGACAGCCGCAGAGAGGTATTAAATTGAGCCTAATCTTTCTCCAAACCCCGAAATATTCAAGACACAATTTTCTTGAAATTAACTTGGCGAATAAATTTTGGTAGCAAGCTGGTGAAGGGTAATTGAATAGATTGATGTAAGGTTGTGCAAGTGTAATGGTGGTGCAAGTGTGGGAAAAGAACAGTGGGGTGGTTTTTAGTCAGTTTGAGTCTGACAGACCCCTTCGCCCGCCCCAGGCCGGAGGACATCCGTAAAGATTTCCAACAGGGAACGTTTGTGTGATGCTGTTGTGAAGAAATAATCTTTTTTGTTGCTTTTGAACACCGTACCACGCACACACGATAAGACATCGCATGGCGGCGTGTTACGAAGCGACTTCCTCCTGTCGTGGCAATAGACGGCGCCGTACATCTTAAAAATTCAAGACACGATGTCTTATCGTGGTACGACACACTACCCATCGCAGAAAAGTCCATCAATTTTGATCCATCATTGGCGTAAGAATGCATCGTCAGTTTTCACAGCAGGACATTCAGTGCCGATTTTTTACGTATGTGGTGCTTACGTATTAATAATTCCTGCTACTAATAATGAACAGTAATAATCTCACTTTGCACATTATCCCTACCATTAGTTTCCCTGCAGCCCCCACGGGGGTGACCTATTGGTTAACCGCAAGTTACGTAATTAACACTTATGATAGAGGTTACAACTTAAGCTATCAGTATTGTATCTTCAATTGAAACACTTCAGTGCATCATCATATTCCAGTATTTTAACAATTCAATTTTGCGCCTATAACAACTTTTAGAATACACAGCCTTTACGTAACTGTATAATAAATCACCATTAACATGTCAAGTGTTAATTAAAGAAATATCGCCTATCACAGTCAGATAAGATGCTCTTGTTTAAAAAATAAATCATAAAGTAACCTTTTTAAATTACAATTCATTATAGTTATAAAAATTACTATACCATTACCTAATACATTTTTTTTATCAAACTCTAAATGTATCATACATATGTATTGGTTTAAACATTGTACCTTTGATCATGTAGTTTTTATCCCAGTCTTGTAACAATAACCCCTCTTAATTTACTAGAAGATGAAGGCCTCGTCCAATGATGACCAGTGTTCTCTCTCTACTTGTTTAAAAGTGGATGTTTGAAAGCAGATAAAATGCACAGTTCAAATGCATAATATTTAACTCTTTCAGGCACACCTTTAATAAGATGACTTCATAAATAAAACAATTGGATATTTTGTTTAGTTAGGGTTTAATGATAAAGAAAAAAAATATTTTAGGAAAATACCAAAAAAGGCTTTTGAGGAATAAGGGGGTAAGTTTACTAACCACCATGGCGGTTTTCGCAACATACGGTCAACAATGACTTTAAAAAGCATAATAGTCCAGCGCATTGTCGATAAATGACGTGGAAATATTTTTAAACAACCTAGAATAAGTCGTTAGAAAACTAACTACCAAGCCTAAAATCTATGTTTTCTTGTTTACCATCTGTTTTCCAATCTTATGTGTCATCCCTATGTTATGAACCGTATGTACTATATGTATCACGCCAAACTACGACCCATTCACGTTGACCAATCAGATAGCTGGGTCATCACGCGACCTTCCGAATTGCGATAACGTTTCATATTCTTGTTTTTAAACATGTCTCACGATGCTGCGATGTTGTTCTACTTATATGCTCTTTGTGTCTTAGTTTCTTTGTGTATTTTGATGATTATGTGGGACAGTAACTAAAATATACAAAATCAGTTTTATCCTGCTGATTACGTCGTGGCATTAATCAAACCTTAAGTTATTTAAAAATACAGCCGAATAGGGTAGTTTACCAAAAAAATCTAATAAGTTCGTCAGATAGATTTTAAAAAACTATTGGACACTTATTTTTGCTTTTTTCACGTAAACAAAAAATGCAGACAATACAAACAAATATAGAATCATATTTTTTTTACTCACGAAACATTCCTTTTGATAACCTCCTCCTTTTCAAAAGTCGGCTAAAAATACATCTCCCGTCTTTTTAGGACGGCTGATGCGACTCGATGTCGCATTGGACTATCCATTTTATTATCATAAAGCCCTTTAACTGTCCCAAGCTAATTCGATTCACGTCGGACTGGGTTCTACTTGATTTGGAATATTTGAGCGAGTGGAATTGATAGAGGCTAATGTTTTACAATAATTGTATTCCTATAATGTCATTTATAAAGGCCCTTTGCAGCAGTGTTAGCCTAGTGGTATAACCCTCAGACTGCCAAGTCATAGGTCTCAAGAGCGAACTCAAGACACAACACACACCTCTGATTTTTCGGATTCAAGTGCGTATTGCAAAATTATCACTTGCTTCGGTGAAGGAAAACATCGCCGGTGAAGGAAAACAGCCCCTTCACAACGTGCTTGTATTTAAGACGCAACGGTGTTTATCAAATGTTCACTAATGGCAAAGTATCTGTGTGATTTTGTTTATAGAGATTGTTTTAGCCAAAGGCTAATCAGCTGTGACAAATAGTTTAATCGTATAAGATGGAATTCTTCGGCGAGCAAGTTTATTTAGCTCGACAGTGAGCCGGTGTGGTTCTCCTGTGTATTTAATACATTTTATTTGGCTGTCTGTTCTCTGAACTGAACTTATTTTTACAATAAAGCTTTCAGCTCGTACTTCACCCTCGTAATAGTATTAACTTGTATTCAATGGGGTTTACTTATAAAATTTCCATTTTGTAAAATGCTTCATCTGAGGCAAATTTATATAAATCAATAAAATTAAATCGTGAGGAAACCGAATGCCTGAGATATATTTCTGGATGGCATGTTAAGCCAAGTCATGCCCATGGGCGGTATAAAAACTCGGACGCCAGGTTAGGAACTAACCACACGAAAAGAAGGCTCTTTGCGCCAACCCTTTCATTAACTCAGTGACTGAACAAATCATTATTTGGCCAGAGATTTACTTTAACACATATAGGGACTGAAATTAATTTAGGCTCGGTATCTATCTGAAAGAATATCTCTCTATCTCGGTATCTATCTTACTACATCATTTTAGAGTCCCTACGGGATAACAGTGAAAATGCTAGTTTTACCTCAATCTCAACTTCGTTAAGCCGTTGGTCCCGGCTGTCATTTGTAGATCTTTGACAGTCGTTACAGGTAGTCAATGGCCCGAAAGTCTAACAACCAATCTTACCAAGGGTATCGTCTTACCCAGTACTAACTGGGTTGTGGAGGTCAGATAGGCAGTCGCTCCATGTAAAATACTGGTATTCAGCTGCATCCGGTTAGACTGAAAGCCGACCCCAACATAGTTGGGAAAAGGCTAGACAGATGAGGCAAATTTCAATCTTAACTTCATTCCGATAAGTAGATAGATTATGTAATGTAATTATAGTTTTTTTCTCGTAAAATCTAAAATAAAAATATTAGCATATTCATGTAGCAAGGTAAAAAGTTAAGTAAACAAAGGTACAAAAGCTTTCAGACAAATTGTTAAACGTATCACAGTATTCAAGGCTGTCTGTTTCAATGCCTAATCCATATTATAACTATTATTAATAGTAGTAGTATGGTTTTGTCTATGATTTCTAAAATCGAATCAGTAGAATTTAAATGCGATATTTAAGCATAATGCTTAAAGTTTCTGAGATAGTTAAACTCAGTGTTAATTAATAAAATGGCATATTAAATCTCTTCGATGGAGCGTAAGTAAATTGCGCATTTGAGTTAAAGTTAGTCGAAAATAGAAAACAAAAACCTAAGAATACCTTTTTAGCATGGTTCTATTACCTAGTCACATAACATCGCGCCTGTAATCCCCAAAAAATTAGGCAGCGGTGCCAAAATTAGTACACCTACATTTGATCAGTTATGTTTTAAGTCCCATCTAATAGGGAGCGAGCCTCTTCCCATCAACTGGGCACAAATCCAGACTCTGGGGCCTCCCTAATAACTTATTGTTAAAGGTGGACTAAAACTAAAAAAATAGAAGCACAGTATTTGATAGAGTAATTTGAAAAAAAAAAATCGAGAACATAAGTACCTTCAATATGAAGTTTGAAGAGTCCCTCTTATTCAAATATTTTACACCGCCAAACGTTTTCCATTAGTTTCCATAAATCTTTTGCCCGTGGCATCACTCGCAAGGATTTACCATTTATAATTTTCCGCAATTTCCTTGTCCTGTAAGAGGCTTTTCATAGCTAAGACGTTAAGGAAAATGTGGTTTACAGGAAGACCTTGGTGTCAGTTTTTAAGACATAAAACAATGCACACTTTTAAGAACGATTTATTTTGGAATAAAACAAGTTTTTGCCGACGAAAATCATAATCATTACAATACCATAATAAAACTTTTAAATCCGAAAGTAAGTTTGTTACCTTTTCACGCCTACACCACTGAACCCATCAACTTGAAAATTAGCATATACGTTGTCAGGTGACCAGAAACTGACATAAGATATCTTTCATCCAGAAGAAAAGTAAATCACATTTACACGCATGAATCAACGTTATCGAATATCTCTATCTCATTCTGAGAGCGAGAAGTCCAGTCACAAGCATCCGCATACATTCGCATCGGAACGATTGGGTGTTGCGCTGCATGTCGCGGGTTCGATCACCGCACAGATCAAATATTTGTATAGCCAACAGGTAGTAGTTCCGGGTCTGGCAGTTTGTGTATGTGAGTTTAAATGTTCGTAAAAGCATAAAGCAAAGCACGATGCAGGATAAATTTCTAGTTTCGGGGAGCAACTGGAAACGTTAATAGAAAATATTCATTACAACATGACGATGGCTTAGGTAAAATAATTTTATAACACATTTGCTCGTAAAGGGTCTCTTATTTCACCAATTTCAATATCGTATTGTATTTCATTACGTACTTGTGCGGTAATGAAAAGTAAAACGCACGGTTTCAAGATGCTCCGTCAAAACGAACGGTACTTTTTTAAATCTTGGCAAAGAGTTTTTATGACAGAAAAGTGGTCAAAATTTTATGAATAAAATTAACTTTGGGAGATAAAATATAATAAATAAACATTAAATTCTTTAATTTAATTAATTTTGACAATAGATTACAACCATTTATCTGTAACAAAAACACAAAAAATATTAATTTACTATATTAGTAATACTGGCTGTTTTTGTGCCTTTGCCTTAAAAAAAGCGCTAATGCGCGCAGCTCACTAATTTGTGAACAAGTAAAAATTATTCCGCGCGTTTTTGCTTTTCGCTGTATTGTTTTTATTTAAAAATGACGTCAAGTAATGATGAATTTATTAATTCGACACCGCCTGAAGTCTTAGAGGCAGCGAAAAAGGCTACTCTAAGAATCTGCCCGAAAAATCGACCGATTGATACTTTCAAGCGTATCAAAATTTCGTTTAAGAAAGTCTGAGTTTTATATATTTCCTCGCAAATATGTTATAAAACGTCGTATGACATACGTGCGCTTTGTTAATTACAGACTCTGCTTTCTTGTAGCCCTCGCCTACGGCTCGGGCTAGCAATATCGCCTCGGGTGTAGTTTTCAACTTACCGCACTTATATCATAATGTACTATTACTGGGGTGATTGTGGAGAATTCAATTGAGTACCGGCTCCCCAGCCAGAAGTGATGAGGTGGAACACCGTGTAGTTTTAGTCAAGTTAGTAGGAGCCTGACCGACTCCTCCGCCGGCCTCACGTCAGAGGACATCCATTGAGCATTTCCAAGCGTAAAAAAAAGATAAAAATTGTCAATGAATAAACTTACCAATACAAGTTTCAACAAAATCAGTAGCAGCAAGTACAGCCTTCCGCGATTCTGAAACAAAAGAAATTGCAAGATATTACTTTGCTTTCTCATTACGAGCGACAAAGGGATTACGCCAAGAGGGTGGCTAACGAAGCCGTTAATGACCACAAATATAAGACAGCAGATGGAGAAGGCCGTCATCCAGAAATGGACGTCCCCTTAATAATTTAAGTTAAATTATATATACCAGGTGTAACATAATAAACCCAATACCTCCCGTGTGGTCTCTCGGACCAAGAAACTTATCAACTTTTGTTCTACGAGTTATTGAAATTCGCAAAAAAAAAATTGGACTTTGTATAGAAACTGACGCGATCAGCTGATCAACATGTATGGTAAAACTAAAAAAAAAAGTAATGAATTTCCAAAAGTCATAGAACAAAACTTGTTCATTTTTATGGTCTAGGACACCACACGAGAGGTGTTGCGTTTATTATGTTACACCTTGTATATAATTGTAAATTATAGGGAAATAAAGGCTACTTGGATTTGTACCCGGTTGATGGCAATATGCTTGCCCCCTATTACATGGGACTTAGACATCACTGGGCGAAATGTGGGTGTACCTGCTATTAGGTACACCTCTGCCTAACGTTTTGGGGATTACAGGTGCGAAGATATGTTATGTTATGTTTTATAGGCTATTTATATTATTTTAATCGGTCCTTCCAGTAATGACATTTCCTTTTTGACAGATCGTTTACATTAAGTAGTGTTGCATAGACCTATGCCTTTTAGTACGTGGCCATAGTAGGAACTAATACCGCCATCTTGTTTTTACTGTCAACACAGTATCCACGGACAATTTCACTAATGTTTTTCAACAGCCCTCTCCTGATGACGGCATTAAGTAACGAAAGAACCATGATGCCTACCATAATGTCTATAGCTGTCATAAGGAGACCCACTAATGAGATGTAAGTATGTATGAGAAAATACTTTTCAGCTTAATTTAACATTATTATGTTATGCATTCGTTTCCTAGCAGTCACTATATCTTGAATTTACATAACATAACACCTCGCCTGTAATCCCTGAAGGGTTAAGCAGAGGTATACCCAATAGTATACTCACATTTCACCAGTTATGTTCAAGTTTTAGTAATAGGGGGTGAGCCTATTGCCATCGACCGGGCACAAATTCAGACTCCATGGCCGCTTCTGAGAAATTCTTGATGGAAAAACCTGATAACAATTTGCTCAACCCACGACCAGCGACCACTAGACCAACGAGACAGTCATTTTATTTATTTTCGAACTAACTGAGTTACCGCCAGAAATAACACCACGCGTTCTAATTTCAATTCAAATAACCCTTCGCGGATAATTATTACACGCAGCAAACTGATTTCTGAACACACATCTCTTAAGCAACTATTGAACACTTTTTTTTTTTTTTTATAATGGCATCTCGCAGTTCAGCCTAGGAGGCTGGCTACTGCTTAACCGGTCTAATCCTGTGGATGCCTTGAAGTTAAGGCCTCCAGCCAGGGGCAATTAACTATAAACTAAGCGACCACACGCTAAGGGCACCCCCTGTGGGGTACGAGCCTCGGCTTTGGGCGTCGCTGGGGAGGGCAGCAAGGGGACAGGCTGGATCTAAATAAGAATAATTGGTATGAAACAAGTAATTTTCTAATATAGATAACCACCGTTTCAGCTACATAATTATCAGTTAAAGGTAGTTTAGTAATCAATTTTCTAATTAATAAGTTAGTAAATTAAACATACTGAGAGTACCGAAACAAACCGTATGTACAGTTTATATGTGAACAATTATTTATGTATTTCGAACTTTAGGCTCCGGTACCTCCGTCAGCGATTAGCGAAAAACGAGTAAAAACGAGTTAGCGAGCAGCAAGCAGTGAGTATGCGACGTCGAGGGTCGAATACTATTTTTAATTACCCTATTATTGAGACAAGCCCACCACACTATTCCCAAACCACTGTAACTAATGAAAACCAGAATCAACAGTGGCAACCACCAGAAAAGCGCCGAGACAATAAAGCTCGACGAAGTCCCAGAGAAACAATTTAACTGTCTTGGATCCCGCAACGAAATTGAACAGAAAAGAATAGCGGAGGAGTAGGAATAATATAATTACATAATTGTACCTATTGATAAGTTGTACATTTGATACCCGTAATATGTATTGTGTACATAACCTTTTGACAGCCAAGGCTTAAAAGCACGCGCGATCCCTCCGCGCCAAGCGACAATTACACTTACCATTTTGTCATAGATTTGTGTCGTCTGGCATACAGGGCATGCGCTTGCTTGCCACGTATATGTGACTATGGCGGTCAAAAGGATTACTAGCTGGTTTACAATTTACAAAAGTACCAAGCCAGAGTCTCTCAGCAAAAGTTCTTCAGTCCGACAGGATTCAGGAAGCAATCATGCATACAAACTTACCAGAAACCTTGGTTGCTAGTCGCTCCACTCGCCTCGTCGATGCCGGTGGTGAGACCGGGGCCTCAACTTTAGCGCAAATATTTTGCATTAATTACAACTTTTAATTACTTTGGTGGTGTATAGTTTCTTTTCGAGTGTGTTTATTCATTTTAGAAGCGATCCTGAAAGTCTACATAAAATAAATATGCTGATTTAGGGAAATTAATAATGCCTGAACCAATTTAAATATAAAACTCTACTTAAAGGCGCCCGAAATAAACAAGAAATGTAATTTTTAAATATTTAAGTCCTTTTCAAAACAATAAACCTGTATTTCTACTGTGAGATAATTATCAACATTTCTTGTACATGAAATACTTAGCCGTAGATATTACATAATATACCTTAGGAATATAATGTACTTTATACTAATGATGAAAACATATCCAAAAAATAAGATTTTCAAGACAGGCTTTACGTAATTTTATGCTAACAACAAAACATTCCCTAATTATTGAAGAGTAATTTCACGACCAAAGAAAAGAATAACACGTACATCCGCAGGCAAAAGATTCTATGTATATCTTTGGAACATTTGTGAGCCGTTGTTAATTGGGCCACCAGCCATGTCAACAATTAGGTAATTAACATAACTGTTTTTTTAAGATAAGCTTGTGTTTTCGGGAATTGCGTATAAAGAGAAGATAATAATGCACTGGTGGGCTTGCTATTTACACGCCCCGTTCGCGACTTCATGCGCGTGGTTCACTTGCTTGCACGTACATTTACGTTTACATTGGTCAAGTGTTTAGCGAAGTAAGTAAGGACAGTGGTGTAAACCGATCGGACAGTAGCAAGTATACAGTCACTGTCTATTAGGTGCTTGACAATCCCAGTGTCCTGCTATTTTTAGATTCGGCTTCCGCTCTACAGTTAAAGTAAAAAATGGAAAGCCACCGTTGCCATCCAAACCCAATCCAATTAGGTATTGGAAAATACTGAAAGCCTAAAAATCAACCTGGATTTTTAAATAACTGGACAAATACTGAATAGTTATACTTTTGACATAATAGAGATAATCTTATATTCCCTCGTTTCAGCTCATATTTTTCGTTATATTAAACGATGAAAAACTTATTTGGGCCTAAATCCCAGAAAAGTAATTAAACGTCCCAATTCGACGAATCTGTAAGTACTTAGTCGAAAAATGAGCTTAAACTGAGTGGAATAATTTTACTGAACTTTCATCGTCACCTGCTTACACATTTCAACGAAAATGTCACAATAACAGAACATCACACCTGTAATCGCCAAAGGGTTAGACAGAGCTGTACGTAACAGTACTCGTAGTTCTGTAGACCCATATTTCACCAGAACAGTTAGGTTTAAGTACAGTGTTCCGTGTACTCCCGTCCCGTGGTGAGCTTTTTGCTATCAACCCAGCACTACGTGACTGCTATTGAGAAATTTCTGATGGAAAAATCCTAATATTAACTTAACTTGCTCGACCTAGGAATTGAACCCAGGACCTCGCTCGGCCCGCAAAGGCCGATGTCTGCCAGGGCTGCGCGACTGTTCGAAAGAGATACCGCGGCCCTGGAACACAAAGGGCAAGGAAGGAACATGGATGGGTTTTAGTCAGTACAAGTCTGACACTCCCTTCCGCACCGCCTAGAGCGTGAGGAGTCATTTGATGATTTCCCATCCTTAAAAAAAAGGAACTCCCTCAGCAGTCGCACGAACGAGGCTGATAATAGTAATAGTAGTAGTGGTAATACTAGTAGTAGTAGCGTTCTGTTTGGTGTTATTTAGTCTATCAAGGATTTTCTATTTATATAATTTACATACTACATGTGGAAACTTGTAATTGGCCATATTTTGTTTAAACTATTACTCACTGTCTGTTTAGCTGTAAGTTTTCCTAAAATTAAATAAATAAATAAATAAATAAAAATATCGCAATATTGACGAATATATCCGCAATAATGTTTGTCCAGTGATTGCATTGCCTTGGAGGGCACTGTGATAACATTTCTGACCCGTAGGTAACTTAATTTCGAACGAACGATCACAACAACGTTATAAAGATAACGTTAATTGGAATAACATCAATAGAAATGAGCTAAAATATACACTCGAACTTATATATACTTTATAGCTTTAGCAACCCACAATGGGTGGTGTAGTGGATCATGGCCCACGCTTTTTCGCAGTGAGAAGACATAGCCCCAGTAGCGAATGAGATCATTATAACCTGGCTATAATTATTTGATCCATCAGAGAACCTGGGCACGAGTTGCCGTGGACGACTTGGAATACTCTTAACAGACTTCGAACCCAAGTCGGCCGGAGCAAGGACAATCTCTGCAGATGGGGGTTCATGGACGGCTCAGACCTCAAGTGCATATGCTCCCCACAAACAATGACCCACCTTCCATCTTGCACTGCATGCCCTATGACCTGCGCTCTTGATGATTTATTTACTGCATCAGTCAGCGGGGTTCGCGTGGCTGAGTTTTGGGCTAAACATACTATTTAGACTTTTTGCCATCAATACATTTGTTATCAGAACAATATCTCATATCTTATACTGAAAATAAAACATATATTTTATAGTAAAAGTTCGTTTGAATGTGGTCGAATCATGAAAGAACCTATGTAGAGTTGCACGTGTTCAGAGTGAATGCCTTCCGACCAGACCCTGGTTCACTCGCTTATTCCTCGTCGTGCCACCAACTTGTTCCACCAGTGGGACGAGAAGGAATTGTCTTGCTGGATTATCAAAAAAAAACGCCACTGAGGCCTCGAGTTACCTGGCTTGCAAGGTATTGATATGGCTACCTACTTGCCTCAAGTAATTTGACCATCGATACGAAAAATAGGAAGAAACATGCGGTCAGCCTCCCTGTCGTCATGGGATAAGGTTTGAGTACGTGTATGTTTTAATTATTAATTTATATGGTTAGTTTATTAATAATGAAATAAATATTGATATTATTACATAGCCTCACACCCTTTTTTTTTCCTCTAAGAAAATTAAGTAGATGTGAATAGTACACACTCATTTATGTTTCCATTCAATACGGGGTAACCATTTTGCCAACATCCGGTCACTAACATAGACTCCGGTTCCTAATGAAAAAAGTTATCCTTTGGCCAACTATGATGAGGCGGCTTCCATTCTAACCGGATGCAGCTGAATACCAGTATTTAACATGCAGCTACTACCTATATTACCTCCACAATCAAGGTAGTACTACGATATGGTAATACGATACCCCTTGGTAAGACTTCCGGGCCACTGACTACCTATAACGACTGTTGAAGATCTAAATGTCAGCCGATACGGCATAAAGTGCTTTCCGAGACACTGAGGAAACTCTGCATGTAACGGGTGATCACCCTTCCACAGACCAACTTAGCTAAAGCCACGAGCTCCTCATGAAAAATAAAAAAAAAACAACAACAACGTCTAGACATATTTGAACGCGTAGTCATAGCAGTGTATTGGTACTTACTGCGTTTTACATCAGAATTGCCAACGATACAAGCGAATAGGCATATAAAATATATAACCAAGTTCTACATAATGGTACACTGTAACGCCTTTCAAAAGAGGTATTAATCTGTCAAGAAGGACATAAACTACCATAAACAAAGAAACAGGTAAAAGAATTATGACTGACAAAGGCGTGAGTGGTTTTTTCCACCGAATTATTATCTCACGCTCCACATCTTTGCTGAAAAGGAAAATTTCTTCCAACAAAGCTTTTTGACGAAGTTTTCCTGTATCTCTTATTTATAACCGACAATAAACAGAATTTTTGCAGATATTTAACGATTTACGCTTTCAGTAGGATTAGAAATTTATGGCAGCTGTATTTTAAGGAAAAACATCCTCTTAATGGCTCAACGTTTCTGCAGCGGTGGCATGAGCAGAGCATACCAGTAATAGCAATTATAGGCTCGCCCCCTATTACATGGGACTTGAAACATAACTGCCGAAATGTGGGTGTACTATAAGGTACACCTCTGCCTAACCCTTCGGGGATTACAGGCGTGATGTTATGTATCTACAGCGAGTATCAGAAGGGTGTGTGATATTGAGCAACTTTCTGTATGGGATCAACATCGTAATCGAAAAAAAATATATAATCACCTGTCTACAGTCTACTTTTCATCCAAATGCCATACATTTGGATGAAGAGTAAGTACAGTCGCCTGCCCACCAATTTACCACAAACTGCCAAATCTTCTCATTCGATTTTGAACTTAACCATTAACATTTTATAGTTTAAAATCATTTGGAGAAAGACAGTTTGTTAGTCAGTCATATTTGCAGAAGTAACCTTTTCTACCGCATAAATCATGAACCATAAACGTGATAACTTGATGAGTGTTATTTAATCTTTCATTATTTATGATATAATATATTTCATTCTATTTTCATATCACTTCCACCCGTGGGTAGTTCATAAAGATACCTAGAGTACCTACGTCCATTCAATAGGAACGCTATACATGCGCCATTCTTGTGGTGTTAAGAGCACCTGTATTGTGACGTCATAATATAGGGCAAAATAATACCCAGTGTTTTATTCTCAATATGTGTCATGTTAGTGCAGGTCGTGAATGACGACATAATTATTATCCTGTTGGAAATAAACGGAAACGTAAGTAATCTCATCCAGTTGCTGCCCTGTGAAGATGGCTGGTAGCAACAGTGATGGCACAGGGTGGCTGGTAGCAACTGGATGAGAGTTGTTGAGAATCGAGTTGAGTGGCGTGCGATTGAGGAGGCCTATGTCCATTGTCCACCAGTGGACTGCTATAGGCTAATTCCTTCCGAGCCTTCTGAGCCTTCAAAACAATCTTCACTTAGTAACAGGGATCACTAGAGCCTTCAAAACAATATTCACTTGGTAACCGGAATCACTCAAATCACAGTAACAAATAAATAAATAATCCGTGAAAGCATTCCAATTTCAAAGTAAATTGGTTTCAATGTAGAATTTCTTAGCAATTAAACACGAGAGGGTCAATGAGCTCATCAGAGGGAACTTTAATCCCTCGACAATGTTTGAGTTAAATCGATTTAGGGACTTGTATGTACTGAGACAGATCAACAAAACTTGTGTCAAAGATGTCGTCGACTTTTGATTTAGTTTGACCTCGTATAAGTCAAAAATCTCGTGATCTTAATAACATCACGCCTGTAATCGCGTAGGGTCAGATAGAGGTGTGCCTAATAGTACCCCTACATTTCACCAGTTATGTTTTAAGTCTCATGTAAGATCGAGTCTATCTATTGCTCATCTAGGTCAAAAACCTTCTCATCTTATAGTATAGTCTATCGCAGACCAGTCCATGGCTGGACATAGGCCAGGCTAGGCCACAACACCCTGCACTCTTTCTCACGCATAAAGGGTGTAAAAAGACTCTTAACGAAGCCGAAAGGCATTTGTTCTCCCCGTCATTCCGATCATTTTTTTGTTCTAGATCATACCTGGGAACCTGGGGATGTTTTAAAGGTATCTTCTTTACTTAAGACACCTTTACGACCCCCGTACTATTCCATCCATCAGCACAACGTTTTGAATGCGTTACATTGAGTCTTAGCGTAAAATGTGATTTTTCACCTCAATAAAGTTGTGTCCCAGCAATAATTTTTGCGTTAAGTTACTTAGTTTGATGTACAGAATGCTTGGTTGACGGCTTCGTGAAGAGTCTGTTTACAACTCGTATAGTCTGACTAAGTCACCAATCATGATAACTATCAATTTAGCTGATCCTAATGTTACGTAGAATAAGAATGTATTAATTTGCGAGTCGTTATTCTCTACACATTTGTCAATAACTTGTGGTATTGACTGTTAGTACACGTGCCCAGTTAGAGAACCCTAACCACACGGTAACCAAAAGTCACTCCAGTCTTCCACACTTGATCCATCGATTAAATCACGTTGCCATGCCGCACGCGATGATTGAGCACTAATTGTCCATGGCTAGCTAGCTACATCCGTTGTCAGGTGTACAGAAACGGATAGAGTACCTTCATCCCGAAAAATAGTACCGTCCCGAGGAAAACAACAATAACGTTCTTATGATAAATAGATGGCGCCACGCATCTTTCGAATCATAATTGAATTATATTATTACATCATCATCATCATCAGCCTATAATTTTCCCACTGCTGGGACACAGGCCTCCTCTCTATGAGAGGGAATGGGCTATAATCCACCACGCGGGCCCAGTGCGGATTGGTAAATGTCACATGTCTTCGAATTTTTGGTTCTAGGACATGCCGGTTTCCTCACGATGTTTTCCTTCACCGATTTTGAGTGCAGTGGTGATGAAATAAATTACACAAAGTAATGCGCCTGCCTGGTTCGAACCCACGACTTACTGTTCGTAAGTCGGGGTCGCTACCACAGGGCCACCGCTGCTCTCAATATATATATATACAAGTAGAGTACAACCCGAATAGATTAACAAATTTTAAATTAACGCAAGCGAAACTGCGGGCAAAAGCTAGTAAATAAATTAATATAATAATTTCACTCCAAAGTACCCCCATTCTCTGAAATCGTTTAATCATGTGAAACACTTTGATCTTTGTTCATATTTCTATTGGATTGGCACATTCAAAGTCGAACAAGGAAAAAGCTTTTATAACTTTAGGACGGTGACATAGCAATACGAGAAAACTTTGTCACAGTCACGTCTTCAAATAAAGGCATGATATACGGAAATTAGATCATATTGTTGGGTATTGTCCCAACAATATGATCTTTCTGTGTAATAGATATAGAAGGAGTGTTACGATTGGGAACTGAGAGGATTTTGATTCTAGACAAAAACACGGAACAAATCTATGTCTATCATTATAGTACACATCATATAGGTTTTGTTGTTAAAGAATTTGGTAAAATAACTACTTATTTTGTGCATTTTTACGATCAAAGTCCCTGAACTATTTTTCACGAAGTTTTCCTCCGAGGCCATATATTATAATCCTTATCCTAACAAAGATGCTTTTACCAGTTAACTGGGGTAAGCACAAAATAATTTTCTTTTCAACGTAACCCTTTGTGTCCCTAACGAGGGTCTTTTACAGAAATACCTACATATTCATATTTTTTATTTCCGAGCCGATCAAGCGACCGTCAAAAAGGCACGTAAACGTTGTATGATTTGTATCTGTTACAGGGTCAAGAAGTTTGGAATTTTCAGAACTTTTCCTTAAAGTAATTCGATGAAAAGTTCTAGTAGTTTTGAGCAAGAGTAGGTTGGACAGCTGCGTTAAGAATTATCCGTCAGAGTCAGAAAGTTGGTCGAAAGAAGTTAGAGGAGTGTTAGTACATGCTAACTTATTCGGGAAACTTATATATTTTTTGAGCGTAACCAGCTATTTTCAATTATCGCGATATTCTCTAAATATTAGATTCCCAAATGCTTATTATCTTCCTCAACGTTTTATGTGTAGTAAGCAACCACTTATTGTCGGGCTTACGCTGTCCCCCATACTTAAGGACTAATACTGTAACATGATAATATTGTAATACCAAATGGTTTGAAAACAGGAAACAGAGTTTCTTGCCGGTTCTTTTCTATAGAAAACGACCAACCCGAACCGTATACCGTTTTCGACGTTTTATAAGTGCCCATGTAGACCTATGTAAAATAAAATATTTTGCTTTTGATCTCTTGTTGTAGCTGACAGAAGATTAATGGGTTCCTTAACGTAACAAGTGTTTCTAGACCAAAATGGTGGGATGTGCTAGATTCCTCTAAAAACACTGGTGTTTAACTATGTACACGTAGAGAGAGAAGAGAACAGACTGTGCCCAAAAAATAAGGCAATACACCCTTAAAAGTATTCCTAGTCGAGGTTTATCCTTACTAGTGGCTGGACTTGCTGCAACCAATACCTCCAAGGCAACAAGTAGAATAATAACGAAATCTCTCTATGGAGTATCGAATTTCGACCCATAATTTGTGGCAGGATCTTCGCTATATGGGTCAACTCATGCACAATAGCCTATACGATAGAGCATTGTTCGTCGATGTATGTAATCCCGGCGTTATGAACGGAGAGGAGCGTCTCGATGAATGCGGCCGCGAGAATTGGTTCTTGGAAAATCTAACGGTGGCGGCACAGATAATAATATTACATTTAGAAGTTGTAATGTTATAATATAATACGGCGTACTGCGTTGTATCGCTTTCTAAAGCGTTCGTGAAAGTACAATGGCCTCCAAAGGCACGTTGAATTTTTTTCACTTCAAATGTGAAAAAAATGTGTGTGTGTGTGTGTTATTAGCAGGATTTTAGCGGAAGCTCAGACGTTGTAAGCCCAACCTTTCAAATATGACTTACATATGGTTTGAACTAATCACACACTTTTCGGAAATAACGAAATAGCAAGTTATTTACTTATTATTAAAATGATAGTCTCCATACAACTTAAATACTGCAGCATTTTAGTCTAATGCGTAATTTTCTGATTGCGTCGTTAATTCAAAGTGCATTTCTCGAATGTATTTGCATGTTTACTGCCACTATTTAAGAGTGAGACGGTAAGCTTGGCCCAATTGACCGATTGACGTCACAGCACTATGACAAGTGCGGGGGCACGACACAGCGTCATCAGCTCCTGACCTGACCCGGTTGATTGACACTGTTAGTGATCGGTTTGATTGGGACACAATATATGTATTTGAGACCACGTGTAGGCTGAGATATTATGCTGTCATTGTTGTGTAAACATTTTATTATTTACAGAGGTGTGCCTAAAGTAAAGGACAACCTGCACATTTCGTCAGTTATGTTTAAGTCCTATGAATTATTGTTTGCTTTTAATTGGCAATTATACACAATTACAAAAAAATATACGCAAATATAACAATAATTTGGTTTTTTTTTTGGAAAATCCTTCCGGATACCCTACGTCTGTGGCAAGCGCAGGGTTATGTTGCAACCTAACCGACAAAAAATTCACTGTTCCTACTACTACCATGTGTCGGGAGCCTGGGAGACACAAGTAGATTGCATTATTCCCGGCGGGCCCTATCACCGGGAAACCAACCCAGATCCTCAAATTCAGCCCTAGTGCTAGCGATCATTAGACAAACAAGGCAGTCAAACAGTTAGATTTGGAGGCTCAAGACACAATAATCTAAGTATATTTACCGACGAACTTTATAAAGGGTGTTAACAGACTCTTAACGAAGTCGAAAGGCACTGGTTTTTTCCGTCATTGCGATCATTTTTTTGTTCTAGACCATACCTGGGATCCTTCTAGTTACGGAGATATTGGTGAACAACTTTTTCACAAGTTTTTTTTTAAATACCTGTTTTAATGTAAGATTTTTACTTTAAACACCTCCATCCTTATTATTCAATGCATCCATCAGCACAATGTTTTGAGTGCGTTACATTGAGTCCTACTGATACTTAAACGTGATTTTTCAGCCCTTTTTGGGCTGGCCCTTTTTGCTGACCCAGCACTATTTTTTGCGTAAAGTTACTTAGTTTGATGTACAGTCAACAAAATAGATAAGTATCCAGGGTCGAAAGATATAATTAATTTTTTCTTAAAAACCGATCGATGTTTTCGAATGAAATGAAAATTAAATGAAGAAAAATAAACAATTGGTTAAATGAATTCAATTCTATTTGAATATGTGCAACAATTTCTAAAAAAACTGCAACTATATCTAACGACCATGGACACTTATCTATTTTGTAAACTGTACATAATGCTTGGTTGACGGCTTCGTGAAGAGTCTGTTTACACCTTGTATTATGGACGCTGCTTGAAACAAACGCTTTCGAACATTCGATGAGTATATTTATTTATAGTTCTTGCAACCTGTATCTAAGCTAGCCACAACCATGAGCATGAACCACATCAACTAGACTTTACTAGACATTCACGAACGTCCATCAGGTGAATAAAAACAATTTGCGTAAGTAGAGAAGCGTCGAGAAAAATTACAATCTCTCACGCGTTTCTCATTAGGAAGTCACGCGATGCCAACAGGTGCACACAGAACACAAGAAGTAGAAGGTTTAGCTTTTAAAAAAGGGGAAATAAGCTGCCGGGTAAGTCTGACAACCAGTCTTACCAAAAGGTGTTGTATTACCCAGTACTAATTGGGTTGTGGAAGTCAGGTGCTCCAGTTAGACTGAAAGCTTTTTTTTTTTACGGATGGGAAATCATCAAATGACTTCTCCCGCTCTGGGCAGAGCGGAAGGGAGTGTCAGACTTGTACTGACTAAAACCCATCCATGTTCCTTCCTTGCCCTTTGTGTTCCAGGGCCGCAGTATCTCTTTCGAACAGCCCGCAGTCCTGGCAGGCATGGCCCTTACGGGCCCTCCCTACTGGAAGCTGACCCCAGCATAGTTGCGAAAAGGCTAGGCTTAAGAAATGATGATGCAGCTAAATGATGAAGGTATGAGGATGATGAAGGTAAACTGGTGATAAATGGTTGTCCTCAAGGATCAGCTGGACAAGATTTACTCCTTAAACTAGGGTTACTTTAGGTTAGGTAAGGCAGTTGTAAGATTGCCGAGATATTCGTATATCGATAAATGAGAACTTTTATATCAAAATATATTGGCAAATCCACACTTTAGAGCACCATATTCCTGTAAATGTTTGTTTTGTTTAAGTGTCGGTACCTTTTAAATTTTCACTATGCAGAAAAATCAAAATTACTATGCCAGCTTTCTTGGACGTACAAACCCCTTTGTAAACGTACTAGGTAGATAGGTATCTAGATGCAGTTAGTGTGTTTTTTTCTGAATTCCGTGACCATTCTGTTACATTGTTGCTTTATTGTTATTCTGTGGAATAGTGAATACAATACTCAACAAGGATTTTCAACATTTGCGATATATACTACCAAGTTCACTGACAGTCGACCACTTTTCAACCTTATTTCTAAAGACATAAGGTACGTACAAAATTTTATTAGAAATTATTTACCGAATAATATATACTTCTGACAAAAAAAAATGTACAAAAGTAGGTAGTTTAATTTTTATTATTTAAAAAAAGAAAATACGTAGATATAAATTGTTACATTCTACTCATCGACATTACAAATATAAAAAAACGGTGAAACTTATTTCAGGGAACAAAAACCTTTTTAAATCCGATTATCACGTGAACAATGGGACCGGGGATGAGATATATATAACCCTGATGACGTAATCAAGAAATATAAATGCCATCGTTAAAAAATAAAAGAATGGCTTTGTCAGAAAAATGGATAAAGGTTTTTCTTTTGTCGTTTAAGGCCGCGTTCCCAATGTCGTGACGCTTAATTTATCGTTGGTTTTTAGTTAGCAAAAGTCGTGAACGACAGTTAATCGTGTCGTCCTATATGTGAACACCTCCACGTTTAAGTACACAAGCCATGATGATTTGTAACGATAAACCCATAAATAAAAACCAGAGGACAGTGAAAATATTATAAAGGAAAATACGTATTTGAAAATATTTATGGTGCACCTGTCTGCTGGAAGGTCACTGAGTAGGTAGGTATAAGCATAGAATAGTAGACAGCAGTACTCATAAGCTTCATTAGTTGTTGTTTACAACAAATATTTATTTTTCTGTCATCATCAATCATTGTTTAATAAAAGTTGGACAGTTATTCTTCAAAGTTTCAAATAAATATCTGAGACGTACTTTTCAATTACAGAAGTATTTTAACAAAATTCAAAAGTTTTATTATTAAGTTAGTTGTTATGGAAATGAAATCTGTTTGAAATTGTTCGTAGAAATAAATACCCGTGCGTAAAATTTGGCTATATTGTACCACAAAATGGATTGGGCTATTCAATGGATATTTAAATATTACAATATAATAAATACACTTCCTACTCTTTTTTGAAGCAGAAACTGTAAATATTTGCGTCAGAGGGTCTTCGACGGATTCTGCCAGGGCTGCGGGACTATTCGAACGAGATACCGCGTCCCTGGAACACAAAGGGCAAGGAAAGAACATGGATGGGTTTAAGTCAGTACAAGTCTGACACTCCCTTGCGCTTCGCCCAGAGCGGGAGAAGTCATTTGATGATTTTCCATCCGAAAAAAAAGTGTCTTCGACGGATTTGTCTTGAGTATAGCGCCCGTAGGCTACTTTTAAAGTTGGAAAACCAAAAAGTTTTCTAACAAGGAAAGCAGCGAGCCAAGCTAGTTACTTCTAACTGAAGAACTTTAGCCTTCCTGTATTGTACTTCCAGTTTCAACCAAATAGGGGTGGATTTACGAAAGGTGCCCCTCTTAATGCATCTCCATGCACATGAGTCGTCAAACAAATCTTTAAAACATTTTTAAACCTTTTTTTTTTCGGATGGGAAATCATCAAATGACTTCTCCCGCTCTGTGCAGAGCGTAGAAGTGTTGAATGCATGTTCGTTCCTTGCCCTTTGTGTTCCAGGGCCGCGGTATCTCTCGAGCAGTCCCGCAGCCCTGGCAGGCATCGGCCCTTGCTGGCCCCTCCTGTTTGCTGACATCTCTTTGAGGCGCGCGTGGAACACGAACGCGCCGTCTACACGGCCTGTCGTCAAAAGACGGACAGACGGCGAGCTAGATCATTTTTAAACCTCATTTTCATATTTTGCTTTATCCTATTCCAAAAATATGCACCCTAAATTGTTCCCATTTTCGGGCAGTTTTTCCAATGTTCTCTTAGGCAAGAACATTATTCGGACAATAACTAGTTAAAAATCTTAGTCCAGCCGTTCTCAAGTGATGTCAAGGGATTCGTTTAATTTTCATTTGACTCCACAAATGGCTGTCGTTGCTAATAAAGTCACTAAGCTAAAGCGGGACTGGACTGGCCATGTCTTCCGCATGCCCAATGAGCTGTGGGCCTAAATAGCCACTTCCTGGAGCCCTGACACAGCCAGAAAGCGTCACCTTCGTAGATTCGTAGAAGATGGCGGGACGAGCTGGAAAAGACCAGCGACTCGTGGTCCACATTGACCTTGGATCGAAAAAAACTGGAAGTCATAGACATAGAGAGAGCTAACAGTATCAGTATCAACTGAACTTTACTTTAAATACCTCCACGACCCCCTTACTATTCAATGTATCCATCAGCACAATAAAAAGCCTAATAAAAAGCCTCCTTTCCCAGCAATAATTTTTGCGTAGGGTTACTTAGTTTGATGTACAAAATGCTTTGTTAACGGCTTCGGAATTGTCCGTTTACACCTTGTATAAAAGTTAATACATAGAAACATCGCAGCCATACATCAAATAATTATAAAATACTTAACGACTAATCTCAATGTATTATCAGCAACATAATTACACGTCACCGAATTCTGCGCCACATATGTTTATGTCGTTCTTATATATATTAATAACTAAGACGCTTCAATGCTTATAAATCATGTCTGAACTATCTTTGCCTAAAATAAACTAAATTAGTTTGGGCGCCATTCATAATCTGCCTTGACTTTTCCAAACTATGAAAGGCGTTAACTTTTACTCTTGAAGTCCTATTATTCTATCTGATGATCGACTGCTCATCCGATCCTGTCCATCATCTGTTAGACTTGTCCCAACTAGGTATCTGAATACCATTATTTTACATGGAGCGACTGCCTACCTAATCTTCTCAAACAAGTTACTGGGTAACACGGTACTCCTTGAGGTAAAATTTGTTGTCAGACAATCGGACTTTTGACTACTCGTGACGACAGTCAAGTCAAAGATTTTATTCATTTCTTTCAATTTGAACAACATTATCTTTACCTTGTGAATATGCTGCAAGAGGTAAACACAATACTCGCTTGGTTTATGCTGTAGGGCTCTACAAAATATCTACACTGTCTTGATGAGTTCATTGTTGTTAGAAAGCAATTATCTAATATAATTCGGTCGTTTATAGGCGTCAAAGTGAAGAGGAATGACAAAACCACTAACGCTACAAGATTAAATCGATCCCGCCATCCTTAACTACTTCATCTAACCTACCTATAATAGTATGTAGGTATTGAAAGATAGATTGACAAAACTCACTATTATTATCAAGAAAATTACGGCACACAATAATTCCAATTTTGGGATTTCTATAAAGTAATTTGATTTAATAATTTCATACATTAATTGAAGTGTGTGCCTCATTCGAAATATAGTTTGTTATTAGTTTAGTTATTTTAGTTGATTTAATCGTTTCTAATTCTAATAATTAAGTCACCATTTCCGACACCTAAAAGGGCTGTAAAGAGCTAAGAGCCCTGTTTCATACCAGAAACCACACGAAACACCCTGCCATATGGGTAACGATATCTACGCAACACGATCACGGCTACAGGTCTATGAAAATATAATCTTGCTACCTAAGGGCAGGAAGATGATATCCTAATTTATTTGAGGTTAGCTGTAAAAGTTTTTGAAGTTATACTTCTTATGGCGCGTTAGGGAAAAATGATGAGAGTAATTTTTTACGATGCGCGCGCACACCGACACCTAAATTTAACAGCATGAAGTTAGCTAGTCAACATACACCCTGAAGTTAGCTTAGTGTCAGATATTGACAAGCCTAGGTTTTTTATTTTTAATCTACTGCTGGCTGAGATAAGGCGACAGATAATTTTTTTTTATTTATTGTAAAGACATTTAAATATTTCCGAGTGATATTCCCAATAACACACTATCTCGAGTAATATTACTGTCAAGTGTGATATTCCCAATGGCCGATCTACTGTACTATTCAATCCATCCATCAGCACAATGTTTTGAATGCGTTACATTGAGATCTACCGCAAAACATGATTTTTCACCCCAATAAAAAAGTCGTTTCCTCGCAATAATTGTTGCGTAGAGTTACTTAGTTTGATCTACATAATGCTTGGTTTACGGCTTTGTGAGCTTCAAGACTGTTCGAAAGGGCAAGGAAGGAACATGGATGGGTTTTAGTCAGTACAAGTCCGACACTCCTTTCCGCTCCGCCCAGAGCGGAAGGAGTCATTTGATGATTTCCCATCCGAAAAAAAATAAATAAAAAACGGCTTCGTGAAGAGTTCGTTAACCCTATATAACTCTTTTAAATCTCTTTGATAATTATAATGTAACTTCCCGGATGTCAGACATTATGTAAATGATCACTTTCTTCATACCAACATCTTCATTCACACAACTCATTTAGATTTTCTTCAGTATTTTTTTTGACGTGATAACGTCTTATAAATCGATGAACGCCGGCTGCACGCACGAAAAAGTGTCACGTTCCGCCTGAGCCGAGCGTGCAAGCGAGAGCGCGGAACAAGCGATAGAGAGGCACGATCGGTTTTGTAGTTTAGTTTGTAAGTTGCTCTGGCTGGAGGCCTTAACTTCGAGGCATCCACAGAAAAGCCCGGTTAAGCAGTCGACAAACTCCCTAGGTTGAACTGCGAGATGCCCTTCACAAAAAAAAAACCTAAGCGTCCGGCTTGTGACGCATCTATGTATTATACAAAATAAAGATAATTCAGTGATAATCATTCAATTTAATTCATAAAAGTATGCAATTTTTCATCAATGTTTTCTTATGACGTTAAAATCACGTAAAATTATCGTCCGTAAACCGATTTTACAGACAACCATTTTTTCTTTCTTAGCTGTAGGTTACTCCACTTTACTTATAAGCGGTTGTGGATGTATGCTACTGACCTAATTTGTTTGTTGTTTTACATATTATGTGATATGAGTGATATCCACGTATTGTGTACTTAAATATAAACATTTGATTTCGTCTCATAATATTTGTATAAATTTCGTCTCGTAATATTTGTGTGTATTGGTAATTGTATTAACTCTCTTTCGTCACAAGTTCCGATCTCTGACAATCTGTTATATTATTTGTCCCTCGATAGTTGACGGAAATCGAACCTTAGGCGTGAACCACGTGGAGTCAACGTTACGCAGATTAAACGATTAAAGAACTGAATAAAACAGAAAAAAACAGGACTTACAGCTTAATGTGCTTGTAAAGGCACAGTTATATCACACCGCCAATTTTCAAACACTGGGTTGCTCTTGGAAAATTCCTAATGAAAAATCCTATAAATACAAGCTTTGCTTGACCTGTAAATCAAACCCCGGACTCCTCGCTCAAAATCGCGCTTGGGACCACAAGACCAGCCTACATGATGTTGGGGTCATTGATCCGAAATGTATATATTAATATAGACATTCCTCCGGATTTTCGGAATTAGTTGATTTAAAAAAAACGCAAATTAGATAGGAATTGTATTAAAATGAGCAATTTTATATTGATCATAATTTTTTTAACGTTACCCAGTCACGGTTTGACACAACCCAACGACCAATCAGAGCAAAGGGTGGTGCACTAACCGGTGGTACCTTCCTTTAAATGAATTGAGTAGTAATAATATCAGTACCAACATTAACAATATTTAATTGGATTCGGAAATACCGGAATTACTATGCGGGAAAATGACCATTGTGACTGTTATTACTGTGAACATTTATGATACAAGTACTAATAATCAATCTACCTACTCCGACCACTGTATATAATGCATACATACTCGTATGTGTCATGTTATAAACAAAAAAAACAGCGTAATTTCTATACCAATAAGATTAAAGGTCACGTGTGACTATTTTTAATACGGTAAACACGACTGAAGTGTCATATGTCACGGACATAAGGACCTAGTTTGTGCGTATTCCAGAAATATAGAAACGAGGGTGGAATATAAAATCAGGGGAAGTCAAACCCAGATTCATCACCTTCCTGCCCTTGTCCCATGCTATTGGGGTCGGTGCAACACGTTTTTTTCTTCCATTCTCCCCTGTCAACCGTCACGCTATCATTTACTCCTTTGTCTTTCATATCACTCCTCACACAATCCATTCATCTTTTCCTTGGTCTTCCTCTCCCTCTCTATCCATCAACATTTATATTCATCACTGTTTTAGTCACATGCAATTCGTCCCTCCTCTTCACATGCCCATACCAAGACAGTCGATTCCCTTTTATGTTTTCTGTAACTATCGCAACTTTTAAACTTCCTCTAATATAGGGTGACTGGTAATTAGTGACCGATACTTATACACGTGATTGTACTCATGATAACAAACAACTTTCCCAAAGAAACATTTTTTTTTTTGTAACTTTTAAGTTAGCAACAATCTATTATATTATCATACGGTTGCTGTTATTGTGATAAAAGTGAATGAGTACTTAAAAAAATGTTTCTTTGGTTGGAAAGTTGTTTGTTATCATGAGTACAATCACGTGTTTAATTATCGGTCACTAATTACCAGTCAGCCTATATAGTCGTTCATCCATTCTTGTCACTCCACACGTCCACCTCAACATTCTCATCTCCGCTACATGCAATCTTTTTACATCCATCTTCTTCACAGTCCAGCATTCCGATCCATACGGTACGACAGGTCTAATCACGGACAGTAGAAGTTGAACCAAGATTATCAAAAAGAGAAGTTGAATTACCTATCTTGTTTGTATTATAGCCGGGTTCATCACCTATCGTGAACTCTCTTAATTAGCAGACGGGCTTAATTTGTTTGTCAAATACTAGATTACATCATAATTAAACAAAGAGATGAGAGGTTTTAATTTTGTATAGTATGTATATGTAGTGATTAGTTTGTGAAATATCAAGCTTTAAGGTTGCGTCAGGGTAGCCCGCGAAATTCAAGTGTTTTTGCAATTTGCAGGTCATTGTCAGGTTGTATATTGATGAAACGCGCCAGTAACACGTATGTAGTTACAGAATCACAATCATGAAAATCATCAATATAACCCTATAAGTCCATATAATCGTATTGAATGACTTTTTCGTGAAATATTCATTGAATAGGATTACATGAGCTTAGAGGGTTGTATTAATGATTTTCACGATTGTAGTTCTGTAACTACATACGCGTTACTGGCGCGACTCATTTTTCATCAACGTACATACAACCTGACACTGACCTGCAAATTGCAAAACACGTAAGAAAACTTGAATTTCGCGGGCTACCCTGACGCAACTGCCTTAAAATGCTAATTTTTGTTAGACTCAAGTGTCTCCCCCCCTCTGCCAACTAAACGGTTGTGATTGGCTGTGTGAAAAAAATCGCGGTTGTAGTATATTATATAACGAAGTTAAAAGCTAAACTATCACAGCTAAGTAGGCTTTACAAGTTCACGAGTAATAGTCGACCAACTTATAAAATGTACATGAATAATATATTTTCCTAAACATAACACTAGTTTACAAATTTTAACTTTTTTTGTATACCCGGCAAGATTTTTTTATAAACGTGCTAAACTTCCTTAAGCCTAAAAGTGTTAGCAGAAATACTCTATCACGTCACATTTTTTTTTACGGACAAATCATATTTTCTGCTACCCGAATTGGCTGTTGTAGTTTCATGTTCATTTATTCGACACAAACAATGAATAAATTGTTTCAAATTTTATTATAATGTATAATAGAAAGTTTTTACAAAATTCTGATCTCTTTCTCTACATTGGTGTACAGTTTATAATTTCAAAAATGAGAAGACTCATTAGAGATTCGTTAAAAAGTGCATATCTACATTTATTCAGGATTCCCGGATTTCCTGTTGCAAACCAAATTAAAAACTAAGTTCCAAAGCGTTTTGTGAAAGTTTTTGAAACGTTTTACTGCATTGGTCATCAAAAGTTCAGCTTTTTTTCCTGAAAACTTACGAAGTTTGAGTTGCTACCAAGGCAAGGGGACCGTTTTTACCAACATCTAAAGGCTTTTGAAGATCACCTAGAATTTTTCCATAAAATTATGTTAGAGGTTAACTGTTGACCCTATAAAAGAAAAAGTAATCCACAATACTAAAAAAGTAGACGAAATTTGCCATTCTTATTTTTGAAGACTTTGTCTTTCGCATATAAACAAATATTTCTAAAACCAGACGTGACAGATTTTTTTATATTTTTTTCTGGATAACTCTTTCCATAATAAACAATAATCAACAACTTCCAGCTGGGGTATAAAATCATGTAAACTAGTGTAATGTATCGGAGCACAGGTTTTCAGCTGCAAATGTAAGTTTGTTTTTCTATTATTACAATAAAAATCATCGTTCGGAGGCAAATCGGACCGTAGGAAGTGTCCGCATATTTTGATGGGCAACTACGGAACCCTAATTGTGCGTGGCCCGACACGCACATGGCCGGTTTTTAAACTTAGTTTGTAAGATCGAATGTGTAACTGTTTGTTAGTCCAAAATAAATAAAAACTACAGCTGGAAATGAGGACACAGTAAAAATCTCACAGTACAAACAGCTAAATACAAACTCGTGTAGGTAGGTATGTATGTACCAACAAGTAATCTTATCAGTGTCTTACCGAAGTTTTCACTGGAGAATAAAATATTCTTTGATGAATAATGTATGAAACGAATGAGATCGCAACCTTAAAAAGTTGCCCAATTTACTGACGTAACATGGCTGACAAAGTGACAACACACATAGTTGGCCTAGTGGTTGGAAGCGCGACTCAGCGTGAGGTCCTGGATTCAATTACAAGCTTCAAAGTGTTATTAGGGTTTTTCATCAGGAATGTCTCGCCCTATTCCATGGCACTCAAACGTAACTGGGGAAATGTGGGTGTTCTATTATGTACATCTCTGCCTAACCTTTCGGGGATTACAGGCGTGTTGTTATCTATACTTCTATACTAAAATAACGTACCGAATAGACTCCGAAACTACTGGACGGATTTCACCAATAGAAAGCTAAATTATCAGAAAGTAACATACATAAGCTATAATTTATTTTCAAAAAACATAACTGCTTTTTTGGGCAGTCGTGTAAAAAATTAGAGATCCTTAAGAAAATTGCAATAATGTAACCCAACGTACCAAAATATTGCCTATAAATCTCATTGAGTAATATACTGTATTTTCGAAATCCACGCGGACGAAGTCGCGGGCGAGGTGCTAGTATTATAAAAGTACCTTGTACATAAGGAGGATTAAATAATAAAATCGATTCGAACATTCATTTCATTTCCTCCCTATATTCGCTCAATCTAATTTGCGTAGAAATAAATTAGTAACTCCGTTTGATTGCGTACTAATTGAATTTTTTTCATGTTTTCAAATAGGTATTTGTTGAATTAGATTTTCAATCTTTTTCACGGTTTTTTCACCGAGGTTTTCTTGAGCTGAAATTACTAGAACAACACTTCTCCCAATTATTTATTAAAATACAGGGTGTAAACAGACTCTTCACGAAGCCGTCAACCAAGCAATATGTATACATCAAACTAAGTAACTTTACGCAAAAATTAGTGCTGGGAAACGACTTTTTTTTTGGGCTGCAAAATCACGTTTTACAGTAGGATTCAATGTAACGCGCTCAAAACATTGCGCTGATGGGTGAATTGAATAGTAACCGTTGGGGGTCCTGGAGGTGTTTAAAGTAAAAATCTTACATTAAAAACATGTATTTAAAAAAAAACTTGTAAAAAAATTGGAACTTTGACCCCCAATATCTCCGTAAGTAGAAGGTTCCCAGGTATGGTCTAGAACAAAAAAATGATCGCAATGACGGGGAGAACAAGTGCCTTTCGGCTTCGTTAAGAGTCTGTTTACACCCTTTATGTTCCAGCGAGGTTTAATACTTTCACCAGACACAGTGTCTTAAAATATCCCTTAACAATTTTAAGAAACATTTTTTTTTACTACATATTTCTGTTTATTCATTATTATGTTCAAACTACCAATAGATCTACAATACATATGATAAAATAATATATCTATATATTATGTGTGTTTCTAACACACAGCATCGATTGAAGAGGCATCATAAATAATACCTTTGGACGTCTTATGATAATGCATTTATATCTCTTACCTTGTTCCTTTTTGTGTTACCTCTGTCTTTCACCCTTATGCAGAATGGCGCCCACTTTCGAAACTGGAGCGCATCTGTCACTTGCTTGTCATAGCATCTAAATTTTGCCGCGAAATGGACGCAAAATTTTTTCTCTCTTTAATTTTCCTATAAAATTATAACATCTTTCTGAAAACTTTACAGAAAGTGAATATTGGTGCTCGTGGTAGTGTTTTAGTGTTCACCCTGATTGTGGGTTAACGTCTCACCGAGAGGGAGATCGATAGTTTTCTCAGAGATCACGATTCTGAGAGCAAACCAAGTCTACCTAAGTGCTAGAGTGCGATCCTCGGAGGATATGTTTAGAGCACTTCTAGTATGACTATGGATGTGTTTTTCCCCTCCGCCGAACAAGAGTCTAACCTCTTGTTATCGAGAAGTTTCTTTTACATAAACTACACACTAATAATGTGTGAGTCGCAAGTAAGTGTTGAATCTTTTTACATGACACAACTCGGAAACAGAAACTGCTTCTAACTTATTATAAGTTAGCTAATCAAGTGTTGATATTGCGTCTTTCAGAAGCGCATTGCAGTTTTCCTTAACAACCCTTTTCTTGTCGCAAGAGACAGAAATACTACACAACTATAATATTTCAGTGTAAGATATGATGAATTTAGGGAGTTATTCCTAAAGTAAACTTAGCAGAAATTCTAACATGGAATAGAATCTGTTAGAAACCTGGGGAAACCTTACAGTTAATCTCAGTCTTCCTAGATAGCACACGGTATAGGTAGACGAGTTGTTATAATACTAAACCAAACTATGGACTATTAAACCCTGATGGAGGGATTTTTTTTGTCTGTGATCTCTAATGTTAGTCCCTATCAGAAAGAGCGGACTGCTAAAGAGCAGCTGAAGGCTATGGCATGCATTGACTTTTTAACCGTGCAACGAACACTTATTTTGAATTTTATTTTGAAAGCAAGCCTGACTAGTCCTGTACAAGAAGTACTTTAGATGGATTGTACATACAATTCAAATCTGTGTACTGAAAAATGTGTCTCTGGGTACAATGAGGACATTTGAAATCAGGGTCAATAAATAAATATATTTATTTTAATTAAATTTTATATTCAAAATTACTTATAAATAAAAATGACTAGTTCATTATAACATTAAGGTTATAGAGCTAATTAAAAGAAATTGAACTAACAGGATAATATATTTCTATTGTTTTGGTTTACGAAGATTTTTTTTTTTTTTTTTGTAAATATCACCATTGATTACTCTTATAAATATCCCCAAGAAAGGAAAGAAAATAAATGTACAGATTGAGGATAGAATATAAAACAACAACTAATCAGTTTGATAATGAAAATACTAATAAGATCTAGTTATTGAAATAACACCATACATTATTGTTTTTAAGCCACACTAGCGGTTTTTTCAAATGTATTACTGTAAGGGAAGAGTGCTCTTGTCTGAGATATGAATTTTTCTAGTTTTAGACATGTTTATTGAACATAGCCTGTAATTATAATCATGGAGATTTGTTATAAAGTATATGAAACATAGATTATGGTCTTGCATTATATCACTGACAGCGGTGTCCATATAGTGCATGAACAAATCATTTATGGAAATTATCTTTTTTTTTTTTTTTTTTTTTTTTTTTTTTGCTAGAAAAACCAAAGTTTTTTATAGCAGAATGAGGATCAGGGATTGAAATAACTCTGCCAAGGTTCAGAATTTTTAGGAGGACACCCTAAATAACTAAGAAAAACTGTAGAATTAATTAATACAAACCTGATTTTGTTAACACTGAAGGTAATGACAGAAAGCTAAACCTCCTTCATAATAGTTTTCTCTTTAAACCATATTAATCCAAGATTATGACAATAGAATCAAAGAGCATATTGTTTACACTCTTAATTACTAAGGAGTAAAACAGAAGCAATGTTATATGCAGTTAATGACATTGGTCACATCAATAACTGCTGAGAAACAACTAAAAGTATGAAAATTGACAGTTCTCTGAATATTTGCAGCAGTAACCAATTGGCAAAGACTTTGCCTGCCTTGAGCTTTGAGCCTGTGGTTTCTGCATTATTGTTTGTTACTTAAGATTATGTTTTGCTGTCCTATGACCACAAGTCATCATAATCCTATGTCTCGGAGACTGGAATTTCTAACAAAGCAAACATGTGAACAGCTGACGTGTAACAAGTTCAGAAGTCCGCCTGTAAGGTTATGCCTATGTTGTCATGAGACAATCAGAATTTGTTTTTGACCAAAAGTAACGAAAGAGGTGGCGCTGGTTTTGCCAAGAGTTTATTTTTTTTGGATTTGGTGGTGCCATAAAACTATTATAGACCACTCAGTTTCCTCTAGACATGGGTGAGGTTAAATCTACTTCCTTGTCCACACAGGCTGTGGGGGAAGGTTAAGATCCCAAGTGAAAAACTCTCATCATCAGGAACTTGTTAACTAAGCCAGATCAGACTGGTATTCTAACTTAAGAGTTGTTTTTTGCCATATACACAGAGTTTGTTTTGCCATCTACTCAGAGTTTGTTTTGCCATCTACACAGAGTTTGTTTGGCCATATATGCAATAATTAGCAGCCAGAGTCAACCTTCCTTGAATATGTGCATATTGTAGTTTCATCATCAGCCCATGGCAGTCTACTGCTGGACATAGGCTCTCCAATAGCACGCCACCCTGCTCGGACACGATCCCTAGCGCTCCATAAGTGAACCCGAAAAGTGTCAAGGCTAGCAGATTAGCTGAATATTACTCTATCAGCGGTTTACCTCCCGGGGAGTTGTTAAATTGATATACCGGCTTAGCCGACCGCTTAACTAGGAACAGACTAGCCAGATTGGCCTCTGTTGCCCCAAACCCCAGGCCTCGGAGGTCATGTTTTTGAAAGTGGGGTGTCCCAACGTGAAATGTTTTTTCATGTCAGTTTAGTCGGCCTGTGAGCGACTGTACGTTACATGGGACTCAAACGACGGCTTGGCAAGCTTCTGCAATGTTTACATTCGGAGATGAAATTATGGACTGGCATGCTTTTCTCTTCCCTATTTAACAACGAGTGCTCAATCACCTAAACTCAGAAGTGGGTACGTACTATGTATAATATGGTTCCCAGCATTCGAGACGAGAGCTATCAGAGCCAGAGTCCGAACTCCTGATATCTAACAAGCTGCAAAATAGATTCATTCTTAGCTTGTAAAATTTAGGGGGGGGGGGGGGGCAGCCATGTTGCAAAGGAAGGTTGTCAGCAGAAGAAAGAGGCTTGTTATATGGTGATTGGAGTAGATCCATAATAACCTAAAGAGTTATCTTCTCTAAGATTTGTCATGGTGTAGATTTCATGACATTCAGCCTAAATAATGGGATCCGAATAGTAATGGTTAAAACACTATCTGTTGACACAGATTTGCAAATTGTACACTTATAGTGCACAATATACGAATTTTATTTTTTGACCTAATGTTAATTTCAAAATTATTGAGGATCTACTTAGTTAAACCACTGCCTGAAAGACCACTTGTTGGGGATACGGAACTACCCCTTGATTTGATTCGCAGAGAATTGAAATGACCAAATATTTGTGTATGTTGAATAACGTAACATTGCAATGTATGGCTCATAGACCTCGGTAGACAGGGTTGCTTACTTATTTTGTTTACAGGAGCTAGTATGTCTAAGCCTGCTTAAAATTATAATTAGGTATATAAATTAAATATTGTCTCTCTTATGGATGGACTAAATCCATATTCAAATAGACCGAGATTTAGGAGCTTGCCTGCTTGTAGCAGGAAGCGTGTGGTCCGTGCTACTAGCCTTCGGGAGGCTGACTGAAGAATAGACCACTGGTTGAAATTTGATTGGAGGAGCAGAGAGTCTTCCAAGGGTGCTACTAATGTAGGTACAGTCATAGGAGTGAGAACTCTCTCAAGAGAATTTAGATTTGTAAATTTTCTTATTTTCCACTCTTGGGCCACAGGTCTCTTCTCTGTGAGCGAGAGGATATTTTTTGTCATCAAAACATTATGTGCATTTACAAGATCTCTTGGCGTGTCAATGGCAATCTAGATTGTTTCGGGCCAGAACTGAGCTACTAGTTTGGCGCTTTCGGTAGCGCCCATCAGAAACACAAGGATGCACAGGGTACAAGTAGTAGACTTGAATACCTCATGTTAGATCATTTATATGCATTGCTACCTAATCATATACTTCGTGTTTGAAGTTGATTGTTAATTGAAGTTGTTCTTTATTTAGTATTCCCACACCTTGATATTTTCGAAGGGATTCAAGAATATTTAATCATTCGTGTATATTTCCTAGCTGGTTGTCAGTTAAATACATGTGTGAATTCCTTAAATAACAAGGAGTTTAATATTTTATTTCAGCTTAAGTCTCACTGAATTTCAATTATCAGTTGTTAAAGTATTTTATATTTTATGTGCACCTTATAAATAAGGCATAAGTATATTCATTTGCCATGATATTATTTATAACATGTTATGGAAAACATGTTCATTTTAACATTTTCTAGGATCACTAGATTGAGAACTTTTAATGTTTTATTGTTTTTAGTATCAGCATTTAACAGATATACAACGAAATATTCGTTTATACTATATATAATTCACATAGCATCTAAATCCTTCAGATATTCTTTCACCAGCAGAGAGCAAACAGGTCTTCAATCGATGCTGTGTGTTAGAAACACACATAATAGGTCTGTTTTGCATTAAAACAAAACAGTTATTATGTGTGTGGAGAACACACAGCATCGAAGCAAGGTGCTTGCTGGTGTTTGAAGACTATGACAAGCAAGTGACAGATGCGCTCCAGTTTCGAAAGTGGGCGCCATTCTGCATAAGGGTGAAAGACAGAGGTAACACAAAAAGGAACAAGGTAAGAGATATAAATGCATTATCATAAGACGTCCAAAGGTATTATTTATGATGCCTCTTCAATCGATGCTGTGTGTTCTCCACACACATAATAACTGTTTTGTTTTAATGCAAAACAGACCTAATTTTGTTATTGAACAATTTATTCCTACATTACTTATCATAACATCACGCCTGTAATCCCCGTAGGGTTAGGAGAGGTGTACCTAATAGTACACCCGCATTTCGCCAGTTATGTTTAAGTCCCATGTAATAGGGGGCGAGCCTATTGCCATCAACCGGGCACAAATCCAGACTCCGTGGCTGCTACTGAGAAATTCTTATTGGATAAACCCAATAGCACTTTTACCCGACCTGGGAATCGAACCCAGGACGTCATATCCCAATACAGGCATTACTTGCTTAAAGGGAGGCTCCAATCACAAATTTTGTTTTTGTAACATATTTTGCTGATGAAATAAATTTTGAATTTTGAATGCTCAGCATTCTTACATTAAGGTACATTTTTCCACAAATGCCTTCTTTTCACTTCTTTACACCTAAAGTAATATTGGATTTCCATTTGCAATTTTTAACGTAAACAACCCTTGTGATCCTTTCAAGGATTTTCATCGCTTAGTACAATTGTATGTACAAATATAAGCACGCACGAGCAGGTTCTGTTCGGACTTTATAACATTACTTGGACGCCCTAAGCGTTAAGAGTCTGACAGACCACTTCTTTGAAATTACATTTCGATTGTGAACTGTAGAATAAATAGCAGTAGTCTGAGAGGACCCGTAATCTTTTTAATGGACCGTAGTCTGCTTTCTTTATGGCCCCGGTTTTTTTTCTAAAAATAAGAAATAATGGGATTACCTAAGTTTAAAATCCATTTAGATCTGAAAAACACACATTATTATGATTGATAACATACCTGCCCGACCTGTGATTAGTTACGCGAGATACGCGAAAACTATGTTTTGACATACGTAGGTACTACAAGAGAACATAATCATACAAGATTTATTTTAAACTTACTCACTTTTTTAGTCTTTCCTGAAGAAAATTGTCTATCATAAAATGCTAGCAGTGGTCGAAATCTTAACAGCCTCCTCATTTAAAAAATCTTATAGAATCACTAACCTGGGTAATTTTCCTTCGGTGATGATTATGTCAATTTCATTTTAAATACCTACTTACCGCGTGCCTTCATGATCCACGTTAATAAGTCTAAACAACGTTTGTTTTCAATATTATTTTTGTAGGCCCTTTTGTCGAGACCACAAAGCGATGAGTCATAATTATATTCATTTTGAATTTACTCAAAAAGTGTTTTGGAAAGATCGTTAAACAGCCCATTCTTTGTATATACCACGCTACTTGCCGGTATGTCAACAGAATTTATTTTAATTTAGAAACACCATAATTAAGAATAACCAAAATAATGTAGTGAACAAAATTGAAGGTATTTACAAGGCAGATGTGAGTGGCAAGGCCGGGAGGGGACGCCCTAGAAGAACATACGCTGACCTCATTGGTGAGGTTCTTCAGAAAGGTAAGGTGCGTAGTACTCGTAACCGGCGGCGTGCGTGTATGACCAGATGTATGAACGTAGACAAGGCAAAAGGAGTATGTAAGGATCGTAGCAGGTGGCGTTCTGTGGTTTCTGCCTACCCCCATGGGAAAAGGGCGTGAGTTTATGTATGTATGTAAGAATAACACTTTTTTTTTTAATTTATTCACAAATGGCCCTGGGGCCCGAAGGGACTCTCCATCATTTTGCTGTGGGCCTGTTTAAATTTTTGTTACTTACAAGGAATAATGGCAGAAAAGAGGAAACGTGGACAAAATTTTTCACTCGAAGATAAGTTGATAAAATTACTGCTCCTGACAAAGGAACTATTCTAAATATAAGGACAGATGGGGCCACAAATGAGGGCCAATATTTCTGTAAATAAGATACAAGTAATTAGGTACAAAGTTACATAAATACAAATTTAAGCACGTACTTACCTGTCATCGTGGAATTCTAAAAAATGTTCAGTTTTTTGCAATAGAAATAAAACACTCTCCTTGGATAACCTAATAGTATGAAAAAGTCTTTGTCATCATATTTGTTAAAATCCTTCGATCTTTCACGGTAAATACGAGGTCGCCTTAACAAACTTCGGTTACTTAATAACTCTATATCTTCAATTGCTTCTAAAGCTTCATATACATACATCGTGGTAACTCCACTTTCCATTTTTATCTCGCTAAATAAGAGTAATCTTGGTCGGTCACAAAATTACCTAAAAATATGTGTCACCTAAGTGTTACGGGGTCGTCAATTCATCCCCTAAATTATAAGGCCCCCTTAATGCTTTAGGTGTCACTTAACCGTTGGTGAAATCAAAACTTGCGTTAGGTGCCCCTTATTTTTGTTTAGGACACACTTAAATTTTAGGGGCTACTGGTGAAAACGGGCATTAGACTTACCATGACGTCTTAAAGCAGTTGTCATTCCAGTTTGGGAAAGAGATGGCGCTAGACGACCTGTATAGCTCTGTCTCTTTCCCACACTGGAATGACTCCTGCTTTAAGACGTCATAGTAACCCCCCTGGTGGCCTAGAATGACGCCTTAAAGCAGTTGTCATTCCAGGGTCGGAAAGAGATGACGCTAGACGACCTGTATAGCTCTGTCTACCCATACTACTATATATACTTTCCCGTACTAGAATTACAACTGCTTTAAGACGTAATAGTAACCCCCCAATACGTAGCTACCTGGACAGCTGTGTCGTTTGCCTCATTCAAGTCCTGACGGGTGCAATTAGTTGAGTTGGCTGTTGTTGGTTAGTTACTTGGTTGTTGTTAGTAGTTTGTTAGTAAAAAGTAATTGTAAAATCAAAATCTTTTACAAAATCCTTCTACTTGATCAATTAAAACACACCTCATTATTTAGCTCTTAATATGCCTTTTTTTTGGATGGGAAATTATCAAATGACTCCTCTCGCTCTGGGCAGAGCGCATGGGAGTGTCAGACTTGTACTGACTAAAACCCATCCATGTTCCTTCCTTGCCCTTTGTGTTCCAGGGCCGCGGTATCTCTTTCGAACAGTCCCGCAGCACTCTTAATATGCCTTAAGCAATAATAATTTCAATAGCAACGCAGAGTCGTGGTTACCCGGCGACATTACCAATAAAGTATCGCTTTCTGTTTTAAGAGCTATTCGCGGAATTTAATTTGTTCCGCCAATACCCATAGCGTACTATACTATAGGTACTCGCCGCGTATAGCGTATAAAAGGGTTACGTGCCTGTCTACGTAGTAGTGACGCAACTCCGATCTCCGACTCTTGAACTGTTGACGTGATTTGATAATGTTTTCAAATGTTTATCGTCTATGTAAAAGTCTGGGATTCAAACCCTTACATTGTGTAATTTATCTCTTTTAAAAAAAAAATCTTAATATTAGGAAAAAATTATAACAAGTGAAACGAGTATTTTTAATTTAAAAATCGACGTTTTTACTGTACGTACATCGCGCGCTTATCCTAGGGCCTCAGAAAAATAAAACATTGTGAAGCCTACCAGCGTCCAACGTCATTCAAAAAAATGTGACATCAACGCCCGCGCCGGGGATGCTACAGGTTCCAGTCACGGGTTAGAGAGGAGACTGGTGTCCCAGACTCCCAGAGTCCCAGCCGTGGGAACATTATACGCTGATTATGTTATCAATGGCCAAATACTCCATAGTAACGCGTCTAGCCGGCACGAACTATTCACAAGCACACCACGCCGACTACGTTCATCTAATTAGCAGCCATCAACATAGAGACTAAAGCACTCAGACGTAACATGATTTTGGATCAACTAAACAAACATTCGCAAACAATTTCACTGGTATTTGGATTTTATTAGTGTACCGTGACAATAAGGGTGCTTTTCCACCACAGATGTGCTAAGCAGCTATGCTGCGAAGATGTGATAGCTAAGCTGTGAAACTATGTGACTGTTTCCACTGATACTAAGCTATGTAGCGGTGCGAGTAAGATGTGCTATGAAGATGCGCGGCCGCAAAGTAGCTGCGCGAGAAAGATGCACAGCTCGAGCTATGCGATGTATCGATAGTAGGGAAGCGACGAGGGCGACCATCCATAGCACGCATCCATAGCACGCATCCATAGTACGCATCCATAGCACGCATCCATATCACGCATCCATAGCACGCATCCATAGCACGCACCCATAGCACGCATCCATAGCACGCATCCATAGCATGCACCCATAGCACGCATCCATAGCACGCATCCATAGCACGCATCCACAGCACGCATCCATAGCACGCATCCATATCACGCATCCATAGCACGCATCCATAGCACGCACCCATAGCACGTATCCATAGCACGCATCCATAGCACGCATCCATTTCACGCATCCATAGCACGCATCCATAGCACGCACCCATAGCACGCATCCATAGCACGCATCCATAGCACGCCTCCTTCCATATCCTTCCATATCTTATATTGAATCCGTTTCCACCAGTGCTTTTTTTTTAAAACTACGTTTTGTTATTTGCAATTTTAAACGCATTTTTGTAATAAAAAAGTAAATCATTGTAGTTGGCTATTTAAAAAGGGACGGAATGTAAGAACGGACATCGAAGGGACGTCAAGATGTCTTAACGGACAAAAATCGACCCTTTTGGGACATATTGGTATCTCTGATTGTTTCGCTCGTTTCGCTTGCGGGACGACCGGGGGTGACGGAGGAGGAAGAGAGCGGTGCGTGATATAGCACAGCATGAACTCAGCGTATCGCACCAATTTTATAGCGTAGTAAACCAATAATATATAGTACAGTACAGTGTAAACGTGTCCATAACAATGTATAGTGCGCGATATTGTTGTGCTATAAGCTATATACTATATGCTATTATATTATAGCGTAGTCTGAAACCCGCTTAAAACTTCAACACATTTGTACGAACGACACGGCACGGTTGGCGCAGTGGCAGACTGACTGGCTGATGCGCTGCGTGGCGCGGGTTCGATCCCCGCACGGAACAAATATTTTTATGGCCTTTAAGTAGTTGTTTCAGGTCTGGCTGTTTGTGTACGTAAGTTTAATTGATTATTAACGCACCCTCATTATAGGAGAAATTCCTAGTGGGGGACAACGTTTTTTTTAAAAAAAGAACAAAAGAATGATACACAAGAACGAAAAAAATTATACACAAGAACGAAAAAATCATACACAAGAACGAAAATACACGGGCACGTCAATTGTCTACAATCGTTGATTAAAATGTTTGTTTTGTAATGTTACACTATAATTAGGCAGTTGTTCAACCGACAACGATGGACGTGTGATAAGTAGGGCTAGAATGTGGAAACAAGCTAGCAAGCTCGATTATAAGCGAGTTTTAGGGTTTCATAGTGGTGAGCGAGTAGTACTTTTATCATATGTTTTGTCGATTAAAGACAAACTACGAGCAGTGAAACGATTCCTCGCCAGCCAGCAGTGTGAATGTCCAACGATAAACTAGTTGAAACATCTCTTTTATTTACATGAAGTGTATAACTATTGGAATTTCCATGAGCAAGAAAATAGTAAGTAATTTCCTCACCGTCTGCGGGCCAACTGCCTATTTTAACGACGAATTAAACGATTCTTCTATCGCATATTAAGTCGATAATTTGTAGACAATTGACGTGCCCCACGGTTTTATTTTAGTCTAGTCTATGCATATGTTTATAATTCCCACGACTGTATCTATTTTATTATTTTTTGGTTTTTAGTACATTTATCTTAAACATTGCAATTTATGTTTAACATAAAACCGTTTAACTTAAAAAGTTTTTTTACCTATTTTTATTTTCTAGTTTTTAGTTTTTTTACCATTTTGTTCCCACGAGTAATGGACATTTAAACGGTCGACCCCCCCAGAGGTCCAATAAAGGGGCAAGGCTATGTACAACAAGATGCGCCTGAGTCTTGAGGGGAAAACGCTAACGACATGTCATTTTTATCCACCCTAATGCCATACAGTTCTCGGCGCGTTTTAACCTTTCACCTTAACTTGGGTGGTGTACCGCTAACGACGTATCATTTTTAGCCACCCTAACGCCACACAGTCCTCAACACGATACAAAATCTTGACTTGGGTGGTGGATTCAGGCTGGATTAATCAGATACCTAAATTACAGATTCAATTTATAAATTTAAATCTTATTATTATACGCCATTTGGTGGCTGCGCCCATCTTAAATATTGAGGTTGTATAGTGCACTGTATTCTTCTTTTCAAGCCCTTTTATTTGATACCCATATTGGTGGGATTGATAAAAAATTGTTATCAGCCATTTGGTAGCGGCGGCCATCTTAGATTTCAATTTTGCATAGTAAATTGTATTCTACTTGTTGAGACCTTTCATTTGATACCCATGTTGATGGGATTGATAAAACCTAAGTTATCCGCCATTTTGTAGAGGCCGCCATCTTGGATTTTAATTTTATATAGTACATTGTATTATACTGGTTGAGCACTTTCATTTGATACCCATATTGATGGGATCGATAAAACCTACGTTATCCGCCATTTTGTAGCGGCCGCCATCTTGTATTTCAATTTTTTATAGTATATTGTATTCTGCTTGTTGAGCCCTTTCATTTAATACCCATATTGATGGGATTGATAAAAACTACGTTATCCGCCATTTTGTAGCGGCCGCCATCTTGGATTTCAATTTTTTATAGTATATTGTATTTTGCTTGTTGAGCCCTTTCATTTGATACCCATATTGATGGGATTAATAAAACATAAATTATCCGCTATTTTGTAGCGGCGGCCATCTTGAATTTATAATGATAATGAATAAACATAATTGTATTGTCACCAAAATCCAAAGTGTATACAAAATTTCAGATTAATCGGTTGACAGGAAGAGGGTGAAATTTAAATTACTAAATTTGACCCAAAAATAAATAAAACAAACGGGGTGAGCTAAATAAAACCGTTTAAAAATGATACTCAACAACGATAAAAATACAAAAATTGTACACAAAAACGAGTGGCCCGCCCGTGCTTTGCGCGCGTGCATATAAGTAATGTGGCGACATGCCAAAACAACTGTGCCATATCTTTGTAGATATTATACGCATAGACATTAAGCAGTAGTCTCTAAATAATGGTAAAAACCGAATCTCAGTCCATTGTCTAGTTCAGAATAACAATGCGGTCACACAGCCAGCCACAAAAATACACTTTGTTTGAAACTATAGAAATATGAACAAAAGATCGCGCCTGTAATCCCCGCAGGGTTAGGCAGAGGTGTACCCAAGTACACTCACATTTCGCCAGTTATGTTTAAGTCCCATGTAGGAGGGGGCGAGGCCTATTGCCATGCCAACCGGGCACAAATCCAGACTCCGAAGCTGCTACTGAGAAATTCTTGATGGAAATCCCAATAACAGATTTCCCGACCCGGAAATTGAACCCAGGACCTCATGCTCAGCAGTCGCGATTGCGACCGCTAGACTAACGAGGCCGTCACTGTTTATGGAAACTTCCTCCAAAAGGCCTGCATCTGTTGGTGAAAGAGCCTAACTACGTGGTTTGGTTCTCTTTTCCAAAACAAGCAAGTTGACTAGTCAGAAAAACCAATTGCACAAAACTGATTATTATTTGATCACGAGATGAATACAAGGAAAACTATCTAAACGAGATTGGAAGATTTCTGACAACAACATTTACGATTTATGAAATTATGAATCATACAAGGTAAAAGTTCAGACTTGTTTGTTATCAGTTAAGAACAATGGTGATAAACAGACATCCTATATTATCAAATGAGCAATATTTGTATATATATTTATTCACGACGCTCGGATAACTGCATCATTACTGTGCTTACGCAAACGCAGTGCATCTGGTAAGGTACGATGTTGTAGTCCATAATGTGGCGTTGTAGATATCGCCACCAGCCCACCACATACGTAGTTGACTGATGAATAGGATGACCGAAACATGACAACCGAAAAAAAAATCCGTATGGTGACTAAAAATAGGCCAGGGCCAGCCAAAAATCGTAAAATGGTCACAGACGCAGTTAGCAATATATACATATAGTGACAATTCATAATATTGCAATATATTAGTATATTATGCCATTATGATTCTGCAAAAGCGGCCATTTTAGACCCCTCGAATGCAGTGAACATGACTTACTAAAGACCTGACCTTTCTTTGCTCAAGTTTTTCCTGCCTCTTATTCTGACATTAATTGAGGTCTTTAATCACAGCTGGCTGTCATTAGATGAATAGATAGATAATACTTTATTGTAAAAAAAAACCAACATATTTATGACCCATCTTGACCCTGCTATCGGTTTCACAGAATTGATTTATGATTTTAAACTTAATTACCCGCTATTTACCGTCCGCTAATTAAAGGCATTTTATTGATGCGGCCCGCCTGATATAAATGTAATAAAATTGTACAAATGAGGAATTTAATATCTTTTTCCCGCATCTTCGTCCGCGTCAAAGAAACATATCTTAGGGATTCGGTAGTATTAGTACCTTTCAAATAGTGAAGAACATTTTGAGGTGAAAATGCCTAACTTTCATTTAAACTATATCATGAAAAAGTCATTCAATGTGGTTAAATGAACTTAAAGAGTTGTATTGATTATATTTTAATGATTATAGTTCTGTAACTACGTACGAAAGAAGAGGAGAAAATATACAAGAACAAAGAAGAGGACATAAAGAACACAGAAGAGGAAGACACATAAGAGGAGTGTTGGCCGTCCGGCGGCGAGATGGGCAGACGACATTGTTGCCATTGCGGGAATATCCTGGATGAGGCTGGCACAAGAACGTGGAGCTGGCACAAGCAAAGAGAGGCCTATACCCAGCAGTGGGTGAAGTCAGGCTGTTAATTAACTACATACGTATTACTTGCGCAAATCATATTTACACCAACAAACAACCTTACACTGACCTGTAAATAAAATTGAATTTCGCGGGTTACTCTGGCGCTTCCATCTGAAATCGAATGCGTCGTTTCGGAAACTACAAGTGTCTCCTACATCCAAGCTTACAAACTTTACGACTTTATATTAGTCGAAATCCTCACCAACCTACCTAATCTCGTTGGAAAGAAGTTAGTGACGAATAAGTTTTGAACAAGTTACGGATTTTATCATCGTCACAGATTATCGAAGAAATTGGATTTCAAAGATTTAAGTTTAAGTAAGATGGGAAGATTTTGCTCACGCACGTGCCTAGATAAACACATGTTTTATGCGAATAGAAATATACATAAAGCCTATAGTTGAATTTTCGTTCAAGTTATTTTGGAGTATCTAGACCCATGTCTAGATACTCCAGTCTAAATATGTGTTATGTATTCCTGGCACACGAAATTCTAAGCTTTATATCTTGAATACCTAAAAGTATCCAGAATTCTAGATCCACTCTAAATGTGTCTTACGTATTACTGGCACACGGATTTCTAAGCTTGATTTCTTCTATACCTTAAAAGGTAGAAATATTTCACTAGTTCACTGCCTATGTTTAAATGATTAGGCAGCTTTCACGCAAACAATCAGAGGAACAAGCAATCAGAGGAACAAGCAATCATCGAATTTCAGGACCGCTGAAACATAAAAAGTGCTTGAAGTTCGTATTTCAAAACCCGATGAGAGGGATCAAACGAAAAATTCTTTGCTAATTAAGATTTTGCTTTCAAGTTTTAAACTGGGTTAATTGTAAATTCAAGTAGAATTATTCTCCTGGGTTCAAAATATTCCTCCCATCCACGAAACTGATTTGGAAATGCAATCAGGAGGGAGGGACGAATCGCATGTGATTAAAAGATTGAAGAATATAAATGTTGATGGATGGAGAGGGAGAAGAAGACCAAAGAAACATCCATCGTTTCTGATTGTGTGAGGAATGATATGAAAGAAAAAGGTATAAATGATTGCATGACGGTTGACAGGGGAATGGAAAAAAACTGGTTTCGTCGACCCCAAGTAACATATATGGGGCAAGGGCAGGAAGATAATGATGACCCACGAACTTAATTTTTTAAACACCTGGTCAAGGAAAGTCATATTAATACTTTTCACATCTCCCTGTATCCGATTTGTGATCAGGAAAATACTAGGTATTGACTATCCGCTCAACACGACATGGAATAATGGAAGAAATATTTTTTTTGGAGCTATGGAGCCATGTTTAATGTGTTGGTTTTCTGGCAGGTGTGAGTGGCAACGCCGGGAGGGTATGCCCTAGAAGGTCATACGCTGACCTCATTGGTGAGGTTCTTCAGAAAGGTCAGGTGCGTAGTACTCGCAACCGACGAGCGTGTATGACCAGTTGTATGAACTTGGACGAGGCAAAAGGAGAATGTAAGGATCGTAGCAGGTGGCGTTCTATGGTTTCTGCCTACCCCCATAGGAAAAGGTTGCGAGTTTATGTATGTGTATGTGGTTTTCTCACCACCTCAAAAAGCTTCAGAAATGTGGTTGTCTGTACGTTGGTTGGTGGCTGTCCATATTTAACAACTTTGCAAACATATTGTAGCAATTTGGAAGCCAATATAACTAGACACTACGTATAGTACCTTATTCCCGAGGGGAAGCCGGCAAGAATCGGCTTCTCAGGTGCCTTCAGGCCTGATATTTACATATATCCTACATTAAAATACTCGCTTCCATTGATAACACGCCAAATCATTTCTGGAGTGCCGCTAAATATAAACCCTAAAGTAAAGTAATTTAGTTTGCGTATCACTCAGTCTCCAATCACGCATCCATTTTTGATAAGCCACCGTACCACGTAACATCAAACATGTTTTTATACTTCTACCTAAAATAGAAGCGTTTATTCAAAAGTACATCAAGCTACCCGAAACTGTCAAATTTTTCCAAACAACCTTGAACCTAATACTTCAGCGATAAAGTTGAAAATGTATTAAAGAAATCTGACAGGTTCAAGTAGCCTGATGTGTTGGTGGAAACAATTATGACAGCGATGTGGAGGAGTACTTAGACGCCCAAGCGTCCTGTTGTTTATATAAATTAATGTAAAACTATATGATACTTTTAATTTAAAACTATATGATTTCTATAAAATAAACTTTAAATCTTTCACATCATTAATTTCGAATTAAAAACCCTATGAAACTTCCTTCCTAGCCTATTTATTAATTATGAAAAGGACTGGTTATTATGAAACATTCACTATCAAATTTTCCCGGATTTACTGTTGCTAGCAAAAACAACGACTTTTCTATTAGGGCGAAAACATAGTTTTAATTGTGTTACTAAAAGTTCTGTCCGTAACTAATCCTAAGTACCTACATCTTTTAGTTATATCCTTATTATTCCTAACAACAACCTTTATAGAACTGAAAGACTATGTAATCAAGAACACACTTCTAATTCGGCCAGCATCCGAAAGTTCTCGAAGCAACAAGCTCATCAAGAATAAAAATTGAACATCGAGTTCTACATATACCATCTCGCCTCTGTCACTTTTATACCTAGATGACAGACTCTTTCAAATAGCTTAATGTCTTATATTCAACGAGGTACACGCGGATGACCGCCATTTTGGTTCAACTTACGGAACCAAAATGGCGGTCATCCGCGCAGGTACAATAATGGATTGAGACCTGAAAATGTGTTAATTCAAGGTCAACTTACGTGCCGCCAGCTGTAACACACACTTTTCGGGTCTCAATCGGTCTCAATCCATAATTGTAACTGCGCGGACGACCGCCATGTTGGTTCAACTTACCTACGTGCCGCGACCTGTACTGTACCTAAAACCCTTTGGCCACTTTACAAACAGCTGACAACCCCAATGTTGACATAGGACAAACTACGTTATACGGCCAACTTCGCATAAATACACACCCACATTACTCGACCAACATATTATCTGTACTGGCGGTAAATCAGAGAACTAAAATAAATATATATGACAGCTTGACATATTGTTGCATTTGCCTACTTCAATTGTAAAGTTAAACTGGTCGTATTACGTACATACTCGTACATACATAGATCTACGCCCTTTTCCCATGGGGGTAGGCAGAATCCACAGAACGCCACCTGCTACGATCCTTACATTCTCCTTTTGCCTCGTCCACGTTCATACATCTGGTCATACGCAGTTGCGAGTACTACGCACCTGACCTTTCTGAAGAACCTCACCAATAAGGTCGCTGGTCGAATTGTACGCAGTAATTGCGCTGTATGAACTTTACACAGACGTGCAGTGTTCGCCAGCCTCCAAGATGATTTATGGCAATAAAATTCGCGGCAGACATTTATATTGGCACAATTATTGTGATGGACGACTGTCGGTGACATATTGACACACTGACCGCCCGTGATGAGCTGTATTATGTAACTTTACTATTAATTTTATGTTGTTGAAGCGATGATAATTTGTAAATGGAACAGGATGATAAAGTTTGGAGCTTTTTAAAGTTTATTATTCTGTTTCGTGGAGATTTTTGTTGAATTATTGTGCAATCCTTCTTCCTACTATATCCTACCTTATATACTCGTATATATATAATATAATAAATGCGAAAGTTCGTGAGGGTGGATAGATAGATGGATGGATGTTTGTTACTCTTTCACGCAAAAACTTCTGAACAGATTTGGATGAACATTGCACACAAACAGTTTATTACGTGGGTTAACAAATAGGATACTTTTATCCCGGTAGTACGATCCCGTGGGACAATTACCGCGGGCTATGCCGCGGGCATAAGCTAGTCGTGTATAAAAAAGTAATTGAGGGAGTGACTGAGTGAGAGAATGGACATAGATATAATTATGTCTACTGTATATGCAGCAGTAAAAACGATCACGAAAAGCTGTCCTTTTCTACAATCAGTGTTGCCCACAAAAACAGATGAAAATGACAGCTTTAACCAATTTCGTACTTGTTTTCAATATGAGGATCTATTTATATTCTATAAGACCTCAATCATCTTATCACAGTGGGCCATCACATTCACCTTCAAATAAATGTTTTGTTGTTGCTAAACTTTTATGGCGTCAAGTGTATATTTAGCTTGCGTGTTTCTTCCACTATTCATAAATGGTACTTGCTACGTACGATATTCTCAAACAGATAAAAGAAAGAAATTCGCGTTATTGCAAAGATAACCTAAAGCTACTCTTTATTTTTGAAATTTAATACTGTTTTTCCCTTTTCTCGCGACTTTATAAGTCGAGGGTTATTTTCGTGGCCAGCTTAAAAAAATCCGCACGTGTTCAAAGATTTTCTGATTTCACAATATTGACTAAACTAAATAATCAAATTTTGTAGTTTGTTTTACAAACGTTCGAGTTTAGACTTTATTTTACAACATGTGTATAAAATTACATTGACGTAATGGAAAACAAACTGGAAATTTCACTGACGCACATTATTCAACCAGAAAACTGCGTGTTTTGATCGCGGCTTATCATAGGTATATTCAGTTTACTAACTAACTAGTAACTGGCCCTAGTACGAACGTACCGTCGTCCGTTGCAGAAATCGTGTGTACGTTTCCGTTACGTCTAAAGGAAACGAACATACGATTTCTGCACTGAAAAGACAGCTACCTTAAGGCCAAAAATGGCCATATACTGAAAACAACTTACCATTCAGAGTAATTTCTTTCTTGTTCTCTATTCCCGCTACTTTTGGTTAGGAATTCGAAATGGCGAGAAGAAAGAAACTGAAGTAGTACCTCATTATTAAAAACAAAAATAAACGACTTGCAAAAAACTAAAAAAAGTGGAAAGTAACTTTACTTTCGGAAGTTGTTGCTCACACACTTTTATTTTAGACAAAAAAATCCAAGAATTGCGCCAAAATAAATAAAAAACAAATATATATTTGTCTATTTTTCGTTTTTTCCATAAATTTTTTTTTTTTTTTAAAGGTACTTTATTTTTTTATAGCTTATTTTGAAAAATGTTGACAACCCTAGCTACCACATGCTTTTCGTTTTTTTTTGCAACAACAAGTAGGTATAACCCAAAGATATGACTAAAGTCTTAAAACTAAGTTTTAACACGACTTTTAAATTCTAAGTCGTTTAAATTTGCACGTGCGTACGTGCATGTTTACTCCGCGCATTTGTGCTAAGCCCACGGAAGTTTCAGTGGCCATGAATCATTATATATTTATAACTAATATTTTATGTGTTTGCTGCTTCAATCATATGATTATGATATAATATCATGTTGTGTAAAGAGAACTCATGCGATCAGTCCGTTAGAAAACCGCTTATTTCTCGCCATTTTAATCTACTTCAATGGTCTAGTAAAGGCAAGCGCTAGATCTGAGCACCATGTTCTAGATTTGAAGCTAGTTTTTGGTTTCATTCTGTATTTTTAACAACAAAATTCAAAAAAAGCCTTTTCTTCAAAAACGGTTGAACCGGAAACCTTTGACATACACCCGGAAGACCCCGACTTCTCTGTTCTATTATGTTCTGGTACTCTCATTAGCTTGGCAGAAAAAAACCCTTTGTACTGTTGAAGGTCTCATTACCTACAATGATTGGTACTCCGTTTGAAAAAAAGCATACATTATGGGAACAACTGAGACGTATGAATTCGTCATTCGTTTCTGAACCTTGAGAGCCGTAGACGATGTAACATTCTATCAGCGACAACGATGATGGAAAAGGCATACAGTATGACCACTTTGACTTTGCAGTTCAAGGTAGTGCTGCTTGTAATGAAAAAATGCATGATTATGTCAAACTTGGTAATTTATTTTTGTTCTGTGTTTTCCTGCCAATCTATTTGATGTCACACCGACCGAAAACATTCCACAGGAGAAATGGTGAAAGAAATTGTTTTATTGTGTCGGAGACATTCTAGATTGATACTGGAGTGGAGACCACGCATTGGAAACCGCAGCGTGGGACGGCCACCAGCTAGATGAACCAACGAACTTGTTAAAACTGCAGGGACGCTGGATGCAGGTGGCATTGAACCGGACACGTTGGAAATAGATTGGGGAGGCCTATGTTCAGCAGTGGACAGCAACGATGATGATTTTAGATTGGTATCATACACGATGAATCTAATTAAAGCTTTCAAGTTTCGAATGAACTCGTTTTTATGTGAAAGGGACAAGTTGGAGTCAAAACCCAAATAGGAGTCAAAATCTGAATAAAGAGTTAAGAATGCTATATTTTCAGAAGCACCGTTTATATTTTCAGCAACTCACAGAAATTGACAATTTCATTATAAAAATCTCTTGAAAAGAATTCAATATAATAATTTCAATAAATAATAATTTTCCATTTAGATCAATTAATAAAATGTTTTGTTTCACTGATTTTCACATCCTTTAACAAATAAAATATATACGATACGAACGAAAAGTTATGCCTACGTTTATTTCCAAAAAATAAATCGTTTCTACTGAGTATATGTGTATTTTCTACGAAGATCAATCCGTATAATTCTTATTATGATACCCCACGAATATGACAAAAGAAAGATTGAGCCCCGTTTTATCGTAAATGGTAGGAACCTATGATAGGGAGGTCATGTCATTCAAACTAAATCGATCTCTCTCGACAATAGCCTAGCTATAGGCAAATCACTTTCTTCAGAAGATATAAGGTACTTTGCATAAAAACTCCTTCCTGACTGTGAATATATTTAGTACACCTACGTCACTGCCGACGACGACGACTATACTTTGTTGGTCTAGTAGTCGCAATCGCGACTGCTGAGCATGAGGCCCTGGATTCCCGTGTCGGGCAAATTGTTATTGGGTTTTTCCATCAGTAATTTCTTAGTAGCAGCCACGGAGTCTGGATTTGTGCCCGGTTGATGGCAATAGACTCACCCCCTATTACAAGGGACTTAACCATAACTGGCGAAATTTGGGTGTACTATTAGGTACACCTCTGCCTATCCCTTCGGGTATTACAGGCGTGATGTTATGATCTTATGACTCAACATACTTCTGAATTTCCCTGAGCCCGACATCTATAGACATGTTCCCGTCTCTAAGCATGACAGTTACGCCATTGAAACTAAGGTGGAAGCCAAGCCAGTAACATTTGAGGAAGGAAAAAGAATCTACACCATATTAGCACGTGTTACCCATATTGGCACGTGTCGGTTTGTCAACCCAAAAAGCCTGTTCAAATATAATAATGCGAAATGCAATTATAATTCCAAGGTGAAACTTTGTTATAGGAAAAGTATCAGTGAATAAAAGTAATAGCAACGACGAATCGCAAAAAAAAAAGAAATTAATGGTGAAAATGCTGATAAATGTTTGTCTGTTTCAATAAACTAATATTCGGGTGAGACAGAACCTGTTAAAGTTGACAAAAAAAGTAAAGTTGAAAATGCTGATAAATGTTTGTCTGTTTCAATAAACTAATATTCGGGTGAGACAGAACCTGTTAAAGTTGATTAGATTTAGTACGAATGTGGATAAACCAAAAGGAGTATACAATAAACTGTACAAGTTCACAGGCGGTCGACCAATTTTCAACCTTATTACTTAGAGCAGAAGGGTCAAAAGTGTCGGACCCTCAGTGCACTCGGTAGTATCCAAAGGTACACTCTCGCCGATATACTCCGAGCCAGGGTGAGTGTGAAAGTGTATTTTAGTGTATAAAGGGTGTAAACAGACTCTTAACGAAGCCGAAAGGCACTTGTTCTCCCCGTCATCGCGCGTCATTGCGATCATTTTTTTGTTCTAGACCATACCTGGGAACCTTCTAGTTACGGAGATATTGGGGGTCAAAGTTGCAACTTTTTCACAAGTTTTTTTTTAAATACTTATTTTTAATGTAAGATTTTTACTTTAAACACCTCCAGGACACCCTTACTATTCAATCCATCGATCAGCACAATGTTTTGAGTGCGTTACGTTGAGTTCTACTGTAAAACGTGATTTTTCAGCCCAAAAAAAAAGGCGTTTCCCAGCAAAAATTTTTGCGTAAAGTTACTTAGTTTGATGTACATAATGCTTGGTTGACGGCTTCGTGAAGAATCTGTTTACACCCTGTATTGTAGCGCTCGTATAGCCTCGGTGTTCCTCGCTTGCTCTCCGTCCCGTGTCAGTTTTAGCGATACTTCTCGGAAGAGACATAGAAAGAGCTCTCGGACGAGACACCATTTGGATCATAGCGCTCAGTAGTTTCTACCTGCCCTCATAGGAAGGTTTCAGCTTATTTTTAGTTACCTACTCATGATTGTTAGTTATTTTCGTCTGTAGAAAGTCCACTGCCACATTCGAAGTTACTAGAAACGTCCATATTTATTTTGGGGCGAAGAGAACAAGTTAAGTCCATATACCTATCAGACCTTATGCCAATTGAAATCAGTACTAAATCATTCAGATTTCATAGTTTCAATTCTAATCCAATATAACGAATGTAACTCGGTCTATATCTGCTTGTCTGATAATTTGTGAATGAAAACGTGATTTTTCACCCCAAAAATAAAGTCGTTTTTTGGATAAAGCCCCCAGCAATATTTTTTGGATAAAGTTACTTAATTCGATGTAAATTCTTGGTTAACGGCTTCGTGAAGAGTCTGTTTACACAGTCTGTGGATAAAAAACAAAAATAAAATAAAAGTCATGTCTCGAAAGTTCGGTCGAATTTATGCTGTCTTGGCTTCCGTACGTTTTTTCTCTTGTGACCACTGAAAACTAGCGCTGTGATGTGGCCCCATAGCAAAGCATTTTTTTTTTTTTTTTGCGTATGGGAAATCATCAAATGACGAAGCATCATGCCGAGTCGTGCTGAAAGCCGAAGAGTAAACTCATCTTTTTTGTTCTGTTGTATTTATTAAATATCTGGTATTTTTTTTTTTTTATAATTCATTATGCACTATAAAATATTTATTTTTCGCAGGGACTTGACTTCTACCATGTGTGAGTTGCACACATGTTTTTTTTTTCTTTCTTTGCAGGACAAACCGCAAACAAACCCGAACTCTGCCTGAAAATGAACTGGTTTTAGACTAAATAGGCTTGTACTAGGCCGCATTCGCCTGATGTAAAGCAACGACACGGCCTAGAGTGGAGCACTCTTGCCTAGAAGAAACCGAACTAAAGTAGCTGTTAGTGTCCGTTTTGAACGAATCTTTCCTTTAATTATGGCCACTTGGCCTTGAGATATTCGGAGCCTATAAGACTTCATTTTATGCAATGACATAAGTGTTAATGGAATACACTATCCACGTCATAACTTTCCTAATAATTATAACTTCATAGCTCATATTTAGGTTCACATTCAGACTCACAATACAGGGGGCCAGCTTTCTAGGAATTCTTCACTCGATTCCATCGCCATTTTCCATAGACGCATTTAATTTTAGTTGATGTCATGTCAAAGACTCAATGATCGTGAGTCGAGAGAACAATGGCCGTCGCACATTATAGACAGTATGTTCAGTTCAACCTAATTAATGGAATATTATTGAAAGACTCAAAAACCTAGTAAGAACCTAGTACGCCTGACATTGGAAGGTTCACTTTTCTTCTTCGTTTTTAACGGTAAGATCACACATTGAATGGTTATATAATAATGCAGGTACACTCTCAGAAAATTACAATTTTTTTTCTAGAAATCTAGGTACCTGTTGATTAAATCATCATCTTCCTGCCCATTTCTCATGCTATTTGGGATCGGCGTAACACGTTTGTTTTTTCCATTCTCCCCTGTCAATCATCGCCAGTGGTCGGAGTAGGTAGAGCTGTTTTAGCTACTTGCGGCATGCGGACATAACATGGATATGCCAAATATTTCCCGGAATCCCGGGAATTCTCGGAATATTTCCTTGTGCAGTAAAGTATATTTAGTATTGTTTCTAACAGTTTTACTTAATTAATTCATATTTCACGAAGCTACCTCTAACAACATTCCAGGATCCCTGTGTGTGTATATAAGTAAGTATATACTGTTTAGGTGCTCACCTACTACCTGCTCATAACTGCCCACTTACCCATATTAACTCACTTAAATCAATCGTCAATTTCAAAATTCCGGGATTTCAGAGGCATATCCATATTAACATCAATGTTTGCGGTCAGTCACCCCAAACAGCTCTACCTACTCCGACCACTGATCATCACACCATTATTTACTCCTTTTTCCTTCATAAAACCCTGCAGATTTAATAAAGCTTATTTTTGTCGTCAATTTGGTTGTTCCATCCAAATTGGAAGATTATAGCAATTAAAGCCAAAATATACCAGAGTAAGTATTAAAGTATAATCCGAACTGAGTCCCGAGCTTATACTGAATGCTTTTAATAAGGATAATAATCTATCGTGTAGGAGAGATTCATGATCGGAATAAAGACTGATGGCGTCCGTGAATTATACTGAACATAATATGTAAGTAGTCGCAATAATATTCAAAGCAATTTTATTGGTAATATTTATTTTAGTTTTTGATGGTATTCAGTCGCAGTACCGACCGAACAGCTTAGCTTGTATATATCATCATCTGCCTACCTTTTCCCAACTATGTTAAGGTCGCGTTACAGTCTAACCGAAAGCTGCTGAATACCTGTATTTTACATAGAGCGACTGCCTATCTGACCTCCGCAACCCAGTTAGTACTGGGTAATACGATACCCCTTAGTAAGACTGGTTGGCAGACTTTCGGGCCACACACACTTTAAGGTTTCTATGACTCTTCATACAAACAGACAGTCGGCTTGCCATAACTTACAGTGATTTTTAACTCTAGCCACTCCCTTGATGGCATTGTTATTCGTAATATATATTGGCAGGAGAGTGAGTAGTGATGGTGACCCAGCAATTTCATCCAGATCCGCGCAGCAACCAACAAACATACATCCAAACTCTTGCATTTGCAATAGTAAGTAAGATCAGTATAAATTATGCTATTCTATAAACAGGGATTATGTTCAGAGTAAAAACCTATGGCATTTGTAAATATACTGAAACTCAATAAGTGGTCGCGGTAATGTTCATAACGATTTTATTGGCCTGTGAATTTATATCATTTATCTCCCATTTGTTGAAACCATTTGACTGAGCCCTGAAAAACACTAGAATGGGTCCTCAAACAGAGAATTTGTGGAAGCAAATAATATATTCCAAACATTGAATGTCCCAAGAAACAAAACAAATGAAAACAACGAATAAACACACTCTTATTTGTTTATAAACATACATAAACATGTGAACGTTCGTTTTACTGAATTCAGGAAAATAACAGATAATTATTAGCCGGAGATTATATTTCAGGAATTTATATAATTGTTTGTTTTCTATCAATTGAAAGATAAAATAAATAGAATAAAAGCATTGGACCTTCAGGAAAACGAGAGTTTCCGAACACGAAATTATAATATTTGATTTATTTACAGACTGGACAAAGCTTTCCTTAAGGCAAACGATGAGAGAACGTTCGATAAGATTTTTTCCTTAATATCATTATAAATATGATAGTTGGTAAGTTTATTACTCAACCACGCAAAAACGGTTGAACTGATTTGGATGAAATTGGCAAACAGATGCTTTACAACCACGTCGGTCGTCGGCCTAGGTCGTAAACTCTCAGGACTACTTGCAAGAATAAATGCTAACACGAGGTTAAATTGACAATATTGTATGATAAACTGTCAATTTAACCTCTTGTTAGCATTTAACTCTGAGTTAAGTTTTTCGTGCAAGTGGGCCAGAATGTCATTTAGCAGGATAAAAATTACTTTTTTTTTTTTTACGGATGGGAAATCATCAAATGACTTCTCCCGCTCTGGGCAGAGCGGAAGGGAATGTCAGACTTCTACTGACTTAAACCCATCCATGTTCCTTCCTTGCCCTTTGTGTTCCAGGGCCGCGGTATCTCTTTCGAACAGCCCGCAGCAGGATACACACAAGGAGGAACACTTAAAGTAAGGATAAAAATTACTTTAAGTGTTATTTTATGATACTTTCTATCCCGCTAAATGACATTTTTCAAGAACCTAGTGTAAAATAAAAGAAACTAGTTCCTAATATACCTAGAAATAAATACCACCTAAATATATACCTAGATTTCGCCAGTTATTTAAAAGTCCCATGTAATAGGGGGCGACCCTATTGCCATCAACCGGGCAGAAATCCAATCTCCGTGGCTGCTACTGAGAAATTCGTGCATACTGTGCATACAGTCAATTTAAAATATACCTACTAATCCAGTAGATACAGATAAAGCTCTCCTTCAATGTCATCTGAAAGTCACATTACTTGTATTGAAAAAATATTTGTCTATTGACAAGATAAGGTCTACCTATAAAGAAACTCTATCTACAAAGTTTCAGTTCAGTGACACTTAAATTCAATCTTTATGCGCCAACACGTTCTAAAATGTGTATCTATTTGCATTGGAATAAAGTATAGGTGGTAATGGTACTTAAAGGCCAAGGTGGTATAATACAACAAAATTGGTAAATGTTGTTAATTTATCTTGTTAAAAGTTTATACACAAAGTTTAAATTAAATTGAAAAAATATATCAGGCCCAATGAAACCCAAAAATCATTACCACCATTAAAGTTTGAAGAAAAAGAAGAAAAAAAATAAAACCTAATGGCATTCAATATTTTTTGATCTCAAATGGCCAGAAGGAATTTAAAGTTGGTTGATAAACAAAGATAGGTTCGACTAAATAGGTTTGATTTTTATTGCATTCAGACAGTAATAGGAATTATTATAGAATTAAACTACATTGATTTAAAACCTCAAACCATTACAATCGTTTGTCTGTTGCAATAGCTTCATTAATTCCAACCAATATAATTAATTGTTTAAAATAATATGAACCATAATCCGCCTTATATAACAACGATTGTTACAGAACAAACCGCTAAGTATTTTTAATTAATCCCATTACTTTTTATGGCATTTTTATGGAGGCCACTTTACGTAGACTGACCCAAATTGATTCAAGGGTAGTATGAACTTTTTAATAAAAGAAAACGTTCACTTGATCTGAAAATTGTGAGGAAAACCCAAAATGGTTGTTGGGTGGAGTTCGAGTTATTTTTTAGGGTTCAAAGTGAAAACCACATATATTTTAACAAACTTTTATTTAATTTGTAATGTTTGATTAGGTCAAATCTTCTTAACGTTATCCCGGGTAACATAGACTAGTGAACATAATAATAATAATAGGGTTGCTATGGTTCACGAATAAAAACGGACATATTTTTAAGCTATTGCATAGCTTCTGGCGGGCCTTGAGCGTGGAGACCGAATCCAGAAATTCCGTAACGAAAATAACCTAACGAAAATAACCTAACACCTAGTGCCTAACACGTAGTGTCAGATATTGACAAGCCTAGGTTATTATTTTTAATCTACTGCTGGAGCTAGGAGGTTAGGTTGTATAGGTTTTACCTATGCTCCAGCAGTAGATTAAAAATAATAACCTAGGCTTGTCAATATCTGACACTACGAAAGTGAATAAATAATTATAATTACATAAGTTGATAAAAAATGCTATGCAATAGCTTTACCGCGGCAGTCTCCGAGTGCCACACGTCTTTTTTTTTATTCTAAATTCATTTAAGTATTAGTACACATAAATCATCGTCTAGAACTTGTTTCAGGATGATTTCCTTCACTGTTTTAAAAGATTTTATAAAATTTACCTAAGTTAAGCAAGATGTTCTCAAATTAGTACATTGTATTTTTGTTTTAAACAAAGATAACATTATGAACTTTGAACAGCCAATCACATGCGAATATTTTTTTGCGCAGTTAGTGTAAACGATTAATATCACTTTACTTTATGGGAACAACATTTTCTGTCACCTAAGTTTAGATATGTCACTATATAACTGCAATACCCTAATTCCAATATCTATTGCCAAGAAATATATTAGTTATCACATTAATCAAAGGGCCTTATAAATGCATTTTCTATGATATCTATAAATAATATTTGAAACTAAAAAAGTAGATCTATCATCTAAATTGAATCACTAAATAATATCATTTTATTTTATTTTATGTTATTACCGCAGCGCTTGGGTAATCAGTAATTAACCTAAAAATTATCCTAAAAGTCTTGCTAAGTGGCATGAGGAGCGTAAGCCGAAGGCCGGTGAAGCGACGACGACATTTGTGACAGAAAGTGGGTTTGTAATGTAAAATGCGAGCGTAGCGAGCGCGCGTCATGAAGTCATCGCAGCTGGTAGAATTATTTATTAGGTAAACATTTTTACATTGTTTAGTGATTCAATTTAGGTGACAGATCTATTATTTTAGGAACAAATATATATTAGGTCATTGAAAATGCATGTATTAGGTACCTAACTGATAAAATCATACCCTTACTTTATTATGCACTCAAGTTTCGTTATCGCGCCATTATTTGCAAGAATTATTTTACTAACATCCGGCGAAAAACAAATCTCGAATAACGTGGATGTTGGTTATCTCGATATTATAGAAAAATAAGCTCCTTTTCTCTAGTGTGTTGACGTCGTTTGGTAGGTCTACCCATTTGTCACTATACTCTCGGTTCCATAACGCATCGAGCGCAATAATAAACTTTGCGCAATTTCAAGAAAATGTTTTTTTTTTTCAGATCTGCCTTGTTGCTACAGTTGTGCAAAGGTCTCGTAGCATCTCACTCACTAACTTATTAATTATTTTTTCTCTACTTTATTCCCTTTTTGCTTCCCTAGATGGCTATTAGTACTATAAAATCCGCAATACACTAAAAACTCCTGAACGAAACTTCCAAGGTCAGACCTTAGATATTAAAGCTTCTTGGGACAAGCCCCACTTAAGTGCTCTCTTCTTGTCAAGTTCAGCCTGCTGTGGTCACACGGGTAGAAAATGAGTCCAATATACTAACATTATTACGAAATGAAATACTTATTTTTAGACCCAAGCCACGTGTATCCATAACTGGAGTGCGTGGAGTTCGATAATTGTCCCACGGGATTATACTACCGGGATAAAAAGTATTTTATGTCCTAATCCAGATTATGAACTATCTGTGTGGTAAATTTCATCAAAATCCAAAAAAGGAACAAACATCCATCCATCCATCTTTACAAACTTCGCATTTATAATATTTGAAGTTTGGAAGTAGGATAGTACGATTCTAAATATTTGTATGTATCCAGCCAGTATCAACATACATAAGCTCAATATATAAGCTCATACTTGCTGGTAGGATTTTCCCGTGTCATATCATAAAAGGTTATTAGGTATATTTTCATTTCAATAACGTTCACAAGATATAATAAACGTGAGTTATACCAACTATTGATATAATTTCTTTAGATATAACATTTATATACTCTAAAACTTATTTCGTATAACGTTATTGGATATAACGTTTTTTAATCGAAAATCATTAGGCCTATCGTATATAATATATATTTATACCATCTCCATGGTTAACAACCTGATTCAAACTCTAAATATTCTTTGTGCTGTTTGCGTATTATCATATTAGACTAAATAGGTTTTATGTCTTTTGAGTGAATATCAAACGTTTTTACATTCAATGTATGTTATGGTTAAAAAATGTGTTAATTATATTGGCTGATCATTATATCTAATAAAATTATAGATTCAGTTGTTATATCTTGTAAATATTTGAGATTTTGTAATTATATCATAACTTACCCATAATTCGCGCCATAACCGCAGCAACAGCTAACTCTTACTACAAAACCGATTTCAAACAAAAAGGATAAAAATCTTTTTTTTACACAGGGTTTGTGGTAACTGAATATTTTGGAATCTGAAATCTGGCAACACCGCTGGCTGGCATATTAGACCACGCAAATATGGAAAACCACCAGGACAAAAATATAATCTCCGTCTTGTTTTATTTAAACGAATTTTGTGGAATTTGTGAAAATAAATTAACCATTTCACATTGGACCTTTTTGTTTCCACTTTATTACTTCAATGATAATTTAAAAATAAAAAGGCCTAATGTAAAATAATAGAAATTAAGTACCTAGGTGTATTTTATGTCTTCATGTCTTCAGACTGCCTCGTTGGTCGAGTGGTCGCAAGCGCAACTGCTGAACATGAGGTCCTGGGTTCGAAAGTGCTATTGGGTTCTTCCATCAGAAATTTCTCAGTAGTAGCCACGGAGACTGGATTTGTGCCCGATTTATGGCAATATAGGCTCGCCCCCTATTACATGGGACTTAAACATAACCGGCGAAATATGGGTGTACTATTTGGTACACCTCTGCCTAACCCTACGGGGATTACAGGCGTGATGTTATGTAAATTTAATGTTTTGAACAAGGAAAATACATAGTATATAAAGTGATTCCGAGTATTTCAATCAGCACGCATAATAATTTATCGAACTTATTTTATTCAATTCAGTCTATTTTATAAGATGAATAAATCAATGCTGAGGTCTACCTACTTAAGCGGGCTTCTAATTAAATATTTAAGGTCACCGCTTTCAGGGTTACGGGACTGTTCGAAAGAGATACCGCGGCCCTGGAACACAAAGGGCAAGGAAGGAACATGGATGGGTTTTAGTTAGTACAAGTCTGACACTCCCTTCCGCTCTGCCCAGAGCGGGAGAAGTCTTTTGATGAAAAAAAGGTCACCGCTTTCATTTTTTCGTTGATCAATTAAATATTTATGGTAATTTTAACGCGGAATCTTTTAGATCACTACATGTATATATGTTTCTTCGTGTTCCATAGATTTTTGAACAAAAGACACACATACACTCCCCTCGAAGTTAATAGTTTGTGTAGTTGTTTTTAATATGTATAAGTTTATTATTGTACTTATAAAATTATTTTATGTATCATATGTATCATATCTCTGACCCTTCGTTGCCTGAACTGAAAATAAAGTGATAAATAAATAGTTATTTTTCTTACGACAGCAACCCGGTCAGCAACCCACCAGCAACCTTGTGGCACCGAAAATAAAGATCATTTTGATTTTGAACTGTGAAAGGACTTTAGGTAAATGTTTAATTACATTTTCTTAAGTGATCTTTAAAATTTATTCTAAACTAGCTTAAGCCCGCGGCTTCGCTCGCGTGGAGTTCGGTAATCGTCCCACGGGGTCGTACTACCGGGATCAAAAGTATTCTATGTGGTAATCCAAGTTATAAACTATCTTAGTGCCAAATTTCATCCAAATCCAGTCAGTAGCTTTTGCGTGAAAGACTAACAAACATCCGGCTGGATGTTTGTTACTTTTTCTAATCCTGACATCCATACATCGTCACAAACTTTCGCATTTATAATATTAAGAGGAAGCTTTAGGTACCACATTAGGCTAAACCCAACAGGAGCAGCTCGTGGCTAAATAATAATAGCCGCTCAGGTCAATCTTAAGGTTAAGCCGTGCTTGCCTAGGTTGGTCTGTAAATGGGTGACCACCCATTACATACCGAGTTTCCTCCGTGCCTCAGAAAGCACGCTAAGCCGTTGGTCCCAGCTGTCATTTAAAGATCTTTGACAGTCCTTAGGTCAACCAGTCTTACCAAGGGGTATCGTATTACCCAGTACTAACTAGGTTGTGGAAGTCAGATAGGCAGTCGCTCCATGTAAAATACTGGTATTCAGCTGCATCCGGTTAGACTGGAAGCCGACCCCAACGACATAGTTGGGAAAAGGCTAGGCAGGTGATGATTAGGCTAAACCCAACAAAAAATCGTAGTCTTATCCAAGTAAGGGAAGTAATAAAAAATATTGAATCTTGAAAACGCGTAACTTATTTGTTATTTTTTAATATCAACATCCATTCACTGGAAAACAAACTTTGTTTACAATCTATGAAATATGTAGATGATTACGTTTTTAATATCGGAAGATACGAAATTAATTAATTATTATTAGAATGTGTTTCAGAAGTTATGAAACTAACATAAAGGAAATATTATTAGCTTTTTTTTGCGCAAATCAATGAATTTTTATATTTCTTTTTTTTTTTTGCTGTTATTGAATTTTTAATTGTATTGAATTCTTAATTTGTAACGTTATTTTTTTATTTTTTCTATATTTTTTTGCGTTAGTTTATAATTTTAATGAACGTGATTTTATCATTTATTTAGATGTATGATTTCAAACACAATGTGAATTTTTCCTGAATAAATTGAATTGAATTGAAATCATAAATAATTAATTTCTACATACTTAGGAGATGAAAACGATCACAAAATTATCACATACCGAAATTATCATCTTTTGCAACCTGGCCTTTCCCAACTATTACGAAGCAGCTGAAAATCAGTATTCCACATTGAACGACTGCCTATCTGACTTGGTGGCCTACTATGACATCTTAATTAAAACAGTTGTCATTCCAGTGTGGGAAAGAGATGGCGCTAGACCCCCTGTATAGCTCTGTCTCTTTCCCACACTGGAATTAAAACTGCTTTAAGATGTCATAGTAACCCCCCAGACCTCCGCAACCCAGTAACTCTGTACCACGATACCATAAACTGAGATATTACGAACGTATTTTGTAAACATGGAACAAACCTGAAACCGAACTCCATCGCTGCACTTTTTTTTTAAATACCGTCTAGCAAAATAACTATAGGACATGTAAGTAACCTATGGGTCGGCTCGTCTGAAATTGTCAAAATTGATCAGTAATGGAGCTTAAAACGTCCACGATACACCCTTTTACTGGCGGCATATATGAGATTCGTATAATATTGTTAAGTTATTATTGAACTATACTGAACTAGATGACAAGTAATAGAGAAGTATGGAAAAAGAAGACATGCTGCGCCGAGCCCCAAATAAATTGGGATAAGGGCAGAGTTTAGAACTATTGGGAGACTCCAAACGTTTGACTGGCACTAACGTCGAAATACGCTTCGCTCGGGTGAAAGTTCATTATTGTTTCACTCTATGTTTAAACTGTTCACATCTGACAGATGCCAAATGAGGGGCAAAAATAGACAGAATTCATCTGGTTTCGACATAAGGACAAAGAAGCACTTACTCAGTGAGTCAGTACGACCACTTGAAGTGTGCAGGTCAAGGTGGCGTTGCTTGTCAAGAAAAAACTCCTCGATATGTCAAACTTGGTACATTGATTGTAGTTCTGTGTTTTCCCGCCTCCACAGATAAGTTGGTTGAAGTAGTTTGTGAAGTTTTTAACATATGCATTGGTTTGACTGCTACTCATGCCTATATCTTTCATATACCTATGTTGTATATTCTGAAAGTAAACTTTAATCTAATTATGCACAGACGCCGTGTCAATTTTCCGAATCAACCTTGAACCCTTGTTAAAGCAAGGGTCAAGGGCAAGGGTCTTGCTAAAGCATGATGTCAATATATGATATGTAGCGGTTTATATTGTACACACAGTTCTGGTTAGATAAATAATTATTGATGATATTATGTTAGAGCCGTCGGCCCATTCCTATCGACGAGCTCAACAAATAAATATTACAAATTAGTACAGCTCGGAGAACACTATTTTATATACAAACAAATATATTATTTGAAAAACCGGTCGAGTGGGAAATATCGTAGGGACCTTGTTACCATTTCTAAGAGCTATTGATAGAGACCCCACACAATTATATGCGTAGATTTTTTTTTCAACTTTCACTTATATGTACCCCATTATTCATATTTCATCTTTTACTTTTGTGAAGCGGTTCAAAAGACACCTACTCTCCAAATTTCAACTGTGTGGTGCCAACAGCCTCCGAGTAAAATGGCGAAAATGGATGATTTGTTTATGGTTCCAAATTCAATTTTTTGTGGTTAGATTGGCACAACTGTTTTCCATTTTGGCGCGGAGTTTGAGTTGCATCTGTTATTTAGATTAAATACAGTGCTATTTTTAGTTAAATCATATCTAGTGTGTATTGCGAATTTCATAATGTACAAAAACATCGAGCAAAGAGTTTTTCTTAAATGCATCGCCAATTGAATTTGTGTTCGGAGTCCTTGAAAATGTTACAAAAGGCTTACGGTGAATCGACTTTATTAAAAACACGTGCTTATGAGTGGTACAAAGCGTTCAAAAGGGGTCGAGATGTGATGGAAGATTTGCCTCGCTTTGGTAGGCCATCAACGTCTTCAACTGAAGTTAACATCGTAAAAGTGCAGGAAATAGTGACTGAAAATCCTCATTCAAGTTTGAGAGAGATAGCTGCTGAACTTTCTGTGTCTCACGAGTCGATCCGTGCCATTTTAAATAAACACTTGGGTATGAAACATGTTGCCGGTCGGCTAGTCCCAAAAGACCTGAATTTTCTCCAAAAACTCAATCGCATAACAGTCGATGAGGACATGCTAGAACGAGTCAATTCCGACCCAACATTCATGAAACGCATTGTTACTGATGACGAGACGTGGGTTTACCATTACGAGTTTGACATGAAAACGAGTCAACAAGCTTAGTAGTGGCGCATTCCTACTGAACCGAAACTCAAAGTCGATCTAAAGACAAAGTCATGTTGACTGTTTTCTTTGACTGTCCCGGTGTTGTGCACTCGGAATTCTCGCTGGAAGGTCAAACAGAAAATAAAGAATATTAGTTGAGCGTTATGCGGCGTTTGAGAGAGAAAATTCGACGAAAAAGGTCAAATTTGTGAAAAGAATATTCTTGGATTTTGCACCACGATAATTCGCCTTCGCAAAAGGCCACCATAGTGAACGAATTTTTGACCAAAAACTCAACAAATACCATCGAGCAACCACCTTATTCACCGAATATGGCTCCAGCCGACTTCTTTCTTTTTCCTAAACTCAAATTACCACTTCGTGGCACCCATTTTCATTAGATAGAAGACATAAAGGAGAATTCACGACGAGAACTGAACTCGATAAAATAACTTTGGATGAATAACTAACATTTTGTGTAATTATTGATCGTTTCCCGGTACTTTCTTGACAGAGTAGTATTAATGTAGGAATGTCCTTCTAGGAAAACCTACCCTATGACCTTGAACCCTAGGTATCTATTTAACTGCTCTTTATCCGATTCTGAAAATAAATAGTACTACAAAGTAACATTGTGAGCATTTATAAAAAAGAACCTCTGCTTATCACTTCGGGAAAAATCAGTCGTGGTATTATGGTAAAAAACTCATTTTTCCGTAGAAGGTTTTAAGATATTTGTATCGTAAAGCGTGGGCAGCATCAAAGTACGCTCAATTAAATTATTATCATAAAAAATCTGTAGCGGGTATTTTTTTATATCTATACTGATCGCGACGTTAGGTCGTGGTGGAGCAAAATTAAACGTGTAGTGGACTGTATACATGTATATTAAGAAAAGAAATTAAAATACAACGGTTGGTTGGAAATATTGGTCAAGAAATTATAGGACGACTGCTTCGTTGGTCGAGTGGTCGCAAGCGCGACTGCTGAGCATGAGCTCCCGGGTTCGATTCCCAGGTCGGGCAAAGTGCTATTGGGTTTTTCTATCAGGAATTTCTCAGTAGCAGCCACGGAGTCTGGATTTGTGCCCGGTTGATGGCAATAGGCTCGCTCCCTATTACATGGGACTTAAACATAACTGGCGAAATGTGGGTGTACTATTAGGTACACCTGTGCCTAACCCTACGGGTATTACAGGCGTGATGTTATGTTATGTAAAAAAATTGGTTGCCTGTAAAGTCGGTATACAGGCGAAAGTTTTACGTGACAACGACTTTGAGTGGTAAAATAATTTTAATGTGAATATTCATTCGTATAGTAGGAAGAAGGATGAAATAATAGTAACAATTTAAAACATTTATTTATACAAAGAATTATATTTAAAACATTAATTTATACAAAGAATCTCGCACTGAATTTCATATTAACAAAGTGCCTTTCACTTTTTATGTCTGTCTCTCTCGCTCTTAGGCGGGCTAGCGTGCCTCTCACTCGCTCTCATTGTGAGCGCATAACGTGAGCGGAGCGTAACGCAGTTTCTTGAAGTGTCACCCGGCAAACCAATTTATAAGACGTTGTCACGTCAATAAAATATGTCTGTTTGTAATTTCAAAATAATAGCTTTTTACTACGATATATGAATGCATATGAATGTATAAATATGTATACGGTACTTATAACAAAAACCTTTTTTTTTGTGTCTGTCTGTTTGTTCCAGCTACTCTCCGAAATGGTTAGACCGATTTTGACGGAATTTTTACTGGACAGTTAGCTGATGTTATAAGGAGTAACTCAAGCTACTTTTATTTTAGAAAATGGATTAGGGTTTCGTGCAAAAAAAAAACATGAAATTAACAAAATCCGATTCAAATAGGGAAGTTGTATTTTTATAATAATTTCACGCGGACGATGTCACGGGCAGCAACTAGTGAAGGATAACATTTGGAGGAATCGTATAAAGTTCTCTTAGCAACGAATTTTATCCATGCACACACAGCACAGCGGCACATTAAGCTTTACATTTCCAGTATAACGTGGCCTCGCTTTGTATATATTTTCTGTACAATGAGAGATCCACATAAAATGGTTTTAGATAGCTTGATCAGCCGTCGTGCGTACAATAAAGACAGAGCCATAGTCTATTGTTATCAAACGAAATTGCCATCGCCCGCGCCCACATGATACGTCGATATATTAAAATGTCACCAAGTGATATGTAAAACCCACTAACCCACAATATTTTTTGACGGCAGTCTACTGCTTGCTTTTATTAAATATTTGCAATGTTTGCCTACCAGATACGTATGAAGTTGAACCGGAAAATTAATAAACTTAGTAGGTCGTTTTGGAATATTACTGGCATGAAATATTCTGTCAGTCGGGTAACAGTGCTCGAAAAATGGCGGCAACACAAAAACGCACACTATGCTATTTATCTGCTGTCACATTCCTATCTTAAAGATAATATAAGTAGAAGTAAGAGTATGATTGACGATGCATTTTTCTTTTTTTTTTTTTGTTAATGACGCGGTCGCTATAAGGGAGCATTTTACGAACCTATATAAATTGGGTACCTACTTATAATAAAAGCGTCCGTACAACGCTGTAGATTAAAACAAAACACAATCCTAAGATAGATTACGATCTATTTCTTTACATTTATTCAAGACGGAAAGATTTCCAAGAGCATTTCACATATTTACGGATATATGTCCGACTCTCCTTATATTACGCCATGATTTGACCGACCTCCCCGAGGTAATATGATCGCATCTAACCAGAGAGAATCAATATCGTACGACGGGCTGAATGATTACTTTATACCTTTGCCATATTCTAAAAATAAAAATAAATAATGGCGGCGTTCTAGATTTAAAAGGATTTTTTTTTCACACTCAGTACTAAAGCTGATGTAAAATGATGAGTTAATAAATACTTTTCTTTCTTTCTTTAGTTATAGAAATGAATGTTGATGGATGGAGAGGCAGAGGAAAGCCAAAGAAAAGATGGATGGATTGTGTGAGGAACGATATGAAAGAGAAAGGAGTAAGTAAATGATGCCGCTGACAGAGTAGAATGGAAGAATAAAACGTGTTGTGCCGACCCCAAATAGAATGGGACAAGGAGGGCAGGAAGATGATGATTTAAGCCCGTTTTAAATATTTAGCAAATGTGTTTAACTCTAAGTACTGAACTGTTAGGAGAGTTGGTTAACTTACCTAATAACATCACATAACGCCTGTAATCCCCGATGGCTTAGGCGGAAATGTACTATAGTACACATCCAAATTTCTCCAGTTATGTTTAAGCCCCATGTAATTGGGCAAGCCTATTGCCATCAACCGGGCACAAATCTAGACTCCGTGGCTGCTACTAAGAAATTCCTGATGGAAAAACCCAATGACACTTTGCCCGACCCGGGAATCAAACCCAGGACCCCATGCTCATCAGTCGTGCTTGCGACCACTAGACCAACGAGGCAGTCACTTACCTAATAGTAACATACCTAATATATAAATCTAATAATCCTGAGGTATGTAGATTTATTCAGCGCTAATTAATTCGCTAAACGAGATTTATGGTGCAAGCCGGCCTTTAAATCTAAAAATTTTAACTACTTGAAACTCTCAGTAATCCAATTAACTATCAACGTTCAAGATTTATAAGATGGCCTCAAGTTGAAACTCAATAAGAATATTTTAAAACTTGTGTTGAAGTTTCGAAGTTACGTTCAGTCGACCGTTTGATTGAAATTCAAATTCAAATAATTTATTGTGGATCATAGGTTCATAAGATGTTGTGTTAAATACAGGTAACTCGATCTGCTATTGAGGCATACAACATTCATGTCACAAGTTAATACTTAGTTAAATATAATACAGGCAATTATATAATAGGATATGTGACAGGAAGTCAAAATAGTTACTTTTTTATGAACTGTCAAAACGCAAAATGTATACGTGATTTGTATGAAATAGCACGTTGTGACGTCATACTTATTTGGGATCAAATGTAATACTTATTATCAGTAAATCCAATTTTACAATTATATTGTCCCCCAATATTTAATTTCTGTACGGTGATGGTAGTTTTTAAGAGGAGTGGCCTTATTTCTACGTATTTTTATATTTTATTTTTGACCTTGTCAACTAGCCTATTATATCAAATTACAAATTATAGTAATGTCCAATTACAAAAGGCAAATTACAAATTGTCAAATAGCAAATTATTATTAAAAAAAAATATTCATTCAATGGTTTTGCTTCATTGTCATCTAGAAATTCTCTTATAGAGTAATACATATAACATTTACTTATCAATAACTCCTCCTTTGGATACCTATCTTCTGGATTTCCAGACTTATTCATTATTTGCGGCCATTTAAACAAGTATTTAATATTGATTTAAATATGAGTAGGTATATAAAATGTTATTAAGTTTACATCACCTAATTGTTCATGTTGGTACAATGATCACTAGGCGTGTGACCAAAACCAGTCGTATACATGGTGTAAGAGAACGCGACGCACAAACGCTCACCACATAATAAGTACATCTACTAGTACATTCTGAACCACATCATAGGTATTTTTGAAGAGAAAACTTCGTTTGGCGCACCGCACGCACGTGTTTTCGTAGAAGTTAGGCTGATCTGTCACGCTCTGAGGTGAATGACTCGATCGGGTGAACTCGGGACCGCCGCGCGCCGAGTGTACCCGAATGAGAAAGATACGGCTGTTTTCATTTTTGCCGTACGGTCTTAAGCACACACTCTATTTTTTTTTAATCAGCTGTTTCATACATTTTGACTGTGTAGTGTATTTTTTAAGTTTTACTTCTTTTGACGCGTTAATTTTTACGATGCGCGCGCACACCGTCACGAAAAACCAACACCCTGAAGTTAGCTAGTCAACATACACCCTGAAGTTAGCTAGTCAACATTTTAGTTTTATACGCCAAAGAAATATAGCTTCTTACGTGCGTAATAAGTACACACACACTTTTTTTTTAATTTCCGATGAAAAATGTCTATGTTGAAAGGTTCGAAATCATGTACTGAATACGTACGTTTATACGTACGTACGTTTGTGTGTCCGTGTCCCTTCCACCCTGTATAACAGCACCCTCTTATTTTCTAACATGTCGCAAAACGATTTTCAAATGCGTATTACCAACAGCGCCATTCGAGCGCCAATAGCCACTGTAGCTTGGTAAGGTCATTTCACTCCACAGATTACTAATATAAGGTCTACTATATCATTCTGTGACGTTCAAGAAGGCGTTAAAATAATATCACCGTGAAAGCCTACTTATTTGACACTATCAATCATCGAATAAGACAGAATACGCAATACTGTCCTGAAGGACAAAGGGCTTGGAAGATTTTTGTACGAAGCCCGGCCGGCCTAACTTCCGCCATTATTTTTTTGAAGTTGCGGGCACTCGTAGCACTTACATTGATACAGGTTTTATGCGTGATGCGTGGCTGATCAAATGAAATAATCTAGCACACAGATAGTTTATAACCTGGATTAACACATAGGATACTTTTGTCCCGATAGTACGAGCCATCAGTGAATGGACTTTAGCTTTGATAGCTTATATCTCGGAAGCGTGACACTTTAGAACATTTTGTCTTACACAAAACTTATTTTTATTATATCAGCTATCGATTAATATAAGCTACACGCGTGGCCGCTACTTTGAAAAAAAAAATAGCGGGAGTTAGGCTGGCCATTAAAAACGACTCCCCCCCCCCCATTTCAAACCCCTTTCTTATTTGAAGCATTCCTGCTATTGTATGTACTGTGAATGAGTAAAATTACCTAGATTTCGTTTTGTTAATGCTACGCGGCTACGAATTTGCTACGACTTCTCGTAGCATTGCTACGAATTACTAAGCTTGCTACGATTTTTATACCAAGTTATGGTTTATGTTTTTCTGGTTTCCTGGGAGTATGATTATATTTTTTTAGATCATTGCCAACACATAATATACTATACTATTGTATATTTTTATACACACTATCTTGACAAATAATGAGTCTTTAAATAGGAATCTTATATTGACGTGACAAAAACACAAATTTTTCAAAGTTACTGCTACCAAATATCGGTAATTATGCTACCCGTAGGCCATGCAAATATTTGTTCCGTGAGGGAATCGAACCCGCAATACGCAGCGCACTCTTTCTAGCCATTTAGGCATTTTATATGAAGGCTCGGACAATGAACTTTCCCGTCAACGATGTAGGAACTTATTCCGGGCTTATCGTCTACTTGATCAAGTTTCAATCAACAACCCGAGTGTTTGCCTTCCGATGTGAGTACGTCACAAAGTGACGTCATGCTTATCGGTACATCACAGGAAATAAACAGTGGTTTTGTGAATGACAGACCTTTTGAAAACTGTATTTTTTTTTTATTATTGAGACCACTGAAAATGGTCAAATTGTCAAGTTTGTGCAGACAGTCTTGCATAGACAGTCCTGTCTTGTCTTGATTTAAATCAGCTTATATAAGATGGAATAACTTTAATAAATTGACTGATTCATACACTACTAATCAACGTTTTTTTTAGGATGTTTTAAATTTCTAAGCATTTAAATAATTATATACAAAGAAATGTATATAATATACATTTCTTTATGTTTTTAATTAAAGAAATGTTAATAAAAATATGTAAAGGAATCAATGAATACACGTCATATCCTAGAAACAAATAAATCTTTTTCCTTTCTTAAAATGTGTATTTTTAATCAACCATTATTTTTATTTAACTTCCTAAAATGTACTAAGTAAACAATTTTGCAAGTTTAAATTAGCTAGGATAACGTAGATCAATTCACATTAAAAATCTTCTGCTTAGCCAAAACTACATGCTGCAATGAACTACTTCTAGTACGGTACTTAAAAACACATCGACATACCATTAGAATCTTTGATCAATAATGTATAAACATTCATTGATATGAACTGCAAACCAAGCATAATTTCATTTGGAAACTAACAATCATACCACTAGCCGGCAATATCGTATTCTCTTTACCTAAATACATACTTCACAGAATACGCAATCCCGTAATGCGGGATCCCGCAATAGAGAATGTCGAGAATCCCTCCGGATTGATGCAAACATAAAAAAATACCAAGAAAATTCGTATTTTGTTCGCATTTTTAGGGTTGACCGCGGTGAAGGTGGTTCGACGATTTGATTTTGTTTACGGGGCGAACATGTGGCCAGAGATCGTACATGAAAAAGAGGTTTGGAAGGAGAAAGGGATATTTCACAGAATCAAAAAAAAAATGGCGTACAAAGTTATGACTGCACTATTTTCCATGGGTCGGAAGAATAGGTAGGTAAATACCTAATCTGCGCCAGTCGTGTTAGTCCCCTGAAATAGCAGACGAAGCCATTACATCCATCACGATAAATCTTTTGACACCATAATTTGATTCATTCTACACCGGCGTTATCAAAATCTATGTGCGATCACAAACTACATCTTTAGATAGGTTTTGGATCAATGGACTAGTAGGTACCTATTGTGTATACATTTTCAATATTCCATCAGAGTAGACTACATGGCCTTACGTGTAAATGTGGATCTCAATATTCTAGTAAGATCATGACCATAAATGAAAGCTTTTTGAAGAATATTTTACACAAAATGACCCTCTGATCGAACCTCTCCATTTCTAAAAAAACATAAGAAATAATCCATTAAAAATATATAGAGGGATAATCCCTGCATTTACATTATTTAATTTACATGAATTTTTCTCCCCATAATCTAGTTCAGGCAATGTTCCCAATATTTCATTCAATTTTCTACACGTATTTTCAGGAATCTTCAGGATCTTGTTTTTTAAAAGAAATAAAGCAGCGTACGTACTGATACGTAACACAGACAGCTTCAGTGATGCGCACGGAATACAAAAATATTGATGTGAGCACAAATTGTTTGTGCTTCGAATATCGAATGACACGCTTCAGTAGGTCGACACCTTTAGATAAGTTAAATATTGTTTATGTCGACGGTTTTTCGTTAAAATAATAACACATTAATTTGTTTGGTTATTTTTAGTTTCTGGATACAGAGAATTTATTTATTCGTTTATTACACTTTATGCACAAGTAAAAGCTGTACAAAGGCGGACTTAATGCCTTGGGCATTTTTCGAGAATATACAGTCAAACTTAGTATGCTTTCAAAACAAATACTTTAAAACATAGACCTGGTAGGACTCTTGACTTACTTATTATGTATATCATATTGATATCACGCCAGTAATCCCTGAAAGTTAGGTAGAGGTGTAGCCGCAGTACCTACGGGCCCACATTCCGCTAGTTAAGCCCAAATAATTTCAATTAAATAAACAGAAGCATCTAGCTAATGTAGTATGACAAAAATAAATCACTCCAGTTAATTATGTTGTCAGATGACCCGGTAATATAAAACACAGAGTGTATCAGTCCGTTATCTCGCTCGGTGCAAGGTCGAGTGAGGGAGACGGATCATTGTGACATTTGTACCGCTTGTTCGATTGATAGATTGTTACTGCTATTGCAGTTTTTTAATTTGGGGTCGGCTTCCAGTCTAACCGGATGCAGCTGAATACAATTTTACATGGAGCAATTGCCTATGTGACATCCATAGCCTTCTTTCCACAAATCTGGCCTTTTTCGTTTGCTTTCTTAAACGCTCAAATAATATTCTTTATTATTTTACTGTTTGACCTTCCAGCAAGAATTCTGAGTGCACAACACCGCGATAGTCAAAGAAAACTATTAACATGACTTTTGATCGACTTTGGCGTGGTTTTTTCGGTTTCGGTTCAGATGGAAGGCGCCACTCGGAAGCTAGTTGACTAGTTTGCATGTCAAACTCGTGAACCCACGTAAAAAAATAAAAATTGGTTTCATGAATGTTGTATCCATTTTTGCCATGTTGTAACCAGGATAATAATTTCCAAGGTTTGCCCGAGACGCTTACTGTAATCCCGGGTTGGAACGTCTTGGTACATACCCATTTTCCTCACGCAAAATTTAAAATATTTTACATTAGTACATAGTTTTTTTACTAATAGTACAAATATAAGCGACTAGCTGATACCCGCGGTTTCGCCCGCGTGGATGTCGGTTATCGCGACCAAAAGTAATCATGAAATTTTGATCCCGTTCCCGCAACAAGAACTTGACAAACTATATACTAAAACCTTCCTCGAGAACAACTCTATTCATTGGTGAAAACAGCATAAAAATCGGTGCAGTAGTTTTTGAGTTTATCGCGAACAGACAGACAGACGCGGCGGAGGACTTTATTTTATATAATATGTAGTGATTGCACGGAAACAATAAGGATTTTGTGTTTATGGAACTCGGAACTGTCTCGTTGGTCGAGTGGTCGCAAGCGCTGCTGAGTATGCTGGGCAAAGTTTTATTGGAGTTTTCCATCAAGGATTTTTCAGTAGCAGCCACGGAGCCTTGATTCGTGCCCGGTTGATGGCAATGGGCTCGCCGTATTACATGGGACTTAAACATAACTGGGGAATTATGGTAGTATTATTGGGGACACCACTGCCAAACCCTTTGGGCATTACAGGAGTGATGATGTTATCGAACTCGGGAAGTTGTCGACACAAAATGGGGAGGCCGGTGTTTTCTGGCGGCAAAACAATTTCTCTGAGATGATTAGGTGGTTGTGACACCGATATTATAGGTCGGTGTTGACAGATTATTTCCTTGGGTCAAGAGGTCCAACTAAGACTCACTTATCTTCAGTGTAACGAAGTGCAAACTGGTACGAATATTCTAGGAAACTTCAAACGACTTCTCGGGCGTCTTCGAGTGCGCTCGCTCGGGCTCGTTTGTACTTTAAGATTGTGATGGATTTGGATAAAGTTCATTATTTAATGTCACAGATAATAAATTTTTCAATACACTTTTCTCAAAAATTGGCTCTTATCGCACTACGATTAGGTTGAACATCGGCACGGACAAAAAGCAAATTAAATCATAGTTTAAGTAGTAAAAATACTTTTTGATCTTTTATTTTATTTTTTCGAAAGTGTATTGTGCACGTAGTTTGATGCACGTGGACATTTGTTACTGCAGTTCTCGGCTCAATAACAACCTCACCTGCGGCTCGGGTGTGAATTCCGCCTTGACTGCAATAGCAAAGTTTTCCCACTTATATCAAAATATATTATTTTTTTACTCTCTTCTCGGGGAGTCTTAATTATTTTGTGGTCAACATGAATGGCAAGCTGACTGACGATAATATTTACGTTACGTGAAAACTTACACTTGTTAAACAATCACCAAAGTCGATCCAAGTTCAATGTCCAACATAACATACTTATACTTTCACATCAACACAGTTGATAACCATTACAAATCAATTATCAGATGAAAATCGTGTGCCAAATAATTGTTACAATGTATATGCGTAAGCCATTCCTGTAATATGTTGGTAAAGTTAGTAGATATTTAGAAGCTAGTTAAAAGAAATAGCAATGTGATGTCAGACAGTCATAAAATTTCCAAAAAATGAACCCAATTCTGAAACAGACATCTTGGCAAAAATTGGCACAATTTAAACTTAATACATCACTATGATAACAGCGAGTCTGTGTTTAACGGTTTGTGGTGTAAGTGGGCCTAAAATAATGTCAACAGTAAGTCAGTGTTCCAATTCTGCACATTAGAACAATGATGACAATCTCGTTAATGATGAGTTATGATAGGACAATTATTACGGCAGAGTTATCAGGGTCGAATCGCCGAAATTGACGTAATAGGAAACTACATCGTAGTCGAAATTTAAAAAATAGTCAAATAAATAAATTGTGTTTATTTGTTTTAATTGTTTGTACATTTTAACAAATAGAAAAAAACAATACAATCATTAAAAAATTAAACATGGATTAAGTTCGCATAGTCTTCAAAACTAACATAAATTCTTTCGTCATTTTTTTCCCAACTTAGTTGAACAGAAATAGAAGATAGCATTTTTGTGATTGGATAAAAACAAAACACAAAAGATTTTTAGATGCTCGTTCGTTCGGTAGACTTTCTATCACTTACCTGTACCCAGTATAAAAGTTCTGAAAATCATAGCGGCTTTCACTCAACCAGTTCACCAACCGTTACAATAAAAAAAAAATAGATACGTACTGATCTACCTATAGATACATGGTAGGTACATGTCGTGTTACATTATTTGTACTTTATTGTTATTAGAATATTAATAGTAAGAAAATACTTTAGACACAAAAAGAACATTTTCAGTTATCACCTGCAAAGCAAAGCCGTTTGAAAGTTCGAATTGAAAAGGTAACGAAGAGAGACATAAGACTAGACAAGTCGAGTATAATTCAAGTATTGTTTTAGTAATTCTTGTTGGCTTATAAGCCCCAGATTTCGGAACCGTCTACAGTTTTAGTTACTGTTAAAATGTAATCTCAGTTTAAAATACAAGTGCTCAATAAATATTTTAACAGTTACTGATGAACAAATCTGCACTAAAACTCGGTGCCAAGTTGTATGAAAATTGACTTATTATCGTTTGTTTATAGAAGAGAGTATTAATTTCTCTCGCCTGGCAATTAGTATTTAAATTAAATGTCACTCCATTATAACATCTCAATCAGTCGATGCTTGTTATCGTTTTATAAGTAAGATACGTAAATATCTGTACAAACAAAATTTATTTTTATTTATTATATGCTTATTTTTGTACACGTAAAAATATTTGTACTTCTTTTTACTAATTCAGGCCCTACACCTACCCTTTACTGTTCATGAGATGAAACTTGCAGGTTTTTTTCATAAAGTTTTGATAAAAAATGAAAAGTATATACTTAAGCTATGCAACACTCTTGAAAATGTTAATAAAATCTAACACTAAAAAAATATACACCCAAGGAATAATATCTAGCCTAAATACTTACAACATTCCAAGTAAAAGCATTCCAAATAAAAAAAACAACTACTTACAAAAAAGTTTTCACATCCAAACTTTTTTCTCACCAACCAGCACTTCACTTCACTTTTAATTTCAATTTTAGAATCACACCACTCTTTTTTTGTACTATTCGATTGTTTTCCTGATAACGAATTTATTTAGTCGATTATTTTCACTAGTGATGATTTTGTGATAGTGATAAGAGATTATTGTGTGTGTACGTTTGTTTCGTACGCGCGCGGTCTTGCTACTGGTTGTGTTGTCGGGCGGGCGGCCCGCCCAGATGTTATCTCAGAAGTACCATAGTGCGCGACGCGAACTATGAGCGAAAGCGGGGATTTGTTTGATTTTTTTCGGGTTTGTTTTGTATAAATGTTTAGTCTATTTAAAATGTGGTCTTGTATGTTATTAAAAATGGTGAGGTAATTTTTTAATCTGTTTCATTTTCTTTTCATTGGCATCTTAATAATTTATAAACATTAATTATGGCTATGGCTCTAGCAATACGTAGCGTCGCATCGTTATCTTGTGTTATCTTTGTGGTTCAAAAACATAAATCATATATACTTGTCTTAAGTAAAACTTACTTTCTAAAAAAAAATGTGAATGCAACATCATCCTTCAATACTGAAAGTGTCTTCTCGAATGCTGCTGTGTGTTTTTTTGTTAAGCACGTCATTTAAAAAAACAAGTTCAGCGAAGATCTTGGAGATTGGTAAATTCAAATGAAAAAAATACGACTTTACTCTGCCTGTTTACATTTTATTTAGTTTTGTCCCTTAAAATGACACCTTAAAAGGCACATCAGCCATTGGCAGATCTTGCTAGCAGTTTTTTCTGATAGTATCTAGAAGGTATATTCCCCGCTACCGCTTATGTCTTACACCAAGCCCTCCCACAGGACACCCCGTTGCCGTCAATTGTTTCACTCGTTAAGCACTTCGTAAACACGTCCGTTTTAATGATGAGTGCTGCAAAGGTGTCTGCAGTTTTATACCTACCTACCCTTTAAGTGTTTGTTTTTACGTAAACTACTAGTACTGTTTACTAAGGTGACTCAAGGGTATGATTTGGTTTGTAAACAGAATAAGGGCCCGGGACAGGTGGGTTCATAAAGAACACTGGTAGGTAATCTTAAGTTTTTTTTAGGTAACCCGAAAGTCTGCGCGTTCATTCTTGCCATGGTGTGTCGTTTTACCTATTTGCTGCTCTGTGGAGATCTGATAGGCAGTCGCGTCATATAAAATACTAACATTCAGGTGCATCTGATTAGACTTCTAATCAATTCCAATACAATTGGGAAGAGACTAGAGAAATGATGACTTAGCTAACATAACATGTTATAAAACATGGTTATTTATATAATATGATTCAAAAGAGAGATTGAGAAGATATTTAGTTAATAAAGTTTTGTAAAATGTTACTTAATCTGGACGCACACCTTTAGCCATCAATTGCGTCATTCCGTGATGCAGTTCAGTTTATTTACGACCCAGTTAATTATAGGCTGAAATGGTACATAGGTATACTGGATAGACCTCTTTTATATTATCTTGTACTTGCAATCGCTTTCAAATGGTTTCGCCTAACTATAACGACTTTCGACAAGTTTGACATAAGATTTTCAGTAGCTTATGTCAAGTCAAAACATTTCAATAGACTTCCTCGAAAACTGGCTCTTCTCGCACTATTATTAGATTCAGAATGCTAATGTTCACTATTATTTCACAACCGTGGATTTTTTTTCATTTATTTCTACTTTGTGTTATTGATATTCCATAGATAACTATAGAATAAGTCCAACTCCAACGTGGTTCAATTATTCTTTTTCTATAGTCAGCGGTGGTTGTTTATTTTTTAATGTCAAGAAAAAAGGCGCATATTCTTAAGGCCTAATTATTTTATAAATATTTTAATTGTGTTTATAAATGAAATGGCAGACTATTCGCTAGACAGGCCGTATCTATGATTAAAGTTCTAATATTTCTCTCCGGCAAGAGTAGTTTAAATGAACTAATATAAATTGTAAGATCTTTATGTACCTACCATATACTCAGAAATAAATGATATTTTATTCTATTCTATTCTTTGCTTATTTTTGGACAAATGAATTATAGGTCCAATCCTCTACCAAAAAGTACGAATATTTATCATAATAATGTTAAAATGATATTTTAATTACTCAATAATTATATGCTCAGTCACTCTTACACTTCTATATCTAAGACATAACATACCTACACTATGATATTAAACATTCCTTAGCTTAGAATATTTTTAATTTCATCAGCCAATATCAGCCCTTGTAATCTAATAACCATTTTAATAAGCGTCCCTGTTCAGCAGCGTTACGAACTTATGATGTAGGTATTAAACTTAAGTAGGTTTCTCCAAGAAGTGTCCCGCATTTTAAGAATAGGTACGTTCATAATTAGGTTAAGTTATAGTCTACTAGAGCCCTAAATTCCTAAGCGCCATCTTTTTTTAATAAATTGCGATTCAAAATACTTTAACTTCTTACTAGTAACAAGTCCGAGGGGTAAGAAATCATTTCGCCTGGTACGTTACAAAGCCCCCATACAATAGGGAGAAAGCCTTTTTTTTAATGCAGGGTAAAGGCCTCCCTTCCGTCTTTAATTTTTCTCTTTCTTGTACAAATTACTTTAAACCATAAAATGTTGACGGTTTAGTTCATAACCGAATGAGAAAATTTAAAAGGTAGGAAAACGTAGTAACTTGATGCGCAGTACAATTGAACAGAACAGTACAATTGGAGCTAACGCACTACTTTCTGCGCCTACCGCGTCGCAGGTTTTTGTTGTCTAGGGCTGTCATCCGTCCGGGTTTCCCCGGACTTGTCCTAGTTTGGATGGCGTCCGGGGGCTGTCCGGGCAGGGATTTAATAAGTGTCCGGAGGTACCTTGTTTCATTATAACACCGTCTGAACTCAATTGTTATCCATCGGAATGCAAAAAGTTTTGAGCTCGCATCGCTCGCTCTTTCATTCTATGTTCTGTTAAGAAACCTAAGAAACGTTGCTAATTTTGTATGTCGATAAATGAATGCCCATTTCTGTATGAAAACTTAAAAAAAAGTAAGAGCGCCTCCCGCCGCGCCCTCACTTCTTATTTGAATTCACGCACTCACTATCACCACATTATTCGTCTCGTGATGTTTTTCATAATTTTTTTTCAAATTTTTTGGGGTATCCGGGAAAAAATCTGTATTTCACCTAAATGTTTTTATGTTTTTACCTAAATGTCCGGGGTTCTTAAGGGGCCGAGCGACGATAAACTCGCCATACAAACGTAATACCAAAATAATTTTCAGTTTAAGCATATTTCAACCTTATTATGCTGTTATTCGGAACAAGACAGTGTTTACCTAGGTTTCAATTTTATTTTTTTTGGAAAATATTTACCTTAGAGGAATTGTAAACAAATTGAATTTCTCACATTTGTACAGTATAAATAAGCTGTTTCCATCTCATCTGTTCTATATTAAAAACGGTAATATTTTTAATTTTGTTTATTTCGAAACATGACTTATATTGTTAAGTAACACAATATAAAAAAAAAAAATTGGAAAAGCATTGAGTTTTCATTCATCATTTTTGGTATTAAGGCACACATTCAAATTAATCACAAATGTTCAGCGGTGATATGAATGAACGATAATTATAGAATAGTAGCTAGGTAAAAACTATCCACACATGCTTCATGCTTTCATGACTTCGCAATGCGCCAGGAAGTGTGAAACAGAGATAACAATATTTTGACGGCTTTTTCCTTCGCTTCGAATTGCAATTCCGCGCGGCCTCCGCTGGGCTCTTTAAGTTTTTGACCGGCACTGACATATGGCAACCCGCTGTCGGAACTCGGTCTGTGGCTACTTTTACCCAATCCCCCAAAGTGAGACATGCGTTATTTCATGGTTTATTATTCTTTCTCATTCAAAGAGCATAAACTTAGTATTGCTATTGAGAATTTCTGAAACAGAAAACTCAAAAAAAAACCCACGCTCATTAGTCGCGCTTGCGGACACTAGAATAACGGACACAATGTTTACACAAATCTTAATTAGGTTTATTTCATCAGAAACCTATGTTTACATTAAGTTCATAAGTTGTTATATTATCATGTTTACCTAATATGATGCCACCTATGGATATAAAGAAAGGTTAAAAGTGACTGCAAAGTCATAAGAATATCTCTTTCGAACAGTCCTGCAGCCCTGGAACGTCTTGTACCTTCCACTTTCTTTAAATTCAGAGATCACCTATTACCTACAGTCAACCTAGACAAGGCCTAACCCAAGAATAGACAATATTTTGTGTTTTAATTTTCATCGGTTTGGTTTTGGGTAAACAAACCTACTGTTAGCCTGTTTCATTCTACTGCTGGGCAATGGCCTCTCCCCACAACATCCAAATCTTTCGATCTAGGGCGCATGTAGATGCCTGGTCGTTGGTTCTGTGCGCCATATTCTGCGAGGACTCCCGCGTCGCCTTCTGGCTGTGTCAGACGGAGGTCTGCCGTATGCCCGACGAGTTAAAATAATAACGATGTGGAGACATCGTTATTATTTAAACTTCACCCACTTCAGCATAGCTATTCACAAATGCTTCGATTCTCGATTCGACAAGTCGTATGTCTATCTTTTTTTGGCATTACGAAAGTGAACGAGATAGACATACGACTTTCCGAATCGAAATCGAATCGAAGCGTTTGTGAATAGCTATACTTAGCGGTTTTTTGAGCAACATCAGTAATTTGTGTTTTCGAACGCAAAGGAATGCCCAACCATTTTCCTACTAGTTGTTTCGTGAAGTAAAAGGTAGTTTTTCTGTCATTGTGTAAAAGATTTTCTCTCACATGTCCACTCGTAAGTTGTAAGAAACAAAACTTTTTCTTAAAACCTCACAGTGGAAACTGCTTCCTAATTGCTTCTGCTTGTTGCACGTTAAAACGCTTTTCTATGAAATATCGATTGGTGTAAGTGTACGTACGGTAAGTGGCTGGAAAGTAGATGGCAATAAAAAAATACCACACACTGTCAAACTCAAAACGATTTTAAACCATAAAATGTTGTTAGTTTAGTTCAAAATCGAATGAGAAAGTTTGACAGTTTGTGGTAACTTGATGCGCTGGCGACTGTACTTGGTAAATCTTGATTGACAAACAAAAACCCGGCCAAGCATAGAGTAAGCGGCCAAGTGCGAGTCCGGCTAGCACACTTGAGGGTTCACTAAAAAAGCTCGAAAAAAGCACATGGGTGTTTAATTTTTAACATTATTTATTTTTATTGTTTGTTGTTGTTAAGGCGGATGTAGTTATAGGTACACATTAAGTTTCAGAAGGAAGTGGAGGAGCTCGTGGCAAAATAATAACTGCCGCTCGGGTCGATCTTTAGGTTAAGCCGTGCTTGCCTAGGTTGGTCTGTGGATGGGTGACCACCCAATACATACCGAGTTTCCTCCGTGCCTCGGAAAGCACGTTAAGCCGTTGGTCCCGGCTGTCATTTGCACGTCTTTGACAGTCGTTACAGGTAGTCAGTGGCCAAAAAAGTCTGACAACCAGTCTTACCAAGAGGTATCGTATTACCCAGTACTAACGGGGTTGTGCAGGTCAGATAGGCAGTCGCTCGCACAAAATATCGTGTGATAAGAATTTATACTTATGATGAATTGATGACCCAAGATGGCTGACAATCAACATAACATTTTAAACTTAGTGTAGGTAAACCTATTACTTTAAGCCTCAGTTATTTATTACCTACATAAATAAATAAAAACAAATGTTTGTAATTAACCGCCATGAATCGCCAATTTGATGAACACATTTATCTTATTTACAAGTAAGTACCTATTTACATGGGTACCTAAAGAATAATTAGATACACTTAACTTAACAAAGAGCAGACAGATTCATCACGACAGGTCACAACAGATCACCGTGTGCACTTAAAAAAACGTTAATTAACCAAAGAGTTTGTTATTAAATTTCAAAAATTAAGTGGTTTATTATTTGCAGATGGACACATACATAATAATATGTGTTGTTTGTGTGTTGACGAGATAACCCGCCGCGACCTCGGCTATTGAAGCAGATAGCGTGTTGAGGGTGCGCGGGAAACTGGACGATTGGAGACATGTCTGAAAATGTGGTGAAAAGTAAATGTAGAGAACAGTGTGTGTGTAAGTAGGTACTTTTTCATGCAACTGGCATAACCGTATTTTCTTGGGAACTTCGCCAAATCCACGGCATCCTCCGGGGGCAGCGGAAAGGACACTGGCTGTTTTGGGACACAGAGGGAGGGTCGAAAATAAAAACATAGGTAAGTATTGGGATTCTCGGAACGGACTCTGGAGTTTGGAGCTAGATAGAAAATATAATCTGATGGTCATTCTGAACCAAGTTTTACTACGTTATTATTATACCCAGTTCAAAGATTGTGTAAGTGACTTAAGCGATGGCCACACCGGCAGCTAGCGAGCGAGGCGGGCGAGGTTCTTTTCATACTTCGTTAGGTCTTTCTGTAGTTCGCGGTGTGAACCAAAGTATGGAAAGGTGAAACGAATGATGCTTCGTTCGGCTCGCTCGCTCGCTAGCTGGTGGTGGCCTGCTCGTTAGGGTTGAGATATCAAACCTATATGATACGTACAGAGGCAGGTTATAAAGTACCTAACTTAATACTTAGGTACCTACTTGAAACGATATATTTACCTATTGTACCTACATAATATTAATGTCACCTTGACATAATGTAAGATGAACTAGTTCTCCTAGTACAATCACGATGACTCAGTGAGTCCACAGTCCGACACAAATCAAAAGTCCCGATCTAGTCTAGACATATGTAGGTACGGGCAGTATCTCAGCGCGGCATACGACCGCGGCATGCTCACCGGTGCACGAGCACGTGCCCGTCACGCCAACGAACAGCGGACGATCGCACCAGCTCAATGCGCGCGATCGTCCGCTGTTTTACGCAATGCTCCCGGAAGTACTCGCATTATGAATTTATTTATGACTAGCTGTTGCCCCAAAAATCCCCTTTATTATAAGCACTTCCCTATTTGAATCGAATTTTGTTACCAATTTTAAGGGTTTTTTTTCTTTGCACGGAACCCTAATTATTTATTTGAAATAAAAGTAGTTAGCCTAAGTTACTCCTTGTTACATCAGCTATCTGCCAGTGAAAGTCCCGTCAAACTCGATCCAGCCATTTCAGAGATTAGCCGGAACAAACAGACAGACACAAAAATTGTAAAAAATGTTGTTTTGGTATATGTACCGTGTATACATCCATATGCACTTAGTAAAAAGCGGTTATTTTAATATGGGAACTAATTGTTTGAGCTGTTATTTAAATATTCGATGTTATTATGATCAGTTGAAAAACATATTGAGCAGTTATTTAATTTAAAAATGGCGGTTGATTAATTATTGCGACAGTAAAACATGGACAGTTATAAAAATCAATTAGTCGGTTATTTTATCATACAATGTCAATTCTAAAAATAATTGAGCAGTCCAATAACTGAATGAACGGTAAAAATGATGGAATGGGCAGTTAGACTATTATTCTTATTACGAGTATGCATTTCGTTATATTATTTCATAAAAAGTGTATTGGACATTAAACGCTGATAATTTTTCTATCTAATTTGATTTATTTGTTATATTTCTGCCCTCGCATAGGGGATGCTTACCGCAACGCATGGGTAACCAGCAATTAATCCAAAAATTATCCTAAAAGTCTTGCTAGCTGGCGTGAGGAGCGTAGGCCGAAGGCCGGCAGAGCGACAACATTTGTGACAGAAGGTGGGTTTGTTTTTATTATTGCGAGCGCAGCGAGCGCGAGTTATGGAGTCGTCGTACCTAAAGTCGTTGCATGCTTAATATACGAGGAATACATTTTACCACCTCATTGTTTATAGAACTGCTTGGAATGAGATTTCTTACCGACAAAATCCTATTTATTACTGCCCACGCGTAACCGCTCGTTCAATAATTTTTACCGCTCATTTAATTATTTGCCTGCTCAATTCTATATTCACTGACCCATTTCATTATTTTTATCACTCATTTTTGTTTACTTTACTGCTTAGATTTAACTGCTGAACTAGTTATTAAACGTGCCATTTATAATTTTTACCTTACCAAAACCGTTATTTACAACTGCCTCTTTAATTCAGTGCCTTTTAATATTACAAACAGACACTCCAATTTTATTTATATGTGTGTAAGATGTAAGTATATTTTTGAGTAGGTAAAATGTGAGTGTGAGTGGAGAGGACTAATTCTAGTAGTGGACTTCTATGGGTATGATGAGTAGGTACAGACGCCAGCAGGTCAAGCTACCCGAAACTATCAGATTTACCCAATCAACCTAGAACCTAACACTTCAGCAATAAAGTCGAAAATCTATTAAAGAAATATGACAGATTTTAGTAGCTTGATGTGCTGGCGTCTGTACATTATTTTAAATATACAGTTTTCTACTACAAGACTCATCGCTGTTGCAACCAATGATAATTATATCGTCATTGGTTGCAACACATAGGTAAGTCAGTTATTGAGCTGTGGTGGCCTAATAGTAGTAAATTAAAACCTACTTTTCAATACTTTCGAAACTAAAATTCACGTAATTTCATTTCATAACTGGATTTATGAAATAAATTCTTTGAATTATTTCTCCTAAAATTAACTATTCAGTAAAAATAGTTTCAAGTTGTTTAAACAAAACGCTTTTGTTTCAGCTTTCAAACTTATTACCATTTTAATTTGCACAGAGTAAAACAATTTCAGTGGCGTTCAATCAAAAGGCGGAAGTATCTAACAAAATAGTATTTATTTAATCTTTTAACTTAAAACCATTAACATTGGCATTTAATCCTATATTGTTTTGCTCAAACAATTTGCCGAATAGGGAACTGTATAATTCGTTCTTGCTGTCTTCACTCCAGGAAGCGGACTTCTCTGGAGCCATAAAGTTCACCAACTGGTTATGAACTACGTACTTTATTTTCCTTCCTTTAGTGGCTTTCGTATCCACTTTCCTCTTCATCTTGCTTCTCATTTGCTGCAATGCTATCCATTGACGACTTAACTGTACTGGGTCTGAAATATCTGCAGACTTGCATTCAATTAGTTCTCTAAGCAGTTGGTGATAGAAGTCGCTGTCATCAAATATCTCTGGGATATATTCATCATTGTCTTTACGGTCTCTTGTTACTGGGTTTACTTCTGTCTCTTCTACATCTTTACTTTCTTCTTCTGGGATATCTTTTTTGTAACCAATGATATCATATTCGGATCTTTTCAGCTGTGTACGTCTCACTAACTTCTCTTTATCAGACAAAATGTATGATATTTGTTGTAAAACTGTGTTTGTTGGTGCATTTTTGATGTTTGTGGCTGTGGCCATACGTGTTTTGTCATTCCATTTTTGAATTGAAGTATCTCTGAATGTTTTGAAAGCTTTGTGGGATTTAGAGATGTCAGTTTCATACTCTTCAAGTTTGCGTTTCTTGGCTGGTGCAGTTTTACTTTTAATTTTAGGTGTTGTAACCTCTTTTGTAGTTTCCTCTTCAGCATCAGTGTCTGATGGTATCTCCTCATTGTCACTGTCACTTGGGATTTCTTCATCACTGTCTTCTTTTGTTGTTGATTTTGCGTCTGCCTGTTGTTTGCTCAGTTTTTTGTTACAAAGTGTCTTTGTTTCTGGATATTTACTTAGAAGCAAATTCTGAAGGGAGAGTAACCTGAAATGATATAATGAAAAGGATTCGTCAACAAAATTCAGTAGGCATAACTTTAAATAAACATAAACAAAAACTATTGAGCCCCATGTATTAACAAAACAATCAAGAATGAAACTTACTTGTCCAAAACATTGTTAACATTAGCTTTAGTTGCATTAGTCTCTTCTACAAATTCCTCATTCACCTTCAGCTCACTATAAGCTTCAGGCATTGGCATCTGATTAGCAGTATTCACACATCTTTGGAGATGTATCCTCATCTCCAACAAACTCTCCCATAGCAACAGTTGATTCCTCACACAAATACCTTTCTTAGCATCTTCAGATAAGTTCTGTTTTTTAACATGTTCAAAGTTTTCTTTCATAGGTTCATCCATTTGACTGATATCATAGCCTTCTCCTTCATCATCATCACCCTCTTCATCACTCCCTCCCTCATCACCACTACCTTCGCCGTCATCTGAGTCAGCATTCAATTGTTTTTGGAACTGAGTGATACTGTAATCTTCACTTTCAGCATCTGAATCTGAATCGTCTAAATCTGAAAATTTCTCATCACTAGTTTTCGTTCTAGAAAAATCGTTCTCTGAGTCTGAGCCATTTGAGTCGACGAAAGAGTCCTGTATAATGTTTTGAGGTTGTTTCTGGTGTGGTAATTCATCGTCTGAGCTACTGTCTTCTTCATCAGATTCTTCGAGATTTTTCCGTGATACGACTTGTCCCTCATACTTTTTACTAACCTCACTCAATAAACCCACGTTTCTTTTACGGAAATCACTGATAGCCGCCTCAACTTCGCTGTCTGATGAACCCAAATCATCACGCGTAACAGTTTTCGGCTTTGTACCGAAAACTTGGTCATCTTCAATGTCAGCACGAGGCTTTACCGTAAGAGCATCAGCAATTTTGTCAGAGAGTAGCTTCTGTGGTGTTTTCTTCTGTTTTAACTTCATTTTTCAAATATTTTTTAATTTTTAACCAACAAAATACCTTCACGTGTTTATGACATTGACATTCACTCTCTTGACTCTTCCCTATCCGCAAATGTCAATTTTATTCTTGACTGTCTGTCCGCTCATGTTTACGAAGTATGCTACCTTTTATTCTCGAACTTCAAAGATAAAAATTACAAGCCGTTTAACAAACCGTACTCTAAACACTTAAGATTTCTATGATAAAATGCTAAACAAAACATTTGAACATAAATTGTTTAGTAAAACACATGAAATCCAACGTTATTTGGTGTGTGTACTCATTTGAATGTTGTTATAACTAGCTTTGTAAACTGTGCCAGTTACATTTTACGCAGTATACTTTTAAGTCTTAGATCGAAATTATATTATATTCTTAACAAAAAAATACGGAATTAGTATTCTGTATTTTTGTAATTATTGTTTTTTTCAGTCTCTAAATAAATAAACATAATGTATATATAATAACTTTGATAAATAAATATTACATTTCCAACTATTTGTTGGTTGTGTGAATGTTGATTTCGTTCCGTTAAATTGGCGCGAAAATTGACATTACTGATTTAACTTTTGACACGCAAATCAAGACAGCGACGAACTCCGATTGAGAATTGAAAACATTGTTCCAAAGTTAATATAAATCAAAATGCCTAGAAGAAGAGTAATACCGAAAACTGTAACGTGGTTAAGTGAGGAAATACATGAACCACAAAATTTAACCCCATCGTTTCACTATTACGAGTAAGTTAACCTGCAAAACAACTTTTTTTTACATTTTACTTTTCCGGCCTTTAAAGTGGTTTCTGTTTACCAGGAAGTTTCAGTTTGAGAATATCATTGCTGGAATTGGAGATTCTGTTCTTATTTCAAACGCTGATGCAGCGGAACCGGATACGGAGGCAGGTTGTGATGCAGCTCGAATTATATCATTGTATCAAGATGCCACCAACACCAATGATCCCTTTAGAGCAAAGGTACAATGGTACTCGAGGCCTAGTGACCTACCTAACTGGTGTTTTAGTAATGTGGAACCTATTCATTTTTATGAAAAAGAGGTGAGGTGACAATTATTTTTTCCTCTGTTTATTAATTTATTTTTAATACACGCTCATTAACAGTACTTGCATGACTTCGACAGCAAGTTGTATTTGATTAATAACATCACATCACCTGTTAAACCCTAAAGTGTTGGACACATATCAATAGTAATGCTTAAGCCATATATAATAGGACAAGTTTCATAAATGTATCTTTCACTGAAATTCACTTTCTAGGTAATAGAAGACCACCGCCCCTTCAACCAAGATGTATCAATAGAAACATTCTTCAAGAAATGCTCTATCACTCTGACCATTACAAAAGATATGGATGAAATAATCAATGAGCCGTACCATTACATATGCAGGTACCGTCTTATGGCCAAGGGCAGGCGCAAAGTACAAATTGAACCTGTACTAGAACAAGAACGAAGTGCCATAGCATTATTAAGTACACCTAATAAAACTCCATCAAAAACGACTACACCAAAAACACCAAGTAGTTTAGTCAAAAGAATGAGCCGAGTTTCCATCTCAGAAAAGAACTGGAGTGTCACCAAAAATGATGGTACAAAAATACTGCTCAAAAGAGCAATATTAGCAGACAAAAATGAGAAAGATTCACCTAAAAAAGTAACTCCTAAATCAACATCAAAAAAGATAATTGACACACCAAAGAGTTCTAAGAAGTTGTCCAAGAATAATATAGAAGATGTTTTGTCTATGGAACTAAAAGAAAACTCTGATGATGAACTCCCAACATTAATCATAAGGCAACATGTTCCTACTACACCAAAAAGGAAACAGTCAATATCTAAACTAATAAATGAGGATATAACTCCTAAAAAGGTTTTAGTGTTTGAGGATGAAGAAAAGTGTACTCCTTCCACTCGAAGAGGGAGAGCAAAAGTTAGTAGTATTAATTATCAGGAACCTGAAATTTCACCAGTGAAGAGGACTCCTAGAAAGGCAGTCCATAAAATGTCAGAAAGTGATGATGAGTTCAAGCCTGCCCCTCGGACACCTAAAACGCCTAAGACTCCAAAAACACCCAGGACCAGAACACCCGCACAAACTCCAAAACGCAGTGTGACTAAAAGAATTTTGACTAGTCAGCTGACACCAACTTTACATAATAGAGTACACTCCATTGATAGAATTGATGGTAAGAACTGCCAACTTTTAAAGACTATTTTTAGGGTTCCGTACCAGAAGGATAACCAATGGGACCCTATTACTAAGCCTGTGATGTCCTTCCATCTGTTCGTCTGTCTGTCAGTGAGCTGTATCTGTAATAGGTAGACAGTTGAAATTTTCACAGAACATGTATTTCTGTTTCCGTTACAAATAAATTGAAGGGGTCTCTCCTTTAATTTATTTTTATTATTTGTTGTTACAACCCTACTATGATGGTACGGAACTCTTGGGTTTTTAGTTATTGCATAAGCATCATATAATCAGCCTATTGAGAGAAAGAGAATTGAGCTGTTATCCATAACGGGCTCAGTGTAGATGTCACATATTTTCACATTGTTTTCCTTCACCATTATAAAATGGGATGGATGATGTATGTATGGGGCACCTTAACTCGGTTAGGTTAGTTAGGTTTCTTTAAACCCTGCAGACAGAAATAGCTCCGTCGACTACGCTTTTTAGACGCCTATAAAGTGTTTTGAGGTTTGGTTACAGTTTAGTTTTTCTCAAGAATGCTGAGTTGCCTTTTCATGAGAATGGTGCAAGATGAAAAGCGGTACCTCCCCCTCTCCTTTCTAACAAACAATTCTAAATTTTTACCAACTAACTGATTTCGTAGTTGGTTTTCCACATAGATATAGTGCAAACCATGATTTTTATAGTTCACTTAATTAATTTTAAAGCTAAACATTTTAAAGTATGAAAAATTATTTTTAATTGTACATTTATAATATATTACCCTTATAAAATTCTTTAGTAAAATGCAAATAACATTTAATTTACATTCTGTTGCCATTTCAGAGTTCCTAAAACAAAACAAGTCCTTACCTGGGAGAGAAGGTCAAATGGAAGAAATTCTATCATTTGTTAGATCAAAATTACTGGATGGTACCAGTGGGTAAGATTTACTTCACTATTGGGGCTAGAATTGCAGCTGCTTTGGCTAACATGGCCAACTACCAGCAATGGATAGATTGAATGTACTGCTTACCTTAATTGTAAGAAAGCAATTTTCTTAGCATATTAATGGCAAAGAGTTCAAATGCAGTCATGCAGGCATCATAACATGTGCAGGTGACAAGGCATGCAGTGCAAGATGGAAGGTTGGTGGGGAGATGCCGTATATGCACTTGAAATCTGATCCCCAACTGTGGAAATTGTCTTTGCTTCGGCCGCCTTCGCTTTCAAGTCTATTCTTACCTTTTTTATAAAAAACAACGGGTTGCACTCCGGAAGTGCCGGCAGAAGTGAAAACTTGAAACAACGCCATCTAGCTTAAACTACACGCACAATCGCGCAAGTGCCCTGCGCCGCCGATTCAATCTGGCGATCTGACGCGAGTTTAACAGTTTTTACCTATCCCAAAAAGTGCAGAACGCCGCTAAAGAAGTTTTTACTCCAAAAATGCTGAAGTTAAAACCTGTAATAATAATACAGTCTCGCTTGGCAGCCCTATTTCAGTCAGCCTTAGAGTCAGGGTCGCTTCCCGAGTTCCTGACGACTGGAATAACCCACCTGCTCCATAAATCAGGTAGTACTGCGGAACCCAAAAATTATAGACCGATTACGTGTCTCCCGACGGTCTATAAAGTTCTTACCTCCATTTTGAGAGCTAAAATCACTAAACATATTGACGAAAATTCTGTTATGTCTGCTTCTCAAAATGGATGTAGGAACGGGTCCCGCGGTACTAAGGAGCTACTCCTCATTGATATGGCCATTAGTCAACAGGTTCGCCGTTCACGAAAGGATCTGTCGACATGTTGGATAGACTATAAGAAGGCCTATGACTCGGTGCCACATACATGGCTCATGAGGGTGCTAGAGTTGTATAAAGTTGATGCAACTCTGCGCACCTTCCTGATATCATGTATGGGGCAATGGAGGACAGTTCTTCGCTATCCAGGATGTCGGCAAATCCAGAGGAATAGCGAACCGATAAATATAGAGCGAGGAATATTTCAGGGCGATAGTTTGAGTCCGCTTTGGTTTTGCTTGGCCTTGAATCCTCTAAGCACACTGCTGGAGGATTCAGGGATAGGCTATCGGTTGAAGAGAGGTGGTCAAGTTATATCTCACCTCCTTTACATGGATGACCTGAAACTCTTTGCCCCCAACGATTTGCAACTGATGGAGCTATTGAAGGTAACTGAAACTTTCAGTAGTGCCATCAGGATGGAATTTGGTGTGGACAAATGTGCGGTCATGCATGTAAAGCGAGGGGAGATTGTGGAATCTGTGGGAACCAAGCTCACGGATTCCATAAATCTTAGATCCCTCTCAGAAACCGAAACCTATAAGTATTTGGGTATGTCAGAAGCGCTGGGCATCAATGTTACTGACATGAAGCAATCGTTGAAGGAGCGCTTCTTTGGCCGCCTGAAAAAAGTATTTAATAGTCTTTTGTCAGGCGGAAATAAGGTGCGTGCCTTCAACGGTTGGGTCATGCCGGTTTTGATGTACTCTTTTGGCATACTCAAATGGACTCAAACAGAACTAGACGCCTTGGATGTGAAGGTCCGCAAATTGCTGACGGCATTTCGAATGCATCACCCACGTTCTTCGGTTATGAGACTGTATATCCCGCGGAAGTGTAGGGGTCGAGGCTTTTTAAATGCTAAGACTCTTCACAATCGCGAGATATGCAGTCTCAGGGAATATTTCCTAGAAGCCGACGTGGGGATGCATCGAGATGTGGTCGCGGTGGACAAGGGCCTCACCCCGCTCTCCTTGGCTAAAGAGAACTGGCGCAAACCTGTAGTACTTGACACTAACGACCGCAGGGAAGTATGGCAGAGTAAGGAGCTTCACGGACGCTTTTTCCGGGCCCTGCATGGGCCCGATGTAGACCTATCAGCGTCCGTAGCCTGGCTACGTTCCGGGGACCTCTTTGGAGAAACCGAAGGTTTTGTCTGTGCAATTATGGATGAAGTTATGATGACGAATAACTACCGGAGATTTATTGTGAAGGACGGCACGGTTGACATATGTCGGGCATGCCACCGTCCAGGCGAATCAATCCGTCACATTATCTCCGGGTGTTCTCGTCTGGCTAACGGAGAGTACTTGCATAGACACAACCTTGTAGCCAGGATTATCCATCAGCAACTTGCTCTAAAATACAGCCTTGTGGAATCGGAAGTGCCGTACTATAGGTATGTGCCCGATCCAGTTCTCGATAATGGCAATATCACACTGTACTGGGATCGATCCATCATCACTGACAGGACTATTGTAGCCAATAAGCCTGATATAGTGGTGGTGGATCGATCAGAGCGGCGCGCAATGATTGTTGACATTACGGTCCCGCATGACGAGAACCTCGTGAAAGCCGAGAAAGATAAACAAATCAAGTATCTTGACTTAGCTCGCGAGGTTGTCGACATGTGGGATGTGGACTCAGCGATCATTGTGCCGGTAGTCGTATCAGCCCATGGCTTAATTGCCAAGAGCCTCGACCAACACCTGAGGAGGCTCTCGTTAGGCAGCTGGATCAAGGGCTTGATTCAGAAAGCGGTACTCCTGGACACGGCTCGTATTGTTAGGAGGTTCCTCTCTCTGGAGCCCTGACCGCCGGTAGCTTGGACCCTATTCCCGATACCGGTGGGCTACTATTTTTTATATTTTTAAATGTTTTTTTATGTCGTTTTATATTTAAATATTTGAAAATGTAAAAAATATGTATATAAATAAATAAAGGAAATAATAATACAGTCTCTCATTTCTTCCAGATGTATCTACATATCAGGAGTACCAGGTACTGGCAAGACAGCAACTGTCAACTCAGCTCTGAAGTACTTGAAGGAAGAAGTAGACCTGCCTGATTTCCAGCTGATTGAGGTCAATGGCATGAGGATAGCTGAACCCAAACAGGCTTATGTGCAAATATACAAACAGCTTACTGGTAAGACTAACTTTGAACACAGTTATATGTAATACAATTCACAAGCCCAAGTTACTTAACTGTTATTTAATTGTAATAAAACATAAATTGGAATGAGTAATACGCAGTCATGAAATACATGCAACATACAAAAAAACGATCGTCGAATTTATGGTCAAAGACATAAAGTTCATATAGATTTGATTAAATTTTTAGGCAAATCAGTGGTATGGGAGCAAGCCTGTGCATTGTTAGAGAAAAGGTTTACTAATCCTGGACCAAGAAGAACACCAACAGTATTGCTTGTGGATGAGGTAAATTATTACTTTCCTGTTTAATAAAGTAAAGTTAAAGATTATGATGTTCAGCCTACTTTTTATTTAGAAAAGTTCCTCTTGAGCCGTTTCTATTCAGCACCCCAATTGCATACACTTTCTATAACAATCCAAGGAATTTCAAAAGAAAGGTATTCGTCTGGTCGACGTTATAAATAATGCAATGAAAGTTGTTGAATTGTGATAATTAAATTATCCATCATCATCATTTCAGCCGAAAGACGTCCACTGCTGGACATAGGCCTTTCCCAAGTTTCGCCACATCAGACCATCAACAAAGCTGTAAATAGACATCTAATCAATTTAACGTCTTCCTTGCAGTTAGACGCCCTCTGCACCCGTCGCCAAGACGTCCTCTACAGCATCATGGAGTGGGCTGCGCACAACACCGCTTTGCTCACAGTCCTGGCCGTCGCCAACACGATGGACTTGCCGGAACGAGCGCTGGCGGCTAGGGTCGCCTCCCGTCTAGGTCTGACCCGGCTTACGTTCCCACCCTACACTCATACCCAGCTGCAGAATATCGTGGCTACGAGGCTTGCTGGGGCTAATGTTACAGCCGATGCTGTGCAGCTTATTGCCAGGTGGGTACAATAAGTTAAAAAGGTTTACTACTCAAACTAATGGTGTCATGAGAGAAAAATGACCCTGTGTTTACCAACTTGTTTGTTGTAACGTACTTCGTATAGTTGTATTAAAATAAAAAAAACTACTCAACTTTAGTGTTTTTTTGACTTAAAATCATTGCGATGTATAGAAGCGTTTTCATAGAAACCAAGGTATTGCTACGGTCTGACATAGCGATTTTCGGCAACTTTGCCGCTACGAATTATTATGAAAAACAATCTTGCTTGCCCCTGTATTCTGACTCAACTTTTCCAGGAAAGTAGCAGCAGTATCTGGGGACGCTCGACGCGCGCTCGCGCTCTGCTCCCGCGCTTTAGAACTGGCGGGGCCTCAGGGTGCAGGTCTGAAGGAGGTGCAACAAGCGCTCGGTGAAGCTGCGTCGAGCGCGGCTGTGCGTGCTATCAGGAACTGCTCCCCTGCTGAGAGGCTCATGTTGAGGGCTGTGGCGGCTGAGGTAAGGCCTTTATGCAATTTTACTTTACTTGCCTAGAGAAAATTTGTAGTCAACGCGAAGTTAGTTACCATACGCGGCGTTTAGGTGACATGGACCAATGTTACATCCTATTCTAATTTACATACTACTACTAAGTGTAAATTACTATTGTATTCATTGATATATAGGGTTTTTTATATATCAATGATTGTATTGTATAACGGGCTGGTGTCCGCAACTCCACGTCTAAGCGCGTATTTTGCGTGTATTACTATTATAATAATATTTATGAATACTTTTTTGTAGGTGGAAAGAACAGGCTCAGACGAGACGACCCTCTCCCGCGCACTCCAAACAGCGGCTGCAATAGTATCTCTCGACGGGCGTCCATACAAGACAGCGCCATCTATCCGCGCGCCCACACCATCGCAAGCGCACGCTATATGCACCCGACTGGCGGCGCTAAGACTCTTGCTGCTAGAACCTAAGCCTGCGGAACCGAGGCTGTTGTTGAATATTAGTGCTGATGATGTGCATTATGCTACGAAGCAAATTACTGTATGACTTCTTTGTCTAGGCATGAATTTGGACAGAAGATTATGATGCTAATGGCCACCGGTGTATTTAGTCTCAAGCCAATAATGCCTGTAACTTGGTTGTTGACTTGAGAATGTATGACTGTAGAGGTCAAAGTCGCCGATTGTTTACATGGACATTGAGATAGTGTATATTCATTGATAAAGTACAACATTTTGAAAATAAGTATCTCCAAAAGTACAAAGAAAAAAATAGGTATAATGTTTTTAATGTAAAGGAAATCACGACATGTTTTTGTTAAATTATGAGATTTGTAAAGTACACGCAATTATAATGATTTTTAACGTTTTCTATTGACCCAGTGATCTGTTATTTAAAATGACTGATAGTGTAAGTTTTTAATGAATTATAAGATGTAATTTTACAGTATACAGTTATTTCATTGTGGAGTCTCCAACTTGAATGATCTTGATGAGGGCTTCAATGTTGTTGTCTTGCACTGCTTTCCTACTTGCTGCTACTACTGCTTTGCCGTATTTACCAACTGTAATAGAAATGAAGGTAGAGTTTTTAAATGTAACAGTAAACTGCAAATAAAAATATTAGTTACTTATTCAGGCCTGATACAAGAGAGTACCTCTAAGCCTAACAGCCTGCTGCAAAATTGTGTGCAAACTTTTCAAAGCAGTTACTGCTTGTTCCTGCGTAGAACGTCTGATATAGCATCCTGTGAGAAGTTCTTCATTTAGCATCACCACTTCCTTGTAACGGTTCAACATCTCCTTCCTGGAAGAAAAAGAGTGAAGTATGTGAATTGTTGTTACTAAATAAACTACACTATAGAAAGTTGTTGAAGGTCATACAAATCATAGGCTGCTGCATCTTGAGCCGCTGGTAGTAAGGCAGTTATAAGTTGTGCTCGCTCCGCCGTCTCTGCAGCTAACCGAGATCTCATCTCTCCTATTTGTGATACATGCTCCATTTCCTCGCGAAGTTTCTTTTCAGCTTCGGGAAATTGGGCTACTGACTGAAATTACGCAAAAAGTTTTATAAAATGCCGCTAAAATTAAATTTGTCTATGGTAAGAAAATAACTTCACTACTCTTGAATGGGATTAGTCGATTTTAAATGTGACATCTCTAAGATTAAATGGCGCCGCGTCAATTTTAGCCGGCGTGGGGGAGTTGTCAAATTGTGTGAATCGTTAAGACCGGGATTTTAGAGCTTTTTGTGAAAAAAATATACGAAAATGGTTGAAAACAACGATGTTGAATTGTCTGAAGCAGAGGCAGAGCAGTATGACCGTCAGATCCGTCTATGGGGCTTGGAATCTCAGAAAAGGTTACGTGCATCGAAAGTTTTGATCATCGGGATAGCGGGCCTCGGCGCTGAAATTGCCAAGAATGTTATTTTATCCGGAGTGAAGAGTGTGTGTTTGTTGGACAATGAGAAGCTAAAGGAAATAGATCTGTATTCGCAGTTTTTGGCCCCGCCTGACAAAATCGGGGAAAATAGAGCAGAAGCATCACTGACGAGAGCAAGAGCTTTGAACCCAATGGTCGAGATTACATCGGAGACGAAGTCTGTTGATAACATCCCCGACAAATTCTTCCAAGAGTTTGATATTGTTTGTGCAACTGGCCTGAAGCAAGAGCAACTTGAGCGTATCAACAATGCGTGCCGCGACAGCAACAAGAAATTTCTGTGTGGCGATGTTTGGGGCATGTACGGCTACATGTTCGCCGACCTCGTCGACCACGAGTACTCCGAAGAGATCGTACAACACAAAGCCGTGAAACGCGGATCTGACGAAACAGAGAAGAGTGCTCGAGAAACTGTCAGTATTAATGTGAAACGCAGAGCAATATACGTCCCTCTACAGAACGCTCTGTCTGTGGACTGGATGAAACCAGAATACCGTTCCAGACTACGTCGCGGTGACCCCTCTTACTTTGTTATGAAGATTCTACTGCGTTTCAAAGATGAGTACAATAGGAACCCAGACCCTGCTAAGAGGAAAGAGGATACCAAAATTTTGTTAAGAATGCGAGATGAGCTTGTGAAGGAGCTGTCTCTGCCTGCTGGGTTTATTGTTGATGCCTTACTCCTGGATGTTTTTGGCACAGTATCAGGTGCTGCAGCTGTTATTGGCGGTGTAATCGGTCAGGAGGTGGTTAAGGCTGTGAGCCAGAGGGAACCTCCACATAATAATATGTTCTTCTTTAACCCTGTCAAATGTGTAGGTTTCGTTGAACTATATGGTCAGTGAGATTCATTATTCAGTGTAGAAACCAAGCAATGTCGATTTAAGTTTAATAAATTATTTAAGTACAATTCCATGATTTTATTTTGATCTTAGTTTCAGAAATAAGATTGTATAGTTTTCTATTTCATTAGTAATGTGAATCAATGATGGATGGACTGTGCCAAGGATGATATGGCAAGAAAGGAGGTGACTGATGAGACAGCGATTACAATGGAGAGATGTGGAAGAAGACGACATGCTGTGCTGACGCTAAATAAATAGGGATTAAGGCAGGCGAATGTGGATGGCATATGAATCAGCAGAGTAATAAATAGGTAAACACAATGCCAATACTATTTATTTTGACTGTTCATCAATATTCTTTACATATTTATGTTAGAAAAGTGTGTTACAGAATATGAGATGTGTATAAAAAATGTTGGTTTCTTCTAGCCCAAAATAGGGAAAATTGGCATGGGATGGAGGGATGGAGGAGGCTTTTACCCAAAAGGGATCCATATCAAAATAAAATATAAAACTATTAATTTGTAAATAACTATGTAATGAAAAATATGGAATAAATGAGCTTTATTATTATTATAAAAAATGTGGTTGGCATGCCAGGCACTTTATATGATTTACAAGAACCATTTCGCAGGAGGATATCTGAAAAGGGCATGAATGTATCTTTTTACTATAGAACTTATAGATGGATAGATCATACCTGCATATCACTCAAATTCAAATAAACAGCCAGACTCTGTATCAAATCTCCAGCCAGCCTGATATCATGGGTACTAATCTTGACATATCCATCAGCTCCAAAGTCCATGCACAACAAGGATTGGTCTCTCAAACACTGAAGATTTATACGAAGTTCCTTGGTCTCTTCTGTTTCTAGATCCAACTCTTCTTCCAGAAGAAAGTTCTGGTTAACCCAGATACAGATTCTTTGTACTCTCTCTGTGATTCGAAATGTGACGAAGCTATCCCCTTTGTTACGTATTTCTTTATTGATCAGCTGGTACATCGCGAACCTTGGGAGTTGCTTTGTTAGCTCGAATATGTGGAATTGTTCGCTGTCTGGGTAGCCAATGAGAGCCTGAACCAAAAGATTCATAGTTTCAGTAACAAATATAAAATACTCGCAACTACCACCTCCATTTCGATCGCAACCACACCTTGCCATAAAATGATGGCATTGCAGTTCGAAGCTTAGCTTTAGCATCTAACGAAGTAGAACAATGATACTTCCTTCCAAGACTCACCAGTTCCCCAATATCAAGGTTAGATGTGAAACTTTCAGAGATTTAGTCAGAGTCAGGATTTTGCTGATCCTGAATATCAACCTTACAACAAAATTTGCACTCATCAGCTCTTAACAAATATATAGGATCCTACCTTGATATGTACATCAACCGGCACATCGCGCGGTGGTTTCAACGGTACATGCAGCAGAGACCTCAACTGGCTGGGCTGAGGATGTCGAATATAAGTCTCTCCGCTCTCAAAGATTCCCTCCGCTAGCACCAGCGCGGCACGGACTATTGTGTCGTTGTTCGTTGATACTGCTAGTTGTATACTGCCCTAAAAGTAGCGCTTAAATATTTAAAGAACCTGAACCTTCTAAGACAATAATTGTTATAATAGTTTGGATAACGGATTGCTGTCTAAAAGTCGGTCACAGAGCGAAGCAAATAACAAAAGTTCATATTCATAGACGGTCGGCAACCTATGACGAGAAGACATCCGCAACTTAGCGATTGCCCCGTACAATGTCAACGTATCGACGTCCATGACCCTGATTCCTATCAAGCAGTAATGCCTGTCGCATTCTACTGTTGGACCTAAGCTGCGTCACAGAACCCTGTCCTCTGTCTTATCCGTATCCTGTCTTTCCCAGCCACCTTTTTGAGGTCGTCGGTGCTTTAGCTGGGGGGCGTCCAACACTATATGCTTGCCGATATGCGGTCTCCATTCTAGGATTCTTTTGCTCAATCGACATAACTCTTATACCATGGACAAACTTCAAGATTAGGACGTACCTCATCAGGAGTATGCAGGACAGCGACCTGCAGTCTTGTGTTAGTTGGCATAGCCGATGCTGGGCGCTCCAGACTCTCCACACTCGCACTACCACTGGCAGCATTAGCCTCGTAGTGCTGCAGCTCCACCATCAATGCTTGCTTTGTGTTAAATAGCTCTGTGATTGCTAGACGGTCTTCCTCTGAATTTATGTTCTTGGAGGCAGTGTTGAAGCCGGTGTTCTCTTGGTAGGGCGGATAGCCTAACACTGTTGGGATGTACACAACTTATATCGTAGGGTCATACAGCTGATTGTTACAATAATATGTTTTTCGGGCTTCACAAAGGTAACCAAGGCTTTCTTCTTCAAAGGTAACCAAGCAGTGGCCTTAAGCGTATCAAAGCGAGAGTTAGTTTAGTACCTGCGGTCGGTTTAAAAACTGCAAAATCTCCTTTACTTACCCTCACCCTTGTCCGACACGCAGACAAGATCAGGGGCGCCAATGGACCGGTAATCTGCCAGCAACATGGCTGCTGCATTGGCGCGCATTTGCACCCGTCGTAAGACCTGGCCCGTGGTGCCTTCGCGCCAATCTACGCGACCGTTTGTCCAGCAGCACGCTAGGGTCTCACCTGACCATTGCAGGGACAACGCATTTTGCTTTGACTGCGAGAAAAAGTCTACTCAATGGAAGTTTCGCACCAATACATCCGATCGCGCCGGCGATTAACGAGTAAGTAGAGCTATAGCAAATAAAGATGAGTTTCGTCTGTTGGATAGAGTTATTGCGCGGTATGAATAGTCATTGATCAGATTTACTGAAACGGGACCTATATCTTTTGTTGGTTTCTTGAGCGAGATAATAATAATCGATAGCTGTAGTCGGTTCACAGACGAGGTGGCAGGTGCAGGTTCGTTACGTACCTTCACTCGCCACAGTCGAATCCCCTCCTCATAGATGCCAATGGTGCCGTTGGCAAGTCCATACGCGAACCTAACTTCATTGACCGGAGAGAGACAAAGTATCGGTCCAGTTTCAGCGATTTCGGCTATGAACTGATTGTTCTTCAGGACTCTGATGAATGAGTCATCACACCCAATCAGAAGCTGGAAGAAAGAAAGACCAGATAAAAAAAGGTGGGCAATTCACCGCCCTTTTGAAATGGTCATTAATATCCATCTTGGTTGGGTATCACGGAGTCGGGAGCACAAGATTCGATGAGATAAATAAAAATGACACATTTAAGATAATCGCTTCGAATACTCAAAAAGTCCCTCTTATCTAGTTTTATTTTTTTATGTCAATGAAGCTAAAACACATATTATGTTATGTACTTAAAAGTAGGTACATACAACGAACTAATAGTGAAAGACCATGATTCATATGTGTCTCTTACCTCATTCTCCCCATCCTTATCAAAGTCGAAAGTGATCATGGAACAAACTTTCCCGCTGACGACGTTCCAGAACACCTCGTTCCCTTCCCAGTCGATGGCCTGCACGGAACTGTTGCCGCCAATGATGGCCAGAGTATCCGTATGCTTGCCGAAAAAGCCAACTATGATCACGTTGACACCATCAGGCGCCTCTTTGAAGAATAGGTCTGTGTTGTCGTGGACATCGTACGCTGGAAGTGAAGTTAATATCAACAGAGATTTTGGAAGTCATGCAGAACATGGTAACGGAAAAGTGTGAACAATAAGCCTGATGCGTCTGATGCTGTGGTAAGGCCCGGCAAACATGGTCAATGATTTTATCTACTGCTTTCGCGTACATATAATGCTCCAGATGCGAATATAATTATAGCAGTTGGTAAAATCCATCCAACATACATTCGATTATAGATTCGTAAAGGAACTATAATAATTCAGGCACTAGTCAGGATTAAATCCGGTTAGGAAAAATAAGGTATGACAAAGAACTTCTCACCAACCTAGTATCTGTGTAGGAGATCCAATAAGCAGCATATCTCTGCCAGTGTCAGGCCGAAGTGGTCCAGCTGCGAGAGCTATGATGGCCTGGCTGAGATTCAGCTCTGATACCTCGCCATGCGCCTGTGATCGTTGTGCTCGCCCACTGGCCACTCCACCATGCGGATGGTGGATTATTATCTGCCAGTTTAAAAAAGGTAAGGTACTTAGGAGCAATAATTTCTATGGGTAAATTCAATCGAATTTTTCCATTGGTTTTAGGTCTTAACTAATATAGATCTATTATTAGTTTTATTGTAACCGCGCCAGATGGTGGTCTTGCGGGACAATGAACTAGGAGACTGATCGATAAATTATTGATGATTGGTTTGTTCTATAGACGAAAGTCAGGGCATATGAGACCAATGAAAAAGTGTCAGGTGGATACACACATGTTGCCAAAAACATGCAGCTCCTGCTCATCTTTCTTATAGAGTCCCTTGATGCAATGTCTAAAATTAGATATTATTATTCATTTTCTATGAAGAAGCAGTGTCTGGAAGGTCAGTATTTATATAATGCAATATTAACTTTATCGTATCCAGCAGATGCGGTGAGACAGGGGTGCGTTCCATCATACTTCGCAATGGTCACCACTTCAGGCGTAACTTTATGGTTTAACTCCAATTTGAACACAGGCTGAACTGTGGATAGTTGCATTTTGTTAACGCCCGTGTTTTGTTTGGATCAAGATATTTATGTACTTTTTTTACTGTTTTCTTATTCGTTGCTATGGTAACGTGCTGTGGGGAACCATAGCGAAATAAGAAAGAAATAGCTTTAATGCCGTGAATTCCTACAGCTATTATTATATTTGTTCAATTCTGCGCGAAATTACAATTTTATTTTGTTTGCAATTTTATTGCGTTATATTTATTTTTTACAGTCCATTCTTTTTTTACCAGCTGCAGTCGCCTTTTTGTATCAATTCAAATTATTCGAAACGTGTTCAGAAACCTACTGGTTTAATCAGTGCAATGTGTTAAGTCTGCTGTATCAATTGAATTATATCATGATAGTTTTCAATACTATTTTATAGTTAGAAAATGAATTGGAAAACAATCATCATTAAAACGATTAATCATTCATCAACAAAACAGAAAAAAGATTATGGTTCAAAATATACCATGTTTTGAACGCAAAGAAAACCTATACGTCAAGTTGACAACATGGCTGACAGTCAAATTCCAGTCGAACTGTCAGGTCGTCAAATTTTATTTTTTGGCATTTTGTTTTACGCATTTAGAGAAATAACACGCTTACCTGAAACTTTGCCGATAACGATAATAGTATTATTAACGCGGAAGTGTTATGTGTTTATTGAATTAGTACAAGTGACCAAATGGGTAGTGAATTGAATCTTGAGTCTACGGAAACCAGGTACTTAGCAATATTTTAATTTTGATCTGTATCTTGGAATCTCGAATTATTTCGGCCTATCATTATTGCGCAATTGCTTCATAATTTTTGTATCGTGCCGCCTTTGCCTCTGTTTCTATTGTTTTTAATGAAATATTTGAAAGACGACCCACTGACTGAGGAATTCATATTTTTGTAGGTATTCATCAGTGCGCACTTGATGCCTTTCGTCTGTTATGCCAAGAATTCACATTCGTTATATTTGGACTCAGTATCTCATGCCGCTCATTTATCATGTCATTATTGGCTTCCTAAGGTAATTGTCACAGTCATACCATTATTTCTTCCTTCACTTCACTGTCTAGGAAAGTATACTGCAGCTGTATTTTAAACATTTTTCTCTCATGCTTTTAGGACCATTACATTATTTTCATTACAAATCTTTATCCACTATTTTCAAGGATTTCATCTTTCCATGTTTCTAAAAAGGTCATATTACTAAAAAGTGTATTTGTATCTTGCTGAAAAAAAAAGAATTTTAAATTTTGTCCTACTCTATGTTTTAAATTAATAAAATATTAAGAATCCCCTTGACTTTGATTGATTTGGGTTTTGGATTTTCTAGTAAGTATCTCATTTTTGATCAGGTTTTTAATTACACAATAGATAAGGTAAAATAATTGTTATAAAATTTTATAAAAATGTATGCAATTTGCTATCTTCACCATTATGCAAATAAAATGGGAATTTCAAAGTATTGCATCAAACAGTTCTTTCTATTTTCACATATAACAGATTATTGATAAGAAAACTCCTTAGTCATGTGTATAAGGTAAATAGATTTTTATGGTTTCTTATGTTGTACTGGCAAGGAATAAAAACATTATGAAAGAATTAGTTAAATGAAAGCCAATATTTGTTTTCTCCTTTCATAAAATGTTATTCAAATATTTTACTTGTTAGAACTTTAAATAAAACTTCAATTTTAAGAACAAAAGATACTTTCTGTCAATTATTAAAAGAACAAATCTGTATAGTATTATAGACATTACTCTTATGTTTTAACTTTGTGTATATTCAAAGAAAAATATCAATATAGTAACATTATGTTGATATTCTTTCAGATTATAATATAACTCAGCAAGCACCAATGGTGTTCGTCAATAAGCAAGTTACTTAGCTTAAGTATTGTGTTCATTTTGTGTGTTTCGTTTTATTATATGTGAAGTTTGTGGTTCTTTTACAAGCTTTTTAGGACTCCTAAACACAATGGCTGCCATAATATAATATATAATAACATTTAAAAAAATGACACTTACAAAAAAAAAAAATATGTGTGTGTACCAGAGTACACAGGTAAGAAGTGAAACTTCTTTACGACATATCATTTTTCTACTATTTGCAACTTCACGAAAATGGGGTAGATAAGGCTTAAGCCTTAAGAAAAACAATTTTTTCCGTATTAAATTAAAGCTATTTTATTATTATAGACATGCATACAATTAATGAGTAATTTATTTTATCATTGTTCTTATTATAATATCATTGCTATTGTTGTATTTCATCAATAATGATACATTATATTCTTTACGTCAAAAAAAGCAACATGGCGCGTAACCGAAAAACTTGACGATTTTTTAAAAAATTCTCCCATACGTCGATAAAGAAGTTTCACTTAAAAAAAAATTAAACTATGGTAATGGTGAGATAAATTATACACAGGCTGCAATCATAGTATCTGTGAACATTATTATTTTGGTTCAATTCTGTTGTTAAAATAATGTTGTAATTCTAAATGTAAAATGTTTGACTGGTTGCCAACCCAAACAGCATATCATGATAAATGAAATCAATAAGAATTGTGCAAAGTCATTTACAATGATGAAATTGATAGTTTATTTTAAGTCGGTTCAGTATAGAGCATATAAAATTGATGATGATTTTTAGGAATTAACTTAATTTTCTACGCACTGAAAATACATTTTTTTTGTTGGCAATCATGTTTTTATCTTAAAGATTGGCCACAATTTGCAATAGAGGGATAAGTCTTAATAGGGAAGTGAGGCCTGTACCCTGCAGTGGAAAACAAAAGGCCAATAATAATGCCTCATATTATTCCAAGTGTCTAATAGACCTCTGTGAGTTGGCTCCTCATACGCCATCCAAAGGTCCAGGACCAGGACAGGGTCCCTAAATATGTGAAAGACATTTTTTCAAACAAAAATATTTGCATAGGCTAGCTATTTAATGGTTAATGGTCTACAATAGTATAGCCATAGTGAATACACAAGAATGGATGAAATTCACGAATATCTAAAAGTTCCTACCATCAAAGAGGAAATCAGAATTATGACAAAAGCTTACAGAGAGAGGATAATAAATCACGAAAACAGATTTGCTCAGGCTCTAAGTGAATCGATGCCAACAAGACGTCTTAAATAAAAGACCCTCCGCGCGGAAGAAGTGAAACTTCGTAATGTGGAACGCATTCACTCTCGCTCTGTCTCTTTCTATTCCCCCTCCCCAGGAGCGTTAAATGTTTAAAGCAACCTTGTTGGAAGTCGCATCAGAAGTTTCACTTCAAAAAGTCTACCATAGACGCCATTGTGTTTAGGAGTCTATATTCGTGTATGCATGTGTGTTGTCAGTCAGTGACTTAGCGTGATTAACTGATTACGTAGTTTTTTCTTGTTTAGTACTATCTGTCAGAACTAATAAGTTTCTAATGATGTCACTTGTAATATTGAAAAATAATAATAGATTGAATTTGTTCATGGCGGTCACTCATAGCAGATACACAGGAGATGTTGTGGTGTGCCAGACACAAGCACTCTCTGCAATTAGGGTCAATAAAGATACTTAATATAATGATTTCCCTTTCATGATTTCACAGCAAAAGTTATTCATAGAAAAGATTAAGTATATCAAGCTTGGAATGATCCGTTTGCCTTTAATTTTTCTTCTTATTTAATTTGCAGGCATGATTTTGCTATCTTAAGTTATTGCATACAAACTGAATTTGTGTGGTGTTGTATTGTACTCCCTATAGCCCAGATGTTCCATATTGTTTTCATTAAATATCGATGGTTTTTTCTTTTTAAATTTCAGTACAGTTAGCAGGACATGGATTGGAACTGTTCTGTCCATTATTTGGAAGTAAGATATATTTCCAGTTGATGTCAACATTTTAGTTCTCAATGCTTTATTTTTATTTATTTTGGGCTATTTCTTATTTATTTATTTTAATCAATTATAAAACTAATTGTGGGGTTTTACTGTTAGAGTGAAATTTAAATTCGAATGTGACATAAATGTCTCCTTTTTGCAAGTCATTTATAATCCAGAATCTATAAAGTTGGAAACTGTTTCTAAGTTCTCCACCCTTGCTAAAGATATTCCTTATGTTAGTAATTCACGTCCACCTAAAAATAAACAAATTAATGTTTGTAATTCTAAAAACCTTTTTGAAAAAAAAAAAAAATGCCTTCATAGTTAGGTCCAGGGATCGCGGAGCTTACGCGAGCGAATCCTGCAGAAATCAGGAGACACCCCGTGGGGTTTTAATCGGTAGGAGTCTCAGTATATGCGCATTGTTCACTCAGCCAATTTTTGAACAGACGGTTTTTATCGCACACTGGATTTTAAACTCTCGATATTATCAGCAGAGCGTAACCCGCGCGTCAAAAAAGCAAATGGTTAAATTTTGTTGAAAATTCTGTGCACGAAGAAAAATCGTCGCGTTAAAAAATCGCCCGTGCGAACGATGTCTAACGCTTCGTATAAATCATCATCTGCCTAGCTTTTTATGTTGTGGTCTGCTTCCAGTCTAATTGGATAAAAAAAGGCGAATATCTATTTAAATAAATAACGACGAAGCAGTTTTTTATAGAACCTATACATATTACCAGTTCTAAAACACGGATATATTTGAAACTTTGCTCGGTGAGTCACCATTTATAATGACTGCTAGTGTATTTGTGGCCTTGGACTGCGCCTACACTTGACCTTCGATCGCCTGGCTGGTCACTGGTCAACAAAGGAAATATTGATTAATGTAACAAAACCTATCAACAAATACACTAAGGCAGTAATGACGCTGTTTGCAAAATGACCCATTCCCGCATTTCCCGCATTTTGTCACAGATCACAAGTACCCAAAATTAAAAAAAAAAAACATCACAACCTAATTTAATTTAAATTAGGTTGTGATGTTTTTTTTTAAATTTTAACACCGTGTTCTAGAATCACTAGACACGGGATTGGAGGCTCGCTTACTATTACATGGGAATTATACTAACTGCGTGATCTTTCGTAACTTTATACATGGAAATTATACTAACTGCGTGATCTTCCGTAACTTTATACACGGGAATTATACTAACTGCGTGATCTTCCGTAACTCTAAAAAAGTATTTTTAGCGTCTACTTGTTACATTCACGAATAACTACCAAGATACTTATAGTTAGACTTCATTCTTGAATCTTACAACGTTGTAAGGCTAACCAATGCTCATTGCATTGCTATTGCAACTCTTTATAATACCTAATAATACAGCTTAAATGAGCGCTATGACCAATTTCCAATTTCTCTATACTTACTAAACTAACAATTGTATGGATTAACTAACCCTTTGAACTAAGTAATTACATTGTTTTAATTTGCAATTTGGATTGTTTTAATGTTTAGTTTTTTATTTATTACTGTTTAGTTGAGTGTGTGTTTTGACCTGTTTGAACTAATTGTTTATTGAGCCAACTATCATGACCATTTTAGTACGCATGACCACCAATCAAGCTATACAAAACTAATTTAAGCGGACCTCTCATTGTACGGCAAATCTATACAAAGCGAGGTCATGTTATACTGGAATTGTATAGGTTGATTTGTCGCAGTGTGTGCTAGACTAGACTAAAAGTGCCATAATACTTATGAAAACGGACAAAACGAAGTGTTTTTATAAAGAACTTCTCAATGTTCGAATGGTTTAATGTTACCCTTAGGCAAAAATTCAAAGGAGCGTATCTGGCAGCCTGCGGTGGCAGGGCGTTTTAGGTACCCCGCAAAATTCAAATTTTCTTGTTTTCTGCAATTTTTAGGTTAATGTCAAGTTGTATGTCGAACAAAATATGATTTTGCAACCGTAACGCGTATGTAGTTACAGGATTATAATGATTAAAATCATAAATCAACAATCTCTTAAGTTCATTTAATCCTATTTAATGACTTATTCATGAAAAAGTTATTAAATGGGATTGAATGAAGTTAACGGGTTGTATTAACGATTTTAATGATTATAATTGTGTACAGCCATATTTGTTACGGTCGTAAATCATATTTTATTCAACATATACAAACTAAAACTAACCTGTAAATTGCAAAAATCCTAAGAAAGTTTGAATTTCGTAGGCTATTTCCTGGCGCTTCCACCTTCATGGAAATGCCCATGTAACGCCTCGCTGCAGGCTACAGGAAATGCTCCTCCAAACTTGCGACCTTAGTCTTTAGAGACGGCTCCTGATCATTTGGTTTTTAAATGTTATGAAGAATGAGTAGAGAGAATAATATATCTTTACCAATTGCCTGCTTCATTAAACACTAGCCAGGCAGAACTATTTATTTATTTTATTTGGCTCGATAAACAAACACCTTCCGTCTTGTCTAAAATTTCGTTCAATAAAAACTGTTTTCTAATTATTTTATTTTTGTTCTTCTAGTTGGACCGGTGGGTGGTTCAGCTGGACCCGACAGTCAGATGCAATGCTACGTAATGTCGAGAAAAAAATATTATCATGTAAGAACATTCTTTTAAATTTTTAAATCGCAACTGGCGTTGTGCGTGTATTGCCAAATGTATGAACGTCGACGAAGCAAAAAGAGTATCTTAAAACTGGCCAAGTGCGTGTGGGACTCGCGCACGAAGGGTTCCGTACCATTATCTATACAACATTAGACAAAAACGGCAAAAAAATCACGTCTTTAAATATAAAGCCCCCTTTAAATTTTTATTTTGTTTTTAGTATTTGTTGTTATAGCGGCAACAGAAATACATAATTTGTGATAATTTCAACTGTCTAGCTATCGCGGTTCTTGAGATACAGACGGACGGTGATGGTGACAGACAGACAGTCGGACAGACAGCGAAGTCTGTGTAATAGGGCCCCGTTTTACCCTTTGGGTACAGAACCCTAAAAATCGTAGAAGGTGGAGTAATGTAGGTACAGACGCCAGCACATGAAGCTTCTAAAATCTGACAAATCAATTTTAATTCTGTTTTATTTCGGGTAACATGATGTGCTGGTCTGTACCTCTGCCTTCCCCCATGCGAAAAACGCATTACTCACGCGTTTTTCGCATGTTTAAAACTTCCCCTTTATTCAGTTTTTCTTGTAGATTCTTGAAATATTGTAAAAATATAAATATCTTATTGGTTCCATATGGGAATGGATACTGAATTCTCGCGATGCATACTCATTGCGCCAAACTGGTCGTTATTTGGAAAACAGTGCATTTATTACAATTTTTACCGCCAAGCAGCATAGCCATGTTCCGATTTGAGAGGTGGGGTAAAGTGCTGAAAAAAATACGGTAACTACCTTTCAAGTGCTGGGAAAATATCGGCACATAAGACGATTTGACTTTATGAGCTTTGTGACCCTGACCGCGGTAATTATAATAACACACAGGCCAAGTTCAGTGAAGTTAATGGCATAATAAGCTGAGAATAAAAAACATTAAATCACTAGCTATGCTATTATTGGTAAGATTGGTAAAATTCTCCAATAAAACAAAAGTAGTGTTATTTTGATAATGGCCTGTATTTATTAGAACATATTAATTAAATGCGCTTTTTTTAAATAGTAAGTAGTAACTTTACTGACTTTTCTTATATTAAAAACAAAAGATCTACTCTAAAACATAAAAAATCCATAGACTAAAACGATGTCAAAAACTTATAGAATGAAGAAGTTATACAAGAAGGTGTGTTATGCACAAGTAGGTACATGAACATATTTTTCATACCAGGGAAAAAAATATGGTTTTCTTACCTACACATCTTAAAATAAACCCCAGCAAAATTTAATGTATTTTACACCCTTCCCCACGACATGTTCAAGCGGAAGCTGGCCATTACTGAGCGGTAATGTCTCTATAATAGTGAGGGACTGCATGTATGGGATTAGGTCAAATGCATCTATGAAGCACTCTTAGTAGGTAGCTTTACCTTTTTTTTTTTCGGATGGGAACTCATCAAATGTCTTCTCCCGCTCTGGGCAGAGCGGAAGGGAGTATCAGACTAGTACTGACTACAACCCATCCATGTTCCTTCCTTGCCCTTTGTGTTCCAGGGCCGCGGTATCTTTTTCAAACAGTCCCGCAGCCCTGGCAGGAGGTAGCTTTATCCTGGAATTAATTTTGGAGAAGGCCTGTTTCCTGGGAGTTAGGAAGGTTAGTGTCAGGCGGTCGACTGTCAAACCGAAGCCATAACCTTCTGCAACATGACTAGTAAAAATGGACTAACGTAATAGGTGACCGGATCCTTCTCCTAATAATCCTAGTCACTAACAAAAATGATTTGTAAACAACGCCCAATTCCTAAGGACGAATTGCACCAACGAATCTGAATTCGATTAACACATTTAAACTATATTCAAATGCTGTCGGTGGCAATATTCCCTAGCAATGATGATACTGACAACTGTTGAACGTAGTTTACCTGTGTTGAGTTCAGATTAATTGGTGTCATGCACCCTAAATAGTCAGCGCGAATTCAATACAGGCTGGCAAAATCAGAAGAGTCGGAAAACTTTCCCTAAAACACTTTGTTTCCAAACACAATGTTATCATTTTAGTTATTTACCGGGAAGTAGTACTCGCGATAAAACATTACATATACATACACGGTGCACACAACCGCAGTAGACATATTAGTATAATAACATACAGTAGGTCAACTAGGATCAGATGGTCGGAATCTGCTCAAATACACAATTTACACATGCAAAGCTTTTACTAAACACGATTTCTAACCATACTTCCGGTAACAGGTTTCTCGTGAGTAACTGGGGTCCTGGGTTCGTTTCCCGAGTTGAACAAAAAGTGCTATTGTGTTCTTCCATTAGAAATATCTCAGTAGCAGCCTGGAGTTTGGAAGTTAGCGGTATGATACCCCCATGCCTCGGAAAGCACGTTAAGCTTATGATACCCCCGTGCTTCGGAAAGCACGTTAAGCTTATGATACCCCCGTGCCTCGGAAAGGACGTTAAGCTTATGATACCCCCAAGGCTCGGAAAGCACGTTAAGCTTATGATACCCCCATGCCTCGGAAAGCACGTTAAGCTTATGATACCCCCGTGCCTCGGAAAGCACGTTAAGCTTATGATACCCCCATGCCTCGGAAAGCACGTTAAGCTTATGATACCCCCATGCCTCGGAAAGCACGTTAAGCTTATGATACCCCCATGCCTCGGAAAGCACGTTTAGCTTATGATACCCCCGTGCCTCGGAAAGCACGTTAAGCTTATGATACCCCCATGCCTCGGAAAGCACGTTAAGCTTATGATACCCCCATGCCTCGGAAAGCACGTTAAGCTTATGATACCCCCATGCCTCGGAAAGCACGTTAAGCTTATGATACCCCCATGCCTCGGAAAGCACGTTAAGCTTATGATACCCCCATGCCTCGGAAAGCACGTTAAGCTTATGATACCCCCGTGCCTCGGAAAGCACGTTAAGCTTATGATAACCCCGTGCCTCGGAAAGCACGTTAAGCTTATGATACCCCCAAGGCTCGGAAAGCACGTTAAGCTTATGATACCCCCATGCCTCGGAAAGCACGTTAAGCTTATGATTCCCCCTTGCCTCGGAAAGCACGTTAAGCCGTTATCCTGCGCCTGATTTCTGTCCGATCGTGTTGGATTACCGTCCCAGCAGACTATGAGAATAACGGAACAGACAGTGCACCTGTGCCTGCGCATTTCCACAATAATATTCCCCGCGCCGATGATGGTTTAACTCTGCTGTGACAAAAAACGTTCAGGAGGACTTTATTCTTATTCTTTATTACACACAAAATTAAAAGATATACAAATAAAATTACAATATATATTTTATGTACAACGGTGAGCTTAACCCTGAATTGGGTTTTCTTACAGGAAAACTTACCTTGATTGCAAGATTTGCAGAAAAGGATATACCTATGTGCACAAACAGAACATTTAAAAACTTAAATTAACTTATTTTATAAACCAAACTAAACTAATACACACAATATAATATACGTAATGCATACAATACCTATTCAGATAAACATACATATTAAATACTATATACGTACTATCATCATGTTGACAGAAAATATTCCTTTATTCTTTTCTTGAACACATCTAACGAAGGGCTATCCCGTAAGGAATGTGGAAGCGAATTCCAAAGGCGCACAGCACGAACAGTAAATGAACCATCATACCGACTTGAGGAGTGGGGAGGGAAACGAAGGAGAAGAGACTATACTTGTAAGTCGGGGCTGTCGCATCAGTCTTATGTGTATAGTGCATTATTACACAAAGTTTAGTTGACAACACCTAAACACCCACATTTGTTTTCACATTAAGGGCTTAGTTGGCTTACTGATGGTTTTTCTTTATACTGTGCCACAACTCAACCCTGCGTGCTGATAACAATCAAGAGCATGACGCATTATCTGCACGATAAGTGACACATTCTAGAGTATAATGAACTTTCCAGTCATCTAGCTACCTACATGCACAAATCCTGTTCCAAAGTCCAGGACTTTTAGCAGATTTGTGCGAGTTTTTGTACTTGTATACGACTAATTAGGATCAACAATAATCCCAAATTATTAATTTTGGAAGGCCGAAAAGGACAAAAATCTACACTTATCTGTTTCAAAGTACAATACTTTGACTTTTAGCAGGAAATTGCGAATTTTGTCCTGATTTACGAGGAACCAAGAACTACTACTACATACTAATCAGTATGGCTTTGCATTTTATAAGGCCCTAAAGTACAAAAAATCACACAAATATATACTCTAAAGCGCAACATTTTGTAGCAGCATTGCTAATTTTTGTCCTGGTTTATGCAGAACTAAATGGTGTAAAAAGACTCTTAACGAAGCCGGAAGCCACTTGTTCTCTTTAGCTTTAAATTAATTAAGTGAACTATAAAAATCATGGTTTGCACTATATCTAAAGGGTGTAAACAGACTCTTAACGAAGCCGAAAGGCACTTGTTCTCCCCGTCATTGCGATAATTTTTTTGTTCCAGACCATACCTTCTTCACAAGTTTTTTTTTAAATACATGTTTTTAATGTAAGATTTTATTTTTAACACCTCCACGACCCCCGTACTATTCAATCCATCTATCAGCACAATGTTTTGAGTGTTACTTTGAGTCGTATCGTAAAACGTGATTTTTCACCCCAAAAAGGAAAGTCGTTTCCCAGCACTAATTTTTGCGTAATGTTACTTAGTTTGATGCACATAATGCTTGGTTTACGGTTTCGTGAAGAGTCTGTATACCAATAATAATCCATTATCCTTCCTTTTTTATGGACCAAAAGGACAAGCCAAACCTCTGGCAATTAAAGTTATAGCCAACATTCCCAGATCGGTGACATGATAAAGCATCGATATGAGAACTAGCGTTACGGATACCTGGCCGCTTTCCCTTATCCCTTGCGAGAGTTGCTTTCAACCAGATGCTAACTGCAATTAAATCGAGTACAAACCTTGCTTTGCTATATCTATGTAGATATCCGATTTTTTTTTTCGGATGGGAAATCATCAAATAAATCCTCCCGCTCTGGGCGGAGCGAAAGGGAGTGTCAGAGTTGTACTGACTAAAACCCATCCATGTTCCTTGCCCTTTGTGTTCCAGGGCCGCGGTATCTCTTTCGTACAGTCCCGCAGCCCTGTGTAGATATCCTTAATCTACAGAAAAAGAATATGCTTCTTCCTCTTTATTTTCGTATCGACATCGACGTATATTACGTACTGACGCCAGCACATCAAGCTACCCGTATCTGTCAAATACCCAATCAACCTTGAACCTAATACTTTAGCGATAAAGTTTAAGATCGATTAACGAAATTTGACAGATTGTGGTAGCTTGATGTGCCGTTTATTGCGGCGTCAGAGGCGTTGTTGACATTTCCAAAAATAAATACATTAGATATGCTTAAGAAGTTATTGGTATCCGGATGACTGCCTCGTTGGTCTAGTGGCGCTAGCGCGACAGCTCATGAGTTCCTGGGTTCGATTTCTTGGTTGGGCAAAGTGGTATTGGGTTTTTCCATCAGGAATTTTTCGGTAACTGCCACGGAGTCTGGATTTGTACCCGGTTGGTGGCAATAGGCTAGTCCCCTATTACATGGGACGGACAAATAATAACTGGCGAAATGTGGGTGTACCTACGAATAGGTATCTACACCTCTTCCTAACCCTTCGGGGACTACAGGCGTGATGTTTATAATATTCAGACAACAGTTGGTTATTTTTACTTCAATAGCAGTGTTCATGACCCCTTCGACCCCCTCACGTGTCTGCCTTAGTCCAATAATGTATATTATTGTATTTTTTATCAATTTCCTATAAATGCATAGATAAGATTGGCATTATCATCTTATTCATACATTGGGTGACCTTTGATACTCAACCTTGGGTAACATTATCAAATAATATTTAACGTGGGTACTTCCTGGAAGTTGATTAGATCTCCCGCAGAGACCGAGAAAACCTTCTCAGTACGCTTTTAGGGTTGTCACCCTACGGTTCTGCGTCGGTGTTGCCAAATTCATATGACCCCAATCTATTTACGTCACGAGTTAATAGGCTTCTTTTGGGTTAACTCGTTCCATCGTCGACCTCAAGACTAGATTGAGGTCAAGAGTAGGTCCATCTAATATATAAAAAAAGGTCCTCAAAGGACCGGAAAACTCGGAAAGCCTCCATTGCTTGAATATGGAGGAAGACAACTAAAAAGATTGAGAAGCAAAGAAAGTCTATCATGTTGACTTTTATTGGTCTTCTGTTACCTACCCGTCGCGAAAGTGAATCCCAACTAATAATCCCAACGAATACCGACTAGATATAGTCGCCAAGTAGTCGAGAAAGCCGACTATCCGGACATGCTTGTAGTCGGCGCTTTTTGCCGACTACTCGGCTAAAGACATTTATTTATTTATATGGCACTTCAACGATTTACTCACTAAAACATACATAAACATAAATCACAAACAATTTTAGATATAGTGAATTCGCCACTTATAGAAGTGCACAGCACTCGCAGAAAAAAAAAAGTGCAAGTCATAGTCCGCCCATCTCTAACTTCTGGCACTGGCTAGTACTAGACCAAAACCATCATGTTCTTCAAAACAGGACCGGTCCCCTACGAACACGGAACTGCGCATAGTACCTAATTACCTAAACAAAAAATACTGATTCAAGACCACTTCAAAATTACTTGCTGTAATTTTGGTATCAAACAAGTTTTCTGCCTGACGATGGTGACTCGACACAAAAAAGGAGCATATTTAAATGCTATATTGAGCGAGTATCACATTGCCTACGTGTTAAGGAAATCTAGTTCTTACGACATTACAGACAAGGACTGCAGATTAGGGGTGCGCACGCCTGATGGGCACATGCTAATAGTAATGATGCCGAAGTTTAAATATGTCAGTCATGAAATTGCGTTTTCAGGGAGATACATATACAGGGTTGTATTTAGGCGTAAAATATGATGTTATGGTACTATAAACTCGGTTTTGGAGTATAATTACTTGGTTACCTTATTTACATCATCATACATCGTTATTAGGGTTCCGTACCCGAAGGGTAACCAACGGGACCCTATTACTAAGCCTCCGCTGTTCATGTATCTCATGATTCGTAATAGGTAGACAGTTGAAATTTTCACAGAATGTGTATTTCTGTTGGGGCTTACCCTACCTACCCTACTACGATGGTACGGAACCCTTCATGCGCGAGTCCGACTCGCACTTGGCCGGTTTTATTTACCCGTCTCAACTCAGGAATACACATATCTAACCAGTACTAGTTTCAAAAAGGAGAAAAAAGACCTACTTTTCCTAAAAAATACATAATTATTTAATCTCACTTCTATTCCAGGTTTAAAAACAGCATACAAACGTTTCTACGTGGACATAGGCAGCGTTGTAGGACAAAGCGACAAGATATGGACGATATCGCTGAACGACGAGTCCCCCAAGACCCCGCTGGTGATGCTGCATGGTATGGGCGCGGGCCTAGCGCTCTGGTGTCCTAATCTAGACCCGTTAGCGGCAACCAGGCCTGTGTATGCTATTGATTTGTTGGGTAAGTCAATTCTTAATTGGTTTTTTTGCTGCACCAACCCACACTGGGCCCGCTTGATGGATGCCCGCTTCCTCGAAAAGAGTGGATTCCTATGTACACTCGCAAGCACATCAAGTAACCACAAACTGTAAAATTTCTCCAAATGATTTTAAACCTCAAACTGTTTGTAGAAGTTCAAAATCGAATGCGAAAAGGACATGGTCCAAAATGTTTGGACCAAAAACCCAAAATCGAAACGTAATCGATACGGTCAAACTGTGTTCACAAGAATTCCCTAGAACTATCTAAATAAACGTACCCAAGTTGCAATATCCTGATCCGTAGGATATTGGAAGTATGGGCTGTCAAAGTATTTTACCTAGAGAACAAAATGTCACAACTACTGTTTCACACGTCTTGGATTTTGATTACCAGGCCGGGCAAAGTGTTATTGGGTTTTTCCATCAGGAATAACTCAACAGAAGCCCAGAATAGATTCGGGCTCGGTTGATGGCACTGGCGAGGAGTGCCCCTTTGGGGAGTACAGGTCTCAGAGCTAAATACACATGTACTGTTTTCTGAAAGTTTTGCCAGCATCGTTTGCCTTTACCCAACTTTATTGGGGTCGGCTTCCAGTCCTACCAGATGTGGCTGAAAACCAGTATTTTACATGGAGCGACTGCCCATCTGAACACCACAACCCAATTAGTAGTGACAGTTCAGACTTTAGACTTTAGATGTCACCCATCCACAGACCGACTTTGGCAAGGGTGGCTTAATCTCGAAGATCGACCCAAGCGGCTGTTATTATTTAGCCACAAAAGTTTCGCCATCATTAGTTGATATAGACTTCTCCTGTAAATCTGTTATGCGGAAGATAAATTGGATTTGAGCCAAGTGTCATTCACCAAAGTTGCCAACGAACATAAATTGCTAAAGAGAACTTATTTTATTTGTTAAGCTCTATACACAGTTCTGGGTCAGGGGTTTCCGGGCTCCAGAAAACCCTGACCTGACCTGATATGTATATCAGTTCGCACAAGGCATCTAGTTAGGTAATATATGTTTTATATGATAACGTGACATTTTAAAATATACTATATGTACAGGGTATAAACAGACTCTTCACTAAGCCGTCAACCAAGCATTATGTACATCAAACTAAGTAACTTTACGCAAAAATTAGTGCTGGGAAACAATTTTTTTTGGGCTGAACAATCACGTTTTACAGTAGGACTCAATGTTACGCACTCAAAACATTGTGCTGATGGATCGATTGAATAGAAAGTGGTCCTGGAGGTGTTTAAAGTAAAAATCTTACATTAAAACATGTATTTAAAAAAAAAAACTTGTGCAAAAGTTGGAACTTTAACCCCCAATATCTCCGTAACTAGAAGGTTCCCAGGTAGTAGAATATACCTGGAAAAGGCAACTGTCAATCTAATGGCGCTAGCATACCTTTTATCAAGCATCGTCATTGGTTGGTAATCTGTCAATGTCATTTTATATTTCAAAATAGCTTGATCTCATTGGTCAGATTGGGACTAAACTATGGACACGCCATCTACAATCAGCTTTGACTAGCCTTCCCCATTGACGACGCTTGCATGAAGTTTTTGTAACAATATTTTTGATTGAAAAGAGTGTCCATGGAGCTTTTCCTATTCTTCTCCATACAGATCTACGCTTTGGAATGGGCAACTACAGTCCATACACATGTTAAGCCTTTCGGCTGGACTGTTGCTGTTCATGTTTTTACCGACTTCAAAAAAAAGGAGGAGGTTATGCATTCGACCAGTATCTTTTTTTTGTTACAATTTAGAATTAACATAATATGATAAGAATTTGTGTGCAAAACTAACACTAAAAAAAGTGCAAAACAAAAGAAAAACACTTAAAAGTGGAAAATAAATTTACTTTCGGAAGTCGGTGGCAAAAAAAAAATGATAATTCTACGTGTACGTGTGTAAGTGTCTACAACTACAACTGGTCTGTCTGAAATAAATGCTTAGACTTAAGACTTTGAGCTCGGATCTAACTATGCTAGCTCCAGTAGTTTCACGGGTGCCATGTCCATTAATTACGGCCCCTTCCCTCAGGTTTCGGCCGCAGTTCCCGCCCTAAGTTCGCGACTGACGCACAGAAGGCAGAGGCTCAGTGGGTGGAGTCGGTGGAGGAATGGCGGCGGGAGGTCAACATCACGCAGTTCATCCTGTTGGGGCACAGCCTCGGCGGGTACATCGCCACGGCTTATGCTATCAAGTATCCTGAAAGGTAATTACAGGGTGTAAACGGACTCTTCACGAAGCCTTCAACCAAGCATTCTGCACATAAAACTAAGTCATTTTACGCAAAAATTATTGGTGGGAAACAACTTTTTTTTTGGGGTTGAAAAAATCACGTTTTACGGTAGGTGTTGCGCACAGAACTCTGTACGCGTTTAGTCGGGCTAAATAAAACAGTTATTAGTAGTTTAAGAGTGTCCGAAATCCTGCTGCGGCGATACGACGCATCTACTCGCGTTGCGCAAAACACGTACGCATGAGACGGTGGCGGAAGACGAACTGAACTGGCGGTAGCGATCGAGGCGCGCGAATGAACGGCGCGCCTGCAAATGAACCCGTTCTTGTGGTGTATGGAAATATGAAGTATGCACGTATATTGCAGCGGCGGGACTTCGGTACTGATTTATTAACCCTTTCAGACCTGAATTATTCTTTTTTCTCTAATCAATCTAAAAAAATCTCTGTAACTAGACTAGGGTAGAAGAACTAAGGAAAAAATAAAGAAAAAAATCCAGCCTGTCAACTTTTCAAGAAAATATAGTTTTCCTTTTTGTGTACAAATGTGCACATCCGTCCTATGTAATGACAAAACTAGTCAATAAGGATGTTTCTCTGAAATCATGAAACGTTTTATTTAGCATTTATTTATTAGGAAATTTTAATTGTATGTATTTATAAAAATAACAAAACCATAATATTAAAACTAAGAAAAAAAAAATAGATTTCTTCTTTGGGATGGGTGAATAATTGGAACATAAATGCGTCATTCATATAATATAAAATCAAAGTGCGTGTTACATAAGATTACATATGAAATGCTAAGAAACAATTCTTAACTTTAGTTAGGCTTATGTGGACTTTGCATTTTATACATTTGAACCGGGTTCTTCCCTTACATCTCACCATTTTGCACCGTGTTCCAAGTCCCTCATCATGTGCAGGAAAATGCCCAACACGTCAGTCTCGAGCTATTTCAGCTACAGGGCGAACCTCTCCTGGTTTTCTAGGTCTCCACTGCCACTGAACCGTCCTCTCTTACCAATGGAAATGTTATTTTGCAACCCCAGACTTTCAGCCAGCCGACGACGAAAGTGAAGCAGCGTGAGTTGCTTATTTTTTGGTACGCCTAGCAAATCAATGTCAATTTGGTACTCTAGGTATGCCTGAACCACTGCTAAGTTTAATAATGCATGAAATATCATACGAAGAGTCCATTTTTTAGTTTTTGGAAAGTTCTGTAGTAGCTCATGAGTTGATCTAATAAGATTATACTTCCTGACAACTTCGGGGTGTTCGACTTCAATAAATATGTTTTCTTTTTTACACCACCTCCTAATTAAATATTTTTCTCCAATACCAAGAAAATTAAAAGCTAGATGCGTAACATTGAATATTTTCATTAGAGGTGTCTACTTCTGTGGCCGGTGGTACTTCGAGTACTACTTCATTGGTGTCATTCTGATCCAGTATGAGCTAGGTCCTTCATCATCGTCCGAGTCAGGTGGGAATACTTCTCGTTGATTGTGGTTTATAACATATGCACCAACTCGGACAGACCGCAATTCCCTTTTAGACGCAAATCCAATACTTTTCTTCTTCGTCATTTAGTGCTTTCAAGGCAGCCGGTGAAAACATACCGGCGTTTTTTTTTGTCTGTAAATGTAAACTAATGTCTTACCCCTTATTTATAGCATCAACAACATCAAAATAATATCTTCAAATAACATTAATAAATGATGTTGAAACACTTGAACAAATCGTGAAAACATCGTTCACGCCCAACATGTGTACATTTGTGTACAAATATAAAAATTGAGTTATTTGGTGCAAAAATAGAAAAATAAAAACAATATGTATGTTATCGATGACTCCAGTAATATACCATATCAATTCGTATTTTTGCAGTGCGTCTATATCGCTATTTCCTATTTTTTTTAAATAAAATAATAAGCTTACCTACACAGCTCCAACTTTGGTCAGCCACTGGTCGCAATTTGTCAATAAAATGACAAAATATGCTAAGAGGTGGTGTTAGAAGAATCGTTTTTTGTAGTTTATAATGTGAACTTATGAACACCACCGTTCTTAATTGCACTTGATTCGAAATTAATACCTAAATATATTTTTATATTTAATGTGTACATTTGTGTACGCCAGGTCTGAAAGGGTTAAAAAAAGGAACAAAATAAACGACAAAATGTTTTCTATACGTAACAGTAGGACTCAATGTAACGCGTTTAAAACATTGTGCTGATGGATGGATTAAATAGTACAGGGACCGTTAAGGTGTCTTGAGTAAAAAAAATGCATTAAAAATATATATTTAAAAAAAAAAAAACTTGTGAAAAAGTTGGAACTTTGACCCCCAATATCTCCATAACTAGAAGGTTCCCAGGTATGGTCTTGAACAAAAAAATGATAGCAATGACGAGGAGAACAAGTGCCTTTCGGCTTCGTCAAGAGTTTTTATACACCCAAAGACCCAGTCAAACTTTTCACACATCTAGCCTTTTGTATGCATATGAGTGGCAATTTTCTTCTTAATTATTGTGTGGTTAGTGGCTAGCCTGGTGTCACAGTTTTTATGCCGCCCATGGGCCTCTGGCTTGGCTTTACACGCCGTCGAGAAATATCTCTCAGGCATAAGTGACAATAATTTATAAGAAGTGGCTTTCAACCGATTCGGAATTTAGAACTTCGAAGGGCAAACCAAAGGAGATACCGACATCTTAAGTTATGGAAATAGCCATATTCTGAGGATAGCGGCTTTTCTGGAACTGCTACTTATTTTAAGTTAAGGCATTAAAAATAAATAAATAAAGCTTGTAGTTGATTCTTTACATTACATAACTCATGCATCATCATTACAGACATTAATTATTCAACAGTCTCTGAAAGTCTTCATCTGATTCTCTTGCCCTTATCTCAATTCATTTAGGGTCGGCGCAGCATGTCTTCTTCTTCCATACTACTCTATTACTCCTCATCTCATCCGACATCATTATTCAACAGAACATAATATGCGATTTACACCGGTATTCATGAACGTTACTCAGTGCGCGCGGACGCACAGTGTCCCAAAAACCTATTCATAAACAATACTTGAGCGACGAACGACACTATACGCTCATTATAATGAACTGACAGATATGTCAGTCAGTCAACCCGAGTGAAGTCGCTTCACAACGTTAACCAATCACAGCGCCCCATTCAATGCTATGTGTCCGCACAGCAGAGTCGTTCTTGAATACCAGTGTTACAAAGCTGATAATCGTAATTTTTATTTTAAATTCATATTTAGTTAATTGTATTTATATCAAAAAGAACTTAGCAGTATACATAGTATAAAAAACATTAATTCATTAAAGTTTTAGGCTACATTTAATGGAAGCCAAAAAAACCGCAGCTTTGGTGAAAACGGGCACTAGTCTTGTCATCAAGTGCATTGCTATTTTCCATCTAGTATGATAAGAATACCAGTGAATAAACGAGCCCATACAGCTCTGTTACCTTAGATAAACTAACTGATGAAACTAACTATTACCTTCCAGGGTCCGCCATCTAGTCCTAGCCGACCCATGGGGCTTCTCAGAACGTCCACCAAACGCCTACGAGAAGGCCCAGCTCCCACTGTGGGTGCGGGCCATCGCCACTGCCGTCCAGCCTCTGAACCCACTGTGGGCCGTCCGCGCGGCTGGTCCGGCCGGCAAGTGGCTGGTCAGCAAGACACGCCCCGATATATCGAGGAAGTACCTCAACTTTCTGCCGGATGCGGAGAGGGTTATACCTGAGTATATTTATCAGTGTAATTCGCAGACGCCTAGGTGAGTTTACTATTTGCGCTTTAAATTGCTTGTTTAGGGTTGCGTACGCGCAGGGTAACTCTATTACTGAGCCTCCGCTGTCTATCCGTCCGTCCGTGTGTCCGTCTGCGAGCTATATCTCTTGTTGTTGAGATGAAATTTTCACAGAATATGTATTTAACAACAAATAAATAATTAAAGGGTCTCCCCCTACTACGATGATACGGAATCCTTCATGCGCAAGTCCGACTCGCACATGGCCGGTTTTATTTTCTTTAAAACGTTGTTTCGGTATTTTATGATTTGTAGAAGTATCAATTCCGTGAATTCTTTTCTGCAACGGACTTAATACGACTGTCTATATCTGCTCTCTACGCCCACGAAAAGATAAAATATTGATTGTAGTTTAATTTAAATACTGTTAGTGTTTAACTTAATTTTACATTGTCTTACTAGCTAAACCAAACTTGGTTAACAAAATAATCACAAAATGGTTAACACAGAAAAAATACAGGCATTTCCAAAGCCAACATTTCGGACTGCATCTATTCTGAACTCGCAAATCAGAAATATATCAACAATCAGTTAAGGTGAAAGCGTCAGGGTAGCCCGCGAAATTCAAATTTCTTACGTTTTTTCATCAACATACAACCTGACACTGACCTGCAAATTGTTAAAAATTTAAGAAAATTTGAATTTCGCGGGCTGCCCTGACGCTTCCACCTTAAGATCACCTTTTAATGAAACCTCCCACCCATCTTCCACAGTGGTGAAGCAGCCTTCCACAGCCTGATGACAGGTTTCGGCTGGGCCAAGAACCCGATGGTTCGACGCGTGGACGAGATTGACCCGACTCTCCCTATCACCGTGCTGTACGGCTCCCGCTCCTGGGTAGACAACTCCACTGGCCAGGTGCTCGCCGAACATCGGGGACCTGCTAATACTTATGTTCAGGTATTGAATTGGTTTTATTTTCGTTATAGATTACTTTACAGTTGGTTGTAAAAAATTGAATTAATTTACACATTTCATGTTTATATACACAACCAAGAATCTCCAAAATATGCTTATTTCCTCATCTCATGCATGCTTTTGATGCGGCTGATAATTATTTGCCGCTAAGAATTGTGTTTATTTCGCGTTTAATGCTGAATACTTACGACCAGTAAAGATAACTCGAAAACATCCTTCTACCCACAGGTTATTAACGGTGCCGGCCATCACGTGTACCTAGACAAGCCGGACCTCTTCAACAAGTTCGTGCTGGAAGCGTGCGCGCGCGCAGACAATCAAGAGCCGCGCCCCTCCTTCGCCGGCGCCCCGCCCACTCCCGCGAAAGAAGCCGCCCCTTCCACGCCGGCGATAGAAGCCGCGCCTGCAACGTCCACGTCCTCCTCGGAATCCACAGAGAAGACGCGTACTTCCTCGGAAGCACAGAGCTCTTGATAATAAAAGTACGTTAGTTATATTAATACAATTGTTGCGCACATTTGGTTATGTATAGCTGCGACTCGTTTGTAATGTTTTGAGTTGAGCGTATGTTTATTGGGGGGCAGTATTGTTAATGGAGGATAAGGGGTCTCACATCGACTGTTTAGGTCGACCCAGTGTATCGATAATGTTTTAATGTGAATAACATAGAAGGGACGGCCGCGATCTAGTTGCACCTTTATACAATTTGTCAAATGCTTAAAAGAGACATTTTTTTGAAACGATCAGCAATATGCCATTTATAATAGGTCTCAATTTTATTGGTTATATGCGCGATCTCACTTTGTTTGGAATCCTCCATTAACTACTACCCCTTGCTAAAAACAAGATTTGTTATTGTTCTTTTTTAAGAGATCTATGAGTGTGTGTATGATTTAGTCGATTTGAGTAATCGACTAAAAACGTCCAAAACTGTCACATATGTATGTGGCAACACTAAGTTAGGCCTAAAGTGGCTCGATTATTGCGAAAAGTAGATGGCTTATTAATGTACGAAGTAAAGTATTAAGACCCTTTCTAAAACAATTAAATTATATGCTTCATACAGACCAATACAACAGACTAACTACTTAAAAGTTAATTCATTTGAAAATTTTTAAAACTAAGCTACTTATTTAAAAAAAATCTTATTTCATTTTAGGCGTCAAAATCCTATAATAAAGTTAAAAAAAGGGTTAAATAGAATATATTTATGTTTACATATAAAAAAAGAGTATAACAGTGTATCTTCAGAGAATTTTGATTTATGTATGTTATAACTACAGGTTACGGGTAAAAGCTATGATTTTGTTCAAGTTTGACTATGTAATGAAAATATTATAATTATGTTTTTAAAAACTATTCTTATTATTAGTCAACAAAGTTTAAAAACACGACCAATATCCTACAATATAATATTAAGATGAAAACTTCCATATTCTGATATTTTAACTCTTAAATATCAGTGCCTTTAGTATTAAAAACTAATACTCTCTTCAATTAGAAAAAATCTCTTCATTAATTGGCAATTTTAGACTTTTCCTCTAAAACGCTTTAGAAAAATGTTCTTCAAAGTTAATTTATTTGTGGCGTCGCCTCTTCTAATCTATAAGGTTTTTATACTTGGCTTGTCGAGCTACCAGTACCTGCTTCTAACAGATATCTAAGGATCACAAAGTAATGAGACTAATTCTACCCATTTTTTTTTTTTACTTTGTTAAGATGTTGAAAGTATAAAACCAAAAAATGTATTTTGTGTGCGTCTAGCCGGTCTACAGTTCTTTCACAGATATTTTATCATTGACTTTGCATCACTGCAAATATCAGTGATTCTTGACAGTGTAAGATTGTTGTTGTGTTGTTACTGTCAAAGGTAAAAATTACAGAGAAAGGACTAAAAATTTTCTATAACCCAGACCATTTTCTATAAGGCAGGATTTATAGCTCGACCTACACGGTGAGCGCTGAACTCGGTCGAACGTAGCTGTATCAGTGGAAACAAGAATGACGACAGTGCAGTACTGATGTATTCTTACGACCGTACAGCTACGTCGGGCTGATGAAGACCGTCGGCAGACTGACGCGCTATGGCCATAAATCACCTAAGGCCTAAGTGTAAAGTGGCTTGCAGTCGCCAAATGCATGTAGTTAGGTGGTACATCGCGACAGCCAGTTATCATTACTTGGTTGGTGTTTAATTAATTTACTGTGTGCCTTGCCCAAACTCATTGCAACCAAGATGGTGGTACTGGTATAACATGTGAGGGTAGTATTACGTAAGCACCAAAGATGTGGGTTGGTGATGACGTTAGCAACATTTATTTAATTCGTTTAGTAGATTTTTCTATAAAATTTAGTAGATTCTGATTTGAACAAATTGGCAACCCTAATTGTCTATGCTCAAAATGCATTGGTTCAGGCATAAACACATGACTAGCAATAAAGAAACCGGAATAAATTATTAGCTTTCTGCTTACGTAATACTTGAATGGCCCCTGACGGCGAACATAAAACATTTTGTGAGATTACTTTCGTCTTAACAAGCACAACGGTGTTGTTTGACTGTGTGTAGAGTAATGCGACCTCGTTGAGTATTGAGTATTGTTGTTTAGCCACAGGCTTTTTGATACACGGAATGAAATATTGTGTAAATAAACATAATTTATTGAATACATGCTTGTATTATTTGTAGCAGAATTCCACGATTTTCCTACTAGACAAACTAAATTTAACTAAAGTAATTTGGCGCTAAATGCCAGGATGATGCGGCTAATTTCTTGTTCACGTACTAAACCAAAACTAGAATTTTGCAATCTTTGTCTAACCGACAGAAAATATTTATTTCTTTTACAATACATCGCTAGGTTTGCTTCTTTGTATTGTCTTTTTCAACTTAAAGTAATGAATTTCATAAGTATAAAGTAGATAAGTAATTGAGAGTTAATGTAGAACTAATCGCCTATCTAGATTTTGTTTTTTTAAAGTGCGTAATTTAAAAGTACATCGCCGGCTAACTGCTGCTAAAAATAATGGTTTCTTCTATAAAAACCATTATTTTTAAAAACTAAAACGGAACAAATTGCGTATTATGCATATTTCGATAGAACAAATATAGATCAAATTATTTAATGTATTCGTTAAAACGCAGGGCATGGTCAATCGCTAGGTACAGACACATTGTTTTGAGTCCTACCGTAAAACGTGATTTTTCATCCTAAAAATTTCCCAGCATTAATTTTTCGTAAAGTTACTTAGTTTAATTGACGGCTTCGTGAAGAGTCCGTTTTCACCCTGTATGTAAAAGTTTAGTTAGAGCATTGTAAACGTGTTTTATTTACTATTTGGGTCTTGTTTAATCTGCGAGTAAATGGCACCAATCGCCCAATAGATGTCCACAACAGAACCAGCACACTTGAATCCATGGTTTGCTGATACATTTCTTGTTGCTCAACAAAACTACACAAGGAAACTCAAATAAAACAAATGCTTATAAAAAAAACATGGCTTATAATTACAAAAATAAATCGAACATTATAATTAAATCAAGGCGGTGGTATATAATCAGATCAACATAGTCTCAGGTGGGTGTGGCTCACGATTGTCACTTTTCCTTCGTCTTGCAAATCGCGAAGTGCCTCGTCTAGCTGTTCACGGGATACAGTCTGAAAGAAGAGATAAGCATTAGTGTATAAAAGGCTGATTTTAAGTAAGCGGGCGCAACATATCTTCTCTTATACTTCTCTATGAGTTGTCCGGGTGTATTGTAATTTTCTCAACCTCTATTTTTTGAAAAACCGGCCCTTATTCACATACACAATATTTTTTGTGATTAATGTTTTCAGTAGGCAGCCAACGAGACAATTAATCTATAGAAATCTAATTCTAGTCGCCTAGATTTTCGGGAAGGTCGATGACCTGAATGGACCCTATGCCTGAGAGCGCGCCCTAATTATATTGTTTTTAAATTAATACGTACTTTCGGTTCATTTCTATTTAATTCATTTTGCAAATGAATGCTTATTCCACCTGTATCATCAGGATGTAACATATTGTAGTAACCCTCTTCATAAATCATTATAATAAATATTATTTATAGTTTTCTTTTAAAACTAAAAAACTACTCACAACTTGCGAGTTAGAATTAATCTCCTGCAGCAGCTTGGAATGTGTGATGGTGTGAGGCTTGGAGTAGGGCTGGATGAGCGCCTTTAGCGCCGTCACCAGCTCCGCGCGACGTCTGCGGGCCGCAGTGCCCAGCCCAGTGGTCAGGATGCCCACGTCGATGCGGCCTGACGCCGGGTCTGTTGCAGACTGCTTTAAGGCTTCGCGATGGAGTCTGGAAAAAAAAGATTCATTGCAGTAAATACATATTTTATCAAAGCGGAGAAACAAACAAACAAGGTATGTGAACTCGAAACTTAATTCTCGTCAAGTTTGTCATTTTTGCAAAACAGTTTTCAAAGATGTTTAACAAAAGACGATCGTGTATCTACTGCCTACTTAGTGAATTGCAACAAGTCTGCAACATGTATTGATGGTAGGATCTATACAGGTAGGTAAGACAACATTAAGGATTTAAAAGCTCATCTCCTAAGTAGTATTAAAGTTTACATTTAGAAAAAGTCGCAAGGAACTACTAGTATTTGTGTGAATTACCTGGAGGCTTCATCAACATCAGATATTTCGACGACGGGTGAGAGTCGCAGCCTAGCGTGCGCCTCCGCGAGTCTGATGAGAGACTCCAACTGTCGCGGGTACGCGGAGATCTGACCGCGACCGCTGCCTACACGCCTGGAAACAACAAGGAACTTATTGAAGTGAAAACTTCTTTAGCATCGTTGTGATTTGAAAGTAGATGAAACGAAAAAGCGACAGTAAAAAGAGACAGACACATAAATTCATAAGATTTAACGTGGGAGAGAATGAGATAGGAAGCATTATACAGTGTTTATCTTGAAGCCAAAATTTATTAAGGTCGCTTCTACCACGTGTGAATTGCACACATGTTTTTTATGTACTAACTTCTAAACACGGCTTCGCCAACGTGGATGCAGTTCTTACCCACCGTCCACCTACCAAGATCACCTGGGTGAACTGTGGAAAGTTTTTTTTTACAACAGCTCACCTTTGTCCATCCGGGTGATCCTTGGGAAATATTTAGTTTCCACTGAGGACACTATCGGAATAAAAAGGTTTCTATGTATCCTGGGTGATTTTTTCTCCTTTTTGAAGTGAAAACTTCTTTAGCATCTTTGTGATTTGAAAGTCGATGAAACGAAAAAGCGACAGTAAAAAGAGACAGACACATAAATACATAAAATTTAACGTGGAAGAAAATGAGATAGGAAGCATTATACAATGTTTATCTCGAAGCCAAAATTTTTAGTCTTTTTCGCTATTCCTCATAGTTTTGAATTTCCTCGCTCACTTGAAAAATTCACCCTGTATAACTCAAACTCAGGTCATGGTTTAGTCCGGAGCCAAATTTCATCCCAATCTGTTTAGCCTGTCTCGTTGATCTAGTACCCGCAAGCGCTACTGCCACTCTATGAGGTTTCGATGCTCAGGTTGGGCAGAGTTATGGGGTTTTCCTCCAGGAGTAGCACGGAATCTAGATTTTTGCCCGAACTGTTCAGTTCGCCCGCTTTTACATGGGGCTTGAACATAAGTGGCAATGTAGGTGTTACTATACGCCTCTGTCTACACCCTTTCGGGGAAGAAGGGTCTAATGTTATGTTATTTTACCTCATATCGACGTAGGAGTCTATGAGCCTCTGCTGTGCGGTCTCGCTGAGCGTCGGCTGGACGTGTTCCTTTGCGAATGCTATGTAGTCTCGCATGAGCGCCATGTCCTGAAATAAAGGAAAATTACATGTTTTTAAACTTGTTTGTTATGTCGAAATTATGACAATCAATCTTTTCGTTATGGAAATGTCGGACACCGCGTTTCTAAGAGCCTGTTTCAATTTATAATCTTTTAGTATGTAGGCGAACTAGCTCTGTTCGATTGAAAATAAACAAAACGATTTTTTTCCAGAATTTACCCAGCTAGAACGATTTTTCACCCCCGTAAACCCCCTATATTGCAACTTTCATCGAATCCGGTAACCGATTCGTTGCGGATGGCACGCAAGTCGTGTCATGAAATAATTTTCGAAACTGAGTGCCGCAATGAATCGGTTAAAGCCATTTTCGAGAACATAACAAAATATATATAATTAATAAAATATATATAATAAATATTGCTCATTTAATAGTATAGGATAGTATAAACGTGTACGAAGAATAATGCCTGTTTTGACTAACTAACACTAGCACCTAGATTAACGCTTAATATTATTTCACGAGTACCTAATAAATTTGAATATTTTGATCATCATTCGCATAGCATTTTCCTAGAGGAGTCGGCGTCCAGTTTGCCCAGATGCCGTGTTGATTACTTACAACAATATCTGCGTCGTCCTGCGAGTCAGTAAAGTCTTTGTAATACAGTGAGACAAGATGCGACGCGAGGCGCCTATCGAACACCTCGTCTTGTGGGTCCAGCACCAGGAATATTAGGTCGAACCTGAAATACATAGGATATCATTAAATTAACACCGGAAATCTCAATATGTTTAATGAATAACATCTTTATTAAATTGTCAGTTACATCATCTGCAAAAAAAAATCATTCTGATTCTCATTGTTTAATTACATAACAAGAGCAAGTGCACTCAGTTTTATCAGTGGTAAAACTCTCACTAGAATATAGGCTACTAGAATCTGTAAAATTTCTTTAATAGATTTCAACTTTATTTCTAAAGCATTAGATTTAAGGTTGGTTGGAAAAGTCTGAGTTTCGGGTAGCTTGACCTGCTAGCGTCTGTACATATAGCCACTTCGTAAATAGAATTCTTTTAGCGTCGGCTATGTATTGGTAACTTTGCGCTCTCTCCATAGACACAAGTAAATACGAACCTGGACATGAGGGTGTGTGGTAGCTGCACATTCTCCACGATGGTCTTGTTCTTGTTCCACTGCGACTCGGCTGGGTTGGCGGCCGCCAGGATCGACGTGCGCGCGTTCAGCTGGCAGATGATACCGGCCTTCGCGATCGAGAGGGTCTGCTGTTCCATTACCTAGAAGTTAAAAAGAATTGGCTGTGGATGTCGTCTTATACAGGCTACCTTTACGCTCAAAATGGGCCTCAAGTCACCCAAAAGGCAATGGAGAGAGCTAAGCTTGGAGTTTCCTTGCGTGATTGAATCAGAAAAGAATATATCTTCAAGAGAACCAAGGTTATCGAGCCCGAAGAATTGCCAAACTTATGTGGCAGTGGGCAGGGCACATTGCTCGCAGAACGAATGGTCGATGGGGCCGAAAAGTTCTGGAGTGGCGACCGCGAACTGGGAAACGTTGCATTAGAAGGCCTCCCACTACGTGGGCCGATGACCTGGTGAAGTTTGCGGGGATCCGCTAGATGGAGTCTTAATGCAGGGGAAAAGTAGTTTGGAATATAAACTACGACGGATATGCTTTTTTTTATTTATTTAATTTTGTTTTATAATATTTTAGTTACCTCGTGCAGCACACTGCGCGTAGAATCATTCATCTTGTCGAATTCATCAATGCAGCATATACCATTGTCTGCCAGGACCAATGCTCCACTGGAAACAAGAAAATAATTGTGGTTATAAACATGTGTATAAGTACGTCTGCCAACCCGCAATAGAACGCATGGTGGCTAACGTAACGGCCCACACCTCAGAAAAAAATCCTGAGTCCCAACTGTGGGAAAGTTATAGGCTGATGAAGCTCTACTCACGTCTGCAGCACCAGCTGGCGGGTGTCGGGGTCCTTGGTGACGTAGGCAGTGAGCCCGACGGCCGAGCTGCCCCGCCCGGACGTGTACTGCGCGCGCGGCACCAGCGCGTGCACCCAGCGCAGTAGCTGCGACTTGGACGTACCCGGGTCGCCGCACAGGAGAATATTGATCTCAGATCTGTAATATGGAAGATAGCAATGTTACCGAAAATATAAGACGAAAATAAACTGTACATAGTCGTTAAATTAACCAAAATTGGATACATCATAGGCAATCGCTTCATGCAGATAAATACCAATGTGTATACCGCAGCTAAAATTTCCAATTGCACGCCACTTAGATTCATTCCAGACGCTACCAGCTAGGTAGTGACGAAGATTTTTGATCCAATAAACTATGTTCTTACAACGTTCCATGAAGGGTTTAAAAAGACTTAACGAAACCGAAAGGCACTTGTTCTCCTCGTCAATGCAATCATTTTTTTGTTCTAGACCATACCTGGAAACCTTCTAGTTACGGAGATATTGGGGGTTAAAGTTCCACCTTTTTCACAAGTTTTTTTTTCAAATACATGTTTTTAATGTATTTTTTTACTTAAGACACCTTCACGACCCCCGTACTATTAAATCCATCTATCAGCACAATGTTTTGAATGCGTTACATTGATTCACTCCTATCATAAAACGTGATTTTTCACCCCCAAAAAAAAGTCGTTTCCCAGCAATATTTTTTGCATAAAGTTACTTAGTTCGATGTACATAATGCTTGGTTGACGGCTTCGTGAAGAGTACGTTTACACCTTGTATAGACAAACTCTTACAACAGGACTATTCAAGACTTACCTAAAATGTGTCCGTCCAGCGGCATTAAAGTTCTTCTTAGTCCCTCCCAACAGTTGCAGAAGACATCCCTTCTTAATATCCAGGTTCTCATAGATAGAGGGAGCAATGGCTCTCGCTAAACGTTCGTAGCTGTCTGATTGGGCCGCTAACTGTTTGAAGAGTTCGATGCGTTCTGGTGGGAAGCGATGTTCCTTACTGTGGAGTTGAAAAATGTTTGTTAGTATGTAAAAGTGTATTTGTTGGTTTGTCATTCTTTCATGAGAGAACTTTATAAGTTTGAAAGTGATAAAGTTGTTACAATATGCAAAAAAAAAACCCAGAATCCACTGGATAGTGTGACGTCAACCTTTATTTACTTACCTATCGAAAAGAGTGCATAATTGTGCACTATAATATTACCTGCATCGATGACCAGTCTCCTCCGAGATTGGCTGTCATGGTCGAAATTCAGTCACGAGAACCATAATTGATATATCCTCCGGTGCACAAGCACAGCGTATGTACAGTCGCGGCCTTTACCGCCTGATCATTTATAAAAAAATTCGTTTGACAGTGGAGGCACCCCGCCCGGTGGTGATCAAACAGGAGTGACTTCGATTGTACGTACCCCTCCTCAGTCTCCAGCAGCCGATCGTTGTGCACCTTCCTGTAGTGCAGCGCGTCGATATGCGTCCTGTGCAGTGCCTTGAGCGTGGCCTTGCGCGGGTGCACGGTAGCGGGCGCGGCCCGGAACACGCCGGTGACGCTCACCCGCTCGCCGGCCGCCACGGCCTCCACGAGGGCGCCGTGTGCCAGCACACTCACTGTGGCCGGAGTGCGGCCTGCTGGCATGTCGTCTGGGGATTCACAATATACAGGTGAGATTTATTTTCCAATCAGACATGTAAACTGTTTTCGGGAGCGCTATTGCCGAACGTGGTCAAAATTTAAATCTAAGATGACAGATATGATTAAGTTAGCGATACGATCGTAACTGACAGTTAATCAATATTATTTAGCCTGTGTGTATTCTGGTTTGATAGCCAATGTTCTCCACAAAACCATACCCGTAAATCCGAATCAGGTAGAATGTCTCAAGCTGCAACAGCAAGATATTCGCGATGTCCAAATAACTTTAAAAATGCACGTACCAGGCGACTCCTGCAGCTTAACGAGCTGCTTATCGCTGAAATGCGATCTGTTATGTATGAGGTTAAAGGAATGTGCAGTGTTGCAGTGCGAGCAGTGCGCGGGCTCGGGCACCCGGCCGCGCTCGAGCTCGGCCGAGGCAGCCGCGCCGCACACCGCGCACCGGAAGTACGCCTCGCGCATCTCCGGCACGATGCTGGACGTACGGATCACCATGCCGGACAGCGTCACTAGCTGGTCGATGTCTGTGGAAGGAAAGGTATTGGTTTGATTAAGGTTTTGTACAAAAGTTTGCGGCTAAGTCATAATTGGTATAATTTTTTAAATAAATATTTCTCTTATTATTTAATTTTTTATAGCATAGTAAATGCTGTAAAATGCAATGCAAATGTAAATGGAGAGCAGCGGTGGCCCAGTGGTAGCGACCCCGACTTACGAACAGTAAGTTGTGGGTTCGAACCCAGGCAGGCGCATTACTTTGTGTAATTTATTTGTCTTGCCGTATTATTGGCCTCTAGACACGCCACTGCTATTCTCCAGATTAATGGGGTCCAGGAGCTGGCCACGTATAGAGCATACTTAGGTCATCGAAAGTGCATTTGTAGTTTTAGACAGCACTTTGTTTAACAACATAGGTCCTATAAACTTAAAGCTAATGATTATTATGTTACCTTCCGGGTTTAAGTCCCGCATGTGTCGCTGCGGCGCGTTGAATGGCCGCACCTGTATCTGATGCTCCAGCACTGCCGCCGGGTAGCGCTCGAAGAACAGCTCGTTCACTGCCGCGTCGAATGCTGGGACCACCTAAAGTTGATCAGTGCAGATATGCTACTTAATAAAATTTAAATACTTGTACAAGCCATCATCATCTGCCTATCCTTTTCCTAACTATGTTAGGGTCGGCTTCCAGTCTAACCGGATGCAGCTGAATACCAGTATTTTACATGAAGCAACTGCCTATCTGACCTCCACAACCCAGTTATTACTGGGTAATATGATACCTCTTGGTAAGACTGGTTGTCAGACATTCGGGCCATTGAATACCTAACGACTGTCAAAGATCTACAAATGGCAGCCGGGACCAACAGCTTAACGTGCTTTCTGAGGCACGGAGGAAACTCGGTATGTAATGGGTGGTCACCCATCCACAGACCAACCTAGGCAAGCACGGCTTAACCTAAAGATCGACCCGAGCGGCTGTTATTATTTAGCCACGAGCTCTTCTAAAATACTAAAAAATACTAGTACTAGTATTACTAGTAATAACAGTAACACAGTTTTTTAGTCCTTAGATTATGTTTTAGTCCTTATTTTCCGAAAACCACCGGTTTTTACTATGGTTAAGGCATTATTTCCAAAAACTTACCTCCTGAGGATAGCACACTAGTTGACGATGCAACTTGGCATCAAAAGCTTTGATATGTTCACAATCCACATCCAAGAATGGCTCTTCTAGTGTATTTATCTGTAAAGAAACAAGTTTGACTTAACACCATAAAACAATTTTATAGGACTTTGTGAATGAGTTTGAGTTTTGTACTCTTTTTTGAAGTGAAAACTTCTTTAGCGGCGTTGAGCACTTTTTCTGTATGGGTATAAAATCTTAAACTCGCGTCAGGACACGTGACCTGATCGAAAAAGCGTAAGACGGATGGAGAGTAGACAGCTATCCCAACAAAATAATTTATTATTTATTTATTTTATTTTAAGCATTAAAATTACTGGTGAATCAATTTGGCGAAAATTTCATCAATGTATATACAATTACAATATTAAATTATTGTTTATATAATTATATTCATTTTATTAATTTTATTGATTCAAAACTGTTCGTTTCTTACTTCAGCTACCATAAACCTATCGTATCAGTTTTAGAGATTGGCGATGATAGTTCTGGTAATGATGATGGTGAAAAAGTCGTTGAAATTATGGATGAAAGTTGATTTTTCGGAGAGATAAACTTTTTAATGTAAAATAATTGTAATAGTTTTAAAGTGTTAAATTTTTAATGTAATATAAATTGTCATGTTTGTGTACGATAGCGCAATAAATGAATATTGTATTCTACCACATAAATGATAGTACTTTTATACTGATAAAGCAATTGGTGCAAAATTATTCCCTAACCATTCCAAAATATCAAACATGCTCAACGTTAATTAATAATCAAGTTTTCACTTCTGCCGGCACTCCCGGAGTGCAACCCGTCTTTTTTTTTGTGTTCGTTTTTTAGGGTTCGGTACCCAAAGGGTAAAATGGGACCCAATTACTAAGACTCCGATGTCCGTCCGTCTGTCTGTCCGTCTGTCACCAGGCTGTATCTCATGAACCGTGATACCTATACAGTTGAAACTTTCACAGATGATATATTTCTGTTGCCGCTATAACAACAAATACTAAAAACACATTACAATAAATATTTAAGGGGGCTCCCATACAACAAACGTGATTTTTTCCCGGTTTTTTGCTCCATATTAATAACGGCGATAGGTAGACGCTTGAAATATTCACAGAATATTTAGTTGTTTATTCACTTCAAAATAAATAATTAAATTAAAATAAATATTTAAGGTTAAAACCAAAAACGGCAAAAAATGACGTGAGTTGTATGTTTTTTGCCGTTTTTGGCTTATGTTGTATAAATAATGGTATGGAATCTGTGCGCGAGTCCGACTCGCACTTGGCCATTTTTTTTCTACCTTAAGCCAAGGGTGGGCCGCTAGTAAAATTACGACACATGACACATCAATTTGAACCCTAAGGTCGACCAATAGTATGCAAATAGACTCCAAAATCATATAACATAACGCCTGTAGTCTCAGAAGGGTTAGGCAGAGGTGTACCTAATAGTGCACCCATATTTCGCCAGTTATGTTCAAGTCCCATGTAATAGGGGGCGAGTCTATTTCCATCAACCAGACACACATCCAGACTCCGTGGCTACTACTGAGAAATTCCTGATTGAAAAACCCAATAACACTTTGCTCGACCCGGGAATCGAACCCAGGACCTCATGCTCTGCAGTCGCAATTGCGACCACTAGACCAACGAGGCAGTCAGATAATGTCTTAACAAAGGCAAACAATTCATAAAAATAACGATATATCACCTCTTCCAACTTCTGCTCATACAAAGGTTCATTAGTCAGAGCAGTCGGCTCCACGAACCTCTGCAGGAACTTGATGAACTTGTCGCGACACTCAGCGATGGCGACGTCGGTGCCCCACACGACTAGCTGCGGCTCACTAGACGCCACCTCGGCGCCCGTGTCGTCGATCTGAGGGAAGTGTGAATTGGTTTGTTTAAAATACGTAAAGAATCAAAATCAAAGCATTTATTTCAAGTAGTTACAGGCACTATTGAATTGTCGACAAGATAACGATGTAATGAAGCTACAGTCCCAGTCACAAGGCATAAACACTGTGACCATTTTGAAGGGAGCTAAATGATCCGACACACGCGCCACTACATCAAGACGCCATTACATCAACCTACTAAAATCTGTCAAATTTCTTTAACAGATTTACAACTTGATCGCTAAAGTATTAGGTTCAAGGTTGATTGGGAAAATTTGTCAGTATCGGGTAGCTTGATACACTGGCGTCTGTACATAACTATTGATTGTTAGAATTTGCGCTTTCGACCATCCACGTTGTTCCAGTCTCGTTAATGGTTATCTGAGAGTTTATACAGTCCAAGAAATATCGTGTTCTACAAGTAAGAAGGTTGTGGAGGTCAGATAGGCAGACACTTTATGTTAAATACTGATAACCAGCTTCATTCGGTTGGAGTGGGAGCCAGCCCCAACATAGTTGGGAAAAGGTTAGACGGAAGATGATCTCTTACAGTTGATTTTTTTCATCATCATCATCATTTCAGCCGAAAGACGTCCACTGCTGGAACATAGTCCTCCCCCGAGTGTTGCCACATTGACCGGTCCCGTGCGACTCGCATCCAGCGGATCCCCGCAACCCAGGTCATCGGTCCACCGGTTCCACCGGGATCCATTGATTTTATTGCATAGTCTAAATCGATCATCACTCACCATAACATCAGGTAAGTACCACTGAGATAAGAAACAAATCTATCTAATAATGGCTTGAAGACGGTCTTCCAAACTCTTCAACTTTAAGGCAACATTCAACCTATTTTCTCTTCATCATTTCTTCTTCAACTTTATCATGTGGTTAGTGCCTAACCTGGTGTCAGAGTTTTCATGCCGCCCATGGGCCTCTGACTTGGCTTTACAAGCCGTCAAGAAATATCTCAAGAGACATGCTGGTTTCCTCACGATATTTTTCTTCACTGAAGCAAGTGATCATTTTATAATCCAAATAAAACCTCATCAAATCATTTGACAACCAAAAAAAACAAACCATCAATTGACAAGACATAAATCACTCAAAAATAATGGAAAAATACAATAAAAATGTAAGCTGAGAAAGAAAAGAGAAACAAACAAAAATGCGCGCATCCGGATGTGACTTACAGATCAGACCATCCTATCCTAGAAGCGAATACGAGTCAGCTACGAGTCTGAACGTGAAGGCTTCCTCCATCATCAGCAGCTGCAGGATCTGTTTGTCCTCGATCTTTGACCCCGCATCTTTGACGTGTGGTCACAGGTTTTGCGAGAGATGCTTAACGCAGTACTGGCGGATACGGGAGAAGCCGGACTATATCGTGTGTCCGTTGTGCCGGGCTTGCGCGTATAACGTGGATTTTGTTAAGGTACGTGAGACGAATGAACAGACGCCAGCACATCAAGCTACTACAATCTGACAAATTTCTTTAATATATTTTCAACTTTATCGCTAAAGCATTAGGTTCAAGTTTGATTGGGAAAATTTGACAGTTTTGGGTAGCTTGATGTGCTGGCGTCTGAACAATAGACTGATAAGAGCGAGCTGTTAGCCAAGTGAGTAGTACAGTCAGTGCCCTGCATTGTCTGACTTATCTGGCTATCTGATCAAGTAGGACTGCACTGACTAAACACATAAGTTGTGTACAAATGGTACAAAGAATAAATATTGGATATCAATTTATAAAATAGAAGTCTGTACGTCTGTTCCCTATAGACTCCTAAACTACAGAACCGATTTTGATGAAATGTTGCAGTTGACATACATATCTGGGAAGAAAACAATGCACACGGCTAGTAGTAAAAAAAAGTAGCATGTTATATAATTTTAGATGACTGTCAAACATTTATTCACGATAGTTTCTCTCATTTCATTAGATGCAACAGTAGGTACTGGTTATAAATAAAGGCATCACACATGTGGAATGTATCCCTGTAGATAAGGAGCAGTGTATTTTAGTCATATCCTCCTATAACCTCATAACCTGGATTATCACATAGGATACTTTTTATCTCGGTAGTATGATCCCGTGGGACAATTACCGAACTCCACGCGGGCGAAGCCGCGTGTATAAGCTAGCAGATAATATAGGAACCAATCAATTATGATAGCAGTTAACTAGAAACCAATTTAACTAAGAGTTGTTTTGGATATCTCCTGGTGGAACATGTTTTAAGTCAAGTCTAAACACTTTACAGAGAGAAAAACGAGCATCAACCGAAGACTTCAGAAAAACATTCACAGAAATGGACAATGTGGATGAAACAGACCTAAACTACAACGCAATGGTCCTTTGTCTCAAGATCAGTGTCCTTATGCCCACCCTGTACTGTTTAGTGAAATGGCTGAAGATCCCACTCATAGATCTTTTCACCAGCATACGTAACCATCTGGCATGAAATATTGTGAATACATGTTCTGACATGATTGTTTTGTGTAATCATTAATTTATTTAATATATAATAAAGAAGCAAAATGTAACAACATTTTCTTTTGTTTTAACTCAGCTCCTTTCAGGACACTTTTTTTTGTTTAAAAAAAAGTTGCTCCCACACTAGGATTTTCTCCTGTATCGTAGGTGCATTTACAAATACTTTAACTCGAAACTACCTGTTGGCCATACTATTTGTTCCGTGCGAGAATCGAACCTGACACGCAGCGCAGCAGCCAATCGCTCAGCTACTGCCAACCATGATATCTAACTTCTCCAATTATCTGTTGATGAATAGGTTGGGCTTGATGGGCCTGACTGCTCAACCGCAAAGACAGGGTTATATTATTTGTATGCACTTACCCTTCTAGTAGGTGTAGCACTAGGGGCAGGCACATTGCGGCCAGGCTGGTTGCTCTTCAGGTCAGCCCTCTGTCTAGCAGGTGTCATGACACCACGAAGGTTTGAACGCGGCGTGCTCAGAGAACTGGGTGTGCCGTAGTTGAGTGGGGAACTCATCTCTATGTCTGTACCTAATAAAAAAGTTATTTACTAAAGATAATTCAAAATTATAATTTTTACAATACAATGAGTTATAATACAATACAATTTAGTGGTAAGTAGTGTTAGCCGACATACGAAGGTAAACTACGACGGTAAGACTTGTATGACTATATATAAACAATTTAACTTCAACGCTTTTGAATTAAGTTTACACCTGGTTTTGATGAACTGACATTCCAGTGAAGTGCACACTTAGCTCAACCAAGGTTGTAACTGGGGCATTTCTAGTAAGAGTAAGTGCTGACACTAATTTGGGGTAATTTCTGGCATTGAATGTTCAACAAATAAACAGTATTTATAATTTGTTGATGAAAATGTACTCAAGGTATAACAAGAATAATAATTTCGCAAGTTAGTGATTTCTTACAGATATGTCGCATGCTTAATGGAATACTGACTCAACTCAAAAAAGACGATTTTTGGGATATCGCAAAAGAAGATTTTGCTATGAGGACTACTGTTGACGCATAAAAGTATAACTGGTTTATATTAATCATGAATGCTTGTATTTTGAATTTCTATGATTAACTATTGATGAGATCTAATTGTAAGTAAAAAAAAAGCCTATATCTTTACGTAACTCTATTCTGACTATTAATTGGTCATTGTTCCAGCATGCAATGTATTTTATTTGTTTTACACCTTTGTAACAAAACAATGAAAATCGAGGCTTAAGCTACAGTATGTTGGAACTACCTAGTGCCCATTTACAGAATATCACAGCTTACTGTTACCCATCATTATTTCAAAGGGTCACACCACATGTCTTCAAAATGTTTCAGTCCAGCCAAAACAAGACCATTTAGAAGGCCATATTGTACTGTAATTATTGATTTTTTTTTAGGAAAAAAACATACCAAGCGGACTGGAAGCTATGGCACGAGCAGGTGATGTGCCAGGTGCTTCACGAGGTGTGCGTGGAGTCCTACGAGGAGTGCCGGGCGTCTGTGGGGTTCCTCGTGGAGTACCAGGAGTGCCATCTGGAAATTTTATTAAGGTTTTGTTTATGTGAACCTGTTATAAACTAATTCTTTAACTTAATCTAACAATACTGTATATTGGGGCTGATACCACAACTTCCTATCCAAAGCGTCCAACAGTATCAACAACGTTAAAGGAAAGCGCCCCTAAGACAAACCCACTGACCGAAAGCAGGTGCAAGGAAGACCATGAAGATGAAAGTTTTTTTTGTTCTTCAAATGATCTTGAGAAATAGTTCTGAACGTGTTTCCAAGTCAACACAAAAAGTTCTTTCTATTTGAATGAGTGCCAACTATCCTCATTTGTACTAATATACGACAGAAATGTTACACTAGAATAAGTAAAACGTACTTTTTGAAGGAGTGCCGGAGGAGCGTTGTGGTGTTTCTGGAACAACAAGTTGTTGCGACGACCGGGTCCTCCGAGACGGCGTTGGAGCATCCGACGACGCCTGAGATGCAGGGCGCTTAGATGGAGTAGACATTTCTTTTTTTCACACTAATCTCAGAACTAAATATGGTTGTTTTCAAAATTACAGTAAACAAACGCGGCGCACGCACAATAGGTTACGTTTCATTTGGCGCGAAATATTGACAGCAACAGACTGACTATCAGTGTTCAAACAAATCGAGTTTCGTAACTTCGAATCGATTAATTCCGGAAAATGCGCTTCTGATATTACAATTAAATCTTTTTGATGATACATTAATAAATGATTGATAATAACATAGCATAACATCACGCCTGTAATCCTCGAAGAGTTAGGCAGAAGTGTACCCAATAGTACACCCACATTTCGCCAGTTGTTTTTAAGTCCCATATAATAGGGAGCGAGCCTAATGCCATCAACCGGGCACAAATCCAGACTCCGTAGCTGCTATTGAGAAATTCCTGATTGATAATATTTTCTACAACTGACGGTTTTTTTCAAGAATTTCAATTATTTCTAGTCGACTATCGTTATGTCATAGAAAATCTATGAAAGGAAATAACATTCCTTGCGGGAAACCGTGTAAAAAGAAGAGCTAATTGACTAAAGAAAATTGTTTCTGGTTGAAGGGACAACTCTATTGTTGTCAACTTTCCATAAACAAGACAAATATCTTTTTTAAATCAATTGATCGTTCATTCACCGCTGATGTTTTTACGGTGTTATTTTATGATAATAAATAAATATAACGATAATTGCGAAATATAGGTGATTGTAATGCTCCGCAGTATTTAAAATTTGTGCAATAAAAAATATCAGAATCAATGTTTTATGCTAAAATATTGATTGGCGTTGTAAAAGCTATCTTTGTGCAATCTACCTGCATCGTAGAAAATATTTTCGTGAATAATTATCTTTGACGGGACAAATAAGATACGTTTTAAATGGACAATGTAAAGTGTGTACGCATTATTGCGTAGTACGTATGTTTACTTGTGATTCAGCGGCTCTCCCACAAGGACTGAAGATATTTTGGTAAGTATCGGTAGGTACCGCGATGATTCATTTTATCTCTGCGTGCATTTCCATTGTAAAGGTCCTGTATACGGTTCTTGCGTTTAATATTTAACTAGATGGGACTCCATGCACGATATACACTTAACACACTATACGAGTATAACTTGCCGAAAATGCAAATTAGGGGGTATCTTTTTTATCGAATAAAAATAATATTGTGGGGTAGAAAACTAGAATTAAAGATATCTTAGTTTATCACTCTAGCAAACACAGCCAGTGACGTTTAAAACCTAGATAATGTAGCACAGGTAATGCTAATAAAGGCTAGAATAAAATAAGGTGTTATTGTTTTGTATGAAACAAGAAAAAACATTGTTTTAAAATCATAAATACCAACCAGTTTGTTAATTAGGAGTCAGAGATTATAATTTTCATTTTTATGAAGGTATTCTGAATATAAAAATAAAGTAAAATTGTGGTTTTACATAGAATCAATAAAAACATGGCCTTTTCACTTTCCCTCTTCAAAGTTCAAGGTAGAGTTACAATATTGATCTTGAGAGTCTGAGATTTTCTTTCATAACAAAAAAAAACATGCTAGTCATTGGTTAAGCAGCAACACTCTTATTTTTTTATTTTTAGAACCATAGTTGTAATGTAAATCAATTTTTCATTATTTTGCTGTGTTATCTGATTTCCAGTAACTAAAAGTGCTAAAAAGGGTACCCAAACATGTTTGAAATAAACTGGTTTGTTCCATATAACAATCACCCCCTTCCAAATTCAAATAAAAATAATTTTACTCATTCATGTATTGTGCTTGCATGTTTAGCCATTGAGGTGAGAGGTCAATGACCCCTGTTGCAAGGCAATGTACAAATTTTTTAATAACTGACACATGATAAGATTTGTATAGTCATCCTTTTGTCATGCTGTTAATACAATATCTATTAGTTATTTATGTATAGGATCCTTGAAAATAGTTTGTTTTTTGATATGTAGGAGATATAAGTAAGATTTTTTTTTCTTAAGTTAAGAAGCCCAACGTATTCAGCAAAACCTTTATTAAGAATTACAAAAATACCAGAGTCAAAATCATGACTAATAAAATATTTATTTCTGAATATATTAGTCCTTTTTTCAGTAGTATTCCCAGTCAAAGCCAAGAAGATAGCATTATAGCTGCAATAATCAGAATTCAATATTGATTTGGTCTGAGAAATCATAAATTGCCACACAACAGAATCAATGACCTCAATGGGTCAATGCAAGATCCTTGCAGAATATTGCATTGCCGTGTGACTCAGACGTATTATAACGAAGATTTCATTTGATTTTAGATGTTCTGATCCTATTAATGTACAATCTTTTAGTGAATATTTCAGGAAGGTACTGTTATTATAATATTTAATTCATGGCAGTTTTAGAGGATAGGAGTGAAAGTGGGAATACAGGCCATGTAAGATGCCATTAGAGTCCCGCCTAACTTAAAATTAGTTTCAACCAATAAAATGCTTGAAACTAGTTTTAAGCAATGCAGTAACATTCTGTAATGGAGCCTTAAGTCTTAGCTTGAGCAAGGTATCATGATCTAGCTAGCTTTTCCCTACTATGTTGAGGTTGGCTATCAGTATTCTACATGGAGTGACTGCCTATCTGGCCTCCACAACCCACCACTAATTATACCCCAATTTATTGCATGTGTTTACTTGTTAAACTTAATAGTATTGTTTGAAATATTAACTACATATTGAAACTATTTTGTTATAGGTACTCATTACCAACTGGGAATAAAATGAAACCTAGTAAGTTTACTTGAATGGTACCTCTGAACTTCATCTAATAATTTAAACAGCATTTTAAACATAAAAAAAATAATTCTTTATTGAAGAAATGCTTATCAAACAAAACTGAATTTTATAAATCTTCCATAATTTGCTATTATTTTTAGACAAGGCAAAAACTTCGCCCCCCCATGTAATCCATTTTAAACAAAAGGGAGCTTCAGGCCAAGTGTTGATTAAGGAAAACTATTGATTTCTGTAGCTCTGTGTAAGGGGGCATATTTCTCGTAATCTCGAGCAAGGTAATCCTGCCTACCCTTCGGGATGCGAGATCGCATGCGCCAAGCGCTGTTCACCCCTCGTGCGGACTCCGCAATTATATGTATATAACTACATATACATCGGCGTATTACGCATCTACGATATCTTCAATACTTCAATACGTTTCCTACGTAATACTACGTATTCTATTTGACGTTATTCCGCCTTAACTTAAACGCTATTTCATTTTAGATTAGCGTAATTTAATTTTAATTCGTGTATCGTAATTTTAGAGTCAAATAATAAATAAGACAGCTGTTTAACGTCCCACGCTTAGAAAAAAAATCTATAAACGAAAAGGGTAACTAAGATACGCTAACGCTGCTTCACCCCTCAAGTTTTATCTATGCGTGGAGATGGTTGCACATTACCTCATCGTCGGGCCGGCCCGGGGTTTCTGCCGCTAATTTTATACAACAGGAAAGTCTAAAAGTCTTTGGAAAACATTGGGCCGAAAGTCGAAAATTCGCTTAGAAGATTTCTAAATCAGTCCAAACATACACCCGCGTCTATGAACTCTTCTAAAACATGTCCCGATCATTTAAATAAAGAACGAGTAGAAATCAATACCATAGAGGGCGCAGTATTTTTTTTCACGATTCTGGCATCGAATGATGTAATAGTAATGTTGCTGTTGACCCTACCAATTAACTCAAAACGCGTGCGTACCTTTACGTACAGACGCCAGCATATCAAGCTTCCCGGAACTGTCAAATTTTCCCAAATAACCTTGAACCTAATGCTTTAGCAATAAAGTTGAAAATCTATCAAAGAAATCTGAAGGTTAGTTGTAGCTTGATGTGCTGGCGTCTGTACATCGAGTCGTTTGACGCACAAAACGTACAAAAGTATGAAATCTTAATGCGATCGAGAAACCTTAGTTTAACTTTGCTTTTGAGTGACGTAGGTAACAATTTCTTAAGCAAAGTTTAAGTCTGGAGGAAAGGTCAAGCTGTTTGAACCTGAAAAGTTCTTCAGTTATTGTTGCTCAATGAACTGCGAAGTAGAGCTGTTGTTTCATACTTTCATCGTTAATTGTACTACTGACCAAAGTAAAATCGGCAAACAGCTATTTCCAAAAGCAGGTTTATATCCCAGTGGTATGATTGGTCGATTTGGTTCAAGGCAAAGCACGTACGCTATTAGCAAAGATTTGCCTGAGAAAGGGATCAAAGGAAATATTTGAAAAGTTCTAGCAGATCAGACTTTAACTCTATTTTACATACGTAACATCACGCCTGTAATACCCAAAGGGTTAGGCAGAGGTATACCTAATAGTACACCCACATTCGCCAGTTATGTCTAAGTCCCATGTAATAGGCGAGTCCCTATTATCATCAACCGAGCAAAGAAATTCCTGATGAAAAATCCCTGTTCTCGACCCGACAATCGAATGGTCAAGTCTTCAAGTCCCTTGTAATAGGGGGCGAGTCTATTGCTATCAACTGGGCACAAATCCAAAATCCGTAGCTGCTATTGCGAAATTCCTGATGGAATTACCCAATACACTATGCCCGACCCGAGAATCAAACCCAGGACCTGATGCTTAGCAGTTGCGCTTGCGACCACTAGACTAACGAGGCAATCAACTCTAGTTTGTGAATGTGAAATCAATTTGACAAAATCAATAGGTTGGGTTCCAGAACTGGGGATGGGACGCCGTCACCTCCTTCTGCGAAGCAGTCATGCTAGCAAAGGAGGTGGCGGAACGTGAGAGGGAGAGAACCTCACGTACCAGCCGCCTCTGTAGACGCCCCGGGCGTCACGGGCCACCGTAGGCGTGGACCTGTAGACGGTGAGTAATCGGCTAGCTCGCGGTCCGTCCGTTTTATGACGACAGGCCGCGTTTAAGTTCCACGCGCGACTCAAAGAGATAACAGCAAACAAGGAGGGGTCCGCAAGGGCCGATGCCTGCCAGGGCTGCGGGACTGTTCGTACGAGATACCGTGGCCCTGGAACACAAAGGGCAAGGAAGGGACTTTGATAGGTTTTAGTCAGTACAAGTCTGACACTCCCTTCCGCTCCGCCCAGAGCGGGAGGGGTCCCATTCGAAAAAAAAAGGGTTCCAGAACTGGAGATCGGCACACTGAATCTTTTACGTTTTTTATCAACAAACAGTCGTAGTCACATTACATCTGTGTAGCATTCACATCAGCTTTTAGACGAAGGATGCAGCAGAATACCAGTATGTTACATGAAACGACTGCCTATCTGACTTCCACAACCTATCTAACCCGAAAACAAGATACCCTATGTAAGGCTGGTTATTAGATTCTCAGGTTTTCTGACTACACGACGACTGCCAAAGATATGCAAATGCCAGCCGGGACTACGGCTTAACCTGCTGTCCGGGGTACGGTAGTCCAGGCAGTTGTGGTAGTTAATATTGATATTAATAGCAGTGATAGCCTAGTGATGTGACCGTCTGACTGCGAAGTCATAGGTCTCGAGTTCGAAACTTAAGACTCTCGCATCTCTGATTTTTCGGATTCCCATGCGTATTTTATAATTATCACTTGCTTCGGCGAAGGAAAACATCGTGAGGACCCAGCACGCCCGAGAGATATTTCTTGACGGCTTATTGTAAACCCAAGTCAGAGGCCTATGGGCGTTTTAAAACTCTGACATCAGGTTACGCACTAACCACACGATAAAGAAAGAATACTAGAGTCTCATTCTCCCATATTCCTGATCAAGAATTTAAAGGAAAGCTCAATACGTACGTCTCAAACAAATCCCTTTGTTTGATAACTACGAAAATATCGATGATATCAGTGGATTTGATAATCGAATATGTTATTACATCTTTATAACTGAGTCATGGATTGATTTCCATAGTTACATCACAAAATATTTACGTATCTGCCTATCTTTTAATACGTAGAATTAGCCACTTAAAAGATAATTTAATAGCCTAAAGATCGTCCTTTGTTGTCATATAGTAGTATCTTATCATTATCTTTCAATTGGTTAACTTGTATTGTCAGCTTCTTAACCTAAATCTAACGAGGTTTAAAAAGTTGGTTTTTAGTGTTAGCGTAGCGTAACATAACGTAACGAAACTAAGATTATCTTTCGCTGGAAATTCCTCAATTTCGTCTCTCTTAAAGCAAGGAATCTCAAAGAGGACAGTTTATCCCTTTGGGATAACTACCGTTTCCTGTTCCGTCAAACACTTCCCTGCAAAGATTCATCGCATTCCAGAAGTTCTGATCTAAGCCCTTAGACGGCTTAGACAGTCCTAAGATCTATATTTCCGGATTATTTCCGAGTATAAAGGTTCTCATTTAAAACAAACACACACAACAGGATACAATAATACCATATTATTTCGTTGAACTAAAGATCCCAATTTGATATTAGTATACAGATGATTGGCTGCTCGCCTTTTACGACACCCGTAGGACGTGATGGGACGGTTTTCGGCGCCGGGACCACACGGCTTGTTTATTTATTTGCGTTTTGGGTAGTTGACAAAGTTATTCGAAGTGGATTATGTCAAAATCTCCGTTTTATGAAGACTTGAAGCTGGGAAACTTTGTTTTAAAGTTAATTTAGTGGGCAGACTAGAAAAAGGTCGTTGTTGACCATTGAAATTGTTATGCGAAAATAAGAAATTACCCACAAACAAGTTTTAACTTGACCTGCATTGTTTCTAATACCATTATCGCTACAAATTCCTTTTACCAAATTGCTATTAACGCTTTTTACTTTAGCGACCTATCCACTACTTCCTATGTTAGTCATCTCTAGAAAGTGTAGCAACTAGCAATCGAAGCAACGAGTAACATATTTGTGTTACCAGTTAGATATGATTCATATTATATCGAAAATTTAGTACGACTGCTAAAAAAACGTGTGCAACTTTAGAAACATTGCCTCTTGGCGATTTTATTGGTTTTGGATTGATAGAGGCTGTAATATCTCCGTGCTTACATGTATCAGCGTCTTCTGTATTTGTATTAGATTTTTTATTTTTGACCCTTATCGTCACCTGTCTAGCTTTTTTTTTCCAATGTTGGGGTCGGCTTCTAGTCTAACCGGATGCAGTTGAATACCAGTATTTTGGTGGATACATGGAGCGATCTTCATTACGATCTTAACACTAAGATAATGTATTTAAAACAAAGCTGCTGAATGTATTATAATGCTCATTTGTTGTAATGTTCAATGAAACTTGGTCGGCAGTGAGTGTGCCCACAACTGGTCGTTCATTCAGGTAGATTTCTCCGGCGCAGTCCAGCGGTGCTCAATGTTTTAGATCTGTTGACATTTTATTCATCTGAAACTTAACGTGTTGCTCTTTAAGTTTGTTACTCTTTTAACAAAGATTAATTTTAACCTTTGCGTTGTGTCTGTCTTCGAAATATTATTGTGTTTTTATAAAACACGGAAAATCAATTTCGTTTCCGCAATTTCAAGACGTACTCCCACAAATTGTGTATTATGGTTCAATAGGTAAATTCAACTTAGAAATACAGTAAAATCTAGCTGATTTTTGGACCAAAGGAACTTAGAAGTTTCTGGTGCTTCTCGTTCCTAAATTCTATTTTTTTTTTGCCAGCAGCCCACAAAATCATTTAGAAATGTTAGCTACCACTGTCCTACTGAGAAGGGCGGTGGGCGCACTGGAGCACCGTGGCCGTCGTAACATGCCCGATCTGCGCAAACCTATTGTTTCTCTCCAACTCCATACCGACAGAAAAAACACCAGCTTTCAGTTTTTTGCGAAATATGTACAAAGAATATTACCTGCACTAAGAAAACGGTGTACGTAATGATATTGTACATATTTCTAAGCATTTCTTTTATCTGTATTTATTTTATTAGTGAGTGGCCCGCGAAGTAACCTTTTTGTACGAATTTCTGTTTTATAGGCATCGCAGGTAGGACCTTCCTATCGTTTGGGACTGTTGTCGCTGTACTATTGATTATGATGTTTTAGAACTGATTTCTGTCATGCTCATTCTACGGGTCTATAGTTAGATACAGGGTGTAAACAGACTCTTCACGGAGCCGTCAACCAAGCATTATATACATCAAACTAAGTAACTTTACGCAAAAAAATTGTGCTGGGAAACGACTTTTGTTTTTGGGCTGAAAAATCACGTTTTGCAGTAGGATTCAATGTATCGCAATCAAAACATTGTGCTGATGGATGGATTGAATAGTTAGGGGGTCCTGGAGGTGTTTAAAGTAAAAATCTTACATTAAAAACATGTATTTAAAAAAAAACATGTGAAAAAGTTGGAACTTTGACCCCCAATATCTCCGTAACTAGAAGGTTCCCAGGTATGGTCTAGAACAAAAAAATGATCGCAATGACGAGGAGAACAAGTACCTTTCGGCTTCGTTAAGAGTCTGTTTACACCCTTTATGTGTCCGTGAGTGACGCGTCACATTGAGTGTTATCTTATGCGTAAAATGGCGTCACTAGTCCATAGTCTACGGATTCCGAACAGTCTCCTTCAATCGTCGAAATGACAATAATTAGAATAGTATCTATTAGTGGTTTTTCGAAAAGTTTGTCAACCACATTGTTGTCAAGATTCTCAAAAAAAGTAAAAAAAAAACACTAACAGTACCTAAACTATTTGTCATTAAAAATAACAATCGCGTCCTAAAATTGTGACTCCAAAGTCATTCAAGAAACTTTTCAACTGAAGCTTCTTTTATTTTTATTACGTCTTTATCCTTCGCTGCATTATTGTCCGTGAAAATATCTTACCCCTTTCAGCCCTAAACGGATGAAATGCAAATCCTTGCGTAGATCTCTAAATTTCTCCCGTCGGCGCTTTTAGTTTAAGACCTTTAGTTTGTTGTTTTCATTGTGGGTTTTAGGGACAAAACCATGATCGATTTTACTTTAAAATGTACCGCAAACAGATCATTTTGAATAGTTGTTTCAAGCACAGCCTAAGCAATTTGATTCTAGTTTTATGGATTGCTGAAATTTTATTGATCGGGCAATTATTTCAGAATTGGAACAATTTTTTTTCCACAAGCGGTAGGACTCTCTAAGGAGTGTTTCTATCCTGATATTATTACAGCATTTTTATCCGCGGTTTCGCCCTTCATGGAAAGTAAGGGCAGCTAGGGAAGGCATCGATTTTCGGCACCCTACGCACTTCTATAAAGTTCGGGGAGCGCGGGGGCGTCAAGATGGCCGCGGTAGGGTCTACCCAGACCTGCCTCACGCGCACTCGCCTCACAAGGTCACGGTGCACGCGGTGCCACCGCTGCGCCTCCCAAAATACAAAATCTCGATAATAGGAAATAGTTTCTGTCCCTTTCCTTTCTATGACAACTACTTTGGTCTCTGTTCCACATCCGCCCGTTGATTTGTACTATTAGACAGTGATAGATGCTCCTACATTTGGTTTTGGTTGCTTTTCCAATAAGTTTTGAATGTGAATCATGTTTTTGATGACTTTAATTAATTTTCATAAGGATGGCAATTATCGGCCAAAACAACTCTCACTCTCAACGAGCCATTGTTTAAACATTACCTGCATGCTAAGATTCCACAGGGTTAGGCAACAGAGAGCATTGAAACAAATTCCAAACAGTAGCGAAATTCTCTTTGACTACCGCGTCCATAGCCCCGTCCCTTGCCAACCCTAATCATAGCAAACCTCCTTATCTAAATTATGGAAAATTTTGGAATGCGACACATAGAGGTTCTCTATCGCACCCACGTCTATTAAGTGTTGCTATCTCACTCTCTCTCTACCTACGATATCACAAGGGGTAGTGGTAGGGCGCGCACAAAAGATTTTGGGATAGATTTTTTTTCGCAAACTGCACCATATGAAAAGATTCAGTGCAACCATCAGTTCATCGCAGAAGCATCGATAGGGCGCGCTTCTGCGCCCACTTTGTTATTAGTTAAATCATTCGTTTTTAGGTAAAATATATCAGTTGTTGTGTGTTAGTGATAGTGTAGTGACAGCAATTTGCTGCATATATAACAGTATTTACAATATGTTCCTAGTGTTATTTGTTTAATTGTGAGTACAACCGTTACAAAATTAAAACTGATGCGTTAGTGCACGTTCTTAGGCAAAAGTGTTCTGTTTTGTGAACATCAGCAGGGATCCTATACAATAAGATTACATTTTTTTTTTACGAGAACCATGTGGTATTTTACGTACGAATAAAAACGGCGGCGCTTCCCAATCTCCAAATCCGTCATGATTATTAATACCTCCCAGTGTTTCACGAAAATAACACCGCGTTTGTTTGTTCCAGTTCTCATGACGTAACGAAAGACGCGAAGAATGACGTCGTTCGCTAACCTGACGCAGCTAGCATCGAGCCTGCCTTCGACGTCCGCAGCCAGCGGCTCAGGTCACAGCGCCAATGAACAAGAGGACATGACGCATCTAATATGCAACCTCATCGACAACATGACCAAACCGTCGAACCTGCAGACCCCAGCATCCGCCTCGGCATCATCCAGCATGCCATACGACATTTGGGCACTGCCGGCCTGCAGCTCCATGCCGAATCCACTTGGGCCCATAAGTCGTGAGTACAACGTTACGTCCAACAACAACCACCAGCATCACTCCAAAGAAGACAACTCGAGCGGCTCGCCCGGTACATCGTCGTCGGTGTCTATCACCTGTTTCCGCTGTGAGGAGCGCACACCGACGACTCGCTGCCTCGAGTGCAATGATTTATTTTGTCATGAATGTTGTCACAAAGTCACATCTGACTGCCAACTAAGAGAGCACACGCTGCTCCCTATACACCAAATATCGCCTATAGGGGCCAGGCCTAATTCAGTGAATATCGAGAAAGAAGTCATGTTCTGCGACATACACGGCGATCAGGTTAGATATTACTGTGAACCTTGCATTGTCTTTATATGTCAGGAGTGCACTCTGTGGGTGCATAAAGATCACAATTATACGCCCATCAAAGGTGCACTTGACATGTGTCGTATCGGTGTTTTTAGAGCGATTGAAGACACGAAGACGGGTACGAAAGCAATAAAAACTGCCATAGATCGCGCTGTTGCTATGTCGAAGGCTTATGAGAAAGAAACTGCAGAGGCTAATATGAAAATAAGGAAAGCGATGCGATGTTATGCACAAGCTATCGAAGATCGTGAAAAATATTTATTGGATAAAGTAGAAAAGATGCGTCAAGCTAAAATGAATGAGTTATCAGATCATATGAATACACTTAGAGGCATACTAGCTGGATTAGCTCATACGAATGAAACTCTAGTGCGAAGCATGGACTCGGAAGGGATCGATTTGTTTATGGCAAAAGAAAAAGGACGAGCTCAAGTGGACTATTTTTCTTGTATGTTTAAGAATATGTACGTAACAGAGGAACGAATTGTGTTCATCCCTCCTAATTACGACTTAGTCGACCAGTTGAAAAGACAATGTGATGTGCAGTCCGCGCCGTCCAGTTCATTGCATTCTCTCAGCTCAACATCCTCGATACAGTCCCGACAGTCTTTGCTGTCGTTACAGTCAATACAGTCAGCTCAGAGCTTTCAGCATCTAAATTATAACATGTCTGGTTCTAGCAGCTTGAGATCATTACCAGACTACGGACCACATACAAGATCGACTAATTATTATGAACACAGCATTTCATCAAGTCTAGCTCTGGACTCAAACCCCGGCCGCGGTTGTGGTCAATCAATACCCGGCTATTGGATGTCTGTGTCAGTGCGACCAACACGAAGCCCTGTTCCTGGTGTCCCGATGTTCTCATTCGCTCGTGAAGGGCAGGATGAAGGACAAGTATCCAGACCGTGGGGTCTCTGTGTAGATAGAGAAGGAAATATCATTGTCGCCGACAGAAGAAACAACCGCATTCAAATATTTAGCCATAGAGGAGACTTCAAGACAATGTTCGGATCTAAAGGCACTGGGCCCGGAGAGTTTGACCTCCCGGCCGGCATCACCACGGACACTTACGGACGCATCATTGTGATTGATAAAGACAATCATAGAGTTCAAATATTCACATCTTCTGGTAACTTTATTCTCAAGTTCGGTTCATTTGGCAAAGAGTGTGGACAGTTCCAATATCCTTGGGATGTAGCTGTAAATACTTTAGGAAATATAGTTGTGACTGATACGCGTAATCATCGTATTCAACTGTTTACCAGTGACGGAACTTATATAACTAAGTTCGTGTTTGAAGGCGCTAACCCAGCTAAAATGCTGAAAGGGCCTACGACTCCTAGAGGTGTGTGTTTCACGACATCGGGCAACATTATAGTGTCGGACTTTGAGAATCATCGTCTGTTAATGGTGGACCCGACTCTGTCGAAAGTGCTGCACTGTGTGGGTCGCGAAGGTTCTGGAATCGGCGAACTCAATCGCCCATCAGGGATAGTGACTGACGATGACGGACGCATCATAGTCGCCGATTCCAAGAATCACCGTGTGTTAGTGTTTACGTCAGAACTGCGCATCCTCTGGGCCGTGGATCTGAAGAGCCCCGGCCTGGATGACAAGGACCGGCCCAGCGACGTGGCGCTAACGCCCGAGGGCTGTCTCGTGGTGCTGTTCGAGACACTTCCCGACACCGCGCGAGACATCTCATCCCATGGCAAGCAATACATCAAAGTATATTAATATTATATTACTGTACCTAATGTTAAGGCCAACTAAGTTCGTGGACCTAAGGTCCGCCGTATTTTATTTTGTTTCGTTTTATTTGTGATTTATTTGACAATGTGCCAATTTTATTATTAACGTTTGGAAAAATTCAATCGAGCATAGCTTGCGCGGAGAACTTTGGTTAGCCCATTGACCTGAACGTTGATGTGCCAGCCATGTTCTCCATGAGTCCTGATGTATTTTCGTTACCAGTACTTTGATTTTCGTTTCCGTATTGACTAGTCTCTAAGGACCAAACAATGTTTGCAGTGCAACTTACGATATAACTTAAATGCCGCAATTATAAATAGCTGTCAATAATCTGTATAACTGTAGAACACACCCAACTCATAGTCGGTGCACTCAATATTTAATGTCGATTACTTATAAATGTACCCGTTTTCTCGGTCCTTACGATGTATCGCTTATGTAATCGAATAGACAAATCGTAAAGATAAACTATTATAAAGTATCACAATGTGATGTAAAAGATGTTTTTATGTGAGATAAATTAAAGGATAACTTGAAAAGTATTTTTCCACAATGTTACATTTTTGCGTTTTTTAACTTGGTTAATTAATTAATGCAGACGTTGATATGTATGTTTATGATAAGTTATTTTGCATAATGATTTAGGTGCATAAAATACTTTAACCGTAGTTAGGCGCGCGTTGTGGCGGCGCTCGCTCGGCTAGAATTATTTTCGTATTAGTTACTTATCGCTCGAAGGCTTTTTCTGTTCTTTTCGCGGCTTGATACGATGGGATGTGAAAATGTATGGGATGAGCAAAAGAATCAATGCAATAAAACTTTAAGACTGACTTTAGAAGACTGTCTTAAAGAAGTTGAGTTGCGCCGGCGCCGGTGTCGTACGACAGGCGTGCGTCGGCGGCGGCGGCAGTCGCTGCGGGCGCTGTCGCGCGATTAAACCAAAATTCTAAGTATTATTATTCAAACACTTGGCAAATGTACAAACGTACCTCGTTTGGAATCTAAGCTGATGATCTTATCGTCATATTTGCTTATGAGACGTGATATTTTTATTTTCATACGTAAAATGTGAAAGTCTTTATTTTTATTTTATTTCGTAATTTTCTTTGTCGCAAAACTTTTGACTGCCGGCTTGATCGGGTTTATTAAACGTAATGTTAGAAATGAATTAGTGTGTGTGAGGATGGTATGGCGTTCTATTAAACTGGTTTATTTATTTTGATAATTAGTTATATTACAATGCCTGTTGACGGCGTTAAGTCAGCGCACGGTCACCTCGCGTACAACATAGCATCATATGTTGTGAGTGCGTGTACCTGAAGCGTTCCACGCACTTCGCGCGTCCTACTACGAAATTTAATTTATAGAAAATCTTGTCTCTAAATTAACAATGATTTTAATTAGCTTTATTCACGTGGTCGTATACAATTTTTTTTCGTTTTAGTTCAATTTTGTTATAGTGAAATTCTTTTGAATAAAAAAAAAACTACTAAATCGATATGATATTTTTCAAAATGTATGTTAGGTGACTTTGAGATAAATCCCTATGTGTTCAGTCAGTATGTGTTCACTTAATATAATTAATTGTTAGGTAAATAATTTAAATCTAAGTTTAGTTGCATGCGAGACGGTAAGTCAACACTCCGAGTATCGTGTATTTGATTGTGTGCACTATTTCTCCCGTCATGGTTTTCAATAATTTGACACTTATTTATTAGAATGAATCTGTTATATTATCAATATACATATTATTATTTTTTGTAACGTCAGGTCTCAAACAGAATGTCTGATCTAAGTTATCCTACAATTTATCGTTTGCATCAATTTGCTCAGAGAATTTGATGATAGATATGTAGTTAGAGAAATTGTTCAGTTAAGACAGATTGTATGAAAACCATGTATATACGGGATTTAATCTTATATGGTATAATATCTAATGTAATTATCAAGAGCTGAGTGCGAGGAAGCGGTTTTGTTTTCAATATATATTGTACACTTATATCCGTGGCTTTGATAGAGGCAGGCAAAAGCTTTAATTTCGCGCTATTCGTCTTGCTTGGCCTCGAGGCAGTTACGTCTGAGGATGTTTACTTTCCGCGCAGGGCTCCCAAATAAGGAAGCACCACATTTGCATCAAACGTAGCCCTAACGTTTCCTTAGAAATTTTTCTAGTTTTTTTTTTTCTGGCAAAATCTTTTCCTCCATTAAGCTTTTGGTGTACGTATTATAATATAATACTGTTGCAGCTTGTTAGACCCCAAAATATGTATAAGTAAATCAAATTTATAGTGAATTGAAAATATCTTAGCTTCTATTAATTGAGAGGACATCACGGACAAACTATACTTATAGGCAGTTACTGCTTCAATGTACCAAGGCCTCCTTAATATACACAAGTGCGTAAAACAGTTCATTTGAATGTCACCACGAGCAGCACAGTTTCGATTGTGTTGTGGGCAACATGGACATGTATAAGCATTATTATTGCTTTCGATATGGACAGTTGATCTCTTACTTGGGAGTAGAGAATTCGTACTTAGCCATTCCTACGTTGTATAGTTTGTCCGGTAGATATTGTTATCCCCTTCACGGTAATTAGCTCGTGTATATTGCGTAATCAACGCTAACTTTCTCCCCATAAACTAAACTAAAGCATAATAAAATTACTGTAAGGTACTATACGGTTAGAGATACATTTTCACGTTTGTACTTAGGATAATTTTAGCTTAAGTTCTTCTAAAATAATATGTGGTATTCCTAAAAATTTAATGCTTCAAACAAAAATTTTCTAGTTACGGTGTGGACAGTAGACATTAATTAAGGTACTGATAATTATAGATAACGTTGACTGGAATATGAGTCTGAAATTAATTACTTAAGATGGGAAAATTATTGTTTGAAGTTAAACTGTGTGTCACAAGACGGTAGGTTTAATGTTGGGTGCGTTTTATTTATTTGTGGTGTAAGAACGCTCGCAGGTACGGTTTTCGCATTTATTAGCATCCTTTCCCTTAATAGGATAAGTAAACAAATATATTACATAATAATATTCTAGTTATACGGTGCACTATGTGTATCGTCAGCGCTTTAAGCCATATCTTACAGTACAATTTTGTAATAAAAAACTGGTCTGACCTATGAGGGCGTAACTTGTAAATAAAACAAAAATATTTTTTAATGTATCTGCTGCAAAGACGCTTGTGTAAAACAGAACAGAAGCGCGGGACGCATTTAAGAAAGCGCCGATTAAATGCGACCCGCGTGGAATTTTCGTTGCATTTCTGTAATAAATTTTAATTATTCCCTAACCAGTTCATTCAATACTTGAATCAAGAATAAATTTGTATTTTTTGTCTAAAATCCAGTATATTTTCATAGTAGCAAGCTCGTTATATGGGGTGACTCGATCAATCTGACCACAAAAATGTACACTTTTTTAAGCTTGCAATAATACACTATATTTTATTTTGATCTCTTATTCCTTTATGCATACCATAAACATCACATAAGGTCCTAGTTAGGTCCTTCATTGATCGGACAGGCTTTTTATTACATGCTGTTCATAAGAACAGAGCCCAGAAACATTACAAAGTGAATACGTTCTGGTTATCTGGTACAACAATGTAGTAACTTTTTCTATTTTACGAATAATAATTGTAATCACGTTTATCCCACTTAAAGTGAATTTATTCTTATTCATCCTCTCGTAGATTTGAAGCAAAGCTTCTCTTAGGCTAAGTACAGTCTTTTGTAACATGTAATGCAACACTGGTTAACGTAACAAAGTATCATGGACCCGCGCCGTCCATTACCTACTGATTAGACGATCAGTCATAATCGTGTAATGGAATGCTCGGCTTCCAGCCAATGACTCTCTGATCACTGCCATAGAATAAGTTTCTTTTTTTGTTCTTTGTTCGTTGAACGTCCATGACACATGCTACAAGACGCCATTGTCACATTACACGTTGCATAAGCATGTATCCATCATAACATGTTACAGATAACGCATTTGAAATGTACATAAATAGACTTACTTTATTTTCGTATACAGGAATGTAAATAAAATAGTGTGAATTGTTTACCTTAATATAATAAGATAATCACGTACCTATGATAACACCAAGTAAGTTGAAATAGTTGAAGCGAAAGCCGTGCCGAGCATAGCGTATAGTTAGGTTAATTACGTGCAGTGGCTTGCGTCTTAACGGTGTTGACGAATTCCGCATATGAATTAATAATTAAATATTTATCTTTTCCAGTAAATAAGTCATGGAATTAACGTTTACTTTTTGTTCAGTGCCATTATTAAAGTATTACGTTATTTTTAAAATAATGTGTTGCATGAAATGCATTTTTTTATCATTATTATATACTTTCAATATATTTTCTTGATTTCGATCACAGTATGTTTTTTAGCCGACAACGAATCTCATAATTATAGTAAATACTGATTCTATTGTCGTTTGAAACTTAGGTAACGGATTTGCAAAGCAACTCCCCCCCATCTTCCGTCTGGTGCACTCGTAGAGTTCCGCCGGCATAGAGTGTCTGAACTGATCCGTGTGAGAGCCGTCGCAGCTCCTTGCGCGGACCGCAATAGCAAGCTTTCGCCTTCTCATGAAGGATATATATTTCGCGCTGATCTTTGACTACCACATAACTACATGTTACCTTTGTTTAAAATAGTAAGTTTAATTATTTCATCAGACAAGTCGAGTATTGGTAACAACTATGTGAAGTAGACCCGAGGTCGTTATTGTACAACTGAGCTGAAAGCTGCTGAAGCATTACTTAATTTTATGACTGCATTTAATTTTGATATAATTTGGTTATGTTTTATTTAAAATTATTTTGTTATGCAAATGGTTCTGTGGATTCCCAAAGTATGTTTACTTGTTTTCAGATTGAAAAAGAAAGTAAAGTGAAACTAAGTGTCGCGTTTAATGTATTATTGTGCTGAATATATGAGGCATAATGTTAGACGAATGTCGACCTTACTAAACATACTTAAGAGATGAACACAAAATCAAAAGGTATATTTTGTCGTGAAGCGATGTGTACTTTGTGAAATCTGCTAGCTGCTAGCAGTATAATTGTGGTTTTGTGATAAATACAATAAAATTGAGAACTTAATGATAATTTTTGTACAAGTTTTTGATGTCTATCACGACGATTGTAAAAGCATTCGGAACATTTCAGCAGTTAGTTGAGACACGTCACAATGTTGTGGTAAGAGTGTGAGAGCGAAGTGAGACGCAACACTAAAACTGCATAATAATAATGATACAATTATGAGATTTTAGCGAATGTAAAGCCATTTTCGTGCTATTTTTGTAACTTTAACTAGGAGCTTGTGTTGTGTTAGTCTTAGTGTAGGTAATTATGTGCATCCATCACCCCTTTGCGAGTGTCCCTGCATACAAGCGCGCTTTTTATAATAGATAGCGCATAGACAAGCCAGGAGAATGTATGGAACATGACAGTTGACAGCTGTCGAGATGTCACGTGGTTAAACTGTGAAACAAGCCTGGCTTTTCTATTCGTTATCGACGCACACCTAATGCACCATGTCTACTAGCAAGTTATTGCACGACTGTAGGTGCACAGCTGACTTGCACGATAAAAGCATTCACAGCAAGTAGACTTGCTGTGAGGTTTATTAACTAAAATTGCTAAAACAGCTTGCTGTTATCTAGCGCAAATCTGGCTATTGGGCACGGTGCATTAGATTGTTTCAAGCGATGCTTGCTTTGCTTCTTTAAACGTGCACCTCGAAAAGACACGCAGAGGACCACTATACCACCAGCAAAGGGTAGATGTATGTTTTGTCAATATCAATGTGTAATTAGTAGTATTTTTGTACACGTGACTCGCGGGGCGCGAGGACCAGTTCGTTAATCTTGGTCCTAACTTCCCGCGAGGCGCTTAGTGGTGTTCAAAGATCAACCATAAACTACCTCTTTTTTGTGAAGTTTTGAAGACTGACGGAGTAAAAGTAACCATGTGGTGGAATGGTGGTTTGATCACCGCTTTAGAAGCCTGTTGTCTACCTATTTTGTTTAATTTTTAGTTTTCTGTAGAATGTAATCTTAGGCCGCCACCGTCAGGTTTAGTTTGACTTGAGCAATTGCATATACATATATTCATGTAGTGTAGTCCAGCTTACAAATCGTCATAGCGAGTGGACAACAGTCTTGTTCTATTATAAGTGTCTAGCGGGAATATTTGTGGATGCTGTCAGCCTCGTCGCCCAAACAGCGGCGCTTAGTGGGCGAGGGGGGATGATAGGCAGTCTAAAAATGAGTAAGGTTCACAGATATTTCTGCTAGGTTATAATTATTATCTACCCTAGCTTACGTAATTATTGTAATCATCTCTAATGTGTGTAATGAGACTGAATTTTTTTTGTAGTAGTGTTCCTATATTTTAGTTTAGACTATTTTACTGCCTACCGTATTTCATTAACTTTTATTTCTACCTTCGGTACATATTCATGCATCATTACATTACATTCATCCTTATAATCCTATCAATTTATGTACGACGCTATATAATGTCAAATTTTTGAAATTTTTTAAATGAATTTTGTATGAGAAATTAATCAAGTGATTGATAGAAAAATGGTCTTTTATTTTTCTCCACACACTTACCCTACGCTGACTATTGGAGAAGAAGGACGCCTCTCGTCTGTTCTTCAAAAGAATAAGTAATAATTTAAAAAAAAATTAGGTACACATTATACCTCGACACACATGATACACTTTAATTCTGGTCCTTGAAACATTTCATTTCTGCTCAACTCCAACTACTCTCTGATCGAGCTCTTATGAATCTGACGAGTCGCAATGTCTGCTGCATCTAAGTGATACGCAGTGGAATCCATCCATCCACACCAACTTCCCTGCATCCTTTTCCCCGGACGTGAACCCGCGGCCTTACCTTAGCCTGGGCTCCATGGCTCCACCATAGCCATACCGATTTGAAAGGTCTGGTTGGCGTCTGTCTGTCAATGTGGTATGTCATGTCAATGGCTAACCGGTAAAATATTACTAAAATAATACACAAATCGGAGATGGGTCATCAAATCAGTGCGATGTTTTCCAGTTTAGGCAGATTTTTCGAGTACCCTGTGAAGCGAAAACCGATATGTTTCTACAGGCAGGAGGACTTTAGTGCAACAGGTAATGTTTTGTTTTTGTGTTTGTACAACTATACAACCGGAAACATTGCAAATGTGCTAGCCCCTCTACTCTTAGGAGCAGTGGTCACAAGTGCTACTGCTGCGTATAGGGTCTGGTTCGATTCCCAGGTCCGGACAGTGTTAGATTTTCCGGTTGGAATTTGAGCAGCTCGCGAAGTTTAAATTTGTGCAAAATAGGAATGGGTACAGGTATACAACTTTTCCTACCCCATCAGCGATACAGGTGATGATGTGTGCATAAGTAGGTATCTATAAATATGTAGGTATATCAAGACAAAGATAATTTATTCATCCAAGACTGCCTTGTTGGTGTAGTGGTCGCAAGCACGACTGTTGAGCAAGAGGTTCTGGGTTCGAATCCCGGGTCGGGCAGTGTTATTGTTTTTCCATCAGGCATTTCTCAGTAGCAGCCACGGAGTCTGGATTCGTGCTCAGTTGATGGCAATAGGCTGACCCCCTATTACATGGGACTTAAATATAACTGGCGAAATGTAGGTGTACTATTAGGTACACCTCTGCCTAACCCTTCGGGGATTACAGGCGTGTTGTTATGAGATCATCCCTGTTTACAGAATACTCAAGCATTACTTAAAACTAGATTCAAGCCATTTTATTGGTTGAAAGTAGTTTTAACCCATTCACTCCCCAGCACCCAGCATATGGGTCAAACAATAAAATAAATAATGCACACACATCTAATGTTGTCCCAAATCAGGGCTTTCCTTTTTCCACTCAACTCGATCTTACGCCAACATAGACCAATCCCGTTCAACCTATAGGCGTCGAGCTCGTTTTTTCTATGCTTGGGTCTGCCACGATGTTGTTGTGGTGTTAGCCAAACCAAATTAGAAAAAAAGATAGAAAAGCATTAATACGAAGTTTAAGATCCAACTTGTAACACTATACCTTTATCTTGTAAATTATTGTTTGTAAGATTGCTGATTGTTTGCTATTTAGGAGGAATCAATAGACTCCAATCAAAATACAGCCATTCCTTGCCTAGTTTGGCGTTATAAAATAAACAACAATTTTGTACACAAGATTTTCATCACGGATTAACTATATTCTAGATTGTTTAGCTCTTATGTGTAATTTGAAGTTATTGAATCAATAATACATTATATTTATAATTAATTATATTACAAAGAGTTCTATCAACAATAGGTGAACCTCACAAAAAAGTACCAGATCAGCAGAGAAACATTCAAACGGACTACGACAAACTTGTCGACCTGTTCTATACGAGACTGGCGGAGCAGCGACAGTATAACCACGTAAGATGACCTACGAGAACTTAGTTTATTAGAAATTTTATTAGAATTTGGTGGATTAGAAAATTACACGTTGATTATTAACTTATTGGATAGGCACTCGAAGAAATTTCACGACAAGTCGCTACACTGGTCTGGAGTGCCCTGAGCAGGTAGCTCCGCTACCACCTTGCTAACCTGTAATATTTTTTACAAATATATATACATCTTACGTCAGTCACTCCGTAGTACTGGCAGTAAACCACCGTACGTCATGCAGTCACGCCAGTGCGGGTTTACGCGATACACGTGTTTCACTCCAAGCTCTAATACTGTTGAAAAACACATATGGTGTGTTATTTCTTTGCTTCACCAATAAGCGATATATACACTTGATGTATTTTGCCTTGCCTTGATTACTTGCGGATGCAAGAAAAAAAATGAACTCATATTTTTTTTTACACATGGTTAGGACTGTCGCAATATTTTTGCAATAAGCCGGTGTATGGTCAAAGTAAGTTCCTTGCCGTTTACTTAGAGAATTGAATAGTAAAATAAGTTTTTATTACCAAGTCCTCCAATAGCCCTTTCGCCTTTATTTACAAATTCGTCATCGTTCCATTTTTATTACTATAGTAATTTTGCGATTCTAATATAAAAAAACATCTGGTATTGGCAGGAGATGAAGGAAAAGGATCGCAGATGGAGTATGCAGAAGGTGGTGGAGCGCTTCCCGGGCTGGAACGAGGTGACTATCGCCAACCTGCACAGCCTGTTCCTACTCTTCGACAACCAGTCCAACGGCATGCTCGGATTTGATGATTTGTTAGTGTTTTTGAAGTTATACTTCTTTTGGCGCGTTAGGGAAAATGATGAGAGTAAATTTTTACGATGCGCGCGCACACCGTCACGAAAAACCGACACCCTGAAGTTAGCTAGTCAACATTTTAGTTTTATACGCCAAAGAAGTATAACTTCTTACGTGCGTAATAAGTACACGCACCCTTTTTATTTTATCATTTTTAGTTGTGGTATCTCACACAAATGTTTATCAAGTACCAATTTTCAAAATAAAAAAAAATAAAAATGCTAGTGGAATACATAACCTCCTCCTATTTTAGAAGTCGGTTAAAAATAGCTAAGTATAGCTCATTCGCCGTTCACCGCTTTCTGATATTTTAACTTCACTCTTTGCAGCGGCTTAAGTGCCTATGTTCAGCAATAATGCATAATTCCTGGCAACTTGAATATTCGAAAACAAGGCACAGTAATTTTTTTTTTAGATAATGCTTTATTTGCTGCTATTTAATTAATTTCGATATCCGTTATATCTACTCATTTAGCGGAGCAGTGCTAGAAAGTCTGGGCGACGAGAGTGGCATGGAAGCTCGCAAGGAGAAGTTCAATCTTGCTGATACGGACAACGACGGCTGGATCACATACGACGAGTTTCTATCGGTAAGCGAATTTGAGTTTGGAATATCTTTCAAAATTCTGATATTCGGCCTCATCGGGTTAAACTAGAAGGCAACCCCTAACATAGTTGGGAAAAGGTTAGGCAAAAGAAGATATACTTCATACTTTCATAGCAATATAACAGATGCTGGTCAAAGTGTCGAACGTGTGCAATGCAGACGCAATGCTAACGTAAACATAGACCATTTTTTGTAACCTTCTTTTTAATTTGGGCAAAAAAACTTACCTACTTATCGTTACTATTCTAAGTACTTATGCATATTTTGTCGGTAGAACTATTTTTAGGGTTCCGTACCTCAAAAGGTAAAAAGAAACCCTTATAAGATCACTTAATTCTTGTCCGTTTGTCTGTCTGTCTGTCCGTGTGTCACCACCAATTTTCTCAGGAACGGGTGGACCTAGCAAGTTGAAATTTATACCAGATACTGAGGTCTATAGTCCCTATTAGATGTATATAAAATCAAGGTCCTGAGTCAACACGATAAAAAGACATGGGCATATTTAGATTTTCGTGAAAACTTGTAATTTCCAAAATTTACCTTAATTTTTAACTTTTTTTATTTTTCAGATTTTTTCCTTTACTTGTTCTGTAAGACCTTGCTTTTAACCAAAATTGACAATTCTAGGTCAACCGGAAGTACCCTATAGGTTTTGGGTCGAAAACCCATATGGTAGTTCCCGTTGACCTAGAATCACGAAATTTGGCAAGAAGCAATGTCTTACAGCACATGTTAAGGGAAAAATCTGAAAACCGCTAATAGGTATGTAGCTTAATAACAAAATACCTTCAAGTTTATACGGAACCCTCGGTGCGCGAGTCCAACTCGCACTTGGCCGATTTTCTTTAGCATGTTTTTATAGATGGAACGATATAAGAACATCTTCAAAGTCTACGCAAGACCTCTTAGCGTTTGCGTAGCGGCCATAGTGATGGCTAGGTAGCGTTGTCGCGTTGTTGCGTAGCGGCAGCGCCTACGAAGTGTCAACGACATTTTGCCACGAAATCTACGAACCCTCTACGCCACTACGTCATGACTTCTACGATGTGTCAGCGCCACTACGAAGACGCCAACGGAAAACTACGTAACGACGTCTACGGAACGCTTACGACACTAGCCCTACGACGACGTGACGCCTACAAAAGGTCTACACAATGACGTCTACGAAACGTCTACGCCGCTACGACGCCTACGAAAGTTCTACGCTGCTACGCAACGATGTTTACGAAACATTTAGGCAGTCTCCATTCCGGTCCGCTCGTCCTCGCTTTGGTGGCATCCGGGCCGTATGCTTACATACGCGTCACGTCTAGTCTAGGTAGCGGATACCCAAGTTCTTTGCTATGCACACGAAACGCTAGACACTTGTCCATTGCTACTCCCGTTTCTGAATTATGTTGCTTCAATTAAGTAAAAATCCCTATTTTACTGCAAGACTCGTTTACCACGTTTCCAGTTGGTGTACAACTTCAACCCAGGTGAGGAGGGTCGTGTCACCGGTCTGGCAGCCTTGTGCAATGACGTGGCCGAGAACATACAGTTTGTGAGCAACCTGACTGTCGGTGAACAGCTGGAGTATGGGCTGTTTTAAATATACTTAGTTATGTTTTCAATGGTGTTTTATTGCGTGTAAGTTTACCTGATATAATGGGTTTAAACGTACCCTTAACGAAGCCGAAAGGCACTTGTTCTCTCCGTCATTGCGATAATTTTGTGCTCCAGATCATACCTGGGAATCCTCTAGTTACGGAGATATTAAGGGTCAAGTTCTAACTTTTTCACAAGTTTTTTGTTTAAATACAAGTTTTTAATGTTATATCTTTACTTTAAATACCGCCACTACCCCGTATTACAATTTATCCACCAGAACAATCTTTTGCGTTACATTGAGTCCTACCGTAATTACCGTAAAACATGATTATTTAACCAAAAATAAAGTTGTTTTTCAACAACAAATTTTGCGTAGTTACTAAGAAAAAAAAAAAGTTGTTTCCCAGCAATACATTTTTTGCGTAGAGTTACTTAGCTATAAATCCCTGGTGGCATGGTGGCAATGGTTCGGCTATTAAGACGTGTCAGCAGTTCCAAAAACGTCTAATATTATAATTATCACTTATTATCATTATCGTCACAAGAGCGATCTTCTTAACGTTTCGATGGCAATAACTGAGCCATAACCCAGAACTGAGCTATGTAAGAATATTTTATCGTGTATCGCGATTTCATCGATAGTTTGTGACTTGACCAGTGTGGCCGTCGCCTATTGGACAAAGCAAGACTCACAACTGCGACACGACAGTCAAAAATCTTTTGAGTTTTACAACAAACGCTCAAAATTTAGAAGAGATTTTGGATCAATAGTTTGTCGACCTATAATCAAGCGGCGGCATTAAAGGACATGTTGCCAAGGGCAAGGCCCTCGTTGCCACAGGGGTTCAGACGTACCCCGTGTTTCTCTGATCCCTTAGATCACACCCTTCCTTTTATACCCTTCGAAACAACAAGCGGTCAAGCCTGCACACTGCACAGGACACCACGCCCCTGACGCAGAGTACAATAGTATTTTTATTGAAAGTTACTTTTAATAATGCGTTTGGCTATTGGTCTGGGTGGATTACCGTGGATATTGAGTTGTATGTCAAAATGGGTTAAATATTGATCCAAATTATTTAAGAATCTTCAACAAAACTACCCAACAGCCCACTAACATTTTTGAATAAAACGCTTAGCTTTTTGTTTTATTTTTTTAAATTTCGAGCCATCAATTCATTTCATCTCTATGGACTTACAGCAAAAAGGAGTCGTCCAGTATACTAGAATGAAACAGTCGACGTGTATAATAAATATTTTAATCTTAAACAATAGTAGTATTACAGTACAGAGTTCTAGACAAATAAAACAGTTTACTAATTAGCTTTCAAAAACGGACAGAGTAAGGTCGCGTCCAAACCACAGCAACCGGATTCGTGAAAACGCGAACAACGCGTTCATTTGTCACTCATATATGATACAACGCGTTTTTTTTCTTTGACTTTTCCTAGTCTAGGCCAATTTTAGCTGCGCTATTGACTATTCAATAGCGCAGTTGGTCATCTTCACTGAGCGAGTCCACATCGCTCAGCTCGTTAAGGCTGGGGTCGCACGCCAGGCACCGCGCGCCCGTCTCCCTCCAACACTCGGCACAGTACACGAACGGACACTTCGGAAGGCAGCAGCAGTGCCAACGGCTTGATGATTGTTCTCCTGAAAATGTTAATAAAATTATTGTACGACTTAAAATATACAATAATCCCCATTTCACAAACACAAGATGGCACCTAAATGTAGCAGCGTAATGTTTATGCATTACTGAACAGTAAAGAATTCACCTGCCTTTTCCCAACTATGTTGGGGTTGGCTTTCAGTCTTACAAGATGCAGCTGAATACCAGTATTTTAGATGGAGCGACTGCCTATCTGACCAAGTTAGCACTGGGCAATATGATGCCCGTCGGTAAGACAGTTTTTCAGGCTTTCAGGCCAGTGACTACCTGCAACGACTGTCTAAGATCTACAAATGATAGCCAGGACGAACGGCTTACCGTGTTTTCTGAGGCACAGTGACGAATTATGGGCATTATATTAAGGTATCACCTAGTGGAAACGGGCATTAGTTCAAGAAATTAACTAGGGAAAATGTAAGCCGTAACACTGAGTATTTTGCTCTTCCTTTTTCCCTCACCGTTGGTAGTAGACGTGGTAGCTGAACGCGGAGAGGTACCTATGTATGTTGCTAGTACACCAGTTCCACCTGAGATTATGTGGGAGATCATGGGCTAAGGACCCAGGCCCTATGGGGTTAGGTCCTATCTAGATTTTACAAGTTATATGGCATCGTAGCAAGTATGGGCCTCGAGGCCTAGGAGGTGGCGAGATGATCTGGACGTGCATCACGAAGGCTGGGGGAGGCCTTTGCCCAGCAGTGGGACATACAAAGCTATTAAAAAAAGCAGCTAGTGTTCTCTTACGAATGTATATAGATCCCCGGATCTCGATCCGAAGCCATGCCGTTATGAATTTATGATGCTTATTATAACTACGTCGCAGTATAGAGTTTGATACAAAGCGGGCGGACAAAATGGGAGTCTCGATTTGAGGCGACACTGATCGTTTTTTGAGCTTATAGCTTCCATTTTTTTGGGCTCAGTGACCATTTCCCACGCTTCCATTACCTCGACTACTTGCTCACCCTCATCGTTCCTAGGTTTCGTCTCGCCACAAATGAGGCAGGTCATCCTTGCCGCGGGTATGGCATTCAACCAGCCCAGCAAGTAGGGAAACTTCATTCTCAAACTGAGGAGGTTCTCGCCAGAGAGATAGTGTGCGCGCACGGCTTGGATCGCTTTCCTGAATAAAAAGTAATTTTGGTTATATAACAGACATTTGTACATAGATATGGAACAGTCATTAGGAACAGCTGCTTTTTCCGAACAGCGGCAGTTGAGACTGCAAAAAAAAAAAAATACTCTGCAGTAATGAAGAATGATGCCAGCTATTCCTACCTGCGTAACGTTTTATCCATTTTCATTCGATTCTTGAGAATATCGTTGTAAAGATGCAATACACGTTGCTTCTCACGAGCTGGGTAGAAGTAACTGCAGATTTGTCTGAAATTGATTGTAAACGTAACGAAAGGTACCTAGGTGAGGGCTGCGGGCTGTTCGAAAGAGATACCGCAGCTCTGGAACACAAAGGGCAAGGAAGGAACATGGATGGGTTTTAGTCAGTACAAGTCTGACACTCCCTTCCGCTCTGCCCAGAGCGGGAGAAATCATTTGATGATTTCCAATCCGTAAAAAAAAAAGGTGTAAAATAGCTAGGTAGCTACGCCTGTGCCTAACCCTTTGGGGATTACAGGCGTGATGTAATGCCTACTTCTTCTATATCATGAGGTTAGTCCCTAACCTGGTGTCAGAGTTTTTTATGCCGCCCATAGGCCTCTGACTTGACTTTACATGCCGTCAAGAAAAAATTCTCAGGCATGCTGGTTTCCGCACGATGTTTTCCTTCACCGAAGCAAGCTATGTTATGTAATTAGTATATAGTAGTTAAACCAGTCTGCGCAACCAGGTTGATTTATTTATATTATGGGAGTACTCCAAAGTAGCAAGAAACGAAGATGGCGGGATCAGCACCCTAAACCTAACTAGAAAGATTTTTTAACCATAAAAAATAAAAAAATCCAATTTCTTTTACAGCAGTTGAAGTTTTACCTTCTAAGTCTCATCGTATACGGGTTCAGATACAGCAGCAACAGTATCCACACGTATCCTCCATAGATTTTAACGAAATAGATAGGTGGCATGGCGCGAGGATACGGCACACATAGTTCGTTGGTGACCGCGTCACGTTCCCCCTGGCTTGCCGAGAGACTGGACACCAGCTTGCGGAGCAGGCTGGCTAGTATACCAGTTCCTTCCACCTGTGAATATGTGAGAGGTCATGGGGTAAGGACCCAGGACCTTAGGGGTTAGAAACCCCTTAGGCTCCGCGCAAACGGGCCACCGGTAGCTGTCGCGCGCCACGTCCTTTGGTAGCGCGCAAACGAAGGTGGTCAGTTGCTGCCACGAGTGGTTGGTATTTATTTATAATTTACCACCAGAGGCGTGTCGCGGACACTAAGTCGCGAGTGGCCGCCACCGGTGGTAGTGTCGCGGCCACTGAGTCGCGAGTGGTCGGCACTCGCTACACGTGTGCGGCGATTCCATACAAAAAGTTTTAAAAATCATGTAAACAGCTTGTCGCCAGCCACCAGTGGCGTTTGCGCGGGGCCTTAGGTCCTATCTGGATCTTGTAAATTATAATATAATTCGAAGCCTGTACTTGCTACGATACCATATTATGGTATCGTAGCAAGTACAGGCTTCGAGGCGTAGAAAGAGGTGGCCAGATGATTTAGACGCGCATAACGAAGGTTGCGGGAGGGCTTTGCTCATTGGGACATACAAGGCTATTTAAAAAAAAATACAAGCGGGCTCTTACGGATGTATACTGATTAGAAGAGGTTTAATCTAGCAACAGAATACGATTAACTACTAGGGATCGAAAAAACCGCATTCTCATACATCATTACTATTTTGATTTCAACTAAATGCTGAGTAGAGAGAGACCCAAACGCGAATCCACCGTTGTGGCCACGATGGGTATGCCCATAACCATAATTGAGGAGGTTAGTCTGATGTTCTACACAAATAGTGTTACAAATCGAAGGAGAGTTGCTAAAATTTTTGAGCTCGCTGCGCCCTTCCTGAATTCTAAAGTCTGTTGATTATTCTGAAAATCTAACATATCAGAGGCGGGTGCAAAAAATATATAGAGGGCTGGATCTGGATCCGCGCCTGGATAGAGCTCCCCATTCTTCTGCCATTTCTCTCGGTTCCGTGTGTCCCTCAGTAAACTTGCTAGTGGTGCTGGTGAGTTAGTAGGATATTAGTCAAAGAGTAGTAAGTAGGTTATAGTCGACCGTCATTGAAAATTGCAATCATAACGGTTTATTTTTAAATTACGTCAAATCATCACCTCTATTATCAAATCCTGCGTCCCCTGTTGCACAACTTCAACCTCCGCATGCTGTCTCACTACATCCAGAGCCTCGTAGAACAAGCGGTCCAGCATCACAAAGGTGGTCGCTGTCACCACCTCGAGCATCACCTTCAAGATCTGCGTCAGAAGTTTGCTGTGCGTCGATGGCGTGTACCACATTGAATGTATGTCTATGTATTTGTAGCGCTCCATCTACGAAAGTAAAATCGTTCACCGCTAATTTGAGATGGATTTTGCGTTCTAAGGTCTTGTATTTTGAAGTTAAACCAATATATGTACATACGACAGCTTCTGTCCTACTAGAAAGGTATTAAAAGTCTACGGCAACAGGGGCATCAGTTTAGGTAGTCCTTGCAGTCGGGTTTAAAAAGGTTGCACCATGAACATTTTTGCTATCGTATTGCATACGGTTAAATCAGAAGCCGTCCCTTACATAGTTGGGATACGGTTTGGCAGATGGCCAGATGCATTGCCTAAATTGCCTTTCATCTTGAGTCTCATTACCTTCTTCAACGGCAAAAGCGTGACCTGATCCTTCTTCTTCCTCTTGTTATCCAATCTTTTGAAGAACCCGGTAATATACACGTTGTCGAAATTGATGCTGGTCAGGTACATTTCGTGGTACGTCACGGCTGCCATTACGATGCGAAGGAACAGTAAAGCCATGGCAATATTCAGGGCGACGAAGACTATGCTCATGATGATGTGCTTCCCTTCGAAGGAGTGTAGGACACGCTCGCCAGTTTCTTTAGCGTCCTGGGACCATTTTATGAAGTATTATGTCACATGATTTTGTTTAAAAAAAGTCGATCATGTAGGTGTATACCTTCATCTCTCTCTCGCGAGTACCTAATCTGAGTGTCTGACTAAAATTACCTAATAATAACTACTAGGGATAAGTCATGATGATTTGAATGGATATAAATGTAAATCTATTGTAAAAAAAAAACCGACTGTAAAACCTGCAAAGCAAAACAAACAAGCACATTTTAATAAAAGTAGGATACAGGCGAGACTGATTTAAATATTAAAAAATTATGAAAATGGACTGCCTCGTTGGTCGAGTGGTCGCAAGCGCGACTGCTGAGCATGAGGTCCTGGGTTCGATTCCCAGGTCGGGCAAAGTGCTATTGGGTTTTCCATCAGGAATTTCTCAGTAGTAGCCACGGAGTCTGGATTTGTGCCCGGTTGATGGCAATAGGCTCGCCCCCTATTACATGGGACTTAAAACATAACTGGCGAAATGTGGGTGTACTATTAGGTACACCTCTGCCTAACCCTACGGGGATTACAGGCGTGATGTTATGTTATGTTATGTTATGAAAATGGAATGGTTTTTTTTTTATTTCCAGCTTTTTAGTTTAATACCTAATGTGAAAGATATAACTTTTTCGATTAATGATTAATTTTTTTTTCAGTTTTTATACGATTTGTCATTTCACATTACAGTAGAGTCATTAGGAGCATTTGTTAAGTTACCTGAATATCATACAAGTTGTGTTCGAATGTAACTTTGTATTTCAGGGTGACATTATTTAAATTGCCGCATAGTTCTTGTTTAGCATTTTCTAGAGCGATGTACCCTTCGCCCAAACCGAGGTCCATCTGCAAATGTTAGGTGCGCAATACATTTCAAAGAAGACTAAGGTCACAGCACAAATATCAACTCGGAAAGGGATCGTCACCGTATCAACGCGAGCCATTCAATATTCTTTGTATGGAACTCCCTACTGCAATGTGTGAAACTAACCAAATAATATCGTTTCGTTTTCACAGCTTGAGGTATTCTAGCGATGTGATTGGTTAGTTCCACACACATCCCTCGCTATGCAACCTCACTCAACTCTGGTGGTAACGCAGCCTTAGACGAAGATTTTAAAAGGTTCTAGGTTTATCGGAATCCGGACCAAAACTAACAGTTTTAGTGTACTGGACTCCAGAACCCGTTGTAATATAAAGATTATAAAATGATGAGCTCCAAATATACAAATCCGAAACTGCAGCCTTGAGATTGAACTGAAAGTTTTTTAGAGCAGCAACGAAAATACCGATGGCAAGAGAAGTTGAGATAACATTTAACAATATGTTACCCAATAATACAATTTTAGAATTTTAAGGTGCGCAAATAAGCTTTCTCTACGAAACTGTTCGCAAATGACGTTATTTTCGTTGTCTTGTCTTCCCTTTTTGTAGTTCTCCCCTTATTTAACCGTAGTGAAGTGAATGTGGAATTCACTTATTATGGCATTGTCATTCATTTTTCCAATTCAATAGCATATAACGTTATTTAGAAGCGTCGTTGAGCAATAAATTTTTTATGCCGTACTACCGTACTTCCCCGTTCTGCGCGTGCCTTAGTGCCTTATCCAGGTTTTCCCGCGATTTTGCCGACATCTTCGACCCAACGAGTTTTAGGTCGGCCCTGGTTTCTTTGGCCTAACCTTGGCCACCACTCGGTTAAAGCCTTGCCTTGTGGCAGAAAAAAGGAGGCTCTACCCTGCAGTGGGGGGTTCCGGGCTGATATTATGATGATTCTGTATTTCACGCAATAAGGGTGGAGACTGTAGATCCAGTCTTACCTGCTTCCTACTGTCACAAGTATCATTCTTCAGAAAGGCCGGCATAAAGTTACACATACACTTGAGTTTCAAAGGAAAACACATCACCACAGCCGCGGAATGAGGCATCATATAGTCATAACAATCGTCGTAAGCTGTGGCAAAGGCTTTGCGGCATACTGCTACCGCTTGTGTCAGCTGGTATTGACACCTGTGTTCCAGCTTCCTTTCATACAGTTTTGTATAATTATCTTCTTTGGTTTCTGCTAGTATTTTTCTAAAATAGTTTAGAATATGATTAATGGCATTTTTATACCCAGCTTCTAAGATAACAAATTAGGTTAAGCATTACCAAGGGGTATCGTATTAACCAGCTGTAACTAGGTTGTGGAGGTCAAACAGGCAGTCGCTCCATGTAAATACTGGTATTCAGCGGCATCCGGTTAGACTGGAAGCCGAACCCAACATAGTTATCTAGGCAGCTGAAGCTACATGTTTTGTTAGAGAAAAATAACTAAATTCGTGCTTACTGATACTTGACCCCAATCTCCCTGGATCGAGAGCCCAGTTTTAGTAAACCATCCAAATTGTCGCTCTGTTGTTTTTTAATTTCAACTTCTTCTGTATCTTCTATCTCACGTTCAATGGGAGCTACTACATCACAAATTGATCTAGAAGTAAATATTAACGAAAATTATTTACTATCGGTAGTGACACGGTAGGTACTAAAAAAAAAACCTTTTTGCTAAAACTAAAACCGACTTCAAAAATACAAAAATGGAAAAATAACTTTAGCTTCTAAAGTCGGTGACTTTTGTTTGTTTTGATATAGTTTTTTTGTAACCACATCAACAATCTGAATTATGGCAAAATATAATGATGTCATTGATAAGAAAACCATTTTTTTTTTTAAATTTTGACAATAGTGGACTAATACAAAATATATCAGAAGTTGGCACGTCGATCCTACTACATAATTTTGTTTACAATATCTACTGGGGTTTCCCACGTTGCCAATGTTATGAGAAAAAACATGAGTTTTCACAGCATTATCAAGTGGGTACTTATCAGTTTGTTTTTCATACTTAATTGAGGCCAATCTGTTATGTAATAATCCCTAGACTGCAGACGATCAAAATTTATGGAGTGTTAAATTATAAAATGAGTCTTTCAAGTTTAATTATGGCGATACTACCCAAAAATGTCAATTTTTCTTAATCAACCTTGAATATAACGTTGAAAATCTTTTAAAGAACTTGATGTGCTGGCGTCTGTACTCTAACAAGCGTAACGTTCGACGTTATCTACCTATTCGGCTAAATAATTTATTAGCAAGTTTTTAGATAGAGAAGTAGGTATTCATTCTATGTAACAATTATACTGCTCATAATAATAAAAGAATATGCCGCAATTCTGTTGTAGGTAATGTACAGTCAACAAAATAGATAAGTAAACAGAGTCGAAAGATATAATTGATTTTTTCTTACAAACCGATCGATGTTTTCGAATGAAATTAAAATTAAATGAAGAAAAATAACAAATTGGTTAAATTAATTCAATTTCATTTGAAGATGTGCAACAGTTTCTAAAAAAACTGCAACTATATCTAACGACCATGGATACTTATCTATTTTGTTGACTGTACCTAAGCAATCATCGCTGGCCCCATCTGTCAACTACAGCTGTATTCAAGGGACATCACACGCACGGGTGGTCATATGGGTGCTGTGACGTAGGTAAGCCGAAGGCTAGTCTGTGGCCTAACTGGGTAGGTACACTTTATAACTATCCTTTCTACCATACCTTCTAGAAGGTATGGTAAAAAATTTCAGAAAAGTTTAGCAGGATTCACCTGCAATTTCCGGAATAGAAAAAACGAGCAGACGTGTATAGTGAACAATGGAGGCGAGCCTATTGCAATCAATAACACTCAAATCCAGGAATCTGTCTGGTATTCATAAATCCCTAATGAGAAAACCAAATAAACTTTGATATCGGAATGATACAAACGAAGACTAAACTCAATGAAATATAATTATGGCAAGCCTGACTTTTTTTTTTCGGATGGGAAATCATCAAATGACTTCTCCCGCTCTGGGCAGAGCGCAAGGGAGTGTCAGACTTGGAATGACTAAAACCCATCCATGTTCCTTCCTCGCCCTTTGTGTTCCAAGGCCGCGGTATCTCTTTCGAACAGTCCCGCAGCCCTGGTAGGGTGGCAAGCCTGCCTCATATAGTCATGAGCTCCGAGTAAATTGTTGCAAAGATGATGAAGGCTAAGTTAAACTAACTTAACAACGGAAACACTTAAAACAGAGACACAGGGCCGACTGCCTGGTTAGTCGAGTGGTCGCGAGCGTGACAGCTAAGCATGAGGTCCTGGGTACGATTACCGGTTGGGTAATGTGTTATAGGGTTTTTCCGTCAGGAATTTCTTAGTAGCAGCCACGGGGTGTGGATTTGTGCCCGGTTGATGGTTATAGGCCTACCCATTATTACATGGGACTTAAATATAACTGGCGAAATGTGGGTGTACTATAAGGTACACTACTGGCAAACATAAGTAGCGTAGGTTGAAATTTCCAAACATGATGGTAATTCCTAACCTCAGTGTATCTTTCAATTGATCCATTTCACTTTGCAGACTGAGCGCTGTCTTCTTAAAGGGCTCGATCATAACGTCATACCTCTCCTTGGACAGATTGAATGACAGTTGTGTGCTGCAAGCGAACACTCTCACTACTTCTCTTGCGTTTAATCCCATGTTTGTGATGGGCCCTAAGGGTACAAAATAACGACTAAAGTATTATCGTATAATTCGCGGGGCTACTATTTGCTTGACTTAACTTTTGAAAGCCAGAGCAAAAATTAACGCGCGTGCCCTCCACGCCAAGCCACAATTTCACCTACCATTTTGTCACATATTTCTTTCGTTTGGCGTATAGGGCACGCGCTTGTTTGTAACGTATACGTGACAGGTGCCGATTCCCTTGTTCACAAACTAAACTAAATTTAAGTTGAGTGCATCTTTTTCTTCTTATTTCATTATGAAAAGGACAGAAGATAAATATTAGTCTAGTCGTGTCAAATTAGTCAGCACCCGACGTAATTTGATGTAATTTTAGTAGTCAACTTTTTAATCACGTCTAAACTTGTGTCAGGCGCTGGTTAATTTGACAGGACTAAACTAAAATTTATCTTCTGTCCTTTTCATAATGAAATAGGAAGAAAAAGATGCACTCAACTTAAATTTAGTTTAGTTTGTGAACAAGGGAATCGGCACCAATGGCGCGGTCAAAAGGCTAATCGCTATCCATGGATTTAGATTAAGCTTGTTATAAATAGTTTCCTTGATAATTAAATATTTCGGAAATACATTTTCCGAAATATTTAATAGTTAATTTCTCCAACTACGCATACAGCATATTTTGCTGGGCGTGGACTAAGTTTACGTCAATAGTAAGGGAGAGTAGGGATCGAACCCGTAACCCTTTAACCGCCACATCCATGCCCTAATCGTTGGGTAATAGCGGCTTTATACATGAGCCATATTCGATCTGGAGCTGAACTCCCCAAGGTTTTACTACATCCTAGAAGTAATGAGGTAATAGAAGTGTTTTCCTACCAGCCACAACATAAGTCAAGATGACTGCCTTCAGAACTCCTCGCCCAGCCTTGCCACAATACATCGGGAATATAAGCAGACATATACATCTTACTTGTATTGATATAGCGTTTCCTATACCTGTAATAATAATAATTTTGGTATTATGTCGTAGGCATCTCTCATGCCGCATGAGGTGCCAATAAGCATTTGGCAGTAGGTATTGCTGTGTAATGTATCGTTATTAATGTATCATTGAGCAGTGCTGACGGTCGCGACATACGAGTCGTGAGTTCGAACCCTAGCAGGTAAGCAGGCACTTTTCTTTGTGTAAATTATTTTATGAAAACTGCTCTTAAAAGAAAAAAAAAAGAGTCACATCGTGAAGAAAAAGGCACGCCGTAGAAAGAAAAAAAATTACGTCCACTATCCCGCGTTGGGCCCGCCTGGTTTACTTTCTTGATCAGTTTAAATACTATCCTGTTGGAGATATATGACTTGTGCAGGAACCTACGTCCTTTACTGCATATAGTATTTTTTCTCTAAGTCAAGAAAGTCAGCGACAGAATTCGCAATACCACAATTTACGCTCTAAAACTGGAATCGCTGATGTGAGGAACAACACTGCGGTGTAAGTGGGATTTGGCGGGCCATGTCTATAGAATGCATCAGGACCGATGGGCCGGAGTCGTTACACAGTGGGTGCCAGAAGACGGACGTCGCTGCCGAGGGAGGCCAAGAAAACGCTGGCGTGATGACCTAGAGGCGTTTATGAGAGATTAGCCAGAGAAAACCGCACGGAGAAGAGTGGGAGGCTATGGGAGAGGCCTTTGCCCAGCATTGGGACAATACAGGAAAAGTTAAAAAAAAACTAAAGTAATTTATTAAAATGAGTGTGACGAGCGGGCGTTTTAGGGCACCCCAAAGTTCCCGCTCGTCTCCAACTCCTATTATTTATAGCTGGACGAAATGACGGAACAAACTCCTCAGCCCCTGTCTGCTAACTAAACATAATTTGCAATCACTTACCAAGCAATAAACTTAAAACTAGTGACAAATAAAATCCAAAATTAACAGGGAAGGGTATCTTCTTCAACAAATAATAATAATAGGCCTGTCCCAAAAGGTATCCCGCAACGAAACTCGTGCATCTTAGGTTACTACTCTGATTACAATCTGAAAAGAACAGCCTGTACACAGGTGGGCAGAAAATACAAAAACATTTGACTAGGAATTTACGTAAATAGTAGATACACATGCACATTTATAACTGTTTGGTAAATAAATACTATTGTTGTTGTGAAATGTCGTATCAACAATATTGACATAATGTTTTTTTATCTGTGGTAGCCGATAAGAAGTTATTTTTTCGATCAAAACAGGATTAAAAAAGAGGTTTTATTACTTCAATTACCGGTTTTTTTGTTTAATTTATTTTAAGGCTTTTCTCGGAAGCTGACGAGTTGTTTTTGATATGCCTTTTATTCAAGTGAAATAGTTTTCATCAGCTCTTTATATATAATAGCGTTCAATCAAAGTTTACATGTCGTATTCCTTATCTACTCCATTTTAAACTGATTACACAACAATCTAGAGGTATGGATGGACTGTATGAAGGGTGATATGGCTAAAAAGGAGGTATAAGTTTTTAAACTGTCATGGTCTCTAAAATTGTCATTAACACTAGAAACGGGATATTTCCCATGTTTACTCTTTATTTTGAGTTCCTGATATTTCGGCGCTGTTGCAAGCACCATGATCACCGGTAGGAGAAAGATAATTACACAACAATCTACGAGTGTTTATCTATATATATAAAAATCAATTGCTGTTCGTTAGTCTCGCTAAAACTCGAGAATGGCTGGACCCGTTTGAATAATATTTTTTTTATTTTGTTCTTCCGAATACAGGAGGAAGGAAGGTTTAAAAAAAAAAAAAAATAGGTAGGTAGGTAGGGCAGTGTAAAGTAGGGTAGGTAGGGTAGTCAGTTCACGGGAGCAAAGCTGCGGGGGACAACTAGTACTCAATGAAAACAACAACAAAATGTATAATCAAATTTATTATCGATCATTGTTTAGTATAATTAGTCTTATAAAATTCAATACGTCTTGTACAGAGAACTTAGATATTTACTGAGATGAGTTTAAACGAAAATGCATCAAGCAATTAACAGCAGCATTCAAAATGCCAATTTACAATAAATTAACGAATCACTAATCCCGCGACTAACCTCTCCACTTCAAGAAAATTTTACTATTTCTTCTATTTTGCTTAAAAGGTACAATTCCTGAGGCGACTGCAACACACTTGCATAAATGGCAAAATTGCCGCTGGTTGCTGTTTCTTATACAGTTCAAGTAGACTCGACCCCACTCTCGTACTAATCGATTGAAAAAACCCCTTAACGAAGCCGAAAGGTTCTATCCGTTGTTGCGATCATTTCTTTATTCTTGGCCATACCTTCTAGTTAAGGAGATATTGGAAGTCAACAATCAGTTCCACATTTTTCATGTTTTTTTTTTAAATACACAACTTTACTTAAAAACCTTCATGAACCCCGTACTATTCAACGCATTGAGTGCGTATCAGCGCTGTGATTGTGTGCGTGCGTTACATTGAGTAGTACCGTAAAAAAATTTTTAAACCAAAAAAAGAGTTGTTTTCCAGCTATAATTTTTGAGTACTTATTTGACTGGAAGTATAGAAAGCTTGGTTGACGGCTTCGTGAAGGGTATGTTTACTCCTTGTATAGGTACACTTCTGTCTAACTCTTCGGGAACATACAGGCGTGATGTTATGTTTTATATAAATCAGTAGTGTCCTTGTGGTCCTTAATTGCCACTGACGGCTTTGAAGCTGCAGTTTGCAGTTGCGGTCGTCTTCAAAATTGTTCCCTAAAGCTGCTGTTTCATTACATAATATAAATGCTCTATTTCGTACATAAATTATATAAGGGTTCACTTCTGGTAAGAACATTAACATAGTATATTGCTTTCCATTTCATTCGAGACAACCTTGCTATCTATATATATATCTTGGTACATAGAACATAACTAACATGAAAACTGAAATGAATAGACCAGCCATGTTTATAGACTCAGACAACACCAACAGTTCATACTATAGATATGATTAAGGCTACAAAACGCCGAGGTAGGAGCGATTATGCATAGCGACACACAGGACCCAGTCGTTCAAATGACATCGTGATTTGGAAAGAGACAGATGTGTGAGAGACAACGCTCTACAGGTATTGTTTCGGATGTGCCATAGTAACGACCGGCTTCTGTAAGAGTAGCCTACAGCACAGCTAATAATTATCTTCCTTAAGTTACAGAGATCGATGGCCAATAACTAGACACTCGATATTATTACGTAAAAGTTGTAAAACGACATCATTTGGATGATGACATCCAGTTCTATTTCACGAGATTATTTTTCTGTTTTCTTGGGGCTCTGTTAATCCAATACAGTGTGTCTAAATCAAAGATCGAACTGTAGTAAATAATAATCTTGTTCAAGGATCATTTTATTTACGTGAAATCTGCCTATACCTGGCTAGACTATCAAGTTCTAAAATATAGCACAGTTCAAAGTGAACCCAATCTCTAGTCATTACACATCAGGCGGCCTATACTACTGTGACAAGACACATGTCACGTATCTACGGCAAAATGTCACAAACCCATGACCAATGTCACTTAAGAACGACAAGTGTCACGAACCAGCAACAAATGTCAAACACCCACGACAAAATATCACGAAACCTTGACACATGTCTTGTCACATCATTTCGGCTAAAGAAAGTTGTGCGAGTCGCAGTCAAGTCAAGCGGGTTGGAACAAATGGTAGCAACGTGGGGGAGTGGGGGAGGGGTTACGCGAGGGCGACCGGCGGGTCTTCGTCATCCCGTTCGGTTATCATCGGCTCTGGCTTGTCGACTACTTCGGGTAATTCCAGGATCTTCGGCCCGTAGAGGAGGAGGTATGCGCAGTGCCAGTCTCCTGTAACAATAATTGGGAGTTGAATTAAGGTTGCTATGCTATCGGAGCTGCGGGACTGGTCGAAAGAGATACCGCGGCCCTGGAACACAAAGGGGAAGAGAACATGGGTGGGTTTTAGTCAGTACAAGTCTGACAAACCCTTCCGCTCGCCCAGACCGGGAGGGGTCGTTTGATGATTTCCCATACGAAAAAGAAAACAAAAAGGTTGTTATGCTGTACGTTAATGGTGCTCAGTCTTACCAAGGTGTACTGTGATAGCACTGTGTGTGTGTGGTGTGTGGGGTACTGGGAGATCAAGGTGGAAGATCAACTCCAGTATAATTGGGGCAAGGCTAGGTGGATGATGTTGATGTGATGATGTCTACTGGTTTATTACACAGAATAGACCCTTTCCCACATCGAGTGGCGTCACGACTATCACTCACCGCCTCCGCTGAGCTTCAGCACCTCGTCCTCAGTGACGGGCGTGACTGCGTCGTCGTCACAGCGCAGCCAGCCGTCCGCGCGCGCCACCCACGCCACGTAGTGACCGGACGACGACGAGCGTCCGCGGTGAGTCAGCACCGCCTGCAGCCGGTAGTAGCCGCTATTGTTGCTGCCTACGTCTGTAATCAACATAAGCAAAGCATAATTAGCAAAATCATAATACTTTTTTGAAGTGAAACTTCTTTATCGACGTATGGGAGAAATTTTTTTGACGTATCGTCACGTTTTTCGGTTACGCGCCATGTTGCTTTTTTTATCAAAGTTTAGTATAGTGACGTAAAGAATATAATGTATCATTATTGATGAAATACAACAATAGCAATGATATTATAATAAGAACAATGATGAAATAAATTACTCATTAATTGTATGCATGTCTATAATAATAAAATAGCTTTAATTTAATACGGAAAAAAATGTTTTTCTTAAGGCTTAAGCCTTATCTACCCCATTTTCGTGAAGTTGCAAATAGTAGAAAAATGATATGTCGTAAAGAAGTTTCACTTCTTACCTGTGTACTCTGGTACACGCACACATTTTTTTATAGCCTACATTGTGTCCCACTGCTGGGCAAAGGCCTCCCCTTTCTCCCTCCAAACTTCTCTGTTCAGTGCGATTTCGGGCCACGCTTGCCCCGCGAACATGACCAGATCTTCACACCACCTTCGCCGAGGTCGACCTCGTCGGCGATGTCCACCCTCAGGCGTCCAGTGAGTGACGATCTTTGCCCACCTCTCCGGGTGCATCCGTATGACATGGTCAGACCACTTCCACTTCAGCTTGGCTGTTTTAACTCCAACATCAGCTACTAGAGTTGCGTTTCTAACGCGATCTGTTCCCTTGGCAGTGGCGTGCAGTGGTCCTCCACGGAGGGTAGGCCACGCATACTGACACCCCAAAAAAAAAACAAAAAAAAACAAAATCGCGCATCATCACAGTGTCGCAGGTCGCTCTACTCTACTTTAGAATTATGACTTTCTATATCTAATCTTAACTGGCTGTTAATACTAGTTTCAATACGTGATTTACCAAATGTATTTAACTTTAAGCAAGCCTCTAAATGTTTTTCTGATAGGTCATGCTTTTTTGCCGAGGAATGAAAATTATGTAAATCAATGAATCCCTCACTCCACTTACTGGAAGTATTAAACAAAATGCACGGAAAACAAAACAATTTATTCGTGTGTACACAGCCACACAGCCAGCTAAATGTTGCATAATTTTGAGGATTGAAATGACGAGTACGAGATGAATTATTATATTTTTGAGTTAAATCTCGTAATTCGGGTACACATCTACCTTTAGGTACAACTAGAACTTTATCATTATAATGTAATCGCCCAAACTTACTGCTTTTAACTTCTAACAAACACACATTATCAGCGCAAACTTCACAACAGAACACCATTTTTACGTAAATAAACAAATAATAAACACAACAACTAATATTTACAGCACCTATACGTTTCAAAACGAATTACTTATAACTTATTAAGTTAGAAAAAGCAAAACATTCAAGATTGCGATATAAACTGCTTGTCACATGAAACAATATGGCTTCTTTAGCAAAAATAATGTCTAATTTCGATATAAACAACACTACCAAATTAAATTGCATCATTTTCATACCGTGATCTTTTACAAAAGCGGTTAATAAAATTTTGCCGGATAATACTGAGAGTTTCATTCATTAAGCTGGTTGCGTTAGGGTAGTCCGCGAAATTCAAATTTTCTCACGTTTTTTGTAATTTACAGGTCAGTTTCAGGTTGTACGTTGATGAAAAACAAGTCGCGCCAGTAAAACTTATGTAGTTACAGAAATACAATAATGAAAATCATCAATGACCTGAAAATTACAAAAAACGTAAGAAAATTTGAATTTCGCGGGGTACCTTGACCTTACGTCTTGACTTTTGTGGGGCAGCCATTCGGCCAATCACAAGCCGTCTCCAGTCGCAGGAGACGACGGCCATTATCTATGCATGTGTGCCGTTTATACACACGAAAACATGCATCAGTGTGCGTAAACTTATGAATGACTACTAGGCCCTCAAACTTCGAGCCTAAAAATACAAACGGAGCGGTGTAGTAACGTATATTACGTAGGTACGGTGCGTTCACACGGGCGCGACAAGTTGCTATAAGTATTTAACAGGAGTTTTAACTTATTTTTTAATATTTTGTGTTATGTTATTACGTAGTTGTAATAAATGCATTTGGCGTTATTGGTAGGGTAGGCTAGGCCTAATTGCCTTTATGGACGGCACGCCCCTGTCCCTTGGCACCTATTATCCTGCGCTCCATCGCTCGCTGGCAAATCTTAAGCTTGGACTTTTGTTGATCAGTAAGTGGCTAACTTTGCGCACCATAGGAATCATAATACTATGACACAAAAATGACACTTCCGTCTACAAGGGGGATCCGGCCATAATGTATTACGCAGTCCAAGTAAATGGTAAATGACACAATCATGGCTTCGATTTTTAGGTACTAAAACACAACCGTTTCCTCGCGATATTTCACTCAACCGTTTTGATAGCAGTGTTGCAACTAATACTTAAAATTGGTATCAAAAAATCAGGAATTTTATATAAAAAAAAAAACTAGCAAAATAAAAAGTTTTACCAACTCCATAGCAGCCTACTTGTGGACGTGGACCCTTCCAATCGCAGGCCATTCTGCTCAATTGTGGGCTTTTGTTCTTAGTCATTTGCTACTGCTCAAGTGGCCATCCTACTAAGGTTCACTGCTGACTGCCAAAAAAGGTACAAAATAAATGGGAAAAAGTGTCCTACCATCAGGGAACCAGTAGGGGACAGCCTTCGTCGGGCCCTTTTTCTTAATTTCCTTTGAACTGTCGCCGTGGTTCTTCGTACTTAGCGATGTCTCCACATTCGCGTCTTCGATTTCCTAAAAAATAGTTACACAACTTAAAACCAACGAGATATATATTATTAGGCCGAAATTACGTCGCTCAATCTCAGCGAATATGTCGCACTTTAAATTAACTATGTTTAAGCTGATACCAAGATAACTTGGTGGGATGCGGCCTAAACGGATAACGTCGCGACCGTCAACGGGGATGGCCTATCAAAGTTCACTGTGGATGGCGCGACCATAGCTAAGTCAATCTAAACAATGAGATATCTGGTTGGCTACTTATTACTATCTTGAGACCTTTTCCAAGCAGTAATGTTGAATAAAAAAAACTACCTTGAACTTGTTCCTCATGGGCATAAGTCTCTCCTGCAGCTCAGGCGAGCACAGGTCGTACACGTCCAGCTCTAAGGGGAACTTCACGTCCTTCAGAATCTTGGCGTTTATGGACTCCTTCTCTTTGTAGTAGAATCGCACGAATTGCACCGTTAAGTACGCTGGCAGACGGCTGATTTTGTTCTGAAAGAAGTATTGTATTAATGTGGGACACAGAGTAATTGTATCAAACAGAATATTATCTGCCTGGTGTTTGGCTAGTTTTCTTCTTTAACGTCTGGTACGGCCAAACCTGGTGTCAAAGTTTTTATGCCGCCCATGCGCCTCTGACTTGGCTTTACATGCCGTCGAGAAATATTTCTCAGATATTTTGGTTTCCTCACGATGTTTTCTTTCACCGGAGTAACTGATAATAAACCATACGCACATGAATCCGAAAAATCAGAGGTTCATGCTGTCCCAGTTATGATGGGGTGTCTCTTAGACTAACCAGGTGCAGCTGAATACCAATATTTTACATAGAGTGAACACACAAGTTACTAGATAACACAATGCGGCCTTTGGTAAGACTGATTAACAGACTTCCGGGCTTCTGACTCCTATAACGACTGTCAAAGACCTAAATATGTTGACAACCAGGGTCAACCACTTAATGTGCTTTCCCGAGGCACGGATTTAAATAATGTGAGACTTACTGTTTTCGTGTAGATCGCATCCCTTCCTAGCGTCTGTGACATTTTTGTGATTTGCTCTGCCATTTTCTGTAGCAACATAGTAGTAATTAAACATTAGATAGAACTCAAACTCAAAGCATTTATTTCAATTAGACCATTACAAGCACTTTTGAAAAAACAAAGAAAGCGAAGCTACAGTCACAAGGCATAATAACTTGTACTGTAGCTGCCCATTCCAAAGCGTAGATCTTTATGGAGAAGAATGGGCAAGAAACACCATGGACACTGTTTTAAATCAAATTATTGTTACAAAATCTTGGTGAAATATGAATGATCATGTTGAGATTACATATGTATGTGAGAACGATGTATAAAGACGTGCAAGTTTAGAGCGATAATTTATGTGTTGAGGTAATATAGCGTCCTTTTGTGAAATGATGTCTTTTTCGTTTTTATAGCTTCCTTCTGACCAGCTCAAGCCGATTCGGCGACGATAACTTTGATCATTCTCTAAAGCGCATACGATTTAGGGGATTGCTTTTTTACAAAGGTAAAGAAAAATACAATATATTTCACTTAGATAATATGATACCACTCACTGATCTGAGCCCCGACTGCAGGTACTTGACGTCCTGCGAGATGAAGCAGGACAGCTGCAGGAAGGTCTCCTTGGTGCGCGAGGGAGGCTCATCTGCTTCAGTACACACCAGCTCCACGTCCAGAGTACCGCCGAAGTACTGCTCGACCACTGTTGATCTGGTGATATGAAGTGTGACTTAGGTATCTATTTCTTTATTGATCAAAAGTTCAAAACATTATTTTAATACTACATTGGCCTTACAACGACTCAATTTTTTAAAATAGTGAAAATTCGAGGGTATTGTAAATGAATGGTTCAACATATTTAGTTATGGAAAACCGGTTTTATTACTTTGGCCTGCTTTGCGACCAAGATTTTTACCTGCTCATATCAACAGCTAGCATATTGACAAACAAATATGATTTGTGAAAAAATGTTACTCGTCACGTTTCCGAAACCTAAGCTGATCAAAAAGGTAGAATCCATTCACGATGGCGCCATTTACTTTACTGAATGAACTTATCTCGTACCTGTCTGGAAGAGCGTTGGGTGCAGACGGGAGCCGCGCTTGCAGCGCTCTTATAATTTCCGTCCAGCATTCCGAAGCATCCTGCTGCGCCAGCCCCCCGCCCGGGCCGCGCTCGGCGAACCTGGGCGCCGTGGCGTGCAGCGCGCGCAGCAGCTTGGCGGCGGCGCCGGCGCAGGCCCCGGCCCCGCCCCCCTCCAGCGCTGACATAGTGTCGCTGAGAGCCGATGTTAGCTCTCCCGCTGTGCCGCCTCCCGATGCTGTTGAGACAAATGACAATCGTTAATACTATGTACTCACTCTACATCATTATTCACTTACCCTTATCTCATTTCCATATCGAAATTAATTTCCAATTGAAATCTGTTTCCGTCTAATCTCCGAGACGGCTAGACCGATTTTGACGGACTGGCAGGTAGATAGCTGATGTTATAAAGAGTAACTTACGTTTTATTTTTATTTTAGAAAAACTATTAGGATTCCGTGAAAAAAGCTCATGAAAGTGTTAACAAAATTCGATTCAAATAGGGAAGTAATATTTAAACGGTTTTTTATATAATAATTTCACGCGGGCAACAGCTAGTAATAAATAACTTACTCTTATCATAATTAAGTAAGGCATTCTTAAGTTCAGGTACTGTCTTCAGGCACTGTACTGTAGCGTTCATGTAGCATGTGTTGCCCAGGTTGATCAGACCCTCAGGCAAGTCCATCTAAAACAATACAGCCAATTATTATTACAAAGCATTATAACCTTAATTCATTTTGCGATTAGATTTAGATGGGAGTTCGTGATACATAAATATTACCTCATAACTAAATTATACATTTAGGCAGTGTTCAAATGACTGAACTTTTAAACGAATTTTGAATCGGAGTTTTACCAATTAGGCACCTAATATGAAAACTAATATGAAATTTCAACAAACCCTTACATTTTTCTGACATTCTGACACAATATACGACATTACGCCTATAATCTACGAAGGGATAGGCAGAGGTGTAGATAAGTCTGTGGCGAAAAATATACTTTGTACTAAATACGACCCCCGTTTCGCATTTCATGTCTAAGTGTGTGTATGTGTACGAGTTTGAGTCTATTGCCATCAACCAGGTACAAATTCAGGAAAAAGCTGATGGAATACTTAACCTCCTACTTTTTTAAAAGTCGGTTAAGTAGTAATATGAACTTACAGCAGTAGCGAGCTCCGCCTCGTTCATGTCTTCGACGAAGCGCGTCTGTTCCACAGGAGCGGCTGGCACATCCTCCTCCTTGCTGCCCATTACCAGCACCAGAGCATTCTAGAATAGTACAACTAACTGTCAGACTCTCTGATAATTATGAAAATTATTGTTCATTGAAAATTATTGTTGTTAAATTATGTTCTTCACACAATACAGTTATGATGATATGGCTAGAAAGGAGGTAACTGCTGAGATGACGAGTAATAGAGAAGTATGGAAGCAGAAAACATGCTGCGCCGGCCCCAAATGATTTGTTCTGCGTTTGGTTTAGTTTGTTTTGTCCCACGCACAATGGTCCACCTTTAAGGACTAAGTGCGGAAACCAAACCCTTAATAGATAGATAGAGTTTGTTCTGTCACTTCATATCCTCAGCTAAGTACACTAGGTAGCGGTGGATGATTGTCTTTGTTCATTGACTACTCAGCCTTATTTGAATAATTAACTATTAATTTAGATTGAGCAATCAAATAAAGAATCCTAAACTAAAAAAAAAAACATTAAGATTTTTTCAGAAACAAGCAGTAACAATTGTTGCTCATATGATCTTGTAGCTACACTCTATACAGGTTACCTCAATGATGTTGGAAAGAATCAGAGGCAGCTGCCAAGAATGGCGCCATAAGGTCACCCAGAGAGTTTCTGTTTCTCAATCATGCGAACTACGTTTATATCTAACATAGCGCCACATCCTGTAACGCTAGATCAGAGTTAACCACAGGATATACAGAAACCTGACAACCACACAACTGTTTGACAGGTGCTCACCAGACACAACCGACGTCTGGTTGCAGGATTCTGGAATTTCACTCAGTTCCTTCCTGTTCTACTGGATTAACAGCAGACCTGTATATGTGATTGCCATGAATAAAATATAGGTAGTAATTTTGCAACTTTGTTTGTTAGGCTGGAGTCTGTTCTGAATCAACAGGATGATCTGAAGTCGTTACCACTGGCAACGCCGCCGGCGCTTCCTCAACCTCCATTGAATCCAGATATCCTGTCCGCTCTTGTTATACAAACATTTTAATTTTCCCATAATGTTGGCAAAAGAATTGATGTAGAAATTATATGATAATTTTTAAGCTATTGTTCATTTAAAACTGGTAGGTATTTAAATAACTCAATGAGTTATTTACCCTTGGTACATGTTTACATTATATATCAAGGTTACACAGGTCATCAACTTTCAGTAGTGTTTAATTTTTTGGTCATTTAGTGATAATTTTGCTAAGAAGCTATAATAATATTGTTTTTGGATGTAAACAATTTTAGGAAATGCAGGTATAATTCAACATAAATAAATTCCTATAATAGTTATTGGAAGTTGGAATGCATAAGTGTATTTTTTTTTTACTTTAATCTGTTAATTATTATGCACAAACAACTTTTGAACATGGATGAATTATTGTTACACATCATTCCTCTTAATTTGTTTCAACCACATTCATTTTGCAATAAATACTCAAACTTGATTACTACTGATTAATCAGTTTCCGTACCTACTTTTCTAATTTGGTAACTTTAGTCTGCATGAAAATTTTTAGAGTGAGGTTGGTTTCACCTGACTATATTCACAAATAAACAAGTATTCATCATCTGCCTAGCCTCTTCCCAACTATGTTGCGGTCGGCTTCCAGTCTAACCGGATGCAGCTGAATACCAGTATTTTACATAGAGCAACTGCCTATCTGACCTCCACAACCCAGTTAGTACTAAAGATCCAAGCAAGTGGCTGTTATTATTTAGCTACGAGTTCTTCCTAAATAAGCAAGTATTAATAGTTAAAAAAAAAAACAATAAGGAACACTAGAACTCACATTAGTTAATTTAAAGTTGGACCAAGAGTCGTCCCTCAGTGTGACTCCCTTGCAGACCACCTTTTGTCTATCCGGCTGCACACCGGTGAGGGCGAAGATCTGTGCCTTGAACACGACAGGGTCATCATCTGTGTTCACCTCCACGCCTGGGTACAACTCCTTGCCCCATTTTACCTTTACTGTAATCGCTATGATGATTAATTACTATAATGACATTGGTAGATAATTATGGTCTTAGACTTAAAAGGCAGTGTGTGACATTCTTTTCCTTATTTATTTATGGGGGCCTTGAAACTGCTTTTAGGGGACAAACTAAGAATGGAGACTGATTCCAATGATTTGAATTTTTATTATTTTTTTATCTTTTGAATTTGGGAACGACATGCGAACTTGTGAAGCTAATTAGAGTTGCATGATCACAAAAATGTATACTGTTTATAAATTACGTTCTTAATAGATTCTTTTGTTTTCGTATTAGGACATAATGGGTAAAAGTAAGTATAAATGTAAATATGTTTAAGTAACTATTATTCATTTTATACATTATGTCGATTGTGTGCAGTTTGTGATTCACTATACAAACATTGTATGCTACTGAGTAAATTAAGGTTTTAAGCCAAAAAACATCACAAATGCCGGGTGTGTTTGCAAATGCAAAATAGAGTCCGCAGTCATGACGATGCACTTTTCATACCAAATCATAATCATATTTCATCGTTTATAGGAGTATAATAACGAGGAATTTGGAAAAAATATTAGAATTTCAAAAGTAAAATATCATTACATAGCAAAAGTTTAAAATGACAGTTTGGAAAAGCTATAACCTCAATATTAAAAGAATGATGTAGCGTTTTCTGAAAGTAGTAAGTATTCAGCTTTAGTATTTACCTGAAACCTTAGGCATTATGGATTCTGTCCACGCAACACAGAGGTGTAGAAAACTAATAGATATTCACATAAACTTGCAAGAAATTGAAAGTCACGATTCGCATCAGGACTGATGACAAATTTGACAAATAGAATGAGAATGACAGCACGGTACTTTCATAGATAAAAAATAAACGTTCTGCTTAACGCAGTAATACGTTTAAATTCCAATATAATTGGTAATTTTTGATGTATACCTTCTTTTAACCTTCTTCCTTCCTTCTTTTAACTGTGGATATCAGTGAACAGCCAAGTTATTCTAATTGTGAAAACAGAATATCGTAATTACAAGATAAATAAGTTGAAACATAATGGTAGAACTCTACGTAACATTTTCTACAAATAAATGAAACCCTAAAATGCTCGCCGGTTTTATTTTTCTACGAAAATGGTTTTGAATTATTCAACAGACATAATAATTAGGCTGTCGTACCTAGCTAGCGAGTTTGAATGATAATACAATACCTACATGTTGGATTATTTGTATGCAACCTAGTCTACATTAGTTGTATTCGCACATGCAGCAGACAAACTTTTAGAAGCCCATTTGATAAAAAACCCCCCGTAAAATTTTCTAGGAAGCGCGAGGGGCTTTTTCTCATGTGATCGTACGACGTCTCACTTCACGCGGGAGCTACTCGTTCGATGAACTTTCCACCGGCGAAGGCTGCGCAAACGCCTCCAGGCGCGACACGACATGCTCACGCCAGTCTCTGTACATATTCTTCGCGTGTTGGACGTTACTATAATATTCAGTCGTGATTCCGCGATTTTCACACGACATCAGTTGATGCTCTCACTTGTACTAGTGCTACCTATATTGTGAAGTGATCATAAAGTGGTTATTGTCAGTGGATATTAATATTTTATGCAATAAAATCTGAATGCGGGATGGTAATCGGACTAGCAAAGGAACATCGACTGCCGAAGCCTACTGTAAGTTTGCAAGCTTTTGTGGTTAGATTAAAGGGCAATAAGTTTATTGCCAATGGCTCTACCGGTGTAGGGAAGTTGGTGTTAACCGCTTTATGCTTATAAATATTTAAACGTCTAATGGTATTTATAATAACCTGCCAAAATATTGTGTTAATTTAAGCGTAAAATTTAACGCCCTTCACTTACACGAAATACGATTTAAGTCGCCCTTTTAGAAACTTTATAAACAAAACTATAGACCGAGTGTCTTACGCGAAGGAGAAATACCTAAAACCATATCTGCGAATTCAAACTAAGACCCAAAATTTGTCCAAAGGCGTAAATCTCCAAATATTATGAGACTCGAGGTGCACACTTATTATATCCTAAAATGCCACAATTTTAATAACTGGTAACGAAAAAAAGCACACAAAGGAAGGAATAACGAACATAAAACACACCAATAGATTATGAATGCACTGAACGGCGTTTTTTTTCCTTCTTGAATCTACAAAGACATTAAAAACGTCCTCCAAATAACTCAACAACGCCTAAAATAACCTGCAGAGATTAGCATAAAACAAAGTCATTTGTCCAGTCCAAACAAACTAGTATCCAGCTCAACTTTACCTTCATATTACCATGAGCCCTGCTTAGAATACAAAAAAGCTTTGGGCAATCGCGAGCGGATTCCTCGTGATGTTTTTGCCTCCGCTGGCGTGAGGAATTTATAATGCGGTACCCAGGACTTTACGTTTCATTTACCTGACGCTAATAGCCCGACCGCCGTCCGCGCGGGCGCAGATGCCATAATGATAACATTTCGCTTTACTACTTACTTGTTCTTGTCGTGCTCAGCTCCTCTGTACTTATGTTTTCCTGGCACTTGCAGGTTGTTGGATACAAATTTTGTACAGATGATTCAGGCTCTAAAGTATTTTTGGCATCATTATGACCATCAACTGTATTCGTGCCGTTTGTAAGTTTCAAGTATAGAGAGGTTAAATATACATACATAAGTAGCGCCAAATTGAATATAAACCAAATCAATCAAAGTTTACATTACCATGATTACAATTTGATTACCTACCATCCATGAGACAGAGTTCTAAACAACACAAAACCATTGAAAGCCGAAACCTAACCCTGACTCAACATCTCACAATAATGAACTGATTCTCACCATTTTTGTTAGTAAATAAATCATTGATGAATGAATGAGACGCCGAGAAGAATGCGTTGAAAATATTTGGACGTAAAAAGCCAAAGAATGATTAATTACGTGCCAAGAGCACAAACCGTAGTTTTTCGTAACATTACGCACTTTCACTGTTGCGTTTTTAGTAGATCTTTAATCGTTTTAAGGTCTGTCAGAGTTTTTTGAAGCAGGTGATTAAAATTAAACGGTTGTAAAAAAAAACGACTCGATAAATACGTTGTCCTTTTTCTTTGATGGGAAATCAAATCAAACTTTTTTCACCGAATCAGATTCAGTTTTTGTAAACCGCTCTGCATTCTGCAACTTCTTGCTTTTTGCATTAGAACAACATTCCGCAATCAAGAATAGCAAAACTCGGGGAACTGCTTGAAAAATCTGAGAATGAAATCAAGTCGATTACGTTTACAATGCAGCACTGGGAGCGCAAAACGGTCCTCTAGTTATGTTTAGAAGCCCATGGTAGAAGCAAATCTGAGGTTCAAACAAATTATGCAGTGTCGTCTCGCTGAAGTTGTCAAAATTAGTCTTAATCTTCTTCATTCTTAAGATAGAGATTGGAAAGATTTTTCTCTAATGAAAGGAACCTACAAGTTTGCTCTAAGCACACTACCCATACCTACTTAGTTAATGACCGGTTCTGCAGCAATATTTCATAATTAATCACCTGGTAAAAAGATTGGTGATAAAAAGCAGACAGGAGCTCCTGTTTTTTCACGGCATTTAGTTCGGAGTTAACTCTTTTTGTGAACATCTGACGCAATTTGAGAACTACTACTTAATAGTTATAATTCGGTCATGGCAATCATTTTCAGTTGAGATTAGCCATCATTAAACTATTCAAGCTCCCAAATTCTGCTGGTAAATATGAAGTTTCAATAAAAAAATGGTTGTCTGTTAAGTCGGTTTTGCGGACGATCATTTTACGTGATAACGTCATAAGAAAATATTGATGAAAAATTGCATACTTTTATGAATTGAATTATTATCACTAAACTATCATTATTTTGTATAATACATAGATGCGTCACAAGCCAAACGCTTAGACCGATCGTTCCTCTCTATCGCTTGTTCCGCGCTCTCGCTTGCACGCTCAGGTGGAACGTGGCACATTTTCGTGCGTACAGCCGGCGTTCATCGATATAAAAGACGTTATCACGTCAAAAACAAAATAACACTTCGCCCAATCTGGGTATCGAGTCCAGAACGTTCAGTAGTCGCGCATGCAACCACGACACCGTGATGTCTTCCGTGATTGTTAATATCAGGAAATCAAAAAAATTAACAATCACGGAAGATATCCCGTAAGTCACAATATAAGTTTAGTTGCAAACTGTGAAAGCTTAAAACAGTGAACGTGCATTTTTAATGAATAAAAATAGACAGCAGATCTTACTAATATTATAAGTGCGAAAGTTTGTGAGGATGAACTTAAAACTCGCACGCAAAAACTACTGAACGGATTTGGATGAAATTTGGCACATAGATAATTTATAAGCTGGATTAACATTTAGGATTTTGACTTTTTATCCCGGTGGTATGATCACGTGGGACAGTTACCGACCGTTACGCGGGCGAAGCCGCGGGCATAAGCTAGTATTATTATAAATGTGTTGGCATACCAAGCTCATGCTAAATGTTAATAAAAAGCTTGTCTTGAAGGACACACTAGTAGTCGACCGTCAATTGTTTCCTTTTCAACCAGTTTTAGTAATGAACTAGTTTTAACGACTTGAAACGCTAAGAATGCGCAATGAACGTCCAATACTCGCAATACTTTCTCGCTTACTTTAAATTATTTACTTGATTTAATACCGTTGCCAAGTAACTTACTGTATAGTATAGCCAATTAATACTTGGATTTTATTTATCGTAGGTACTAATATGGAGAGTTTATCAGCATTCGCGGCGGGAAATTACATAATACATTTAAGGTAGGTAGGTCAGCCAGCATTAACCGTCAAAAGGTATTATAACATAATGGTATTTTTTATTCATTTTAATTAGAAACATAAACAAATCTCTTTTGTCTTTGTCTAATGCCAAAATAACACGACCAACTCCATATATTATTGTATCCCACCTGCCTCTTCGACTCATGTAATAATACTCAATACTCATATTTTCCACAAACGACTTATATCATGGCTGGAGGCTTTACTCTCAAGGCATCCACAGTATATATAGTTCGGTTAAGCAGAAGCAAGCCTCCTTGGCAGACTTGGGAGGTATGACAGTTCGAAAAAAAATGGCAATTGAATTGAATTCCTTGAAGCAAGCGGTTAGATAAACCGCACAGTTAAATGCACAACTGAACCAACTGAATCAAAGTTATGAAAATTATGTAAAACTCCTAACATCCTTTACTTTATACATAATGTTACGTTAGATGTGTTCGCGTCATATTATGAATAGCAAAATAATCTAGATTAAAAATGCACATAATATTGATAGACCGATAAATATCCGCGTATTTTCGTTTCAAAAAAAATTTATGATACCCACCAATATAATTTTATCATATTTTGGAATGAATAAGTAGTAAAGTTTGCTAAATCTGCGTCATCAATAACGTTGTTTACAGAGTAACATAAACACAGAATGTATAAAAATATTAGCTTGAGCAAAAAGCGGGACCGAGCTATGCTGGAGAGCATCTATTTCGAAATAGCTGGAGTACCTACACTATGTAGGGAGCTAAAGGCAAGGACAATAAGGAGTCAACCTTTCTTGTCATATTGATTTATTAACATAGATCTTTTGATGCGTCGAAAAATCGGGACTAATGTCGTGATAACGTCTTATATTTATCAGACGTTCATCAATTTCGATGAACGCCGGCTGCACGCACAAAGTGTCACGTTCCGCCTGAGCCGAGCGTGTAAGCGAGAGCGCGGAATAAGCGATAGAGAGGCACAATCGGCCTAAGCGTTCGGCTTGTGAGGCATCTATGTATTATACAAAATTATGATAATTCAGTGATAATAATTCAATTCAATTCATAAAAATATGCAATTTTCCATCAATGTTTTCATATGTGAGTACTTACTTCTTTTTTAAGTACTTACTTTTCCCAAATATTTACCTGCGCCTTTACCTGTCAACTTCATTCGAGTATTACGAGTGTTAAAAGATGCAAGCAGCGTTGCATTTAAACAGGGGGTTACTTTTTTTACCACTGTTTCACAAATTATTAAAATTAAAAAAATAGCTAAAATTCCAAAAGGCGGTGAAAAAATAAAAACCAGCCACGTGCGAGTCGGACTCGTGCATGAAGAGTTCCGTACAATCCCTTTAACTTTATTTTTATTATTTGTTGTTAAAGCGGCAACAGAAATACTCATTCCGTGAAAACAACTGTCTACCTTTTGCGAAAGCTTAGTAATAGGGTCCCTAAGAAAGTCTCTACTGCTATTTCAGAACAAGTGGATGTTGGTGCTCTTGTATCTATATGACTCAAATAGAGTACAGCTACAAAGAAGGTTAACTATGCAAAGCTTTTAACTTTTTACTGCTGTTCGCTAATTTTTATGTCTCACGGCTCTGATCACATTTTAATAGTCAGTGAAACTATTAATCATAGTTTTTATATGATGTTCATGGTAACACTGAATGACACGCGGGCTTTCTCGAACTGTTTTTGTTTTCCTTGGCATAATGGCTCAGTTTTAATTAGAGGGTTGGTTGTTAATTATGAAACTCATTATCTTTTGTGTGTGCAAAAGCTGTGTATAGGGTCTCATATTTTTATGCTTTATTGAATCTTTTGCGTCAATTTGAGTACCCAGACCAATAAGACTTTTTTATTGATCTGAGGCTGCGTGAGTGAGTGAGGATTTTCTAATAATTAGTAACATGATAGTCTGGATTTGCCCTCGTTTGAAGGCAAAATAATACTTTTTATGTCGAAACTCTAAAATAAGGATAAAAAATATGAATATGGGTGTGCAAAACCAAAACCTCGGCCTAACCGTTCGGGGATTACAGGTGTTATGTTATGTTAGGTGTTCTAAACGAAGAGAACGCAATTTAAGTGGACTTGATAAATCTTTTTCATGAAAAAATACTCATAATAAAAGTAAGATGTAATGTTTGGCGGGATACGGCTTCGTCGAGCCGTCTGCAAGCCAACCTAGGCATGCTTTACCGTGGCCGACTTGGAAATCTCTAAATATATTCCGAACCCAAGTCGGCCGAAGCAAAGACAATCCTACAGATGGGGGTTTATGGACGGTTCAGATCTCAAGTGTGTATATATGGCCATAGACAAGTTGTCTGAGACAATGGCCGACCTTCCATCTTGCGCAGCCTGCTGACACCTGCGCGGAGTTCGCATAGCTGAATTATAGGCTAAATATATTTAATTATTGGCCATCGACACGCTAAGAAGATAAAAGCTTTCTTACTTTTATCTTCTTAGCGTGTCGATGGCAAATAATTAAATATATTATAATATATTATAATGTTATAAAATAAACCGTAATTAGCAAATCATCAGACATACGAAGTGTAGGAGTATTGGTAATGCCGTAAAAAGTAAAATACGTGTTGACGCAAATAAGCGGTCGGTAAAATATCGCCACTAGCGTGTCTATGTGTCACTATTATTATGAAAGCGGGTAAAGCCAATAAATTGTTAAGAATTTGTAGATAGACGCAGGTTTCTCTTGTGGCTTGAGACTACTTTGTTGCAAACTTGTAAGAAATGCGCAGTTTTTCCTCTTCTAGCTTATGCCCGCGGCTTCGCCTGCGTGGAGTTCGATAATGGTCCCATGGGATCATACTACTGGGATAAAAAGTATCCTATGTGTTAATCGAGGTTATAAACAGTCTGTGTGCTAAATTTCATCCAAATCCGTTCAGTATTTTTTGCGTGAAAGAGTAACAAACACCCGTCCATCCATCCATCCTCACAAACTTTCGCATTTATAATATTATATACTAGCTGACCCGCGCAACTTCGTTTGCGTCACATAATGCAATTAAATAATATTGCGACTACCCTACCCTACCTACCCTACATACCCTACCTACCCTACCTAAACTACCTACCCTACCTAAACTACCTACCCTACTTACCCTACCTACCCTACCTAAACTACCTACCCTACTTACCATACCTACCCAACCTACTCTACCTACCCTACCCTACCCTACCCTGCCCTACCTACCCTACCCTACCTACCTCCCTAGTACCTACCTACCCTACCTACCTCCCTAGTAGCTACCTACCCTACCTACCTCCCTAGTACCTACCTACCCTAGCCCTACCTACCTACCCTTCCTACCTACATTCCTAGTACCTACCTACCCTTCCTACCTACATTCCTAGTACCTACCTACCCTACCTCCCTAGTACCTACCTACGTGACGTGGGGTATCAGTTGCGCTAATTTATTTAAAAACGCTTTTATTCATTTTTTTTTTCCGTGAATGCGGTCGTCGGGATAAAAAGTCTGCTTTCTATTTGCAAGCCAATTCGATATTTAAATAAAACCTTTGATAAGTTGGCTCCTTGGTTACCATGCTTTTGAGTATAAGATCGTTCCATTTTTAAATATAGTAAAGGTATCGACATCTGTTAGAATCATTTGGAGTTAACAGATAATTGTGACTGTCAAATAATAACAGACAAATAATTAGCAATAAATTAAAATTGCGACTATAATTTGAGATTTAAACTATCCTATCTCTCAAGTTGGATCGAACTGCACATGGTGTGCGAATTTTATTATAATCGGTTAAGTGGTTTAGGAGTCCATTGAGGACAAACATTGTGACACGAGATTTATATATATTAAGACTAGCGGACGTCACGCGGTTTCACCCGCGTAGTTTCCGTTTCCGTGGGAGTACGGGGATGAAATATAGCCTATGTTATTCACTAATAATGTAGCTATCCATTGCTGAAAGACTTTTTCAAATCGGTTCAGTAGTTTTTAAGTTAATTCGCTACATACACAAAAAGTAGTAGGAGCACGGAGTTTGGAAGTTGGCAGTATGTTTTACCCAGAATGTGTCTGGTAATTCCTCGCCATAGACTACATAGACCAGGATCGATAATTTTTAAAACGAAAAAAAATAATAGTAGGATGAAACCCATTAGAAAAGGAGGAGAATATTATAAAAATGAAAGGAAAAATAATTTACGGGCGATCTGAGGTCGGGAAGGGGATGGGGGTGAGTTTTTAAGGGCAAAAAACGGTTTTTCTCAATTTCCGGCAAAACTAAAAGTCCTATGGAAAAAAGTCAAATGGCAAAGTTGTAGGTAATAAAAAGATCTAAAACTTTTGTACTTACACTTTTTTCACATAACCTCAAAATTTATGTGAAATATTCAAAAAACCAAGTTTTTGGTTTTTTATTTTTATCTTTTACAATTTTGTTTTTCTTTTCACGAAATTTGGTGAAAACTTACCTTTTTATGTCCCAAATACGCTGTAATTTATTTGATTAGAAATATTTATTTTTTCACCTTATTTTGAATTAATATCGAAAAGGCACCTTAATTTTCAATCGAAAATTCACCCGTCAAAATATCAGTTTTTTTCAAAAAGTTGGTATGTTTTCTGTTCGTTAAAATCTCTACTTCCCGATGGTGAAAAAAAATATATATGTTACTATAGTAAATCTTCTCAGAAAATGCAAAACAGATTCATCCATACTGATAATCTGAAAAGACAAAATCGAATTAATAATGCCTTCACAATTTTATCGTGAGTAGGTATACCCCCATGAAAAATAATATAAAAAAATAAATGACAAAATGTATAAAAAATATATTTTAAATATATACAGTACTGTGATTAAATATATATATTTTACTGTTTACTGCACAGTAAAATATATATATTTAATCACAGTACTGTTAAAACTTTCTTTCCTAACCTATGACTATGCTTGATTTATCAGAATACGTGTGGAAAATATCATGTAATAAATAATAGAGTATCGGTCGAGAGATCATAATCTATGCAAGACATATACCATTATATGATAGGATTAAATAATAAATGTCATTCTATTTGTAAATGACGATGTTATTCAGTTTTAATTATGTAATGATTCCATGATTAAGTTATCTACACCTTGAAATATTAGGTATAAACTAATGTTTCTTTTCGTGTCAGCTTGACCATGTTTTTTATTTTTAACTAGCTGATGCCCGCAGCTTCGCCCGCGTGGATGTCGGTTATCGCGACCAAAAGTAATCATGTTTGATCCCGTTCCCGCAACAAACACAAATTTTATACTAAAATCTTCCTCGAGAACCACTTTATCCATTGGTGTAAACAGCATAAAAATCGGCGCAGTAGTTTTTTGAGTTTATTGCGAACAGACAGTTAGACGCGGCGCGCGGCGGAGGACTTTGTTTTATTATATGTACATGTAACTTATAACTGTTCAACGGATTTGGTTGCGGTATTCACCATTTTTTTTTGCTTTTAAAACATCATTAACATATTTATAACAATATTGCATTTCATTGTAGTCGTTACGGGTAGTCAGTGGTCGAAAAGTTTGACAACCAGTCTTACCAAGGGGTATCGTATTCATCATCAACATCAGCATCAGCCTATAGCAGTCCACTGCTGGACTCCTCAATCGTATTACCTAGTACTGACTGGGTTGTGGAGGTCAGATAGGCAGTCATCATGATCTGCCTAGCCTTTTCCCAACTATGTTGGGATCGGCTTCCAGTCTAACCGGATGCAGCTGAATACCAGTAATTTGCATGGAGCGACTGCCTATCTGACCTCCACAACCCAGTTGGTACTGGGAAATACGATACCCCTTGGTAAGACTGGTTGTCAGACTTTTTTTGGGCCACTGACTACTTAACGACTGTCAAAGATCTACAAATGACAGCCGGGACCAACGGCTTAACGTGCTTTCCGAGGCACGGAGGAAACTCGGTATGTAATGGGTGGTCACCCATCCACAGACCGACCTAGGCAAGCACGGCTTAACCTAAAGATCGACCCAAGCGGCTGTTATTATTTAGCTACGAGCTCCTCGCTCCCTATAAAATACTGGTATTCAGTTAAATTCGGTTAGACTAGAAGCCGACCCCAACATAGCAGAGAAGAGGCATATTCACAAACATTGACAATACAAATGGGTAATCATAATAAGTAGATTTAATGAGGCGATCCAAGCACAGGTTTTCATGCAAAGTCATCTTTTGTAAATTTCTAATTATGAGTCCAGCTAGGTAATAATTAGATTTGGTATCGTTATTTTAATAGCTCTCTATAATAAAGATGTAATCAAATATTGCACACGCATATCAGTGCGTTATTGAATGTAAACTAAGAGTTTGTATAAAAAGAGTGTAGACGTGAGAGTTTTCTTAATTCATTGTAGTTTTATGATAGTAATTGTCGAGAACAATATGATTTAATTAATTATCTATAGGATATAATATGATAAACTAGTTTCGCTTGTGTGTAGGTCGTAATAATCCTACAGCGGCGTTCTGAAAGTATAAAACATTATGCTTATGTCTTTACTTGGTCTTGGTCTATCCCTGTGCCAAATATCCAAATCCGTTTAGCCTTCAAGGTTTGAAAAAGTAACAAGCAGAGTTACTTTCGCAATTATAATAAAGGCTGTAAAAAGATTCTTAACGAAGCTGAAAGGCACTTGTTCTCCCCGTCATCGTCATTGCGATATTTTTTTTTGTTTTAGACCATATGTTCCCAAACATTCTAGATTCTAGATTGGGGGTCAAAGTTCCAACTTTTTCAAAAGTTTTTTTTTTTAATATATGTTTTTAATGTATTTTTTTTACTTGAGACACCTTCACGACCCCCGTACTATTCAATCCATCCATCAGCACAATGTGCGAGTGTGTTACATTGAGTCCTACCGTAATACGTGATTTTTCACCCCAAAAAAAGTCGTTTCCCAGCACAATTTTTTTTTTTAATCAGCGTTGCCCCGCACTAAGAATTTCTCCTGTATCGTGGGTGCGTTCACAAACATTTAAACTCACATACACAAACAGCCAGACCCGGAACAACTATCTGTAGGCCATACAAATATTTGTTCCGTGCGGAGATCGAACCCGCGACACGCAGCGCAGCAGCCAATCGCTCAGCTACTGCGCCAACCGTGCCGCCTTCAGTTTGATGTACATAATACTTGGTTGACGGCTTCGTGAAGAGTCCGTTTACATCCTGTATTGTTCTTTAACCTAACTTCCAAGAAGCCAATGACAGCCTTATCAGCACTAGAGTCCTGCGTGGTTGGTAAGTGTACCAACCTACTTGGATGACATGCATCACAAATATTATACTATAATTATAACATTTTCAGCAATGAACATCAAGCCAAACATAAACCAAACCAACAACCAACAAATTGATTAATGTACGGTGCTTACAACCATATTGGCTCCTACAGTTAGACTCCGCTAATTATGCCACTACAAAAACGTGCTTACTCAAATAAGTGACTTCCCAAAAATATACTATCAGCTAGACCCCTAAAAGCTTTCCTTCGAACAATTGTCTGTAGAGCTAAAGCTACCGAATCAAATTCCCCCAAAAAACTCATATAAGTCAAGATAAGAGAATGGTATAAATTCGGCGGTGGCTACTGGGTCGACGTCCAGAGGCGTCACGGTTCACGCTCCGTGCCTCCGACTCCTTAGCTAACTATATCATATTCGTTACCTATGTTCATTAACAGTTACTCGAAACCGAAGGAATTTAGGATTGTTTATACCAAATTCAATGTGTAGAACAAAAGACATCAACGCGCTGCCGCGTAGCAAGTTTGAATTAATTAAATTGTAATGATTTGCTTTTTCTCTAAAAATTAGTTTTAATGAAAATTGGTACCGAATAAATATACATAATAACATCCTTTATTCAGTCAGCTTTTAAACAGCTCTGAAAATATATTGTTTCCAAATAATAAAAACCTATTTTCTTTTCCGCTATAACTTTGGTAATAAAACTTGATACGCATATAAACCAACATAATAATGGTTCTTATTTCGTCGGCTCATAAACAGTTCTGAGATGACGTTTGACATAATTAAATGACATAACGTCGGCAACTTTATGATGAATAGGTCATAACATGCGAGGTCCAAGTTTTATCACACTCTGTGACATAAACAAGACAAATGACATGCGCCTCGTAATCTGGCTACATGTTCACATTCCATTTACTTCATCATTACAAGTTTATGTGACATTTTCGTTACATAAAACGTGCTTATTCATTAAAACTATTACATCACTCCACAATGGGTACACTCGATTACATCTTGACTGTCAAAAATTGTAAAACATGATGTAATATTATGTAAAATACGGAAACAGAGCACGGAAGCTTCCATAGTCATCAATTTACTTGTTTATGGCGGCCTGTTAATGATGAACGAGTGTAGTTAAAGTAAAAGGAGGTTGCGATAGTTAATTTTTTTAAGTTATGGCAGTTAAGGGCCGTGAGTTTATTTAATGAGAGTTAACTTTCGATTCGCTTTGGGCTGTAATCATTTTGCTTGAGGCGTTATGATTGATTGGAATTAAATTGAAATCGGTCCAATTGTTAGTTTAATGTGAGGTTTGTTAGTGAGCTGATCTCATTATTGCACTTTGGTAAAGAATCTCAAGTGATGCTGTCAAAATGTAAACGTTATTACGAAGTACAACATCTTTTTCTTATCTTTTTGTTTTTAAAAAAACGTTGCCCCTCACTAGGAATTTTTCCTGTATCGTGACGTCGTTGTAATTTTTAACATTTCTGGTCATTAATTAGGCTAGCATCTTTAGTGTTATTACAACTACAGTTTAAATTAATTCGTTGAATTATCTAATGTAATGTAAAGATGAACTTAGTTAATAAAAACAGTAAAATAGTATATTAAACATGTCTGCAATATGTTCCTTATTGGTTTTACTTGAAACTATGTATGAAAATATCTAATCAGTATAATAAATTACTTTAAATCGATCGTTATAGACCATAAATGGTCTGAGAGTAGTTGGACCGCCCTGTAGCTTCCGTTGCAAGTCGTTCCACTGGATCAGGATATTTTCTTGAAGCTGTATCCGTCTGCGAAGCTTGATATGTTCGCGTTTACTGATCCTATCATAGATAAGAGATGATTGGCTGAACAATAAACTGTAAAAAACGGGCCAAGTCCTAGTCGAAGGGTTCCGTACCATCATAGTAGGGGAGCCTCTTTCAATTTATTTTTATTGTTTGTTATTATAGCAGCAACAGAAATGCACATTCTGTAAAAATTTCAACCGTCTACCTATTATGGATCATGAGATACAGCCCGGTGGCAGACGGACGGACGGACGGACGGACGGTGGAGGCTTAGTAATAGGGTCCTGTTGGTTAACCTTAGGTTACAGAACCCTAAAAATCAATAGGTTGAAACCTGTGAAAACACTGGCTCGCTTATAAAGGGTGTAAAAAGACTCTTAATAAAGCCGAAAGGCACTTGTTTTCCCCGTCATTGCGCTCATTTTTTTTGTTCTAGAGCGAACATGGGAACCTTCTAGTTACGGAGATAGTAGGGGTCAAAGTTCCAACTTTTTCACAAGTTTTTATTAAAATACATGTTTTAATGTATTTTTTTTACTTAAAACACTTTCACGACGCCCGTACTATTCAATCCATCTATCAGCACAACGCGTTACATTGAGTCCTACCGTAAAACGTGATTTTCACCCCAAAAACAAAGTCGTTTCCCAGCAATAATTTTTGCGTAAAGTAACTTAGTTTAACGTACATAATGCTTGGTTGACAGCTTCGTGAAGAGTATACACCCTGTATAGGTAGATTATGTAAGTGATTTACAATAACTGAGGTAGAATTCGACAACCGCCTAGAGGCAGTAATACTTGCTAGTATTACTGCCTCTAGGCGGTTGTCAAATTCTCTTCAATATAAATTGTACAACTACATGTTTACTAATTAATCTCGTTAGTAATCAGTAGTAGAAAGTAAACGCTGTTTAATTACTTTGTTTGCTGTATGTATTATTGTCAGGTAGCTGTCAACCACGTCAGTCAGTCACGCTTGGAAGTGTACTCGATATGACAGAAACATCAATTCGTATGTTTTATTCAGCATTTTATTTCTTGTGATACTGCACTTGTTTCTGAGTTATCAAAGCGAATTTTAAACATATTATAACATTAATTCTATACGAATAAATTAAATTGAAGTGTTTATTTGTAATTTCAAAATAACAGCTTTTTACTGAATTAATATGAAAGAAAAAACGGTTCTTACTTATATATTTTTTTGTGTCTGTCTATTTGTTCCGGCCAATCTCCGAAACGGCTGGGCCAATTTTAACGGGGCTTTTACTGGCTGATAGTTGATATTAAAAGAAGTAACATTTTTCATAAAATAAGTGTCAGAAATAACAAGCACACTAAAAGAAGGAACCTAACTCTCAGAATATGAAAGTTTTTTTTCATCTCAAACGCAAGCCTACTTAGTACTAAAAAAAGCTGCCACGGAACAACTTAAGGAATACCGAAACTCGAACAAAGGCCACCAATCCCGGTTTAACACGCTCCACGCAGGTTTATTATAACTTGTTCGAAATACAAAAACTTGTGCGGAACAGCAGATGCGCCGCGGCGCACCTGTCGCGCGGCCAGGGAAGTTTGATTCCTGTTTAGAAACTAGGTGGCAGCTTCTTTATTAGTGAAACTTAAAGGATTGAAAACGACCGACGAATTTTTAGAAAGAATATATCTAAGTTCCTATTAATTTCTTTTATGTTAAAAACTTTTCGAATTTGTCTGGTAGTCCTCTAATCACGGTTGTCAAAATGGGGCATTTTTGCCAGTTTTGGAGGGTCATATTTACTTTACTTAGTAGTTGCTGAAATAAAATGACAGGGGCGTGTCTACAGCAGACCTTGATTTTATGAAAAAAAAAATATTGCTCTAGAGGCATTATTCAGAAAAAACGGAAATATATTTGTATGGAGAATCGAAGCCTGTTTCCTCTTAAAAGTGGTTGAACACCTACGCATACACAATTCACGAATTTCTTAACTTTTAATTATACAAGGTGTAACATAATAAATGCAAGACCTTTCGTGTGGTGTCTCAGACCATGAAACGGAACAAGTTTTGTTCTATGACTTTTGGAAATTCATTACTATTTTTTTAGTTTTACCATACATGTTGATCAGCTGATCGCGTCAGTTCCTATACAAAGTCCAATTTTTTGTGCGAATTTCTATAACTCGTAGAACAAAAGTTGATCAGTTTCTTGGTCCGAGAGACCACACGGGAGGTCTTGCGTTTATTATGTTACACCTTGTATAGTGCTCATGAACAATGCGCAGGTGAATTGATTAATTATCAAAGGCCATTGCGCCGGCACCCACAAGTTTTATTCTAAAAATAATCAAAAATCGCAATCGCATCGCATGAAACAGCAAAAAATTACTAATTAAGTACGTAGCGCTAACTCCCGCGATCGACTGAACCTAAAGTCAAGTGCCTACTTCAACAATTGAGACATCCCTGGATCCAGTATTATTTTTATTCGAAAGGCGAAATTCCCTTCGGAAAAATCGCACTCTTCGTAGTATCTAGGTGTCTAGTTGTCTACTGTAGTCAAATAGTATACAGGGTGTAAACAGACTCTTTACGAAGCCGTCAACCAAGCATTATGTATGTACATCAAACTAAGTAACTTTATGCAAAAATTAGTGCTGGGAAACGACTTTTTTTTTTGGGGTGACAAATCACGTTTTACAGTAGGTCTCAATGTAACGCATTCAAAACATTGCGCTGGTGGATGGATTAAATAGTAAGGGGGTCCTGGAGGTGTTTAAAAGTAAAAATCTTACATTAAAAACATGAATTAAAAAAAAAAAAACTTGTAAAAAAGTTGGAACTATGACCCCCAACATCTCCGTAACTAGAAGGTTCCCAGGTATGGTCTAGAACAAAAAAATGATCGCAATGACGGGGTGAACAAGTGCCTTTCGGCTTCGTTAAGAGTCTGTTTACACCTTTTATTACAATACACATCTGTTGGTAATCATACTCAACTTTTTCCTTATTCCTCTGCATCACTCGTCCATACCACGATAACTGATCTACCTAAATAATATTGTTATTTAATTATAAACTATTATAACCTTTTGTTATTAAGTTATTTCTATTCTAGTCTTACTACAGCCATGGGAAGTGATCATATGATCTATGCAGGTCCGCTATGATAATATTATGATTATGTATAGTTTATCACTTTTGCGGTTACGTGGATACAATAGAAGATTTGAAAATAATGTTTTTGCAGTAATGTATTCAGTGTATCGGAGAATTTTACAGTTTTTTGTGGCTTATAGAAACTTGAGAGTGAGACCCAAGCCAGTTGAAATGTTTCTTCGGGACTCGTTGAACTTCATTGCTTCCGCGCTTTTTTGGTGGTTTGGTGGTCACCATTGTTCTGGCTTTAAGGAGAAGTTAGTTTGGCTTGTCTAAAAAACACAAACTTAGTATGGCGTTATGCATTATAAGTTTATAACTCTACTCCTCATACACCTTTAGTTAAGAGATTAGTAAGTTAGGGCATCGTGAGATTTCACTGGCAGACTTTTCAGAATCCTTTAATTTATTAACGTTTAGTCTTATCTACAAACAATGTGACTGGTATCAATGATTCAAGTTTACTGATCAATTAAATGATGCCCTCATCTCCGTAATTTAAAACTGCAACAGCTCCCACACTTTAAGCTGCTGCAGCTGCAAACAGCTATTAAAACAAAAGCAAGAGAGCGTATGACAGATGCACATGTTATTGGGTCTGTAGTCGCATGTTTACGGCAAGGGCAGTCACCTGCGCGCGCGCAAGGACGCACGCCATTCATAAACGAGTTGGTTTCGACACAAGCGTTAGGTTATATTGAGTTTCTGACGACCTGGGGATATTATTGATTGTTTATGGAAACCTGTTTAATTGGAATATCCTACTAATATTATAAATGGGAAAATCGGTGAGGATGTATGGATTTCTGCATGTTTGTTACCCTTTCACGTAAAAACTACTGACCGGATTTGGATGAAATTTAGCACATTTATTGTTTATAATAAATAATAAATTCATTTTTTGCAAGTAAATAACACCCATTGCCACACATAAATTGATAGAAATCACACAGATAAAATTAAATAGAATCAAAAAAACGAAATAAAACCAAATAAAATAAAATCAAACTAAATCCAATTGAATCAATTAAATAAAATAGAAATACATAGTCGAAAAAAAATATATAACCTGGATTAACACAGAATTATAATACTTTTAACCCGGGGAAGCCGCGGGCATAAGCTTGTACAAGAATATGGAAGAAAGAGAACGCTACAAGCATTAACCCGGACGACGAAGCGTATTAACTTTTTTCAATCACCTGTATTGACCCACTGCTGGGCAAAAGTGTCACCAACAGTTTTTCACTCTTCTCCATGTGTGCAAATATTTAGCCAATCCTATTAGTAAAAATTAATTAATTTATTTATCTATTATTAATGAGAAAGTTAATGAGGATGTATGATTTTTTCACGCAAAAACGGTTGAACGGATAAACAGATTTGAATGAAAGGAACACAGATACTTTATAACCTGGATTAATATATAGAATACGTTTTATCCTGGTAGTACGATCCCGTGCGACAATAACCGAAAACCACGCGGGTGAAACCGCGGGCATAAGCTAGTCACCCATAAAAGTCTCTAAGTAATAGTCTTAATAACTAATAGTCATATACTGATAGTCGACCGCTTTTCAACCTTATTCCTTATGACATAAGGGTTATAAAGTGACAGACCGGCATTGAATTCACTAATACCTAGTCATTGGAATGATCTATTGTACACTACAGAGAGTAGACTCTAATCTATCTGCGGTATATAGGTTTCAGAAAAAAAAGGACATAAAAACTAAAAACACTCAATATAATAAAAACTATGACAAAATGTAAAAAGTGTGTGTGTAAATGTGTATTTGTTTGTGCATGTAATGTGTGTATGTGTGAAATCTTAAAAACTAGAACATTTCCAGGCGTCCTAAAGCCCAATACTCAGAACTGAACTGGCAATCAACAGAATAAATCATATAATGAGCCATCATCCTTCACTAATTTCATAATTTAAACAGTCTTCGTAATGAGATCGTTTTTTAGGGTACCGTACCCGAAGTGTAACCAACCGGACACTATTTCTAAGCCTCCACTGTCCGACCATCCATTTGTCTGTCAGCGGGTTTTTCTCATGATCCGTTCTCCTAAGTAGACAGTTGAAATTTTCACAGAATGTGTCTTTCTGTTGCCGTTATAACAACAAATAACATAACATAACATAACGCCTGTAATCTCCGTAGGGTTAGGCAGAGGTGTACCTAATAGTACACCCACATTTCGCCAGTTAACAATAATAAAAATAAATAAATTAGAAGTTCCCAGAAGAAAGAAGGCTTCCCTACTACGACTTACGGGACCATTCATGCGCGAGTCCGACACACACTTAGCCGGTTTTTTATAAATTCCGTTTTGTCAATATTAGTTCAAACTAGGTATTACTAGAAACAACACACCAAAGAGACAAATTGAACCATTCCAGATAAATTGTTTCTTAACTCCAAAATAAAGAGCAACAATTAAGGTGGTTGCGTCAGGGTAGCCCGCGAAATTTTCAGGTCATTTAACCCTATTGAATGACTTTTTCGAAATATTCATTAATAGGATTACACGAACTGAATGATTTTCATGACTGTAATTCTATAAGTACATACGTGTTACTGGCGCGACTCATTTTTCATCAACGTACAACTTTACACTGACCTGCAAATTACAAAAAACGTAAGAAAATTTGAATTTCGCGGACAGGCTTACTTGACGCAGGCGCAGGCTTACCTGACGCAACCACCTTAAGTGAATGGAGTCCAAGTTTATGTGTTGCCAGCCTCCGTAATTCTATTATTAGACACTACAGACTGCACCGTTACTGCTTTCAGTGCGCGTTCTAAAACATTAATCACTTTAAGTTATTGACCATTTTAATAACCGCATTCCAAATCTTTTGTCTCTGGTTGTCTACGATGAAAATGTTCTTTATGTTTTGTCCCGTTCCCGTTTTCTTTATAGGTTATGTCTATAATAGGTACCTAGGTTGAGTTTCAGACAGATTTTCTTCTTGTCTAGGCGTTTTATGTCACGTTTAGATTATTGTCGTCGTCGTGTGACAAATGGAAATGCATAAAAGTTTCCTGTTGGTATCAACTGCATTCGCTTCGCAACGGAGTATGTCCATTTGAGCACCGATTTCAAGAGCACCAAAGATTTTCCCTTTTGAGCAAAGGGGATATCGTTGGCTCTAAGCATTGGTGCTCTTGAAATCGGTGCTCAAATGGGAATACTCCTTCGCAATCTACTTATGGAGATTTAGATAATACACTTTTGATGTTTCATTTATAAAATGGTGCGCTGTATCGTTCGGCTTGCCGATTATTAATCCTTCAAGGTTGTAAAAGAGACGGGTATTTATCCTACTACCTAGATAATGACTCAAACATCTGCTTCAACTGCGTCGTTGGTCTATTAGTCACAAGCGCGCCGCGTGGGTTCGATTCCTAGGTTGGGCAAAGTGTTATTGGGGTTTTTCCATGAAGAATTTCTTAGTAGTAGCAACGGAGACTGGATGTGGGCCTGATTGATGGCCACATGATCCCCCCAATAACATGAGATTTAAACATAACTGGCAAAATGTGGGTGTACTATATTGGGTACACCTCTGCCTAACCCTGGCATGATGTTGTGTGTGTTAAAAAAACAATAATATATTAGCCAAAACGTAAGTAAAACTAGGTAACTTCAGGGTGTATGTTGACTATCTACCTCAGGGTGTCGGTTTTCCGTGACGGTGTGCGCACGCATCGTAAAAATTTACTCTCATCATTTTTCCCTAACGCGCCAAAAGAAGTATAACTTCAATAACATAATTCTAAAATCAACAACTATCTATCTTATACTGCCGCTCATACAACGTTTACATTCGCATATTTGTCCACGTGCCGTGCAACTTAAAGTTGTTTTCACCTACGATGTGCGAATCCAGCGCATGCAATAACGACGCCGCACAGTGGAACGAATGTATGGGAGCGGTTGGACGTAGACATGTCCGAAAAATAAGAGTAAAATTATGACAAACTAATGATGCCATCTTATTCGATTACTTAATGCCTTCATAAATTGTGGTGATGAATTTCTTCATAACTCCCATATTTCGGGAGTAATTTGAGAAAATGTGAAATTTTACTATGAAAATGAGTGTATCGAGCTCTCTCCCTCCTGATTCCGGGCTTGTTTCAAGTACCGGTCTCTAATATCGTAATGCTATTACTAAGAGCTATATTTAATACTAAGACACATAGTGCGCCAAATGTGCACTTTCTGGGATAAAAGGAAATGAAAATTTAAAAAAAAAAACGTTTTTTCCCCATTTGTATTTACTTTAAACCGCAGACAGACTTATTAAGAGGTCTATAAATATATTATATATATACAGAAATATATATTAACAAAAATATTCACAAGAACTGATGAGAGTATGACTTTTAAGTAAGTTGATAATAAATTACCTAGTTTCATTAAAAGTACAATAAATAATTAAGATGTAAGCTCTAATTTACTAAGTTACACATTTTAAAACAATAACATCATTTAATTATCTTCGTCATCATCATCATCATCAATTAATTCAAATTCAGAATCGATGTCCGCTAAATCATTTATGTTAACAAATTCGATATCACTTTTCTCAGAATCCGTAAGCTCATAAAATTCCTTAAAAGAAGATTTTTTTACAAACTTATTTCCTTTTGGACGGATACTTGTAACAAGTGGATCAGAAGACAGTAAAAGATTGTGCATAATATCTTCATTGCATGAGATACTGCTATGCTTTCGAGAATGCCCCTCTCTATATTTTCTAAAATCTTTATTTCTAGCCTCAGATGCCTCTTCGGATAGAAAACCAATGGGCACAATTGACATGTTCTGAACTATGTCTGGCCCATGCATTAAAATTTTATGAAGTGAAGAAGGCATATAATACCATGGGTATAACTCCACGTAAAGCTTAGCAGTATCAAAGCAGAACTCTCGGAATTTAGTTACGTTGATCTTCTCTCCTGATGAAATACACTGCAAGATCACACAGATTTTTCTTAAAAGCATAGCATCTATTCCGGTCAGTTCAGCAGATTTAGTGTAGTTTTCAAAAAATCTCCTTGCCGAGTTGCCATTGTTGGTGGATCCACTGCCTTGTTTCACAACATCGAGAAGTAAGCCCGTTTCTCTTCTTACAGCCTCTTGAACTCTTTTCTTCCTGTCATCAACTTGCCTTTTTGCTATATCACCCCTTACTTGCCATGATTTTATGTCTAATTTGTAGGAAATGTGTAATAAGCATTCCATTGAGCGAATCCAAGCGTGAAGGGTGCTTAAGCTATATTTATACATGTCCTCGTTTGCGTGTTTATCTTTGATTAACTCTAAATTATTCATTTCTTTAGGACAAGCCTTGCATATGTCACACACTGAAGCTGCTGTATCGGATATAATGGAATGAATTTTACCATCAATCATTGTCAACAGCAGTTGGTGTTTGACACTAATTCCATCAGTGATGGTGGATGGAGTTAAGGCTTCAATCTCTGCTTCGATTTCAGCCATCTCTCTCTGCACATTTTCTTTGGTTTCCTTTATAAACTTAAACAATATTGGGCGGCAAAATGAAGTGGAAGATGGTCGCTCGTTTTCCCAAATTGTTACACCTTTTGAGACGAGCCGCAGTGGTACAAGACTAATCATAAAATTACTAGCAAGATCGATTTGCTCATCTTCACTCGTCCTTTGATGATAAATGCTTTGGCTAGATGATCCGTCAAAACCCCATTTGCTGGTCAATACGAGCTGTTGATTGGGATCAACAGGGGTTTCTAACGACCTAATAAGTCTTCTTGAGGTTAAATCCATCAAGGCTTGTAATTTGATTTTTGCAGAGCTCTCTGTAACTGTGAGATCTTCTTTGGCCGGATAGCACTTAATTTTTTCTTTAACCAACATGTAGTAACTCGGGTATTGAAGAGCTCCTTCTTGAGTGTTGAAATCCCGAAGAGTGTTATAGCGCCATTTCGATAAGTTCATCGATACATAAAGAGCCAATGCCTTCAAAGGGGATATTTCCCGTACCTGAATTGATTTACCTTCAATGAAGGCTTTGATTTTTGAGGCCTCTTCTGGATTCTCCGTCAAGTATTTCATAACATAAGCTGTATCGCTTTGTCCTGCCTTTTGAAGCGCCCTTTCGGCCGAAAACATAATTTCAGCGCTGCTACTGCTGCATGAAAGACTATCTTCAGTGCGTCTTCTTTTTTGCCGGTTACTAAGGTCCTCAAAAGATTTACGAGGACTAGGATGTGTACAAGTTGAAGCATCAGATTTAGCAGGAGAAATTATGGGCTCGATGACGTCACTTATATTTTCTGTAGAAGGTTCCATATTTTCATTCTGTAATTCCGGCCATTGAATTGCAGCCTGTAGCCAAATCTCATGTTTCTTCCGAAACTTATCTGTGCTTCTTCCAGACTGTGTCCATTTTGCATAAATGCGGTAGCAAAATCGACGACACCAGTCTTTTAAACTTGTTTCAGCACTTTCACATAACTGAACACAACTGTTATCTTTTAAAACACTGAACAAATAGTTAAAGTCGCGTAAATCTTTATGTGCGCGTGCGCATAAAGCAACGTGAATATCAAGATTTGTATTAAAATTTGGAAAATACATTGCGAGATTAGCTTGGATACAACGAGGTGTAAATCAACACTGATTTTAAAGTTACTAATAGTGACCTATTTATATAAAATCCAGGTATCCCAGGTATCCTTTGTTAAATATTGCAAGGTAATTAGTTATTGTGATAATTAGTAAATGATGCATGCTAAATTAGTGTATTAAGAGCCATTTAGTAATTAAATAATAGCAATGTTCTTATCAGTAATCATTAGTGCATCAGTTTTATATGTAAACCTTAAGTCCCTAATTATATATCCTAATTAGCTTATATCTTCTCTAATTGGCTGCTCAGAAATGTTATTGTAATAAGGTAAACCTTTAGAAAAACGGTTTTAATCAACAAAATAAACAAAAAATAAAAAAATTGTGTTATAAAATAAACCACTCTTTATCCCAGAATGTGCACATTTGGCGCACTATGTGTCTTAGTATTAAATATAGCTCTTAGTATTAGCATTATGATATTAGAGACCGCTACTTGAAACAAGCCCGGAATCAGGAGGGAGAGAGCTCGATACACTCATTTTCATAGTAAAATTTCACATTTTCTCAAATTACTCCCGAAATATGGGAGTTATGAAGAAATTCATCACCACAAGTTATGAAGGCATTAAGTAATCGAATAAGATGGCATCATTAGTTTGGCATAATTTTACTCTTTTTTTTCGGACATGTCTACGTCCAACCGCTCCCATACATTCGTTCCACTGTGCGCCGGGTAGAAATAACTGTGTTTTTACTGGGTCAGGATTACTGCAAACAAGTTTACTTGTACTCGTCTTTTATACACCACGTTATGTGAAATGTCAACGAAACTTTTGTACAGGTTGCGGATCGTTCTACCGACGAGCGGAACGACAAACGGAATGGCTCATGGCTTGAGCCAGTGTTTGCTTTCATTCCAATGGGCTATCGCGCATGAATTCGCCGCTAGAGGCGTTCGTGTAGAGTAAGGTCTTCCGAAATTTCAGATTTCATAGAGTTTGCGCGCGTTGCATGCTTTTTTATCACGTATTTTAACTAATATTCATGATTCTGGTCTAGATTGAGCGATTCCTGATAAATTATGACTTAAGGATTTTAAGTAGCAACTTAGGATCTTATTTGTTAGTACTTGGAGGTAGAATGATTTTTAAATGTTTCATGCTTGTTAATGTTAGGGAGAATAGTTGTAAATACGTATCTGAAGTTTTTATTATATGGCGATATAAACTTTTTATGAAGTTATTTGTACTTTAAAAATATAAAATAGAAATAATGACAGGACCTTACTCGACAGTGGTGCCACCTGGTGAGCTTAAAAACGATAGCTCCCATTGCGTACAACGACTTTTTCGAAGAATTGATCCTTGTGATGTCAATTGCTTTACCGTTATGTTTACTTATACAGAGTGGAATTGTGTTTTGAACGATTCTTAATAGGTATTAAACACTATGCCATTTTACACCACGGCGAAGCGTTGAGTTTATTAATAAACATTATTCATAAATTTTCAGTAAATAAAACAATAACCGTCAAAGTAGTAAAAAATGAAGTTTCATATGTAGATGAATAATGATGACTAATTTGTATTCACCTCTACGTGCTCTAATCTGAATTTGATGGATGCGCGGGCGCAAGCCAGTCAGCCCACCTATTTATTTGGACAGTCTGTACTCTGCAGCTTCACCGTGCTAGGTACCGTTCAAATAGTGGTCCAAACCAAATAACCGCTAGCTAGCAGACAAAACGCTGCGCCTGCGTCGATGTGGATGTGAATATTCATTAACACATTACACTACAGATGTTGAGAATTCTGAAATGTAATTAACGCCGCAATTATATTTTATGGACTGAAATGAACAAGATATGCTTTTTTATTGAAATTCTTTATTACCAAACTAGCTTTTTTTTTACTCATGAGTTCGCTCGCTCTCGTTATGTACAGAAATTAACTCACGGGAACGTTTTAAATGTACATTAAAAACATGTATTTAAAATAAAAAAACTTGTGAAAAAGTTGGAACTTTGACCCCCAATATCTCTGTAACTAGAAGGTTCCCAGGTATGGTCTAGAACAAAAAAATGATCGCAATGACGGCGAGAACAAGTGCCTTTCGGCTTCGTTAAGAGTCTGTTTACATTTACACCCTTTAGACAAGTTTTGGGCCTTGTGGGATTTTCCATCAGTAAAAAAGGCGAATAATCTGTTTAAACTTTCAACACCTATTTAACCACTTTAAGGAGCCAGTGGACCGACGACCTTGTAAAAACTGCAGGGAGTCGCTGGATGCAGGTGGCATTGGACCGGACACGTTCGAAATCGATTGGGTAAGCCTAATGTTCAGCAGTGGACTGCAACGGGCTGAAATGATGATGATGATGATGAAGGAGCAAGTTTCAATGGAACCCAACTTTTTTTTTTTCCGTCCTGTTGTATTTATAAATATTTGTTATGCATTGAATTATGTCGAACGCTGTCGGAGGACTCAAAAAAAACCGAAATTTCTTATAATTATTTAATTAATAAAAGTATTACAGAACTTTCTTATAATTATAATAAACCTAGTATACAGATTCGAAGTGGGAATCGGAATGAATGAGTTCCAACGTCACGTAGGCCACCGCGCCGCGCGTCGCTTACACGTGCCGCATCGTCAGCGTTTCCGTCAGCTTGCACAATTCTATGTATTTGTGTCGCGAAGGTAAACTTCCACCGTCGATGCACCGTCAGCGATATAGATATAGGGCTGGCGCGTAACACCTCCCCCCGTAGCTCAGCAACTATTTTAGGACGTTTAGTGAAAATGTTGCTGGCATCTGAGTTTCTCTCTGGCGTCGCGATGTTTCTGGTTCTTCATAAGGATGATCTCGATTTGCAGCAGCAGTATTGGGTGATTGCTCTGTAGGTGGCTTGAGTTTCCAGGCGTTGTAACGGTAACACAGTACTATGATGGTTAGTACAAGTGCACCGGATAACATTACGTAGAAAGGTATGGTTGTATGGTAGAGTGATGATGACTCCAGACTCTCCAGTTGAACAGGTGTTTGAAGATTGATCTCATCTTGTAGGTTGTGCAGATTTCTTAAGTTGATAGAGTTTATCTTAAGCGGAGGTTGAGGTTCATGATCTTCATGCATTTTTGTAGTAATTTCAGTGATCTTCATTGGCTGGCCGTTCACTCGATCATTGATGTTAACTATGGTGAATTCATGTGTTCTCAGCAGGCAGTTATGCGGGATGGTAACCAGGAAGCTGCCGGTCAAAGTGTTGTATTCATCTCGTTCGCAGGTGAGTTGCAGTTTCGTTGGTTGTGGGAAGACGACTACGTAGTGGCGGTCATCCAGCTTCTCCATGGCTTCTCTTGAAAGGGAAACGGTTGTCTTCGTACAGGAATCGTCCGTCGTTTTGCCGTCTATTATACGTTGTATGCAATCTGGTTGCGATCTTAACTGATGATTGAGTTTTTCTTCGCAGAGATACTGCTCGGTTAACTTCGGGCATTCAGCCTCTATGTACACGTGAAAATTTCTAGTGATAGCTATGAATGGGTAAGGGGGAATTACTACCTGCTTACTTTCGTTCGGTACTATAGCTAATCTATACAGAGTATATTTGAGAGGGGATAGGATGGGAAATTGGAATACTAGTACGATGTGTTGACCATTATAGAATGATCCTGGTTTTATGACGTCATAATATTCCCTAATCTCTATATCTAACAGCTGATCCTTATCATAGATACTACTAAGTTTTCCTAACATACTAGTCATTATCTCTAACGTTATCATAGAATGGTGCGTGCTTGCGGCACGGCTGAAGGCTATTGCATCTTCAATTCTATGTAACTCATCTAGTAACTTATCTACGTTATCGCTAACTATACCTAAGATTTGCGCGAACTTCGCGAATTTTAAGAGACTGTGCTGCGCATACTTTTGTTTATCTAGTAAATCATGTAGTGTATTGTTAATTTGCGACTGATTTTCAACAATTTTGGTTATAATCTCGGTATGATGGCCCATCCAATCTTTGCTAAGACTGATATGGTGGTTTTGTTCAGAAATCATTTTATCCTGATTATCCTTGAGAATTTTAATAGCATCATTGTATCTCATAGCATCAGTATAGTCGAGATTTCCGGTTATACTTTTTACTACGGAACCTAAACCGTCTATAAGACCTCTTTTGGGACGACTAGGCCCTAAGCTGTATAGTTGAAGTGAAGCTTTATCTAATTTGCTTGTTAAATGATCAATCTGTAACTCATATAAGGCGTAAGTATAGTTATCTAGAATTTCTTTGATTTCAACTAGTTGTATTCGTACGGAGCTAATTTTATCATTTATATCTTTAAGTTCAATGTATTGTAGAAATGTATGGTAGTGGGTCGTAAGTCTCATGGGTCCTAATTTAAAAGGTAAGATTCCCGGTCCATCGTTGAGTCCTTCAAGTTTTATCTCTTCCGCCTGTATCAGGTGGAGGATCAACATCAGTAGTGGAATCCTGTAACAATGTGGCACTTTTAGGGATTCGTTTGAGTCTCGATTTTGCTATTGGACCACGTTTCTTGGAAGTATATATGTGAATTGGAAGATCTGCTAAGACCGTATCCTGAGTATATCTCGGTGCGAGCTTTTGACGGCTAGCACTTGGGTTTTTGATGAATATTTGCTGCTGTGGCTGATAATCTACTTCTGATTCACGACTTTTGTTCCTATTATCTATTATTGCAGTTCTATTAGAGAGAGATGATTCATTGATTAATTCATAGACCTTTTTCATTTGTTCCCTATGTGAATGTGTGTACTGTTGTAGCAGATGTTCTGTTAGGTCCATATCTAATGGATCTCTTGGATCTGTGTGTCCTAAAATGATATCGTATGGCCTACACTTCGTGAAACTATGGACTGAGCTATTATACCCTATTAAAGCATATGGCATTAGATTAATGACAGACTCGTCTCGATGCTGTAGTTTTAGGATGCGCAAATGTTCTAACAAGGTCAGATGAAATCTTTCGATGTTGCCGTTGTCGTTCGGTGCATGAGCTAATGTTGTATGATGAGTTATTTTATGTGTCTTACAGAACTCTGAAAACATCTGGTTTGAAAATTCTGTACCCCGATCAGTAATGATGGTGAGTGGCAAGCCATGATGAGTGCTAAATGTTAGTAAAGCCTGTATAACGCTAAGTGCAGTACCATCTCTCAGGTTATACGCCTGCCCATACTTAGAAAATACATCTATAAGAGTAACATATTTTTCATTTTGTGCTGTAAATAAATCCATATGAACGATTTCGAACGGTTTTGTGGCTGGTGGAACTATATTGAACCTAGGCTTGACAGGGTTCCTGTCATATTTGGCCTGGCCACATATAGTACAATCATTGATAAATTTGGAGATATGCTCCTTCATTTTTGGCCAAAAGTACCTACGTGATAAGGTCAGGTAACATTCGTTAATACCGCGATGATTCGTTTTACCATCGTGATAGTGACGGATAATATCCTGCTGCCTAAGATATTCCTTGACATTTTCAATTTCTGTCTTAGCTATTACCAGGTTCATGGCTGAACTCTTGAATTTCTCTTGCAAAATGGGGACAATTTTGTACATGGCTAAAGGCGGGTTTATAAAGAGAGCTGTTTTAATTTTAGGGTTTACATACTCCTTTATTGCATTGACTAGATCCTCCTCTAAGTTAGACTCAGTTAGTTGCACCGATGTTCGGGTATGTGTGTCGAAGGGTTTTGTCACTGTCGGTCTTCTTTTTATATCTCCTACTATGGTCAAACATAATTGTCGATGGAATTTGTTAAGCGGATCGTCCACGATAGGTATCTCAAGTATAGGGTGTTCATTGTCAGTGTGGGCAGTGAGAGTGTTTGAGTTACTTAAGGTTGGAGGTTTATCTGTCGGATTGGCAATCATTGAGCTTGTCTCTTCGTTGTTTAACTCGATACGGGATAAGGCATCGGCGTTGGTGTTATTTTTGCCTTTTTTGTAAATGACTGTAAAGTCGTATTCACTTAACTTTAGCCGCCATCGAGTTAACCTCGAGTTCGGCTCTTTAATGTTCATAACCCACTGGAGTGGTTTATGATCTGTTACGATTTTAAATTTTCGTCCAAAAAGGTATGGTCGGAAGTACTTGGTGGCCCAGACAATAGCCAACAATTCCTTCTCTATCGTGCTATAATTAATTTCACTCTCGTTGAGTGTACGTGAAGCGTACGATACGGGTCTGTCTGATCCTATGGGTCCTTGTGATAGCACTGCGCCTATTGCATAGTTAGAGGCGTCAGTGGTAAGTATGAATTCTTTCGTGAAGTCAGGGTATCTTAGGATAGGGTCATTAGTCAGTAATGTCTTGCATTTTTCAAAACTGTTAATGTAGTCGGGGTCAAATGTAATTTTCTTTCCTTTTTTTAGGCACTGTGTTAGGGGTTTAGTAATCCGGGCGAAGTCTGGAATGAACTTCCTGTAATATCCTAAAAGTCCTAGAAATTGTTTTATCTGTTTAGGGGTTTTTGGTAAGGGATACTTCTTTACGGCTGCTATCTTGTCGGGGTTAGGTTTGATGCCTTCATTGCTTATTACATGACCGAGATAGGCGGTTTCCAATTTTAAAAATTCCGATTTGTCTAACTGTATTTTGAAATTAGATTCACTTAACCTCTGAAAGACTTTTTCTAAGTTGACCATATGCTCCTGTAAAGATGTACTGAATACTATAATATCGTCTAAATAGACGAGACAGATAACATTCTGGAGCCCTCTGAGGACATTGTCCATTACGCGTTGGAACGTTGAGGGCGCATTCTTAAGTCCCATGGGCATTCGTAAAAATTCAAAATGCCCATGTTCTACATTGAAGGCGGTCTTGGGGATGTCGCTGGGGTGCATTTCAACCTGATAAAATCCGGATGTTAAGTCAAGGGTTGTAAAATATTGGCATTTCCCTAATTTATCAAGTACATCATTGATATTTGGTATTGGGTACTTGTCGTCGATCGTCTTTTCGTTCAGTTTCCGAAAGTCGATGACGACGCGCCACTTTTGCTTTCCTGAAGCATCAACCTTCTTTGGTACTACCCAAATTGGTGAGCTCCATGCTGACTCCGATGGCCTAATTATACCCTGCTCTAACATTTTTGATATTTGGCTAGTGACTTCTTCCCTATGAATAAATGGATACCTGTAACTTTTGGTATATACAGGGTTTTCATCGGTAGTTCTAATGCAGTGCTTTATTTTATTGGTGAAAGTTAGCGGTTCTCCTTCGATATAAAAGATGTCAGCATATTTAGCGCACAGTGATTCTAAATTCGCCTTCTCCTCCAAATTTAAGTGACTGGTACGCAATTTTGATATAATTTCTTTTACGCGGGGTGACGATTGCTCCGTATGTGTACACTCGATATTAAACAATGATGCTTGCGCTGGATGGTCTAACGAGAATATTATATCGTTAGGGGTTGGGTTCTCGACTTCTACTATGCCACGGTTACTTACAACGGTTGTTAAGCATTCATGAATAGTACAGTTACAGATAATCTGTTCGTTAACTAAAACTTCTCCGTCCTGTGCGTTAATTGGTAATCTAAGTAATTTACTGCTTTGAGCCGGGATGATATTTTCATACAAATTTAAATTGCTGGAGTTGTATATGTTAATATGATTTACCGCGGATTTCGTGGTCAACGTCAAATCTTTAAGGTCCAATTTCGCATGCCACTTTGCAAGTAGGTCGAATCCTATAAGACCATCAAAGTGATTATGGAATTTATATATGAATAGTTTTATAGGCTCTAAATCGTTGAATTCGGGGAAACATGGTATATTTATGGAGTGGTTATGCCTACTCGTCGCATGTACGTTGGTAACCTCGAATGGATCATAATTCAATGGTAAATGTGAAAAGTATTTCTCCACAGCATCCGGGCTTATGAAGGACTGGTTAGCGCCGGTGTCTATTAATAAATTTAAATTAGGGTTAGTAATATGAACGTATGGCAATTGTCGCTGTGTTTGAAGGTTCAATTCTATTTTGATTTTTTTGATTTCGTGACTCCCTGAAAATCCTCCTTGCTGGTGGAAGGCTGGGGCTGTTCATCTACCTGAGCGTTGCCGTCATTTGTCATGTCAGTCGTCACTTCAGTCTGCGTCTGCGGGACGCTATCGTACGCACAAGGATAATTGCCGTAGTAGTCCATAGGATAATTGTTTTCATAGTAATTAGGCTCCTGCTCGTACACGTAATATTCGGGATAATAGAAATCTTCGTAACTTAGACATTCGTTAACATTTACATCGCGCGTTTTGAAGTAGTTCGTGGGTGGTGGATTGCTTTGCCTAGACCAGTCCCAATTATTACGAGTGGGAGGTAGTGGCTTAGCAACAAAGTTGCTCACACCACTCATGGGCTTGGGCCCTAGATTTTGTGGTGGGGGTCTTGGAGCCATTCTAAATGCGTTATTGTGCGGATTGTAGTTTGGGGGTGGAGCGCCAAATGTTCGTTGCGTATGCGAAGGCATACGGGGTTGATTATAGGGGGCATTAAAACCGGCGTTAAATCTAAATTGAGTTGGTTGCGGCAACTGCATCATACGTGGTTGTGCATAAGCGGGCGTGACCGGTTTAGGTAAGGGCATAGCATTAGTATTGCGTAAAGCGGGGAAGCCTGCATGCATAGGTGATGGGTTAGGCTGCGTCACAGACTTGGGATGAGTGTTAGTGAGTTTAGGCAAACTATCATTTCTCTGTTGCAGATACAGCACGTTTAGCTCCTCTTGTACGAATTGTAATGCTGTTTCAATAGAATCTGGCCGCATGCATCGTATGCGTGAACCTAAGGGTTCTTTGAGCCCGCGCACAAAAGCCTGCATTGTCAGCTTCTTATACAAATCGCGTTTAGCATTAATAGTTGTAGCCACTGTTTCATGAAGTGTAATATATGTCATGATGGTGCTAAATAAGGTTTGGCATCTATCATAAAGTTCTTGGGGCGTATCATTTCCCTGTGTTTGCAACGAGAGGTCATTATAGAGGGTGGTTTCATCCCTACGATCCGCGAAATTATTTATTAACACACTTCTGATGCCATTCCAGTTCTCGGGGATACCGTTGGAATTGACAGTTCGCGCAGCGGGGCCCGTTATTCTATTTAGTATACCACTAATCAAGGACAAATTATTTAACTCATGTTCGGGACCCTCGCGTACATATGCATTCACTAACTTATCGCAAATCCTAATAAATCTAGTTAAGATATGGGGGTTCCCATCAAATTCTGGGACCAGGCGGAGGGCCTTCCAAATAGCATCGGGGTCATGTGCCATAGTGTTGTCTATATCTCTATTACTATCTACTAAATCTTCCCGTCTCAACTGTCTATAAGAAACAGCCTCACGGGTCCCTAAACTCCTAGGGTGAAAAATCTTGAAATATATTAAGGGTTAAGGGTAAGGAAAGCGACACCAGAAAGATTCTTGTGCACTTACTTGTACATTCCGGCTTCTCCTGAGCAGTATCAATGTCTGGATCTCCGCAGCTCTTCGACGGTTCGGGATACTCGTCAGAGGTGCCTAAGGCCACCCGGGCGGCTCACCTAATTTCTATAATCCGAAATTTATCTCGCGAACCGGCCCGCGAGTATCCTACCGACTGCGCCAATTATGTCGAACGCTGTCGGAGGACTCAAAAAAAACCGAAATTTCTTATAATTATTTAATTAATAAAAGTATTACAGAACTTTCTTATAATTATAATAAACCTAGTATACAGATTCGAAGTGGGAATCGGAATGAATGAGTTCCAACGTCACGTAGGCCACCGCGCCGCGCGTCGCTTACACGTGCCGCATCGTCAGCGTTTCCGTCAGCTTGCACAATTCTATGTATTTGTGTCGCGAAGGTAAACTTCCACCGTCGATGCACCGTCAGCGATATAGATATAGGGCTGGCGCGTAACAATTGTATATTATGTTTATTGTTTTTTTTTTTGTCATTTCATATGCACACCTTGTCCTTGCGAGAAATAATATTTTTTCTTTCTTTGTGCAAAATGTCATGCTTTTACACCTTACGGTTTAGGTTCAGCGTTTCCTCAGCGTGCCACTATATTTAAATATTAGATTGATATTATTTAATTATAAATTAAATTATTGAGGAAAGTCACCAAATATGTCACCATTTTGTTTCAGGGATATAAAAAAAAAACTTCATAGAAATTAAAACAGTTTAATGTAATTAATAATGAGTCATACATTTATATGTATTAATTAACAGCCTTTAATCAAATATATTAGTTATCAAATTAAAATCTAACACAAAAACCAAAATCACAAATGAGTAACCAAATATGGAATAGGTACCCATATATGGAATATAAGCATAAATCATCATATCAATAACAAAAATAGACATAAATATCTATGAGATCAAATAAATGAAAATAACATATTGTGATAAATGAAAGAAGTTACTTAATTCACTTGCAAAAGTCACAGATCCAAGTATCAAACTCTGGACCAGCACTATCATAATGGGCCCAGAGTTCACACATTAAGCATTTAATCCAGCTTTCTCCATTTTTATCCATGGAAAAAAGGTTTGAACAGAACATACATACTCTGCATCAGCAGAGTCAGGAGATACTTGGTCCATCACACCGACGACTGTCTGATATTTGGATTTTTATACTAATTCAAAATCGTCTAAATATTTTTTCAAGTCACAATATTTTAATCACAGAAGATCACAAAATGTTGAAATAAACATAATACCGATATACTAAATAGTATAACACTTATGTATACATACGTTATAACTGGTAATACTTATTTATTATTTACCTTTAAAATTTTCTGCGTGACAACAAAACAAAACACGCCTGCCACATTTGTAGTGTTCGCGCAACTGACACGATGGTGTGAGTGAGGTAGTAAATAGACCAAATGATACAGAAGATGGTCGCGTGTTGCGTTTTATACTTATATTCTTAGAGAAATTAAGGAATTCCATATTAGGATACTATTCCATATTTGGTGACTTTCCTCTACTAGCTGATGCCCGCGACATCGCCTGCGTGGATGTCGGTTATCGCGACCAAAAGTAATCATGAAATTTTGATCCCGTTCCCGCAACAAACACTTTACAGATTATATACTAAAACCTTCATCGAGAAGCATTCTATCCATTGGTGAAAACAGCATAAAATTCGGTGCGGAAGTTTTTGAGTTTATCGTGAACAGACAGACGCGGCGGAGGACTTTGTTTTATAATATGTAGTGATAGTGATTCTTTAACATAATATCATGGATGCACATAGGTTCTAATATACCCTGTAATGTGTATACTACGTGATAAAAAATTGCAAGTAGTGGAAAAAGTACCGGAAATAACGCAGTAAGTTATCAAGCCAAACGTCAAAAAGAAAAAGTCTTGTTAAACAAGATTGTTTTGCAAGATTTATTACTTACGTCGTTTTTGTTAAAATAATAAGCTTGATTAATATTTAATACTTACTCATTATAAATTATTACATGTAAAGCTTTCTCTGTTGAAAACATGTTAAAAGTGATTTATATCTAAATTAGAAAGAAGACTTGTTGGTATTCACGATAAAATTTAAGAAAATAGGAAGGAACAAAACCATAAATGTTGATAAAGCTGTTTATTTACCGGAACGACCATAATAAAATGTTTGACATAATACTATTTGTCATTAACTTACATAATATCGTTTGATATAAAGCATTGTACCAATTAGTATGTAAATATATTCATGGAATTATCATACAAAAATACTTTCGTTACGACATATTTGTATGAGGCACAAATGCATACGATTAGCTTGGATAGTTTTATTAATTAGGTACTTAATTATGACAGTTAGTTGACAGCTAAGCGTAGAATTTTATGCGTTCTTGCGTATTTGCTCTTTTTAAATATATTAATTCTATTTTGTGTGCCTGTTATTAGTTCAGTTTCAGTGACTTTTTCTAAAAGTATAGAAAAATATAGTATGGTCCAAAGGATTGATCAAAGATTACTGGATATAAACTTCCTCCTATCTGCTAATAAGGAAACAGACATCGAAAATAAGAATACATATATTTTGTTGTTTGTCTTGGTGTGGACATGCAATGAGGAGGGATTAAATGAGAGAAAGAATAAAGTTTATTTGACGTCAGTTCATTAAGCACACAGAATAAAAATAAACGACGAATAAAAATAAAAAAAGGAAAATTCATGATATGTGCTGTGTGCCCCACGGCTGCGCCAAAATGCATGTGACTAGAAGAGTGATGAGCATGAATGTTGATGGATACAGAGGGACAGGAAGGCCAAAGAAAATATAGATGGATTGTGTGAGGAATAAGGAGAGCAGCCGTGGCCCAGTGGTAGCGACCCCGGCGAAGGAAAACATCGTGAGGAAACCGGCATGTCCTAGAACCAAAAATTCGAAGACATGTGACATCTACCAATCCGCACTGGGCCCGCGTGGTGCCCATTCCCTCTCATAGAGAGGAGGCTACTGATGATGATGATGATGATGTGTGAGGAATGATATGAAAGAGAAAGGAGTAAATGATGCCGTGACGACAAGGCGACAAGGGAGAATGGAAGAAGAAAACGTGTTGCGCTGACCCCAAATACAATGGGACAAGGGCAGGACCATTATGATGGTAATTTGGTCGCAAACTTATAACGAAAGCCATTATTATCAAAGAGGTCTTCAACACTGATCTTCTCAACGGCCTAAAAACAGATGAAGATTAAAATTTAAAATAAATACAAATCGGATACGACACTGCAGTACAAGAAGTCTTTTTTATTTATGTCTTATTCAAGTCAGTAAACTGCCTGCCTATCTAATTATTTTCTCAATGCAGTGGTGTAACCAGCCAGAGCAACTAGGTGTAAAAGGAAATGTCCTTATTAGTAGCTGTCTATGGTGGCCCCCGCTGCATATCATCACGCACTTTCCCTTTGGAAACGAGTAGCATTCCAATTACAAATTGCAGGATGCGTCCGACAACTATTTCTATCTCTCTAAAAATAACATCACGCTTGTAATCCCTGACGGGTTAGACAGAGGTGTACCTAATAGTAGGTATACCCACATTTCGTCATTAAAGACGTATACTACAATAGAATTAGGCTACAGACTGATCTCCGCAGTGGGTAAATTGCAAGTGTTGAGTTAATTTTATAATACAAATATCCTCTAAAAAAAAAGTGTGTGTGTGTACTTATGTACACGCGTTAGAAGTTATACTTCTTTTAAAAAAAATTATCTGTCGCCTTATCTCAGCCAGCAGTAGATTAAAAATAAAAAACCTAGGCTTGTCAATATCTGACACTAAGCTAACTTCAGGGTGTATGTTGACTAGCTAACTTCATGCTGTTAAATTTAGATGTCGATGTGCGCGCGCATTGTAAAAAATTACTCTCATCATTTTTCCCTAACGCGCCATAAGAAGTATAACTTCAAAAACGATGGAACGACCATCAAAGTAAAGAAGCATTCCACGCAAACAACGCGTACTCATTAATCTACATAGAACCGAACAACCATAAAGTCTCCACGGAACAATAGTGCACAGATAATAAAAGCACGACAATTATGTGCGATCTGCGATCAGGTGTCGGGAACAATCGGCATTCCGTTACAGGTTGAATGACCATCTGCGTGCCGACACCTCCACTTCGCCACCACACCGTGTAATCACATCCTTACTTACCTACACGATAATCGACGCTTATGTCAAAGATTTTTAGATCAAGAGGAAGACAAAGACCAAACAAAAGATGAATGGTTTGTGTGAGGGATGAATTGAAAGACCAAGAAGTATATAGGAGGCAGAATAGCAGAAAAAGAGCACGTGTTGCGCCGACCCCAAGTAACATGGAATAGCAGCAGGAAGATGAGGGTGATTTGAAAAATATTATAACGATTCATTTAGATTTTTTGGCAGCTTTAGATGCTCAAAGGTGAAATCAAGTACTTTAATCAATTTAAAACATTTTTTTTTAAGTTTTCGTTTTCATAATTAAAGGCACTTACATAATTATGTATTTCTGTTAATTCAATCAATGTACTTCAGATATCTGTTTTCGAAAATTTCAAAGTAGAAATGATAAGAAAAACCATGTTCAAACAAAACTGTATCGTAACATTTTAAAACGACAAAAATCTAGTTAGATACTTGATTTCAACTTCGGGCAGCCGAGTTTTACATAATATTTATTTATATATTTCGAATATCATTTGAATTCCTCGTGGTTTTTTTATTGCCTTGTCTATGGTCTTGTTTACTTTTACTTTTAAATTCATAAAACCTGTTGTTCCAATGATTGATCTAGTAGCACAGAATACTAAGTAATTCCATCATCCATGCATAACAGAATTTTATAGTCTTGTTAAAAAAGCTGATAATATTTTATGATAATTTAAATTTCGTGCTTATAAAATATTTTGCACGATTCTACAAATGATTAATCACGTATCTGATGATCTTATATTGCGCATGATCCAATCAGTTTAAAATGAAGTTATCGTCACACAATTACATAACGGAAATTGATGCAATAAAAAGTGCTTTTCAAAAATATCTCAAATCTCAAGTCCTACAAAAAATAACAATAGTTGATGTCTCAATCAAATTCAGCTCAAATTGGTTCAAAATGAAACATAAAACGTAGAGCTTCGCGGATGTCGGTTTACGTGTCGAGGTCAAACCATTGTTCGTGATTTTATTATACATAGGTAGGCATTACATGATCATACCTTGGTCTGTTCTTCTGACGAATTTACATTCTATATGGAGCCTCTTTGAATCATTCATGTTGCTAACGATTTGTCTCTTTTATAATAAAAGGTAGCATACATAATGTAACCATGATCATATTTGAATTACTTACAAGTTTTTGTAAGTATTTATAACTTAAATAGGTGTTGTGTAATACAATACACGTACACACCAACTAAAATGTCCACTAATAACCCTAAAAACTAAAAGTCCCATGAGGTATCTACATACCGTAATAAATTATTATGGAATTTTGGCATTTAAAACCTTAAATCAACTCAAACTCAAGGCATCTATTTCAATGAAACCATTCGCAGGCATTACTGAATTGTAAACGCAAACGAAAACGTACGACGAATTTTATTGTAAACGTGTGTTGATCTCTATGGAAAATGAGGGTAAGTAACTTACATTTTAAGTGCCATCCAACCAATCAAATGCACTACTTTTTTTTTGGATGGGAAATCATCAAATGACTTCTCCCGCTCTGGGCAGAGCGGAAGGGAGTGTCAGACTTGTACTGACTAAAACCCGTCCATGTTCCTTCCTTGCCCTTTGTGTTCCAGGGCCGCGGTATCTCTTTCGAACAGTCCCGCAGCCCTGGCAGGCAAATGTACTTGCATTTGCCTGCCAGGGCTGCGGGACTGTTCATGGAAATATGGACATGGAGTCAGACCACCTAAAAAGGTTTGGGAAACGTTTTATCTGCCGGGGCTGCCCCGATATTGAGAGTTTTTTCTACTAAGCCCAAAGACACACAGATAATGTATAGAACTACAGCTAACAAATTATACAAGAAGCACGTTTTGCGAACTGAGATATTAGCGCGTAGGCGGAGCTAGCCTACAGTTTATATCTGAAGTATGGCGCTCGTTAAACCTGAACATTATTGTTATGGGTATCCTTACACAAAGCCGACGATACGCTTTACTGCATACTGTTGTGATCACCTTGTATGGTAAAACGTTTTGCTTGCTTATAAATACGTCTGTAAACAAATAGCGTTCTTCTTCCTCGTGTTTTATCAGGTGGAATTCGATTTGTATCTAGAAAATAGGATAGGTAGCTGAACATTTGCAAAAACATATAAATATAGAGTAATGGACAGGACAAGACAGAGAAAATCGTAAACCAATACTTGTTACTACTTAGTAACAAATCGGTATCAAATCAATTCGTGTGTCAAAATCTCTATAATTCTATTAAATCTCTATGCGCATTTGTGTCTTTTGCCCAGGGTAGCCCAAAACGGTGAACGAAAACGTCATGATTCATGAAGTCTGAAAAATTGGTTCTACTACATGCAACCAGCATGTAGTAGAACCAATTTTTCGGACTTCGTGACAACCATACCCGCACTGGGTATGTGTTAGGAGGCCTTTGTCCCAGTTGTGGGATGTCGCAAAGGCATTTATTGTAATTCAAAATCTTCTGTTACAAGTTACGACTGAACACGGAATACCTTTAGCGATATTTCACCTTTATACAGTGACTTATGGGGAAGTCGATAAACATTAAATAAGTTCTGCAGCAACGCGGTTTCTTCAATCTTTTCAGACAGTTACACCTATTTAAATCTTGAACATCATCATCATTGGAGGAGCTCGTGGCCTAATAATAACAGCCGCTCGGGGCGATCTTCTGGTGAAGCCTCGCTTGCCTAGGTTCATCTTTGGATGGGTGACCACCCACCGAGTCCATGCCTCAGAAAGCACGTTAAGCCGTTAGTCCCGGTTGCCATTTATAGATCTTTGACAGGCGGGACAGGTGGCCGAAAGTCTGACAACCAGTCTTACCAAGGGGTATCGTATTACGCATTACTAACTGAGTTGTGGATGTCAGATAGGCAGTCGCTCTATCTAAAATATATTCAGGTATTCAGCTTAATCCGGTAAGACTGATAGCCGATCCCAAGATAGTTGGGAAAAAGGTTAGGCAGATGATGACATCATCATTATAGGACTTATTTTAGCCACTGCTGAGTATACTTAAGTGTCCTCCTTGAAGAATCATGCTTCGCTGGTCTGTGATCTTGCCCATTCAAATCTATTATCTGCCTAACTAAATGCAGCGTAAAACCAGTATACAGGGTGTAAACAGACTCTTCACGAAGCAGAGAACAAGGGCCCTTCGGCTTCGTTAAGAGTCTGTTTACACCCTTTATTACATGGAACCACTGCCAAATTGACTTCCACAACCCATTTCTTCTGTTCTTGTACATATTTCCACTAAAACAAAAGTTACAAGATTGGTTCGTTTTAAATCTTCATAGTTAGTCCATATCAACACAAACAACATACTGACATTGCACACCGCTTCCGCAGATCATTGACAAAGGTGCTCGATGCATCGTAATGAACCTCGCACTCCCATGGCCGCGGTTCCAAGAACAAGACAATGGCAGTCGCGGGGGGTATCATCATAACGTATCGACATAATTATTGTGATGCCTAAGCGTCACCACGCCGTTATTTGTGGGAGAAAGAATGCCTGCCGTATTACCCGAATGCAGAGGTTGGTACGACAGAAACCATAAACAAAAGAATTTTAACAGTAAGATGGCAACGTATGATCTTTCTGGCCAGTCAAGTCCAAAAAGCAAAATAGTACGAAAAATTTGATAATCAGGGAGAGCTTACAGAAAAATATGAAAATTCTGATACATCTGCTAGACAAAACATAACGGCGCTACCTCACCAGGATTCGCCAGTAATATAACAGTTCGGATTATACTTTGTTTCTGTACAAAATCGATGCTGGATTGTTACATTACAGGCGAATGCCCCCGGTAAGGGAGCGCCTTAAGAATCAGAGAAATCTGACATCAAAGTTGCCATAAAAAATAACAAATAAATTAATCATCAACTATAAAACTTGCGCATCAAATCAACACCACTATATGTCTTGCCAACATTCCAACGACACACAACCGCATATTTTCGTCGCATCATTAGATAACTGTCACGACCTACATCATCCAACTTATTAAACGTGATTTATAACATCATTTCATGGCGTATTTGCGGCGTGCCTGCTGCTTCAGGAAGTTACAATTACTTGATCGATGCCCATCACCGAACTGGTTTAGAAAGCCACTCAGTTTGCAGTCTAGTGCTAACTACCGGAAAATAAGAATCAAAGTCGAGCATTATTTATAAGGGATATAGAAAGAAAGTCAATTATATATGGTACCTATTGTTTCTGACAGACTTCAGTTTGGAACATGTGAACACACAAGTTTGTCGTAAATTCGAGAGGATGTTTATGTTATAAAAACAAAGTACGGGGGTCGTCGGCGGCGGTATTTAAAGTAATCTCAGCCTGTATCACAGGCTGGAGGAACTCTAAAAATATTCTATACATAGGACAGTATATATTTTTTAAATATTTAACAATTAAAACAATTTCAAACTTATTTTGATTAACTTAAACTCTATTAACTTAGAACTAAACACACAATTATTACTCGAAAATATTTGCGTCAGCAGAATTATATAAACTAGGTTGCAAAACACATTCGAGGTGCACTTGTTTATATTCGATATTTGCGCCTAGCGACTAATATGCTTAGATAATAAATAAAATCGATGGTAAGTATGTCGGCTCAGTGGTCTGTTATTGCCATGTTGTGTCAGCAACATGCGTCAAACGCGGAAGTCTAACCTAGAGTATGACGCTCTACGTGCCCTCGTAGTCGATGGAGTTGATATACCTATATTCTGCTAATTTCTTAGCTGGGCATTCAACATCTCCGGTTTTGTGGTTGTTGGGCTTTTTAAACTGCGAGCAGGTTGCACATTTAGGGGTATCCGCTTTCCTTGCGCACTCAGACATCGAGTGTCCTACTTCTCCACAGTGACTACAAGTAGAGTTTAACTCTCTGCATGATTTTGCTGCATGACCAAATTGTTGGTATTTGTAGCATCTGGTAACCAAGGTGAAGTCTCTAACAGGGCAGGAACTTCAATTTATAAAAAGCCTTGCCTGAAATATTAAAGCTCTACGTATCTTGGCTGGAACTTCTATTACAAAGTTACAGGTCGATGCATCTTTCTTCCCAGATTTGTGGCTAAATTTAACTTCGGTCAAAAAGGTCTCCAGTGACATCGCTGGAAACTTCTCGGCGATGTTCTGCTCGTACATGAACCTGAAGACGTCAGCATCAGCCAAAGAAGTCGGCACTCCTACAACCGTGATCCGTGGTTTCCGCTTGACGGGCTCGCCGGCGGTGAGTCCTGATGTAGACGTCTGGACTGCGTGTTTGAGTTTATCAGCGAATAATCATGCCAGGGCTGCGGGACTGTTCGAAAATGATACCGCGGCCCTGGAACACTAAGGGCAAGGAAGGAACATGGATGGGTTTTAGTCAGTACAAGTCTGACACTCCCTTCCGCTCTGCCCAGAGCGGGAGAAGTCATTTGATGATTTCCCATCCGAAAAAAAAAGAAAGGTAAATAACCGTTTTAATAATAGAAAGAAAGCCTACACAACACATTAAATAGCCAGTATAAAATAATTGCATTGCCGTACCTATACGGCGAAAACTTGATAGCATCATTTCAGTTCCAGCTTTCTGTAATTTCCTTATTATATGGTTGCTAATTTTATGTGCTAAGTTATTGTCTATTTTATTGTTACAATCAATGATGAGACATTAAATTGTGCCCACTCTAGGTCATGTAGTTAACAGGAAAGGTATAAACGTTTACTCTCGAGGAATACCGTTGTGAAACTTGACAGATCAACCATTGCAGTTTCTTTTCGGCTCTCCTCCATTTAAGAAGTTTAGGAACGAGCAGATGCTACACTTCAATTAACATATCTGTGCAGGCGGGGAAACACAGAACTAAAATAAAACCAAGTTTGACATAACGATGCAAATATTGACAAGCACCACCATCTTGAACTGCACACTTATAGTGGTCATACTATACTTTGTTACTGGCCGTTGCTCCTTGACAGATCAAAATTAAAAACCAAATGGTCCGAAGTTCAGTTTGAAATTGGAACTTTTGGTATAAGTAATTTAGTCTTCGAATTGATGAAACAAGCACCAAGTAACCTGAAAAGCAAATACTGACAAAATTAAACCATACAAATCTAAATAGAATTTTATTAAATATAAATCGATAAAGATACTTAAGATATGAGAAACTTTGCTAAACCTGCTAACTCATAGGAGGAAAACTTGTATGATTTGTCAGTTGATAAACATACAGAGCAAATAAATCAGCCGAGTGGTTTGTTTAAAAAGTTGTCGACAGTTCAATACATTAAAATTGAATAGAGTATTTTAATTTCACGACTAAGCTAAGTTATCATAGATTTCATATCGAAGTCAAGATCATCATCGCCATTTGAAGGTGGCTTACGTAAAATTAGTAGTCAGTGTGTAAAACGTGAACGAAACCAAATTAAGTAAAGTAAAAATATTTGTTTGTCTCGCACAGGACAAATAAAAACAAAATGGTTAAATTAACAATAAAACAAAACTTAAAAAAAAGAAACAAGAAAAAATTAAAAAACAAAAAACTAAATCGATCTTGTGCGAGGCCACAAACCCCCAAGAGGTTGAAAAGGGGTAAGTAGGATACAAACGTTACGAAGGTAATTATACGTACATACATAAACTCATGCCCTTTTCCCAGGGGGGTAGGCAGAAACCACAGATCAGTAAATATTTTTCAAAATAATTTTGTAATATAAAACTGTAAAAGCACACGGAGGAAGAGGATACCGTTGCCGTAAACCGCAGTGCACACGAACACGATTCGTCAAAAGCTACACTTCGTCTAGACGTTCGATGTTGAATACGTAACTGTATCGATCGCGTATCGATAATCGACCACCGCATTCACTGGAGCCCGTAGTCAGAACGTAAAATATATTATTTCACCGTGCTAGGGTTAGGTACAATTCATCCGGATTTGTCCGGCTTTTTGATTCCCTGTCTCAATTATGGTCGTCCTTGACCTATCATTTTAATAAAAGACATAGAAGAGATACACTACAACAAAAAAAAACAAGAACAAAATCAATTAAGTTAGGATTCATTAAGGCGCATTTATCGCAGTTATCCTGTAATTTATTTATTTATTTATAAAGGCATTAAATCCCAATTTAAATACACAATTACTTTAATATTAAAAAAATACATAAGAAATAAGTCATAAAATATAAAATAAATCAATATAAAAATAAAATAAAAACAATAATGCTGCAATACCTGCAGATCGAACTATTCTAATCCTCACTAATGATCCTCAGCAATGGTAATGGTAGATGTAAGTAGATAAATAAATAAAATAATATTATAAAGAGTTCAATGAGTACTAAAAAATGAAAGATTAAAAAGGTAAATATACAGACGTTTTTTTGCAAATGATATATTTGACAGTAAGTCTTCCCAACCAACAACCACAACAACAACCAACAACAACACAACCACACAACAAACAACAACAACACTGACAACCAGTCTTACCAAGAGGTATCGTATTACCCTGTATTAACTGGGTTGTGGAGGTCAGATAGGCAGTCGCTCCATGTAAAATACTGGTATTCAGCTGCATCCGATTAGACTGGAAGCCGACCCCAACATAGTTGGGAAAAGGCTAGGCAAATGATGATGAAGTCTTCCCTACAGGCCGGCGAACAATTTTGTACAACGAATTAACGTCAACCAATAGATGAAAGAACAAAACAACAACCAATGATTAGGAACGGTCATTTCTATCCGCGCGGACTAAAGTCCCTCGTCTCCGCAGGCCCTAACCGATACTGAGGCACACATTGTGTTGATGGATGGATTGACATGTAACACACAACATGTATTTAAAAAAGAAACTTGTGAAAAAGTTGGAACTTTGACCCCCACTATCTCCGTAACTAGAAGGTATGGTCTAGAACAAAAAAAAAATGATCGCAATCACGAGGACAAAAAGTGCCTTTCGGCTTCGTTAAGAGTCTGTTTACACCCTTTAGGTACTGAACACGTGGTAACCGTTTGTGGGTCGATTTCTCTTCCAGCCTGTATAATTATCTGTGTCGGTGTCACTTCCACCCTGTATAATACAACCAAAAGGTACGCTGCATGGTACTTTGCGAATTAATGACAATATCAAGGGGACGCGGACGCTGTCAATCTTTGGAAATCGTATTAGAAAAAAGATGGCGGTTTTTTTTTTTAAAACGTCGTCACGCGCCTACAGATCCATGTACAATTTCACACTTTATACAACGTGTAACGGAAAGGGTATATATAGCCAAAAGGAGGTCACACAACTCGTCATTCTGAACCAATTTTGTTCTACGACTATGGAAAATACGGGAAAAAATCATTTGCTTCTCAATACAAACTTTGTTGGTCACGTGACTTTTTAGTATGGGGAGTAGAATTTTTTTTTCACGAATTTCCGGAAGTCGTAGAACAAAAGTGGTTCAGAATGAAGAGTTGTGTGACCCCCTTTCGGCTATATATACCCTTTCCGTTACACGTTGTATAGAAATACTTAGAAATAGAATTAAAAGTTTAATTAAGTAGATACTGTTTTTTTAAGTATGTAGCATTACTGTCTAGTATGCAGTCGAAAGTTTCAGTCTTCTTATTTCAAATAATTTAGGTTTTACCGAGTCATCGCTTTCAAAATATCTAATTGAAATGACTAGGTCGTTCGACAGGTTTGAGATCAGTTCAGTACACCAATCATATTCATTATTATTCATGCTTGATTATGAGCTAAAACGAGAAATATTTACTTTTAGCTAAAGTAAATATTGTCATTTCAATTTAGCGTCACACAGCCAGAATTCTAGGCCGCACTTAAGACAATCGAGTAAACAATGACTGAGCTACAATAGATATTGTATTTTCGAATGAAATAGGTAAAACATACAATTACCATTCCTACTGCTAAGGTATGTAGTTTTTCCAATAAATTACTCGCAGAATATCACAGACGCCAGCAGGTCAAGTTACCCGAAACTATCAGATTTTCCCAACCAACCTTGAACCTAATACTTTAGACATAAAGTTGAAAATCTATTAAAGGAACTTGACAGATTGTAGTAGCTTGATGTGCCTCTGTACAAAGTTGTCGTCTGCCTATCTTGCCGCTGGACGGCCTTGCTAGGTGTCCTGCCCAACTCCATTTGCGTTCCATTGATATGATAAGAGAGAAGAAAGAAAAATGGACAAGACTAATAACAGACTGGTACCCGCAAGACAGCAAAAGAAACAGAGGTAGACAGACCAAGAGATGGGAGGATGACTTCAAGAAAATAGCGGGTCCAACATGGACTCGAACAGCAAAGAATATGTCAGAATTGAGATCTTTAGAGGAGGTCGGAAGTCAAGTTGAAGATTAAAAACAAAAGGAAATCGTTTGGCGACCATTAAAACAGAAATTAAAAGTTTATTTAGTTAATAATGTATTAATATTAAGGTCATTTCAATTTCAGGTCAATAGTATATTAGTTAATAATTTAGTTAGATAAGTAATTCTAGGCACATAGAAAAACATTGTAATGTAAGTTCAACAATAAAGGTTTTTATTTTATTTTAACGCGATTTCTAATATCGAAGACCTTCGTACGTCACCGGATTTTGACGTTTCAAAATTCGTCTATGAGAACTAAATCCCTACGTTGAATTTAACTTGAAGAAAAACTTGTCTATCATTAATTTCCTCTACACACCGCCTTACGTAAAATAGTTACTGTAAGTAAGTATCCAATAATAACTAATGAGGAAGGGATACCCGATCTACAAGAACACGATATCTAGGTGCATCTGCTATTAGGTTTCTTATACTGTTCATTACGTTAACTACCTAATTTCTCTTTGATCTTGGCATTTACTGATAGAATAGGGAGTAAGAAATTCTCAATTAAAAAAGGTGTCCGAAGTTAATCATAGTTGAAAAAACGGCTGGGACATTTCAATTTCTACGTATCATCCAGTACGAAGGTTCCATACAACTCGATTCCTACCGGCTTCCCTTTGAAAACTGGCATAGTCAGTATTCTATAGACAAATAATATAATCACATAAAAGACGTAGTAAAAAAATAGCGGTCCGCCGGTGTCGGGAACAGGGTCCAAGCTACCGGTGGTTAGGGTTCCAAAGACAGGAACCTCCTCACAATGCGAGCCGTATCGAGGAGTACTGCCTTCTGAATCAGGCCCTTGATCCAACCGCCTAAGGAGAGCTTCGAAAGATGGTCGTCGAGGCTCTTAGCCATAAGGCCATTGGCCGTTACGACAATCGGCACAATGACAGCCGAGTTCACATTCCACATGTCGACAACCTCGTGTGCCAAGTCGAGATATTTTATTTGTTTCTCTTTCTCAGCTTTCACGAGGCTTACCTCTTACAAAAATTGATCCTTCGCTACTGGTATCATCATCATCTACCTGCCCTTGTCCCATGTTACTTGGGGTCGGCGCAACACATTCTTCCATTCTCTGTCAATCGTCACGCTATCATTTACTCCTTTTTCTTTCATATCATTCCTCACACAATCCATCCATCGTTTCCTTGGTCTTCCTCTCCCTCTCTATCCATATCGTATAAAGGTTGAAAAGGATTTCGATATCAGAATTAAACCTAAACATACATACTTTACCTATCTACGTTTGATAAAAAAGATCATTTCTTCGTTCACCAGCTAGAGGAAATTACTGAACGATGGATCAATTAAAAGATAAACGAATAGAGATGTACCTAGCCTACATTCCTGATATTTTAACTAGCTATTACAGCCATTACTTCTTACAGCTACCAAAGTTATACCATCAGTTCAGATTAATGACTAATTCTCATTCATGATGTTCATATTTTTGCAATCACCACTAATTTTTAAATTAAATTAATTTTAAAAGGTATCTATCACACGCTAATAACTAAACAAAAAAAACCGATGAAAGTAGAAAGTGGATCATGAAACTAGAACATTTAGAAGTTAGAACTACACTGAAAGTCTTTGAAAAAATCTAGAATGCACAGAATATTGTGTTGAAAAGAAAGGAATCTTTACACCTATTGTGTACGCCTCGTTAATCACACAAGTATTGTAATGCGATATGAAATCTTTCATTGGATATACTGTTTTCTTCTAGAGATCAGCCGCACCTTTTAATTGGCTCGCAAAATCGTAACTAGAGCTGTAAGAACTTGAAAAAGATGGTCAAAAATTATGTTCACCAATCGACGCGTTCTAAGTAACTCATAAGACAAAGGAAGGTCAAGAATTACTGGATAATTTGGCAGTGGTAAGTGGTAACTTGGGAGAAACCAACGAAACCAACAGTGTCTACTGTTGGTTTCGTTGGTTTCTCCGCGATAAGAAATAAATAAAATTATTTGATTGAAACAAATCGTGTCTCATTTGACTTACAATTGTTAGGGATACAAAACAGATATCTAAAGATTCCGTTTCCTTCCGAGTTCCCACTTTTGATAACCTCCAGGAGAAACAAGTTTAACAAAAAGTAATTAACCTGCATTGTTTCCAAAGCAAATGACGGTTACTTAAACCACAACTCATTGAAACGACATTTTCTCGTCAATGACATACTTTCTACATAAATGGTAAATATAAGTACATGTTCTGTCGAGATGGAAAGCAAAGGCAGGCTTCGCAAACAGCCAGAGGCAAAACCTTGAATGATGAGTTTATTAGTGTAGAAAGTATCGCTTAGGGCGGCTCTTGATATAAAAAATATTGACCTACGTGAAGCTGTCAAGTTCCTTTTGGTCAATTGTCACTTCTGTGTTTAAAAAAGGTGCATACTTAAAAATTAAACGATCATTTAGCATGTTTAAATACCAAAGCCGAACAGACCGCAAATACAACAATCATTGCGATAAATTAATTCAAAACCGATGATATAAATACACCAAACACTAAAGCAAATGAAACCGCAGCTGTACTTCTAATTAAAAAAGCAAACATCGAAACGCCTGCAGTGATTAACACAAATTAACAAAAACAAAAAGCAGCATTTAACTCTAAATTCAAATAAAAAAGCAACAAATTAATAGCGATTCGCTGCGGCGATCATAAATCCGCAAAACCGTGGAAGCAGCTAATTGCAATAGATAAATGAGAGAGATAAAACGTTTGGCAATCTGTCGATGGATCAGCGCAGACGCAAATTTATCGCCAATTGAATTTGCATATTCCATTCAGGCCTTTGTGATATTACCTTATTTGGTAAACCTTATTTGGCTATTGTGAAATATCTTGTGCTGTTCGAATTGATTTCTTACTTTCATGTACCTTGTGCCCAATAAATAAACCTCCGGCTTGTTTTCGTCTATTGCAGTTAAGTGAGCTTAAATCTTTCCATATTTAGGAAGGTACTGTCTTGCGTCTCATGATTTCTACTTTCACAATAAGTAATCGCGTCTCCTTCATCATTGATCATCTAGCTAAGCTATGTATTTCCATACACTTTTAATTTGAGATTTCTTTTCTTTCAATTTTGCTTTTTTTAGTTTATCTATCATGCTTTCCTCATTAACTCTTTTCTTATTATTCTTACATTCCTTACTCATTTAGATTATTTACGATCTCATCTCTATTACCTACCTAACTCTTCCTTTACCATTATGAGATTAGCATAGTCATAACTCTCACGCAATGATGTGTCGACAGTACTATCTTCCTACTTGCACTTACATCATTCAGTATCATCGAAGCTATCAATTTATCAACGATCGAATCGTTGCTCACGTGTGAAATGTGATCCACTCTTGCGCAGGTAGGTACTTGCGTGCAAGACCACTTGTCTTCGAGATCCAAACTGGGTCGACCACTTTCCCAGAACTTCACTTTACTCGCACTTTGACGCTTATTCCAATACTTTTACGTTTTTAATAATAACAGACAATTAACGTGTAGTATCTTTTAACGAGACGTGAAAACTAATTATGAACATGTTTTTATCGTGTGTGAAACATTGATCTACGAGTTGTCTCTACAAGATGACAATGCGTGGCTGTTTTAATAGTTGACGGATTCATTTACTCGTCTTTTTTAATCGCCAGTTAACTTTTATCCGACGAATAACTTTGTCATTTTGACTATTTGTATAGACAATCTGTGAGGAGCTCGTGGCTTAATAATAACAGCCGCTCGGGTCGATCTTTAGGTTAAGCTGTGCTTACCTAGGTTGGTCTGTGGATGGGTGACAACCCATTACATACCGAGTTTCCTCCGTGCCTCGGAAAGTACTTTAAGCCGTTGGTCCCGGCTGTCATTTGAAGATCTTTGACAGTCGTTAGGTAGTCAGTGGCCCAAAAAAGTCTGAAAATCAGTCTAACCAAGGGGTATCGTATTACCCAGTACTAACTGGGTTGTGGAGGTCAGATAGGCAGTCGCTCCATGTAAAATACTGGTATTCAGTTGCATCCGGTTAGACTGGAAGCCGACCCCAACGTAGTTGGGAAAAGGCTAGGCAGATGATGTTTAAAAAATCTGTCAAAATGACAAACTTATTCGTTGGATAAAAGTTAACTGGCGATTGAAAAACCGGCCCTTATTGGTTTAACTTTAACCAACCATGGTCGAAAAAAAAACAGAGGAGTAAGTACTCTATCTACTGAATTGTATCCATCTGGCGTAGGTGCATCGTAGTGACTTACTTACATTATCACTAAGTCCGCTTCCAACTGGCGTCTAACATTGCACAGGAAGGAGGATATGATGAAGAGCAAATAAATCATTGGTTACGCCAGCAGTGCCTGAAGTTTTGTCAGGAATGCGGCAGCCCTCGGCTTGCCTATGATTTACTTAAGATTTATGTACTATTGTTACTTCAATTCGACGTGTTATTACTATAAAACGTTACCGTCATGAACATTTATAAAAGCCCAGTTCGAATAGTTTTGTTTACAATGGTGGCAATTTTAAACAAAATTTCCAAAATTGGTTTCTTTTTTATTAGGTATATTTTACCTAATTCTGCAGAAACTAATACCACGCTCGTTCTAGCTACTGTGATAAAAAATTGAGACTCTGCCTGACTGCCAGACCACAGACAATATTTTATTTATAATATTAAGACGAGGTGTCAAAAAAACGTTACTCGCAGGACGCCTGAGGAGTTTCTGACCTGCCCAAGACAGAAAGGCTTGGAAAGAGAAAGGGGAGTTCACTGCTCAGCAGCGAAACAAGATATGGCGAGAAAAAAATATCGTCAAAAAGAATAGAAGTCTGCATACAGGTTGTTGGATTCCAGAAACGTTGCCGATAAAATTCACTCTGGCAGTTTATAAACAAAAACTGTCAAGAACAAGGTCGAACAACAAAATCTGTAAACGGATAAGTCTAGATTACAAAAAAAGGTAACAAAACTGCATTACCGAAATACTTATTTCAATTACCGCGTAGTTAATATAAATGGAAACAAGTTTGCAATACTAGGCAGATTAAAACGAGTTTCTGAAATTGCTGCCAGTCTCGCAAAACAATGTCATGAGTATAATTTTTATGAAGATTATAAAATTATTACGATGATAATGTTCATTATATTTACGACTTACATACCTCCTTATCCTTAAGTACTTCACTGGTACTTATTTTTTTATTCTAAAACATAAGGCAAATTGTTCCTCGTAGGTACATTTTTGATGTGAAACATCTATAGCCGCGGGTAAATCGATTGTTTGCGTGGCGACGCGTCGCCACGCTATACGATGGTATACAGGGTGTAAACAGACTCTTCACGAAGCCGTCAACCAATCATTCTGTACATCAAACTAAGTAACTTTACGCAAAAATTATTGCTGGGAAACGACTTTTTTTTTGGGGTGAAAAATCACGTTTTACGATAGGAATCAATGTAACGCATTCAAAACATTTTGCTGATATATGGATTGAATAGTATGGGGTTCTGAAGGTATCTTTAGTAAAAAAAAATACATTGAAAACGTGTATTTAAAAAAAAACTTGTGAAAATGTTGGAAGTTTGACCCCCAATATCTCCGTAACTAGAAGGTTCCCAGGGATGGTCTAGAAAAAAAAATGATCGCAATGACGGGGAGAACAAGTGCCTTTCGGCTTCGTTAAGAGTCTTTTTACACCCTTTATATTATATACACTGTACTGTTACTGTATACTCTTCTTTTATGCATATTATTTTACAAAATAATTTCGATGTTTCACATCTGTCAGGCGTCCCGTGACGGCTCACAATTTAATGGGGTTGAATATTAGTCATTTACATGGAGCGGCTGCCTTACTGATCTCCCATAACCCAGTTACTGGATATCACGATATCCTTGGTTTTTTTTTACTTAACCTCTATTATCCCACTGCTGGGGAAAGGCCTCCCCGTAGCCTTCCATTCTTCTCTTTATGCAGTTTTTAGGGCCAATCTGTCATAAACGCTTCTATATCGTTTTCCTTGGAAAATAGTTGGGCTAAATTAAGATTGAGTAAATATTGCTGATTGCTTTTGTGCCGATATCTAAACCTGCTTCAGCTTCTTCTTCTTTCCATTTGAAGTAGACCAAACTGACCAGTCGATCGACTTAAACGGGAGAGCATGCAAAACGCACAAACACGCAAGGAAGGAAGTAACTTTTTCAACACAAGTGCAAACACGGATTATAATAATAATCATACAATCAACCTCTTTATACGCTCTGATGAATTTAAACGATGCATGGGAAATTCATTACGGATTGTTTTTATTTCAACACTGCATTATTAGGAATTGTTCGACACGGTAATTGACGACGGCCGATACATTTTTTTTCATAGCTCATTGGACCTAGATATACTTAAAAAACTCACGGCTTTTTCCCATGGTGGTGTAGGCAGACTTTACTTGCTACACTCCTTAGGTACTCCATATGCTTTGCTCACTATCATACATCATTTTTTTTTCGGATGGGAATTTATCAAATGACTTCTCCCGCTCTGGGCGGAGCGGAAGGGAGTGTCAGACTTGTACTGACTAAAACCCATACATGTTCCTTTCTTGCCCTTTGTGTTCCAGGGCCACGGTATCTCTTTCGAACAGTCCCGCAGCCCTGGCAGGCACAATCATACAACTGGGGGTCTAAAAACGCCGCTTTAACAGAATCACAATGTGATAATAATATGAATGGAAATGTAGCGTGAAAGGTGTAGGGGACACTGTAGTATGAAGGTAATTCGAGAAACACTAAAAAGAAGTGAGAAAGCCATATTTTAGGAGTGCCAACCAAGTACCTACGTTTTATTAAGTGACAGGAAATTTTCCACGTCTCAATCAGTAAACATCTTAATTTTTGCAATCTAATTGGACAGCTACGGCCTTTTGGCAATAAAATATTAATTTATAGGATATAAAACAGACGGAAATGTTATACTTTCTCGTAACTGTAAGTTCTAATCATTAATATTTATAAGAGTAGACAGCATGCGTAAGCGCAATGACAGACTGTGTGTTACATTACAATGACCATACATCTAATGAATGCGTAGCTAAAAAGTACTACAGCAACATAAGTCAGAAAGTACTACAGCAACATAGGACAAAAAGTACTACAGCAATGTAGGACAAAAAGTACAACAGCAACATTGTACAAAAAGTACTACAGCGCCATCTAAGACACAGATGACGAACAACTAACATCGAAATCCTACATCGCGTAGTTAAAGTTATCTGTGATTTGAGAATTGATTATTATAGCAGAACCCGACAACAACTGTCGGGCAGTAGCCCACCAGACACAACACCATTTTACCACCACCATCCACCATTTCACTAATTTAGTCTTGCATGTGCCAAAAGTTAAGAAAATCTAGCCAAAAACAACTGAAATTTATTTACATAAACCGCTGTTAAAATATTGATCAATCGTAAAGCTTCTTCTTCGTAGGGTTACCATACTTTCGAATTGGTCCGGACGTATATCGAGTCTTTGGCCACCTGTCCGAAGTTTGACTGGACTCTATACACTAGTTTCCCAAAATTTTGTACTCAAGGGGATTTCTTTTTGGGATAAAAAAAAATAAATGTACTACTTATTATACATAAAAAAATCAAGTAACAATAAAATGTCTGTGTCTACGTCTTTCACCCATCTCTCCTATCGCAGGACTGCTGGAAGAAATTTTGTAATGACATAAGCAGTACCTTTGTGCTCTTGTATCTTTATGTTATTTCCAACATTGGGTGTTTTGTGCTTAACAAATAAATTTCCGGACTTTTGTTAGTAATTTACAATTTTTGTTATGGTAAACTTAACTTAACTTCCTTGTCATTCCGAAGCCTTGTGGGGAAAAACGAACATTCTGCAAATGTTGACATAATCGGAGAGCTCATCTGCTCGCATGACTTGTCGGAATCTGCCGCCACGCCGGTAGAGAAACGCGGAATGCGTCGAAAGTAAAATTAAACTCGCCTCAAATCCTTGTTTCCAAATGATGTTTCTCCGCTTAAACTAAAATCAACTTAATGGCTTAGGAAATTATGTTGATTTAAGCATGACTAGTACGGTTAAAAATCACGAAAATCATTAAGTTGCAGTTCAATCAATAAATAAATCCACATATGGGTGTTAATTTTTTTTTCCAAAAAACAGATTGTTTGTTTACTTGCTTAGAAACTAAATCGCGAATGTAGTATAGGTACAGTGATTAAACGAATTGTGAATCGTCCGTCATGCCTAACAAGTGAACAAATGAACGAGATCTTAAGTATTAGAAGACCGGATCTGTTTGCCATTTCCGGTGTACCTAAGTGCTGATTGGATGATTGAAGAAACTATTTCGACACTTTCAATTCTAGTGTTAATGAGGATAATATTGCTGATTTGGCTTTTGTTGGCGACGTCCAGTGTGGATTTCCTTTTTGGTCTGGTAGTTTGTTAATTAGCTTGGTGAAAACCTCGGTTGGTTTTATGTTTCTATTACTATTAATTCAGCTGCTCTTTTAGAATACTCAGTGAGCATAAGCACAACTGTTTAAAAAGTGAAAGAAAGCGCAACAATCCGCAACATGTATACAAGGTGTAAACGAATTACGGACTCTTCACGAAGCCGTCAAACAAGCATTCTGTACATCAAACTAAGTAACCTACGCAAGAATTTTTGCTGGGAAACGGCTTTTTTTGGAGTGAAAACTCAAGTTTTACGTTAAAATTCAATATAACGCACTCAAAACATTGTGCTGAATGATGAATTGAATAGTAAACTAGTAGTAACATAACATATAGTAGTAGTAACATTGTGCTGAAGGATGAATGGAATAGTAAACATTGTGCTGAAGGATGAATTGAATAGTTTAGTTTTGAGTGCGTGCTGCTAGGTGCTAGGTCCTTGCTGCTAGGTGCTAGGGTATAGGCAGTAAATAGCTCTCTAGCTACATCTGCAAAATGGCAGTGTTCCCTTTGTTACATTGATATCAATCTAAAGATACTAACCTCAAAAGCCTCATAATATCTCATTCCATATCTCGAATCCAAAAAAATACAATCAACTAAAGTGTTACCCTTATAAATAACCTGCCATAAATAACAAAGCCCATTAAAAGAACTGCTAATTAGGTGAGACCTATAACTTCTTGCTTCATGTTTGGATGCAGGGGTCTTTTTATGTTGGACATGAGTTTAAAGGCGCCTGTGAGTCATTGGATATGGCGCTTACGGCCTCGAACCAATTACGACCTTATTTTTCGTATTCTAAAACAAGTTTGATACAAAACCGACTGTCACTTGCGTAGTTTGCAACAAATTAATGGTGGGTCTTACCGGCATCGTTGCATATCCATAATATTGCGTTTGCGCAAGGTTTTTTACCGTTTTCCTTCGTGGGATAAACAGATGGGTACTTGTTTTTTTGAACTTGCAAATATACTTTTTGTGTGCAATATAAATATGTATCGGTTTATTCCACAAGAAACAGTTAATTTAACGCCTTTTGAAGATGTAATAGCAATATATCTTCTACGCATTAGCAGCTCTATCTTGTGTAGTTTTGATGAAGACTATTTCGTTCCTTAAATAAAAGAATATTAAGTTGGGCTGAGGATCTGATGTAGACCTAAGGCCCGCATATTTTAGATTGGATATGCTTAAACTGCAATGGTTTCCAAGATTTACTATTCGCATCAAGTACAAACGACAGTACATAAAGCTACTACAATGTGTCAAATTTCTCTACTGGATTTTCTGCTATAACCCTAAAGCATTAGGTTCAAGGTTGATTGGGAAAATTTGACATTTTCGGGTAGCTTGATGTGCGGCCGTCTGTACAAACGTTAAGATATAAATAAACCTCTGGGTAAAGTTACCTTAGTTTTTAAAAGACAAAGTTTCAAAACACAAGACAATTTGTACCCAACAAATGTGTTAACAATGTGTTGAAATTGTCTTTGTTTTGTCTCAACGGGTGTCTATAAATATTACTCAATAAATTTTTATGTTATTTTCTGGACCAGTCTCATTTTATTGTTTCCTTGTTCCAGAACCAAAGCACTGACCACTAATGTTTGGGTCGGCGGTGGCGCGATGCGCGAGGAGGACCTGGAGGTGGCTCTTAAGGTGGTGATCGTGGGCGACGGCGGCGTGGGCAAGTCCAGCATGATCCAGCGCTACTGCCGCGGCACCTTCACCAGAGACTACAAGAAGACCATAGGAGTCGACTTCTTAGAACGGCAGATTGAGTGAGTTAAACTTTTTCACTCCACCACATATCTACACACAAGGAGTACACATATCTACCATAAACCTTCAGTTTATGGATTTTTTAGCCCTCCTGAATGTAAGCTTTCGAAAGAACAGAAACCCGTAAATGAAGACCAGTTAGAGACAACAGGAGCCCTTGGGTTAAGGACCCGATCCAGATTCCACAACTCCGTCATCTTCTCTGCCATATAGTAAGGTAAAACAGCCAAGGCGTAAGGTTAGTTTGACTAGGACAGCAGGCTCTCAAGGTGGTGATCATGGATGACGGCGGCGTTAGTAAGACCAGCATGATCCACCGTTACTGCCGCGCCACCTTCTTCAGAGACGGCAGATTGACTATATTTGAAAACGTTTGCTCCATCACTTCACAGATCAAGAATCTGTAGATGAGAACCAGTCAGAAATTAAAGAACTCTTGAATCAAGACCGGTCTCGATTTCAGTCTTCGCCATTTTGTCTTGCCTGTGGACATGACCTATGGACTGAGCTTATAACTTCTTCCTTTAGGTGACGCCCGAGTCTGACAGTCTCACTAAACAACAGAGCCGAGCTGTGATGTGTGTGATATTTCAAGCAGACATGGAACTCGAATGACTTTAAGAGTTCCTACAATTTTTTTGGGAAACATCTGCGTGCCAATATTTTATCAAAACAGTTTTCTTTTTCCCGGATGAGATAAAGTACATCCTAAAGAATGAATCGTACGACTTGATGCAATTGTTTTCTTGGCACCAAAAAAGTTCAAAGTATTATAACAATCAACAGTATTTACTAATCATAAATTAAAAAAATTAAACACAGCATTTTAGCATCAAAATACGAAGCCTAGATAATCCGGACGACCTCTTTTCTAGATTACAAAAAACAAAATGGAGACCTCATAATCTATGAGTTAGCCACCCAGAGCGAACTAAGATTAAAAAAGAATTGAGTGATCGCCGAGAAGAACTAATTTAAGTCAAGATAATGATGGGCTTTAATTAAATGAAGACATGCTGAGATGTCGTGTTCTAGATGCAGGATATGGACTCTAATTAGGGTAATCAAGTAAGCACGGCAGGTGTGGTCTGATGTAGAATTGATAGCATCCTAAGTAGCCATCGAATGAAGCCAATTCGGAGCAAATGATGGTAATTGAATTAAATAGTCAGTGGTCATGTCTTAGGAAAGCATTATAAAACATTTATCATAAGCGTCCATAATTTAGGTAAATTATAGAATCTGCTCACGCGTTCTGTTAATGAATTAATGATGCTACTTTGACCATAATAGTTGTTGTATTAATGTTGAAAACAAGCAATTTAAGGTGCTTTTCGAGGCACGGAGGAAACTCGGTATGTGATGAATGGTCACCAATCTACAGACCGACCTTTGCAAGCACAAAGAACTTTTGTGCAATATTTCACTGCTGCTTCTAGACCCTCTGGTTTAGTCTGCATGTTGTCTAATAGTAAATTAATGAATACATTTACGATTTTTATGTAGGCGGAAAACTCTAAGGTAGAGGAATATCTACTAACACATGGCCTTTGATCCATTCACAGGATCGACGGCGAGGAAGTCCGGCTGATGCTATGGGACACGGCAGGACAGGAGGAGTTCGACGCCATCACGAAGGCGTACTACCGCGGCGCTCACGCGTGCGTTCTTGCGTTCAGCACTACAGACCGCGACTCGTTCCTCTCGCTGCACTCGTGGAAACTTAAGGTAACTTTTAAGTTGTTGTTTTCATCATCGGCCTATGACACCTGCCCCAAAGCCGACGAAGAAGTGACTATTTTGTCGCTTAGTCCAAAACATTGGTCCATTGTCAGTTGTTAGGACAGGTAGTTCATCGCTGACTGTTCAGACCGTGCCTCTGACAAGCCACTACTCTCAACCGCGGCTCTTCAATCGATCACTTTTTAACTCAATTCTCGGTTGCTCTCATGTTCCCAAATCCCAGTTGTAAGAAGTTGCACCTAACCTGCAAATATCGTCGCTCCAACTAACCTTAGGGCATCATACCTTCCTTACGATTGCCAATACAAAATCATAATGATTGCGCAAACCAAATTTAATAATAAGGAAAAATTTGTTACATAAAATACCTACTGAGCTCTGAATTCACGCAATTTCATGATTGGAGAAATGTTATCATTTGTTTACAGTTCATTCAAACTTAGATGTGTATAAACTAAATCTTTATATTGCGCATTAACTATGGATAAACCGTCAGACTTGTTTTCGTAGAGGCAATTGAGAAAAAAACTGACCAAGTGAGAGTCGGACTCGCGCACGAAGGGTTCCGTACCATTATCTATACAACATTAGACAAAAAATCACGTTTGTTGTATGTGGGCCCCTCTTAAATATTTATTTTAATTAAATTATTTATTTTTACAGTAAATATACAACAAAAAATTTTGTGAATATTTCAAGCATCTCTTTGTCGCTGTTATTAATATCGAGCAAAAAAACAGCAAAAAATTACGTTTGTTGTATGGGAGGCCCCCTTAAATATTTATTTGATTTTGTTTTTAGTATCTGTTGTTATAGCGGCAACAGAAATACATCATCTGTGAATATTTCAACTGTCTAACTATCACGGTACATGAAAAAATAAAAAGTTTTTATTCACAGTAATGTAACAAATTACAAAAATGTTACTTCTGCCAAACTGTAAAGCAGCTTGTGGGCAGATATAGCTCCCATAATTTTCCAGTATTACCTATATTTTTATGTATTTATACTCGTAGGCACTTTTCCGTTAATCACAAGGATAATAACTAAACAAAAATATTTTGAAATAGCACAAACTACTAGCTGACTAGTAGTGAATTGAAACGCCACTACGGAATTCAAAATGCAATGTAAACTGCGCAACGGCACTTCAATTTATGCCGGCGTAGCCGCGTACATAAGCTAAGCATAATTTATGCATGTCCATCTATGAGGCTTTAACAAAAAGTGTTTAAAAGAAACTTCCCCATTTTATTTTTAAAAGATTATTAGATACAGCCTGATGACCATAAACCGAAAAAACACATTTCTTGTATGGGAGCCCCATTAAATATTAAATAATTTATACTTTTATTATTTGTTGTTATAGCGGCAACAGAAATACATCATCTGTGAAAATTTCAACTGTCTAGCTATCACGGTTCATGAGATACAGCCTGGTGACAGACAGACGGACAGACGGATGAAAAGCGGAGTCTTAGTAATAGGGTCCCGTTTTACCCTTTGGGTACGGAACCCTAAAAACGGTCCGGCAGAAATGAATCATGAAATTATGGCAAAAATAACCATAAACCTACTCACCAATTGGTGCCTAGTTTGTTAAGCATTCAATAAATTTACAATGAAACCAAAGATCCTCTTTAAAGTCCTGTAGTTAAACCGCTTCGGACAGCAACTTTATGTTAATCGAATCGCAACATCTTATATAGTTGGAGGAGATGTGATTTCGTAACTAATAAACATGTAAATAGGACCGTATTACTGAGAGCGTTTGGCAAGTGCAGATAATTTTATAGTACTTACTAGTACCTTAATACTCGTACATTGGTCATTGGCCGCATTTGACCCTGTTATAAACGATTAAACTAACTTGAACGTTCATACACATGTTAATGTATCTCGTTCTGGTTATTATAGAGATCACTTTTTGCGTCTTTTTATTGAGAACAAGTCACGAGCTACTAAGAAAATGTTCACATTTAAAACATAAGCAATGTTGGTGTTTTATTGGAAACATAGCATTTATCTACATAAAAAGCGGTCTATCGGAACATAAATCTCCAAAACATACATTTTAATGCTTAGCTCTTAAAAGTCAGTTCCATGTTCCTAGGTATTTTGTTAATTGAAGCAGCACATTAAGATAAGTGAGGTCGTGACTCGCTCCTACAGCCGGCCATGTTCCGACACGGCTACGCTATCTAACACAGCTATCAAGTAACGCATATCGACTGTTTACATTCCCCCAACTATATTTGGCCTGGGTACATTCATCTCAGATCTTGTAATCATTAGCGAAGATGCACGGGTATCACGCGTTCCTTCTTACCGTCGCCTGTGTACTGTGCGGAGTGAACTCTGTAGTTTCTATGACCAGAGAGTTGATTTGTACACAATACTACGCTTCAGAAGAAAACTATGATTTGAACGAGCTGCCGGTGCAAATGTACGGAGTATACTTCTGGCCACCAAACCAGAGGCAGCGAGACAGTTGCGAGAAGATCAGCTTCAAGAAATTGACGCAAGAAGAGAAGACAGTTGCGAACGATGAGTGTCGCAAACTAAGCTTACCGCCAAACGAGACTGTAATGAAAGCAACGTACATCAATAATGCCGGGAAAACAGTCAATTTACTGTACTACGGTGATGCTAAAGTAAAGGACATGTATCGTGGTTGTGAGAAGAATATAGTGAAGTATATATTTAAGAAAGTGAACGAAAATTATGTTTTGGGGATCAATTGTTCGGCTGGAGGTCGTGGGATACTGTACTCCAGGGTTCTGCCAAGTTCTTCGGAAGTGCAAAACGTTGTGGAAACCATAGAGATAATGAGTGGCCGTGAAGGAAGTCCTGATTGTAGTCTTAGCAGATAATCGTACAAATATTTTATGTTTTCTAATAATATACTTATTAAAATGACGTGAACTTTAAAAAGAGTTGTTATTAATTTATCCATGTTATCTTCCAGGAATAGGTAAACAAATCTGATCAGTTTATATATACTTGTGAAGTGCAGAAAGTACATAAGAATTTGATTATTTCCAGGTGGAGAATGAGTGCGGGGAGATCCCCACAATCATAGTTCAAAATAAAATTGATTTAATGGACCAATGCGTCGTCGGACCGTAAGTGTTTTTTATCATTCCTGTAATAAAAATTAAATTAAGTTTCCAGTATCTCTGTACCGAATGTGTTGCAATAGAAAAAACAGCAATATTCTGCACAATAATAAATTGCTCAAAGAAAGAGTAATAATGAACCCAGAATAGAGCCCTGGGGCACGCTCATTTGAATCAAAGATATTGAAGATGTCTGTCCGTCTTTTTTGGGTTTTGGTTTACGTTGTAAGTTTGTTTTTTTTACAGATAATTATATTTTAATCTAATATTGGTCATTGCCTAAGCGTTTCATGATATAGAGTGGCTACATATTAGTACAACACATAGATCGAAACCCTTGGATAAGTCTTTGACAACCTGTTGAATTTTGACCAGATTGTTTTATCCGGTTCGATTAAGTACAGATTACTTACGAGTCCTCGACGTCCGACCTCGAGTCCTTCCTCGACGGTCGACGCTAATACATGTTGCATTTGTCTCACTTTCAAGAGACGAAGCGGAGCTGGTAGCACGTGCACTGGGCTGTCGACTGATGCGGGCGTCAGTCAAGGAAGACGTCAACGTGGGCGCTGTGTTCAGGGCGCTGGCGGCGCGCTGTCTGTCCGACATGCGGCGGGATGATGCCGATTCAATGCCGCCGTGCCAAGCACCCGTTATAGGTGAGTTCCTGTTCCTTGTCTCATTATACCCAGTACTAGGTGACGCTTAGTGATGTGTCTAACGCATCGCAGGTGATTTGGGGACTTTAGGCGATGTTGCAAAGCTTGAGGGATATATGTCATGGACGTGGTTGAAGTAATGATGACTAAGGTAAAGGTTTCCTGGAGCCTTCTGACTCTTGGTAGCAAGCAAATCTTATCCTTTACCGAAGATTTACCTACTAACGTATCGTACCTATCACATCACCAAACGAAATAAATAAACTAGAAGTGGCAGTTGCAAATGCTCTAAAATTTAGGGCTTCCAAATTTTAGGGATGTATTCTATACTCTACCTATCTCTGGTCTTCGAAATTCGTGAACAGTCCTTATTATCAAACCAAAATTGATTTCAGGAACATTTACAAATCACAACACCAACGGTACGATCCTGCTGCGACCGACGAAGCACCGACCAGGAGGCAAAAAGAAGAACGTGCTAAGAAATGCTTGCAGACTACTGTGATGTTGACTCAACCCTGAGGAACTGCTCAACCTTACTTAATTTAATGCTCTTCAACTGTGGATTTCCAACCAGGAGTATTCCAAAAAGGAAATTACCTAGAGTTTTGAAAATGATTCAACGGCTAACTACAGGCCTGTTAGGTGAATAAGCAAGCCTGCAACCAAAAATATCCAATAGTGTTGCGAAGCAGGTGATGGCCTTGAAGTCCTAAAGATACAACTTTAAATCTGTAATACGAATTTGATAGAAATAAACAGGTGAAGCTAAGTTCTGGGCCGACTCATCACAGATTGCTATTCACAGCTAAGATGGCTAGTATCTGTGGATTTTCGCTGGCAAATTGTCTTAATTTTGTTTTTTTTTTTTTTAATTCATCGAAAGGCACACGACGGTTCCTGCCCTATTTTTTTTTTTTTCATTTCCAACACTGACAACGACCCTAATTTTAGTCGATTAAGAAAGCTGTTTAGTCATATTTTAATGTTTTTTAGTTAGTTGATAGTAAAATAACAAAGCTATGTAAATATTTTGTACTTACCTAACTATTCATTTTATAAAAAAATAAATTATTTGCAATAAAATTATTTTCTTGTTTAAATATTTTACTACAGGATCGGGTCACTGTGGAAAATTATCTTGACAACTTAAGAAGCTAATATAATGAAGATTTAATACCCGTCTTATGTAACACTAAGCAATCTTACTACTATTATACATGAGAAAGTTTGTTTTGGTGAAAGTATCTCTTTCACGCCAAAAACAGTAGGACAGTTTTGGATGAAATTTGGCAAACAGATAGTTTAAAACACATAGGATACCTTTTATCCCGGTAGTATGTTACCGTGGAATTTCGACATCCACACAAGCGAGCCCGCGGGCAAAAGCTAATAACTAATCTATATAAAACCACATTATTGGATTTTCAACGCTCAGTTCAACACCGAGAGCTGACATTCCGACAGCCAGATTAATTTTCAATTATGAATCCATGGTAAGTTTGTCTCACAATGTCCTGTCGTTTGCACGGGCACCTTGTATTATGTATACATAACACGAATTTGAGACTAACATGTTCTTTTTTATCATGTCTTATTTTCAAACTATCTGATCCTTTTAATTATAAAAAAAAAACTGGCCAAGTGTGAGTTGGACTCGCAGACAGACTGTTTCTCACAAACTTGTAGGTATTTTGTTATTAAACTACATATTCACAGTTTTTAGATTTTTTCGTTTCCATGTACTGTAAGACATTAAGGAGCTAGTGGCTAAATAATAACAGCCGCTCGACTCAATCTTTAGGTTAAACCGCGCTTGTATCGGTTGGTCCGTGGATGAGTGACCACCGATTACATAGGTACCTAGTTTCCTCCGTACCTCGAAAACCACGTTCAGAGCCGTTGGTCCGGGCTGTCAGTTATAGATCTTTGACAGTCGTTACAAGTAGTCAGTGTCCCGAAAGCCTAACTAATAGCCAGTCTTACCAAGGGGTACCATATTTTACCCAGTAATACTAACCGAGTTGTGCAGGTCAGAGAGGCAGTCGCTCCATATAAAATACTGGTATTCAGCTGCATCCGGTTAAGACAGGAAGCCGACCCCAAAATAGTTGCGGAAAAGGCTAGGCAGATGATGCGCTAAGATATTGTTTCTTGCCATGATTCTAGGTCAACGGGAAATACCCTATAAATTTTGATTCCGGGGCCCGGGGAAAATAATAAAAAAAGAGTTTCTTTGGGAAAGTTGTTTGTTATCATGAGTACAATTACGTGTATAAGTATCGGTTACTAATTACCAGTCACCCTATATGGTTTAAATTTTAACTCGATACCACCACGCGTTCCCGAGATAAAAAGGGTCTTGACAGACAGACGGACAACAAATTGTTCCTATAAGGGTTCCGTTTTTTCTTTTTAGGTACGAAACTCAAAAAATACACGTGATGCTGGGATGGGGGTGGAGGGGTGGCCTAAAACCTCACGACGTTTCACCTAGGGGAAGGGGTCTACAAAAGTGGCCTAAAAACCAAACGAGATTAAAAATGGCCCCTAACAAATTTGGTTTTAAATTAAACACAGCATATAAGATTATATATTACGGTATGTATTTAAAACGACGTAGTTATAACAATTTAAAGACCTAATTATTCAAGAAATTGCTAATTCACTAAAAAATGCAATGAAAAATACAATGATGCTGTTACAAAAACATTTTCTTACGATATTTTATAAAATACAGGGTGAACCTAGACTATTAACAATGCATTTTAGGCACAAGCGACAAAACCAAAACATTTACTATTTAAGCAGCAAAATAATTTTTAAACTTGTAATATTAATATACACCCTGTATTTAAAATGTCGTTTACAAACATCAGGTAAACAAATCACGATTTTATTATTAAAAAAAATGTATGAGCGCCTCTACTTGTTACCTCAGAATAAGGCCATATTTCTATTACTAATCTATTTTATATACGGCTACAGAACATTCTGTTCTTTCAAAGTTAGTTTATTTCTGATTGAGCGGCATCGCTGTCAAAATGACACTGATCTTTATGCTCATTAAAATAAGGTTGCTGTGCGCTTGCTGCCACTGACAAGCCTGTCAAATAACAGTGATCCTTATTCTGATTAAAATAAGATTGTTCTTGGGTTGGCAGACATAAACTAACTGTGAAAGGATTGAGCCCCCATTTCTGTCTTCTGGCCACGGTTGATATTACATTAGTAGTGTACACTCACCTTAAGTCGACTTAAAAAGCTATTCGTACCTAAATAAGAGCGAATTTTGCCAAAGAATCTAACGCGATCAGGTACATCTTAACGGCAGCCGCGCACAGTATATTTTTGATCGGAAAAGCTGTCACCTAGTTTTTATTGTGCAGTGTATGGTTTTGCCACTAGCAATATTCCATGGCAATGATGACACTGACAGTTCGTGATCGCAGTTTAGACTTACTGATCGCGTTTAGTTCCATTGGCCTAAAGACATACAGGTTGTACTTACATATAGTACTACAGGTTACAGTATCCCATTCACTGCCCAGTACTTCGCGAAAACTTCACGAAACTCCGTTTGCGTGCCCACAACCCGTATTCGAGTCGTCGTTATAATAAGCTATAGATGACTTGTATTCATGCCCAGAACCCGACTAGCGAGTCCATAGTTACGGATACGGGTTGTGCGAACAGACGAATTATTGTTCGACTCATATGCTGGGTTCTGGGCACTGAATGGGGTATACTGGGCAATAAATATGAAACATCGAAGTTTAGGGATCTTCACATAAAGGAACTTTTCCAAAAACACGATGAGCCGTATGTAAGGCCGGGTAACGTACAAACTATGGAAATAAGACGAACTCAAGCACTCATACACATTCACATACAACATAACAATTTTCTTCTCAACTTAAACCAAATATTGTGATGATTTTCAAATATAAAACCAATACAAAAGTAATAAAGTACAATTTTATTTAACAATGAACATCTTGAAAGACATAACGTATCGAAGATGATTCGATGTAAGTAGTACGGTGGTAACAAAACAGTATAAGCTGGCATCTTATTTTATTGGAACTCCGTACTAGGCTAGGCCAGATTAAGGTCGAGTTTAGATTGAATGTGCCTACTGGGTGACAATTGATATATATGTATATATATATACAGGGTGTAAACAGACTCTTCACGAAGCCGTCAACCAAGCATTATGTAGTCAGCGTCACGATGTGGGTACCCCTCTTGAAAGCACCTACGTTCCTAACTGGGGTACCCAATTGATGCACCGTACATCAAACTAAGTAACTTTACGCAAAAATTTGTACTGGGAAACGACTTTTTTTTTTGGCTGAAAAATCACGTATTACAGTAGGACTCAATGTAATGCACTGCAACATTGTGCTGTTGAATGGATTGAATAGTAAAGGGGTCCTGGAGGTGTTGTGTAAAAATCTTACATTAAAAACACGTACTTATTTAAAAAAGAACTTGTGAAAAAGTTGGAACTTTGACCCCCAATATCTCCGTAACTAGAAGGTATGGTCTAGAACAAAAAAATGATCGCAATGACGAGAAGAACAAGTGCCTTTCGGTTTCGTTAAGAGTCTGTTTACACCCTTTATACTTATAATATAAATACTTACTTAGAAATATTCTTTGTTCTTGTACTCTCTAATAACAGGGGGAGGGATATATGTAGATGATAGTTAGGGATAGATAAAGTTTAAGGCTTGTTACACTGGGCGGGCCACGACTTTTTATTTGACGACAAGCGGCAGCTGAAACTAGTCAGTGTAATTATACACCGTGACTTTTTAGTCGTCTGACAACGGCAGCCCACTATACATTCATAACAAAAAAATGTGTATATGAGATAAAAAAAAAAAAAATATATTATTCATTATTATGCAGCATAACGTAGTTGTAACATTCTGTTGCGAGCGAAGATCTATCTACTCGACTCGTGCGATGGTTAGGTATGTTCTACTGTTTGATACGTAAACATTATTAACAGGATGTTTCATAATTCTAATGTATTATTTATTTTTCTTTGTACCTATTATCTTCATTAATGGTAAAAACAACACGCCTAGAGGTATTTTATGTCGGATACATTAAGTAGACCACCTTTGTCAGACGACTAAAAAATCACGGTGTATAAAAAATATTTGCAAAAAGCAATTTGTTCAAGACAACAATATTAACATGTTTTATGTATAATGAGACAATAGTTTTTAATATTTATGTACAGATTCCAATATTTAAAATACATAATTGAGCATAGGTTTTATTTGGATGTAGTAAGTACAATTTATATCCTACAACTGGGGTTAATTTTACTTGTAAGGAGAGAGATACATATTGAAACTTACACTGTCACTTACTGGATATATTCCGTGATTTTCAATTATTGCGCCATGATCGTTTGCAACAACGTGCAGTGTTGAAGTATAGGAACCTCAAAATAATTGAAAATCATATCCCGCAAGTGACAGTGTAAGTTAAGTTAATAACCGTGAAAGCTTAAAACAGCGTTAGATACATATTTATTTTGTAAATAAATATAAATTTTGGTTTGACATAAGGTTCAAAGCGGCATAATACATATAAACACATAGTATTTGTAACGTAAACAATACATACCAAATCAACTTATTACAAAGATAGCCAGTGGTGCCGCTTCTCTTGTTTACAAACTAAACCAAATTTAAGTTCAGTGCATATTTTTCTTTCTATTTCATTAAGAAAAGGACAGAACACAAATTTTAGTTTAATCCTGTCAAACTAACCAACGCCTGACATAAGTTTAGACGTGATTAAAAAGTTGACTATTAAAATTACATCAAATTACGTCAGGTGCTGATTAATTTGACAGGACTAAACTAATATTTATCTTCTGTCCTTTTCATAATGAAATAGAAAGAAAAAGATGCACTCAACTTAAATTTAGTCTAGTTTGTGAACAAGGGAATCGGCACCAGTGATTTTTTTACTACATTATTTCAAAATACTTACAATTCAGCAAAAACCAAACCAAATCGAGAATAAGTAATTTCAACAGTCATTTTCCCACAATTTTCTAAAGCAGCGAAATTATGAAATTGAGCTTCTTATTATAAATGCGAAATGATTACAGTACCGGAGGCCCTAGCGGAAGCGGCCCAGTGCGGGTAGATGTCACATGTCTTCGAATTTTCGATTCTAGGACATTTCGATTTCCTCATGATGTTTTCCATCACCGTTTTGAGAGCAGTGGTGATGACATAAATTACAAAAAAAAACGCGCCTGCCTGACTTCGAATCCACGACATACTGCTGTAAACGTAACGTCAATTTTGTAATCGAAAATACAGTTATCCAATAGCTTTTTTTTGACTTGTTTGCAACAAGCAAAAAATTAAGAGCTATCATAATGTGAAACGGGTACTTTTAATTTCAAAATTAACGTATTTATGTTACGTTTACACAGCGCGCTCGTGGTACTTAGAGCCTCTGATCCTAAATATTATACACTGAGGCCCGCTTGCACAACAAATCACTAAATACGTTTAGCGTTTTAGAAAGAGAGAGAGGGAGGAAAATAGACACTCGGCCTAGCTGGAATTGACGGTAGATAACAAACGCAGCTTGCCCATCGGCAAACCTTGCTTGGCCAAAGATCGCGGTAGATCCTACGACAAGCCGTGGGTGTTGCACGAGGCCACTTACCTCTTGGCCGCGACCTTCACGCTCAAGCGACACGTTTCATGCCACAGCGACTGCGGAGAAAACAAATGAACTGTTTAGCGCCACGTCACAAGGACGCGACTTTAAGTTTGCAGTTCAAGGATGCGCTGTTTGTCAAGAAAAAATGCCTCGATATGTCAAACTTGGTAAATTTATTTATTCCGACACACACAACAGTTGTGTGTTCTGCACAGATAAGTTGGTTGAAGTGAAACAAAAGAAGCGCGCGGGACGCTTGACGCAAATCGTATCGCCTGAAGCTGCGATCCTTATCTAACTTGGTCCTCAGCTAACTTTTCAATAGCAATATAGCAATTTATTTGAAAAATTGTCTCTACAATTTTGACGTGACAACGTCTAATAAATTGATGAAAGCTGGCTGCATGCACGAAAAAGTGTCCCGTTATGCTCATTGTCCCGTTACGCCCATTACACACATGCGCCGCATCTATCTCTCTTCCACTCGATTTAATAACGTTGTCACGTTAAACTATCGTCCCTTAACCAACTTTACAGACAACCAATTTTTTATGTGAATCGTAGAGAAACTCTTTTGAAATGCAAAAACATGATAAAGAAGACTAAGAACTAGACATACATAATGAGCTCATTTGCTGGCTGTACATAGTAATCTAATGGTCCATTGAAGTACGACATGAATTCCAGTGTGGCAATGGAATTGTAAGTAATACATAATAAAAAACAAAATACTACTAAATGTATACACATAGATTATCACATATTATATCAAAGCTTTTGATCACTGCAGTGCCGTATGAGGTGCCTATTTTGGTTTAATTATTTACCAGGGACTGCAAAAGTTACCCGTATAGGTGTTTAGGGTTAAGTGACAAACCCTTGAATAAAGGTTAACCCGTATTATACGGTTAGTCAGCGTATAATAACCGGTTCACGGACAGAGTTAATTTTTTTACATACAAAATACGCAGTGACGGAGTTAGCCTGCGCTCGGTGCTGTGTCTCATTCTGGTTAATCACCAATATTGAAATGGTTAACCCAAACATTTTATGGGTTAACCCGTATAATGGTTAATCAAACATATGGGTTATCTAAATCTAACCGGTTAACCTAACCCGATTAATCGGTCCCTGTTATTAACACTACGTAATCCTGACAGTTATCCGCCTTATCTGTATAGAATAAAAGGAGACAGCAATATTCATATATTTCGGTTCACTGACACCTACATTCATGACAGTTGAACGCATACTGATACAAATAGAACATTGTACTGGAAACAAGAACTTGAGATTTTTCAACATCGCGTTCTTTTGGACAATTGCCCATTATTGGTTTTTTAGAATACAATTTTAATGAGTGACTGGATCGATTCGAATCAAGCGGTTTAGTAATTCAATACTAGGAAATTTATAATGAAATAGAGAACATGCCTATTTTTTTTAATCATGCATGATTTTTATGCGCTGAGCAGACGATGGACAATTTGTCTGCCGGACAGAAATGACAGCTGGAATGAATTCTATCAATTGGTTCCCACATTAATTTTTCCTCCATTGTTTCTTATAAATTGTCCGCGGATCAGTAGCGAAGGGTTATTTTTGTAAAAGGTAAGCATGACTTTTATGTGATTTATATTATTTGTCTATAGAATACTGACTGTGCCATTTTTCAAAGGGAAGCCGGTAGTAATTGAGTTGTATGGAACCTTCGCCACCGCCGCGGATACTGTCTAACATCTGCTCAGCACTTATATGGTTATTCAGCGTTAATTTGATATGACTGTCGTTTCTTGCGCTAAAAGGTAACTGGTTACAGAAAAAAGAATTTAAACTCAAGCGAATAATTACTTGTATTTAATCACAGGTTACTATGATACAATTACGAACTTCCTACTAAAATGGAGTAGTTAAGAGGAAACGCAGGTGAAAAATAACAAAACATAGTAATATGGCAGTGGTCAGTAGATATTGTATTCACAAGGTGGAAGGGACATCGACGCTCAAACGATCATCATTTAGATTACCGAAAAAAAATTATAAAAATAAATACAAAAAAAAAAGCTGTTCCATACATTTTGACCATGGGTATTGCAGTTTTGTAGGAACAAGCTGTTTTTGAAGTTATACTTCTTTTGGCGCGTTAGGGAAAAATGATGTGAGTAAATTTTTAGGATGCGGGCGCACACCGTCACGAAAAACCGACACCCTGAAGTTAGCTAGTCAACATACACCCTGAAGTTAGCTAGTCGACATTTTAGTTTTATACGCTAAAGAAGTATAACTTCTTACGTGCGTAATAAGTACAAACACACTTTTTTTTTTAAATCGACTAGAAATTCAAAATTAGAACGTGATAGTGGATGGTTTTAGCGTCGGTGTCGCTTGCACCCTGTATTATTGTAGTACAAAAAAAGTCTGATTACATTATCCAGGGCGGAAACAGGAATACGTTTGTATGAACACCCGCACGACCTCTTAAAATTACGATATTCCTGATACAGCCATCATAAAGGCGGTTGTAACACACATTTTTTAGTTTTCTTTAGTCTATACTTCAATAGTGATTGACACAACACTGACACCCTACACAAGACGAATCAACCGTAGTTTATGACGGCAAAAAACGTGTGTGTACACCCAGCCTAATACTAAGAAAAAAGTTCTAGCAAAAAAAAAGAAACCTACCCTAAAATCACAAACGAACCGTAAGACATACAATTTAACGTTTACAGTCTTTCAGTTACAACATATGCTCATTGCTGAATAGGCACCACGACTCAGCCACAGTTCAAAAAAACAAGAAACTGGCAGTACAGGCGCTTAGCGAATGACAAGCTTGCTCTCAAGCTGAGCCGTTACTCACGAGCATGTGGTGACATTTAACTTTGCGAAGTAATCTAGAAGGCCTTGGAGACGTTTCTTCACTCGTTTCTGGTCGTCCAGTGTGCAGCCCAAGATTGCGGTTTCGAAGTTCTTGTCGGTGCCCGTGGAGGGGTCAGGCTGGGAGGTGCATGCGTTCATGAACGTTTGACAGCGGGTGTGCGCGACGACCGCGTCGTCGTGGACCGAAATTACCAGTTGGTCTATGTACATGTTTACCTGGAAATTAGAGATAATTTGATGGTAACTTGGTGTAAAATTGCAGAAGATACAATTTTATATTTACTGGTTTTAAATATAAATACTGTAGTGTCAAAAACTGACAGACAGAATCCTAAGGAACACCAATTTCAGTCCATAGGGACCTGCGTTTGGAGCAGAGAGAAATACATAGAAAAATCTCTGTAATTACATCAAAGATATACCTAAACAGCTACAAGTGACATTCCTATAAATAATTAAAAGCTTACATCATAGCAAAAACATAGCATTGATATTTTTTTATAATATTATTATACGCAATTAACTCTACTTGGAAAAATGTAAAGAGCCTTCATAATAAAATTACATGATGTCGCTAATTATAAAAGTTATTTCTGGCAACACAACGAAGCGGTTATTTTTATAAAAATATAGTAATGAAAGAAGAGTAATTTATATAAGTTGGTCATTGTCCTCAAGTTTTAAATTAACCGAGGGCATGAAGGCGGCAATCTACAAAAGTATATGTAGATAGGTAGACCTCGTAAGTCGTAGTATTTTGCTTTGTCATATTTGACTACGATTGCTATTGTCTGACCGAAACTTCGTCTTTGGCTCCTTCGGCCAAGCCTTTGGCTTCGGCCAAAATGGGCCGAAGTTGAGCCGAAGTTCGGCCAAAAGAGGCACGGAGGCAGGATTATGTTTCGAAGTGTTATTTTTGACAAGTTGTCAGATAATTTATTCATCTCAATAAGTTGCATACAGGGTGTAAAAGGATTCTTCTCGAAGCCATCAGCCAAGAATTATTTACATCAAATTAATTAATTTTACGCAAAAATTGTTGCTGGGAAACGTTTTTTTTTGGGGGGTGAAAAATCACGATTTACGGTTGGACTCAATGGTTTGTTTTATTAACGCATTCATAACATTGTGCTGATGGATGGATTGAAAAAGCAAGGGGGTCGTGAAGGTGCCTTAGATAAAAAAAAAATACATTAAAAACATGTAAAAAAGTTGTGAAAAAGTTGGAACTTTTACCCCTATATATCCGTAACTAGAAGGTTCCCACATATGGTCTAGAACAAAAAAAAAATCGCAATGACGGGGAGAACAAGTGCCTTTCAGCTTCGTTAAAAGTCTTTTTAAACCCTATATAAAGTCAACATAAAACTTTCAATTTAAAAGTAAAAAAAAACAACATAGTATTCACTTTTAACCAATCTTTAACTGAATTTCTTCGGGTAGCCCAAGATTCCGATTAATCGGCTTCGGCCAGATCTTTGTTCAGATTTTCGGTTGGACATTAACAATTGCCAGTAAATTGAAACGGCACTAAGGTTGAAATTAGTTAATTATCACATAGACAAATAAACCTAGTCGTTTTATGGTGTGCAGGGGACATTCAACATTAGGGTGATAAATAAGCATAAACTTGGTTTACAGTCACCACACAAAGACAAGCCACACCTCACAGACACAAGACCTAATAACTTGTGAAAGTACTATAGTTGCCCGTTCCAAAGCGTAGATCTCTATGGAGAAGAATGGGCAAGAAACTCCATGGACACTCTTTTCAATCAAAATATTGTACAAAATCTTGGTTACATCATTCATATTTAGATTATACATATTAATGTGAGAACGATGTAGAAATACGTGCACGTTAAGAGCGTCCAGAATAAAGATTATATCAACAATTTAAAAACAAAGTAAGTAGTTAAAATAAACCGTGGCAGTCTAGAGATGACCAGTCCCAACTGACAGCGCCCGTTCACGAACATGACGCATGGATCAGCCCCATTCAGCTCAACCATATTGAAGGGAGCTAAATAACCCGACAAACCCGCCACCATCAGCGAGACATTTGAGTGAGCATGACATTCTCTCAGCCACCAGGGCAAATTCAAGTCAGTGAAAGATAACTAAATGTAAATGCTAGCTTTACAGTACATAGTACTCACACATGTGCATCATCACAGAAACCCAGTGCATCATCACAATACCACTCAACAGTTCATCTAACTTGCAAATCGTAAGTGCGATCGCATGTAGCTTGTAAACAATGGCAAGTCGTTTGAAGAGGACATCGCATTCATACAAATGTAATTATGTCATTGTTGTTTTCTGTTGTGACGGTTTTTACGTTACGTAAATAGGAACAGAAGGTCCACTGTCTTTTAGAACAGTGTGGAACGTTGCACGTGGTTTTTAAAAAGAAATGGGCGTCTAATTAAGAAGACCATACTTAAGTTGAAGTTACTGTGCGTTTGCACTGGCGGAACATTTAAATAAAACATGTTTTCTGATGCGATAAGAGATTTCAACTAAGGGCCCTCCCCCCCCTAAAAAGTCGTGAGGTTTTAGGCCACCCCGTCTCCCTCCTCCTAACATCACGCGTATTTTTATTATTGAAGGGATCAGTAAGTTTAAGAATGATAAAAAATAAATCATTTTTAGGATTTTTTTGACATAAAATTCGCTTGCTCTAGTTATTACGTGCACACAATTAAATTCAATCCGATATTGGTAAAAAATATTTTTTATAACACATTGGCTCGTAAGGGTCTTTTATTTCACCAATTTCAATATCGTATTGTATCTCATTACGTACTTCTGCGATAATGTAATGTAAAACGCACGGTTTATCAAGATGCTTCGTCAAAAACCAACGGTATTTTTTTAAATCTTAGCAAAGAGTTTTTATGTCAGAAAAGTGGTCAACATTTTATGAATAAAATTAACTTTGGGAGATAAAATATAATAAATAAACATTTAATTCTTTAATTTAATTAATTTTGACAATAAATTACAACCATTTATCTGTAACAAAGTATTAGTAATACTGGCTGTTTTTTGTGTTTTTGCCTTAAAAAAAGCGCTGATGCGCGCGCCTTGCTAATCTATGAACAAGTAAAAAATATTTAGCGCACTTTTTCGCTGTATTGTTTTTATTTGAAAATGTCGTCAAGTAAGTAATGATGAATTTATTAATTCGACACCGCCTGAAGTCTCAGAGGCAGCGAAAAAGGCTACTCTAAGCCTCTTGCCCGAAAAATCGACCGATAGATACTTACAAGCGTATCAAAATTTCGTTTAAGAAAGTCCGAGTTTTATTTATTTCCTCGCAAATATGTTATAAAACGTCGTATGATATACGTGCGCTTTGATGTACTATTACGCCACACAGTTCGTTTTTTTATCGCACGTTAAATACACATGATTGTCAGTCTACCCCTCCCCCCCCCATATCATGATAAATGGAGCTTTTTCTGACCCCCTCTTTGAACCTCACGTGATTAAAGGATGACCCCTAAGCAGTGTGAAGCAGTGAAGAAGATTTCACCATGTTTTATGTGAATTCTTCGTCACTGTGAACGCACAGTTAAATGTATTACTGGCAACTTATACAGTCACACATCTGTCAAGCTATCACCTCCGACTACCTATTAGTTTTGACAGAACGAGCTCTTCTCGTGACTTTCTGATTTTTTATTCCGTTTCGACCTTCTGTATCCATTTTTGTAATATCTGCCAAGTTTTTATAATTAATTATGAAGATTACAGTCGATTGAAGCAAACAATTTGCTAATTAACGTTCACTACAGATGTCCAGATGGCAAGATTCCTGTTGAATTTAACTATTATGTAACGGAGCAAATGCTGCATTGGCTTGTAACAAAAGAGTGTGGGCTCTTCAGTGAAGCTAAAGAACTACTTGACATAGAAGACGTGATAGTTTGTCAAAGAAAAACAAACCTTACGTCCTTCCGTAAAAGGCAGCCAAATTGTTGTCAGAAGCATGAATAGCATTATGACTTATATTCTGTTCAGCAGGTTATATTATCCTTTGTAACATTGTAATTACCAATCAGAGAATCCAATCATCTACAATGGTAAGGGTGATTTTTGCCATTTATTTGAGAGTAATTTCTTCGACTTATACAATAAATAAATAAAATTTGAAGTGTCTGTTTATAATATCAAAAAATAGCTTTTTACTGAATGCGTTACTTATAACAAAAAAAAAACATTTATTTCTGTCTGTCTGTTTGTTCCGGCTAATCACCGATACGGCTGAACCGATTTTGACGGGACTTTTACTGACAAATAGCTGACCTTATAACTTAGGCTACTTTTATTTTACAAAAAAGATACGTATTTTTTTTGGGGGTTTTAATTTTTATAATTTTTAATTTATTTTTTTTAATTTTTTTTGGAGAAGAATTAAAACCCTATACTTGAAATTGTTAACAAATTCCGATTCAAATAGGGAAATAATATTTTTTATTAAATAATCATTTCACACGGACTATCTTGTTACTAATAAAGTTATGTTAACGCGGGCCAAGATTGTTGTCCATACGGCATTGGCGACAATCAATATCTCGCACAGACTAGCAAAATAGTAAGCCTCGACATACACTTGTGTTCTTTAAGAATTTCAATTGCAACCTTTGTGTGTGCAGACACAAACCATGTGCGCCTGCCCAGTGAAGAGTTCCGAGCCAAAACCCTTCTGTTTATTCCTTCTACAAATCGCAAGTGTGTGAGTAAGTATTGGTAGTAATTAATTAGTGCTCTCGAGCAGACACTAAACGTCATGACTAATTAAAGTGTTTGTAATGGAATGTTTCTTTATACGACGGCCATATTGATTAGTTAGCGTTGTGTTACATCGTTTGGATGTAATTGACATTAACTTAGGGACAACCCATTTAATTGTGTTACAGTTAGATGTCTGCGGGCCTTAAATTACCGCTTTAGCAGTATCATAAAAGAATAATAATATGATTTTACGTTACTATTCGTAAAATGGTCAAACAGTCACAATTCATAATATTAACTACGCTGCCTTCATAAGAAAAAAGGGCACAACTAACATTTTTTCCGAAATTGAGTTATATGTATACATATTCGGAATCAGAAAAAAAAATGCAATTCAGCCAGATTTTTTAGCTCAATTTCGAAAAAAAATGTAAGTTGTGCCCTTTTTCCTTATGACTATTACGTCTGTGACCGTTTTAAGAATTTTAACGTGATTCATGTTATTAACTTATTATCTATGATTCTGGTAAAGCGGCCACTTTAAACCCCAGAACATCGCGTTATCGCTAAGCAAAGCTATAGGTACTCGAGGTAGGCCAAATGTACCCAAGGGTACCCAGTCGCAGCTGGATATAAAACACCCTAGGCTGCGGGACTGTTCGAAAGAGATACCGCGGCCCTGAAACACAAAGGACAAGGAAGGAACATGGATGGGTTTTAGTCAGTACAAGTTTGACACTCCCTTCCGCTCTGCAGAGCGGGAGAAGTCATTTGATGATTTCCCATCCAAAAAAAAAAGAAAAAAAAGGGTAGCTGGTGGTGGCCTAGCTTAAAGGTCCTAACGCTTTAAATAGAACATACGCCTGGGTCGACTATGTTTCCTTTGTGCAGAGCTTATTAAGACGGTTCTATTGATAAAAAAAAAACGAACAACTGAGCTTAACACAAAAAATTACCGAGAGCAACTTACTACAATTTATTTTCGTAGCACTAGCATTGGCATTTTAACCCGGCTAGGAGTTCAGGGTCAGCAGTTACATTACATGTAAATGTAACGTAATGTTACTGCTTACCGTGACTTTTTAAACCTTTTTAATGAAAGAAACTAGCTGTTACCCGCGCCCTTTATCCGAATGAAATTATTATAATATGAATATTACTTCCCTATTTGAGTCGATTTTTGTCAACAAATTTAAGTGCTTTGTTTTGCACGGAATCCTAATCCTTTTTCTAACATAAAAGTAGCCTTATAACATCAGCTATCTGCCAGTAAAACTCCCGTCAAAATTGGTTCAGCCGTTTCGGAGATTAGTTTGTTGTTGATTGATTGTTTCTTTGTTATAAGTGCCGTATATACTTTCAGTAAAAAGCTATCCTTTTGAAATTACATACAGACACTTCAATTTTATTTATTTGTATAGATAATTTTGTAACATTGAACTCAGAACTGCATACAATGCTTCATTTAAATTTGCAATTGTTTAATTTATTCCTTAATAAAAACGTTTATCGTAATTAGTAATATTTTCCTGATTGGATTTATACATTTATTGAGCACTTCCTCAAAAAACAATGTAGTTAGCTGGTTTTATTTATACGTAGGTAACTTTCAAATAACATTCATACTCACGGAACATAATAGTAGTGGCAATAAAATATTTTTATAGCGATCTATGAATTGAATAAAGGCAAATTGGGGATTTTGGATTATAGGCCCCCCATTAATTGATTCATTATTACATGGGACTTAAACATAACTGGCGAAATGTGGGTGTATTAGGTACAGTCGCAGCCTTTTCCGCCTGATCAGTTAATTTTTTTTTCGCTTGAGTCATGCGAAGGCTCGTTTAGAGAGAGCTTCATGTTGAGTCAGGGGCGTAGCTACCGCCGCCGTATCAGCCGCGAGCCGTATCAACGATACGGGGCCCCCGAGTAACAAGGGCCCCGACGTGTAGAGAAAAAAAATCACAAAATCTTCCAATAACGTCAAATTGTTATTGGTAAAAGGCCCGTTGTGATGAAAAATAATGAATAGGTATTTAATTTATCGCAGTCTAGAAGGCTTTAAAATTTCAAGCTCGCTTCGCTCGCTCGCATGAAGAAGACTAGTCGTAGTCTAGAAGGCTAGAATTTTTCGAGCTTTTTTAGTGTTCGCTGCACTCGGTTTCATAGGGCCCCCAAACAATTTTGATTCAGGGCGTTATTAGGCCTAACTACGCCACTGTTGTGAGTGCAAGCAAAAATGAGCTTAGTGGTGATCAGGCGGAAGTGTCCGCCATTGTACACCTCTACCCAAACCTTCGAGAACTAAAGGCGTGATGTTATGTTATGAATTGAATAGGCTGACCGTTCTTTGTAGCGGTTTTTGCAGTGTACCTGTGACAGTTTGGGGACGTACTACACAGTTCACTGAGGGTTTATCACTTTCACGCTTATGTCCTAAGTGATAAGGTTGAAAGTGATCGACCGTCAGTCAATTAGGTGGTACCTACTTGATATTGGAGTCACGCGTTTGTTTGCTAACCCACCAAATTGTGCCTATATTGATCTGGGCAAACCCATAGATTGCACAAGACAGAGAGGTTTAGAAGGAGAAATGGGAAACCGCTGCCCAGTAGTGGGACACGGTATAGGCTAAAAAGATCAGACTTTTCACTTCCCTCCTACGGAATGGGAAAGGTTTTTTCATAACTAATATGAGTAATTAAGTACCATGTAGATGTTTTATTTTAGTAGTGCCTATCATCATCATCATCAGCCTATAATGTTCCCACTGCTGGGACACAGGCCTCCTCTCTAGGAGAGGGAATGGGCCTATACTTATCTCTAATTTTTTAATTGTTTTTTTTTCTCTTTCTACATTGTGGTAGTGATCACATAAAGAAATAACATTATCACTCAAGACTGAGTAATATCTAAATTGATTTGAAAAGATAGTCCATGGAGTTTCTTTCTCATTCGTCTCCATGAGATCTACACTTTGGAATGGTCTACTTACAGTGCATTCACAATTCACAGTTATTTTGGTTGTGGCTGTACTGTAGATATTTTAGTCTTTTCAAAAGTGCTTCAGTTTTGAATTTGAGTACATGAACCACAAATAAAACATGATCTTAGTTAAATTGTTCAAATATAAAGTAGATTAACGTTACAGTTAATAAATGCCCCACAGTTCCCACGCTACATTGATAAGTATCGCTGCCGGATGTTATGTGTCTTGGCCTGATAATTATGACGTCATCAAATAGGTGAAGTTAGAAGTGCACACTCAAGCCTTTAGCGATACCAGACCTCCTTTAGAGTATATATGTTCTGTGTACCAGACTGCACAAGTGACTGGCTTTTAGTGATTAGATTTTGCCAGAGACAGCGTTTGTGTAGTGTATTATATTACATGTTTTTAGGATTCCATACCCGAAGGGCCATTAATAAGCCTCCGAATCCGCGGTCCGTCCGTCTGTCTGTCAGCGGGCTGTATCTAATGATCCGTAATAGGCACAGAAATTTTCACAGAATGTGTAATTTTGTTGCCGCTATCACAACAAATATATATATATTCTTAGTTCTTATTCTTTATTGCACACAAATTAAAAAATATGCATACAAATTGGAATGGTATAACTTATGTACAATGGCGAGCTTAACCCAGAATTGGGTTTTCTTACAGCAAACCAAATTTTGATTATGAGAATTGCAAAAGAGGATACACTTATGTGCATTAACATTAAATTCTGTTATAAAAGAAAACAAAAAAAAAATAGTTCATTTTAAAAACTAAACTACATTATGATATACGTAATACATACAGTACATATATAAATATACATACATATTGATTATGTTGACAGGAAATGCTCCTTTATTCCTTTCCTGAACACTTCTAACGAAGGGCTATCCCGCAAGGAGTGTGGAAGTGAATTCCATAGACGCACAGCACGAACAGTGAAAGATCCATCATACCGACTTGAGGAGTGGGGAGGGAAGCGAAGGAGAAGAGATGATGATGAGCGACAAGGTTTACCTCTAGGGACAAGGTATTCAAAGCGTTCCCGAAGATACGAAGGAGCCTTGGAACTGTGAAGAATGGAAAATAGAAAAGAAAGAGTGTGACAATCTCGACGCTGCCGAATAGGTAGCCACTTCAGCTGCTTCTGCCTCGTTGGTCTAGTGGTCGCAAGCGCGCCTGCTGAGCATGAGGTCCTGGGTTCGATTCCCGGGTCGGGCAAAGAGCTTTTGGGTTTTTCCATCTGGAATTTCTCAATAGCAGCTACGGAGTCTGGATTTGTGCCCGGTTGATGGCAATAGGCTCGCCCCCTATTACATGGGACTTTAAAACATAACTGGCGAAATGTGGGTGTACTATTAGGTACACTTCTGCCTAACCCTTCGGGGATTACAGGTGTGATTTTATGTTTATGTTTTTTATGTTCAGCTGCTTCCGAAATTCCGACACATGGTCGTACTTACGAAGCCCGAAAATGGAGCGGATACACAGATTCTGCAGACGTTCGAGCTTATTAAGAAGTTCCTCAGTCGCGTCAAGGAAAGAGACATCAGCATAGTCTAGAAGAGGAAGAAGAAGAGACTGAGCAAGAGTAATTTTAGTTTCAAATGGCAGAAACTTCTGAAGTTGCTTAAGAGACCGATACGAAGAAAACACCCTCCTGCTTACTTCAGCAATGTGAACATGCCAAGATAGGTTGCAGTCCAAGAATATGCCTAAATCTATAACTTTCTTGGAGTAGGCTATAGCGATACCATCGTAAACAACAGGAGGAAGGGACTGATGATTCAATAAGTTGATGAAGTATCTGCCACCAATAATGAGAGCTTGTGATTTTATTGGGTTAACTAACAGTCCAAAACTATACTGTCTTTATTTTCTATATATAATATAGAAAATAAAGGAGGCTGCCCTACCACGATGGTACGGAACCCTTCACGCGCGAGTCTGACTCGCACTTGGCTGATTTTTTTTATACAGGTTTCCAGGATGAAATTAAGCGTATACCTTTTACCAGGTCCAAGCTACTTATCACTCAAATCCTGTAGTTTAGGTGTAACAGACAGAGCTACTTTCGTATTCATAAAACTAGTATGGTTAAACAAAGTGTAACAGAACAAGCACAATACCTATTGTGGTAGGTGGTAATTCAGACCATACAACTAACTTCCCCTAAGGAAAAATTGCGTCAGCCGATACGATATTTTGCATGGAAAGTTTAATTTTTCAACCCAAATTTCTACTAAAATCTCCACATAAGAGACATTGCGCTTTTCTGTTACACTCTGTATATGGAAATATGAATTAGTGTTAACTGTGACGGCTTGTCTACGAATAATCGTATTACTTAGCGTGGGTGCCGTGAAAGGCGACTATAATAGCCATTCGCGGGGACAATGGAGGTCATGGGGCCGATGTTAGCCGTTAAAAATTACCACCAAGCGATTACTTGATCTACAAACTAAAGATTATTCATGCCTAAACCCCTAATTTTGTAAACACGAACTGTTGACATGCGTCATTCTATCTAAGTTTGAAAATCCATACTATTATTAAAATGCGAAAGTAACTCTGCCTGAACAGATGTATGAACGTGGACGAGGCAAAAGGAGTATAGTAAGGATCGCAGCAGCTGGCGTTCTGTGGTTTCAGCCTCTACTGAGAAAAGGTGTGAGTTTCGTGTATGTAATTCTGCCTATTACCTTTTCACGCTTTAACAGCTGATTAGATTTCAACTAAACTTGGCAGACAGGGAGGACCATGACTTGGGTAGTTGGATTAGTATAAAATATAATTTACGTACGAGTGCAAAGTAGATATAAACCATCCTCTTGAATCACTCTATCTATTAAAAAAACTCGCATCAAAATCCGTTGCGTAGTTTTAAAGATCTAAGCATACATAGGGACAGACAGCGGAAAGCGACTTTGTTTTATACTTGTAGTGATGAAGTGATGATACGTATCTGAGTAGTACGTTCCTGTGGAATAATTTCCGATAACGCGGATGATTTTCGCGGGGCAACCGTGGCCAGAAATTGCACAGAACAGAGATGTTTGGAGGGGGAAACGGTAGGCTTATGTCCAACAGTGAGACACAACGTATGCTATCAAAAAAACGCGCATGAAGAGGTGGGCGAAAGCGAGTGTGTAATAAATAGTGTGAATCTACATTGATAATTAGTAATTTGTCAGCTTCGTACGTCACACTATATTTATCACTCTTTTATAGAACAACCAAAAAGTTCATGCATGACTGTTTTTCTTTTTTAATAGATGTGTCGTGTATTTCTGAATAAAGGTCCCATTTTAAAGTGATGCATCATGTTATCAGTGTAATACATCTTTTAAAATAGTGCTCTTTTTTACCAGAAGTATTTCGTGAAATGGTCAACAATTTCGATAAACAAACTTGAAAATTTTAATAGTTTCAATGGGAGGTATAAAAGGAATTAACCTTTTGAGCGCTACGGATAAAACCACCAATGGGACGAAAAGCAATGATTAATTGGCTATCGATAAGATGTTGGAATCCCTATTTTTTTTTTGGAAATTGTCGATTGGTGTGGGAGGGGATGCTGATGTGTTTACGTGGAATCAATGAAAACAAAGTGTGCATGTATGAGATTAATTTTGAATTGGGCGTTAGCGTAAATGTTAGGTCAACGGATAAAATCATTTCAAAACTCTGGAAGATATTTTTTTTTAATTCGAATTTATCTGACAGATGTCTAACTGGTTACAGGAACAGCCTTATCATTTATCAAGTCAAGAGTTCCACTGATGTATTTACTTATTAATTAATAGACACTGCGTGCCCGTTGGCAGGGTCCTTTACAAATATCACTTCTCAAATAAGACTCAAAATAAATAATTACATACATCCATAAACTGACGCCTTTTTCCCATGGGGGTAAGCAGAAGCCACAGAACTCCGCCTACCTTGTCTTTAAATCTATACTTAGGTACTAATAATAATATTATAAAGTGGAAATATTTGTATTTTTGTATGTAATGAATAAACTTAACTACTGGACCGATTTGAAAAATTCTTTCAGGAATGGATAGCTACATTATCAGCTGGTAACATAGGCTATATTTTATCCCCGTACTCCCACGGGAACGGGAACTACGCGGGTGAAACCGCATGACGTCCGCTAGTAAATAATAAATCAATTTACCTGGGACAAGGCCTCCTCCTGCTGCGGATCTCTGTCGGTGCGCACGGCCACCTCCACCGTCATGGCCCGAGCCAGGATGCGCTCCGCATACCGGCTAATGTCATCCTTATCACCTGGACAATGCATTCATAACATACATAAACAGATAAATTTTAGGACTCACACACCCTCCTCACTGTGAGGCAACACAGGCCAAGTGCAGTAATGGATGACACTTGTTTTTTTTAATTTTGGTTGTAAAACATTTCTCTTGATAGCGAATAGAAATGGTATTTGAAAATGCAGACATTTGCAGCATGAAATTTAAGATTGGGTTAACATGCTTTGAGTAGTATAATGTTTTCATAATGTGACTGCAGCAGGCCAGCTTCTACCCGACATCTTGAAAACATTGTTTTTCCAAAAGAAGCTTATAATATTGGATCAACACCATAACCTGCCCCAATATTTATAAATCCTTCCTATTGTACAGCATGTTGTAGTGACATAATATGCACAAAACAAATTAAAATATTACACTGGATATTTCCAGAAATAAATAGAAAGCTCATAAAAATGTTTAACAATACACATAACAGCTCTAAGCTTCCTATTTAATTTACAAGGTCTTCTTACATTCAGACACATCACCCAGCAGTTCGGAATGCTTGATACTGTCAAGGGTGGACAGCAAGGAGTCACGCTCTTCCTCAATACGGACCGTGTCACGCCGCAGCCGCTCCACTCGCATCTCCACTTGATCTAGTATGGCTATCAATCTGTAGGACAACAAATCCGTTTTATATGGTACTAGCTGACCCGCCCAACTTCGTTTGCATCACATATTGCAATTAAATAATATTTTGACTACCTCCCTACCCTACCCTACCTACCATACCCTACCTACCCTACCCTACATACCCATAAACCATCTACTAAATAGTCCAAACAAAGCCTAAACATTTGGTTTGGATAGGTGAGCCCGTTCTTGAGTGAAGCCTTAGAGTGAAAACCTCGTAAGAGTAAAAGTAACTTTTCAGGAGGAACAAAGTTCGGTGTCTTTTATATTTTTTATTGATTCCTATTCGTAATTAATAAAAAGACACCGTAAAATTTTACTTATTAGTCTATAAGATATATATCTGCGGGCCAAAGTTGCCTCGAAATAGATGAACATTGTTGTTGTTTACACTTACGAGGTTTTCACTCTAAGGCGTTGATATATAGATTGAAAAGAGAATTATGGAAGGAGACATGCTGCAACGAAAAGAGCAGGGGAATGATGAATAGAATAAACATGATCAGTCTATTTCCTGTGCTGGGACACAGTCATCCTCTCTATGGAACAAGATACACCTTATAGGTTCAGTGCATGTTAGTAGGAGTCACATGTATGTATGTCAGTTGCCAGTACCAGTGAATGATGAATGATAAGTGGCAATTGGACATAGTTAAGCAGAAAGGACTCAATCCCCATTAACTCACATATGGATTGAGTCCTTTCTGCTTAACTGCTCAAAACACTTGCTGAAAAGTGGTCATTGCTGTCTAAAACACCTGATTAATCTTTACACCATTTTGATGGTTGTATAACCTGCTCCACAAATTCACAAAAATAGATTGGAGTGGTTTGAATCACTGAATTTTAATATGATTTGAGCACTTTAATCATCAAATACATCCATGTTTAGGTGTCCCAAAGCGTTGGTTGGGTAATGTTAAGTTACTGCAAGTGCTGTGAGTATAATAAAATGTCACTCTTTCTTAGTGAATGCACACAAATACATGCATACAAGGCAAAAAAGAAAAGCTCTAAGGGTCATCATTGATTAGATAATTTGGTGACTTTGTTACATTTTTGGGTAAAACACAGATTCATTTCTCAACAAATTAAAAGAGAAGAAATACAATGAATATTTATGGTAGCTTAATTAAGTATTCACTGAACAATTGAAGCAACATTACTATGGCTCTTATCTGTACTATGTGGTGTAACAAAAAGATAACTCGTCTGTATTTATCAATGACTTCTCACACAAGATGTCAGTATGTCCACCATGCCTATAGTTACATTTATAAGCCTGCCCTTTTATGGAACCACTTAACAGTTAGCAGAAAAGGCCGACAAGCTCTAACATTGTCAGAAAACATCGTAGTTTAATTAATTATAAGCCATAGAAACTTAACTGCTGCGTGGGTGTGCACTTTTTATAATATTTTCGAAACGATTGGCGTTGACCTTTTTTGGACGCTCACCACGTGCTCTGCAACCTCGCACTCGTCAGGCTACCCTCACTTATGGTCTTTTACGTGCACTTTTCGTGTAAAGTTACCTGTCTTTCGGCGCCTGTGTCCCGAACGCCGCCGATTCGTCGATGAGAGGCAGCCGTGAGCCCTCACCGGTGTATAAATCCACTGCAAATTGATCCACCTCCATAGTGTCGTTATCGTTTCCTCTAAATGCGGCCAGTTTTCTTTACTATAAACCTCCAGAGATTTCGCACAAATGTACAATTATTAAACAAACAAGAGGAACAATTTTCACCCAAGACGTCAAAATCAAACTAACCAAAACAAATTGAGTGACGTTTCTCAAATTCTCTTGAACTTTCCGAAAAAAAAAAACAAGAACAACTGTCATAAACCAACTTGACATTTTGAACAATCGAGTTACAGTTTAAGCTAATTTGATTTTGAACTTTATCGTTTCACAGTTAAGAGCTATAATTGTTTTCCGCAAAATCCCCGCCCACTGCAAAATCCAAAAACAAGGATGAATCATAGACCGTCATTTTTTTTTTAATAACAGATAAGATACCGCTTCTGTTGTCTAGTACTAAGTAGGAAAGTAAATAAAAAATCCTGTCTGAATGATTTTGATGGCTATTTGCCAAATTGTTTGATGATGCATAACGAAGACAGGTCCAAATGATAGATGACCGGTAAACTTTACCAGTTAATTGATAAATCTGCGACGTGCGAGTATTTAGGTGTACAAGGATGTTTTGGCGAGCGGCCAAAATCAAATAAATTGTTTTTTCAATTCTTTTTCACAAGTAAAATTGTTAGTTATAAGCCCGCCAACGGGTCGACTTCGTATATTTACTTCTAGGGATTCCTGAGTAGCCACATCCACCCACGGCTCTGTGTTTGTTTTTATAAAGGGTGACTCTTAACGAAGCCGAAAGGCACTTGTTCTCTCCGTCATTGTGATCACTTGTTTGTTCTAGACCATACCTGGGAACCTTCTAGTTACGGAGATATTGGGGGTCAAAGTTCCAACTTTTACACAAGTTTTTTTTTTAATAGATGTTTTTAATGTATTTTTTTGACACCTTCACGATCCCCGTACTATTCAATCCATCCATCAACACAATGTTTTGAATGCGTTACATTGAGTCCTACCGTAAAACGTGATTTTTCACCCCAAAAAAAGTCGTTTCCCAGCAATAATTTTTGCGTAAAGTTGCTTAATTTTATGTCATAACGCTTGGTTAACACGTTCGCTGCCACCCCCGCACCGGTGCGGGGAGGGGTGTCCATGCGAGAGGCCGACCACGCACCGGTGCGGTCTCGCGCCTTAGTAGATTCATACACTCAGTTTGGCGCCGGCACTGGGCCAAGAACGTTGTGTTTGAAGCGGCACTGCGCTTGAAATTTTAAATTTTCGTAACGTGTTTTTGGTTTTTTCGTATGTTTGACGGTTGAGTGTTTATGCAGAAATAAATATCAAGTAAAATGGATTGCGAAGAAGGCCCTTCTAGGCCTAAAAGGCAGCGAAAACAGGAGTCAGCATCAGAGAGTGAAGGTGAGGAGCACCCCTTAGATATCGAATTACGCTCTCCAGCACGTCAATTAGTGTCACCTACAGCTCAGGATCAAGACCTGCAGCCAAACTCACCATCTGTATCAGACACTCAAGGTCAAGCCCAGCTGAACCAACCCTCTGCAGTAGGCTCAACCGCTGAATGGACTACAACTGGCGAGATGAGAGAAATTTATTTTACAAAATCAAACGAATTTTATGGTGAAATTGCAGGAGCAAATCCTATTGATTATTTTAATTTTTTTTTTACTGAAGATTTTTTGACGATGATTTGTACTGAGACAAATGCACAGGCACAGAGGTTGATAAGTAGACATAATCAGGAAGTTTCAAGCAGACGAAGTAGAGATTTTGCCAGGATTTCTGGATGGAAACAGGTCACTGTCTGCGAGCTGAAAATTTTCCTTGGTTTGCTGTTCCACATGGGAACTATCCCTCTCAGTCGTTTACAGGATTACTGGAAAAAAGATAGGCTGTTTTCAATTCCAATTTTTGGGAAACAAATGAGCAGAAACAGATTTCTCCTCATACTGAGATGTTTGCATTTTACCTCAGAGGAAGAAAGTGAGGATCCAATGTTCAAGGTTAGAAGTGTCATTGATTACTTCAACAACAAAATGACTGAATGTTATTATCCTGCAGCACAATTATCTCTGGATGAAAGTATGGTGCTATGGAGAGGGCGACTGAGTTTTCGGCAGTTCATCAAAAATAACCGCCACAAATACGGCATAAAGTTATATATGCTAACTGAACCAGATGGATTGGTATTGAAGTTCCGTGTTTATGCAGGTGGAAAAGATACAGACGTATCTGGGAAGGGTCACGCTGAGAAAGTTGTCATGGAGCTGCTTCAGGGAAAACTAAATAATGGCCACGAATTGTACATGGACAACTTTTATAATAGTTTTGGTTTGGCGAAGAAGCTGCTTGATCACAACACCTATTGTACGGGCACTCTACGTAAAGACTTGAAAGAAAATCCTCAGGAAATCAGGAAAAAAAATATTAAGAAAGGAGAAAATATCTCAATGTTTCGTGAAGGAGTGCATGTTGGCGTGTGGAAAGATAAACGCGTTGTGACGTATATTACTACCCAGTATAAAGACAGAATGGTTCCAGTCCAAAATAAACGTGGCCAAGTTACTCAAAAGCCAGAAGCTATCTCGAAATATAACGATTACATGTCAGGAGTAGACATGCAAGATCAGCTTCTAGCGTACTATCCTTGCGAAAGAAAAACTTTACGCTGGTATCTGAAATTAGCCATCCACACATTCCAATTACTTTTCTTGAATTCAATGAAGATGTACAATAAATATTCAGGGCAACGTAAAATGTCTCTCTATGATTATCGCATGAATGTCATAAATGCTCTGCTGCCCGAAAATGTACCAGGAAATAGACCTTCAAATACCCAAACTCATAAAATAAAGAAAGCCACTGAAACTACTTCAAATGGGCGTCTCAAACGAAAGACATGCCATCAGTGCACCAAGAATAAAAAGCGTACTGACTCTCCTTGGTATTGTGACACCTGTCCTGACAAACCTGGACTTTGTGTGGAATGTTTTGAAAATTACCACTCAGAACTTCCTCTGTAAATGTTATAATTCATGGTTTTATAACTTTTTTAAATATGACATTGTTGATTGATAATTTCTGCGTTTTTCTCTGATTGTTTTTGTTTTATAAGATATTTTATTCACATTGATGCCAAAGTGTAACGCCGTTTCTAAGTAAAGTTCAATTAGAAAATATTTATTTGTTTTACTTTTCTCTAAATTAATGTTGATTTTGCAGTTTATTTCATTACAAAAATGCAAGAAGTATCTAATATAAACCACATTTAAATAAATAAAAGCGTATTATTCCTAATTAACCATAAAAACGTAATAAATTCATAACCCGCACCCGTGCGTTCTTTGGCACTGAGAATGAAAATTTCATTCCCAGTGCCTAGCACGCACCGGTGCGGTGTAGTTGCCCTCCTCATTTAAAATACTGTAAAATATTATATAGATAATTAAGTATAATTACAATCTTATATAATCACTTTAAAGTCGATCAAACAAAAAAATATATTTGGCCTCCCGGTGACCTTCAATTTTTGCAAGTGGCAGTCAACCTGTTAACGGCTTCGTGAAGTCTGTTTACACACTGTATAATTGATTTAGTCGCTATCATCATAGGGTGAACCCGTGTACGAAGTTTTAGATTTTTTTATAAATAAATGGATTTCTGTTTTGGAATAAAACATCAACATTATTTACAAATACTTTATTTTTATCTTATAATAAAAACAGAAGTAAGCTATAAAAACATAAAGTTGATTAATTTGTGTTAAATTACAAGCAAACAAGACTGCTCGTATTATGGCGTAACCACACTTGCTGATACATTACAATAACTAAAACAAAGAAACAAATTCTTCTGGTTTCTTCTAATTGACGGATTCAATCTCAGTGTAGTCGAGACATAAGGGACGGATACATACTAGTATAATAGCTATGGCCGTCTACCCTTATGGGTATAAAAGTTTAAAATATGATATTACTTGTACCATATGTGTTCCTGGCTAAGTATAGTTACGGTGAGTAGTAATCGGTATGGGTTTCACTCACAGTTACTAAACCATTTCTGTAATATTTACGTTAGTGTCAACAGGCCTGTTCATTTATATTGACTATACAAGGTGTAAACAGACTCTTCACGAAGCCGACAACCAAGCATTATGTACATCTAACTAAGTAACTTTACGCAAAAATTAGTGCTGGGTAACAACTTTTTTTTGGGCTGAAAAATCACGTTTTACAGTAGGACTCAATGTAACGCACTCACAACATTGTGCTAATGGATGGATTTAATAGTAAGGGGGTCCTGGGGGTATTTAAGTAAAAATCTTACATTGAAAACATGTATTTAAAAAAAACTTGTGAAAAAGTTGGAACTTTGACCCCCAAGATCAGTGGAATAGACCAATAATTTTGGGTTATTTTTTACAATTAAAAAGTTTTAAGTGTCTTGATTCGGTTTACTGTGTACGCACTACGGCTAGTCAAGCTATGAAAACAGTTTATGCGGATATCTTATTGCACAGGAAATCTATACAAAGCGAGGCCAAGTTTGACTGGAAACGTACAGCTTCATGCGCCACCGTGTGTACATAATCTCGTTGTAGCAAACAAGGACAAAGTAATGTTGACTCTAACGTAAATCAGGCACACACATTCATTTATCTTAAAAATCAAGGAATCGTTATAACCGCATCTATAAGTACAAAAATATAACAATAAATAAATCTCTGATTCATAATGAACAAATAACAAATACAATACTGACACTTGCGTTGGAAATAAAACAATTTTCAAATAAAATTAAATTTGCACATTTAGTTTTTACATTAGAATATCTTAACTATTCTTTTTTGTTAATATATTTTTTATTTTACATTTACAGGGAATAAAATTATAATTTTATGTGTAGTCATATTCTGGAACGTTCAACCTCCAATATAATTTACTAGGTGTCAGACATTTTATTGATATACAAGGTGGAAGATGAGACACATTCCAAACATTCCATTGTCAAATTTCCTCATTCGATTTTTAAATTAACCTTCAACATTTTATGGTTTAAAATAATTTGGAGAAATTTGACAGTTGGTGGTAACTTAGTGTACTAGTGACTGAGTACATGATTCTGCACTCATACATACATTTTTTTTCATAGTTGTTGGTTGTTTTCATCGTTGGAGGATGGTTGGAGGGTTACTGACGTGCGGTCACTCATAAGTAGATTTCATCCGAGTACCTAACGGCTAGTCGGCAGCCGTCATAATTAATGACAAATATTTTAATATTTCACATTTAGATCATGCTATAAAGTAAATAGTCACTACTTTCTGAAAACACATTCGTTTTTATTGAAGCTTTTTACTCGCCAAATGGAGCCTGTATTGTAGTGGATACAGGAAATAGCCTATCTATTAGATGGCCATAATGGATCATATTCTATTCTACTTAAGGTGGTTGCGTCAAGGTAGCCCGCGAAATTCAAATTTTCTTACGTTTTTTGCAATTTTCAGATGAGTTTGGTTTTGGGTTTTGGTGGTGGGATGATTTTCACGGTTGTAATTCTGTAACTACATACGCGTTACTGGCGCGACACATTTTTCATCAACGTACAACCTGACACTGACCTGCAAATTACAAAAAAACGTAAGAAATTTGAATTTCGCGAGCTACCCTGACGCAACCACCTTAAGCGTTATCACATATGTAACTTCAAAAGAGAAAGAACGTCACAATATATTTTTACAACACAATACATTACAAATGGCATTGTAACATTTCTGGAAAATTATATCATACAAGATTTTGTCCGCGGTTCGGCTTCGCTCGCGTTATGCTCGAAAATTATCCCACGGGAAAAATAAAATGTTTAAATATAGCCTATCACCCCCTGGGATAACGTTACTTTTCATTAGTAAAAGAATATTTGGAATTAGATCAGTAGTTCGAAAAATTCCCATCCAAACTTACCTCCTTATAATATTAGCATAGATTTCATCAGATTCTTTTTTAAAGAATATGGCAGATAATACCTATGTGCACACTAAAATTTACCCTAATGGCCATTTCCCTATCCACAGCCAATACAACAGTTTAAAATAAGAACATTCTACATAACGTCTAGTAAAGCTCAAATCCGGAACGACAAACATACGTCTATCTCTATCGCTCTAATGGTAGATATGGCGTGTGCGAGTGAGACGACTTTCACTTGCCGGTCCACTCGCTGATGCGGCCGTTTTCGAAGGAAAGGTTCTTCCTAGGTAGAGGAACTAAAGTACCACGTTTGACGATTCCCATGTCTTCACCGGGGTAATACTGAAAATATTTAATTTTGAATATTATTGCCATTGTAGGATAGTATTTATAAAAAAAAAAACGTATGATTAAATTCGGTAAGTTTAGAAAAAAATGTTGCATCGTCAAAAAATATAGTATATTTGTTGACGTTGGAACCAGAGTGATCTAGGACGCAACAGTATGTGAGTGCATCGCATTAATTAGATCAGTATGTCATGGAAGAATTATGATTTTTCAATGCCATTGTGTTATAGTCTGTACTGGTAAAAATGTCACTTAGGTCACTGTGGTTCCATCATCGTCATTTGTGGTCTTAGTAAATTGATGAAGCTTGTAGTCTTAATAAAATTCGTTAAGAAAAAAAATATATTATTACCTGACACTGTGAGACAAACTTCAATATGTCTGACCGTATGAATTCGTTGTCCTCTTTCACTTTCTCTAATCTGTAAATATGAAAATATTAATAATATAGGAACATTTATTTTACTCCTCTGTACTTCGGAAGGCATAGACAAAAACTGGCCTTGTTATGAAATTGTCTATGGCCGTCGTTTCAGGACAGGTGTTAAAAAAATCAGCCTTACAGACAACAGTCGCTACGCTACCAATATTTTATTTTTTACATTTATCCTTACTAGGAATTTCTCACGTGTCGTGGGTGCGTTTAAAAAGATTTAAACACATAAAAGAAAAGCCACACCCGAAACAACTAGGTAGTTGTTTCGGGTGTGGCTTTAGATCTATTGTTCGTGCGGGGAGCGAACCAGCGACACGCAGCGTTGCAGCCAGTCGCTCAGCCACTGCGCCAACCGTGCAGTGCCCTACTTGATAAATGCCGCGTCGATTAGACTGGGACTGACTTTAAAATAGTTAAGAAAGTGAAAATTGTATAGCTGGAGAAAAGCTGCCATATTCAAAATATGTAGAAAAATATAAGTACTCACAGTTCAGGCTTCGCTATTCGGTCTACTATGCACTTGCAAATCTTCTCACACAACGTCTCGTCAAACAGCGGAATACCGAACTGCAGATCTATTATCGTCCACCTCTGAAATAGGGAAGTTAAAGACCATTTTTAGCATGCAATGAGCACGAGCAGGGGTTGATACAGAGTGTTACGAACAGCCCTCCGAAAACTGACAGGGTGCATTCAGCTCCTTAATTTGAATCTCATATTCCACCAGAATGTTTCTCAGAAAAAAATACGTAAATAATACGACTAAAATAAAAAAAACCAACAATGGATATTGAAATACTCTAACGACCGACGCGTGAAATCAGCTGTTTACTTTCTGTCTAGCTATAGAGTTCATCGAAATCGTCAAAAATTTACTTTTCCTAAAACTCGATATGCCATGGTTAGACATTCTAACAGCAAATAACGGCGGTCTTTAAAAATATGTTGTAGAATTAGGGTAAACAGGCCTCAAAATAAAACAGACATACGACGTTGGCGAAGATTTCATCCGAAACCAATGTATGTTCCATGATTATGTACATTATTTTATACCATAAATTGTTGATAGTTAAGTTCAAAATCGAATGAGGAAATTTGACAGTTTGTAGTAACTTGATGCGCTGCCGATAATACATCCATTTTCAATTGATATTATTTCCACTTGAAAAAATATTAACTGTATGCTTATGCAAAATTAACTTGGTTACAGAACAACTTTTACTGTAGAGCAAACTAAACTTTAAATGGCGTCTCCCCACAAAGAATGGCCCACCTTCCATCTTGCACTGCATGTCACCTGCGCTCTTGATGATCTATTTACTGCAGCAGTGAGCGGGGTTCGCGTGGCTGTGTTTTGGACTAAACATATTTAAACTTTTTGCCATCGATACGCTAAGAAGAAGAATAAGAATTAAAGTTATTTTTCCAAAAACACATTATAGTATACATTTTGCAAATGCAGAAAAGGTAATTTAAAAACAAAAAATATGCCTACATACCTCTGGTCTACAAGCCTCATCATCCGAAACATAGTGCGCTGTATCCACCCCACTGTCGCCCTCTGCGGCCGACATCTCCGTCAACTTGTCGGTCAACTGCGTGAACATCGAGATCGACTCCTCCGCGGGACTCAACAGATCGTCCAACTGGTTGACCGACTTCTTGTTCAAATTCTCACTGCTGACCGATGAGGAGTGAATCGGGACCAAATCGTCGGAAAGAGCAATAGACTCTTTGCTGGTTGAGTTCTCCTTGGAATGTTTCTTTTCTAAGTCTTCGATACTGGCTGAAGATGAATGTATGGGTACTAAATCGTCGCTGTTAGCTATGGACTCTTTGCTGTGGGCGTGTTTTGTGACGTCATCAAGTGCTAGATTGTCTAATTCATCGCACAGTAACTGGCCACATTCGACGCTTGTAAAGCCATTTGCTGGAGAACTGTTCTTGCTCTCGGTAGTAGGGGTGACGGCGAAGTGTGACTCTATGGGGGATTGTAGCCTCGTCAGGGTTTTGGAGTACTCTTCAGAGTACTTTTCGGTAGAATCTGTTGAAGATAAGGAGACTTCGCTGACTGGCTTCGCCATGCCACAATGTTCTTTCAATTTCTTTCGTTGTGGTACTGTGAAAAGAGTTTTGAGTAAGTTAACCAATTAATTTGATTTTGTTACAAATAACAAAATCAAATTAATTGGTTCTGCTCGCAATTGCTTCTGCTGTGTATGAGATCCGGGGTTCGATTCCCATGTTTGGCAAAGTTTTATTGAGTTTCTCTATCAGGAATTTCTCAATAGCGGTTTCGGAGTCTGGATTTGTGCCCGGTACATCGTATTAGGTATAATGGAATACCGAATACCGGGATCCTAAAATACCCGAATCCCGCAAGCAATATGCGGGACTAATCTCACTCGTAAATTGTGGGACTGTAGATAGACAAACTGGGTTGTTCCTACTAGTGTAGGTAAAACTCTGCCTAACCCTTCGGGGATTACTGGCGTGATGTACGTGATGTAATGTCATGTTATGTATTACCTAGTTGTACTGTAGCTGGCGGCTTGGCACAGCCCAGGTCTGGTACGCCGATGTCGGCCAGCGTCACGTAGCCCACCGAGCGAGTTAGTCTCAGCCGTTTCAGTAGTCGACGTAGGCCCGCGTGACGGGACCACATCGCTTGGGACTCTGAAAGGAAATTTAGGAAAAATATTTTGAACTTAAGCCAAAGGTGAAGGGAGAAAGGGGGTGAAGCCAAGAGCTTTCTTCGCTTTCGATTAACTTTCAGCTGGAAAAAGCAAAAACTCACCTGCACAAGTGTCAGCTTCCGGCGGGAACATAAGATGTCGGAGCGGCGCGGGCTGTCGCACGCCGAGCGCCTGCAGCAGCACGGGCCCGCGCCGCAGCGCCGTGTTGGCCGCCAGCAGCGCGGGCGCCGCGGGCAGCGCCCCGGCCGCCGGGCCCGCGCCCTCCAGCGCCGCCTCCGCGCCCCACCACGCCACCGACAGCCGCGAGTAGCCCAGCAGCAGGCGGGGGACGCCGCGCAGTTGGGTGCCTGGGACATACGAGTCTTTTATGGTAAATTCCACACATTTTTGAACTGTATTTCTTGCGAATCTATTATATATATAATATATACCCTACGTTTTGTCAACTAAATAAGTTTGACGCATTAGAAACCTACGTTAACCTTGGTTTCAGTGGCATTCTTTACAACGTACAGGAGCAGCAACATTTGAACACTCCAACAGAATGGACATCAGCACCGCACTTGCACTGGTTGTTGTATTAAGAAATCTGACGTGATTCCTACAACAATTGAAGCTGGACTGAAGCCCACTTCAGTACAATGCGAGGACGCAAACACGTGTTAAAAAAATAAAGAAGAATTTTATCAGACGTTAGAATAAACTTACCCTTCATAAGCAGTAAGGTCGGTGGTCCATACCCTGCAACATGGTACAAGTACAGCCGCATCCACGGCGTGTGGGCCTCCGGGGGCGCCGGCCCCACGTGCGGCAGGGACCCCGCCGCGGCACCCGCGCGGGCTTCCCGACACAATGGCGCTGTTGATATGGCGAGTCTATAATAAAGAATAATAAAGACATTTTAATTGAGGGAAAAACAAGTAACAAGTTTTATTTTTGTAAGCCTGAACTGTCCCACTCCTGGGAAAAGGCCTACCCTCACACCTTCCACTTATCGATGCTGCGCCTCTTGTCGCCAATTAACGAGAAAGCCATCTTCTCCGCGAACCCGTCTAGTTCAAATGCATGATCTAATAATTTGTCCCTTGAAATATTCCTAGAAATACTAAACTCCTGGATAAATGAACGCGGACACGAGTTTCCATCGTATTTTATTCGTTTTGATTCATTAAGGGAGTTTGTATTTAAAGGTAGAATTTCTTCAATCTGATTATCGATCAATGTAATTTTGTCACTTTTATACATTTTACGAAATGTTTTAAAATATTTTCCAGAAATGACAATGAACGTCAAGCTGTCAAGCTTATTTCTTTCTCTTAGATTTTATGTACCAGCCTGTCAATGAAGGTTGCATTAGGATGTATTACTAAAAAAACATTTATATCGTTTTGGCTAGTCTAAATCTAGTTTTTATATTACCAAACTATATAAATTAATAATTAAAAACTATTAAACTAAAATAAATAAACTAACAACAAACTATAAAAGGGCATCGAAAAACTCCTCCTCAACGCTGTCAGCTGGTAATGTTCCCAAGAGACTGGCGGCGTTGCCATGTTGTATGACACTTAGCCTCTGGCCAAGGTAAAAGCCAGCCCTTGGGTCACGGGAAGCGTCAACTAGGCGTTTCGAAATTTCCTTAAATAGGCTATGAACACTCGGACCCCACGGCCCCAGCGTTTCAACCCCAAACGGCTCGAAAATATAATTACCACAGAGGTTTCTATATTTTTATATCGAATTACGTTTGTCTACTGATTAATGGAATACTAAATGATAATTATAAATTTCTTAACGCACTCTCGGGTTATGACGTTTTATATGTCTTGGCCGACTGCACCTGGCAGGTCAGATGATTATATGGCTACAACAACTTAAATCGTAAAACCAAGCGGATAATTGCTGCAACTAATGGAAGATTCAAATTCCCTATAAAAGGAAGCGCTGATGTAGTTCAATCAGTTTTCGGCGAGATTTCAGTAGCGAGTAACTAGTACGGTGAAGTCCACTCCACTAAAAGTCCACAAGTGATCAGGGCTCCAGTTTTGCGATATGTGGCCCCACGTTCACAAGTAGATTGGCAGCTTTATGAGTTTTACGAAATTTGTCGAGTGGTTCGTCAGTATTATCTGCCTAGCTTTTTCCTAACGACCCTAAAGTCGGTTTCTAATCTTACCGGATGCAGCTGAATACCAGTATTTTACTTGGAGCGACTGGCGATCTGACCTCCACAACCCAGCTAGCACTGGGTAATACAAAACCCCTTGGTAAGACTGGGTGTCAGACTTGTTCATTAGAGGTTACCTCTCTATTTCACAACGTTCATTTAGAACTATTAATGGTGATAACTTAATGTTTATGTTGATGGATGGGGAGGGAGAGTAAGACCAAGGAAACGATGGATGGATTGTGTGAGGAGTGATATGTAGGAAAAAGGTGTAAATGATTGCGTGACAGTTGACAGCAGAAACAACGAAGCAGCAGCGCAGAAGCAGCGTGGCGGTTGGAAGAAAAAAATGTGTTGTGTCGAACACCAAGTAACAATGAACAACGGCAGGAAGACGATCATGATAGTGCAAAACTTAAAATGGCAACATTTATCATCAAATTGGATTATCAACATTCGGCTCATCGTTGTAAGTCGAAAATCCAACAACACATACGCAGTCATTTCCACCATCGTTATGTCACAGTATACTCACTTGTACTTAGTAGACAGCAGCCTACTTCGCGCCGCCGCCCCCAGCGCATGCAGCGCTTCGCAGCGCAGCAGATCAAGCGGCCGTAGTTTCGGTCGGAGAGTTCGCAGCGCTATCCGTAGACATGCAGCGGCTGCAAGGTACCGCCGCGCTTCGCCTTCAATCTCGGGGTCTGCTACCACCTGGAATGGATGATGAAATATTAATTTATGTTACGGAAAAAATATAATGGACTATCATCAGAATTTTTCCGTTTTTTGTCACAAGGAAAAATAACTATTTAGAACTGCAGTAGCTTGTAGCTAATAGGTAAAATTATATTAGTTAATTGGTTAAATTTAGGACATACGTCGTAAATCTCGGCTTACGGATAAATTTTAACAAACATACAACAAACCGTTTATTTCTTGTCATTTTCAAACTCAAACTTCACAGACCCAAGACATAATAACTTGTGAAAGTACTGTAGTTGCCCATTCCAAAGCGTAGCATGTTGTCAACTTACCTTATCAAGCTCCATTAGTAAACTATCCAAGCTTTCGTCAGGTAACTTCCCGACTTCAAACAACGTTACCGCGTGGCTCTTCAGATCCTGAAATCATTTAACGGCATACCATTAATCTCTATATGGTTTAAAAAGATTACAAACAAATTAATAATACACTGAAAAACATACCGGTGACAGATTCCCCATCATTAGGTAAGCCGCTAAGGTGGAATCAAACAAAACAGCGACTCTTCGACCACTATTTTTTGAAGGCTCAACCCCATCTTCTGGACTCTAGAAAGATTTAAAGTATTACTGACGGAGAGCAGCGGTGGCCCAGTGGTAGCGACCCCGACTTACGAACCGTAAGTCGTGGGTTCGAACCCAGGCAGGCGCGTTAATTTGTGTAATTTATTTCATCACCACTGCTCTCAAAAACGGTGAAGGAAAACATCGTGAGGAAACCGGCATGTCCTAGAACCAAAAATTCGAAGACATGTGACATCTACCAATCCGCACTGGGCCCGCGTGGTGGATTATAGCCCATTCCCTCTCATAGAGAGGAGGCCTGTGTCCCAGCAGTGGGAACATTTATAGGCTGATGATGATGATGATGATGATTACTGAAAAGTTCAGTCTAACTAGATTATAAATATCACGACCTAATCCATCAACCAGCTACCCAGTTTCATAGCAAACACGTCAAACAAGTAGACAGACATAGATTTTGTTTGTTTTTATTTAATATCTATAGACTATCAGAAGCCTCTTCAAGAATTTGACAACATAATGAAGCTACGCTCGGTGTGTCCTTTAAGCCATTTACCTGTTTGGAAGTAGATGGCGTTTGCTTTATAAGGATCGGCTCCATTTGTATGGAGTCGTCGTCCATGTTGGGGTCGAACGTCAAAGGAGCTATTTGTCTGTATCTGAGGACAAATAAAGAAATAAGAAGCCTTTTTGTATGAATTATCGCAGAAATGAACACTGAGTCGAATACCGATTAACTGCATATTGTCTTTTCACTTAAAAAAGTGTGTGTGTACTTATTACGCACGTAAGAAGTTATACTTCTTCGGCGTATAAAACTAAAATGTTGACTAGCTAACTTCAGGATGTATGTTGACTAGCTAACTTCAGGGTGTCGGTTTTTCGTGATTGTGTGCGCGCGCATTGTAAAAATTTACTTTCATCATTTTTCCCTAACGCGCCAAAAGAAGTATAGCTTCAAAAATTACCCTTCATGCAAACCAGATAAAAAATAAGTTAAACATGCGTCTGTGGCATCTTAAGACCCAAACAAAGCGCTATGCACATTACATTACATACATTTACTATTTTTATTTTGTTTTTAATTATAATTTTAACTAATTTTATGTAGTTCTACTTGATTTTATGTTCAACCAATAATTTATATGTGTGTGTGGTATAAACTGTTAGCATAAGTTGGTTATAAATAAATAAATAAATATTTATTTTGCGAGCCCCCAGTCTGTGGAATTCACTGCCAGCTTCTCTGTTCCCTTATCATTATAATCTGGATCTATTCAAAGAGAGTTCGAGTGAATCGGTTTTTTCTAAGCAAGCGTGCTCCACCCTAGGCTGCTTCATCGCTTCACATCAGGCGAGTTGCGGCCAAACGCACCTATCTACTAGCCCTTTCAGTGCCCAGCACCCAGCATATGAGTCGAACAATAATTCATTCGCTCGCACAACCTATACCCGTAGCTATGGACTCGCTAGTGGGTTCTGAGTATGAATACAAGTCATCTATAGATAATTATAACGACGACTCGGATACGGGTTGTGGGCACGCGATAGAAGTACGCGAAGTTTTCGCGAAGTACTGGGCAGTGAATGGGCTAGTATAAAAAAGAACCTAGCTACCAAACGGATGATTCGCGTTTTGGTTTCCCTCAACTGTTATTTGAATTATGTTTTTCGTGAAAACGTCTGTCATGAAAATTTACTAAATACTACAGTGGCGTCGCTGGTTGTTATGTTAATGCTAAATACTAACGGTTGATGGTTGTGCGTGGTGACGGCATGTCTCCAGGTGGGGTGTTGCGGCGCCACGGGCGGCGGCTGCAGATTGTTGGCAAAGCCGAGCCGACAGTACAGGGACACTGCTTGTTTTACTTGCTCGCATTCCACCTGCAAGCAGTCCACCAGTTAAATAGAGCTCTGTGTTCCTGCTAGAAGAATATTGGATGACTGTTAAAGGTACAAGGAGTATGTAAGGATGTGATTGTATTCTGTTATTTCCGCCTACCACCATGGGAAAACAGCGTGAGTTTATGTATGTATTAAAGGTACATTTTCGAAGTTAAACGCAAACCACAGCCCCATCAATATGGCAGGCCATTAGGGGACACTAACGCTTCGATTAATTTCGACTTATATTTTATTCATAATTTAAAATAAATTAAACATAAAAAAGAAAATTTTATTAAAATTAAAATTAGATATAATTATCAACACTGAACGCATCTACAAAGTTTCGAGTCCGTGCCGTTGAGGAGTTGTCTGGTGAGGAGGCGATCCTGGCAACAGGATCAAGTAATGTCTGTCATAAAAATGTATTGTCACCAGAAAGCAAGGTGTGCGCAAAATTTCAGTCCAATCGGTGGAGGGGAACTGGTTTGAAATTCAGTTGCAAGATTTGACCAATACATACTAACATACAAACAAGCCAAGTTAAATAAGCAGCGGTGGCCCAATGGCGGCGGTCCCGACTTACGAGCAGTAAGTCGAGGGTTCAAACCCAGGCAGGCGCATTAATTTGTGTAATTTATTTCATCACCACTGCTCTCAAAACGGTGAAGGGAAACATCGTGAGGAAACCTGCATGTTCTAGAACCAAAAATTCGAAGACATCTGACATCTACCAAACCGCACTGGGCCGCGTGAACCTGACTTCCGGAAATAAGAAAATTACTTTACTTCTGGAACGCGGTGAAATTTGTTTGTGTCATTGACATTTTTGCCACCGACTTCCGAAAGTCTTCTTCTTTGGAATATCGGTTGATGCGTTCAACAGCCAGAAGAGAGGGCTCAGATAATGCAAAGCACATCGATAAATTGCTCTCTCCATATCGATGTCACCTATGACCTCGTTTCAACAGTGGGTCAATGTCAAATTAATTATTTAAATAAATTCTGTGACCTTGTGCTAAAATAACGATCTAATTTTCAAGCCAAGTGAACTTTAAAAATTAACAACATTGTATCCAATTTGCATCTGCCATTACAGAGTATGATAAAATAAGTAATATAATATTCTGGTCTATCTCAATTACCATACATCCTATCTAAACATTATGGCATTATTTACACGAATAGTTGCGAGGACGATACGGATATAAAAATGGCCATACCAACTTGGAGAAATAATTTTTTAAAGGAATTTGAATTGAGTGTTTATTTGATACTACACAATTACGGTTGGTTAGGTGTTTGATTCCATACGATTACTTTACAATCAACATCAATAAAAGGAAATTAACTGTGCAATTTATGGGATACTAGCTGTTGCGCCTGGTTTCACCCGTGCGACGATCGGAAATTAACCCGGGAATAAATCGTCTAATCAAGGTCTAATTAGTAGCTAAGTCGTGAAAAAGGTAACGGTCACATATACAGTCTGAGCTACTTTCGCATAGAAATATAAACGAACAATTTTTTTTTCAACTCTTATGTTCACTAACGCTATCCGTGATAACATGTTCACTAACACTATCCGTGCAACAGTGCCGATATATCGAGAACTCAAAACAAATAATAAATAACATAACATCACGCCTGTAAACCCCGTAGAGTTAGGCAGAGGTGTACCTAATAGTACACCCACATTTCGCCAGTTATGTTTAATTCCCATGATAGGGGACGACCCTATGCCATCACATCAACCGGGCACAAATCCAGACTCCGTGACAAATAATAAATATGGTAAATATCCCGTTTTCAGTGTCAATGATAATACATTTTATTGAATTAATTCTTTTGTTAACTTTAGGTGTCTTATATTTGTGAAAGCTTGTAAAATGGCAATTTTAAAAGCTCAGTTTAAATAAATAGTCTACTTAGATACCAGACCGTTTTCCGAAGAATAAATGAATAAAGAAGCAACCACACTAACCTGCAACACTGCCGCCAAATCAGCCACGCTGGTATGCTCATCTATGGAGACGAACACCTTGTACAGCAGCGTCTCGAAGTAGTCCCCAGCTATTCGGTTCATTACGAACCCTTTCAGGGGGGGCACTGATACCTTGTCCGCGGCTGTTATGGGCACGTCCAGGTAGATTAGGCCGCGCCTGTTGGGTTGACTTATTAGAGACGTTAGGTAACGGACATAAGTTTTATAATTGTTTGTATGTTGAGCAGGTGTTATGTGGCTTTTTAGAGTTCAGGAAGTAGATCATGAAATTATAAGCTAATAATAAGCTTTGCTTTGTCTTAATACTGGGCAAAGGACTCTTGAATACTTTTCCAATTAATTTAATCAATTGAAACGGGATCATTAATTACTACAATTTTACTAGACGAAAAAATTGCGCGACTCATTTTTCATCAACATACAACCTGACAATGACCTACAAATTGCAAAAAAAGTAAGAAAATTTGAATTTCGCGGGCTACCCTGACGCAACCACCTTAAGGACTAACGTGTTACGAATTTATGATAAAGCATGTTAAATATTAATATCATACCTGTACAAAGTCTTGACGGTATAGTAGTCGAGCGTGCCTGCGGTCTGCGATCCGCGGTCGATTAACAAGTCTATTAGTGCTCTCTCGCTCTCACCTAGAGGCTGTCGTGGAAACAAGCGATGGGTTATGATCAATAGTTAGTATGAACAAGTATTTAACAACATCAGACGGAAGAAAGCGACGATCTGCAATAACACAACGAAACTCAACACAAGTGGAACCAATATTCAGTAAGTGTATTTAAAGGTGCTTAGGGTTTTTTTTTGCAATAGCCTTGTATGTCCTACTGCTCGGCATACCCTTCCCTATACCATTCCAGGTAATCTTCTCCAGCGCCAGCTTGAACGAGCGTTAGGGATGCGCGTCTATATCATCTCGCCATTTCTAGGCCGGCCTCGGCGGCGCCGTCCATCCTCAGGCACCCATCGTGCGACCTTTACCCAGCGGTCGTTATGCACGCGGCTCACGTGATCCGCCTAATTTCATTTGAACCTGACAGCGTTTTGCCTACGTCTATAATTCATGTTTTTAAGCGCAGTATGTTCCGTATTTTATCTGCTCTCTTAACACCCAGAATGCTGCGCACCCCCATAATATTATTGAGGTATCAATATTTTCTTGTTGTCTATAGAGTTATTAATCATGTTTGGATATTTATCGAAGTCTGTATATTTGTAAATCTTTCAAATATGTGATTGTCTTGTGAAAGTTTTGAATTCTCGTAACAACTTTATCTTCAACTTTTAAGAAAGATTTATGCTTGTGAGCCAAGGTGTGAGCCAAGGCCAGAATGCAATGCATAATGTATAAACCTGTATTTAGACTTAAGGCGATCCAGTTAATGCAATCGACGTCAATACTGCATCTCAAAGGGATCTCATCATCTGCCTAGCCTTTTCCCAACTATGCTGGGGTCGGCATCCAGTCATACCGGATGCAGCTGAATACTAGTATTTTACATGCAGCGACTGCCTATCTGACCTCCACAACCCAGTTAGTGCTGGGTAATAGGATACCCCTTGGTAAGACTGATTGTCAGACTTTTTGGGCCACTGACTACCTAACGACTGTCAAAGATCTACAAATGACAGCCGGGACCAACGGCTTAACGTGCTTTCCGAGGCACAGAGAATACTCGGTATATAATGGGTGGGCACCCATCCACAGACCAACCTAGGCAAGTACGGCTTAACATAAATATCGACCCAAGCGGCTGTTATTATTTAGCCACAAGCTAAGCTAGCATTGAATGACTATTTTATGAAAAAGTCATTCAATGGGATTAAATGAACATTTTCTTTTATTCTTTCTTTTTTTTAAAAAAACGTTGCCCACACTAGGAATTTCTCCTGTATCGTAGGTTCGTTCATAAACATTTAAACTCACATACACAAACAGCCAGACCCGGAACAACTATCTGTAGGCCATACAAATATTTGTTCCGTGCGGGGATCGAATCCGCGACACGCAGCGCAGCAGTCAATCGCTCAGCCACTGCGCCAACCGTGCCGTCTTGCAACATACAACCTAAACCTATATACGCGACATTTAATATTTTGTTCCATCCACATGGCATCCTCAGAAGGCGACTTAACGATATTTTAATGGCGTAGATTTACTACTACTAACTAAGAGGGTTGTATTGTTGATTTTAATTATTATAACTCTGTTAAACCGTATTTGTTACGGCCGCGATTTATATTATACATATAACCTGACACTGAGTTGCAAATTGTAAAATTTGAATTTCGCAGGCTACCGACTACCGAGGCACTACCACTTTAAAGCATCTCGTTATACAGGCCAGGCCTAAAAATCGAATGTATATTTTGCCGCCCGGCTGTGAATCGTACCAATACCATGCCTTATAAGTTGTATTTTTTTACTCCATAATTTAATCCCATAATGGCTACTGCAAACATATTTTCATATGTTCCACAAGTACATTTTTTGGCTAATTTTACTTTCAACAGATTGTTACTAACACTAATGTAAACAAATCTCATTAGCACTCCATCAAAACTCAAAACAATTTCAAGATTAAACAAACCAAACTCAACTAAAATCTCATAACAATATGATTCATATTACCTTCACATCTTCTTCTAAGACGTATCCAAGTTCGATTCGCCACCACGGTTGCATGGGTATGTTCAGAGGGACGCGCGGGAGTAAAGCACGGATCGCTTTGGAGCGCCCCCGTCTTCCCAAAGAGCGGGCTTTGGCTACCAGTTCTAGGTATTCATTCCGACCGATACCGAGTAGTCTGAGACCTATGGGAAAGAACGATACATTTCAAATGGAATTCAGATTTTAAGGGAATGAATTCTAGTCAAATTTCAAGGCTTTTCTAATAAGAGACCAATAGTTCAAATAATAAACTGAATCGCTGGGATTAGGAGTATGAAATTCTGTACAAAAGTGAGCACTAAAGGACTTGAAAACTATTATATATTTATACCCTATTAAATACAAAATAAAAGTTTGTATGTCAGCTATATCCAGCTAGACTGGAAGCCGACCCTAACAAAGTAAGCTAGGTACGGGGGGCTGCATCAATTGGGTACCCCAGTTGGGAACGCAGGTGCTTTCAAGTGGGGTACCCACATCGTGACGCTGACTATACATGATGACAGTTTGTAATTTTTGCTGATGGGAAGTCTAATTGCGTGCACAGCTTGTTATGAAGGCACAAGAAAAATTCGTGATATTGATAAATAATTGCTCTCGAAAAAATTTGCAGGTAAAATAAGAACAAGAACATTTATCTCAAAAATATATGAAATCATAATACTTACAATCGGCAGCAGTAAAATTAGGCATAGTATCGTAACTCTTCTCCAACTCTATGAGGAGAGCCACCACCTCAACATAGTAAATGAATGGGGTTATTCTTAAACCTAGAAAAAAAAAAATTTTACTGTACATTCTTTGTTCGCCAATCTTGCAAAGGGATATAATTATACTGGGTGAATTTTTCGAGCCCAATTTTGATGAAAACTAAAACGGCTACTAAAATCCAATGACCCAGTTTTAGTTTTACACTATTCCTCATAGTTTCGGATTTAACCATCCACACCCACTTGAAAAATTCACCATGTATAGGGTTACCAGTAGGTTGGTTGTGTAGGTTGGATAGGATGGGCAGTCACTCTATGAAAATACTGCTATTCAGCTACATGTAAACTGAAAACCAGTCCATACATAGTTGGGAGCCAAGGTAGATGACTGTACACATTTTTTTGAGCTTTGTTTTCCTACCAGATTTCCTGTATCATCATCGTTCTGCCCTTATCACATTCTATTAGGGGTTGGCGCAACACGTTTTCTTCTTCCATTCTCCACGTCAGACGTCACGGCATTATTACTCCTTTCTCTTTCATATCAGTCTTCACACAATCCATCCATCTTTTCTTTGGCCTGCCTCTCCCTCTCCATCTAATCAACATTCATGTTCATCACTCTTTTAGTCACATGCGTTTCATCCCTCCTTATTGCATGTCCATACCAAGACAAAACAACTTCCTTTCAATTTTTTACCAGATTTCCTGTTTACTTACTTAATCTATTTGTGCTAGGTGTTGGCCCTTGTCAAATTTGTAACTAAATCACACTGATTTGAACATGCAACCTCCCACTCATCACCCAACCTTAACTTTCAAGCTATTGTCATTTGTTGTTGACTGCCTTGTTGGTCGAGTTATTGCAAGCGCGACTGCTGAGCATAAGGTCCTGGGTTCGATTCCCAGGTCAGGCAAATTGCTATTAGGTTTTTCCATGAGGAATGTCTCAGTAACAGCCATGGAATTTGAATTTGTACCCGGTTGATGGCAATAGGCTCACCCCCTATTACATGGGAGTTAAAAAAACATAACTGGCGAAATGTTGGTGTACTTAGGTACACCTCTGCCTAACCCTATGGGAATCCCCATAGGGTTAGGCAGAGGTGTACAGGCGTGGTGTTATATTATGTCATTTGTTTCAGGTAATCATTTATTCGATTTGCCAACATGATAATTATGAGGAAATGATAAGCAGTTATTTTAATTTGAAAGGAATTTTTGACTGCTGATTCATTTCAAGTTTTACGTAATACATGATTGATAATGCAATGAATATTGAATTAATAATACATAAACAAAAAGATTTCAAGTTCTGATAAGTGTGGCTCCTAATTTGTTTGTTATTACTCTCTTGTGCCACAACAAGACAGGGCTATGTTATTTATTCAACAATAAGTCTTGCCTTGGTTACATTCTTGGCAGCCAGAAAGTTGGTAGTAGGACTGACTGCAATAAGATATACAGAAGATTTTAATTTAAGCATTGCCCCACATGGAACCTTCATGCCAAACTTAAAATATACAACTATATTGGCCAAAGTTAAACGGAAAGGTTCCAACCCACACATACCTCTGGGTGGGTTGGATCCTTTCTGTTTAACTACGGCCATTTATTCCAGGGCTTGATGAAAGCAACTTACCTTTAACAATCATGTCAGCTAGGTGATAGGGGTAGAGCATGAGTCTTTGTATGCTGCTCTGTATAAGTGTCTCATAGTACTTCTTTTCATCTTTCCGAACTGTTCGGACTGTCAATAAAAGATAAGAAATTAGCTTTTGAATAGCTGATTGTTTATTGTAAATATGAACTTTGCAGATTTAATATGACGTCTTGTCAAAGTATAACAATTTATAAAAACAGATCTGTGATAAGTAGGTCAAAGAATATTAATTAATTAATTGACAATTATGAAAACTGTATTATTTTGCATTTTAATTGATATTCAATAGGTTAATGAAACTTACCGAGACTTCCTCTGTACCTCAATTGATTTTTAATACTGAATTCGAATATATACCTCTCATATTCTTTGGGAGAATCACCCAACAGCTGAAACAACAGTCATGTTTGTACCTATTCACTTTAGACATAATATCACTGGTTATTGTGTGATAGGGATATACACAGCTCGTGATATTAACCCCACTTATTCTGCACTCTAATTACCGAAGATAAACATGATTAGCATTGATACTGTAAAACAATAACATAATAGTTTACCTTCTTTACAGGCGTAGATAACTGCGACCACTGTGTCTTTTTCCTAATATATTCCTCAATTTCGTCTTCCATGGTACTTGACCATTTAAATATCGATTTAAAATAATTACATTGATGGCGAGAAACTCATAACGGCCTTGGATAAATGGATAAACTGCACAAAATATTTTTGATAAGTAAAAGCAAGCAAATACTGGTGTGCGTTCAGAATAGTGAACTAATAAAAATAATACTGAATTTTTCATTCAAAACAAATTATATAGGACGCAAAATAATCTAATTTTATTTTTTTATTTATTTATACTGGAATCAACGCTTTATAATTTATTTTAAATACTAATATTGTTTTTATAGAATTATTTTATTAAATTGATAATGTCTCAAAAATAAAAGTGAACTAATTGTATTTTTGAACGTAACACAATGTCCACAATCCTTGCTGTCATAGATTTGACATTAGATATAAAGTTGCCATAACCTAAGGCAATCGATTGATTAAAAAATAATTAGTGAAACTATTGAAAAAAAACTTTATTAATAATCTAGACTAGACATCTATGTTAAATAAACGGATAGTGTTTGAAACACAATACTGCGCTCGAAAACAAATATTAGTGACGTGGCTCATAAGGCTGCCTAACTCAAATGGGACTAGGTAGGACATGTTTACCGCATGCTGGACAAACTGTGGGCCAAAATAGCAAGAAACTGGTGTCCTGACACAGTGAAGCGGGGTCGCGGCAACCACGAACCTGTCTAATTGGACAGGTTCGGTCCGAACTGGAAGAAGGACGCGCGGGTTCGAGAGAAGTCGAAGGAATGGAGGGAGGCCTTTACCCAGTTGTGGGACAGAGCAGGCTAGAAAAAAAACAAAATGAAAAGACATTTACATATTTAGTAAAGTAACCCACCGGTATCTTTTTTATATTAAATGGGCCTACTCTACTACTTTAAATAAATGGGGTCGTATGAACTTAGGAACATCAACGCGGACAAGGAATTCCACTCCTTGGCTATGTGCATAATAAAAGATGTAACAAAGCACTACGTGCGAATGTGTGGAGCATCGACAAGGTATGGATACCTATAGTATGTCTGGACTCCCGATGGAAGAAGGAAGATGGTGGAAAGAGCTTGTGGAGCTCTTGGGCACACTCACTGAAGTACGGTCTGTAAAAGACCCACCTACATCCAACTTTACGGAGGTTAGCCAGACTGTAAAGCTTGGAACCTACCAGCTTATCATCACCAATGAGCTTCTTGTCTCTGCGCTCAACAGAGTCGAGGATGGCTAGTTGTTTTACTGAACCATTCCAAAGGTGACAACAATACTGCATGCCGAACTGGACTTGAGCTTTATATAGACTAAATATTTTAGACTAAAACTGACTGTCCAGGCTTGAAGAAGCGCTTAACCTTATTTAGGACTAGCACTTCGCCCGCAGAAATAGTGATAGCTCGGCTAATATGCATGTTATGAATATAATTTGTAGCCATAGCATTCACGAATAATGTAGCTTTCTGCCAGTAAAAAAAATTACATAAAAATTTACAAACAAATAAATTTTACCTCTTTTTTATATTATTATTCCTTTATTCATCTTTATATATATTTGTTATATTTTTAAATATTTAAATATAAAACGACATAAAAAAAAAAAAAACATTTAAAAATATAAAAAAATAGTAGCCCACCGGTATCAGGAACAGGGTCCAAGCTACCGGCGGTCAGGGCTCCAGAGAGAGGAACCTCCTAACGATACGAGCCGTGTCCAGGAGTACCGCTTTCTCAATCAAGCCCTTGATCCAGCTGTCTTGTGAGTTTGGTCGAGGCTCTTGGCAATTAAGCCATGGGCTGATACGACTACCGGCACAATGATCGCTGAGTCCACATCCCACATGTTGACAACCTCGCGACCTAAGTCAAGATACTTGATTTGTTTATCTTTCTCGGCTTCCACTAGGTTCGCGTCATGCGGGGCCTTAATGTCAACAATCATTGCGCGCCGCTCGGATCGATCCACCACCACTATATCAGGCTTATTGGTTGCAATGGTCCTGTCAGTGATGATGGATTGATCCCAGTACAGTGTGATATTGCCATTATCGAGAACTGCATCGGGCACATACCTATAGTACGGCACTTCGAATTCCACAAGGATGTATTTTAGAGCAAGTTGCTGATGGATAATCCTGGCTACAAGGTTGTGTCTATCCAAGTACTCTCCGTTAGCCAGACGAGAACACCCAGAAATAATGTGACGGATTGATTCGCCTGGACGGTGGCATGCCCGACATAATTATGTCAACCGTGCCGTCCTTCACAATACATTTTCGGTAGTTATTCGTCATCATAACTTCATCCATAATTGCACAGACAAAACCTTCTGTTGAGGATATGAATTAAATGTGACTCGCTTGGATTTCACTTAGTTTAATTACAGACTTCGGTTACAATATAAATAATTTTGAAAATTGCACAGTACGTGCACCGATGACCGTGGTGAATGCGAGTAGTATTGGTTATATCTTCTGCTGGTCGGTGGCGGCGATCAGTTGTGCGACCCCTCCACCCGCGCGTCGCCCGCCGCCCGCCGCGCAGCTCCTATCCACGCGTATGATGAGTGAACATCCTCCGGCGCGTTGGAAGCCTTAGCTTTCAAGATGTAGACGAGGTACGGAGCCTGGAAACGGTCCTCTTTGCTTCGTTGTCATCCTTGGATTCTGAAGTTGGCAAAAGGCATAACTTATTGATAGCCCTTCGTATAAATCCCCTTGAAGTAGTGACGTCAACTACCCTACTGACGCCGTCGGCCCCTGGATAGAGGCGACACACGCGCCCTAGCCGCCACTGTAATGGCGGTAAGTTGTCTTCCTTCAGTAAAACCACGTCCCCGCAGGTGAGTCCTTGTTGTCCAGTGCGCCATTTGGTGCGCTGCTGCAGCTCAGACATGTATTCCTGGCGCCATCTCTCCCAGAAGTGTTGCCTTATCTTCTCTATGAGCTCATATCTATTAGGTCTGGTAGCGGTGACTGGCTTCGTTGGAATAGACATAAGTGGTCTCCCAATAAGGAAGTGGCCTGGGGTCAGAGGAGAAGGATCAGTACAATTGGACGAGAGAGGAGTCAGCGGACGTGAATTTAGGATGGCTTCAATCTGTGTGAACAGCGTAGCTAGCTCCTCAAACGTCAATGCAGCCTTTCCAGCTACACGTTTTACATGAAACTTAGCTGATTTCATTCCAGCCTCAAATATTCCGCCAAAGTGGGAAGAATAAGCGGGGCTGAATACAAATTTTATTCCTTCAGAAGTGGCATAATCACCGAGGGACTGACGGCTGGATCTAAGCAGCTTGCCTAATTCATTGTTGGCACCTACGAAATTCCTGCCGGTTTCTCCAAAGAGGTCCCCGGAACGTAGCCAGGCTACGGACGCTGATAGGTCTACATCGGGCCCATGCAGGGCCCGGAAAAAGCGTCCGTGAAACTCCTTACTCAGCCATACCTCCCTGCGGTCGTTAGTGTCAAGCACTACAGGTTTGCGCCAGTTCTCTTTAGCCAAGGAGAGCGGGGTTATTATTATTTCGTTTATTTGACTTTATACATATTCATTACATTTTTAAATATTTCATTATAAAACAACATAAAAATACATTTAAAAATATAAAAAATAGTAGCCCACCAGCATTGGGAACAAGTTCCGAGCTACCGGTGGTCAGGGCTCTAAAGAGAGGAACCTCCTAACAATACGCGCCGTGTCCAGACGTACTGCTTTCTAAATCAAGTCCTTGATCCAGCTGCCAAGCGAGAGCCTCCTCAGATTTTGTTCGAGTCTATTGGTTATTAAGCCATTGGCCGACACGACTTGAACTGCTTATCTTTCTCGAATCTGCTTGCGTCATGCGGGACTGTTATATCAACAATCAATGCGCGACGCTCCAATTGATCTATCACCACAATGTCAGGCTTATTGGCAACAATAGTTTATTGGCAACAACAGTGCAGTGGTGATAGGTCGATCCCAGTACAACGTGATATTACCATTATCAAGAACTGGGTCGGGCGCATATTATTATTATATTATTTATATCTATATTTATCTATATACCTACTTATTACATTTTAAAATATAAAACAAAATAAAAAAAAGTATTACACCAGCATTGGGAACAAGGTCCGAGGAGCTCGTGGCAAAATAATAACAGCCGCTCGGGTCGATCTTTAGGTTAAGCCGTGCTTACCTAGGTTGGTCTGTGGATGGGTGACCACCCATTACATACCGAGTTTCCTCCGTGCCTCGGAAAGCACGTTAAGCCGTTGGTCCCGGCTGTCATTTGCACATCTTTGACAGTCGTTACAGGTAATCAGTGACCCTAAAAGTCTGACAACCAGTCTTACCAAGAGGTATCGTATTACCCAGTATTAACTGGGTTGTGGAGGTCAGATAGGCAGTCGCTCCATGTAAAATACTGGTATTCAGCTGCATCCGGTTAGACTGGAAGCCGACCCCTACATAGTTGGGAAAAGGCTAGGCAGATGATGATGATTGGGAACAAGGTCCGAGCTACCAGAGGTCAGGGCTGTTGAGAGAGGAACCTCCTGACAATACGTGCCGTGTCCAGAAGTATTTATATTCCTTTATTACTTTGTTTTTATACTTATTTGTTACATTTTTAAATATTTAATTATAAAACGAAATTAAAAAAAAACATTTAAAAAATATAAAAAATAGTAGCCCACCAGCATTGGGAACAGGGTATAGTATATTATTATTAGTATAGAAGTATAGATACCCAGCTTTTTTGCCGTAGTTTTTGACCTTACGACTCAATGTAGGCACCGAAATTTAGATTCGCACTCAACTTCGTGCCAAGACACTCGAGGTTGTCGGTAACTTGTACAGATGTACCCCGGAAAGGAGCCAGATTGAACGGAGTCCTCCCGAACGGTCAGAAACAGGGTCCAATGAGTACCTACAATTGAGCTTCAGCAGAAACTAAAAAAATGGATCTGCAAAATAGCTTCAGATTTGCAGAATGGAAGAAACAAACCATTATTTTTATATAAATAAAACTTCTGTGTTAAACATATTTCATGCTCCGCTGCTCTAATTATAGTAAAGACCTTGAGGCAATGTTTTGAACAAAATATATTTGCATAATAAATTATTGTCTGAGTCGGCAAAAAAATATAGTGTCCATGTCCAATAGTTATATTCTAGCTACGGACTTAACAGTAGGTAGGTATACAGGCACCTATAGTAAAACGGGGTGAATAGTACTTCAGGGGTGAATAGAGGCAAAACTTTGAAAGGGATTTTTACGTTGAATTAATATATTATCAACAAGGTCTCTAAATAATGAAGTATAACTAAGTAAATAAAATAGAGTAGGTGATATATCATATCAATTCAACTTTAAAATCCCTTTCAAAGTTATTTGTTTATTCACCCCTGCAGTCCTATTCACGCCGTTAGACGGTATGAACTTACGATGAACTGTTACTCTACCCACTTATTCAAGCAATTGGTTAAAAAAATAAGAAGCCCAGTGGGACAAGTTAGATTAGATAATAGGAAATAAAAGGGTTTCACAAAAACTCATCGAAAATTAAAACAAAAATTAGGTTTGATGATATAATTATTCAGTTTTAATGGGATTCCTCCGATGACGATTGTAAGTTATTTTTTTCTTAAACCAATGAAAAAGTCACTTCAAAAGCCGAGTGAATTTGATTGATCATATCTGACGCCAACATTGATTGTCCATGGATAATGTTAGCCTTATAATTACTTAATCTCGTAAGTTTTGCAGCAGCGTATGAAGCGACACTTTGGGCGAGTTGTGGGTGACTTTCGTTCTTGCAAAGTTCCGCTTTTAAAGCCCAATGATAAAATGTTGCTAGAGCTCCAGATAATATGTCTCCTTGTCCTCCAACCCGCCGTCCTGAACCTCCTCCTGTTGCTACCCAACTATAATTAGTCTTATTTGTATAGAAATGATCTTTTTCACCCTTTACCAAAACACTTACGCAATCTCCCCAGTAACTGTACCAATTGCTATCATTTCTAGTGACGGCTGTCATTAACTTGTTTTCTTCATGGCTATTTGGTGTCATGACCACTCCAGGACAAGGATAATCTTTTATTAACGAAGTATTCTTAGAAATGGCGTACAGTCCATCAGCGTCTATAACTAAAGGTTTTCCTAAGTTCTTACAATCTTCAATAATATCAGATATCAAGTGTAACGTTTCAGGTTCTCGTCCTAAGCCAGGTCCAATGACGATTACATCCATTTTTGGTAGTAATGATCTAATTTTCGACGCATATTTAGAGTTCAAATATGGGTAAACGATAAGATCAGGACTATACATTTTAATGACATTTGCAGCACTTTCCGTAGTTACTACATACGCCAAGTCAGCTCCAGCCTGAAAATAGGTTTATTTTTATATAAAAAACATAACATTACGCATGTACTTCCGGTGGGATAGACAGATGTATGTATGCATACTGCACTTTCGAAATTCTTATCGCACACTAACATTATATTATTTATTTACATAAAGTAGTATATTGCACATCACAGACAGCTTGACAACATCTTTTTAACTATGGGAAGTTTTATAATTAAATAAGGTACATGCCTTCATTGCTGTTATCGCCGAAAAATACGGAGCTCCTGTATATTCTATGGAGCCACCAATCACTCCTATTTTACCCGCGTCCCCCTTTACTTTGTTAACTTGATTAGGAAGAATTGATTTACTAAGAAGTCTATGAGTATTTAGTTCATTTTTAGTATCCAAAAAGTTACACATGTCTTCTATTTCCTCACATTTGACTACAAGTAATGATGAATACACAAGAACAGAAAAATACAGTCTCATGTTTTAAAAGCAAATCAATCACTAATCACAAGTGTATGTGTGCCGTCCCTTTCTCGGTATAACTTCGTTATCAAACAAGTTTGTTTCTTTTTATGCTTATATGTACGTTGACTTTTGTTTATATCACAGCTTACAAAGAATGCATGGGTGAAGGTCAAGATTATAAAGTCGTCATAAATAAACACACACACATTTATTAAACCACATATTAAGCGATCTATAAGTTTACCACTACATTTGTGTTTTGTTTTTTTTTTAATTAGCATGATTGGTATGCGATCATAGAATGCAAAACAAAAATGATTGAAAATGGAATGAATCAATGATCTCGCTTTGAGTCTTGAGTCAACAAAATTGATTGAACACGACTGTATAATTCGTTATGGCAACATTCGTATCATCTGTCAAAGTCAATCAGCCGTCGTAGTTCTGAAATAATAACAAAAATTCCGTAGCAGCTATTTTGGTATAAAATTACATCAAAATGGATGATAAAAATGAAACTGTTAAACTTGTTTATACTATAAGCAAATACTCAAGTTATTCCGCTAACTATGTACCCGAGTACGTGTATATTTCAGTGTGTTTTGTGCAATTTTTATTCCCTTTGATCCAAAAAAAAAAATCCCGGTGTGCGCTATTTATTTATTCCTGATTTTTTCTAAATATTCGACTGGGTGATGTGTTATTTTGTTGGTTTTGACTGTGCTAAAATTAATAATCAGAAGAACTGTGCATAAATATAGGTATGTTATGATATAAAACACGCACTTGCGTTTTCAGGAATATCATGGTAAATAACCCCACAGACCAGCTGTCCCGATGGTTCACAGACAGTAACACCCCGCACCAGTTTATCATATTGAAATTAAATACGCCATCCATAGTGGAATCCATAAAATTCGGGAAGTACATAAAGGCCCATGTCAGTGATCTCAAGAAATTTCGAATTTATGGAGGAACTGATGAGAAAAACTTATCTTTATTGCTATCTGCGTAAGTATTAATTTTATTAACATTAAGGTTTTGTAAATATTTGATGATTAGATAATTAAGATAAGGTATTTTATCCTTAATAAACAATTACTTCTTTATAAGTAAAAAATATTCAATTGCAAATAACTATTCACCTTACATATCTATCTTAATAGTAAACCCAAAGTAAATCAACAGCAATTAAAATAAAAAAATACTTAATTCAAATATTTCTTGTTGTTGTTTAGGTTTTCTGAACTTTATACTTGTTTTTAATCATGGTCGCAACCCACGGGTCATAACATTAATAGAGAATCTTTGAAAGGACCTCTAAATTCCTATCTCACAAGAGTCACATTTAAACAACCTTTGGGAAGGTCACTTTAATTTGTTTTTTATTGAAATATTTCGCAAAAGAGCTTATAAAATAATTCATTTTATGATATTATTGAAATAGGAATACTCTTTTATAAAATAATAATAGTTTATTTATATACTCACGCTTATTTATTAACTTGTGATATATTTATTAGTGAGTTCATTAAGAATTATTATTTGTTTCCTGTTGCATTTGTATAACAGGAAATGCAATTTAAAAATGTTTTTTTTAATAGGTAATTTTAAAATCACATTGCCATTTGCATACTCTAAAATCTTCAAATTTTATTTTGAAGAATGAAATATTTGAAAAGAATAAAGAAATAGTTAAAATATTTGTCTACAGTGGCCTCAAAAAAGACCCAGCCCCAGAAACATTCAGGCTTCGCTATCGCACCCCAGAAGGCCTATACCTGCCCATACAGTACCTAAAGATAGTTCCCCTGCAGTCATGGGGTCCAGCTTACAACTATACCATATGGTATGTGGAGCTCAATGGGAAGAACCAGGAACAGATCATCAGCAATGCCATGGAGACTATTAGCTTAGTAAGTTTGTTTTAAAAATAATTTTCCTTTTGGTTTTTAAATTTTATTATCTGTATGCAGTTTAAATGAATCCCGAGGTGCAACTTAAAAGTTCTTGTAGGAAAAAAAAACAACAATTTGTTCTATCCAGGGATTGAAATGAGGCTTTATAGGCTCTGCTCAAATGCGTGTGGTTCTTTCTTCAAAAGACCATCTCAGACCTAGCATATTCATAATCCTCATGTGAGTTCACAAAGATTATGTCTGGACCTTAAAATAAACCTCTGCGTTTATTTCGGCAGGTTCTTCTCAGAGTATACAGGTATGAAAATCGGACCCATTTAGTATAAAAAAAATGATGTGTAAAAGTGTTTGTAAAAACCTATTTGCAAAATAAACATTATTTATCATTAGCTGTTGCACTTGCCACCATTGTACTCAACATTGTATTCTATCATTGTGTCATAAATGTTTGTTTTGCTATAAAGTTCTCAGACTAGTATTATAAACATGGTCTAGTCTCCGAGATTATTAAAAAGGTTTCTAATTAAGGAAGTTCTAAATGATAAACAAACTAAATATTTATCTCAATAATGACTGCTTGCTTTATCTGACTACAAAAACAATTATGTTTTATTTATCATGGGTATGAGTGTCATACAATTAAAAAGAATGATTACACCTTGTAAATGTTGACATAGTTTTTCAAACTATGTACTGGTTTAGTTTATTTTTAAGGACAAATGTAAATGAAAAACCGTTATTTGAGGTTGAAAAAGATAGTATATTTTTACTTTGGAATTTTTTAATTAATAAGACCAGGACATGTCAATATTAGCTTGTTAGTGAAAGAAAAAGTAATTTTTAATTATTTAGAAAAACTCTTTATTTTTCTTGTAGTGTAGGAATTTTTGCTGTGAAAAGCAACTATATTTTTTAAATCTTCAATACTTAAACACTTAACAAAAGGATGTACGGATTGTGTGAGGAATGATATGAAAGGGAACGGAGTAAATGACGCCGTGACGTCTGACAGGGGAGAATGGAAGAAGAAAACATGTGACTTTGACCCAAGGGCAGGAAGATGATGCTGAGTTAAAGAATAAATGAAGTTGTGCTTCAACTTTAGCGTAAAGAAGAAGAAGCGGTGCGTATGCTACTCAAGCACTTGCGCCGCCGTCGTTACAAGGACGCGTTCGAGGCCTTGTCACGGGAGAGTGGAGTACAGCTCGAGGGACCCTTGCAGGCCCGGCTGTGGAATGCGCTCGTCGAGAACGGGGACTACAAGCTCGCTGAAAAGATCTTCGATGAGGCTGTAGCTGGTAAGATGTTGTGTTTACTAACGACCTCTGCGCTGCCACTGATGATGCCGTGAAACTAGAGACAGAACTCGGGCCAATTTTATAGAGCGAAGAAGGAAACTTGTCGCGAAAGTGCCAATTCGAATAACCCAATCTTTGGTATACTTCATAATCTGTATGAAACCCTGCGACTAGAAAGATCACACACGTCTGCAGGGTTTTTTTTCTGAACAATAACAACAAATAAGCAATTTTTAATCTGGTATTATTTTGATTTCATCCTCCTATCAGCCTGGAATCAACCACTACTTGATCTCTACCATACTACGTGATTCAATATTATATTCTGTATGATTTTGATTTCATGTTTTATTGTAATCAGAAGCGTCATGTTGTTTTTACTAGAAGGCGAGCTAGACTGGTACATGTCATGGCAACCCTACACTCCGGTGTGGCGACAGATGTCAGCGTGTTCCTCACAAGTGGAGGACCGGCTGTGGAGCGGGGAGGCCCCGCCCCCGCCCCCCGCGCGGCAGCATGACCTGCTGTGCACTGACAGAGATCCGAGGCCTGATACTGCTGTGAGTAGAGTAGCTTAGATAGACTTGAATGTTGGTATTATCATGTAGATATTTGCTTAAATACTTGTATTGTATAACGGGCTGGTGTCCGCAACTCCACGTCCAAAGCGCGTTTTGCGTATGGGTGGGAAAATCGACCCACTCCAGTTCACCGAGTTGCCCAGCAACGCCTTGGTGTTACTGAGGATTTCGCGGAGAGTACCTGGGTTACCGAAGTACTTTGCCCCGTATGAGTCGACCTCTGGTCAGTGTAGAAGAACGTGGGCTGCTGTCTCGTCTTACTCCATGTAGGCTCGGCACAGTGGGCTGACTCGCTTAAATGCTTAAGAAGGTGAATGACGTTCACAAAGCAACACCACCTGCCTCGTAGACGGCAAGAGTCAGTAGAGAGGTTATAAACCATTGTGGACTATCGCCGCTATTTCCTCACTGGCAATTTGCATGCAGTTCTTTTTTTTTTCCAACATCGGTATTATTGATGATGGATGACGCTAATTATCATCATCATCCACAGCCTGAATTCACTCACTGCTGGTTATAGGGCGCTTTTCCTGTGCTAATCTAAAGTTTTTCCTCCGATAGCAACTTTGTCGTCAGTCCATATCACAGCCGGACGACCCACGTTTTTTTCCCAGTTCTTGGACCCCATTCGATGACAGCCTTAGATGACGCTAATGATAGCGGCAAATAGCTAAGCCTAATAGCCAAGTTCTGATTGGACTCATTATAGAATGCTGTCGATACGCAAAGAAGGAAGAAAGAGACCTCACAATCTGGTAGTAATTTGATTTTTAATTACATCTTCATCATCGTCCAGGAGGCCCCAATAAACGGCGTGGATCCGAATGAGTTGTGCGATCCATGCAGCGCGAGCGCGTGCTGCAACAAGCCTGGACCTCGCGGTGGTCATCAGCTCGTTGTGGACTCAACGACAGGTACGTTAAATAGAAACCCAACAAAATAATTGACTATAAAACTGCTTAAAAACCTTAAAATACTTGACTATACCTTAATTTTTATAAACACTCATAAGAATAGTTAAATCAATCAACCTTTAATGTCCCCATTGCTGGGACACGGCCTTCATGAGAAGTGGCCTAGGTTGGTAAAAAAGACACAGTTTTCAGACATTCCAAGTCTTTATATCGGTGATGATGATGCCAATTACGACCACAGCGACTGCATTCCATGGCTTTCTAGGGTGGTTGTCGAGAGCTTTGGAGTGCTGCTCTTTCATATGCTCTCAAGTGGCTAGCATATCCAACTTTGGTCGAAAAACTCCGAGCACAAAGCGGACATGTCAGAACACCATTGATGACATTGTAGGGTATAGCTGTAGGTGGTCTAGCTTTAAAGTCATCACGTATTGTCGTTTTCTATCTGTAGGTAACAACAGACAGCATTAGACTTAACGGTGACAACGAGTTGCGCTTCAGTATTCGGCTGTTCCAGTGACTTGCCTAATAACTCTCTGTGGTTGTGTCGGATGGCCGTCCCATGGGACTATGTGAGGGAGCGAAGAGATAGTGCACCTGCGTATTCGCACACACTTGTGCACTTAATATCTCCTGCGTCAATGGTTAGTCTCCGTTGAGATTGGCCGCCGTAAGCGAAAACTGTCAAGAGGATTATTGGTATTTCAAACTGACATTATATCTATCAGGTACACTATACCTCTTCGGTGGTTGGAACGGCTCAGAAGACCTAGATGACCTCTGGTCCTTCGACACCACAAACGAGCGCTGGACACTACTGTGCCATCACAGCGGCCTGGTCGGAGGACCCACACCCAGGTCCTGCCATAAGATGGTGTTCGATCCTGTACATCGACGGCTTTTTACTCTTGGCAGGTATGCTTTTTAGACGTTGGACTTTCTATGCACCAAGAAACTGCTGGTCCTTTAATTTTTAAAGTAATAAAAAAACCGTATCTAAATCGGTGCATTCGTTTGGTAGCTACGATACCAGAACAGATATACAGATTCGAGGGTTAAAAAAAATTATGCCCTTTTTTAACAAAAGATATAAGGAAAGAATAATCATCATCATCGTCATTTGCCTAACCATTTTCCATTTTAAGTTGTGGTCGGCTTCCAGTCTAACCGGATGTAGTAATACTAATATTTTGCATGGAGCGACTGTCTGTCTGACCTCCACAAATACGATACCCCTTGGTAAGACTGGTTTTCAGAATGTCAGACTACCTGTAACGACTGTCAAAGATCTACTAATGACAGCAGGGATAAACGGCAAATGAGACAATAATATAAAGAAATCATTTGAATTGCAGATACCTCGATAACGCGCAGCGAATACCCGTAAATATGAACGTAAGTCATTTTTTTAACATTCGTAGGTAGTGCTACTTCTGGTAAGAGAGTAGGGAGGCCTTTCCCCAACACTGGGGTAACACGGGCTATCAAAAAATTATCAAAATACCAAGTCGGGGTTTCCAAAAAAATGTATGCCCTTTATTAACAAAAATGAAAGAATAATCTTCATCATCATCATCTGCCTAGCCTTTTCCCAACTATGTTGGGGTCGGCCTCCAATCTAACCGAATGCAGCTGAATACCAGTATTTTACATGAAGCGGCTGCTTATCTGACCTCCACAATTCGGTTAGTACTGGTTGTCAAACTTTCAGGTTAACAGCTTAACGTGCTTTCCGAGGCACGGAGAAAACTCAGTATGTGATAGATGTTCACCCATCCACTGGCTGACCTAGACAAACGCGGCTTAACCTTGAAGATAGACCCGTGCGGCTGATATTATTTAGCTACGAGCTTATTTTATTGATATAAATTCAAATAACCCTACAGAGTGACCTCTACATGTATGACGTATCTTCGGGCGAGTGGTCACAGATCTGCAGCGACACTGCGGCTGCGGGCGGCCCGCGGCTCGTGTTCGACCATCAAATGTGCATCGACCCTGACACACAGACCATCTATGTGTTCGGGGGCAGGGTGCTGCCTGCTAACACGTAAGTAATGAACTTGCGAAAATATTAACCGATTCGTTGCGATGTCCAATTTGTCAAATTTATAGCTGTGGCGCTGAACAAAAATAACGTGACACGGCTGCCGTTGTTTCGAGTAGATCTCCCTAAAAGTGAAAATGATACGGCTCCCTTGCCTAACGCCACATGCAAAAAAGAATGATGGCACGGGAGACGTGCCATCCGCAACGAATCGGTTAATCAGTTTTGGACTTTTTCACATTTAACTCATGTTACTTGTCAGGTGATGGTAGAGCAGGCCCGAAGGTTCATAAGAAGCCGATTCTAATAAAAAATAACCGATCTTAATAAAATAAATGCTATAATTTATGTTAATTGATTAAGTATTAATTTTATGCTTTTTGCTGTTAGCTAATTAGTTATTAGCTGCTAGCTAATAACTAATTAGCTAAGGTGCTATTACGGAACCTGTAGGGCTACAGGGGCCGTAATTGTACCATAGCTTTATGGCCATTGTAAGACCTTCACACATTACGGAATGCAAAAAAGAAAGATATGAATATAGTGTTCCATAGTTCTTTTGGCGCGTGCTTAAAAGGGAACAGGGGCTGCGATTTTCCATAAATCCATTTTTTCTTTCTTTATAGCCTCTAGAGCTATCATTAATTTTTCATAAAATGAAGGTCTGTTGTAGATACGTCCCTGGCATTTACCTTTTTCAGCAACTAATAAGTAAATATGACCCTACCATATGAAAAATGACAAATCATGTGTGCAATTCACACGTGGTAGAAGTGAAACCTTCAAAAAATTTGGCTTCATGATAAACACTGTATAATGCTTCTTATCTCATTTTCTCCCACGTTAAATCTTATGAATTTATGTGTCTGTCTCTTTTTACTGTCGCTTTTTCGTTTCATCGAATTTCAAATCACAACGATGCTAAAGAAGTTTTCACTTCAAAAATGCCCATTTTTATGGCCGTGATTAGAGGACTACCAGATGAATCGGCACAGTTTTCGGGGAGAAAAAAGGGGAATACGAAACGTCGATCTCGTCAAAAGTTTTGTGATATAACCGGTCTGAGCTGCACCTGTCCCTATCGCACGCTACGGGGGCAGGCTTGACGCAGCGCGACGGCAATAGTTTCTTCAAATACAAACTTGGCAATAATCTTGGCTGTCAACTTTGTAGCGACACTCTCAATGTTGTTAGATGAAATTAGAACTCATAGCTGAACGTTGACCCCTAAAACACAGGTCCAGGCCTAGTTTGGGGGTTAAAATCAGATTTGTGGCAATACACTCGTGTGCTTTCTTATTGTGACTGGCTTGTAACATGTATTTTTAAGTGTCAAATAAATATTTTTATTTTGTTATATAAACTTTTTAAATACATCCCAGACCCTTTTCTGGCTAAAAATTAATGTAAATAAATAAAATAAATGTAAATAAATTGTAATAATTAGAGTCAATATTATAATTATGTAATTGAATAATATGATATATAAAATTTGCAGGGTGCATGTCTTAATACTGTGTCATGAAATTTTAATGCATGTCTACTAACCAGTGTTTTACATGTTTGCAAATAAATATATAAATTAATAAAAATCGGAAGTAAAGCCTGGCTCTTGTATTTACAATACTCGCAAATATGTTGTACCAACAGCCCGTTCACGTCCAAATATCGATGTAGCACACTCTCTTTTGTTTTATTTGCCTGTGTGTAAGAATTGAAACATCATTATGTAATGCACTAATACGTTACGGCACGCATTATTTACAAATAATGCGCAACGTTTAAGCGTAACGCATTATTAATAAATATTATTGTATGATTGCTACTTGTTGTGATTGTAATGTGTATGAATGTATTGAATACTTTTGGGCAAAGTCATAACTATTATTATTTACTACAGATTTATTTTTCAGACATAATACGATATCATTTGATTACCATTTCCTTGTTTGAAAAGAAAAAAAACCTTCGAAAAAAAATGGCAGGGCTGTTTACATAGTGCTTATTCAGCCTAACTTAAGCGTATACAAGGTTTAAGCGGACTCTTCACAAAGCCGTCAACCAAGCATTCTACACATCAAACTAAATGCCTGTAAGCAAACATTATTGCTGGGAAATGACTTCTTTTTTGGGTGAAAAATCCCGTTTTACGGTATTAATCAATGTTACCCACTCAACACATTGTGCTGATGGATGCATTGAATAGTACGGCGTTCTTAAAGGTATTAAAAAAAACTTGTGTTAAATTTGGAACTTTGACCTCCAATATCTCCGTATCCAGACGGTTCCCAGGTATGGTCTAGAACAAAAAAAATATATCGCAATGACGAGGAGAACAAGTGCCTTTCGGCTTCGGTAAGAGTACTTTTACACCCTTTATGTTTCTCCATACCAACGTATATGAATCTTTTTGCGCTCTATTGATGTTGAATTGTTGACAGAAGGATGTTGTTGGTAAACATTTGTGTAATGTATTGAAAAACAAGATAGTGGTTAGTTTCGATTATGCACGAAAATATCATATACTAACTATCATAAATACTACTAGAAATATAGCTCACATATTTACCCGCCTCGTGACTGTGAAACAATTCTCCACATATTGAAGGTTTCTCATCATCTGCCTAACTTTTTCCCAACTATGTTGAGGTCGGCTTCCAGTCTGACTGGATGCAGCTGAATACCAGGAGTGATTGCCAATCTGGCCTCCAAACCCAGTTACTGACTAATACGCTACCCCTTAGTAAGCCCGGTCGCCACTGACTACCTGTTAAGACTAAGAGATGTAATCATTGAAGATATTTTTTAACTTTTAGGGAAGAGGTAGTGAGTCCTCAGTACTCTGGACTGTACGCGTACTACATCGCGACCAACACTTGGCAGCTGATACTGAGCGACCGACACGAGCTCAACGCTCCGCAGGCGCGCGTCTCACACTCCATGCTATTCCATCCGGTGAGTAAAAGTACTCATCAGCTAGTACTAAGGTACTAGCCAGAACTTTCACAAAAGCTTGGCTTCTCTGTGTGAACTACTTACTCTTCATCTTAAGATGTGTGTGCCACTCCACTGACTGCTAGTAATATAACATCACGCCTGTAATCCTCGAGGGTTACATGAGAGGATTCGACTGACATTCCGCAACTATATTAATCAAAAAAGAACCCTTGCAGGGTCGAAGGGTTAGGCAGAGATGTCCTAATGTGCACACATATGCTTATCGAAACATATGCTTAAGCAATAGAGAGAGAGCCTATCAACTAGGCACAAATTCTGACTTGAAACGGCGAAAACCCTTCCTCAACTTGGAATCAAACCCAAGGTCACATTCTCAACAGGAGACTTCGCGACCAATAGGGCAGTTTTCTTTTTCCAGGCGTTATATTACATTCTTTCCTCCCACTCCCTAGATCCAGCGGCGCCTATATATGTTCGCGGGCCAGCGCAACAAGGAGCACCTGGTGGACCTGTGGTGGTGGGACGTGGGCTCCGGCGAGTGCGGGGCGCTGTGCCGCGGGGCAGCCGCCCCCCCGCCGCCGCAGGCTGGCTTCACACAGAGGGCCACCCTGGACCCAGACACTGATGAGATGTTTGTGCTGTCCGTGAGTATCACTCGTCATCATAATCATTTCAGCCGACAGAAGTCCACTGCTGGACATAGGCCTCCCCCAAAGAGGGGTTTTGCCATAATCGCCACGCTTGGCAGGCGAGTTGGTGATCGCAGTACGGTTGTTACAGAGGCACAGAGAGTGCTGCTGCCCATTCTCTGGTAAGTCCCTTAGTCGCCTCTTACAACACCCACGGGAAGAAATGGGATGGTGCTATTCTTTACGTCCGACACCATACAGTACCACTAAAAGTAATATATGGGGTATTAAAGATCCCTCCGACTTATATTGCGAATGCGGTTCTCCTGAAGAGACCATGGCCCACTTTTTGGAGTGTCCAAAGTATGCACTTTAGAAAGAATGCCATAGACGACGCAATAAAAGTGGCCACATACGCGGGCCTCAAGTAATTCAATATGTCACGTCAATTTTGGGCTTAAAAATTGGTATGTTTATAAATTACTGAGAATTATTTACAGGGCATGAGCAAAGAGAAAGACAAGCGCGTATACAACACGCTGTGGGTGTTCTCTCTGCGGCGCCTAACGTGGACGTGCGTGTACCGCAACGACAGTCTCGGGCCCAACGAGCCGCGCCCGCGCTTCGCGCACCAGCTCGTGTATGACCCTGTTAAGAAGGTACGGGGATTTAGAAAAAATATATTAACAAATGTTGTATAATATATACAACATTAGTTTTAGTATATGCGAAACCCGAAACACGTCGATAATATTTTTATGTAAAGAATCTATGTACAAAATTTCAAAACTGTACCAGGAAAAATCACAAAGTTATAAGCTTGATCTGTTACCTGGTTGTCCGTAAGCCGTACAAAAACATGCTCATCGTCATCTTGCGCTCATTGATTGCGCTGTCTTTGACACAATTTAAGAGCGATCCATCTAAATCCCCCCAGATCCACTACCTGTTCGGCGGCAACCCCGGCAACCAGAGCAGCCCGCGCGTGCGCCTGGACGACCTGTGGGCGCTGCGCCTGCGCCGCGCGTCGCTGGCGGGCGCGGCGCAGCACGGGCGCGCGGCCCTGCGCGAGGCGCACTACCGCGCGCTGGCGGCCGCGGCCGGGGACCAGTCCGACCCGGCCGCCGCGGCGCAGGCGCTGCACTATCTCCGGAACGATCTCTACGAGGCGCTCGATCACTCTTGTCCCAAACAGGTACGAGCTACTACAACTTTTTTTATAACCTTGTGTAATAATTTGCCTGTCCTGTTGTTTACACAGTACGGAAGCTGATGGACGCTACTGAAAGTGCAACACTCGTCGCCAAATGGACTTATCAAACTTTTATGGCCTTCTTACATTTATCCACAACTAACTAGAAATATCTATAATATCTCTCTCTCTCTCTCTCTCTCTCTACCTCTTCGCTTAGCAGATTTTCTATCTCATCAGAGTCATCAGACATGTTTTTATGTAGGTATTTATGTATGTATGTAACCCAAGTAACAGGCAGTTTGAAATATCAATAAAGTAGCCCATTTAGAACATAAACTGTTTTAAGAGTTTTAGTCTTTATAAAAGAATATTACAACTCTACTAAACAGCTTTAAGTATTTTGTGACACTCCCAGCTGGTTTTTATTCTTAAAGCTGTAAACAGGCTATATTTTGGTATCACTGAATACTTATTTAGAGATTATGCAACAGGTGTGAATGTCCACAGTAATCCCTACTTTGAGTACGACTTCCTCTGTACCGGGGTTCTGGAGTCAATGAAAATCGGATTGAGTTACCCGAATATATTTCGCGCGATCCCAGGGAGAATCGTTCGCCCGGACCAGTGCGCAGTAACTGGTCGTTCCAAAGCATGCCTTACGTGCTTAAATGTGTCCCTACACTTGCTTATACAGGTTGAATTTTTCAAGTGGGCTTGGATCAAAATCTGGGAAGTAACGACATACGGCAAACTAAAACAAAACAGTTCCTTTTTGATATAAAATCGTAACAGCATGCAAATGTTGTAACGATTTTATGCACGTTAGTCGTCAAAAAAAATTTGCTGTTCCATACATTTTAACCGTGTAGGTATTGCACTTTTGTAGGAAACAGCTGATTTGTTTTTAATAACTGATGAAATATTTCTATTTGGCTCAGAATGATTTACTGAATACGTGGTCACCGTTTTCGCGTCGGTGTCGGGATTCCACCACTGAGTATGATATTTACCAACAAACTAAAACCGATAAATCGTTACATGAACAAGCTAGACGTAGCAGTAGGCCAAGTCAAGAACAACATTCAAGTAAACATGTTATTATTGACTTTAACGTGGGAGTCATGGTATTTTTCTTCCGTATTAGAAAGCAAGGACTCATGCATGCACTTACAAGGGGTGTATATTATTTATTTATTTATTTAGTATTATTTATTATATTATTATTTACTAGTATTATTTATTTATTTATTTAGTATTATTCATACAACTTGAGTATAAAAATGAACTTAAATACAGCTTGTATACAGCCTATTATGTTGCTTGGGAAGTGTCCAATCGTTTGTGAAACAATACATTTATACTCCATGGCAGAGTCATCTATGAATCCCCTTCAGGACAGGTTTTTTCTGTATTCCAGGTGGCCCGCTTCCAGAAGCTGGCCACGGTCCTGTTCGCGGGCCCCGGGCCGGCGGCGCGCGCGGCCGTGGCGCTGTCCCCGCGCCGCACGCGCGCGCTCGCCCGGCGCCGCCACACGCAGCCCGCGCCCGCCGACCTGGCGCATGCGCTCGCACAGGTACATACATATGTCTCGTACCACCCACTCGCCCGGCGCCGCCACACGCAGCCCGCGCCCGCCGACCTGGCGCATGCGCTCGCACAGGTACATACATATGTCTCGTACCACCCACTCGCCCGGCGCCGCCACACGCAGCCCGCGCCCGCCGACCTGGCGCATGCGCTCGCACAGGTACATACATATGTCTCGTACCACCCACTCGCCCGGCGCCGCCACACGCAGCCCGCGCCCGCCGACCTGGCGCATGCGCTCGCACAGGTACATACATATGTCTCGTACCACCCACTCGCCCGGCGCCGCCACACGCAGCCCGCGCCCGCCGACCTGGCGCATGCGCTCGCACAGGTACATACATATGTCTCGTACCACCCACTCGCCCGGCGCCGCCACACGCAGCCCGCGCCCGCCGACCTGGCGCATGCGCTCGCACAGGTACATACATATGTCTCGTACCACCCACTCGCCCGGCGCCGCCACACGCAGCCCGCGCCCGCCGACCTGGCGCATGCGCTCGCACAGGTACATACATATGTCTCGTACCACCCACTCGCCCGGCGCCGCCACACGCAGCCCGCGCCCGCCGACCTGGCGCATGCGCTCGCACAGGTACATACATATGTCTCGTACCACCCACTCGCCCGGCGCCGCCACACGCAGCCCGCGCCCGCCGACCTGGCGCATGCGCTCGCACAGGTACATACATATGTCTCGTACCACCCACTCGCCCGGCGCCGCCACACGCAGCCCGCGCCCGCCGACCTGGCGCATGCGCTCGCACAGGTACATACATATGTCTCGTACCACCCACTCGCCCGGCGCCGCCACACGCAGCCCGCGCCCGCCGACCTGGCGCATGCGCTCGCACAGGTACATACATATGTCTCGTACCACCCACTCGCCCGGCGCCGCCACACGCAGCCCGCGCCCGCCGACCTGGCGCATGCGCTCGCACAGGTACATACATATGTCTCGTACCACCCACTCGCCCGGCGCCGCCACACGCAGCCCGCGCCCGCCGACCTGGCGCATGCGCTCGCACAGGTACATACATATGTCTCGTACCACCCACTCGCCCGGCGCCGCCACACGCAGCCCGCGCCCGCCGACCTGGCGCATGCGCTCGCACAGGTACATACATATGTCTCGTACCACCCACTCGCCCGGCGCCGCCACACGCAGCCCGCGCCCGCCGACCTGGCGCATGCGCTCGCACAGGTACATACATATGTCTCGTACCACCCACTCGCCCGGCGCCGCCACACGCAGCCCGCGCCCGCCGACCTGGCGCATGCGCTCGCACAGGTACATACATATGTCTCGTACCACCCACTCGCCCGGCGCCGCCACACGCAGCCCGCGCCCGCCGACCTGGCGCATGCGCTCGCACAGGTACATACATATGTCTCGTACCACCCACTCGCCCGGCGCCGCCACACGCAGCCCGCGCCCGCCGACCTGGCGCATGCGCTCGCACAGGTACATACATATGTCTCGTACCACCCACTCGCCCGGCGCCGCCACACGCAGCCCGCGCCCGCCGACCTGGCGCATGCGCTCGCACAGGTACATACATATGTCTCGTACCACCCACTCGCCCGGCGCCGCCACACGCAGCCCGCGCCCGCCGACCTGGCGCATGCGCTCGCACAGGTACATACATATGTCTCGTACCACCCACTCGCCCGGCGCCGCCACACGCAGCCCGCGCCCGCCGACCTGGCGCATGCGCTCGCACAGGTACATACATATGTCTCGTACCACCCACTCGCCCGGCGCCGCCACACGCAGCCCGCGCCCGCCGACCTGGCGCATGCGCTCGCACAGGTACATACATATGTCTCGTACCACCCACTCGCCCGGCGCCGCCACACGCAGCCCGCGCCCGCCGACCTGGCGCATGCGCTCGCACAGGTACATACATATGTCTCGTACCACCCACTCGCCCGGCGCCGCCACACGCAGCCCGCGCCCGCCGACCTGGCGCATGCGCTCGCACAGGTACATACATATGTCTCGTACCACCCACTCGCCCGGCGCCGCCACACGCAGCCCGCGCCCGCCGACTTGGCGCATGCGCTCGCACAGGTACATACATATGTCTCGTACCACCCACTCGCCCGGCGCCGCCACACGCAGCCCGCGCCCGCCGACCTGGCGCATGCGCTCGCACAGGTACATACATATGTCTCGTACCACCCACTCGCCCGGCGCCGCCACACGCAGCCCGCGCCCGCCGACCTGGCGCATGCGCTCGCACAGGTACATACATATGTCTCGTACCACCCACTCGCCCGGCGCCGCCACACGCAGCCCGCGCCCGCCGACCTGGCGCATGCGCTCGCACAGGTACATACATATGTCTCGTACCACCCACTCGCCCGGCGCCGCCACACGCAGCCCGCGCCCGCCGACCTGGCGCATGCGCTCGCACAGGTACATACATATGTCTCGTACCACCCACTCGCCCGGCGCCGCCACACGCAGCCCGCGCCCGCCGACCTGGCGCATGCGCTCGCACAGGTACATACATATGTCTCGTACCACCCACTCGCCCGGCGCCGCCACACGCAGCCCGCGCCCGCCGACCTGGCGCATGCGCTCGCACAGGTACATACATATGTCTCGTACCACCCACTCGCCCGGCGCCGCCACACGCAGCCCGCGCCCGCCGACCTGGCGCATGCGCTCGCACAGGTACATACATATGTCTCGTACCACCCACTCGCCCGGCGCCGCCACACGCAGCCCGCGCCCGCCGACCTGGCGCATGCGCTTGCGCAGGTAATGCGCTATAGTATTAGTAACAAGCTTGATAAACGAAATTAAATTAAGTTAACCAGCTGAATTCTGCAGCAAGGATCTGATATCGATATGTTGGTTTCGGCGTAGTATTAAACAGATGGCATGATGGATGGATAAAGTTCTAAGTAAAATAAACTTAAACATATTCTTATATTTTACCCTTCAAATAGCGTCGATACTATTCTCTGCCTCATTCTGAATTTTCAGAATTCGAACATAAAACACCATCTTCCCATTTCAGGTCCTAGGAGCTGAAGAGAGCGCTCCCGACCCGATCCTACCATTCGAAGAGGTATCAGAACCGACCCCCGACACCTGGGACGTCGGTCAAGACGACGAACTGTCAGGTAATATACATTTTTTACAAAACTAATCTATCTTTTAAGCTGGAATCAATCCCATTAACGAAGTTTTATTGAATTCGGTTTTTTTTTTGTTACCTGGGAATCTTTGAGTTACGGAGATATCAACACGTTTTAAAAAAGAATATGTGTGTGTACCAGAGTACACAGGTAAGAAATGAAACTTCTTTACGACTTATCATTTTTCTACTATTTGCAACTTCACGAAAATGGGGTAGATAAGGCTTAAGCCTTAAGAAAAACATTTTTTTCCGTATTAAATTAAAGCTATTTTATTATTATAGACATGCATACAATTAATGAGTAATTTATTTTATCATTGTTCTTATTATAATATCATTGCTATTGTTGTATTTCATCAATAATGATACATTATATTCTTTACGTCACTATACTAAACTTTGATAAAAAAGCAACATGGCGCGTAACCGAAAAACGTGACGATTTTAAAAAAAAATCTCCCATACGTCGATAAAGAAGTTTCACTTCAAAAAAGACAAGTTTTTAATGTTAAAACTTTACTTTGACCCCATGACCCTTAGTTAAGTTTTTTGCCCATTATTTTCCATAATGAACCTTCGTGTGCCAAATTTAATTCAAATAAATGGTTCTTTGACATTGACAGGCGAACGAGATGACACTCCGGAATGGAATGCGCGCGCACAACGCATAGTACTCTATGACAGCTTATGCTCCTTCTTCAGGCCGTCGACTGTTCCACCCAGGGGCGATATCTCTGACTTGGTGACGCTGTAATGTGGTGGTGGAAGGTGGTAGGTAAGATGGTGATTGGGCGCCGGATGGATGGTGATTTTTTTCTAGCAGGTAGGTGGCGTATGGACAAATGATTATTTTTAATGTTGGCGTTTTTGCATTAAGATTTTTGTAACTATCGGTTTTAACCGAAGTGTTTTAAGAAAAGGACCTTTTTGGTTGTATTGAGATACGTATTAATGTTGAACAGTTGGTTGTCTAAGATGAAACTTTCCTTTTCATCGAGTTTTTATAATTAACATTAAGAAAAATTGTGTGATGGTCAGAAGCTTATAAAGAGTTGCGAAACGAGAGTTTTCGTATCTTGTGATTAAGTCCGGTCTATCCTTCGCAATTTGTCGTTTTCTAGTACTTTATTACTGAAGAAGATGACAAAATAAGCGTATTTTAGAGACCTAGTCCATACACTATACTTAGTGCTTAAAAACTCTTCCAATGGCGTTTCTTTTCACGTAAAAATAAATGTGTAAGTTCTACCTATCACCAAATAATTCGACATTAAGAAAAGTTCAATTCAAAATATTTTAGTAATTTGTATCACAATTGCAACTCGTAATTTCACTTCGTAATTTATAACTTATTACCGTGTAATATTCAGAATAATTGTAACCGACTTATGTATTTTTTTTTCATAATTACTTATCGATTATAAAATATGGCTACCGTGACATTTGTAAGGCTGCGTGTACCATGATGACTTAAATTGCTGGTATTGCTACTATCAAGTATTGCCTCTCCTTCTCCCTGACATCCATCCAAAGGTTGTTTTGAAAATATCGCTCCGCCCATTGTGACATGTAATTTGTATGATGTACATACTAAAAAGTTTTCTATTTATCTATCTATCTAAGTTCAGGATGCACTGGATCATTTTCACAACATCCGGCTCGAAGGACCAAAAATAAATGAATGAACGGGTGAAAGGAGAGATCTAAACTTGTCAAAATTTTATTTCAGTGAATAAATTAAGTAATTTGAAAATAAAGCGAAACCTCATCTTTGTTCTCGTGGCCGCTCTAAGTAAATAATGGACTCATCAGCTATAAACTTATTAGTATATTTATAATACCATGTATCTCGTAACATAATAATTTGTAATCGTATTCTCTTCATATAACTACTCAACGTATTTCTAAAGTGACAATATTTTGTATTTACAAATATGAAAGTATAATTTATTTATTTTAGTTTTTGTTTACCTTTCTTAATTATAGACATTGTATGAGCATTTTTATGTTAAACATATTCATCAGTTTATTGCAAGACTGACATAATGACCACGTTTTGGGTTCGTTTGTCTAAAATCGCGGGAGTCTTATTTTCAATGTATATGAAAATTAAGAGACGTCTTTGTACTCTTGTTGTGAGCCAAAAAAGCCTAAAATACATATCTATGACCTTTCGCTCAATTATCACCGTAAGTGTTCATCATCTCAAAATATTTTTAATTAGGATCGTTCCTTAGGAGGCAGGAAAAGGGAGGGGGCGGCGGACGGGTTTGAAAAAGTCGTGTCGACGTGTGGATGGATATGGAACGAATTTTATGAACGTTTTGTTTGCTACCAAAAATAATCCTATCGCTTTTACCACAGTTGAGTGAAAAAGTTTTTCTTCCGACAAATAAGAACGCATAACATTGAATCATTTTGTCAATCTTGCAAGCTTTTGTACATAAAGCCTACTTGAAGCTAACGTTAAGTAACGAATGGCTCTAAACCTCGGTGAGAGGCAGCAAAGAGGCTTCTTACTTTCAAAAAATTGTAAATAATCTAATTCTAGTTCTTTCAAAGAATGTATCAATAAGCGTGTACGGCCGTGTTCCCTATAACAGTCTAGTCAGCATTGAATACTAAGTTGTACGCTATACATTCTTAACATGTCTAACTTTTGTTCAAAAAACGCTTATTTATGATTAAAATTCACTGTGAATGTTCTATCTTTTTACACTTAGAGCGTTTGAGAAATTAGGCAGAAAAGACATTTTGCATTTCACTTCTATTAACCAAATATTTTGGGTAATTAAAAATTGTGTAGTACTTTTAAGAACGTATCCAAAGCAATTTCGACTTTTTGTTAATAAATTGACCCGTGTAAGTTTGTCGCAAAATAATGCACCGTTATAATAGTCAGCTTTTTAGAATTATAAATAAAAGAGGCGGCGCGTATGTTTACAGACTGTGATAAAATTGCTGTAATCAATAAGATGTAATTCGGAGTAAGGAATTCAGGCCTTTAAAGCTAGGGAATGTTGCCAAATTTTAGTACTAACGCATTGGAGAATTGTACCTATTATATTTTATTTAACATTTATCATAATCACATATTTTTACAATGAATCGTTTTAAATTATTGTAAGCTTACAGGGGGCCGTGCGTCCGTGCTTAACTTAGATCTTGAGTTGGCCTAGCTTAAGTACGTAGTAACAATAGAATAAGGCCCTTTTTTTGTGTATACCATTTCGCAGGTCAACCTGTGCCTGTCTTGAGGGTGCCTTGAGTGTAAGACCTCTATCTAAGGCAAATAAACTAAGCGGCTACACGCTAAGGCCACCCCCTGTGTGGGGTATGAGCGTCGGCTTAGGGCATCGTTTTGGACGAGTTCAGCAAGAGAGAGGCTTGATTGAAAAAAATTAGAGCCAGCTTAAACGTTTTTTTTTAAACCACTGACGAGGGGCTGACTGTACAATAAAAAAAAAACACAGATATCCAATGACAGTAAAACATTTGACTGTGCAAAGCATTTTGTTTTTCTCATATAAGTTTTCCAGTAACGTAGCGTTTAAATTCAGTAATATTATGAATAATGTTATATTTAAGAGTGGATCAGCGAGGTCACTTGCTTTTATAGTAGCCGCGGTATATTTACATTAGGAGCAGATACTGACACCCGATTTTTGGAATGAAAATTATCAAAATGCAAAATTAAACGAGACGCGAAGTAAAACATTCGTGACTGTTCCTCAGAAAGGTCAGATGTAGTACTCGCAAACTGTGTGCGTGTATGACCAAATGTATGAACGTGGTCGAGGCAATAGGAGTATGTAAGGATCGTAGCAGACGACGTTGTTCTGCCCAGTGGCGTAGCGTGGGGGGCCGGGCGGGCCGGGTGGGCCTTGGCCCCGGGCGCTCACCTTTTTTGTACCTTGTATGCACATGTTTGAGCACATGTGTGAGTACTATGTACTGTAAAACAATCATTTACATTTGGTTATCTTTCATTGACTTTAATTTACCCTGGTGGGTGAGAGAATGTCATGCTCACTCAAATGTCTCACTGATGGTGGCAGGTATGTCGGGTCATTTAGCTCCCTTCAGTATGGTTGAGCTGAATGGGGCTGATCCATGCGTCATGCTCGTGAACGGGCGCTGTCAATTGGGGCTGGTCATCTCTACGCTGCCACGGTTTATTTTAACTACTTACTTTGTTTTTAAATTGTTGATATAATATTTTACTCTGGACGCTCTTAACGTGCACGTATTTCTACATCGTTCTCACATATATGTATAATCTCAATATGAATGATGTAACCAAGATTTTGTAACAATATTTTGATTGAAATGAGTGTCCATAGAGTTTCTTGCCCATTCTTCTCCATAGAGATCTACGCTTTGGAATGGGCAACTACAGTACTTTCACAAGTTATTATGTCTTGTGTCTGTGACTGTAGCTTAGCCTAATTTGTTTTTCTGACATTCAAAAGTGCCTGTAATGGTCGAATTGAAATAAATGTTTTGAGTTTGAGTTTGTATTCCTGGTAAAAAAGAAATGTAACATATTTGGGATGCTAAATTTTAAAAGCTTGCTTCGCTCGTTCTTGCATCCTAAGTCTGAGGCTTTTATGCATAAATTGATAAAAAACTGATTTACCTATGGATAGTTAAAATAAATTGTAATTTATCCGATGTGCTAAAAATATTTTTTAAGCTCGCGTGGCTCTCTGTTTTTGTTTATTTCCGGCAGTGGCGTGCAGTGGTTCTCCACGTAGGGTAGGTCATGCATACAGATACCAAAAAAAAAATGGGTATACATATTTTTAGGTTAATTCTCATAATTTGGGTACACATCTACCTTTAAACACAACTTGCTTAAATTATCTTATCATTCATATGATAATTACGTAAACTTACTGCTTTTAACTTCTTACAAACACACATTATCAGCGCAAACTTCACAACAGAACACCATTTTTAAGTAAAAAAACAAATAACACAACAATTCAATCAGCAGATCAAATTGAAATTGATCAACATATAATTATTAAATTGCCATTGTTATAACTTAGTAAGATATAAAAATCCAAACCAATAAATTGTTTGTCACATGAAACCTTCTCAAAGTTTAATTTCTAATTTGTTTGTTAAATTTGTTTTCTAGTTTGTTTTTCTGTTTGTTGTGCGTGTTTTTCTCGTTTGTGTTCCTAACTTCCCATAAACAAAGCGGAAAATAAAATTCATGATTGTAGTTTCTGTTTTTAAAAGGGCTTTTGCTATTCCTTACAATTTATCATTTTTTGGAAGGTATAAAAAAGAAGGTTTTTTTATTGCCTCTATTAGTAATTAAGGAAACTATCGTGTTTGTGTGTAGTCTGTTTCTCGAATTCCCCGTAATTCGGGGAAATCTCCACAAATTGGGAACTCTGAGTCATTCACAATCTAGCTAGCCAATAATAACACAGCTCCTGTCGCAGGAGATGACGCCCATAATCTATGCATGTGTGCCGTTCATACACATGAAAATATGCATCAGTGTGCGTACATTTATGAATGCAAAGGTAGGCCCTTAATCTTCGAGCCTAAAAATCCAAACGGAGCGGTGTAGTAACGTATAGTGTGAGTTCACTCGGGCGCGACAAGTTGCTATAAGTATTCAACAGGAGTTTTAACTTATTTTTTTTTTATATTTTGTTTTATTTTATTAAGTAGTTATAATAAATGCATTTTGCGTTGTTGGTAGGGTAGGCTAGGCCTAATTGCCTCTATGGACGGCACGCCCCTGATTTCCGGAACGGCAAACCTTATACACTGTTAACTTTACAACATTGGCAATTGAACATGACATGGGTACCTACAAATACCTACAAATGAAATTTTATAAAAAAAAAGATTTTATTTAGGTACTTTAAAAAATAAACACAGAAAATCATTAAAAGAAAATAAAACTTTGTACTTTGACTTTTTACTATGTTTCTTGACTATTTATGAAAATAGAGGGGGCGGCCAAAATTACGGTCAGCCCCGGGCGGCTAAAAATCACGCTACGCAACTGGTTCTGCCCACGGGGAAAGGCATGCGTTATGTATGTATGCGAAGTGATCCAATTGGCTGTATTAAGTCAACTAATCACTGCAGTTCACGCTTGATTTTCGCTCCAGAAACCGAGTGTCAGTGTGTCATACAGAATAGATTCGATGTTTTCATTGATAACGTATTCTAATCTTTCCGAGTAATTTAGTTCGAAAAGTGCAGAAATGAAGATGGATCATTCATAAAACCATTCCATTCATTCTAGCATCACTTACGAAGGCATTGGCATTTTCAGTGTCTCTTAAAATGTTGTCAGGCAATCTGCACTTTTTAGCACTAATATGCGTAAATTTATATAATCCGTAGAGAAGCTCAATGTGAATTTTAGATCACTTTACAACGCTGCATGAATCTTTTGGCACCTGAAGAACGTTGATAAGGGCGGTGCTGGTATACATTTGTGGTTTTTGGTCTGTGAAATATATTAAGAAGGAAACATGGTAGCGTTAATTCCAACTTCGAACACGCGCCAAAAGATAATTGTGCAGCTATACTCCAAAATACTCCCGATATAGCATAGGTACAGTCATCATAACATGTGTGTACACATTTATGTTGCTAACTGTACATAAGGATCTAAATACTCGAGTGTATATGTAAATATTAGTATTGTATCCGTAATTAAGAGAAATACGTACGTACGCAGGAGATGTCTTGTAAATATGCATTTGTATTCGTGTAAGGGTAAATTATTTGTTTTCAATTTGTAACTTGAAGCATTCTCAGTCTGTATGTACATAATATGCGTATTAAACTCATCATGTTGTTTCATTTCATTATTATCCCTGTAAACATTATATTCCATTATCATGATTTTCAATCCTCTGTTTTTTTTCTACTTCTTAGCGTGTCGATGACAATTCAAATAGAGTCAGCCTAAAACTTGGCGATGAGTTTGGCACTTTCAGTAGCGTCCATCAGCTCCTGTGATGTACAAACAACAGGACACGATATAAAGTGTCCCATCGTTTGTGGGGTATATTTTTTATTTTAATGTGCAATTGGTCCGTTGAGCCCGATGCACGAAATTTGTATTGGTCACAATATGAGGCTTCTGAAAATTAGAACATAGTTGATAATATAATTTGCTGTATCATCATCATCATCATTTCAGCCGAGAGACGTCCATTGCTGGACATAGGCCTCCCCCAAGTGTCGCCACATTCGCTGGCTGACTTGCATCCAGCGGATCCCCGCAACCTTCACCAGGTCATCAGTCCACCTAGCGGGATGCCATTTTTTTTTTACGGATGGGAAGTCATGACCTCCCGCTCCGGGCAGAGCGGAAGGGAGTGTCTGACTTGTACTGACTAAAACCCATCCATGTTCCTTCCTTGCCCTTTGTGTTCCAGGGCCGCGGTATCTCTATCGAACAGTCCCGCAGCCCTGGCAGGCATCGGCCCTTGTGGAAGGCCTTCCAACGCAACGTCTTCGTTTGCTGTATAGCCGAGTGTAATCAGACAGTGGAACTAAGTTAGTGCTCGTATTTTCATACGAGTTTTTTTTATTGAGTTCCTAGAAGTGAGGATAAGAAATATAATCTACGATCACATGTATTTTTATTTTTCCTTTGAATAACTTTTTACGTTTCTGAATAACTTCCAATTCAACGATTTTATATTGTAGCGTTATAATCCCAAGCAGTCACAAGCTGTATTTAAGTTCGTTTTGCACTCTAAGCTGTATGAAGCTGTATAAGCGCTTATACTGCTTTTGTAAGAACAAAAATGGCCCATAACTATACAGCTGTTTGCGTTACTTTAGTATAATAGCTGTAAGAAAGCATAAAACTCAGATTATACATATACAAATCACCTTAATTCTTCATTAGACGAGAGAATTACAATCCTTAAAAGATTGTTTTCAGAATTCACTACAGAAATATGGCAAAGTGTGACGACCACGTCCAAAAATGGAAACACAATATTGGAATCATGACATGAGGGTTGATAGTGATGCATCATTTGTTTATCTTAGGCTATACTGTGACACACTGCTGGGCAAAGGTCTCGTTCCAAACCTCTCTGTTTTGTGCAATTTCTGGCCACGGGTACCCGGCATCTCGCCGTCCGCATTCCGCAGGCGGTGACTAGCTCTCGCGTGCATACTATAGTCATTTGCCAAAAATTTTGATAACATGTTTTACCAAGGGGTTTCATATTATTTGTTTAACACTTCACAAAGTACAGAAGCGGACTTAATGCCATAGGCATTTTCTACCAGTCAACCCTTGGTTGATGCAGAGACAAACAGTGGTAGGTGTATATATCTAATATCTGATACCCACCAGCCCTGTACCCAGTATCAACTGGGTTTTGGAGGTCAGATATGCAGTCACTCCATATAAAATATTGGTATTCAGCAGCAACCGGTTAGACTGGCAGCCGACCCCAACATAGTTGGGGAAAAGCTAGGCAGATGATAATAGATCCTACTACGCCACAACATAGAATCTTTGAAAAAACTAAAAACGAAAAAAAGTAGTGGGCGTCGATTGTTTTCTCGTTTTCTGCTCCACACCTCTTGGAACTCTACAAAAAAAAAAACCTTGAAAATCTGACCACGCTTCGTCAACTTCGTTCCACTTTTTTGTCTAATTGCACGGCTACTACCATGATATTCTACAGGTCCTCGTTGTTTATCCAGTCACAACCTTTACATGAAAGGTAGGTTTTAAACTAGCGGCCATCAGCCATTCAGGGACACAAAAAAAACCACACAAAATGTTTTAAATATATAATTTATTATTCTCATACATGATTCAAATCAGTCATTGTGACAACACGGTGTCCCTGACACAGTGAAAATAAATCCGCTCCGCCATGATATGTTCCCGCGCGGGTCAACATCTGTCGGTGAATATCTACACAACACCGCATCATACAAGTAACAAGCTCAGTGGGGTAAAAGACTCTAAAAGACTTGTAATCTGGTTCGATTACTAGCAAATTAAAAATGGCCATCTAAATAGAGTAAGGAACATAGAAAATATTCTTCTGCATCCAGAGTGAACCATCAAACTGTGCAATGTTTTCGAATAGCGTGGGTTCGGAGGCGCAGGCGCATGGTTTCAGAACATTGATTTCACACGAATAAAAAAATTATGCAGAGCTCGCAGCCGCACCCAGCTTCAAGTTAATTGACGTTTTACCCAGCTACAGATTACAATGAGACCACGACAAGTGGGAACATTCATGCCTCGAGTTGTCCAACTTCTAAATCATGTTGCAATACAATAATAAAATAGCGGGCAATGTATAACAAAAAGTACATCTTTAAATAATATAAGTAATTCATAATTAATAGTTACTCTATATAACGTAATATCTATAACTAGGCAAAATAATTATCTAAATGTTATGTAATAATGTATAAAGAAAAAATATTATTTTTGGTTAATCGCTATGATCACCACCACCGGCAAGTGGCAGCAGACATCGAGCGATGCCCACCAAATACAAATACTGAGTAAATAATACACTGAAAAATATATTATATCTATGAAACAACCCAATTTTTAATTGCACTAATACTTTAACTCATAATACGTAGTGGCGAAATAATTTCAGCGCACTGAACGGTCATAATGATTAACAATCAACAATACATCTGAATCAAATAAACGATTTCGAAAAACATGTCAAGGCAAACTCAACAGTGTCGTAAAATACAGACAAAATTCAAATCTTGCAATGAATATCATGTATCGAAAAACATACAGCTCTTATAACAAATAGCATATAAAAATATTATTATGTCGATGCAAACCGACTCGAGTACGAGTTTCATTATGCTTTAAATGATATCGATGAAACAAGCACTAGGCGCGCGGAGTAATCCCTGACTAGACATAAGAATACATAAACGATGTCTGCTGCTAAGCTAAATACGAACAAAATAATACTAGAAAAGAAAAATACATAGTAAAGCTAACAATTGGTAAGTCCATCGTTTAAGTACATGAAGAATGCTCTAATGAAAGCTAGTCAATATATTATTATATCTATAAACTATAAATGCAAGGCGATGGTCCTGCGGCGCGCGCGGCTCTGAGCCACGCGTCCGCCGCCTTTGAGCTATGCAAACTAATTACGCCTAGACAGTTAATATTGCAAATTAATTTCACTACACGACGAGACTGTCCTCGCTAGATTACCTACTAAGTATACTTGAAGGTTAATGTATCTAGCTCTAACCTAAACCAGTAAAAATACCTACTAAGGGCGAGTGCCCACACTACATGGAACGGTCCAACTAGCCTAAGGTCACTCAGACGCTAGGAGAGGTTAACGACTACGTCGCGCGCGGCCGTAACTACGTAATGTACGTACGTGCCGCCGCGGGAAGCTGCCAATATCACATCCGATAACGTAAACAATAAATACGTAACACTTAATAAAATCTTTTTTAATTTTTTTGTAAATTTTGTCTTATCAATAGATTCGCTGGTCGACGCCCGTGAGCAAAGTTTTGAGCAACAAGGACGAGAACTGATTTGTTACATATGTTTTTATATTACGAGAAAATTGGTGTTTGTAAGTTCGTGATTCGGTTTAGAAGTAACATCAGCGGGGCGCGACCAGCTCATGGACAAGAAATGGACGCGAGTGGCGACGCCACAGGACGGCAGGAACACAACCGGGGCGCGGATCCGACTGCCGCTGCGAATACAGGTCTCAAACAGCTAACATCACATTATATGTCTTTTAATGAAGTTTACAACGCTCATCAACAAATCGCGGATAGACCCAACTCTAAGCAACACTTCTCCCGTTCGCAGCGGTCCGCAGTTGAGCGACAACTGCCCGTACAGTCCGACTCCGAGCCACAACAGTCTAAACGTCACTAACAAAACATACTGAAACACTACGAGTACAACTAGAACAAGATGGACGAAAGTATTCGGCAGAGGGCCACAACAACACAACAAACGCATCCACTACAGAACAGATTACATAGTCTTTTTGCGCACACAATGGATGGACGTCGACGAATATGTTTTTTTCTTTTTAGAAATTTTTATTTGGACGTACTAAACATTCGTATCGAGTAGAGGATTCTATGAATATAATAAGATTCGAACAATAAATATAATGTATATTATACAAAATAACGTCGCACTGTTTCATCGAAGCCTCGTTCAACTCCCACACGTATAAGAAAATTTGCCTTCGACGCGCAGACAACGCACTAAGCAGCGAAAATGTACCGTAGGTACTACAGGCTATAGCGCCTGGCTGCCTAGTGCGTCGTCTGCTCCGGCTGTTATCTGTGATATCGTAACAACGGTGATAAATTCATTATGCGTAATAAAATACACTGATCCTATTACAAAAATACTCGATAAACATCAATTTGACGACGTGCAATAGATAGACAGATATTATATTGAGGAAATTCGATATCAAATCTGGATCGGTGGCGCGCGGGTGAAGTACGCGAGAGAAAACACGTGAAGCTACGCGACACCACACAGTGCGGCTACAACAACCAGCTACGACCGGCCACGACCGGCCCGGCACGGCTCGGCGTGGCCTGCTTCACGGTAAAAATCAGTCAACTTTAATATTACATCACCAACCGTTCACCTAGCTGGGGGGCTCCGGCGATGGGCTAGTTTTTCAATTAATTCTATGTTTCGTTCCTATTTGCTATCGGGTCGAGCGTAGTGCGCGCACGGCTGCACAGTTTGACGGTTCACAGAGCTCCAGAGGCCGCACGGGCGCTCCGCCCGACCGCGCTTCGCCGAGGCCCCCCGGCCGCACACCCGTACGATTAATTAGATTAAATTTTTATAAAACGTATAAAGAATTTAGTCTCAGAGGACTCACAGTTATAAAAATGTCTCGGGCGCTCGTGTCCGCGACATGGGCGTGTAGTCGCTCGGCGCGCCCGACACTAACACTATAAATTCGTGACGCCATCGATCGCGTCGGCCGCCACACACTGTGTTGCGGCGAGAGAGTCCACGCTCACACTCTGTCCCGCTCGCCCCTAGCTGCGCGCGTGCGCGTGCGAGTGAGAGGGCGCGAGCAGCGCGCGCAGGGCGGCGGCGGCGGCCTTGAGCGCCGTGACCAGCCGCTAGAAGTCCCTCCCGCGCGCGCGAGCCGGCCCGCCGCCCGCCTTCGGGACGCGGCGCGTGCGCATCTCACGGTCCACCTGACGAGAGAACACAAAACGTTACTGAAGAAGCAGTTACAACATCGAAAACTAATCATTGTTTATGCTTCTATAAATATAACATTTAATAATATCTCCTAGCAACGCTTACCGAGGTCGATCCATGGATGATCTGTTACATATCAAGATCCCTCCGTGCATCCAAAAGCAAGCTAAACCATTAGAGATCTCTGACATTCGTAACGATTAGTCAGAGTTCGAAAGTCTGTTGCAAACCGACCCCAGCATATTTGGGAAAAGGCAAGGCAGATGAAGATTACCTCCAACTCCTCGAGCCGTTGTGTGAGCGCCAGTTTCTGCTGCACGGCCAGTCGCAGCAGCTGGTTGAGGGTCTTCTTCTCCTCCTCGGCGCCGGTCAGCGCCTGGGTCAGCTCGTCCACTTGCGTCACGTACTCCTCGCAACGAGCCGCGAACATCGCGCGGAGACCTATATACGGGAGGAGGAGTTTTAGAAAGACTGGCGTGTGGTTGACCGTACTTGATTTGCAGTTATTATAACTAGCAAAATTTACCTTACAATCTCACAGAAGCAAGATAAAAACGTACAAATCATAAAAAAAGGCCATTATTCTAAACAATACCCACTTGAGAAAGTAGCAGCATCTTCCTTCAACAATCTCAGCTCGTTCCTCAGCTTCAGCATCGTCTCTGTAACGATGATCTTCTCCGTCTCGTACTTAGATTTGAGGTTAGCCAGAGCGACCTCTGCCGTGTTCTTGTTGGACTTCAGCACGGTACGTAAGGTCGCGATCTGTTCGCGCTTCGTCGATAGCAGGGATTTCAGCTTGATCACCTGTTCTTGAAGTTCAACTACCTCGGCACCTCGTTCTTCGGTGTCCATTACTGTAAGTTTACAAAAAAAGAAATTGTGACTTCGGTTTGAAAAAGAGAACGGTTTTGAGTTGATTTAAATGTGTATGATTACTAGAAAAATAATCACATGAACAGCAGAAAAAAAAATCTGATCAAACTATAGACAAAAATGACTAAATTAATATGTTGGTATGAATAGGTGAATTTTTATTACTTAGGCTGTACAGTCAGCTTTCTTTACACAAAACTTATAGGTGAATTCATAAACAAATTACTCACAAAATTAAATGTTCTATCAGACAGGCCAAGAGCCTTTATTATTTATTTAAATACTGGTTGCTGGCGAGGTTCTAAAATATTTCGGGGGTAAAACCGCAATATCAGACAAATAAAAGTCCAGCTACAAAAATAAATTTATTTTGTCTGTTAAGCAGCCAGAGGGCCATAAGTTAACTACCAACATACAAAGCCTACAGAACCTTTCGAACCACCCTGTTTGTGTATCCATCATATGATGTACTGCAGCATCATGACACACGACACCAGGCTGGTTCTCAGAGACGTCTTTATTCCCGACGACAACGTCGCATCCTTTCTATGAAACGGTATGTTCTTGCAGTACACACTCCCACCATTCAGCACACTACTTCTCCAGACAGCATGAAAGTTTACTGTATCTCCAATGGTGTTATTTTTGGGTATCATGTTTCCAGGGTTATGAAAAGGAAGGGAATTCGGGAATGGTATCATCGGATTCTTGTTTTGATAATTGGTGTTATTATTATTCCATTTCTCAAAAGATTCTTTTGTATCCGTATTGTAGGTGTCGCTTTGTGAGACTTTCGACATATTTTCGAAGAAGTTAGTGATTTCTTTAACACTTTTTTGGGGAGATACGTCCTTTATTATAGGTTCTATTTCTAAGGACTGTAGGTGTAAAATCAAGTTGTGTAGTTTTCGCTTTGTGTCTGCTATCTTTAGCTTGCAATTGTTTTGGTCTTTAAGTTTTTTTATAGGACTGTAGTAGAGGGTCCGGGACTTGGTATAGTAGTCGGGTGGGATACCTGGGTAGGAACGCAAACGTTATTTGGATCTGGTTGTTTGTGAAAATGTAAACGAATAGAATTCGTTATAATAATTATGAAGAAGGAAATATGAACTGTAACTTCTAAAAATAATTTGGCCTAGCAATTACACTATGGATGCCTTATTGAAGCCCTTATAAACTTTCCAGCTATATGTTGAAAACTTATCAATCTATAAGTTTGCAACGACTGAAACTTCTTGAAAAATCTGGGCTTGATTTGCAGGACAGATCGATTTTAAAGTAATAGTGCAGTCGCATATCGTCAAAGTCGCGGGAAACACCTGGATGAGGGACGCATAGAACCGGGAAGTGTGGCAGACAAAAGGGGAGGCTTATATCCAGCAGTGGGTGATTCCGGGCTGATATGATGATGATGATGACATGGTTGCGTTCACATGATTCTTTGCTTTTTCGCGTTAGTATTAGAGGGTATTCCTGATGACCCTTTCAATGAATTTAACGCTGTAATCGATCTGCCACGATAGCTGTAAAGATTAGGTGTGGCATACCAGGTTGGTGCCTGTTGCGCGAGTCGAGCGCGGTGTCGAGCGCCCGGCGCAGGTGCGTGAGCTGGTCCAGCAGCGTGTCGGCCGAGCGCGCCACGCCGCCCGCCGCGCGCAGCCCCTCCAGCTCGCCCGCCGCCAGCGCCAGGGCCTCCGCCTCCGCGCCGCGACCCTCGGCGCCCGATACTATGGAGATAAAAAAAAATAAAAAAAATAAGTTTATTGGCACAAAAAACCTTTGTATACAATACCAATACATTCCATATAGGTACAGTCAACAAAACAGATAGGTATGCAGGGTCGAAAGATATAGTTTTAGTTTTTTTAGAAACTGTTGCACATCTTCAAATGAAATTTGAATTAATTTAACCAATTGATTATTTTTCTTCATTTAATTTTAATTTCATTCGAAAACATCGATCGGTTTTTAAGAAAAAATCAATTATATCTTTCGACTCTGCATACCTATCTGTTTTGTTAACTGTACATAGAATTTTAGGATAAGGCTGTACAAATAGTTAAAAACCCTGCCTTCTAAACTAGATACATGATCACTGTTATTTACACTTTAATCGTCTAATAAATTACACAATTTAAATGCAGGTAACTGACTGATTGAGCCGATCGGAAAAAACTTTATGTCCATGCAAAAAAAACAAGGGGGGAAAAAGATGTCATTCGCCTTGTAAGAAACCAACTTGGGTCAGAAGATAGTATGTTATTCTCATTAAAAAGTCACACGTGCGTGACATAGCACACATTTTCAGTAATATGTATTCAATCTAGGAAAATCTCCTTTCACTCTACGCTCACAATACTCACATACGTCACGAGTATAAACAATACCCTCATTCAAGTGTGTACCCTTTACTAGGACATTTTAAGATCCATAATCACTTGTAACAAATTGAGTCGTCGCTTACCATCGTTCTGTCCGGCGTGCTCCAGCAGTACTCGCTCGGCCTGCGTACCGTTGACGGCGCACACGTGGTGGTAGATCTGAGCGAGCATCTCCGCCGCCGACAGCAGCGCGGGGCCTGCCGTCGATAGTGCACGACCCGCTCCTAGCGAACAAAATATTTTATTTTTAGTAACTTGTACATAATTAATTAGTCGATAGATAGAATAAATTCTGTTAACATTTTCTTTGCTTTTAATGTTAACAATTGACAATTAATTACTAATTTTATTGAGCCTACTTCAAAAAAATGCACAATTATCATCATTTTTCATTTCTTAACTCTTTTTTTATCCTGTTAAAATGTTTCTTCAGACAATGTTAGTCCTGGAAGTTCCATCTAATAAAAGAATAACAGAATAGTTTCTTACCTCCAGCCAGTGTCCTCAACAGATCAGCATCGGCCTCCAGCGCGGCACAGCGCACCTCGGCCTCCGCCACGCTGTCCGCCAGCTGCGCCAGCGCCGCCCTCTGCAGCGCCTGCGCCGACGCCGCCGAGCCGTCCGCCGGCACCGCGCCGGACGACAGCTCGGACAGCAGCGCGGCCAGGCCGGACAGCTCTCCGCCGGACACTCGCCACCAGGTCAGCCATTTAGCTGCGCGGGCTGATACGCCGCCTGATCCAATCTTTTCATCGTCCTGTAAAAATTTGAAAGAAAATTGACCAAAAAAAGTTTGGTATGGCTGGAAATAGTATAACAAGGCGTGCCCACATCGACTGGGTTCGGGTTACCCATTCGAGGTGACCTTGCAAGGCGGTTCTGTAGGTCGAGGCCCAACTATATACCCGACGATATTTTGTTTACAAAATAAGTTATTTAAGACTTGATAAGGTATAGACAATAGGTATAGATTTTCATAGTGTAGCGTACATAATCAATGAGCCATCCAAATAAATAGTGAATATATTGATACGCGACTCCGTAACACAATTTCCAGCTCAAGTTTTTCCTTAGATTTTTGACCTTTGTTTTCATCCATGTTTACTGTTTTCCTACTTTCACATTTCTGCCTGTAAACTTCAAGTTCATAATACAATGCTACGGACCAGAGGCGCGCAGTCGGAATGCAGGGCGTGTAGTGCAGTGACTCGGGAAGCTGCTCGCGTCAGACCAGCGCGCAGTAGCGCCGCCGCCGCGCTCTCGCTCTCTGCCGTCACCTGGGCGCTGCGCATCGATGCTTGTAGTTGACTCTGTAAAAGACGATGAGTATTTTAACGCCAATATTAATAATATAAGGTTATCAGTTTATTTATTTAAACTTCATATACAAGAGTGGTACATAGGCGGACTTAATGCCACAAGGCATTCTCTACCAGTCAACCTTTGGGTCAAATAGGACAGCATTGTGGTAGAGTACAAAAACAACAAATAAACAAAATACCATTTTGCAAATAGTAGTGATACACATAAACGGATACTTACTAATACATATATATAAAGATATAATAAACTAATATAAATTATAATACATACAAATAGCCTGAAATACGAGAAACCTTATAATAATTACCATGACTCCAGTAATAGCCAAAAGTAGTCTTTATTAATTTGTCCCATGGCATTATCCGCCTACAACGTTGTGGGACAAAGGTCTTCTTTAGAGTGGGATATAAATAATCCGTCACGCAGGTCCAGTGCGGGTTGTGTTTAAAAAAATTGTCCCTTATTGGCAAAATTTTAACAAATGCGACAGTGAAGAAAATACCACATTGGCTAAAGCTGAGTTTACGTGAAAAAACTTATTATATAATCTAATACTTTAAACGAGCAAAATAGTAGGTACAAATTGCTACCTTTTCTAGAAAGACTATTTCCTACAAGCAAATATTATTATTACCTTAATCTCGGAAACGTCTCCAACGATTTTTATGAACTTTATGCAGGGGCTCTCGGGGGCGATAAATCGATCTAGCTAGGTTTCATTTTAAAAAAGTCAAAAAAAAAACATCACTAGTCATCCAGGTAGGTACTAAGTAGCTGAAACCAGACAGTTATTTAACAGATCACGGTCTACAATTTTAATTAACATGCCAAAGATAAAGCTTTGGCCTTAGGTAAAACCAATTTAATAGTCTGTTATCCAGAGTTCCAGACACTGCCAAGCGAACATTCCATATTTTGACTCATAACCCCCGAAAGCTAAATTGGTACATAACTTCCAGTCTGCAGTTACCTCGAGTTCCCTAATTAGTATCAATCCCAAATCTCATGAAACATTCCAGGTAATCACGCTGAAGTTCACGAATGAGGTCAGTTTCGTTAAGCGAGACTTAAATATGCATACAGAGCGAAGTGGAGTTAGCTTGAATATTAGATGAACGAAACAACTGGCTATGACGTGTTTTGACGATGAAAATGTAACTAGTTTTTGCACTGTAGATTAATCAAATAAACAGTGATAGCCTAGTGATGTGGCCTTCGGACTGCCAAGTCATAGATCTGAAGTTCGAACCCACCTCTCATTTTTCAGATTTATGTGCGTATCGTAAAAGAAAACATCGTGAAGAAACCAGCATGCCTGAGAGATATTTTTCGACGGCGTGTTGAGCTAAGCGTCCACCGCGCTGGAATCGCAGCGAAAGGATTCGTTGCTTTGTATTGATTTTTATGGTACAGCGTGCACTGGATCGGCATAACTGCGCCTACAAGGCGCACTTCGTACGCTCCGATTCCGACGCGGTAGACGCTTAGTTTAAGGCCAAGTCAGAGGCTCATGGGCGGCATAAAAACTCTAACACCAGGTTAAGCCCTAACCACAAGATAAAAAAAAAAACAGAATCAAATACGAGTGGCTATCCAGTCCAGCAGAGGACTAAGATAAGTCGAGTTAGTTGCTCAAATAGTTTAGAGAAACCTTTCTTTACAGAAGATTTGTCAGTAATGCACGATGTTAATCTCTGGCCATACAAGTACCATATTATGATAGTTAAAAATCCAAATTCATTGTTTGTAGGTAAAATTGCAGCAAGCCGACGTGCTGCAATGCAAATAGGTAGAAGATGACAACTGATGCTTTAGAACTCACGTTCTATGACGAGTTCATCTCGTGACTTCGCCGCGTGATAGGCTTATGACTAAAAACTCCGTTTGACTGCGAAACTAACTAGGAAAAACCCCAAAGCGACCACAATCGGTTGCGGTCGCCTTTAGAATTGAACTTTAAACAAGTTAGTGGCGGTACTTTCATACAAGACTACAAGCTTGGCTTGCCCTTATAACCTACTACTCTTGATGACGTTAGGGTGTCTGAACAGTCTGCATGCCTAATGGGCTTGTCGTATTGTTGGCACCTAGACAAGCCACTGTAAACAATACACAAGAAAAATTACCACGCAAAAAAACATAATTATAGGTAACTCACATTTTCATTATGTGCCTGTTCAAGTTGCTTCTCAAGTCGTGATATTTCGTGCAGGTGTACTTCGGAGAACAGGTCAGCGTGGTGGTCGCCCATCGCGTTGGCGAGCTCGGCTGATGATGAACCGCCTGGTTCACCCTCGTCTTCTGTGCCGTCTTCTGGCATACCTGGCAAGAAAAAACATGGTTTTAAGGTAAATTTTGGGGAACGATATCAGGAAACCGAGTTTTCTTAGTAGTTCTTTGGTGGTATAGGTATGTGTATCATTAGAACCTCCTTTCTTCCTTTTTTAAATTTGACGTTCGACTCCAACTTTGAATTTAAATTTCAAAGTTGGAGTCGAACGTCAAACAAACGACAAGAAAAAAAACTAGTACAATCCCATCTCCGAACCGAACGTTACGTTTCTATAAAATCAAGGAACTGTTTTGTTATTTGTGTGTGTTGTGACCATTTATGCCCATTGGATAAGCTGGACTGGGCAGGACGCAAGTAACTTGGAGGTTAGAATTTCCTTTCTCCTAGCGAGCGTTCTGATCGTTGTAGCCTCTTCGGATAGTATTCCTAGGCTGCCCCCAAATATTGAGGAGACATTGTTCCTCGCACAATTTGGGTCAAAGAAAAAGCTAAGTTATCAAAATACGTATCACACATTCTGAACTATTTCGGATTAGCTACGGTTTATAACGGCAATGCTGCTTTATTTTGTTTGTAAGAAAGTAATAGTCAATCCCCGGGGTATCTAGTGGTCTCGGTAGTACGAGGTTCAAAAGAAAAGCAAAAATCATCAAGTATAACTAATAACCTCAATTTACCTTTTGGATGTTTTGAGTCGACCATCGAGGTCTATTTTTCTTAAATTTACCTACTGAAGCACTAATAACTTAAATAAATAATATGAACTGACGATTTGTATTTAAGTTATTTGTATTTGATTCTAGTCGAAGAGGGTAGTTGTGAAACGTTTACAACAACAAAGTGACACTTAAAATTCGTTCTAAATTCAAATTGTAAAGAATTCATACTCATGTTATGTCGTGACGATGTGAGTTTAAAAAATATTTCTTCTGTGTTTTTAATATTCTCATTTGAATCACTTGAAGATATTGATAAAGGAGATGGCTAAACGACTGCCCCCAACATGACTAGCACAAATAGGAACCTTACACTAACCAGTAATATTTAAATATTAATTCATGAATTATTTAGTGTTTAATAATTTCTTATAACTTTCGTGAACTAATAAACATAAAAAAGTTTCTTAATTGTATTTATGCTTTGTTTTGGTTTGACATGACAAGGTCAAGGAATACTGACAGCTAGGGAAGAGACATATTGCATTACCAAAATGCCAAATCTAATAAGTTGAACTTCAATCGATATTTAATAACAGTTATCAAAACGGTTCATTTTCTGAAACTACTTAATTGATTAATTGTATCTGGATAAGCATATTACTAACACTTCAGGCGCACAATCTTAATACATATTTTCTGTCCGTCGAGGTCGACAAAAACAATTTCTTTTTCTTTCAGTCCATTCGATTATTTTATCGATTTAAATCAGATTCCATCTCTATGAAAAAAAAAAACTCTGACGTTTTTTTTTTTCATAGAGATGGAATCTGATTTAAATCGATCGTCGTTTGAACGCTCTGCCGTTTACTTATTCGTTGTGCTTTTTATTTTGGATTTTCATTGACCCTCGCTTGTTTATTGGACTTATTGTTTGCTCGCCCACCTACTGACTTCTGTGAATACTGTCTTTATTTCAACTCATTTGGATAAGTAGTTTAGGTTTTACAACAGAATACTATATTATTTTGATTTTTGCTGGAGAGCTGGGGATTATATACCGAAAGTTCGTTGTATCAAGTTTTTTTTACTGCAATTACCCCTATGTAGATATTTACTTCAAGTACCTTAGTGCAAAATCGCCAGTCAAAAACACAATTACCAATAAAAATCGTCGCAGACACATTAAAACGCCTAGATAAAAGTTTATAGCAATGTCATTGTTTGAAGTTTTTGTACCTTTGTCGTAGGCGATTTGCGATTTTGTTTTTAAGATTGTGCAAATATTAGAAGTTCCTGAACCTTTTTAAATTACAAAATACTAATTTCAGCTATTTAGCATTACATATTGCTAGGTACCATGTTTATACATGCGTTTTCATTGCGGGGGCAGTCGTCCATACTTCAATTTAGCCATGTCCTTTGCATTTAAAATTAATTATACTCATTATTGTAAAATATTGAAACAAATAAAACTGAAGTGACCCGACGTGTTTTAATCATTGATCGTATTATTATCAATTAGGATTTTCGTAGGTTTTTGTGAATACTCCAAGGAAAACAGGATAAGTTCGGTATAGTCAATATAGAAAGAAGTAAACTATTTATTACCAAAGCGATTTCTGCTAGACAATCTAAGATATAACTGCACACGAATCGTTTGGCGTGTGGATAAAAATAGGAACTTACTCCACAAACTTTTTCAATTCATTTCACAAAACAATTCATAAATGTTGGATAACATCCCCCCCCCCCCCCGTGTAAACGTGATTTTGAGTGCCAAAACACCCATGCAGTATTAGTTATATGTTCGTCAACTTACCTCGTATACTGTATGCCAAGTTAGTAATATTGTATGAGGCTTCCCTGCTAATGTGAGCATCAAGCTCCTTCTTAGCAGCGAACTTGGCTTCTCTCTCAGCTTGCAGCACTTCGAGCGCTTCAGCCAGCTGTCGTTCAGCGATGCGGCGCAGCGTTGTGGTCTCTTCAGCCATGGCGCGCGCATTCTCAGCCTCTTCACGTAGTTGTCTGACTTCATATTTTAGACCTTCAAATTCGACCTAGAAGTAGCATTAATACCGTTAGCTTTTTAATGCTGGAATTTTATTTTGTATGAGGTTCGATAGCTTCCAGTGTATTTTATTCTTTAAAACGAAAAAAGCAAGAGTGAACAGGCATCTTTTTGGCACGCTCGTTCCACCATAGACCTCGTCCATCGCTTTCCAACAGGCGGGATCGAGCATAAGAGCAGGGCCCATATTGTAATAAAAAAAAAAAAATCGGTGATGTAAGACTTAAATCAGTTCAGTTTTAAGTCGCATTTCTTCTCCATGTCACACGTAGGACATTATTTTTAATTTTGTTGGCCCAAAACTTCGCCACTTCTATAGCTTCTGTAGCGCAGAGATAACTTTGACTGTACCTATGTTTTGTATCTAGATTATTGCTTTGTATTGAAAAATGACTGTTATTGTGGCTTTTATTTAGGTAGACAACAAGTCTTGAGGAACAGCGAGATCATTTCTAATATCGGAGCTGACGAATCTTACTCACGAACGACGTCAATAGGTCGTTAAGACAAGAGAATTGAATGGCCTGACTTCAGCTTGATTTTTTTTATTTTCCTTTATTGGCCAACCAACAATTGTTTACACTGTAAATATGATAAGGCCTATACAATACCTATGTATTGCGACAGCGACTTGGTGGAACCATTAGGGGACTCTGCTCCTCCACACTCCAAATAGTTGCACGCTGGGCGAAGGAGTTTAAGCTGTGCAGAACAGAACATCGCAAAGGACGCCCATCCACATGCCTCACTGAAGATAACGTGAAAAAAGTCGTAGATGTCGTATTGGCAGATCGAAGAGTGACCATCATGCATATAGCTGAGGTCACAGGGATCTCATATGGCAGTGTTCAAAGGATCCTTGCGAACGAATTGCATATGAAAAAGGGTTCTGCGCATTGGGTACCGCGAATGACGAACAAAAGAAAAAACGAGTCGACATTTCGAGGGTGAATCTCGAAACGTTTCAGGCAGATCAGGATTTTTTTTTGTTAGGTTCGTGACCATGGACGAGACTTGGATCCACCATTATGATCCTGAAACCAAATAACAATCAATGGTTTGGAAACGAGCCTCCTCACCGACGCCGTAAGAATTCAGTGTCAAGTTCGGCGGGAAAGGTTATGGCGTCTGTTTTTTGGGACGCTGAAGGAATAATTATGGTGAAATATTTGGAAAAAGGAGCCACTATATCGGACTCTGACTCTTACGCAGGCCAAATAAGAATATTGCGGAAGGCTTTTAAATAAAAAAGACGCGGCAAACTGCGAGCTGGAGTGCTGTTTCACCAAGACAACGCTCCGGCTCACAAAGCCACAGTTGCGATGGCTGCCATTCAAGAATCGGGATTTGAATTGGTTGAACACCCGTCTTATTCGCCAGATCTAACTCCCAATGACTTCTATTTGTTTCCTTGGTTCAAGAAACACCTTTCGAGGCAAGAAATTTGCAGACGATAGCGAAGTGATGGATGCTGTTGAGGCTTTTTTGTATGGTCAAGATAAAGATTTTTTTTCTTAAGGAATTCTGGATTTATAAAAAAGATGAACTAAATATATTGACTTGTTAGGAGACTATGTAAAAAAATAAATATTTGTTTTAACTATAATCAGTGTATTTAATATTCATTATCATTACTTTTGGATCACGCCTCGTATGTTTCCATACCGTAACTCACGATACAAAGCTATTTGAATTCACGGCTCCAATAAGTACAAAATTCTAAAAAGGTCTGGAAAATTCAATACTCCATAAGTTCCAGATTCGATTTGCATACAGATTTATGAGCCAATCAATTAGGTAGCAGGTTTCGCGACTAGCGATGGGCACGGCTCCAAAGTTGCGCGTAAAATGTCAATAGCGCACTAAACAGTATCTATGGGCAATTGGGACGTGAATAATTTTGCGGGAGAATATTTGTGATGGAGGAAACTGCCCATGGATTTTAGGCTTTACTTAGCTGTTAATGTATTTATTCTTTATAACAAAAAAAACAGATTAATGGTCTGATTACTTCATTATCCTGAATAAGATAACCAGGCGTCAGTAGGTAACGCTCATCTAACTGAAGCCTGTACCTAGAACGGTGTAGCACAGTATCTTATAACCTGACCTTCATTAGACCACCTTGCTCTTCTGATTTCAGCAGCATTACATGAGAGTTCTCTTAAAAAAGTAAAAATTTCTTAATAATAAATATATGAGTATAGAAATAAATAAAGGAATAGATGACTTACTTGTGACGATCTAAGCGCGGACACTTGCTTCTGCAGCGATATATTCTCGTCCTCCAAGTCTCCTATGTCCACGAGCAGCCTCTGTTCTCTCTGCCGGGCTTCCCGGAGCTCCGCCCTTAGGGCTACGCGCTCCGACTCGCGGGACTGCTTGTCGTGGCCAAGCTCTGAGCTTTCGGCTAGCAAGCGATCTCTTTCGCTGACCACGCGGTCTAGTTCGTGACGTAACTGTGAGAAAAATTAACCAATCAAACATCATAAAATCAAGCCTTTGTTAAAGTACATAAAAGGGAACGAGTGTGTTCACTAATTAAAAATTCCGGCGCTCGGCTACTGAAAAATTATTTTTAGAATAACTGCCTTTGTCTGGGCATCAAAGGATCCACGCTCAGTCAGTATTTGCACTTGAAGACCAGTTCAAAAATTAAATAACAAAAAAAAGAAACGATAATGTTTCAAGTAGAGTAGTCTTATAAAAACCTGCCAATAATAAAATACAACATGTACTCTAAAGAATATAAAAACATTAATAACCAATAAATCAAGCTAGTATACAATTTGAACACTATAAAGGTGTTCGAAACGCGATAAAACGCTATTGATGGAATCGGAACGTGTATACGATTTATCGTCACGGAGTTTTCATTTATGGCGTGAAAAACCTCGAGGATTGAATACACGCGATGTTCAATTGTTTAGTAGTTTTACTGCTATTAGACCCAGACTCCACTAAAGCGGAGATGAGCGGAGATGTGCTATTGGTGGTTTAAAACACATCTTCGTCTCGTCTCCACTTCGGTGCGCAGCACACGCAGCCTTCAGTTACCTGTCAAGTGATTATTTTCTCGCTCAAGATTCACACAAAAGATTGTAGGTCCTGTGTTAGTAAAAGAGATGCATATAATAACATTTGCCCGCGAATGTTCTTGACTCTGTTAAACTACTATCTCGTTTTGCAGTTGCTAGCTGAACTCGCTAATCGCTGCCGGCAGGACAGGTGCCTAACTATAAACTAAAGTTATGTATTGGATTAGGAGATGACTCTATTAAGCCCGAATATTAATCGGATATTTCCCGATCGTTTATGAGCGACGGCGCCATTCAGCGTCGAATTTAAATTGCTTTATATTTACTTGGTTTTGTTTTTTTATCAGTCCCGCTGTGCAGTAAATCGTATTGTTTGTACTATATGTAACCAATTACCCTACTGCTTCCTTTGTAAGATGGCCGTCACAAAACTTTCTTTTCAGAAGGAAAACATCGTTAGAAAACTAGCATGCCTGAGAGATTTTTCTCGACGGCATGTTAAATTCAAGTAAGAGGCTCATGGGCAGCATAAAACGAACGATCAAGCAAGAGATCAGCTACCTAGTTGACCATGCTCTCCACAAAATGCCTCAGAACAAGGAGTAAGGACTCTCCGCGAGTACTTAACGTCTACCGTAATTTGCCCTTGTGTAAGTCGGAAGAGAGAGGCAATAAAAAACATCAACAATGCCGTACGTAGTATCATTTTACGACTATATTCCCTCCCATTAAGTCTTCATTGTATGTAACGGCCTCTGGGGGTTAGGGCCGCTAACGTAGATTTACAGCTTGATATCATAAAGCGACGATGAAACGCCGCTGATCATTATTTTTTATTTGTAATTACTTCCACTCTTTTTGAGTGTAATTAATGAACTGGTATCTACCACACCCATCACGGTCAACATTCTTTTACATAGAATGTGGGGGCGTTAATTCTGAAACTTCATAACGATACAGAAAAAATCGACCTTTCTAGTTCGACGTTCGATATGTAGGGTTTTAAGTGAAGGCCGTTTCAGCGGTTCAGCCTTGTTCAATTACTTTTTCAAACGTCACGATTCTATGTGAAAAATTTATGGCGGACATCGTCAGTTTTAAAAAAAATTGCTGTTTCATATTGCAGTTTTGTAGGAAACAGCTGTGTCGTTTTTTTTTAATAACCGACGAATCATTTTTATTTGGTTGGGGTTCAGAATGATGTGCTAAATACGTGGTATTAACCGTTTTCGCGTCTGTGTCCTCTCCACCCTGGATACAGAAATGCATCATTCAATCATAGGCGCCATATGTGATTGACAACCAACTATGGTGTCGTCATAGCTGTTGGTTGTCATTAGAAGATCGTAGCAGAGCATAATCTCTTTGACTAGCATAAAGATCTTTGGTACAGATTCTGCATAATGAGTCTCACAGTCCCACTGCAGGGACACAGGCCAATCTATATATAATGCGGGCCCAGTGTAAATTGGTAAATTCCTTTTCCTTGATTTTTGTGTACTTAGCTACCATAACTTAGGACCCATAGAAACTTCTACTTCTTCCACACACTTCAAACCTATGAAGGTCGGTATCCTTACAGGATGTGACCTTACAACCGCAGCAACCTAATCTTATATAGTGCACCACCTTAATAACTATTTACATACAATTCATTCAATAGTTATACAAGTCGTGGGCTTTAACTGTAAGCACTCTAGTGATGAGCCCCGCCCATTTCGCAAATGGGGTGCCCATACAGATAGGGAGCGGCCGATCGTAAACGTAACACGGTCAAGCCTCACTTAGGTCAATAAGGTAACAGAAAACTACACCTAGGTATCGTAACGTAATGTAAATAAAGGGTGCTGTAAGCATTAAGTACTAGCTTTAATTACACGCTGGGCAAAAGCCTAAACAGTAGGAAGTATAAGAGTATGATGGCCGAAGAAATAATTGTAACTAATGATGCTCCATTATGCAAATTGTACTGGATTGTAGAATTGAACAGTTTCTTTTTTTTTAAACACCGTTTTTAGCTTTCACGGTTTATAACGCGTAATATTTCGACGCTGCTGTCATCCAGCGACCATGACGCTTGTAACAGCGTCGAAATGTCATGAGCTCAGAATAATTGAAAATCAGGGAAGATGTCCCGTAAGTGACAGTGTAAATTTAATTCCTTTTTTTCTCTGGTAGTGGAATCACGAAGAGATGTTTTGAATTTTTCGTTAAATTGACATTGTATCCTTGCTCCCTTTACCGAGGAGGTCGTAAAAGTGAAGGACAGCAGCAGTAAAATAACACAACGTTAAAAGGTACCCCATCTCACCCTTACTTAGAATTTACGATCAGGAATTACTCTTTTGTTGAATTGTCATTATCTTTCAAGGTCGCTTGTAGTCAGGTCATTTATAATTCGTGAAGAAAGGCAATCAATACTACACGACGCAGTTTCAACCCCATCGATTTTCATAGAAAGCGACTTATTTCGAGCCCGGTGTGTGTGACTCATACTATGTAGACTTATTTATGTCATTGCCATTCTTAATAAGCCTGTCGCACAGCCGTTTGGTTTTAAGTAGCTTCCGTCATCCGTCTAGATGACATTCCACACGTGGCAGGCATGCTGGATAAACTTCAATTGCCTTTGAGATAAAGTAAATCTCGATCTAGATATTTTGGTTGTTTACTTACTCGTAAAAATTTTCAAATGTCCTTTGGCCTAAATACATGGTACAATATAGATGTACTGCCGACACTAAATAGAGGATCTTCAAATCTGTTGACCCCGTTTGTCGTGTGATTGACGTCTGACGAAGAAAGCAGATTCCAAAAGAAAAAGAAGATAAAACTAAGCGGAGAAAGGTGTATAAACGCAATCTCTGGCGATGTTTGTCGACACGCAGCAAATAGGATGTCAAAGACGAAATGAACTTGTCATTGCCAATGGCAATAAAATTGTCACACGTCCTGTTCGTTCTAAGCCAATCAAATCCAGCATAAAGCCCAACCATATAGAACACTAGTTTAGGTTTTTACCAAAGCGAAGACGTGCGGGGCGGAGACGTGTAATACTCGACCAATCACTGGAGAGACAAGAGACGCGATGAGATGATGATGATGATTTCAACCATTGTGATAGGCGGCCTACCTCGTTGGTCTAGTCGCAAGCATGGCTGCTGAGCATGCGGTCCTAGGTTCGATTCCCAGGTCGAGCAAAGTGTTATTGGGTTTTTCCATCAAGAATTTTTCAGCACAGAGTCTGGATTTGCGCGTGGTTGATGGCAATAGGCTCGCTTCGAGCCAGCTACGACAACGGACGATATAATGCGTTCTGACTGCTCTACCTCTGAGTCAGGCATTGTAAACAAATCTGTTACAAGTGATAAGAGAATCGACCTACACGCCCGCGGCCACCGGCACTTACTCATACTTCGTGACTCCGGTTATACGTGATTAATTAACGAAGTGGAAGAGCTTCATGGTGAAATTAACACGTAGAATTTAATAAATTATGTCATTAATTTCTAGAGATTATACTTGACGAACTAGACGACTAGTTCTTATTAGTGATTATAGAACAGTAATGGAGTGGCATAGGCTTTTGCCTAGCAAAGAGCCAGTAAGTGACTATGGACTGATATAATAGCACAGTGATTGCAAAATAATCTTCGTTGAGTGCTCTTTTACTATTGTTGGACAATGATGCCGTTAAGTTCGAATTACTTAGATGGGCAAACAAGATATTCAATTTCTAAGCCACAATAGAGAGAATAGAATTCCTAACAAATACCTAACCGAATAATAGTGTCCAGAACAATTCCCTATCGAGACGTTATCTCACAAATAGCCGCGACATAAAGGACCCTATTGAATGAATTCATAAATTATGCATGTGCGCGACATAAAGTTCGGGTCGGGACAACTTTATGTCGATAAACCCGTAAATGGAGATTAAATCTAGCCGTAGTTGTTCTTTTGGCGGGCTGCCAGCAACTAAACAAGTGTCAACAGTATTCCATTATTACTGTAAACACTCCTTGACGTGAAACACGAGTAAGTACATTTCCCAACCTCCCCAAACCCAGTTGAATAAACACGAAATAACAACACATTAATACCTCGCCTCCTTCGTTCATTTTTCAGTGTCGCCGACAATCTGCGTGCACTACACTAATACATATTTACATACATTCACTTGGCACACGCACTAAATATTCGGCATAATTTAAAATACACTAATGCACAGAACTCGTGTGCATTGCTAAAAATCTACACACCATTGAGTAATGTGTGGATACGCGAATCAAGGCCGGGCAAATAAAAATGTATTTCTGGATCAGTGTTATGGATTCCCGACGGTTGCGCTTACGCCATTCGGAGGATTACATCACGGACGAGAGGTCTATTTGGTTCGCGGGTATATTAGCAGCTGCAACGCCGATTACTTGTGATTAACCACGGTTAGCAGTATTTTCTGCGTTGGAAATAATATAGAGGACTACTTCAGGACAACAAGTAGTTGTAGTGTATTGTAGGGGCGTCTCGCGCGCACTGCTCCGAGGGTCCGCGCATGATTCACGCCAATTGCTCCCATTTCATTAAACCGAGCGTAGGCATGCTGTCAGATGTGTCTCGGGAAAATTGTTAAATGAGATAATGAGAAGCTTGTCATAACTTAAAATTAAACTGTTTTACATCAGCGGAAGACCTCGCCATGTGCAGTTAGTGAGTGTGCAGTTTGTCACCGGCTATGATTTCATAATGGTACTTCAAAGTTATTTCAGATTTCCCTTATCAGTTGTCGCAATTACTCATGCTATCGGTAATAGGTATTAATTTGCAGTGTAGGTAGGTATCTAAACATATCTGATAAATCGTCATAAATGTATAGTTTAAGAGGGAACAGGGTTTGCAATGGGGAAGGCAACTCTAAATCTACTGGCGCTTACATAGCTTGTACCAAGCATGGTCATTGGTTGAAAATCTGTCAATGTCATTTTATTATTTCAAAATACGTACCTTCACCTCATTGGTCAGATTGGGACTACACTATGGACCCGCCACATACAAATTTTGACGAAATCGACGTTTCGTATTCCCCTTTTTTCTTCCTGAATACCACTAGAGCAATATTTTTTGCAGCCGATTGTATTAATTACGTATACAAAATACTAGAAACAAATCTACTTCGTAAAATCTGTTATATAAAACTTTAAAAACCTTATCAATCTTTACTTACCTATCTTCGATTAGACGCAGTGAATAAGTTTGCGGAACAAAAACCGATAACACAAATAATTGACTGTGATTCGATTTATGATTGTTCTAGCTAGGAGAACAGTTTTCTTTGAATGAACTATATTGATTGCCGAAATATTTGAAAAGCAGAAGAATATTATAAAATGGTCAAAATATTAGATAAAGAAAGAAGTTTTTCACAGGTTTTCCAATATCGGATTAGAAATCTTTCTTTCTTATTTAGCCGAATTGGTGGCAAAATAAAACTAGCCATTTCGAGATGCCACATGATTTTGTTTTGTTGTACAATTTTCAACCAAATGGCACTAAAGTTGAGTTTCAATTGCTATAACAATCCTTACTGCCAATCAGATCCTGAAAACAATTATCCTACAGTGAAAAAGTAAAAACTACCTGTTTGGATTCACTCTCCAGCTCCAAGATCTGAAGGGTGAGGGAGCTCTCCATAGCAGCGGACTCGTTGAGGAGAGCATTTTCTTGCTCTATTCCACTCCGGGTCGTTACCTTCTGAGTTGTGTCTAGTTTCATAAGAGCCTGGTGACAAGAAAAAGTAAATTTTAAAGTACTGAAGAGAGTTTGTCTTTAGGGTAACAAAGTTTTGCCCTCAGTATGGAATGGCTTCAACTGGAACTTCTGTATTACCTAAATAAATACGAGACCCTGCTTCATGTGAATGTGAAAGTTTTTAGTTTCTTTTAAGTTAAAAATATTCTCAAGTAAAATGTTTTTAATTTTTTATTGAGAAATAAATTTAATAAATAAAAAGTATACTTTACATAAACTACTTGTATCTTTGTTTTTTTTAGCATTGCCATACACTGTATTTCTCCTGTATTGTGGGTGCGTTTACAAATATTTAAACTCACAAACACAAACAGCCAGTTTAGAACAACTACCTGTTCCAAACTGGCTGTTGTCCATACAAATATTTGTTCCGATAGTTCCGTAGATTTGCATAATTTCATCTATTAAATTTTTTTGAAAGATGCACAACTTTAACATATAATATTTTGTATAAGTGACTAAGAAAATAATTGACCAAATCACTTAAATTAACAGTACTGTGTTTTGTATGGAGACTCGTAAGTTCAGTAACATAACATTTGATTGTAATCTTTGATTTTAAATAACATTTAATAACTATCAATTATGTTTGTTCTCTGAATGGTTTCACATTTCATGTACCTTATTAAGGTGTCTAGGAGGCAAAACACCAGGGGAGTTGGGAAAGAGATGAGGGAGGCCTTTGTCCAGCAGTGGGACAGAATATGTGAATTAAAAAAAAAAAGTGTTTTTAATCTTGTTGTGTAATGTAGCATGATATACAACATAAGCCTATGATATCTATGAATGGTTGACAAACTGTTAAAATTATACATATACTAGGTAGTCCCTTATTTTTGCAACATTTAGAGGCATAAAACTTATTTTAAGAAATTTCTTTTATTACTAGTAAATTTATTCATATTGTCAGTATGAACATAATCTCATTAGTTAATACAATATATATGATTGTTCCACTAAATACCATGCAAATTGTTATATTGTAATTAGAATTTCTAAATTACTAAAGTTTTTTGTTAAGTGGTTGTACAAATTACATTTCACATACAACAGGTTATTTAATAGGTCTAATTATACCATACATTATAAGTTTGAAAAAGTTTTTTTTTTACAATCTTCCTGAAAGCAAAGCAATGCCAATTATGTTAGTCTGACATTAAATAAATTTTCTATGCACTGATAAGCAAAATACTGTACTAGCTTATGTATAACCTAAAGAAACATTTAACTATGATTCAGGAAAAATAAAGTGTATTGATGCAAGTATATTTTCATATGAGAAGTTTTATGTTTAAGTCCCATGTAATAGGAGGCGAGCCTATGCCATCAACTGGGCACAAATCCAGACTCCATGGCTGCTATGTAATAGTACCTTACTAAATAATTAGTAATTCCATAAATAAAGTTTTGGAATTGTTTGTAATGTTACTTCAAAGGTACAATGCCCTAAAACTAACTTTCTCATTCAGAAAAACTATCTTAAACTTCGACAACAAAGTTTTGTCTAACTTTTCTGAATGATAAATAAGAAAGTAGCAGTAACTAATCTGATATTAACGTAGCAATTACACTTATGTACAATGTTAGCTGAATCTAAAGAGAAGATGTAACAAACTAACTGTTACAGTGTATCTATATCTAGGTTATACTCATAATTTTCGCTTGCGACTTTTGAAAGTAGTGCATAATATGAATTGTCTAAAGACGGAATAAAATGCCCGTTTCGGCACGTTTTAATGTACCCATTAATGCATGAAGAGTGAAATGAGCAGAATGTAGGCCACTAACCTCTTGTGTGATTTCCAGGTCGTGTTTGGTGTTCTCGTAGAGGCTCTCGAGCTCGTCGCATCGTTGCTGCAGGGAGCTCTTCTCCTCCAGCAGCACCAGGCCCAGCTGAGCCGACTGGATCTTCTCGCTGCTGGCTTGATCGAGCTCGCGGCCAAGCCTCTCGATCTCAGCCTTCAGCTCCGCGATCGATAAATCGCTTTGAGCCGCGGCTGCCATCGTGTGACAGTTAGACGGCTAGATATTCAATCTTCATAAACAAAGTAAATAATATCGGAAAAACAACTATATAAAACGTGTAAAATCAATTGTTTCTACATTCTCTCAAAGGTAAAACGTCTTGACAGCTCATTTCAGTGTTGTCAACGCTAGTGTTTGACTCTGACACCGATGTCACGTAAATAAACTACCACAGATAATATTTTTTTTTACTTTGTAAATAATTCCTCCAATTTGGTTCTATGAATATTTTTCCTCATTTCTTAGAGATTATTTTCCTTTAGTAACGTGCGTTACGTTAACGTAACGTTTAGTAAGGAACGTATGTAAAATTATTAGATCTCCCGAGTTAATTTTTACTACTGGCAACAATAGAAAACAGACTAAAAAATAAAAATGAATTGGGGTAAAAAACGCATCGAGTCTTTCCCAGAAAAAAAACTTCAGAAAAAGAGAACCTCTGATTCAACTTACTACAAAAATACATCAATGCATACCTAACTCCAGTCTTGTCTTGACTGGTTCTAACTAACTGTTTTTGTTATGTACCAACTGTATCGGAAAGAGTCATCAGCCTATTTACCTTGAACTCTCCTCGGCCTTAATAGAAATATGCAGAATATTATCGTATATAATAAAATACGCTATTTCGGTTTGATTTTTGTTTTCGGCCCAAAGAATGGCTGGTCGATAATGCCTCAGCGTTTAATCAATTGGCCTAGCGTAGCTTACTGGACATAAGTCAAATTACGCTGCAACTTCGTTCGCGTTCTGGTCCTAGAATTTCGCAGTCCAGGCCAATCCATTCTACCCTATGGTCCCTTTCTTTCTCCCTCTGCCTTCGGCAAACTTGGATTTGCACAGACCGCACCGCCTGTAGTAAGTTGGGTTACGGTCTGGCTACTAAAAGTTGGTTGGTGTTGTGGGGAAAAAATGAAACAAAAACTCGAAAGTGTTATTTACTTTTTATTTTTTAAACACCAAATTGACAATAATTACAAATTCTGTTATCAAAATTACAACGACGAACATACAAATCAAATAAAGTGAGGGATGATAAACTGGATTGTTAGAATATAACAAAATGGGATATTAACAACGCCAGACCTATGTCAGCGCTATTCCGTGTGAAAACACCATAATGATACTGTCAATTTTTACAAATAATGAAATTCCAAACATATTAATTACATATTAAAAATAATTTGCTATCGTAATTGAAAATTAATATTTGATAATGACAAGATATAACAACACTAAAAAAATAAAGAATTGAACGTAGTGTGAACGCAACAAAGAAGAATAATAAAGGCTCATAATACCTCCGTGGCAAACAACCGAAGCCTAGGTAAGATTAAAATGTTGACAGTTTAAAAACAGATAAGAAGAATGTCCTGTTCTTTTCTATCTCTTAAAACTGGTGAACTGGTGGTCATACATTAAGGATAGATTATATTTTAGCTAGACTCTCGGACTTCGTCTGTACCACTAGAATCAACAAAGGTGTTGCCACCATGGATTTATGGCTCGCTACCATAAATCCCATCGAATGTAGCTGTCATTTAAAATAATGTTACTTTCTAAATCTTTGTTACGTTCAAACCCAACACTAATAAAAACGAAGAGAAAAATAATGTTTTGCATATTAATATTGAACCAACAGATATTTGGCTCTCTAAACTATGTTAGCACCGGTATGAATATCAGATGACATGAAAAATAACGATGATTCCCCAGTAAATTCGCTTAAACTCATTTAATAATTGACCTAAACATCTTACTTATCTTACTGTAAAAGGAATGATCAAATATTATTGCTCTTTATTCCACAAAGACAATTTTGGGATGATCTATTTTAATTTCGCATTAAATCGACATTACTAGATTTATCTTCCAATTTCCACATTACTAACATAATATCTAAGTGAAACACACTGCGAACGGCTTATTTGCTCGGTGCAAGACTTACCAATAGGCCAGAAAAAACTGAGTAGGTTTTTTTAATTACATATATCGAGACTAAAATGAAGGAGGTTGCTGCTAAATATTTCGGGACAGGAGTAAATCCAGCACTGACCACAATTTAAATTATGATATCCCACAGTAGAGGTGATTTATAATAAGTGATATAAATAAATATTATAGGCGTTAGCAATGTGTTTCCATCTACATAAATTATCTAACTAAACAATATCATTTGAAGAATTAATAAAACTTAAAATTAAAGATGACTATGAAGATGTTATACTTATAAAATAAAAATTTGTAAATTTTTATTATGGTCACAACAAAATCAAATAGTTTGTACTAATCGGCATATTATAATTTATTTTCGGGAATACTATTATGAAAAATTGGCACCGAGATGGCGGGAAACGATTTAAAGCTGGGCGACTACTGTTTGTAGCGCCATTTTGTTTTTCGTATTGGTTGATTATTTTTAAGAGCGAATTCCTTTACTGAAATTAAACACGATCAGCACGTTTAAATTGGGTTCAAAGACTCATCGTTGCTATGGAGTAGTGACAATGATAGGTTTTAAACTCAGTTTTGATGTGCTGTGTTTGTTTTAGCTGCTCTTGAACGCAGTTTCATTTTTATTGTTGGAATTCGCTCTAGGCACTATTATTATATCCAGCATGAACATGCTTAGCTATACTTCATACTTAAGTGATCATATATTTATTCGATTCTGATAGATTATTATTCCGATATATTTATTCAGAACTTTAATTTGAACTGTACCATAGATGTATTGAGAGCAGCGGTGGCCCAGTGGTAGCGACCCCGACTGACGAACAGTAAGTCGAGGGTTCGAACCCAGACAGGCGCATTACTTTGTGTAATTTATTTCATCACCACTGCTCTCAAAAACGGTGAAGGAAAACATCGTGAGGAAACCGGCATGTCCTAGAACCAAAAATTCGAAGACGTGTGACATCTACCAATCCGCACTGGGCCCGCGTGGTGGATTATAGCCCATTCCCTCTCATAAGAGAGGAGGCCTGAGTCCCAGCAGTGGGAACATTATAAGGCTGATGATGATGATAGCTGTATCATATAGTGCGAAGTCTGTTATGTATTTCAAATAAAACAATTTATCACAGGAAGTGGTAGTGTGAAAAGAACCATAGTATAATCAATTTTACAAAGTCACAGTATACTGTTCTGAGCAAAAATTAAAACTTTGAGATTATAAGTTGAGCAACACAAAAATAAATTTGTCGCATCACTAAAATGAGCAAATTACGTCACAACACTAAACCAATATATTATTGCTGTTCTCATGGACGATTTAAATGTGAATTATAATTTATATTAAATTAAATAATTATAAATATTGTTTAAATGTCTTTATTCTACGTCTACTTGTACTGTTAGTAATAAATTCGTCGATCTAATGGATTGAGGCATCGAGTGAGAGATAGATGGCGGTACTATCGACATGGCTCAAAATATTAAAACTATCTTTCTGTGAAATTATATTTGTAGGCATAGCATAAACTAAGGAAATAAACAATTTGAGTGCTGTATGGTTGTTTTTGCACCTGTCTATAGTCAAGAGCAAACACCAGTGGTATCTTTTTTTTTAATACAATTTCCACAGACAATTTAGCGAATGTTTTTCAGCAGCGCCCTCATAAAGTCATAAAATATCCAAAAGAACCACGTAGCACTGAACCCTTGTTTATAAAGCATTGAATCAAGACATGGCCTACATCGTTGCAATCCAGCATATTCCTTTGCTGTCCTCCCGTAGCGACGCCCTAACCCCTTGTGGGGCAGGGGGTGTCTAAGCGTGTAGTCACTTAGTTTGTACGTTTTTGCCCTGGCTGGAGGCCTTACACTCAAGGCACCCACAGGATAGTTCGGTTAAGCAGACGACAACTTCCTAAGCTGACCGGTGAGATGCCATTCCCAAAAAAATAAAATTAAAACATGGCTCACAGTTAGCATTGACTGAACTCAAAGCCCAAATCTCAATTAGATCGCATAAGGCTGCCCCACAGAAAATCTAAACTTTGTAATCAAGATTTTAACAATCTAATTTTAATTTTCACTACCTGAAATATTGTTAGTATGAAACACATCGAATCTTATTTAACTACTAGCCTGTATAACTTTCAACAAATAAATTCTGTTTATTTGGCAGTGGAGCGATCTAGAGAGTGCCTTATTAAGGTTTTAAGGCGTCCATAGACAAGAAAACTTCTATGATATTGCGTTTATGGTTACTTTAACTGGTATGGCAATAATTTACTTTAAATAAAGACTGATCGAGACTTAATATTAAGAAACTCAATGACGATAAAGAACGTAAATGTTCAGAATACGAATTCATGCTAAGTTTGAATGAAAACATTTTACTTTGAATGTTTTCTCGTCCTTGGAATCGGATCTTAAATAATTCTACCCTAATATTCACTACATATAACTCGCTACTTATACACCAATCAATTACAATATTAAACAATAAATTCATACTAATATCGCCCAGGCAATCTAACCCATAGACATAATATCTAATAACATACTATCTGCTTCAATTTCCAAATAAAATATGAGATAATTTAATATTAACTACTAAAATACTAATACTTATTTATTTATAAGTACAATAATGAATATTTAATTCGATAAAATTGAAATTAGAATAATTTAGAGTCCATGGCCTAGAGAAAATTGGATGTGGGAAGTGCAAAAAAAAAAAAAGAATAGCTTTTTATTAAGGTTACGGAAAGCAAGCGTTGTCCAATAAAAGTAATGGTATAAAAATATGACCCCGTATAAAAAAGAACAAGGTACCATCTTGTAATTAAATACTTTATCCTCAACTCTAGGCCGGCCCCAGCTGATTGATAGAAATAGTAATAAATTATTAAACTTTACATAAGTATAGACTAGAAGTAAATAATGAATTCATTTACACAAATTAATATTGAGATGTATACATTAATCAGCACCAAAATGACCATAATATTTTCATAAGGTTGAAAAAGTCACTTACTATAAAGATTCATTTAATTTTACCTAATTATTTACAAAACCAGATAGAACATCGATTTGAAAACACAGAGACGAAAAGAAAAATATTTAATTTACAAGAAAGTTTCTAGAGTACGAAAGTACGAAAATGTATTAAAATTATTAATATTTTAATTCTTAGTTTTAACGACTACCTAAACTCTCGACAGACGTCTACGCTAATTCTACCCTTTGTAGATGAAAATCCAGGTTTAACAGAACTTCTAAATTGTGATAAAAAGTTAGTTTCGAGAAGATTTGCCAGCATCAATTTTGTAAAACACACAATATAAAACCTTTCGCTTTCATTGCCGCTCCAGAATACCTTCATTAATATTGACACTGACATTAGGGTCTTCTTACATGATGAAGGCCTTTCCCCTTTAGGGGATATCTCCCCGAAGGATTAGGCAGAGATGAACCCAATAAAACACTCACATTTTAGCCAGTTATATTTAAGTCCCATGTAATAGGTGCAAGCCTATTGCCATCAATCGGGCACAAATCCAGACACCGTGGCAGTCTACTGAGAAATATCTCATGGGAAAACCCAATAACACTTTTCTCGACCCGGGAATCGAACCCAGGACCTCATGCTCAGCAGTCCCGCTTGCGCCCACTAAACCAACAACCAACTTTCAGTACAGTAGATATTGCAACGAGAATCAATATCTCACTGATTTTGGAAAAAAGAATCAAAATCAGATGGAAAAATTGTGAACGGACTATACATTACCTTACTGATAATCTCGAGTAAAGTAACAGAATCTAAAAGGGCCCTACCTTAATCCTAATGCAATGTGAGCTTAAAGTACAAAATCGCTTGTCACGTCAAAAGACATTTCACTTTTTATCTAAAATTGACCTACTTACTATAAGAGAATATGGTAAGCCCTTTACTGTAACTCAACTTCGTCTTCAAACAAAAAGGCTGCCTAAGATAGTATAGAGATAGATAAGATAGATAGAGTTTACATAATCACACAGCCTGTAGAAACATCATCCCGCGCGGGCGCCGGTGGGCGGGGCGGAGATACCGTCACGGGGGGCGCAGACTCCGCCCCACCAGATTCCTTCCTCCCCGCTTGCTTCGATACCTCAGCCTTCTGCGGGGGTGGAAGCTTGGCTTCTTGCGTCTGTGGCTTTACCTTCGTCTCCTGGCCTAGGGAACTAGAGCTGACAGTTCTAACCCGGGATTTGGACATGGACAGGCGACGCTCTCGAGTGTTGATGAGGGATGTCAAGAAGGGGATCTGGTTGCTGATCGCCATCATGAAGGGTTTGTAGCCGAGACTGAAATAGAAAATGCAATGTGAGAGTTTATGAAAGAAGGCTTTGCTGAGCAATATATTTCAAACACACAACTATGCATTCATCATCTGCCTAGCCTTTTCCCAACTATGCTGGGGTCGGCTTCCAGTCTAACCGGATGCAGCTGAATACCAGTATTTTACATGGAGCGACTGCCTTTCTGACACCTCAGTTAGTACTAGGTAAAACGATACCCCTTGGTAAGACCGGTTGTTAGACTTTTTGGGCCACTGAGTACCGACTGTCAAAGATCTACAAATTACAGCCAAAGGCTTAACGTGCTTTCCGAGGCACGGAGGAAACTCGATATTTAAAGGTGGTCACTCATCCACAGACCAACCTAGGCGAGCACCAAGCTTAACCTAAAGATCGACCCGAGCGGCTGTTATTATTCAGCCACGAGCTCCTCACACAACTATGCATTACAATACATAAAAACACGAAAACGACTGCCATGTCACAAAAAAAAAAGTAAGAATGGAGTCACTTAATGGAGTTTCTCTAGCGCATGTGGAATACATGCGCTAGAGAATACCGACGATCTATGGATCTTATATTTACCTAGAATGAACACAGTACGTACCACTCGGCGTCAGTCCACGCGCATATATCCTGCAGCGTCCGGCGCAGGCGTCGCACGGCGTCCAGACTGACGTCATTGCCTCTCGCCGCGTTCGTAGTCCGTAGCACCGCGAGAGCGTCGCGTAGCACTACTGCTACGATTACTGCCCATTCTACGCAGCTTGCTTCCGTCATTAGTTGTAGGTAGTATCTGAAATTATTTTAAAGATTTTTTAGGAATAAAAAAGAGGCAATAAAAACGCTCGAGGATTTTGCATCTCCCCACACACCAACATTCTGTTACTCTTCGTTTTGCGGTGTGGGTGTACCAGGTGTACGGCTAGTGTCATTCAAAGATTGTGCCACATACCTTAGCTGCACATGTGAGGTGTGAGACCCTCGCTCTGCCTGGTGGTGGTGCAGCCTCTCCATGAGTGCGGCGTAGCGTCGCTCCTCCCCTGCCCCCATCGCGTCTGCACCCCATGCGACCCCACCACCCTCAGCTACACTGCCTTCGCCCGCAGAACTGGGGAATATCAAGGGTTTTAAAAAGATCCAGATGCTCCTCCGATTCGACTCTCCACCTACGTGACATTAAGACGACAAATATTAACGGTAAAGTTTTGTTTTATTGTTTCCAGGCATAGAAAATTCACGACTTATTAATGCCACCAGAAAGATGGCTCTGTGAGAATGAATAAGCATATCCACTGGTCTGCATTCGAAGACACGATTGTTCTTCCATAGCCTGTGGTGCTGTTAACAAACTCTACTCAAAAAAAATGCCTAGTTTGTTGAACTAATTGACACTCTTAGAAATAATGAATGGATCCAGCATGGTTTGAGTGTGCTTACCTAACAGGTCCAGGCGACACGGGCACTGCGCCTGTTATCAAAGGCAGTGCAGCGCGTAGCGGTAAGCTCATGTACCCGCTGTCACCGCATAAACTATCTGACTCCGCTGACGGCGTGTAGGAACCTAAAATACATTTATATATATTTTTTAGTGTTCTTGGCGTTTTATCTAAGCGCTGTTAATTTTGGCAGGTACGAACATAAAATAAGGGAATGAGACGAAACCACGCTTTATTAGTGTCTGACTAAAGATCGATTAACTTGAAGCTGATTAAACGGCTATCGCCACAACAGATCAGAGAGACCATGGCCATACTTACTGGTAACAGTGCTGCCTTTCCTCTGCAGATACTGCTCCGCATCATTCACGACAGGATACGGCCAGGAGAAGTCTTCATGCAGCCGCTTCACACATAACACTGCGCTATCGACCCTGGCCGCTCGTTCCCTCTCTCCTGCTAGCCACGCGACTAAGTGCAGGTCTAAGGCGGCCGCCATCTTGCCTAGCGAGTATAAACGGGCCGTGGATAGGAGGAGGCGAGCGTGGCGTTGGATCATCATATCGATGAAGAATTCTTCGGCTGTACCGCTGTAGGAGTCCCTAGCAAAATAAATAATTTTGCAATGAAACTCGATCGGTCATCGTCTTCTATCAGGCGTGATCGAAGTTAAGAGCATGCTCATGCGTTTAAGTTATTTTCTAGGCGATGACTCCTTTATTAGAATCCCCTGCACCTGCACTGTAGAAGATATAAAAAGCGAAGGACAGAACATTGTCAACAGATTAACATGGTCATCTACTGAGCCCAAGTTATTCTGAAAGGTTTTTTTAATAGATTCGAGAAGAAAAAGAAGAATGTTTTAGGTAAAGACATAACTGATACAAATACTGGCACCCATAACACGAATTTAATCTTAGTTTGGGTGCCCGAAGTCCATAAATAAATCATTGATTAATGCAATTTAAAAAACCAAATTCATGTAATTTGGAAATTAATTCATTTATGTAAGAATGGAATGTTGGAGAATGCATGACTGTGTGAAAGAGCTGAATTTATAAGTGTAAGTGAGACAGATGAAGTAAGAGAAAGACGTATGTTCAAAGTAAGGTAGAAGAAATTTAAAAGTATATAATGACGTTAGCTTTTTTAACAAAGGTATGAAACATGTCATGACGTATTTTTATTTCGAAAGTGAAATTTTATGTTAACATTTATTTATTTTAATAAATTGGTTTTTATTCTATCCTGCAGTTTACCTCAGCCCCGTTTCCCTCATTTATTTATATATTAATAAGCAGTTACGTCACGACGTCAACTTCACACCACTTCCATACTTTGTCCGTTGTGTGGGACAAGGATGGCTTACACAATTTCTCCTTATACATAAACCATTGTTTCCCATTACCGTCGCCTCGCTACATACCCAGAAGTATTTTGGTCCTTCGAGCCGGATCGCTCCTCGCGTAATTTCTGTAATTCGGAGTTTCGACGGACGAGATCTGAACTATCGTAACAGAAAACAGTGTTTGTGGTATATCGTGATATTGTGAGTAACTTGTGAGCAGTAAGAAAGTTTGAGTACCAACAGAATAAAACATAATAAAAAAAAAAAAATATATATATATGAATAGTAATAGTATAATGTCAAGGATTCTAGTGCCTGTGCGTGTATCTGTGTACAGCTTCTTAACAGTACAATGGATGTCAATGAGGATAACATCATCATTTACATGGCGAGAGATAGATGAGATAGATTAAGATTTATGTTTATAACAAATTAACATTTCCCTGTCCAATGACACATAATTATGGTTCATTGTGATTGTTTGACTATTATGTAACGTGTTAACACAGCTCGGTACTAAACAAAATTATAGTTGTGGTTTAAATTTACGACCAATTTATGTTGATACTGAATTTCCTCAAAAGTTCCTTAACTCTACGTACCTATCAGCCCTGGCAGGCACAGACTTCTTCCTCTTAACGGCAGCGGTAGCTCTTGCGGGGGGCGCGTGCGGCGGCGGCGCGGGGGGCGGGGGCGCGTGCGCGGGCGGGGACGGCTCGCGGGGAGATACTGTGGTGCTGAAGCTGCGCCCGCGACCTCCTGCCAACTATAAAAAGATAAAGATAACCTTGAGTTAGTCAGAAGAGGGGCTATTTAGGCTTGCTTGCACCATGAAACACTGAATGCGTTTAGCGCTAACCAAACAAGCTTAAAACGTAACTCAAGCCTCTGTCAATAACAAACTATTTGGCGGAAATAGGACAAAGTTTTAAATTAATTGTTAGGTGATCTGCATCCGATCCCGCGTGGAGTTCGATAATTGTCCCATGGGAATATACTATCGGGATAAAAAGTATCCTAAGTGTTAATCGAGGTTATAAACTATCTGTTTTCCAAATTTCATCCAAATCTGTTCAGTAGTTTTTGCGTGAAATAGTATCAAACATCCATACATACAAACTTTCGCGTATTAATTAATTAATTTATTTTTTTAATATTAGTAAGGATGTGGTGGGACTTAAAGCGTAGGGTAAATAGGCGTGACGATAATCAGCCTGAGCAATTTACGGGCTATGTTATAATCGTCCGCCTAGCCTTTTCCCAACTATGTTTGGGTCGGCTTCCTGTTAAACTGGATGCAGATGAATACCGTATTTTACATGGAGCGACTTCCTATCTGACCTCCACAACCCAGTTGGTACTGGTAATATGATACCCCTTAGTAAGCTATTTTTGGCCACTGACTACAGTCTGTCAAAGATATATATAAATGGCAGCCGGAACCTACGGCTTAACGTGCTTTCCGAGGCACGAAGGAAACTCGGAATGTAATGGGTGGTCACCCGACCCATCCATGGACCAACCTATGCTATATTATAAAAAAATAAAAAAAACTGTAAGCTATCAGAAAATAAAAAAGTTAAAGCAATCAAAAAATAAATACAGAATACTACAAATTCAAAGAAAACCAAATCAATCTACAAACTAAACAAAATAAAAACATGCATTATTATTACCCGGCTGGTTACCTGCATGCTGCCCAGTATGACCGACAAATCCTCTGCGTTGGGACTGACTGTCTGCGACTGTACCACTTGTCCGTACTTCGCTTGGACGTTTACTGAGTTCCTCGGCGAATCGACGTCGTTTGGATCTATGGAGAAGACAACGGGGTTCTTATAACTTTAAAACGTTAACTGCCAAGGTATATTTTCTGTACCATTCAAATTTCATTTCTTACGTATTGATTCTTGGTTTATATTGAATAGTTATGTATAAAAAAAAAGTGGTCCCTTTTCTTTATTTGGATAAAAAAACGGTCAAAAAAAACTACGTGTCAGGTGCGCACTGCGGTCAGTTGAATTTGATACTTCGGTGTCAGTCACCGGTGCCTGACATGGCCTGAACAGATAGTGAGTCTGTCAGGCACCGGTGCCTGATATGGCAGTTAACGTGTTAAAATTTCATAAGAACTAAGAAATTTAGCGCCTTTTGACTTTTTTTTCTTTCTTTTTTTTCCGATGGGAAATCATCAAATGACTTCTCCCGCTCTGGACAGAGCGGAAAGGAGTGTCAGACTTGTACTGACTAAAACCCATCCATGTTCCTTCCTTGCCCTTTGTGTTCCAGGGCTGCGGTATCTCTTTCGACCAGTCCCGCAGCCCTGGGCGCCTATTGACGTCACTTTATATAAAAACCTTACATACTATACAGCCGCGATAAAAACGAAGAGCAATGCTTATACCGGTGTACACTTATTTCGGTGGTTGTATGAAACTATCTGACTGGTCATAAAAGTGTTTTAGGACCCAAGGTTTGGGCCACTCAATGATAAGTACCACGTAAAAATGACTAAAGACCCATTTATGACTTTAAGCGATGCAACTTGCGTCAAGAGAGACGCGTTTACTTGTTTGGAGCGAGTACCGACGCTCCATAAGTCGCATGGCAGTGCCTCGAGGCCTGCTCTAACTTCTCCACAGATTCTGTAAACGCGTATCCATCGAATGTGTAGTTTTAACACGCTGTATTTTATGTAGGTGGCATAGATAAAATTCAATCATCCTTTTTTTTATTTATTTATTGAAAATCTTTTTAAACAATAACATATGAAAAGTCTGCCAAACTGCAAAACAATTTGAAATTGACAGATTTGGCACAAATTAAAAGAGATTTTCAGTATTTGCCCATGAGCTTCTGACTTGGCTTTACATGCCGTCCAGAAATATGTCTCGGGCATGCTGGTTTGGTTTCCTCACGATGTTTTTCTTCACCGAAGCAACTGATAATTATACCATACGCACATGAATCCGAAAAACCAGAGGCGAGTGTCTTGGATTCGAACTTGAGACCTATGACTTGGCAGTCCGCCAGTTATACTACTAGGCTATCACTGCTATATTTTACCACTTTACTCGTAATTGAATAGAGAGAGAGAATATTTCCTTAACATAGTTTACCTATAGCTCTCAAGAATCTGACAAGATCCCTGGCAAGATCCCACCTCTCCTGCTGCAGGGCTGTATCGAGGAGTTGCGTCGCTAGCTGTCTGCTAACCGCTGAACTTTCCAAGTTCTACCAACAAACATTTTAGTTTAACAACGAATATTCAGCCAAACGACGTTTAGTTTCAATGAATATTCTTTTACGTCTATATTGTTTAAGATATTATATGGTTAGTCTATACATACTTTAAGCAGTCACTAATGTTACTGTAACTGATACAGTTACAGCTTAACAGGCATAGAATAAGGCAGAAGTGTATCTATAGTACAGTCCCATCTAGTTACCACAAACTGTCCAATTTCTCCAAACGACTTTAAACCGTAAAATGTTGACGTTTAAGTTCAAAATCGAATGAGAAAATTCGACAGTTTGCAGTAACTTGATGCGCTGGCGACTGTACTTAACTGGGCACAAATCCAGAACTATTACCGAGAAATACCTGAAGGAAAACCCCAATATTGACATAATATTATATTCATTGAAGAAATAAAGTAGAATTAACAGAAAGATAATAGTATGCCATTCATACAGAATATATCTAAAGCTTTTGCCACATAGCGAAGGCATGGCGAACCGAAAGCGAGGGGAACGGTGTAACATTTGTGAAAGCTGTCTTTTGCATCACGAAGGCATCAACTCTGGAATACACAGTTATGTCACGTCAGTAATTTTCATAAAAGTATGCAGGTTTCACAGCAACAGGTACAGCTATATACCACTACTATCACTATTCAGAAGGCCTAGTGCTATTTTTATACCTATTCAAAACTCTTATTAGAACTGAAACTGAACAAGAGTCTTGAGGCAATAATTATTAAAAGTCCTTCGGTCTCGGCGCAGACGATATTAGCCAGGCGGGGAAGATATTATAGATACATCCGGCTCGAAGGACCACTAAGTCCACAGAGTTATCATGTCACAATGCAAATGGCATAAAACAACTTGCATACTTTTGTGTATGTTTCTGGCATGTATATTCCAGAGTTCAAACAGCAAAGCGAATGCAGAGCTTAGCACATTTAAAATTCGCTTTTGCCACGTCATACTTTCGGTTCCTAATTACATGTGGCAAAAGCAGAAAGCTACTTGTAGGCATAAGTTTGTACACCCAAACTGTAAGTAAAGGAAGCTACAGACAACATGTTCGGTTCAGCAGGACTCGGCCCACGAGTTTGTCGATCTGGGCGAGCCGAATGGAAGCCAAATATGTTCGGTCACGAGCAATGAAATGCAAAACACTTAGCAAAAATCAAAAGCGATTTTCTCGTAAAATAACGGTTTCTACTTTGTGATAAGACCTTTTTTTTATTGCAAATTGGACCTTATCTTGACTTAGATCATGCCTGATGGAAAGCGATGAATACCTATTTCGTAATAGTATGTCTTCCAAAATACTATGTTCGGGAAAAACACAAAGGTTAATAAATTATTACAGTAGGAGAAAATAGCTTTTGCATTTTGCTAAGTGTATACATTTCATTGCTCGTGACTGTAGTTGCTTGCGTTCGACTTAGCTGTTCAACAAATACTGAGTAACCGAATATGCCGATCCGAAAAATTGTGTATGACCCTTAAGAAGAATTTATTGCTATTCTCAGTCTCAAAGTAGAAAGTCGCGTTAAGAAGCGGACAGTATGGTTTTAAAGTACCTTCAACAGCTGCAAGAAGAAAACATAATTAATTCAGAATCGTTACGTTTCATAAAATAATACTTTACAGGTACACCTCCGAAAGTGATGGCAGACAGCAAGTACACACAACGCCACTGCAGTACTGCAGTTTAAATTCTGAAGGCAGCGTCACAATTTTTAGTTTCGCGATAGTCATTTGTCAAACAAAAAAATAGTGTGTGGAGTCCCTCCGCGCGGAAGAAGTGAAACTTCGTACTGTGACGCTTTCACTCTCGCTCTGTCTCTTTCTATTCCCCCACCCCAGGAGCGTTGAACGTTTAACGCAACAGTGCTTTCATACCCCCTCCATGGTAGCGTCAAACGTTTAACGCAACCTTGTTGGAAGTCGCATTAGAAGTTTCACTTCAAAAAAATATACGTTTTGTCGCTCTGTTATTGTAGTGAGTGATGGAACGACTGGTTTGCGGTCTACGGTCACCACTGACCAGAGCGTCAGGTGGATAGTTGACGATTACTTAGAAATGTCTGCAATCTGTTCGAGCAATCACTATAATTACAATCTTAAATATACTTTTTTTTATGTGTTGTTGTTAGTGCTCTTTTCGCCTGTGACACTGGATTATCCTAGTACAAGCATCTAAAATTGTAAGACCTACATTGTTTACTTAAGATTTTTTTTTTGTATTTTATCTGTTTTGATTCTAAATATGGATTTATTATTATTTTGTTTTTGCAGGTTGCAGTTGCGATCGCTTTCGGAAGTGTACCTTAACACAATGCAGAAATACCTGTAAAATAATTAGGTAAGAGGCGGCTGTATCAAGCATCTTGCGTTGTAAACATTCTTGGAACAATTCCTTTGGTTTGCCTGCTGCGGAGAATAGATACGCCCATAGTGCTATCTCTGTCTTCCTTGCGCACTGGACCACTGTCTGTAAGAGATAATATGTTTGTTTGTTTACAAGTCTTAGTTAGTACATTATAACAATTTATTGTCTGGGGGCATGGCAGTGTCAATGCCAAGTCGAGCAGAATAAAAACCAAGGCACAGCCGTACCATACTTTTTCATGCCATTCAGGACATTTCCGACCCCCGTAACTTTATATATGTATAATATTTTAAATATTGGCCCTAAATTGATTATAAATAAACCCAATGAAGTCCCACTCATCATCATCATCATCAGCCTATAATGTTCCCACTGCTGGGACACAGGCCTCCTCTCTATGAGAGGGAATGGGCTATAATCTACCACGCGGGCGCAATGCGGATTGGTAGATGTTACATGTCTTCGAATTTTTGGTTCTAGGACATGCCGGGTTTCCTCACGATGTTTTCCTTCACCGTTTTTGAGAGCAGTGGTGATGAAATAAATTACACAAAGTAATGCGCCTGCCTGAGTTCAAACCCACGACTTACTGTACGTAAGTCGGGGTCCCTACCACTGGGCTACCGCTGCTCTCAAGTCCCACTAGATCGTAAATATTAATTTTCATGCTACAAGGTGCAATGTCTTTTGGCAACACCACCAGTGATTTACATGCCATCCGCCCCATATGACCAGCAGCATGTATAATAGGCTATTTGTTCACATGTCTGTTTAACGCGCAATCTTTTATGCATTTGCATACGTTTAGTAGGTGTGAATGTGTGAAATATGTTCGATATTTTGTTCTACTTTCTCTGAAAGCAGAAAAGATTGTAAACATATACGAAATGCGAGGATTGCTAGGATATTGTGTTTGCTTGAAAAAGTTTTACTGTGGCAGAGTAAAAACACATGTTTATTTAAAAGTATATAGTTCCGAAATGCAGTGCTACAAGGGTCCTTTGATGCTCCAATGACGTGGAGAGGGGCGGGGGCGCTGTTGGTAAACGTCTTGGAACATGATTTGTAACATGTATTAAAAAAGATGAAGAACGCGCTAAAAGAAGTGCAACTATATATTACACTAATTAGAACACTAAATAAATCTTTATAAAAGTCAGTGCAGAGTTCATTTACCTTAGTACAACTCTTTTTTATTATTTTACTAAACGACTGCACAAAAAAATTGTAACACTGTTTTAAACTTTCACGGTTTATAACACTGTCACTTACGAGATAGCTTCCGTGATTTGCCGACGCTGTTGCAAGCGCCTTGTATATTAGTTGTGTATTTTTTCTTTTAATATTAAAAGTTCACTTACTTGCAAATAAACAGGAAACTCATGCACGAACTCAATGATCGACGGCAGCTGTGCATCAGGTATGGGCTCCTTACTCGTTGCTTCTTCTTCAAGCACTTCATGGAGCAGCAGTTCTAAGGAGTGTGGGAAGTATGCCAGCTGGGAACAAGAGCGTGCAATCTCCCACGCGTGGTAGCCCAAGTTACGACGGAGCAGCTGACGGAGGATTTGGTGCAGGTAGACTTGGCTCTGAGGAAAATAATGAAGAAATAGTTAATATAGACTACACAGAACAAGTAGGTGATATTTATTTATTATAAACTTCATGTACAGACGGCACATCAAGCTATTACAATCTGTCAAATTTCTTTAATAGATTTTCAACTTTATCTCTAGAGCATTAGGTTCAAGGTTGGTTGGGAAAATCTGACAGTTTCGGGTAGCTTGACCTGCTGGCGTCTGTACAATAGTGGACTTGATGCATTCTCTACCAGTCAACCTATTATCAAGTCCCTGATAAAAAAACACAGTAAAACAAAAATAGAATAATTAATATGATATTCTGTTCGTTTTCAATAGCGTTTTCTGGTTCTAATCCTGCTATGTGCAAGTGTGCACTTGCGTGTGTGGTGAGTTGTTGCAGTATGTATGCACATGCATTTTGCGGATGATAATTATTGAAGTAAGATGGCTTATGCAGAGATATATCTATAGGCTATAGTACACCAATATTTCACCAGATTTTTCCAGACAAAAATTCTGCGTCTGCGCAAGACTTATGGCTGTGTACATAATAAATCGTACAATTAAGACTTATGGTATTTTGGTACGCTCCAATTGTCTACGCTGACTCAAAGTCACGCTATATTTCATCAGCTTTCATCACTCAATAGGCGCTGTACAGTTTCAGTAAGTGCCCTAACCAATAAGGACATCTTGCGGATGCATTAATTTTAACTAAGTCAGGTTAATAGCTAGGATATCATAGTTATTAATGCGTAAAACTGCCAGTTACTTGGAAAAACCATTACCATACAATTTATTGGTTTAAATGCTATAATTGTATGTGTAATGGAGGAAGTTAGGATGTAACTGAAATATATCGGTTTTTAATAAGTTTAGAAGGAACTTATGCTTATAGGGTTGTAACGTACGTATGATTTCTGTGACACACTATTTTTTGACACACACTTGGCTAGATTACGTGATGGCAGGTGGAGCCCTAACCGACTGGTTGCAAAGACATTTCTTGGCAACGGTTCTATTATCTACCATCGTAGGAGAACTGTTTGAAGACCAAAAGCCAGTTGGGTGGTCGACCTGAGAAGATCAATAGTAAATTCTGGATTAGATTCTAACAGAATAGCATGGCACAGAAAGTGAGGCCTATACTTGGCAACACACTGCAAATGATATGCTAGGATAACGATGGTTATAAGAAATAATATTAAAAGACCAATTAATAATAAAGTATTATATTTAATAAAAACTAAAGAGCTTTAGAGTGACATCCTTCTATTTCTCGTATTCTTCACAGCAAACCCTTTCATTTGAGAAAGCATTAAAACTAATTAGTCCCTCATCTTTCGGAGTGGCATATTGTATTCAGAATGATGTCACTTAGATAATCATGCTAACATGTTTGAATGAAAAATTTCAGTTCAATCGGAAACCGAGAAGTGGGTCAAAATAAGCATTTTGTCATCAACCGGGCACAAATGCAGACTCCGTGGCTGCTACTGAGAAATTCCTGATGAAAAAACCCAATAACAATTTGTCTGACCCGGGAATCGAATCCAGAATTCATGCTCAGCAGTCGCGGTTGCGACCATTCGACCAACGAGGTAGTGGTTTATTACCGGTTGTCCTCACTGGGTACGCATGGGAAAAAAAAGTATCGTTCCTCCCCAGTTGTGACGATCGGAACTTTTTATTTCATACTCGTTCCGCTATAGATCGAGAGTCAATTGAGAAAATTATTGTAAATTCGTTGATTACCTGTGTTTTTTTTTCCATTCGTACCCAGTGGGGACTACCGGGAATAAACCGAGGTAGTCAATACTAATATTAATTCAAGTAAACTTACTGTTCTATTGACGACACAAAACGGCAGCGAGAAGACCGAGTTAGAGTCTGAAGCGTATAGAGTTGTGTCGTTCTCAGCACCCAGTAGGATAGCGTCGTCGAATAAAATTGCTGATGACAAGAAAAATATTAAAAAATATAATATTTATAAAAACTGAACTACATAACAGAACATCACACTTTTAATCTCAAAAGTGTTTGAAAGAAGTGTCACTATAGTACTCCACAATTTTGCCAGTTATGCCCATGTCTTTGCTATCAATAGGGCACAAATCCTGCCTCCAAGCTTGTTCTGAGAAACTCCTGATGAATAAACCCAATAATATTTTGTCCGATGTGGGAATCAAATCAGAAGCGGGATATAGGTTTAAAGAAATAGTTCCAAAAATTTATCTCTTTTAACCTTGATCATCGCTATTCTTAAATTATTATATTATTGAGTTACTTTGGCATGTATATTTTGCTCATACGTTTTATGAACCATAATCCCAGTGCTTATTAAATCATACAATCCTTCAAAATTAATTCCCATTAGAAACTAAGGTATACTCACTCAGTGGATAAATATTAAGATGGAACGGCAGCATGATCCTTTTCGCCATAAACGTATGTCTTCCTGAATCAGGATGTCTTGTAGCATCTCTTGGCAGTAGAGGGAGCCACACTCTGGCACCTAGAGCTCCACACCAGAGCCATAGGGCTCGGGATAGTTGGGTTTGAGAGCCGGTGACGCTTCCGCAGGACCAGACGCTTTCGACGCAGGATGCGAGGACCGTGGCTGGGAGGCAACTGTAGGCCTGAGAACAATGGGATAAAAATATTCATAAAATCAGTCTATTATTTTGTATTTTATTATGCAGAGTAAGCATGAGCATTTATGCCAATGCTTGCATGCACTTCTACATGAATACAGGGTGTATGGGACATCGACGTGCAAACTGTTGACCACACATTCAGCATTTTATTTTAAACCCCCAAAATAGATTTTATCGTCGGTTATTAAAAACCCGGACAGAATAGTTGATTTTTAATTCGTCCAGGTTTCTAAACGAAATAATATTTACAGTATATATTTTATTATTTCTTTAATCTTTTTTTAACACCGCTAACGAATTTCGGATGGGTAATTGCTGATTGCAAATTTGTAATCAGTGAATGAAGGAGGCTACTCATTCTGCCATACCCATTGTTTAAATGAATTTTACATTATAATATTCTTATGTGTTAATTGCCTGAAAAAAACTATAATAAATAAATAATGCATCTTATGTTTTCCGCTGCTGTGCAACGAAATAACACTAAAATATTGTTTGACAGTAGCTATCAAGTTATCTTGTAAAAAATATTATATAAATGTACGATAGCGAAGCGGATCCGATCTAGAACATGAGTCTATACACAAGAATTGAATAGTGCTAATATATAGTCTTCTTATATTACTGGTCTATAGCAAATGGTTTGATTTTATATGCCATTTAATTGCATGTTTCGGACCAGCTATTTACACCTTAAATATAAAACTAGTTTGTTTAGTCCATATTTAGAATGAAACAATATATAGAAGTTGTTGCACAATGTTCGTATCTGTTTAAGAAGGCGGATTTATTGAACGATTTCAGACTCTACATATTATGCAAGTCAAGCATTGTATTTCTACCTTGAAATCAAACTTGTGCAAACTGTTGACCACACATTCAGCATTTTATTTTTACCCCCCAAAATAGATTTTATCGTCGGTTATTAAAAACCCGGACAGAATAGTTGATTTTTAATTCGTCCAGGTTTCTAAACGAAATAATATTTACAGTATATATTTTATTATTTCTTTAATCTTTTTTTAACACCGCTAACGAATTTCGGATGGGTAATTGCTGATTGCAAATTTGTAATCAGTGAATGAAGGAGGCTACTCATTCTGCCATACCCATTGTTTAAATGAATTTTACATTATAATATTCTTATGTGTTAATTGCCTGAAAAAAAACTATAATAAATAAATAATGCATCGTAAGTTTTCCGCTGCTGTGCAACGAAATAACACTAAAATATTGTTCGACAGTAGCTATCAAGTTATCTTGTAAAAAATATTATATATATGTACGATAGCGAAGCGGATCCGATCTAGAACATGAGTCTATACACAAGAATTGAATAGTGCTAATATATAGTCTTCTTATATTACTGGTCTATAGCAAATGGTTTGATTTTATATGCCATTTAATTGCATGTTTCGGACCAGCTATTTACACCTTAAATATAAAACTAGTTTGTTTAGTCCATATTTAGAATGAAACAATATATAGAAGTTGTTGCACAATGTTCGTATCTGTTTAAGAAGGCGGATTTATTGAACGATTTCAGACTCTACATATTATGCAAGTGAAGCATTGTATTTCTACCTTGAAATCAATAATTACTATCAAGTTCACGAGCATAAATAACACGTGTAAAAAGATTGATGCGTAATGTAATACAAGTAATATCTGATAATGATCACACTGACCGACATCCGTCAGTGGAGCATGCAATCAACCAGGCGTTAACGACGGCCGCAGCCGCACGCAGGCGCAACTGGAGCAAAACGTCGTATCATTAACGCGTTTAAATCTATTGCAGCAATACAAGACGATGCGTAGAAACCTCCCTATTCCTACACTTACAAATATTAAGTTATCACGGATAGTGATCATATAAATCATCGCCGCAATTGAACAGCTTCCGATCTGCAGTTACCTGAAAATTTTCGTGCGCTGACCCGCGCGTCCTGCATACCGAGGCATCGAGCCCTCTTTACATATTAACTCGCGTTTTCACTGCCCGAAGGCTGTTCTATGAAAATGAGGAAGCCTGATGCAACTCGGGGTGATTGTTGTTACAGCTAGAGCGAGCGCGCGCCAAACATTCCACATCCGCAACATAGGACATGAAGGTCTAAACCAATTGCCTATAAATGCCTTCAAAGTGCTGATTGCTAAGCAGTGCGTTTTTGACATCACGTCAGTGCGTCTCCAGCATAATGAATATTTACGTAGCGGTCGGTGCAATGAGTTTTTGCTTTGAATTATCATGTTTTAAGGATATATTTGTGAAGTGATGTTTGAATTTTGCAGGTATCGTGCCTCCTGGCCTTGACGGTGTCTGTTGCGGCTGACGGACTATTAGGAGGAGGACTTGTATACGCACCAGGTCATGCTTCAGTAGATTATTATGTGAGTTTTATGGACATTTCAGGTGTTACAACTAATTTTTTCTTCAGTTTATAGTTGTTAATCGCGTGTTTTTTTGTTGTAGGCATATCCCAGATACGCCTTCGAGTACGCAGTGAATGATCCTCACACAGGAGACAACAAGGCGCAATGGGAGAAACGAGACGGAGACGCAGTTAAAGGTATGTTGACCTGGAAGCATCTAATTTTTTTTTTTGACAGTACCCCTATTTTATTAGTCTTTTGTTTGCAGGGGCTTACTCACTAGTGGAACCAGACGGCAGCATACGTATCGTAGAATATTGGGCAGATGGCAAATCAGGATTCAACGCAGTAGTGAAGCGCATAGGACCTAACCTGCACCCAGTGGCAGGACCAACATCCATCTACAAGGCAGCCATTCCAGTGTTGGGCCATGCATCGGCCATTGCTCCAATTTCTGTGGGACCAGTTGCTAAGTTAGGAGGATTAGCAGGCGCTCCCCTAATATCAGGACCAATCGCCGGTGGAGCTTATTCTACCGCAAACCTTGTGAAGCCAATATCGATAGCCCCCATCGCCCCCATAGCACCAATCATTAAGACTCCTATTGTACCAATCGCGCCAATTGCATCATACGGACCAATAGCACCGATCAGCCCGATTTTGAAGCCTTACGCACCCATTGCGCCATTGTTGCCATCTTACTCTGGACTTCCAGGCCCTATCTACAAGGCTGGACCTGTATACTCGGCACCTATCCCTCAGCCCATCTATAAACCTGGTCCAATATACACTGCTCCTTTGCCAGGGCCTATTATCAAGTCTGGACCAATATTGACAGGAGGGTATGGAGGTTATAACGGTGGACTTGCAGGAATTGGAGGATTAAAGGGCATTGGTCTGGCTGGACTTGACGGATACGGAGGAATCGGTGGCGGCTACGGAGGACTGAAAGGCGATGGTCTCGTAGGCATCGGTTATGGAGGACTTAAGGGCGATGGCCTAATAGGAATTGGCGGCTACGGAGGAATTAAAGGCGACGGTCTTGCAGGAATTGGAGGATACGCAGGGCTAAAGGGAGATGGTCTTCTAGCCGGATATGGTGGTTACGGAGGTTGGAAGAGCGATGGTCTTGGATATGGCGGACTTGGCTCGGGTGTCGGTTACGTCAAAGCCCCTATTGGTGGATACGGTACATTAGCTGACCTTGGCCAAGGCTTGCTGAACCCATGGGGAGCAGGTGCTTACGGCAAACACTGATTCACTACAAATCTATCTCAGAAACAATTAGTAACGTCTAAATGCCGCTGTCCATTACTTGCTTCTTTACTTTGTCTTCACGAGAGAGTCCCTTGAACAGAGCTTTAAGGTTAAGTTCAGAAACTATTGTACATAATGTATTTAATATTTATGTTTAATAATTATAAGTCAGACTAGCACTAATAAAGCATATACCACCATGTGGTTAAACAAAGTTGTTTTATTGCCTAGAGAATAAATTTACTAAATAGCTTTTGCCAGCGGATTCTGCCGCGTGGAGATTAAAAACTATCCCTTGGGAACAAACTACTAAGATAAAAAGTATCCTATGGACTAACCCAGGCCATGAAATGAAATTCGGTCAGCCGTAAAGGCGTGAAAAGGTAACTGACGGACAGAAAAACTGACAGTTACTTTCGAATTTATAATAAACTAGCTGTACCGCGTGGAGTTTTTTTTCTATTCTAAAAGTAGCCTAGTAACTAATTACTCCTTATAACATCAGCTATCTGCCAAAAAAAAGCTCCGTCAAAATCGGTCCGGCCGTTTCGGAGATTAGCCGGACCAAACAGACCGACAAAAATAAAAACGTTTATTGTTATAAGTACTGTATATACTTTCATATGCCTTCAGTAAAAGCTCTTATTATGAAATTACAAACACGAATCGCTTCAATTTTTTGTATCTACTGTTAAGCATGGATTCATTCAGAACCACGAGAATTAGCTGCTATGATTCCAAAATTAGTGTACTGATTTTACAGCAGAACGAAGTTCAACCTTATTTCTTTATTAGTAGGTTTTAATACTCCAGAAATTATTATCAAGGAACTGCCCTATCAGAAATAAACTTTGAAATCATAAAACCTGTAATTAGGTTAAACAACTTTCCGGCCACTTTGTAGTTTCTGCAAAATAATTACATAATAGGCTGCACTTTAAATAAAATCATACTGATAATGTTTTAATGCTTGAGCGCACATCAGTTTGTTTTCCGTTTGTATATTTAATTTAATGGAAATATGATGTCCGCTTTGAAATATTAAGACAAAGTTACTTGTATAATGAGTGTGCCGACTTTCGGATTCATAAGCGATATCACTTGCTTCGGTGAAGGAAAACATCGCAAGGAAACCAGCATGACTGAGAGATAATTCTCGCCATCACGCCTGTAATCCCCGAAGTATTAAGCAGGCAGAAGTGTACCGTATTACTATAATACGGTATGAAACACCCACTTTTAATTAATGTCCCATGAAATAGGGGGCGAGCCTAAAGCCATGATGGAGTCTGGATTTGTGCCCGGTTGATGGCAATAGGCTCGCCCATCATTACATGGGACTTTAACTGGCGAAATGTGGGTGAACTATTTGGTACAACCTCTGCCGAACCCTTCGGGGATTACAGGCGTGTTGTTATGTTATGTTATACAAGAAGACTCGTGATAGGTTGTTAACTAATAAAAAAAATCTTGGAATTCATTTCATTATCAATGTATCATAATAAAACTATGATTGTGTTCCCTTTCCTATGTAATGTTGCAATAATGATATACATATATGTAAACTAAGAGCTGTATTCACGAGAATACTGCCGACAAACTGTCCTGGAGTTTGGCAGATTTTTGTAATACCCACTTATGTAACTTTTGTTGAAAATAATAATAAAAAAATACTATTTAGGACCGAATCGTATTATACCAATGCTAAATGTGTTATGACAGATTGAATACATGCAAGGCTAACAGTGATGGTCGTTAATCAAATAAGTGACTGTATAATATATGTATATCAATGTAAACACGATTGTTTTTTGTTAGCTAATGCATAGGGGAACCTCAGGAAGGGTTCTGCCTATCCTCAAGTGTTTAAAACGTTTAAGTAGAGACTTTCTTTCTGAATTATTGACGTTTCTATAAACATTTTTTTTTGTGTGAATACTTCTTGAGCGGCCTTGTGCACTTTTTGGGATGGGTAAAAACTGTTAAACTCGTGTCAGATCGTCAGATTGAATCGGTGGCGCAGGGCGCTTGCGCTAGTGTGCGTGTGCTACCAACGCGCATGCGCGTCGAGCCGCTCTCGCTGAAAGTCCTGCTCGTTTTTCGGACTTTTAGCGAGAGCGGCACGACGCGCATGCGCGTTGGTAGCACTGAATGAGTTAAGCTAGATGGCGTTGTTTCAAGTTTTCACTTCTGCCGGTACTCCCGGAGTGCAACCGGTTTTTTTTATATTGAAAATTGTTCAGTGGATCAGCTATGTGAAAGTTGATATGGTTAGAAAGGGGGTGACTATTGAGATGACGACCGGTGGCGTGCCAAAAGATGAACAATAAGGCAAGCCCATAAGATAAGCAGACTGTTCAGAAACCCTAACATCATGAAGTGTAGTAGGTAAGGGCAAGCCGCAAGATAAGTTAGTAGGCTTGTATGATAACTGTAATGTAAATAATGACAACTGTATAGTGTCGGACGCAAATACTAGCACCTTTGACCATCCCATATCTTCCCGTGGGTGTCGTAAGAGGCGGCTAAGGGACTTATCAGAGAATGGGCTGCAGCGTTCTCTGTGCCTTTGTAACAACCGTACTGCGATCGCCAACCCACCTGCCAAGCGTGGCGATTATGGCAAAACCCTCCTTTAGGGGCGGCCTATGTCCAGCAGTGGACGTCTTTCGGCTGAAATGATGATGAATGAATGACTGATATAAAGAATCAACGATCAGATGCGTAGTTTATGCAATACGTGCGTGTATGACTAGTTGTATGAACGTGAACGAGGCAAAAGGAGTATGGAAGGATCGTAGTAGATGGCTTTCTGTGGTTTCTTCCTACGAGTACGCCCATGGGAAAAAGGCGTGAGTTTATGTTATGTTATGATTTGAAGAACATGATTTTTTTTACTGATACGTATAGTCCATTGAAAAGTTACATTTGGGGTTGCATTTGTCAGAGGAGTCAATTTTATGTTTTAGATAGCAAGTGGGGGGGGGGGGGGTGAGTTTAAAGTTAAATCCAATTTTGTGGGGTTGCAACCCTTGTCCCACGGCCGCCATCTTGGAAAAAGGGGTTAAAATGGTTTTTATGGTTTATCTGACGAACTATAGGTCTCACAAAAATGAAACCCTTTACAAGGTAACCCTAAATTTAAATACTATGCCAAATACTCAAACCGCCACACGCTACAAAGAAAAAATATTTGCGAATTAGCAACATTTCTTGCATACATTGGGTCATGTTTCATGTGAATAACAAACTAGTATTGTAGAAACGGGTCACACGAGTTCCACCATTGTTGCACTTATAAAAGGACTGTGTTAATACTGACAACAGAACATTCAGCATATCACTCGCTGACAATATGAATCGATTTTTAATGGTTGGTAATAGTTTGTTGATGTCTTAAAAGGTGATTTGGGTAACGATTTGGCCGACGATTTCAGTATCGGAAAGATTATTTTGGATTATTAGGCCTCATTTTATAAGATTCTAAAACTGCGACTTGAGTTAAGGCAGTTATCACATGTCACAGCACCATGATGAACCCTTGTGGCCGCGTACAAGACCAATTTCGTTTGTTTTTAGTTCTTCTGTTTTTTCATACAATTTTGTTTTTTTTTTTACTGTTAATTTAACCATTTTTTTTTGTTTTCTACTGTGCTGACGAATACATACCTTTTCTTTCTTTATAAAGTGAATAATGAACATTTAATTGTAAATTATTTAAATTATTAAACATTTAAATTATTTCAAGAATTTCAGTCGACGCCTCTAGACTAATTTATACCGTCACTGAAGTAAAAAACCCACTCACAAAGAAGAGATCTGGCTTCCAGCAGTGGAAACACAAAAAAAAAACAATTTAAATAATTATGTTTTAACTTGTACCCATGTATATAATTTCAGATTGCATGCACACTCGCCGTAGCGATTGCTACTGCTTCCGCTGGTGCCGTAACTGTAGTTCCAGTCGTTGACAAAATCGTAAGTATCCCAGATACCAACATAGACTAATCGTGATTAAATATTTGTAGATAATCAAATGATTTATTTAACTTTGCTTAGGTTATCCATCTCTTTTGTTCCTGGTATGAATTTAAAGGAAGGCTATGTCATGTTACCCTTACTTGGGAAGAGACTGGACCCCACGACACAGGGTATCAGGGGCGTAGCTACCGCCGTATCTGCCGTATCAATTATACGGGGCCCCCGGGCTACGGGGGCCCCCGACGTGTCAGACCTGTCACTATTGTCCATAGAGGTAGAAAATTTAGAAAAACTATAAAGCTATAAATGATTTAATAAATCAGTTAGCCGAAAAAAAGGGCAAGTAGAGTGTATATTTAATTTGACTTGTTTTTTTAAATTTTGGTTTATGGTTTAAAATAGTGACAGATAGATAATTTAGATGAATAAATATTTATTTTAATTTTATGCCAACTTTTTTTTTTCTTTTGTGAGAAATCTTTACCCTTCATAAGGGCCCCCAAATTTTTATACGGGGCCCCGCCAAGGCACGCTACGCCACTGCAGGGTATCCTAGTTTGGAGTCCAGGGAATGTATAAAAATCTAGCGCATAAGGATCATTGCGTTTTGTCACTAGCTTTTTTTATATTGTACCTTGGTATGCGAGCTGAATAAAAGCTAATAAAATGATTATTATTGAATTTACAATAACGAACACGGTACTGATGGCGTGTTGATTGGCAAATTTTATTGCTGTTGCCTTGTTGGCGTACTAGATATGGGTCACGTGTTAGTTCTCCCCACAGAAAAAAGTTTGACATGCTTGCTATACAAGAGAAATTCACGAGTATTTCATCATCATCATCATTCTCCTGCCTTTATTCCAATAAAGGGGTCGGCGCAGCACTTGTACCTGGTGTTCTTTATTCCTCGTCATCTCAGCAGTCACCTCCTTTCTAGCCATATCATCCTTCACACAGTCTATCCATCGTTTTTTTGGTCTTCCTCTACTCTTATAGCCATCCACATTCATACTCAAAACTATTCTCAAGATGTTTTTCTCATTCCTCCGCATCACATTTCAATACCACGATTACCAACCAGCTATTCATTAAGGAGTCCTTTGACAGTAGTAATAATGTTGTGTTTCTTATTGCAGGATTATCCCCGCTACGCGTACAACTACGCAGTCAACGATCCAATAACAAAAGACAACAAAGCGCAATGGGAAACCAGAGACGGTGACGTCGTCAAAGGCTCCTACTCATTGGTCGAACCTGACGGAACACTCCGCGTCGTGGATTACTCAGCCACTGACCACACCGGGTTCAATGCAGTCGTCAAGAAGATCGGCCCGGCTGTACACCCTCCATTGTTACCAATAGCAAAGACTGTGGCGCCTTTAACAGCAGTTGCTCCTCTGACGTCTATAATAGGCCCTGTAAACTATGGCTTCGGCGCAGCACCCATTATTGCCAACCTACCGAAGCTAACGACTCTAGGACAGTGGAGTCACCCATGGGATCCCTTCACACACTCCTACGGAGGATGGGTTCCGTTAGCAGGCCCCTTACTAGACAAACCATACGTCACGATATTCAGTAAGAAATATGTTGACGGTAGAGTTCATAAGTGGACGACCGGACCAATACCTTTATATGGTAGAACGCTGGTTTTGAAGACGAAACATTGAATGTTTTGTAATGAAAGATGGAGGATTTGTTTATATCCTTGGTATATTTATAATTTTACCGTTCTGGTTAAGGACTTACGGTCTTGTATGAGGTGTTATTCAAGGAATTGAAGTAGCCATATTACTTGTCTTACGATGTCTTGTGCGTTTGGGTTTTTAATTTATATTTTAGTCAGAATTGAGGCTAAAATTACGTAGCCTGTAAATGCTTTGTAAATTATTAATACAATATTGTACAGCAACGATATTACTGTAAATTATTAAAGGCATTTAAACTGTCTTTTGGAATTATTTTTGGAAAAGCGATGTGAACATAATATGGATTAGATTTGATTCTTGTGGATAAGAGAGGCAGAGTCCGTAGAATCAATAATAATGTATTAGTAGTTAATAATGCAAGAGTAGTTGCTGGTATATGTGCGGTGTATGTGTATGGAGAGGAATGCAAAAAAAAACTGGAGTGCACATAGTGAGTGCGCATTTTTTAAGGATTTACGTCAAACCTTATGATTACGGAGTTTGTGAATCATCATGATGGAATGAATCGGTAATTAAAACAGGAAGCAATAACAGCTATTCAAAACTCAGTTTTGCACTTAATTTTTCTGGTATCCACAGCACTTCGCTGTTTAAACCTAACCTAACACCGTGGAATTTGTCCTTGGAGTTTTAATCGCAATGAACAGACAGGGTCTTAGACCGCCGTCACTGGTAGATGGATGGGCTGAACAACAACCAGGTGAATAGAAAGAAGATGCGGTACTCCTGGACACGGCTCGTATTGTTAGGAGGTTCCTCTCTCTGGAGCCCTGACCGCCGGTAGCTTGGATCCTATTCCCGATACCGGTGGGCTACTATTTTTTATATTTTTAAATGTTTTTTTTTATGTCGTTTTATATTTAAATATTTGAAAATGTAAAAAATATGTATATAAATAAATAAAGGAAATAATAATCAGATAAATCCTAACATCGAAAAAAAAATGTATGCAGTTTAATTTATTGTTGTACTGTCGACGCCACCCTGTATAACAAAAATATCATCATGCCTGTATTCTAAGTAAGCGGGGGTGTATAGTACAAATACCATCACGCCAGATTGTGACAAATCCATCAAAGACCGTAAGACCGGGTTCAATCAAATTGAAGTCCAGGTTAACTACTGCTACTGCTCGAAAAACTTGATTACATATCCTGTACCGGGGAGCAACCCGGGACCAACCAATCCATAACATTCCAAGATGTTTATAATCCCCGAAAGTTTAGGCAGAGGTGTACCTAATAGTACGCCGTAGGTGTAGACGTTTACTTAACAGTAACCGGGCACAAATCTAGACTCCGTAGCTGCTACTGAGAAAGTCCTAATGGAAAAACGCAAAAACACTTTGCCCAACCCGGAAATCGAACCCAGGACCTCAGGCTCAGCAGACGCGCTTGCGACCACTAGACCAACGAGGCATCCATACTAATATGGTAAATGCGAAAGTAAGTCAGTATTTCTGTTATTCACGCTTTAACTGCTGAATAGATTTGAATGCATAAAGACCTAGGTTAGGACATACGATACTTTATATCCCGGCAGTACGTTCTCGTCTGATCAATACAGTTTATTTTTTTTTTTAACCCGACTTTAAACAAATGGAGGAGAGGTTCTCAATTCGTTGGGATATATTTTTTTAAATTTAATTTTGGAGAGGGTTGGGAATGAATGGGGCCTCCACCCAGCAGTGGGACAGAATAGGCTAAACATAAACAAATATTCTGAAATAATGGTTGTTGTTGTGCGTCTGGTCGTTACCGTCGTCGCTTATACGGCCAAGTTATCCGATTTATGATATGTTAATCAAGTCAAATCTCTTTCCTTAGCTCATGGTAACTACTGCAGTGATTGGTTACCTATGAACCCAAAAACTATCACATAAGTTGACAGAGTTCTGATCAACCAGCAACCAGGGGGTCGACATCATACCTAAATATAGATGTTCATAAAAGTATTGAATATCAAAATTCTTTAAAAAAGACAGTCGAATTCGGTCTGCTCTCATGTCTAATTGAGGAACCTCATTAAGGAATGTTCGTCAACGATTCCGATAGTAGACGACGCGATTGGCGCAGTGGCTGAGTGATCGACTACTGCGCTGTGTTGCGGGTTCGATTCCCGCATGAAGCAAATATTTGTATGGCCTACAAGTATTTGTTCCGGGTCTGGCTGTTTTTGTATGTGAGTTTAAATGTTTGTAAGCGCACCCACGAAACAGGAGATATTCCTAGTTTTTTTTTTTTAATAAAAGAAAAGAAATAATAGAAAGTGACTTAAAGTTAAATAAATAATAAATTTCTTTATTGCCATAAAAACTGGTAGTGGCTCTGCAGTGGGACACTCAAACTGGATGATAAAAAAAGTAGTAAAGTGTCAATAAAAATACGTTCATAATTTTTAGGTAAATTTTTATTTGCTGCATTTGTGCACGATGAGCTATGCTTTACTGGTTTACCGACACAGTATTATATGCCTAAATCACAGAATAAAAATCAGAAATGCAAAATTGCCATAGTTAAAAAAAAATGTGATACTGGTATTAAAGAATTCGATTACATTTTATGAAATAGGCAGATCATTTAGAAGGTTTTCAATTGATGTCAATTGCACATTAGTCAAAGATTTCTGCTTTTTTAGTCCTTGTTTTCAAGTCATTAAATCTAGGTTTCTAAGCTCAGAGCCGTTGTTTAAAATGGACTACGAGTATGTCTCCTGACTATATAAAGGAACTAATTTGAAAATTGTCAAAAGTTTAAGCAGCTCGAATGTACCTGACCAGGTGTCAGCCGTCAACCGAACAAACGCGAACAGACAAGAAAACAATACGTCATCCTCACACATAACAACCCCAATTAACTCATTAGTTAATCATATTATACGAGCCTAACTACCAGTTATGTATGAACTATTTATGAATACTAAATCAGGCAAAAAGAACTGAATCCGACCGGTTGAGAACAAGATTGAAGTTTGACAGGAACCGGGGCGCTGCCGGGTCGAATAATTAGTGTAGTATAAATAGGCATGTCGCAAATGACAAAATACAGTGCACTTCGTTTGCTCACTGGAATACCTTGTCAGCGATAAGAACATGTATATCACGGTATAACTTCCTCAATTTTAAAATATGTTTCTTCTCTTCGGATAGATTTTCTTTTTTGGCAGTAGAAGTAGAAAATAGAATATGGTTTACTTTTTTATTTAAATAAATAATAACAGCCGCTCGGGTCGATCTTCAGTTTCAGTCGCGCTTGCCTAGGTTGGTCCGTGGATGGGTGACCACCCATAACATACCGAGTTTCCTCCGTGCTTAGGAAGGCACGTAAAGTCGTTGGTCCCGGCTGTCAATTGTAGATCTTTGACAGACGTTATAGGTACAGTAGCCCCAAAATCTGACACCCAGTCTTACCAAGGGGTATCGTATTACCCAGTACTAACTGGGTTGTGGAGGATAGATAGGCAGTCGCTTCATGTAACATACTGGTACACAGCTGCATCGGTTTGGACTGAAAACCGACCCCAACATTATTGGGAAAAGGCTAGGCAAATGATGATGTAGTGTCATTCTAGAGAACTACTTCTAAGTTAAAGGGACATTTTTCCAAGTGATAAAATTTTAAATAGAAGGCCCTTTTTGGGTGCTAAGGCGAAATAAAATAACTTAATCCTATCTTTTGTATTTTCAGGTCACCTGCCTGTTGGCTCTGGTTGCGGCCGCTTCGGCGTACCCGCCCGCGACGCTGTCATACGTTCCCATAAACACCATTGAAAAAATCGTAAGTACAATACTACAACACTACATTTTAATGGGGCTCATTATTAGTCACAATTTTTACTAGTGACGTGTTAATAGTGACAGGGGAGAATGGAAGAAAAACATGTTGCGCTGACCCCAAATAATATGGGACAAGGGCGGGGAAGCTCAAACTCAAAAGCATTTATTTCAATTAGACCATTACAGGCACTTTTGAATGTCAGAAAAACAAAGAATAGCCTTCTTTGTTTTTCTGACATTCAAAAGTGCCTGTAATGGTCTAATTGAAATAAATGCTACAGTTATAGACACAAGGCATAATAACTTGTGGAAGTACTGCAGTTGCTGATGATGAAGGGTAGCAGGATGATATTCAGCAGCATCCGGTTAGACTGGAAGCCGACCCCAATATAGTTGAGCTAAGACGGTTACGGAGGGTACGAAGGTTGACATCACTATTGATTGCAAAATGCTATTTATTCAGTAAATGACTTTCTAAATGACACTGACTTGTGTGTTGAATAATTTAATGTAATATAATTAATATTTAAATACCAAATGATCTCATTCTCTCAATTTACCCGATTTTTTATTTCAATTGATTACATTCAACAAAACAGATAAGTATCCAGGGTCGAAAGATATAATTGATTTTTTCTTAAATCCAAACGATGTTTTCGAATGAAATTAAAATGTAATGAAGAAAAATAAACAATTAGTTAAATTAATTCAATTTCATTTGAAAATGTGCAACAGTTTCTAAAAAAACTGCAACTATATCTAACGACCATGCATACTTATCTATTTTGTTGACTGTACTATGCCGACTATAATTTTTAACTGTAAACCATCATTTAATTTAATTTTCAATTTAGTTAACAATTTCACTCATGTTTTTCTAGACATATAATATAATCACATTAAAAATATATATATTCCGGATTCCGGACCTCTTACAAAAAAGGACCGTTCGCTCTCTGCAATCTAAGCAAATAAATTCTACTTTACTTTACTTTACCACTTTAAGCTAGGCTGATGATGAAGGGCAGGAAGATGATGATTTATAGTTACAATTGTTATCACCATCGGAAATGTTACTGTACTTTAGGGCGATTTTCACCAATCAACATTTCTAAACTGAGTTCAAGAGCATTCTGTGTCAACATTCCATAACAGTAATGACACTAACAGCTCATAAACTCTGTTTAAGTGTTGATCCCGTTCAGTTTTATTGGTGAAATTCTCCCTTGAATATTTAAACTCGATGAAATATAGCTAGCTCTAATCTTACAAAATATTCCATTTTTCAGCCGAACCCAAACTACGGATTTAACTACGCGGTAAACGACCCGTCGACGGGCGACAACAAGGCGCAGTGGGAGACGCGCGACGGTGATGTGGTAAGAGGAGCATACTCCTTGGTAGAACCCGACGGCAACGTCCGCCTTGTAGAGTACACTGCGGACTCCTTGTCTGGATTCAACGCCATCGTCAAACGCACAGGGCCGAATGTACACTCTGTAGCGTTGCCCATAGCAGCACCAATAGTTGCTAAGCCGATAGTTGAGACTCTTGCGCCGATCACGCCCGTACTCACGCGAGCACACTTAGGATCAATTAACGTTGGCCCTATTGGTCATGGACCTATCGGACCCATCGGTCCTATTGGACTTGGACACGGTCCTATTGGACTTGGACCTATTGGACTTGGACCTATTGGGCTTGGACCTATTGGACACGGTCCTATCCCAATTGCTCCTATCGCTGAGATCGCACCCGTCGCCGAAGTCCATCACCAGCCAATCATAACCCCAGTGATCGATACGCCACCAATCATCGCGCCAGTGCCAACTTTCGACCTTCCCCTGATCTACCCGCTACACCCGCCTGCACCGTGGGTACACCTATCAGGCACATCGTACGGAGGAAAGGGGAACATAGTCCGCCGCTGGGCAGCCGGACCTATCTCACTCGATGGCAAGACGCTCACCATCAGAACCAAGCATCATTAAACTAATTTAAGTTTCAAATGTAAATAATTCCTATAACTAACTTCTCCGTGTATAGGTAACCTATTTAGTTACTCACGGCGCTAGTGTGTTCTTGCATTTGACGTCGCACTTGCAAAAATACACATAGGTCATGATAGAAGTTAAGTTTGAGCGGTGTAATCCAAAGCAACGAAGTGTACCTGAATAATAAATAAATATTATACGACCGAACTTGTTTTTTAAAGTCTTAGAATCAAAAAATTGAAGCATGTGACATCTAGCAACCCGTACTTGTGCCCTCGTGGAACTTAAAAGGCCTTACATCGTTACTAAACGACAAGTGACCTCCACATTTCCACAACCATGATACTCCTTTGAAAGACTGGTTGGAACAACTTACACTTTTGCATCCGTAGATTGAAAATTACTCTACCTACTGTACTTCTTCTTTGCGTGTCGATAGACTCAAATAATAATATAATAAATTCATATAATACCCGACCACTATATCGCCACCTGCACAGCTCTGTCATTGGCTTCATTTAAATCCTGGAAGGTGCAGGTGGCTGTGCAGGATGGGCAAGAAAGGAGGTGGGGCATATCCTGCAGTACTACAGATCACCTATAGTACTACAGCTATGTCCTAAAAGGTATGTCCAAAATTCAAAAACATGTGACATCTACCAGCCCGTAATGGGATCGTGAGTTGGATTACAGCCCACAGACGGAAGGCCTGTGACCCAGCAGTGGGGTACAGGGTGATTATACTCAAATTCGTTTTTTCTTCAAAGTACTGGTGGGTAGTGCAGCGTAAAATAGGCTCATTTAGTTATGCGTGCCGAACATTCAACGACACGCACATTAACTGGTAATGTATGCGTTTTCGTTACATAACTTAGCAAAGTGGTTAATTGGTTGTATGTATGAATTATTTAACTTCTATTCGAGTATTAAGTTCTGTACAGTACACTAATTAATAGTTACGTAAGAGATCCAACAAAATATTCAAATACACATAACCCTTCTTTGCGGTCTAGTTACACTCTGGTTTCACTTCTTGGCATAAAAAAAGACTTATAAGTTATGAATGAATGTTCGGTAATTAACCTACTAGTACCTGGATGACCGAGCTTTGCTCGATTTTGGTCACGGATAAAACGACGTTTTCTAAAAATGTTACCTAAGCTAGATCACCCGAAACCCCCAGCATACAAAATTTCATGAAAATCGTTGGAGCCATTTCTGAGATGAATCTCAGAAACGAACAATTCTTGTATATATATAAATAATCTGAAGATTATTTATATATATACAAGAATTGTTCGTTTAAAGTATTAGATTCCATTTCCAAATCGGCATGATTTCTATCCGGAATTAATCAAGAAGTTCTGCAGTCACAAAAAAGTTACACACACATTCACCATTGCTCAGAAAAACGTAGATAATAGAAACTCACCGGATTATTGTCTTCATCAACATCATACTCTTCTCTTTGAACCATCATCAGCTTACCACTAGCGTTGATCACCTGGAAATATGAACCATATTTGGAATACATAAAGTTACAAATTCTTAAACAGAACAGGATTTTTATAACTTGATTAAAACATGAGAAACTTCCTTGCAGAGCCAACCTTATAACCATTTTCTTTGAATTGAGTACATTTTGCATTTATTCGCAAATTATTGCATTTCTGATTGTGATTACCTAACAGCCCTCCAGACTAAAGATGATGTTGTTCATCATCAGCATCATCATGCATCAGCATCAGCCCAGAATACAAGATCAGATGTCACCTATCTGGGTTGCTTAAACACAGACATGCATACATATTATCTCCATTATGGAATGTTGAAGACCAGAAGCCGTTTGTTCCAATTGCGAAAGTTCCAATTGCGAAAGGGAGAGACACGAACAAATGTGTAGCTCCTTTAACCCTTCCTAATATGACCCCAGGGCGGGGTATAAGACAGGTCTACCCAACTGTAGGATGTCTGTACCCCTTATTTCTTACCAGTGAGTCAGGCTGTCGCTGCACGTGCACAAACACGGTGGACGAGCGGTGACGATGTGGTGGGTCCTGTAGACGACACAGTGACGCTGATACCACGCATGCGGGGTGTGACAGCGCAGATACGTCGACTGCTTGCACGCATCGCATATCTATGTTACCGGCTGCAAAGAGAAATGTATTTAAATATGGATAAAATAATAGACTGAATAAGTACAGTTTACAAGTTTTGTGTCCCGCCGACAGATTGTCGCAATATCCAGTATCGAGTCTTGTTTATTCTTGTACAGTTGTTCACACACACGGTACGATTAATGTATCCACTGTACTTACGATTATCGGACACCATAACTTTATAGTACAATTTCTTATTTAATTCCGTCACAAAACATATACTGAGTTTATAGTTCTAGCTACCACAGAGTTTATAGTTCAGCCAATTTAGAAAAAAATGTTTGTTCATTGGCTTTTGGGAGCTGTCGTGCATGACAGCACGTTTACTGGGTAGATACCACCCCTCTGTGATGTGCTATGACGTAAGGCTTTTGAGTAAAACTGGAGCATAATTTAATCACCGTTGTCCACACAGTTGAGGTCATACATGTTGAGTATCGGGTCCGAACACGGCGAGCTAATTCGTCCAGTGTGTCCAGCACGAACACTTGCGACGGAACTATCTCTCTCTCACTCACACACTCACCATTGTCCACACAGTTGAGCTCGTATATGGTGACGAGCGCGTCGGCTCCGAACACGACGAGCTGATCGTCCAGTATGTCCAGCACGAACACCTGCGACTGAACGCGGACGATCTTCGCGAACTTGTTGTCGAGTTTCGCTTCTCGGGGGTAGAAGCGGATCTCGTCGTGACCGTCTAGGATGCTGTAGCAGCCTGAGGGATGCAAAATTTTGAGTAAATGTCATATCTATGGCATTTCTGTCAAGAAAAATCAATACAAAGCAAAAATATCGATCTCAACCATTTGAAGACAGACGGCATAAAATGGTCCCGAGACAGTCCAACTCAAATATTACTCAGCAGTTTTTAGCTCCAAAACATTGTTCTCCAATCTTTCAGTGCACATAGGTAGCCAATAAGTTTGCGAGAAAGCGCGTCGAAGGCCCGTATAATTATGTCCTCAATTGTAACCCAAGATTAGATTTCATCCATAACGTAGGTTTAGGCAGTTGTCTACCTATATACACACACTAGCACTTCGCCCGCGACTTCATCCGCATAAATTGTGATAGTAAGAGGTTAATATGCATGATATAAAAATAATTTATAGCCTATATAACACTCACCAATAGCAGCGTCAGCATGTAGCTTTCTATCAGTGAAGAATATTTTAGAATTGGATATGGAGTTCCGGAAATTACCCCATACATACAAACTTACAAACAAATACCTCTTGATAATATTAATATAGATTTCTCCAGTTATGATGATGAAAAGGAAAGGCTAGTCAGATGTATGATGATAAATGATAAATGATGTTTATTTTTGCAAATAGGTTTTTCAAACACTTTTACACGTCATGTTTTTTTGAAACTAGATGGGGCCGGTGTTTCGTACCTGACTACTCTGAGAAGAAACAGCCGAAACAAACTGAGACGTCACAGTCTCTTTTAAAGTCCAGACATTGGTTAAGTCATATGAGGACCATGCACCATGCAGATTCATGTCTGAGATGGTCTTTTGAAGAAATAACCACACAGATTTGAGTCGACCTGTCCAGTCAGTGCAAGCATTAGTCAGTGATTGTGTAGCTCGACTCGTAACCCAAGGAGCTCAACGACACGACGATCAATACCAAAGAAAGGACATTTGGGTAGGACGCATAAAGTACTCAAACTGCCAGACAATAGTGAAACTAAACTAAATCGTATTAAAAAAATAAATATATAACTAAATAATGTCAAATAAAAAAATAAGGTAAAAAAAAATAATAATAATAACATACTTGAAAAAGTAAATAATGTCAACTGAATCGAAATAATGTCAAGGTGTATATAAAAATAGAGCAAAAAAAAATGTATATAAAATGTCAAACTAATGATGATGATAAACATATGTCCTTTCACATATGTTTCCTACCTATAACGATGTACTCTCTCCACCACAGCATACCGCCCGCGACTACAAAGTCCTTCTCTTGCGCTTCGTTGCCGAAGAGCTTCCATCTTCTTGATAGACAGTTGTAGTGCGCTAGTCCTGTGCGACCAGCCACGCAAACGTTGACACCTGCTTCGTCTATTGCACTGTACTATGGATAAAGGAAACAGAGTTATTAGCCGACTGCGTTGGAGTTCAATATGAGCGTTACCTTTTTTTATTTATTTCCAGGAGGTGGTTTAATGAACTCTTTGAAAATTATCTGAAAGAATGTTGATGACAGTGATAGGTCAGCTGTTCAATGCAATAATTGCAATCGACCACGTTTTGCTTACCTAGCGATACGATACGGCCGCACTAAGTGCCCCGCGAGTTCAGTGCATAACAGCAACCGGGTGCACTCATTTCCATCATTTTAGCGATAGCCTAGCCTAAACGTTACTTTAATAAACCCGTTAAAGTTGTTTGAGTGTTTAACTGAGTAGCGTAGCGAATCCCAACAGGTACCACTTAGTCGCGTCCCCTACATCAGCTGATGGCTTACTTTTAAGCAAACAGTCGACTGCAGATTTTTGACGTCCAGCTCAAGGATGGCATTCAAGGTCCAGGTCCAGGAGATATTCTTTTTGTTTTAAGAACAACTGCAGACTTATTTTACTCGATCCTCGGACAGTGTTTAAATAGGGTGTAAGGGGACATCGACGTGCAAACCATAATGTGGGGTACTGTATGAAACAGTTGTTTTTTTTTAATTACCAAAGAAAAAAAATCTGTCATGGGGGTCTAGAACCAATATGAATAAATTTTAACAGTTTGTCGATATCCCTTACAGCATGTATATTAATTTTTGTTCTTTAAAAATAAAACTTACCCTCAAAGGCCAATTCGTAGCAATATACGTAGCAGGCAACGGCAACACGATCCACTGTTTCCTGCACTCATTGTCATCAACAAACTCTCTATAGTTGGTACTGCTCTCATATTCCAAGTTAGGTTGGTCGGGCAGTCCGTTCTCCGCCTGGTAAATCTCTGATGAGGAATCTATGATGGAGATCTTTGTTCGTTTGGTGAGATTATCTTCTAAGTTGATGTAGAGTTTGTCGTCCGCTTGTAAATAGAGGTGTCTTTGGTTGCTCTGGGGAGATTAGAAATATATTAAAATGCATGACAAAAATATGGGTAAAACTTAGCTAGATGCAAAAAGTCGTAGAAAGAAGTGTTTAAGATAAACACAAAATTCTCCAAATATATCACCAACTATACTACTATACTTTAATAAAGTATGTAAACGGCACGATTTCGATCCCTTCTTGACAAGGTGTGTCCACGGCCAGAAAGTGCCTGAGCCTTAGCTTTTTTCGTTTAGATAGTTGATAAATAGTTTGTAGTTATGTGTGATTTTGCCAGGGCTGCGGGACTGTTCGAAAGAGATACCGCGGCCCTGGAACACAAAGGGCAAGGAAGGAACATGGATGGGTTTTAGTTAGTACAAGTCTGACACTCCTTTCCGCTCTGCCCAGAGCGGGCGAAGTCATTTGATGATTTCCCATACGAAAAAAATAAAATAAAAAGGTATGTGTGATGTAAGTATTAGTGCATAAACCACATTAGATTTATGTGTTTCTAGTAGCATTTGATGTTCTCCTGTTTTTTTTTTGTGTGGGCATTGCTGTGTTATTCACAACATCTCTGCCAGTCTGTTTTTTATAAGTGAAGACTTGTAATTGGCTGTAAGTTTCACTCACTAATTTCTATTCTGTTTTGTTTAGCTGTGAGTCTTCCATAGTCCATAAATAAATATAAAATGTACGAATACGGATGGATTGAGATAGTCACAATTTTATATTCTTAAACTCTTGAATCTGGATGTAGTGTTTTTATATTTCTTAGCATAAAATAAACTGATTACAATCTTACACAAGACTTTAGTGATGACGTGATGTGGGACAAACTGTTTTCATTCATATTGGTTAAACAGACAAAAGAATCAAATTATTTAACTTAGACTTACCATACAAGGGTTTACGCTGAGTGGGCTTTTGACAAAGTCCAGTTGAATTATATTAGTACTTGAATCTCCTTCCACTTTCACCATCCATAACTGGTAACCTTCCGTCGCCCATTCCTAAACAAAAGATACTAAATTAATGGGCAAATGGAAAAACAAACATAACGGTAGAAAAAAAGGGATTTGAACTTTTTTCTACGGCAGCCAGTAGTTTCTCTTCAAAGTTGTAGCGCACGATGGATCTGGCCATTCATAGCTAGAGGACACTAATAAAAATTACGAGAAGTATGGTTGCCGAATGGCTTGCGTTGCAGATGTATTGGGAGGCAAAAACCGCTATGAGAACTCGTAATTGCAATGTCTTCTGCTCAGTGCAACTCAACATTTTCTACGTGTTATGTTATACTTACTAAACTAGACACCACCAGCGGGTTCGACTTGCTCAAGTCTTGGTTCAGTCCATAGTCCCACGCCAGCGAGCACATTAGTAGGGCTCCGAAGGTGCTCCACACAGACACACCCCCTCTCTCCCAACTAACGGCTACTGCTCGACCGTCTGCTGTCCATCTGAAAGTATAATTATAGTCACTATCATCTAGAATCTGTTTAATGACCTTCAACTCATTTTCGCCATAAGCGTCTTCGAAAACCATAGAAATCAACCACCCCTGTGACCCCTGACTTCTATCTTACTTTTTAGCCGACTGCGGCAAATCCCAAAAGGAGGGTTATGTGTGTGTGTTTTGCCAGGGCTGCGGGACTGTTAGAAAAAGATACCGCGGCCCTGGAACACAAAGGGCAAGGAAGGAACATGGATGGGTTTTAGTCAGTACAAGTCTGACACTCCCGGGATTCCGCTCTGCCCGGAGCAGGAGAAGTCATTTGATGATTTCCCATCCGTAAAAAAAAAGAAAGAGTTATGTGTTTGACCTGTATGTATGTCCATTTCTTTGTTCCCTCGTAACTCCTAAACGGATGAACAGATTTGTATAAATTATACGTCGTTAGATTTGTCTTGAATTAAAATTAAAAAACAAAGAAACATGGCGATTTGGGGTGCCATATTGTGGAGTTCGAATTTTTTTTTCCAATACGGGGTATCAAAATGAAGGGCCTTTAAAAGGTGATTAGAAAAAACATATCCAAATTATATGTTTTAAAAGTAATTCGAAGTGATAAACCGTAAAAAAAAAGTTAAACAGTTAGGGAAATCTTTCACGTTACAAAACTAAAATGCTGGAAATAAAAAAAGTAGTTGAAAAAACTGTTAGTTTTTATTGTAACTTTGGTTTGTGTGACAACCCTTGCACTTTTATTTACCGCAACGAATGTTGACAAGACGTTTGGCCACGTTCTCTGTTTGTACTTTAGAAAAAGAAATGTGTGGAGTCCCTCCCCACGGAAGAAGTGAAACTTCGTAATGTGGAAATGAAAACCGATATACTACGCGCATGCGTTCGAGTGCCACGCATTCACTCTCGCTCTGTCTCTTTCTACTCCCCCTCCCAGGAGCGTTAAACGTTTAACGCAACCTTGTTGGAAGTCACACAGTTAGAAATTTCACTTCAAAAACATCAGCGAGAAAACATACAAGATTCTTACTTAGGCCGCTGCCTCGAATTTTCGGGGAGGGGCGGCGGCGGCGACGGCGCGGGCGTTCGCCGCTCGACTGGAGTGCACCGCTCGTTGCCCGCTCCCGCGCCGCTGTTTTCAAGAACCGGTCCATTTTAATGTACGCATAAGATCCTGCCGCCTCGCTGCCCGCAAGATTCGAGGCAGAGGCCTTAGCAATGTAAAGTGGACTTTTTACCTCATACATTTAACAGGTCCAGGGTCGCCAGGGAAGTCTTTGGAACTGAGCACCATTGTATGTGACAGTTCCAGACCACCTGTAGCTTCGTCTATCGTGAATACATCCACTTGAGAACTGAAATGTTGAGAAAGATATTATTAATGGAACAGATACAGAGATTTTTTTTTTCTTCAACAGCCTGTACTGTCCCACTGATGGGCAAAGGCCTCCTCCAATTCCTTCCACGTGCTCTTTTCACATGCCTCCTCGAACCAGCCCTCGTGGTACGCGTCCAGATCGTCTCGCCACCTTTTTCTGGGCCGGCCTCGGCGGTGCCGTCCGTCTTCCGGCAACCATCGTGTGGATAGACAGAGATATTAAGTTTTTTTGTACATCTTGGGAACGGTTGTAAACCTTTGGAAGAATTTTTGTGCGGTTATTGGATCACTTAGGGCTATGGCTAAGTTGTTAGTATGTGACTTTATTCGGGTTTTGTATGTCTTGAGTCGGTGTTCTACTTCCTCTTTTATGGTACTGATTTGTAGATTGTAGCAGGTAAGCGTTAGAACGTGGTGTGCAATGCAGCAGACCTTTCACTCAGAATTTGGTGGGCATGGGTTAAAGGAACAACAGATATATTAGTAGCCACAGAAAAGGCCCTATATAACTCCAGTGATTAAAAATACGGAATATAATTGATACTCACTTTCCCCTTCCAATAGCAATTAATCTAAACTTATGGTTGACTCTTGCGCAAGTCGCGTCATCGATGCCGGGTGCCCAAATGCCTTGCACAGCCTACAAATAAAAAAAAATATCAATGAAATAGTCGTTTATTTTTTAAAATAATCCTAGCAGCCTAATAATTGAGAATGTAATGGACTATACTTTTCATCTCAGAGCATAAGAATTGAGCACGCAAAAACATTGGCATTGGTTGTCCCACACAAAGGACCTGGCAGGGAAATGACTTTAAATGTGCTTATAAAGGAAAACTACAAGGAACTACAAATCAAAATTTTGAGGGTACTCATAACGTGCTTCCGGGTCTATTTGATCACAACACACGTTTTACAATTTCTTACCATTAGATCTGTGTCCAATAATATCTGGGATTGCCAAAACATGTTTTATTAAAAATATAACATTTCCAATTGTTTTGTTGTTCGTTAAGAAAGGGATTATTCACGTGTCATTGAAGACATTAAAATAAGGAGGGATTTTGTTTTAGAAGGAAGCGCCAGGGTAGCTCGCGAAATTCTTAATGCAATGTGCCTGTCAGTGTCAGGCTGTATGCTGAACAAAATATGATTTACGGCCGTAGCATGTATAGCATAACCAGCCTAAATTTTTCCACTGCTGGGACACACGGCCTCCTCTCTATCAGAGGGAATGGGCTATAATCCACCACGCGGGCACTGGCTGGTATTTACAGAATTATAATAATTAAAATCATCAATACAACCCTCTTAGTTAATTAGTTAATGAAAAAGTCATTCAATGGGATTAACCCATTGAATGACTTTTTCATGAAATAGTAATTCAATGGGGTTAAATGAACTTAGAGGATTACAACCCTCTAAGTTGGTGATTTTAATGATTATAATTCAGTAAATTCGTATTTGTTACGGTCGCGAGTCATAGTCCAATGAACATACAACCTGACCTGCAAATTGCAAGAAACGTAAGAAAATTTTAATTTCGCGGGCTACCATGGCGCTTGCCCCTTAGCAAATCATAAGCAAAATTACCGAATTTCTCACGCCGATGAAACATTAAGCGATAACAAGTAACATACTCACATTAGGATCAAACTTGAGATTGGGCGCCGTTAGATACGCCGCCCGTCCGTCATTGAGCGTTATTCCAAAACCGCACACAAGCGGGGAGTATTCTATGTCGTTTACATGCGTATTGTCTTCTAATATCGGCTCCGCTGAAATGATCGGCAAAGAGCTTAGCTAAAGTGAGAAAAAACTTGAACAAGTTAGATGAGCCTACATATCGCACAGCCAGAACGAAAGTGACAGAACTCAAAATTACGGCAAATTCACATAAATACTTATAGTCTAGTGAGAGTAGCGGTGGCCCAGTGGTAGCGACCCCGACGCATTACTTTATGTAATTTATTTCATCACCACTGCTCTCAAAAACGGTGAAGTAAAACATCGTGAGGAAACTGGCATGTCCTAGAACCAAAAATTCGAAGACGTGACATCTACCAATCCGCACTGGGCCCGCGTGGTGGATTATAGACCATTCCCTCTCATAGAGAGGAGGCCTGTGTCCCAGCATTGGGAACATTATAGGCTGATGATGAACTTATAGTCTAAGCTCCGAGCTAGATCACTGATCTGTTTATTGGATGAAAACTATTTTATATCAAAAAGTAGGTACGTCAAATAGTTACGCCAGGACGAAGGTAGACAAACCAACGCTTGCATATTATTATTTTAAAGGCTTCATACGTTTGGTATTAAATTTATTCGTTAAACTCATGAGTGCACTGTTTAATAAAAAGTTTCAATTTTTAATTAATAATAGCTTGACCAAGCATTTTTTAGTCCACCCGCGATATATTTTTTAACATAATAAACGTGATATAAAATAATTTTCATTCATTAAACAGATCAGGGAAGGTCGTTCTTAACTCGGATCCTCTACTATTAAAACTACTCCTAATAACATGGGCTATCGTGTAGTGAATTAAAAAGTGACGATATTGTGCAAGAAAAAGACAAACAAAAACAATTCGTCGCTTTCATTTCCGCGCGTCTCAGCCCTCCCCCCGCTTTTCTGGCAGGTTTTTTAAAGGAGTGTTTGAACAACGAATAAATATGTTTTTTAATGCATTTTGGTTTATACAAATTGAAAATAGTTCGAAAAATCTACTGGCAGCTAATATACATACATATTTTATTTGAATATTCTTTAAACACCAACACTGGTTTGTTATTTCCCACAAAAACATGTCGAGACTAGGGGGACAGCCGTCTCCCCTTGGTGACGCCACTACCTCTACCTAAGCCTTCAGAGTTTAAGCACAGGCCACACCGCAGCTAGTGAGCGCCCAATTTGACGCCCTAGAGCACGCGGCCATCGCAGAATTCAGCGATGCCCTCGACAGCTCCTTGCTACCTACGCCCGCCGACAATGACATTCCTAGAATGCCAGAGTCGGCACCCATTGTTTTTAGCGAGCTAGACAGCCCACTATCGCCCCCACCCGCCGACAAAGGCATTCCTGCGAAACCGACGGCAAAAGCGGCGTCTATTGTTAAGACGCCCATTGTTAAAATGCCCATTGTTTCGAGCACAATGGAGCGTCCCACACCTGCACCGTCTTTGTCCTCTTCCGAGAAGATGGACACTTCAGTCCCGGTTAGTGACCCCGAGTTCTCGGAATCGTCCGCCTCCTCGTCCTCTGAAGACGACTACCAAGTCGTCGGAAAGGGGAAAAGGAGGAAGGGGAAAAATTCCCAAGCCACCGCGGCCAAAAAACATCTAGCGACTGTCGCGAATCCCCCCACTCCCGTGACTTCGCGTCCCTCCTCGCCCGTCCAATCGGCCTCTGCAAAGGACGGCAGGCCAGCTAGCCCTAGGGCTAACCCGCCCGCCGCTTCGTCCAAGAAGCCCAAACCCCCTCCCCCGATATTTATTCACGACAAGCCCAAGTGGACTGATGTGTCTAAAATGTGTGTTGATCAAAGGATCAACTACACCAACGCCCGCAGTACCCTGCAGGGCATTAAGGTCACCGTGCCCACCGTCGCGGACTATAGGGAACTATCCCGTCACCTTCGCGGAAGGAACATTCCCTTCCACTCGTACTCCCTTCCGGAGGAAGCGCCCCACCGCGTCGTGATCAGGCGCGTTCCCAAGGAAATCCCCACGGAGGACATTTTAGATGACCTCCAACGTCAGAATATCCCCGCTACTGCAGTCCACCGCCTTCACAAGGCTCGTGGAGGCGAGCAGTACGACATGGTGCTGGTCGTCTCTGACAATGTGGAAGGTCGACACCCGATTTTCAAAATCAAGTCGGTCTGTTCCCTTTCGGGCATTCAAATTGAGAAGCCCTTTAAAAACTCGGCACAAATTGGACAGTGCCATCGCTGCCAGCTGTACGGCCATAGCAGCAAAAACTGTTATGCTCGTCCCAGGTGCGTCAAGTGCCTTGGCGACCATGGCACAGAGGACTGCTCACGTCCTAAGGACATCACCAAGTGCACAGAGGCACCTAGCTGTGTTCTCTGTGGTCAGTCCGGCCACCCAGCCAACTACCGCGGCTGCCCCAAAGCCCCTAAACCCACATCCGCTAAGCGCGCTAACGCACGCCAGCAGCGAGAATGCCCCTCTGTGAGGATTCCCTCCTCCCAGTTGCCTGAGAGACTCGCCCCTCAAAGGCCGTCACCCTGGAACCCGCTGAACCACCAGAGAGCGTTCCCAGCTCTCGGTAAAGCCTCAGCCGCTCCCATGCCCGGGTTATTAGATACCCCCATTCCTCCCCCGGCACCTTTCGTAGCAACTCCTGTTGCACCTGCAGTCCCATCAGCTTCCCCTCGCGTCGCGCCGTCAGGCCCCGAGGCCGTAGAAAGCTCTTTTAGGACCATCGCTAGGTACAAAATCTTTTGCAGTCCGGAGGCCGATCGCTTAGCGGCCGAACTCAGGAAGGCAAGAGAATTTGCAGAGATCGCGGAAATATTTGATGCCTATCCCAATATCAGGGATGCCCTTCGCAATCTTTAAAATATTTCCAATGGCTGCTAGAAATATTAATTGCACCAAACCCCGATCCCTTAGACTAGCTTATTTCAATGCTAATGGCCTTAGAGACCAACGTGATGAGATCGCCGCTTTCCTCCGCGACCATCAAGTCGACGTCCTCCTCATACAGGAGACGTTCCTCAAACCCTGTAATCGCGATCCGAAAATAGCCAACTATCGCATAGTTCGCAACGATCGGTCGCGCTGTCACAAGGGCGGTACTTTAATATATTTTAGGAAAGAACTACATTGCATTCCGTTAGACGCCCCCCCCGTTAGAGTCTCTTCTTGAGGTTTCCATCTGTCGGCTCGGCATGACCGGTCACTCGCCGATCACCATCATTTCGGCTTACATTCCTCCCGGTGGCTCGACCGAGGTGCACATCCCACTCACCAAGGACCTCACCGTCCTCTTCGGTCTGAGTGACTCCGTTATCTTAGCGGGAGATCTCAATGCCAAACACCCAGCCTGGAACAGCACGTTGACCTCTCCTAGAGGGCGACTCGTGTTCAACCTAGCGAACTCTCTCATCTTTGACCCTATCGCTCCTATGGAGCACACTCATTATCCCCACGATCCCAATCTTCGCGCAGATGTCCTAGACATAGCGCTTCTCAAAAATGTCAACCTCAAGTTGCATTCGATCGAAACGCTCCATGAGCTCAACTCCGACCACCGTCCAGTGCTCATGCACTTAACTCCTCGCTCAGGTCCCTCAGACCCCAGCCAGCCCCCGCCTACCCAATTGATCACCGACTGGAGGAAAGTCAGCGAAAAGCTGAAGTGCCTCTCGTCGCCTCACCTGGATACTATCCCCAATCACATTGTCCTCAATTGCTGACACGACGGCCGCCATCGACTCGTTTACAGAACACATCCAATCCGTGCTGAAGGATTGTTCACGAGAAGTCCCAGTCATGAGTGATCATCGCTGGCGTCTTCCCGATGACGTACGTGAACTGATAAACGAGAAGAACGCGGCCATCCGTGCCTACAGCTCTTTTCCCTGCGACGCGAATAAGACCCACATGCGCTACTTGCAGCTTGCTGTAAAGAAGCGCATCAGTGAGCATCGCTCCGCCCAATGGGAGAAGGACATAAGTGAACTCGAGCCCACCCACCTCGCTTTCTGGCAATTGCAAAGAAAGATGCGTGCCACCGATCAGGCTTCGATGCCTCCTCTCATCCGACCAGACAAGAGCGTCGCTTTTGACGACTCTGAAAAAGCCGAATGCCTAGCCGACAGTTTAGAAACTCAGTGCTCTCCTAGCTCTCAACCAGTAGACAGAGCTCACCTCGAGATGGTGAACGCTGAAGTCGAACGTAGGGCTGCCATCCCTCCCGTCGAAGACCCCGATGATCCTCTGCCTGAAGTCTCAGCAGACGAAGTGCACGACATCATTAAAAAGCTTCGACCACGGAAAGCACCAGGCTCCGACGGTATCACTAACAAGGTACTCAAAATTCTTCCCAGTCAACTCATAGTTTTATTGGCGGCCATCTTCAATGGCGCCCTGAGTAACAATTTCTTCCCCCAAATATGGAAAGAGGCCACTGTTATCAGTATCCCGAAACCCGGCAAACCCAAGGCGGAGCCCTCCAGCTATCGTCCTATCAGTCTCCTGAACGCACTCGGCAAAATCTACGAGAGGCTTATTTATAAGCGACTCAAGGATTACGCCGAAGCTAAGAGCCTCATTCCTAACGAGCAATTCGGCTTCAGGACCGAACACTCATGCATTCAGCAGGTTCACCGCATCGTCGAACATTTGAACGCTGGCTTCCAGCGCGGAGCGATGACAGGTGTTTTGTACTTCGACATAGCGAAAGCCTTCGACAAAGTCTGGCACAACGGCTTGTTGTACAAGCTGTACCAACTGGGCTTGCCGGATCGTCTCGTGCTCATCTTACGAGACTTTCTGTCGGATCGCACCTTCCGTTATCGCATCGGAGACGCTCTCTCCTCCCCTCACCCCATTCGCGCAGGAGTCCCGCAAGGCTCCGTTCTCTCTCCGCTCATTTTCACCCTATTCACGAACGACATACCAAAGAGCAAAAAGGCTCAGTTGGCCCTGTTTGCAGACGACACGGCCATCTACTATACGGGTCGTTGTAAGAACGCTATCGCCAAAACCCTCCAAACCTCAGCCATCGTCCTAGGCGCTTGGTTCAGGAAATGGAGAATCGAGGTTAATCCCGATAAGAGTCAGGCGGTTCTTTACTCGAAACCGTCGCGCGGTAACAATCGCACCTCCCCCAGCCCGATCACTATGTACGGTAAGCCTATCCCTTGGGAGAAGCAAGCCAAGTATCTAGGAGTAGTTCTCGACCAACATCTGTCCTTCAGACACCATATCACGGAAGCTCGTAACCACGCTTCCTTCGCGATGGGTAGACTCCACTTTTTGCTCATGGCAAAAAGTAAACTATCTCTTAGGTGTAAATTGCGCCTTTATACCGCGGTGATCCGTCCCATCATGACGTACGCGTGCGTCGTATTCGCTCACGCCAATCCAAAGTACCTTTATAAAATGCAAGTTCTCCAAAACCGATTCCTACGTAAAGTCACGGGAGCCCCTTATTATGTCCGCAATGATCGTCTGCACATTGATCTTAGATTGCCCACTATCCAGCAGTTCATGAAACGCCTCGCCAAGCGCTTCTTCGATTCTGCTGTTAGACACCGTAACCCTCTGATCGCATCGGCCGCCCGATACGAGCCCTCGCGTATTAGTCAGATCCGCCGCCCGAGGCACACTCTCGTTGACCCCGACGACGACATCACCCTCCTCCAGGAGAGCAGTAGGGAAACCAGCACGCTCACAAAACACAGACGCCGTTATCCGTCTTTCCGTCCTCGCCGACGAGGCCCGTCGCGAAACCCCGGTACACGCCCTCCCCGACCCTTGCTCGAGCCAGCCCGCGCAGCTGAGCCTGTAGACTTAAATCAGCCCCTAAATAATATCACTCAGATCCAGCCTGTCCCTTTGCTGTCCTCTCCCAGCGACGCCCTGAGCCGAGGTCCGTACCCCACAGGGGGTGCCCTCAGTGTGTAGTCGCTTAGTTTTGTAGTTTAGTTTGTAAGTTGCTCTGGCTGGAGGCCTTAATTTCGAGGCATCCACAGAAAAGCCCGGTTAAGCAGTCTCCCTAGGTTGAACTGCGAGATGCCCTTCACAAAAAAAAAAAAAAAAAAAAGCAGCTAGTGAGCGAGCGAGCGAGGTGGACGTGAGATCGTTTCATCTCTTTTCATACTTACACACCGCGAACTATCGAAAGAGCCGAACTAAGTAAGAAAAGAGCCTCGTTCGCCTCGCTCGCTCGTTAGCTGGCGGTGTGGCCTGCAATTCAAACGCGTAATGTCATGTTACGTTATACATGTATAGTATGCAATCATAACAACGCCCGTATTAAAAGGACCTTGGATTGTTTAATAGTCTGACAAAGTTAACAAATTACTATTATGATTACTTTGTACAACTATAACAACACATTCATAACATGAGATCACGCCTGTAATCCCCGAAGAGTAGGCAAAGGTGTACGTAATAGTACATCCACATTTCGCCAGTTATGTTTTCAGTCCCTTGTAATATGGGGCGAGCCTATTGCCACCAATCGGGCACTAATCCAGACTCCGTGGCTGCTACTTTGAAATTTCTCATGGAAAAACCCAATAACACTTTACCCGACCTGGGAATCGAACCCAGGACCTAATGCTCAGCACTCGCACTTTCGATCAGTCGACCAACGAGGTTAAACATTCAGAAAGAGATCCTACTAATACTTCAATTGAAGTTATATTTATTCCCGTATTATAGAGCTACGTCATTGGCCCAACACAAATCACAGGTGTATAAACTCCCAGGCTTGAAGTATTTAAATATGAAGGGCATAAAATAATTTGTCTATTCTTAGAAATAATTACCAGTCAGCACTAAGTTATTCAATTAGACTTAAGCCCCCAGCCCCCGAGTTGTTATATACATAGGTACAGAAATCTAAAATAAAAAAACATGTGTGCAATTCACACGTGGTAGAAGTGAAATCTTCAAAACTGTTGGCTTCAATCCTATCTCATTTTCTCCCACGTTAAATCTTATGAATTTATGTGTCTGTCTCTTTTTACTGTCGCTTTTTCGTTTCATCGACTTTCAAATCACAACGATGCTAAAGAAGTAAAATCAAAAATAGCAAAAATACTCTCACCTGGAGGTAAGTTTATTTTATTACCTTTAGAAACCTGTTGGTTAATAGAGAACGGTATGCGTCCTAAATCGAGACAATAGTCCCGGTTCTGTGTGCCGTCCCATCGGTACCTCAGCAGGTGGGCTCTGGTGGTGCATACGAGGATCTCCGTGCCTGATATACAGCACATTCGAGTGATATGTCCGTCCCATACTAACACCTCTTTTAACTAGAAGGAATAAATAAAAATGATTTAGGGTCAAAACACACACAATATGCATAGCGGTACAGTGCATGGGTCATCACAGAAAATACTGGGTCCACCCATTTCCTTCCATCATTGGTGAAAGAATGCATGGTTAGTATTCTCGTGGATTTCCACGACACAACAACATTTATCGACGTTGTGTATACTATTATGAACATTCCGGAAAAAAAAAAAACTAAAATCTATTCAAATAAGTTATAATAATCATTCTGTTGTTTCTACCACCCTCACAAAAAAGTCATGAAGGTATGTATCTATGCATAAATCATAATGATATCTCATGTGCGTAACCAACTATTAAACTAAAATATATGCATAAGACGTGAATCATCATCATCATCTTCCTGCCCTTATCCCATTTTATTTGGGGTCGGCGCAACATGTTTTCTTCTTCCATTCTCCCCTGTCAGACGTCACGGCATCGTTGACTCCTTTCTCTTTCATATCAGTCTTCACACAATCCATCCATCTTTTCTTTGGCCTGCCTCTCCCTCTCCATCCATCAACATTCATGTTCATCACTCTTTTAGTCACATGCGTTTCATCCCTCCTCATTACATGTCCATACCAAGACAAACGACTTCCTTTCAATTTTTCTGTAACAGGCGCCACTTTCAAACTTCCTCTAATATACTCATTTCTTACTTTATCCATTCTTGTCACTCCACACATCCATCTCAACATTCTCATCTCCGCTACATGCAATCGTTTTTCATCCTTCTTCTTCACAGCCCAGCATTCTGACCCATACAGTACGACAGGTCTAATCACGGACTTGTATACTTTCCCCTTTAGCTTGAGGGGCATCCGTGGGTCGCAAGTTGTTCCAGTGACCTGTCGCCATTTTATCCATCCTGAGTTGATCCGGTGCGTTACGTACCGGTCTACTTCTCCATCCCCTTGCATAAGACGTGAATAAGGAAAAGTAATAAAATCAGTATTTTTATCATTGAGTAAGTAGGCCACACCACACTCTATTCTAAATATAAAGTGCTTTCTGCTATCTATGGTCACTGTTTGTTAATACTTAACAAAACCACTTGTTGTACTGACACATTTTATTTCAAACTCTAGCATACCAGCCATTAAAATGTTTTTTATTTTTATTACCAGAATATGATTAATGACTTCTTTAAAGACCATTAAAATTATTATACTAGAGAAGTCAATTTATTTACCAGGGGCTTCAATATGAAATAGGAATGGGATGCCAAAACCTCATATTTATAGGTTCCTAACCCCTTTTTTACCATGATTTGTTATGATGGATATCACAGGCAATGCCAATGTTGAATCATCATCTTACTGCTTGGTCCTCTTGAACTTACATTATTATTTATTTTTGAAGAAAAAATACATAGTGGAAAAAAATATCAACATAATTTTACATAATAATCATAAAATATTACCAGAGTAATTTTCAGTGATGGTATGACTTCTTTAACAAATAACTCAGCGGAGTCGCGTCGCAGGCTAGCGGTGGGTGGGTCATATTGTTGGTAAGCTGTGTGTTCGCTGTGGGCTTCTACATTGTACAGTATTAGATGGCCTTCTGATGTCTGGAATAGAAAAGAGAATGGTGTTAGAGATTAAAGCCATGAACCATAACATAATGTCATGATGGTTCTCCCCAATGAGTTAGGCAGGGATGTACCTAATTGTACATCCACATTTTTCCCGTTATGGTTAAGAGTCATGTAATTGGGAGCCCCAGGCAATAGGCTCGCCTATTGCCTGGGGCTGCTACAGAGAAATTTCTGATAGATGATACTATTTTTAGTTCAACTGCATGGCAAACACAAATCCACATGCAGAGTAGGAAAATAGCAAAGTAATTTAGCATCTAAAGGGTTTGGTTTCCGCACTTAGTCCCTAAAGGTAGACCATTGTGCGTGAAGTAATTTAGCATACAATCAGCCAATATTGGTCCTACTGTGGGGACATAGGCCTCCTATCGGTGAGAGAGAATCTTGGTCACATTTTTAATAGTTACTACTTTCTCTTTGCATTATGGGAGTTTATCTTCATTATTTCATTTACATTACCTTCTACATTAGTATCGCTTTACAATACAATCGCCTGTTATACAATACAATCGAATTATTCAATTTAGATATTTAAAATCTATTTTGTTACTTACAGAAATGCATATCATAGAAGAGTCTGGTTTCCACTCCACCCCGACATTGATTCCAAGTCTCTGGAGAGATTCTGTACTCCTCTTATAGTACACTATGGGGACAGTTGGCTAGAATAAGAAGATCAAGATTAAAAGAGGCATCTAAAATGATTAAAAGAGTACACTTTTAAAAGAAAAGGTTTACAACTCAATAGCTTTTAAAGTACAACTTAAATGTTAAAATCGAACGCTACCACAAGAATATTCATACTTTGTAACTGCTTTTAACAAAAGGTTTATGAATACGAACAAAGATGAACACAAATATTGTTGATTATTTATTATTCAATAACGGCTACACAAATAACTATAATGATTGTCTATGATTTCATTAACTACATAAAATTTAATATAATATTGTATATTGCTGTGCCCTAACAGGGTCCATAATATTGTTCTCAGCTGTAAGCCCAGCCAGGTGGTTTTTTAACATTATGGAACACAATAAAATAAATATGAATTATGTTGCTGACCCAAAAGTAAACTCTTGTTTATTAAACAAACAATGTTCCAGCATTTAAAACCAATGCAATTATGTACAAAAATATTGGACATGTTTTATAATGATAACAAAAAGATATGATTGCAAGATTAAGACATTACAGTTATTTCAAATATTCTAATCTTATTGAATCACAAGTAACAACAGATTGTAATAATATTGCTGCGAAGAGAAGCACACATTATTCTGAATATTAAGTACATACTGGGACCAAAAGTAGAATAGGTACACATAGTTTGTCAATAAATGACCTCAATGTTTACACAATAATAAACATACCTTACAAAACCACACTGCGAGGCAGTCATCGCTCAATGAGGCAAACAAGATCTTGTCTCTATTTGAAACGATTTGTTTAATAATTTGATTATCTGCACCCAGATTTTTCAGAACTTTGGGCCATCCTATTGGAAAGTACATTTTGATTGTAAAACATTTGCCACTTTTATGTATATGTAGTTAAACACTAGACGCTTCGATAAGTCCGCGTCGTTAATTTATTGTAAAATAAGAAGTTCTGATATGATTTGATTCAAAAATGTAATAAAGCTAGAGCTTCCCAAAAACGTCAACACAATTCGCCACTGTAATGTCACCCAAAATGACACATTCACAATCAGAGGTTCATTGAAGTAGAAACTATCGTGCGGTAATCAAATATTACTAATTTACTTTTAGTTTCAACAATACCTAGAGATTAATCAGAAGTTTTTGGTTTTTTATTTTAATACATATTATGGTATTGGAAGCTTCAAACCATTATTTATTACAGATCAGCAGCTGCTAGCTGTGTTACAGCTACTATTTATTAAAGCTCGCCACTATGAGTTTGTGTAAACAACAAAATAATGAAACGAATCGATCTAATGGGCGCTATCGTTTTTAAACTCACCAGATAGCGCCACTGTTGAGTAAGGTCGTGTCATTAATTCTATTTTATACTTTAAAGTACAAATAACTTCATAAAAAGTTTATTTCATTTCGTATATTAACAAAGTGTAAACTTTAGATAAATATTTACATTTAAAAATCATTCTACCTCCAAGTACTAACAAATAAGATCCTATGTTGCTACTTAAAATCTTCAAGTTATAATTAAACAGGAATGTCTCAATCTAGACCAGAATCATGAATATTAGTTAAAATACGTGATAAAAAAGCACGCAAAGCTCGAAAACTCTATGACATCTGACATTTCGGAAGACCTTACTCTTCACGAACGCCTCTAGCGGCAAATTCATGCGCGATAGCCACCATTGTGCAGATCTGCACAATATGCGTGCCAAGGTATGGAGCTAACTCATGCTTATGTACCCACATAGACAAGTTTTAGAATTTAGTGTGCCAATCTCCATTTCCACAAATAAGATTGAGCGTTTCTAATAAACACGATACTACGGCATAGTGAAAAGATTGTCTACGGTACCGTCAAGACTGTGTCTACGGTTTCCGTTGACCAGTGTTAACAGATTCAAATGGATTTTATAATTTCTACTGTCTAATATCACCGCCGAAGTTGTTACCCACTTTCAACGAATCAGGATTAAATAAGCACGTGATTTTAATTTTTATGATTATTTTTTGACGGGATCCCTAAATCCGTTAAATGTTAATATCCTAATAAATTATAAAAAACCTCTCTCTCGTCATCTAAGCAGTCCCATCCTTTCTAGCCATATCGTCCATCCCACCCTTGTTTATAAAGGGTGTAAACAGACTCTTAACGAAGCCGAAAGGCATTTGTTCTCCCCGTCATTGCGATCATTTTTTTGTTCTAGACCATACCTGGGAACCTGCTAGTTACGGAGATATTGGGGGTCAAAGTTCCAACTTTTTCACAAGTTTTTTTTTTAAACACATGTTTTTAATGTAAGATTTTTACTAGAAACACCTCCAAGACCCTCTTAATATTCAATCCATTCATCAGCACAATGTTTTGAGTGCGTAACATTGAGTCTTACCGCAAAACGTGATTTTTCACCCCAAAAAAAAAAGTCGTTTCCCAGCAATAATTTTTACGTAAAGTTACTTAGTTTGATGTAGAGGATGCTTGGTTGACGGCTTCGTGAAGGGTCTGTTTACACCCTGTATGTTAATCATTTGAGAGACATGTAAAATGGTCTTTTAAGTTCTAAGGATCTAAGAAGGGAGCTTATATACAAAATACAAGGACTAATCAATTTCTCTTTTTTTTTTGCAATTATTTTGGCTTTTGCGCCTGACCCACATCGCACAAGCATTTAGGTACTTGGTTGATATTTTGTGTAAAGATAAAAAGAAAAACAAGGGGAAATTAAAAATGTCTAGTTTTAGTTTGGCAACCCAGACTTTTTAGCAATCCGATGCTAACAACAAAAAATCTTCTTTTTCTTGATTATCTGGATTATCATGAGAATATTTGTGTTTGTAACGCGATATTTCTTTATTTACCGTGTAAATAACTAATATGTAACTTTTAAAGTGGTTGACGCTTTATAATCTAACAACATGTCTGAGAATATGGATTCGCTAGCAAACAACCTCTGTCTAACTGAGGATGCATTTAATAAGTTCCAAGCAGTTTCAATGTATGAAGAAGAGCAATGCATCATTCTGCCGGCAATAGTTACAGCGAAGCCCAAGGAACCAGACCCCGGCGAGTTAAGTCATCTCAGTTATGATAATGAGGTAGTAATATCTTCCGAAAACGAAGTAAACAGCACAGTCAATGACAACACGGAAGAGATGCAGTCCGAGATTGAGCAAAAAACCTGCGATAGTGATTCTTACTTAGAAACAACTAAAAGCTTAGACGACGCCAATACACATTTAGAACACAACACAACTGCAAGCTTAGATGACGCCAGTACCCATTTAGACCACAACTATGAATCACAGAAAGTTACTAGAAGAGGCAGAAAAAAGAAAAATGTGATAGAAAATGATACCAATTTAGTCTCCAACAACGTTGTGATCCTCGGCTCAAGACGCAGTAATGACATTCAGGTAAATCCTGAACAAGAATCCTCCCTAATAAGTAGTACGGTACCACGTAGAAGAGGTAGAAAACCTAAGCCTAAACCCGTTCCTTCAGAATCTGTTACACCATCAGAGATTAGTCAAGATAGTTTGAACATCTCAAGCTCTCAACTTAATTCAGATCCAGAAACTTCTGATATTGTTGCCTGTGTTAAACGGAAGCGTGGACGACCACCAAAATCACTCCAAAATGACCAAAATAATTCTAACAAAGACTTGTCAAGCGAGTTGAGTGGTTCTGACAGCAGCAAAATTGATCAGGCTCTTTCTCGTCGCAAGAGAGGAAGACCAAAAAAAGCACACATTCAGAATGATTTTCAAAATAGTACAGAAATCCTATCAAATGAACTCATAAGTTTAGAAGATTTAAATGGGACACAAGTCACAAACACATATGAAAGATGTAAGGAGGTGGTAGAGTTAGATATGTCTAAAATAGAAAATAGAGATTTAGATCAGAAAATATTTAGCGACTCTGATAATGATGGGCTTGATAATGTTACTTTAAGTAAATTAAAAACACTTCCTGAAACACAGAACTCAGCTGATGAAAATAATTCAACTGAGAATGACAAGGATCAAAACTTAACAAATAGCGTTTCTGTAGTAACTCCACCACCAAGTAAAAAAAGAAACTTGCAAAAAAAAGGGAGAGGTAAGCCTAAAAAAGAAACTGCAGACATCACTGAAAAAGATCAAGTGGAAACTTTTGACAAACCAGAACCTAAGGTACCAAGTCCAATATCCAATAATGGAGCTGATTTAGTTACATCTAAAGTAGATTCTGACACTGAAGATTTGACCCTACACCAATTAAAAGAAATTGGCAGTGACTCTGCAAATACTGAAAATAATAACACAACTGTACTCTCAACTACAGATGATCATGATGTTGATGTATGTGTTGTACCTGTCGAAAGCAGTAGTGATTCCAAGAATTCTCCAACAAAGCGCAATAGTAAAATGCCCATTATGTCAGACTTTGAATACAATGTTGACAGTGTTATAGACAGGGAAGAAACCCCAAATGAAGCAAATGCTGACAATGCATTACTTGTCGAAGACACGTCTAAAAGACCTATTCGTAGAAAAGTTCCAAAATTACGTTATCATGAAGAGTCTGATGAGGATCCGTTTGCTAATGTTGAGACATCTGATGATGATGAACCAAGAAAGAAAGGCAAAAGATTTTACTCTGATGACGAATATGTACCTGGCAGAAGAGGAAATAAAGATATAGATTCTACCGACAGTGAAATGTCATTGAAAGGTCTGGTTAATGAAACACAACAAAAGAAGAAAAGGATGCGTAAAAAATCAGACTATCAATCTCCACAGAAAAAATCAAAAGCAGATCCAACAATAATTCAGGATGTAGAAAGTGATGATGTAGAGGAATGCTTACCATCTCGTACACTAGTAAAACCAACTGAGGATTGCCAACCACAAAACTCGAAAGCCTGGGGTTGCAGTAATGAGTTTGAAAACTTCCTTGCCAAAAAGATTCAAGGTACTAATTTAAAAATTAAAAAAGTGTCTGCATCTGCACCCTCTGAGAACAAAATCCTGGAAATACCTGTGCTAGATCCAGAAGCCAAGAAGTCTTTTGAGATGTGCAGCCAAACTACTATAATTAATACTGTATCCACTGGTATGCAAACCAGCTCACCATTAGAAATCCATCTGAAGGAGAACATGGCTTTAACACCAGAACAATCAGAGAAAGCTTGTTATTTCCTAACTAGTATTGTGAAAACAACTTCTGAGTTAGGTACATTAATGACAGAAAAGTCTGAAGATTTTATCAAAAAGAAAATCAACACTGAGTTTGTCATAGACACCAAGCAGGTAGATTATTGTGTAAGAAAGTCATTTTTATTATTTAAACTAGCTAAATATAACCTAAACCAGATGGAAGAGGATCTCGCAAAACAATATGATGCATATCTAAGAACTAACAATTTGACAGCATGTATGGAACTACCTAAAAAAATAGAGGCCTCAGCAAAACAAGAAAGTAGTGACAGTGATTGTGAAATTGTAGAAGAACCAATTAAAATAACTTCGGTGAATAAATCAAAAGAAAAACCGACCCCAGCAAAATTTAATCCTAAAACTGTGTTTCTTAACAAAGAACTTTCTATTAAAATAGCAAAAAAAACATCTGAACAACCAACCACAACCAACAAGAAGCTCGACATAAAGGGTCGACATACTGTATGGATTAATGACACAGTGATGGTTAAAAAAGTTAATAAACCTTCCCAGTCTTTTTTAGCCCAGGACAGCCGAAATAAAAAACCTCCTGATAATAATATAACAACAAAAATGGTAAGTGATTTTTTTAAGAATTATTACCGTCAGAAAGCAATATCAGTTTGTGCCCCTTATGTAACCACAGATTGGCTTAATGTGAGCAAAGAATGTGTGTGCAACTATTTTGTGGTTAAATCCAGTCAATATAATAATAATAATGAAGAAAATTATTCTTCAAGTGGAGGAATTAGCACAGAAAATAATGCGAGTACCTCAGCGACAGATCATGCTATAAAGCAAATACCTAACAAAACCATGGTAGGATGCCCAGAGACCCTTCTTAAACTATGTTTTCGGATTGTGAAAAATAAAATAAATCATGAAAGATATGTCAAAGAAGTTTGTCATGAACACATACGAAATGAACTTACAGATGGAAAAAACCAGCCTATGACATTATTTCGACATTGCCTGAGGGTCCTGACTACCGGTCAAAACCAAGGAGCTGTTAAAATCACGGAAAGGAGCCCATCACCCTCAGAAAACATAGCTGCTAAGGATGAATCAACTATACCACCTCTTAAAACACTCTGCCACCTAAGAATGGTGGCATTACTATATAACTCAGAGAAAAAGGAATCCAGAGAAGACCAAGAAGTGGCAGAAATAAGGTGTAGTACAGAAGAATCTAGTTATTCAATTTCTACCTGTTCTTCAGAATATTCATCTTCTATTAAGATAAGTGAAATCAAGTCACTCTTGTCTTTGTGTGTTGAATTCATACAAAGAAAAGTAGCTATTGAATCAAGTTATATAACTAGTATATTTATACCAAAATCGTTAAAAACCTCTGCATTTGAGCATATCAAACAATTGATGTATAGAGAAGTGGATGATCCCTTAGTTAGAACTAGTCAGTTCAATTTCAATAATCATAATGATGACACTATGATTGAAGGCTTAACAATAAACAGTGTAAATACGTTATCAGAGGAAGCATTCCTGAATCTAGAACAGTCTCATGCAGAAAATCCAAATAGCCCTGAGTATTCAGATGATTTTGATAATGAAGACCAGTATGAACCTATCTTTAATGACTTTGACGAGGAAAACCCAGTTGGAACTGAAACCAGTTGGGTATCACAAGTGAAAATGCAGGAACTTAAGTCATGCTTTAATACTACTAATACTGTCAATGATAAGGAAACAGGTGCAGTTGTTACTCAAATCAAAATTGAACCTGAGGATGACTTGCCTGAGAATCTAGATTTACTAGCTCATGTGAAAATTGAATCAATTCATGCACCTAACGAAATGGCAAATATAACAGAAGTCAAGCCAGAAGCTGTAGATGTCTTAGGTGTTGCGCCACCAGAATTTCTCAGGCGGAATAGTTACGATGTCGACGCATTCGAACAATTTGCTGCTACCAACAAAATTATGCACGAATTACATGGTGACGATATCTTTACCCAAAGTGCACACAGGGTACGCAGACAACATGAACCCGATTATGAAGAAGATGACATGAGCATGAATCTCCTAGTCCCACAGACATACCAACCTTTAACTATTGAAACTGCCAAAGGAAGCTTAATGGAAAGCAGTTGTTCTGATGATGATAGTGCTAAAACTAAAAAGGTTACAGGGAAAAAGAAACCTGATAAACGTAAAGGTAAACAGAAAAAAGCTGATCCAAAGAATACAAACAAGGAAATACCTACACTGGCGACTAAAGATAAGCCAACTGATAACGAAGTTGCTAATTTAATCAAAAAAATGAGAGACAGGATCAGGCACGAGGAGAAAAAAGACGATTCGACAGATTCCGAAACTGAAAGTTTACCTTTGCGCTTAAGAAAGAGAAAAGAACAGGAAAAGCCAAAACCGGCGCAGAATAGTAAAGCTATAGAAAGCGAGATTCAATGTAACAATGTTGATTCTACTGATCAAGTCGAAGATGACGTAGGCAACTTTACTGGCTTTACAGCTATTGACCAAAACGAGATAACTAACTATCAGAAATACATGCAATACGTGTACGATAAAATTATACCAAACAAAGAAGATGATATTGCCAAAAAAAATACGAAGGCAGTTGAAGAAAAAGAAAGTCATGAAAAGCCATTAATTTCTAATGAACCTGTAGAATTATTGGAGTGTGAACCCACAATGCCTGATTTTGATGATCAAGTACCTGCAAAAAGATCTACTAGAAGAGCCAAAGGAAAAGTTGAAATATCAAAGAACGAAGAAATTCCAAAGAAAGAAGAAATTTTAAAGAAGGAAGAAATTTCAAAGAAAGAGGAAATATCAAAGAAAGAAGAAATATCAAAGAAGGATGAAATATCAAACAAGAAAGAAATATCAAACAAGGAAGAAACTGCCAAGAAAGGAATTTCTGTAAAGAAAGAAGGACTTTTAAAAGCAAGTGTTTTAGAAAAAACACCACCATTTGTGGATCGCCATGGTTGGCACTGCTACCCGATTACCGGAACAGATGGGAAGCTATACCAAAATTCTTGTGTGGCTTTGGAAAAACTGCCAGAATCATTCGTCCAGACATACTTTGAATATCAAGGCATTACAATCAAAAATATTGATGATCAGGAGATTGACAGGTAAAGAAACAACATTTTTTAAGAAAAGCATTTATAAAGATTTTGCCTTTTGTACATGTAGTTGTAAAGGATCTTTTGGTATTTGGGTCAGATTGGAACTGAACTGAACCCTGGAGCGGTTAATTCCCATTTGACCCAAATACTTGTTGCTTTCCTACTTAAGAATTTTAAGATTTTTCTTTGTAATTCAATGCCTCCAAGTAAATGTCATTCAAGCGACAAAAGATCTTTGTGTAGCTTTATAATTTGAAAGTGACTTAGAATCAATGTTTTATTAAATTTTACAGGTAGCCTAATATTAATGTAATATTTTCAGATTAACAAACTTAAACTCGTTGAACAGAACAATTCAGTTGAACTTGGGTAAAAGTAAATTAAAGTCTAAACGGGAAGCTAAAGGTGACCGTACGTCTGAAGCTGGCAGTACGGCTGACAGTCCGACATTTTCTGATCATTATGATGAACTGGAGCCTTCGGAGGATGAAGGAGCGAATGTTGATGATGAAGTTGCTCCGCCTGTTGTAAGTATTAAATAAGACTCATTTATTACATTCTTCTTTGCGTGTCGATAGACTCAAATAATAATATAATCATCATCTGCCTAGCCTTTTCCCAACTATGTTGGGGTCGGCTTCCAGTCTAACCGGATGCAGCTGAAAACCAGTATTTTACATGGAGCGACTGCCTATCTGACCTCCACAACCCAGTTAATAATATAATAAATTCAAATAATGCCCGACCAGTATATTGCCACCTGCACAGCTAATTACATAAGACATACTTACGACATAAGACACAGTTATTAAATAAAACACATAAAACACTATTATGAAATATAAAACACAGGTTTAAAATGAAACACATAAGACACAATTTTTAAAAACAGTTTTTTTACCAGTGTGTCATCCTGTCGATAGCAAAATAATTATATTTTTTGTACTTGAACAATATTAGTTAAGACATTTCCAAATGATTGTGTCTTACTTTACAATTATGTGAATCATGTGATCTTGTATAAGTAAAAGGTTCAAAATTTAATATGTAATGGCATGGGTATATATAGATTTTCTAAACTCATACTTCAAGTACAATATTAATTGCGGTCCTAAACCCAAAAAACATCAAACCTCTTTTTATTAGTTTCATCATGACTACATAATATTTATACCCATCACTACGGCGAAGTTGATTTCTCAATTTTGGTGTGTATATAATTTCTATATTCTTATAGCCTACTTTTTCCTTAAAAAATAATAACATAATAATGTATTCCATCCACAGGCACTAAAACACACTGAAAACACTCTCGCAAAGAATCTCTTAATGAATGACAACGACAGTGATTCTGATTCCGGAGTCAAGGTGAAAAAGGAACCTTCAGATGGTACCGAAAAGACCAAACTAAGTAGCAAGCTTAAGAAGAAAGGGGAGGCTGTGGTCGAAGACGGCACCGACCTGATGCTGACAGCCGACAAGATGATGACTAAAGAACTGACCCTGTTGCATGCACCTGTTGTGGTGACTGATGATGTTCAGGACACGTCTACTAAGGGACCTGTTACGAGGAATAAACAGGTAATAGACGGATGTCGATGTAATTATATTGTTCTAGATTTTGCCCGCGGCTTCGCTCGCGTTAATTTAAAATTTGACAATCAATTCGGGTAGTACTGAGAGAGTTCGAGAGAGAGAGTTCTGAGAGTTCTTCGGGAGTTTGATTGGCCTGTTGGTCTAGTGGTTAGTGACCCTGACTGCTAGGACGGAGGTCGTGGGTTCGATTCCCACACAGGACAAATCTTTGTGCGATGAGTACGTTTATTTGTTCTGTATCTGGGTGTATACTTTATCTATAATATGTATGTATTTTGAAATATATAAGTATGTTTATCAGTTGTCTGGTTGCCATAGTACAGGCTCTGCCTAGTTTGGGATCAGATGGCGGTGTGTTGGTTGTCCCAAGATATTATTATTTTCGGAAAGTGTTTTTCTTCTCAGCCCTTTTGGACTGGATTTCAGCTACATATACGGGCCGAAACCAAAGTAAATGTAACGTGTGGTGTGTAAATTTTGTGAATGTTTATGTGTTGTGATGAGGTCCTATTTCGTTCTCTTCTATCTGCATGAACTTTCTAACGATTCGACATGTATTTAAAATCGCAGCTTTTTGAAGTGTTATGTTTTTGAGAGTTTCTTTAAGGTCTAATAATTTTAAGCTATGGAGGAGATGATTTGGTATAACGCCTGTTGTAGAAAGGACTATAGATTATTATTATTATTAGTACTTTGCTTATCATAATATAATTCAATCATGATTCGAAAGATACGTGGCTCCATTTATTATCAGAAGAACGTTATTGTTCTTTTTCTCGGGAACAGTACTTTTTTCGGGATGAAATGTACCCTATGTCCGAAACGGACATCTACATAACGACATAACGTATATCCAAATATTCAGGATGATCGGTTCAGTGGTTTAGGCGTGAGATAACAAACAAACTTACTTTCGCATTTATAATATAATTTTTCGGGATAGTTAGGATTGTATAACGGGCTGATGTCCGCAACTCCGTGTCCAAAGCACGTATTTTGCGTCCGGGTCTGGACGTAATATAAAGGGTGTACAGACACCCTCCACGAAGCCGAGAGGCAATTGTTCTTACCGTCATTGCGATATATTTTTTTTGTTCTGCACCTGCATGTCTGGGAAAGTAGGAATCTTCTAGTTACGGGGATATTGGAGGTCAAAGTTTCAAATTTTTCACCGTTTTTTTTAATGTTTTACTGAACTTTACAAGCACTTTACTGTAAATACCTTCATGAGGGGTCTTGGAGGTATTTACTGTACTATTCAATGCATCCATCAGCACAATGGGATGAGTGCGTTACATTGATCGCAACCGTAAACTATGATTTTTCGCACCAAATTAAATTCACAACCGTGTGATTTTGTCATTTGTTTGCTAGAGAAACGATAAACCTAACCATTTTATATTTTCTTTAAATAACCATCAAGATTTCCTTTTTTTTAATTAAATATTTTATTTAAAACTGGCCGCCTAATAACAAAAATAAAATAAAACGCCTAATAACATCGATTAGCTTGCTCACGCTGGCCCTGCCAGCTCTATCTGCTCAAACGGGTAAATAAAGAGTGCGCAAAAACATAGGGACGTACATAGAAGCTCGATTCTAATCGATATTGATTGTGTTTCCGTCAATAACAGTTGAAAGTTGACGTCTTGTTAGTACTGACCTAAAAAAAAATACTTTGCTGGTTACCGTGACGCTGACCTTAACATTGATAACTTTCATTACTCGTAGAAGTTCAGTTATGTTTCCGTTTTCCAGCTTAAGGAATGCAATTTCAAGTCGATAAATAATGAACTAGGGGCTAGGATTGAGACGCGGACCTGTGGATGGTGAGTAATGGGCTAGCTCGCCGTCCGTACGTCTTTTGACGACAGGCTGTGTTGACGGTGCGTTCGTGTTCCACGCGCGCCTCAAAGAGATGCCAGGGCTGCGGGACTGTTCGAAAGAGATACCGCGGCCCTAGAACACAAAGGGCAAGGAAGGAACATGGATGGGTTTTAGTCAGTACAAGTCTGACACTCCCTTCCGCTCTGCCCACAGCGGGAAAAGTCATTTGATGATTTCCCATCCGAAAAAAAAAACAAAAAAAAGGGGCTAGGATTGCCCATTCAGAACCATATCTTAGCATTTATCGAGATCGATATTGACCGTAAGTAACTTTATCTTTTTGTCATTTTAGAAAAGCACATATAAGTATTACCCGTCTACTAGCAGAACGAGGAACGAAGAAGATTCCTCTTCTGAGGAAGAGAAGCAGTGGGTGAGCACCAAAGAGAAGCTTCTCAAAAGGATGAGCAAGAAGGATCAGACCAGGTATTGTAAACAATATCTTGCATTTGTTCTTTATAACATTGAAGTGTATCATAAGGTGATTAGATTTAAGGCTTATTATAATAAGGATAAGGATTAAGTAATAAAGAATTCGGTGGTTTTCAAAAGTATTATATCCCCTTATTAATAATAATAAACTCAGAGTAAAGTCACAACCAGTATTAATTTATCATACATCTTTTCCATGATTAATTTCGTGATTAATTTAACTTTAACTCCGCGTTTGTTCTTAATTTTTTGACCCCCATAGTCACATATACGTGACAAGCAAGCGCGTGCCCTGTACGCCAACCGACACAAATATGTGACAAAATGGTAGGTAAAATCGTGGCTTGGCGTAGAGGACACGCGCGTGCGTTAATGCTCTGGCCGTCAAAAGTTTAAATAAGGTTTTCTACAATAAATATGAATGAGGGAGTTAAGGATTTAATAATAAGGTCATTGTGAATTAAGGTGATTTAATTTTAGTGTATAACTGGTAAATAATAAATGTTTATGTATTAATACTATGTCCTTTATTTTTCATTTATCCTGAATATAAATTCTATGACTTTGTCAAAGATAAAACGACGTTAAACGTTAGACGTTAGACGTTAAACGTTATTACATACTAAGCAGACACCTCGACAATGCATTTACATTATCAAGGGGTATGAAAATGGTATATGGAGTGGGATTTGTGGGTTAGAACAAATAAATAACTGGTTTAGAATTATTTACCTCTGCAATGTATAACATACCATGGATGGATTTGGATTTACCCATTACCAATATTCTGTACAGTGGACGATATAACGCATACATTACGATTAAATGCGTATAATGTACTATGTTATATGTTAGTTAAAAATATCACTTTTTTTTACTAACCTGCCCTATCCCACTTCTGAGTAAACTTCTCGCTCCTGTCCTTTAATTTTTATATCACTTGTTTTATTTTAAATAATTATACCAAAGATCCGTTTTAATGTACACAGTTTGGACGACGCCAAGCGCGCCAAGCTAGTGAGCGAGTTCATAGAGAGGCGCGGCGATCTCCCCGACTCACACATACGACCACGCAGCACTCGCACGCGTAGGTCCGGCAAGAAGTTCCTGGAGAGGCAAAAACAACTCGGGTATGAAGAACAACATGAGTATACCGTAGTGTAACTATTACAGTGGTTCAGTAGTGCAGTTCGGGATATAAGCTCCGCCTATTTACGCCCTCTCTCCTGACCTTCCACATTATTGCCCCCCGGTCAACCACTAGAAGTAGTTACACTGTGAATATGCTTTATCATTTATGCTAACTGAAGCCAGACAAAGTTTCAAATATTAATACACCAAATTAAAATTGATGGATTAGCCCCGACTCCACCAAAGCGGAGACGAGCGGAGCGAAGAGGCGACGTACGGAAACCGACCAATCACACTATAGTGTATTCACGGAGACTAGCTAGTATAGCGCCATCTCTATCACACATTATAATACAAATGACAAGGACAAAAAAAACTTTTTTAGCGTCAGTGGGCGTGAACAATACCTTAGAAATGTAAATGCGCGTTCACACTGCGCTTCTTAAAAGTTCGCTTAGTTTATACCTGCGGCTTCATCTGTCATATTTGAGAGCCATTTAGTTGGTAAGATTTTTTTTTATAGGTAACTTATTAATATAACTGATGGATATGAAGGAAAGCAATAAAATCAAGAGTTAATTAATAAATGAGAGTTAAATATTGCTTTATACATTTTTTCAATTTTTCTGCGTCAATATTTTGAATAGATTGGTTGAATACAATTTTTAATTCCGCCATTTTATGTATTTTCATGTGTGAAGCTACATTTCCTTTAACTTGAGCCCACACTAGCTCAATTGGATTTAATTCGCAATGATACGGCGGCAGTCTTAATACAGTTTTGTGTTGTGATTTTGCCATTTAGTACATAGAGCATACAGTCACAAGTAAGAGCACGTCTGCACAGTACGGGAAGTATGAGTAGACTAAACAGTACTCGCACTGCGTACACCGCCTTAGCGTTTTTCACTGACCAATCGCAGTTAAAAAAATTTGTGAGTGAGATAGCGCTCTACTAACTCGTCTCCGTGAATACACTATAATTGAAATCTACCTCACGTGTCTCGTGTCTCCTGTGATTGGTCGAATCTTGAACATCTCTCTGCTCTGCTCGTCTCCAGTTTGGTGGAGGGACCTCAGGGATTAAATTAAGGTTCAGAAAGTTCAATAATACTTATTTTACTTTTCAGGATACTATCAAGAGAGCTGTTCGGTGAATCGTCAGACGCGTACAACAGTATGTCTAAAAGATCTCAAGCTAGTTTGTTTAGGGGACGTCGTAATATTAGAAAGGTAAATCTGCATATCAAAAATACGGTATACAACGATGTTGTATGGAGACGCGTACGCATCCGTTCAGCTTTCCGCTGCGTACGCGTCTCCATACAAAATCGTTGTTTTCTATGGGCTTAAGCTGAATAGAGCTGAATAAGTGTGCGTAGTCCCTAATTCAGTTATTTCTCTTGTAAAATTGTGTGGTTGGATTGAGATGTTACAAGGGAACCTTAGATGGAAGGATGGGATAAGTCGCATGTAATTAGGGGCGAAGCTATTTATAGAACGCCTTCCGAACCATTCTTCCTTCCACTTTTCGTTGTTTTGCTTTCATTTTCTCAGTTCTTAAGGACGCCATTGAAAAAATTGTCATAGTGAAATTTACGTGGAAAAGAGACGTGCATAATGTGATAATTTTAAAAGAGAAATAGCAGAATTATACCTTAATTTTTAAGGCCATTGTAGAACTAAATCTAATAAATACTAAATCATAAAATAAAGAAACCGATGACCGGTGGGGTAGACGTGTTCTTGAGTGGAGACCGCGAATTGGCAAACGAGGTGGCGTCCCACCTCGTTTGCCAATTGCCCTCAGACTCGTTGGAGTGACGATCTTCGCAGTGGTAGCAACTGGATGAGAGTTGCTGAGAATCGAGTTGAGTGGCGTGCGATTGAGGAGGCCTATGTGTGTACTGCTATAGGCTGATGATGATTGTAAAACTATTCTGCCGTCATAAGGAAAAAGGTCGCAACTAACATTTTTTTTCGAAATTGAGTTATATACATATTCGGAACCAGAAGAAAAAGGCAAATCTGCCAGAATTTTTAACTCGATTTCGAAAAAAATGTTAGATGCGCCCTTTTTCCTTATGACGGCAGTATTATATTTAACAGAAATTGCTCTGCAGGTTATTGATAAGAAGTCCCTAGCACGCAGTACTGTAGTGGCTAACATGGAGGAGTTCGAGAGAAAGAGAAGATTGAATGCTAGACAGGCCAAATTGGTAAGCGTTTTGGAACTAATATTATTGGCCAGTCTATCTTAACTTCTTTCTTAACTGTCTGTCTGTCTGGTCCTTCTTAACTGTAAAATAAAAATCATTTACTGTTTCTTTACAAAAATCGGTTATATAAGGTCCCATTACAATAGATGGACAAATTTTAACACAGCGTTCAGTACGTCTAACCAAAGATATCCAAGCAAAAATAACACTGAATTAAGCGATTTTATTTTGACTTAATAGCCGTTGCAATTTTTAGTGTATTTTCGTTAGCTGATTTTATTTTCTTGTAAGTATCTAATGTGTTTTTTTTTTTAATTTTTTTACCATTGTTCTTATTTTGGTGGTCTGAATGATTCCTAAAAGTTTGTCTATCTATTTTAATGGGACCTTATATACTAACTGTACCTAATCATGTTAATCCTTTTGGTTCAATCGTAGTATTGTATTGTACCCTTTGGTGTTTATGACTAATAAAAAATACACTTCATTTATACTACACAAACTTTATTTTATATTGACATCAAATAATCCTGCGTTGTTCGTACAGAGGGAGCTACTGGGCTGCGAGGAGGGTGTGAACGTGCTAGTCATTAACGACGAGGTGTGTCTGGAGTACGACTTCGAAGAGAACCGCCCCGTCGTCACCGTGCACCCCTTCTTCACAAAAGTTATGAAGGCTCATCAGGTAGGTAGAGACAAATCTTCACTTAATTCGATGACATTACGTTTAAACTGCTTTAAAAAAAAAATGTGCGTGGAGTCCCTCCGCGCGGAAGAAGTGAAACTTCGTAATGTGGAAATGAAAATAGGAAGGGCTAGAAATTTATTTGTAGTGAACTACAGGTATACTAGGCGCATGCGTTCGAGTGCCACGCATTCACTCTCGCTCTGTCTCTTTCTATTCCCCCTCCCGAGGAGCGTTGAACGTTTCACGTAACAGTGCTTTCATACCCCCTCCATGGTAGGCTTCTTACAAGGTTGCGTTAAACGTTTAACGCAACCTTGTAGGAAGTTGCATTAGAAGTTTCACTTCAAAATGATGAAAAATCTCTATGTTATTATTAGCCCATATTGTCCCACTGCTGGGCAAAGGCCTCCCCTCCATTCCTTTCAAAAATTATAAATAAAAATATGTAACCGTTTGTGTGTCGGTATCCCTTCCATCCTGTATAATTATGTGCGCAATATAGTTTAATCTTGTAACTAAAATCGATGTAACATAATATCATTAATAAAATGTTTGTCTACAGTACGAAGGCGTGAAGTTTATGTGGGACGCCTGCTTCGAAAGCCTGGCAGAGATCGAGGCGGGGCGGCCGGGCGGGGGCTGCATCCTCGCGCACTGCATGGGGCTCGGCAAGACGCTGCAAGTGCTGGCTCTGTTACACACGGTTAGTACTCATTTACTTAATGAAATGAATGCATGATTCCGAAAAAGCGTATCTTGGGTTCAAACTGAAGGTGTGCCCAGTGGTGTGACCGTCGGACTGCCAAGTCAGACTTGGCAGCTTGAGCTTGGCGGGCTATCACTGTTAAACTAACTACTACCAACTATGTGGTAGGTAAGTTAAAGGCCTGCTGGTACAGTCTGGAAAAGAAAAAGACAGAGATCCAGGGACTTTGTGCTACTTGAAACAGGCCCAAGTCCAGTGGCTCGCTAAGAGGTGTCTCGAACTAGCCCCAAAGTACTAAAGTTGCGCAAACGCATACATGTTGATTGCATAGTTATCGCAGCATACAAATCTGCATTATGGATGCAGGTTACTCGCGAAAGGCAAGATAGAAATTGAAAAAAAAAACAACTGGATATTAAATTTATAAACTTTCTCACCAGGTATTGACTCACCCTGGTGTGAAAATGCAACGCGTTCTCGTGTGCTGTCCTCTATCGACTGTACTCAACTGGGTCGACGAGATACATAAATGGATTGGACCAGTTACTAATCAGATCAAGGTAAGGAGTAGTGGCTATTAGTACTAAAACTGTAGTTTAGAAGGTGCAAATTTCATGGAAAGTGTTTCCACAATGCTTAGACGACTTTTTTGCACAATAATCAAAGGACGATGACCAAGTTTGTATGAGACCCCCCCCCCCCCCCCCCTCCAACAGATCTTACGTATGTGTTAGTTGGTTCATAAGGATCTATAAAAAAACTAGAAACCAATTTTAACTTCAAAATCCATGGGGTTTAAAAATAACATAAAATTAAAAAATCGCATATACGATACAAAAATGTTATAAAAAATTAAAATAACTATATTTTATAGGCTGTTATGTTATACTGTTGTGTTATGTTATATTAATTATCATCAGTTATACTCGTAATTCTATTGAGCAGTTCCGCTGGTGGATTAAAATTAATGTAACGCCCTAGCGCCATGTACCACACAAATTAAATTCTATGTGCGCAGTTTCCTACAGTTCGATTTCCTGTAATAATTGTAAATTTAATTCTGTTTATTTTTTTTTTTTTATTATATAAATTACAAAATGGTAAAAATATTTAAAAATGTAATTAATATACATAGAAATAAATGTAAAAAATAATTAAAATACTGTGAAAATCAAAATGGCTTATAAACAGTTATTTTGTACCAAAATGTTAGTATTAAAACATGATTTTTCTCGGAAACCCAACGCTTTTGAGAGTTGTCGCCATAAAAAAAAATGATCACCTTACTACGCTGTTTTGACAGAGATACATTTTAAATCTGTTGGTCAATGTAAGGGTTGGGGGGACGTTTTGACGCATCGTCCTTTAAGTTGAAAAAATGGGTCTCTGCAAAATATAGGTGTTATTATGCAAAAGTTAGGTACTTATTTATTTAATAAACCATACTATATACCTTCTGACCAACTTGTTTTATCTCTTTTTTTCTTCAAGCATCGTAAAATAAAGAGGAAATTGCAGGTATTATTTTCATATTTAATTTCTACTAAGAATTTACTAAAACTTCCCTTCTTTATAAGGTCTTACATAGCATTTCACCCACCAGTTATAGGAGGTAAGTACCTATAGGGTCTATTCCCGGTCGTCCCCACCTCGTCATCCCCACTGGTTACGAATGGGAAAAAAAGTTTCGTTCCTCCCCAATGGTGATGAAAGGAACTTTTTATTTCCCACTCGTTCCGCTATAGACCGAGAGTCAAAATGCAGTAATAGGGATTTCAATAACAGATTACACGGATTGTTGAAATGTTTTAATTACGACTTTCTGACCAAGAGTGAAAAACGTTTTTGATTAAAAATAATTTAAAAAGACTGAAGCACAGGTGATCAACGAATTTACAAGAATGCTCTCAATTGACTCTCGGTCTATAGCGGAACGAGTGGGAAATAAAAAGTTCCAATCGTCACCACTGGGGAGGAACGAAACTTTTTTTTCCCATTCGTACCCAGTGGGGACGACGAGGTGGCGACGACCGGGAATAAACCACCTATAGACATTGCCTAGTGGTCAATGTCTGAATCCAAAGCTTTTCTTGAGTAACCTTTAAGCTACATTTCAACTTAAAAATTAATCACAATGACAATTTGAAGTAAATCGTGTGATGCTCTAAACATAACAATTCTAGAAGTCTAAGGCTGCGTTTCCACCAGAGCTGAGACCATCCCTCGCTACGCATACTTGCTCAGTGGAAACGCTGTCTAAATATCACACATCCATTCCCACAGGTCTTCGAGCTATCAAAACTAAAGAAAACATACGAACGCGCCTACCAACTAGAAGACTGGTACAACGGCGGCGGCATATTCATCATCGGATACGAACTCTTCCGAAGTTTGACGACTCTGGACCCAGTCCTCGATGACGTTCGACCGACCATCGTGAACAAAATACGAACAGCATTACTGAACCCCGGCCCAGATATCATAGTCTGTGATGAAGGACACTTGCTGAAGAACGATTGCTCAGTACTTGCAGTTGCGATGAGCAGGGTAGTCACAAAGAGAAGGATTATTCTAACGGGGACCCCGATGCAGAATAATCTGAGAGAGTATTATTGCATGGTGAACTTTGTGAAGCCTAATTTGCTGGGTACTTATTCGGAGTATTCTAATCGGTAAGTTTTAGATGTGCAGTTAGCTTTTATTTTTTAATCAAATCTAATCAATTTTATTCGTAAATGTTAGTTTACAATAGGATGTTATAATAATATGGTCAGTTTGCTACATTTTACTCGGGGGCATACAAACAAATAATAATAAAGTTAGTTGGGTCCAAACCACCAACAAACATTTAAAATAAAATAATTAGCTTACATACTAACACACAATTATCAATGTCAATATAATAATGATCTAAATATAGGAACAAGATCATAATACGTTCTTATAATTACTGTTTTACTGCTGCCCTTTAAGATTTTTATGTTATCTAGCCTTTTCAGATCAATCTGGTTGGTATAACAAAATATATCATTAAAAAAAAACGAAATGCCTATTTTGAGTCATTTTGAGTGATTGATTGAGTCAGGCCCACTTGCACCACGAATCTTTATAAGCGTATTGTTGCTAAGCATAGTCGAAACATCGATCTCTGTGATCTTCAAATTGTTGATTGTAACAAATATACGTTTAGTACTAAACTCATTTACGTATAGTAATTTCCTGCGCAAGTGGGCGTTACAATTTACTTACCAACATCAAACATGTACCAACATCAACATTCGACTTCCAAAATCCATCCACCATTCAAAATGAATTTCTATCTCCATCCAATAGGTTCGAAAATCCAATAATGAACGGCCAGCACCGAGATTCAAGCGAAGAAGACATAAAATTAATGAAGGCTCGTACACACATCCTACACAAAGTACTGGAAGGCTGCCTCCAAAGGCAAGAAGCATCAGTACTCTACCCATACTTGCCTAAGAAACATGAGTATACAGTGTTTATAACACTCACGCCATGCCAGTGGGACTTGTACAAACACTACTTGCACAACTACGGCAAGCAGACTAAACAGAGCATATTGAAGGACTTCCATATACTACAGAAGATCTGGTCGCATCCTCAAGTGCTGCATAACTTTCAGACGAAGGCTAGAGATCGGGAGGAGAAGAATAAGTTGAAAGGTATGTTTAGTGTACGAGCGTTAACAAATTACGGCATTTCATACAACTCGTTTTTGTTTTCAAAATGATTGAACCGATTTTATTGAAACTTCGTACGCAGGATACATAGGTCTAAAAAGTTGACAGAGGACTTTTAAAAATGTCTTTTAAAATAAAGATAATTGAAAATTTCGGTTTCTATGAACAAATTCAAATTGGTCTAATTTAAAAGACCTATGTCAACTTTTTACACCTATCTATCCTGCATTAAAATCGGTTCAATCATTTCGAAATAAAAAACGACTTGAAAGTTTGTATGAAATGCCGTGAGTCGTTTACGCTCTTAAGTCTTCTACCTTTTTAAGCACAACCTGAAATCACCCGCTGCCGGGTGTATGACTCTGTTTTACATGCCATTCTCGGCTTATTGCTGGGAAAGGATCTCTACATCATTTATCTGTAGTCTTGACTGTCTCTGTATACCAAATTATCAATTTTTTCAATTTGTTGTTTCAAGCGATGGAAATCAAAGAGGAAAGTACAGGTATCTCGCTTACTAAGTCCGTTCATGCACACTACACTTAAGCAATCCATAGATTGCCTTAGAACATTCCACATTTTTCAAATTAAGAACTTTAGAATTAGTTATATATCATGCTTAGCCTGCAGGCATTTCAGCATCATCATTATCATTATCCACGGCCTGAATTCACCCACTGCAGGTCATAGGCCTCTCTTTGCAGGCATTTTTTTCTATCACCACTGCTTTTAAACGATGAAGGCAAACATCGTTAGGAATGGCATGTTCTAGAACCAAAAAAATCGAAGACATGACGTACAAGGCCGGACCGAAAGGAGATCGGTGTTCCAGCATGTAGTAGGAACGTTCAGTTATGCATGCTTATAGATAGTTCTGTTCAAACTTTATGGCGGCTCGGAAGTTAGCTGCGAGTGACGGCCTGCGGATTATACAGTCAAGACGAGGTGTCTTCTGCACGTCGCTGATACCTAAACTTATGTGCTGCGCAGTTTTACATTAGATGTTCCAAGCCCCCTTAAAGTTTCCTACGTAGACGGTCACTCGCAGCTAACTTCTGAACCGCCATAAAGTTTGAACAGAACTATACCTTTAGATGCATTTACCATTTATTTGAATCATGATCACGTTTTGGAACCAGAAACTCAATGTCATACATGAACTGCTAAAGTAAATAAATAATTAAATGGCAATGAATGAATAGACTTTAACAATAGCGCATTAAAATTGCATTTAGCTTTAGAATTGTAGATTTAACGCAGTCTTTCTGTATACAATCTAACTGCCTCAATACTTTCACAGCGGAGAAACTGGAAGATGACCTAGCGACTGAAGATATAGAAGAAGTAAAGCCGAATGCACCTGAAGATCTGTGGTGGTTGGAGTACTTGGACGGCGGCAATATGCTGGAGACGCTCGATAGTTCCAACAAGTTCGTCGTGGTGTTCAAGATATTGGAAGAGTGTATTGCACTGGGAGACAAAGTGTGAGTAACAAAATAGTTCATCACGTTTGACTAGGGCCCACTCAAAAGCGAGTTTCTTATTTCAACTTTATCAAGACTCGCCCATGCTTTGTTTTCTTCAATTATGTCACATTAATACCTATCTCATTCTTATCCCCAGGCTAATATTCTCTACTTCACTATTCTGCCTGGACGCCCTTGAGTATTTCCTGAAGAAGATCAAAAAGTGGTCACTAGGAAACGAGTACTTCAGACTGGACGGGTCAGTTCCGGCCGAGGTGCGGCAGAAGTGGTGCCGCGAGTTCAACGCTGACAACAACTATAAGACTAAGTGAGTTTGTACCCATTTTCCAACATTTAGTTATACAGATTATGAATATGACAGTGAATATTGACCTTTATCAGTAGTGTTATAAAGTGAGAAGTTGTAACAAAATAATAAATAAAATGATGCAGATATTGAAAGGATTCTCAAGCGTTCATCTCTTACGCGGACTCAGTTGCAATTTAAGACACTGACACTCAAGTTTATAATAAACTTGAGTGTCAGTGTTTAAAGGGGAAGCGCCAGGGTAGTCCGTGAAATTCAGTTTTTTGCAATTTGCAGGTGAATGTTTATGACTCTGTTATAGTCGTGAATCTTATTTCAACCAACATACAACCTGACACTGATCAAGAAATTGCAGAAAAACGTAAGAAATTTTGAATTTCGCTGGCTAGCTTGGCACTTCCCCGTTAAACAAAACTTTGGTCGGCCAACGAATTGATTTCAATATAACACTATTTGGCTAAGGATGATCATAACTCGAGCCACATGGAAAATATCGAAGTCATCGCTTTTATTCGGCGAAAAAGAGACGGCGCTATACTTCCTGTATAGCTTCATATCTTTCTGGCACATAATTTTAGGTGACAGCAAGACAAACACATCTTTTCTACACAGATTGTTCCTGGTATCAACCCGTGCCGGTTGCCTAGGACTGAACATGACAGCAGCCAACCGCGTCATCATCATGGACACATCATGGAACCCAGCTCATGACATACAGAGCATTTTCCGAGTGTACCGCTTTGGACAGAAGAAGGATTGCTACATATACCGACTGGTCGCTATGGTGAGTCACTTAATTATTAAAGCTTAGCGATTTTATTGGCTCCACCTGTAACTAACAAACAATGTAAAAAATCTTAGAAGCTAAAATTGAGCCACTTCCCGGTTTCCAATTGAGCTGAAATTTTGTATACATGTTTAGTTTGGATGACAATGCATGATTAGCTTAATGACGGCATTCTAAATCCAATATGGCGGACTCCCAATGATGGGGGACTAGTTATTTTCAATTATTTCCCATGGTATCAAATGAAAGGGTTTTCTGAGAGAGATATAAGAAATAAGATGACGTCACTCTAAAAAGTGTTTTCTAGTTTTTTTTTAAACATTTTTTTTTTCTTGTATGCGCTTGTAACAACTTTTGTAAATCTTTGTATTCTGCCATAAGTAAGCGGCATACTAATATGGCATCATCATCAAAACTTGATGACTACATTTAGATTTTCAAAAACCGCGTACACCGTTTTATACCTAAATCGCAACATGACAAGAGCCAGAAATGAATGATTATCATAAAGGGACCATCACTTTTCAAAAGTCGCTAAACAAAGTTATAGTAAAAAAAAGCATAACATTTAAATTAAATTTCTTGAACCCAGTATGTGGCCAGGTTAATCGCTTATTTATTTTTCAGGTCATAAGAATAACATAAAAATACGCTTGCCAAACATGCCACTAAAGCGAGTGAATTTGATATTGCTCACACTCTTTCGGTCATACATCGCTTCTACCCTCTTTTTAATTTTCACCTAATTATTGAAAATCTTCGGCTCATCCAGGGCACGATGGAGCAGAAGATATACGAACGCTCAGTTACGAAGCAAGCCGTCGCCTGCCGCGTGGTCGACGAACAGCAGATCGACCGCCATTACAATATGGCTGAACTCACGGAGCTATACAAGTAAATAACAACCTTCAAAATTGTAGTCTAAAATTCAAATCGTATGGGTATGGTTGGGGGGAGTTGTCCCCCAACCGATTGAGCTGTAATTTGGCACACAACTTTGGTTCTGGTGACAAAACATTTTTATGACAGATTTGACTTGATCCTGCAGCCGGAATCGTCTCTTCACGAGAGAACTCTTCAACGGTTAATAGCACGGACACGAAACTTTGTATACACGTTCAATTTTGATAGATTTAACTTCGTTCGTTTCGTTTTAAAAAAAATGCCACTGTTAACCCATGTTCGCCTAGGCGGTATTAGGCCACACACATCCCAGCGTGTCAAAAAAGCACACCGTTAGAGTTTCTGAGCTCTCATCCATCCGAGGGCTCATTAAATAGAGTGTACCCCTGTCAGGTTCGACGAAGCCGGGTCCTGCGTAGCGGGCGGCGTAGCCGTAGGCGTGCACGACGTAGCACTGCTACGCGTGGCGCGCGACGTGCCGCTACACGCCGTGCACGAGCACGACTCGCTGCTACGCGGCTCCAGCGAGCAGGGCTTGCCTGAGCACGAGCGGAATGCTGTCTGGATGCAGTTCCAGCAGGAGCAGGCGAATAAACGTAATTATGATTTTATGTCATATTTTTTTATTCAGTTAGTTATATTGATTTTCTCACTATGCAGTGGAAAAAATATGGAATATTGTCCCACCACTGGGGAAAGGTCTCCCCACGGCTTTCCACTCCAATGTGTGGTTTTTTTCTGGCTAATCATCCACAAACACGTCAAGTCATCATTAAACACCAATACTACTTGAATAATAAAATTACAATGAATCAATCTTTATCACCATTACCGCTTTACCTTTTGTGGTGAGTCCACCAGATAAGCAAAATTTCTTTTCCTTTTCATAAATATGTTTTTTTTTTACCAGTTTTCAACTACTCAATTTTTTTTTTTTTTTTTTATAACGTTGACCATTATGTTTCACAGAAATGGAAAACAAACTAGTCGTGAACATTCCAAAAATTGCGTTGAAGCGTATCCACAAACAGGATAACGCGCAAGCGACCACTTCATTTACCGTCGTCAAAGAAGAAGACCCCAGCGAAGACTACAATCCTAACGAGCCTAAGACTAAGAAGGGAAAAAAATCTTCCATTATCAAGTGCCGCATACCCATACAGGACAACGAGAAACAAGAAACCAGCACCGGCTCAAGAACTAAACCGAACATCCTCAGACCAAGAACTAGCAAACAATTAATACAAAATATTAGTGACGACATCGACCATGAAGTAACCATGGTGGAAAAAATTACAGACATACTCCTCAAATATGGCTTCAGGGATAAACAAGGAATGCCTGATATCGCCAAACTAGTTCAGAAAGTTAGAAATATGGTGCAAAAGGGATACGTCGACGATGAAGACATGTCGGATGATTTGACGGCCAGTATAGCGAAGGTGTTGCTCCGACAGCAAATATCTCTTCCCAGGGTTGCTAACATCATGTGCGAGTCTATCAACAACTCTGCGGAATCGACCACAATACCCAGCGACGCTGACCCAGAGTTAATAACAAGTGATCCCACTCCTAGTAGCTACTACACAAATCAAACTAAGTCTAACGAACCTGAACCGAGGACAAAGAGAAAAGCAGCGATAGCAGCTGAAAAAAGTATCGATTCCTTGGCACAAGAAGTAGTTATCAATATAGATGATGACGATTTCGATGCAAGAGATACAGATTTTATACCAGGCGAAGATGACGACATAGATAATTACAAACCGAAAAAAAAGTCAAAAAACTTAACACCCTCAAAAGTCTTCGATACAGACGAAAGTACGATAAGTGCTGATGAGTCAGCGATACAATTGACCAGCAACTTTGACAGCTTGAAGACTTATGAGCCCAAACCCAGTATTAAGACCGAAGTGACGGACACAAGTATTCCCAAGACGGCTGGCCCTAGAAAACCGAAGGATAGAATCATTAGAACTTACTCTAGACCAGAAAGAAAAAACCTAGCCAATCCGCCTGGCAAACCAATCGAAGAAGTTCCAACACCACCTGATAATACCAGTAATGTTCAACAAACAAACTACTCGAGCATACTACTAAGTGATGAAGAGGAACCAATATTAAGCCTGACACCTATAGAAAAACTCACTGAAACTCCCAAAGTACAGGAAAAACCTTCTCCACAGAATGACGATGAATTGTCTTTACCAATGTCGCTGTTGAAAAATCAGAATTTTATCAATATAGTAGCGCATACGTACTTGGTCGGTAACCCTATGTTGGATGAGGATGCCGCTACGCTCGCTGCTCAGTATAGTACGTTGAAAGCGTTTAAAGAGGCCGAGCAGACTGGCAAGAATGTGTGCAGCGGGCCTATCTTTGATATTGCTGTAAAGGTGAGTCTTCTTAATGTGTTATTGTGAAGCTATATCTTGAGACCAATTTTCATTATCATAATACATAGTACTTGTATTATGATCCGTGTGATATATGATATTTAGCGACAGTTAGTACAGGTAGCGACAAACATCGTTAATTACATTATTGCGAGTTTTTGGTACAAGTTCACATTCATATTGTTTTGCCTTGTTAAAGCGATTCTACTATAGTATCCCAAATCCCCCGCCCTTCACCACTTCCTAGAGTTTTAACTGGGCAGAAGTGGCGGAGCAAATTTTCTCTGGACTGTCCTTGGTAATATTCAAATTTTCTTAGGTTTTTGCAATTTGCAGATCAATGTCAGGTTGTATGTTAACACTTTACGTATGATATGCTTTTTTCCTCGCATCACATGTCATCTCTTGGTTGCCACGGCTTATTTGAATTTTTTATTTTATTTTTTAATTGTTTATTTTTTTTTAGCTATTGCATAGCTTCTATCGCGGGCCTTGGGCGTGGAGACCGAATCCAGAAATTCCGTAACGAAAATAACCTAACACCTAGTGCCTAACACGTAGTGTCAGATATTGACAAGCCTAGTTACCTATACAACCTAACCTCCTAGCTCCAGCGGTAGATTAAAAATAATAGCCTAGGCTTGTCAATATCTGGCACTACGAAAGTGAATAAATAATTATAATTACATAAGTTGATAAAAAATGCTATGCAATAGCTTTACCGCGGCAGTCTCCGAGTGCCACACGTCTTTTTTTGTTTTTACTATGGACACTTTTAACGTGCCCACTGCACATCTTGCTACATCGTTCTCACATAATGTACCATCTCAACATGAATGATGTAACCAAGGTTTTGTACAAATATACTGATTTAAAAGAGTGTCCGTGGAGTTTCTTGCCCGTTATTCTCCATAGAGATCTACGCTAGGGAATGGGCAACTACAGTACTTTCAGTTTTTATGCCTTGTGACTGGGACTGTAGCTTCATTACATTGCTATCTTTTCTACAATTCAAAAAAGCCTGTAACTGGCCTACTTGAAATTAATGCTTTGATTTTGTCTTAACGTTCCTCAAAACACTTTATTTCCAACAGGTTATAGGCAAAGAGATACTAAAGAAAATGCACAGCGCGAACCCTAAAGCTGCTGCATCATCAGCCAACGATGCTGCCGCTAGCATACAAATGAAAGAACAGATGATTCAAACGCAGAAAACCTTTGAAGAAACGGCCAGGAACTCCAAAGCCAAAAGCGCGAAACTCCGTGAAGATATGATTGAGCAGCAGTTTGTTATGAATAAGAAAAAAGCGGATGAGGTGAAGGCAGTGGCTGTGGTCACACCGCCTGCAGCCAGTGTTAGCAATCCTGTGGTGCCTGTTGGGTTGTAAGTATCCTTGTATTTTTTAAGTGAAACTTCTATTGCGACTTCCAACAAGGTTGCGTTAAACGTTTAACGCTACCATGGAGGGTTTGAATGCACTGTTGCGTTAAACGTTCAACGCTCCTGGGGAGGGGGAATAGAAAGAGACAGAGCGAGAGTGAATGCGTCACATTACGAAGTTTCACTTCTTCCGCGCGGAGGACTCCACGCACTATTTTTTTTTTAGTTATGGTTCTTTGTAGTTATAATTAGTAGGTGGAAGGAAAACAAAATGGAAATTATTAATCGGGCGAATAAAAATGTAACTGGCGACTAATACAGGGTGTAAACGGACTCTTCACGAAGCCGTCAACCAAGTATTATGTACATTAAAATAAGTAACTTCACTCAAAAATGATTACTGGCAAAATAATATATTTTTTGGAGGTGAAAAATCACTACTTATGGTAGGACTACGCGTTACATTGAGTCCTACCGTAAAACGGAATTTTTCACCCCAATAAAATAAAGTCGTGTCCCAGCAATATTTTTTGCTTTAAGTTACTTAGTTTGATATACATAATGCTTGGTTGACGGCTTCGTGAAGAGTCCGTGTACAACCTGTATACCTGTTTTTTTTTAATCATGTGATTAATATAATAGCCCGTTTTGTCTAGTGGCCTATTAAAGCAATTGGTGAGCATGCATGTAGTGTTGGGATCGATCCACAGCACAGGTTAATGTTATTGGCTTTTTCCGTTACGGCTATCATGGGTGGTCGTACTAGCTTGCAATTTGTATGTGTCTAGTTGTCGACAGTAGACTTTCTTAATTACGTCACTTACCTAGCCTTTTCCAAACTATGTTAGGGTCGGCTTGCAGGCTAACCGGATGCAGCTGAATACAGGACTTTACATGGAGCGCCTGCCTATCTGACCTCCACAGCCCAGTTAGTACTGGTTAAACTTGTGTACGATTCCCCTTGGTAGAACTGGTGGTCAGACTTTCGGGGCACTGACTACCTGTAACGAGCCGGGACCAACGGCTACGTGCTTTTCAAGGCACGGAGGAAACTTGGTTCACAATGGGTGGTCACCCATCCACGGACCGACCTAGACTAGCACGGCTTAACCTAAAGATCCGCCTGAGTGGCTGTTATTATTTAACCACGAGCTTCTTACTTACAAAACTCCTTAATTACGAGACTTCCTTAATTATAAGGGATTTATTAAAGAAACGTGATTTCATTATTATGATGAACCAATATTAACCATCACTACTTCATAAAAACGTACGAGTACCTGGCCTAACCCTTCGGGAAATAAGGGCTTGATGGATGTATGTTCTAAACCACATTTTTTTGTTTAGTATCAAGACAGCGGCGTATGCCGGAGGTGTCACGACATCGTTCGCTCACCCGCAGCTCAAGACTGAACGTGTGGAGCCGCGCGTGGAGTGCATCCTGCCCGACGACGATGACGTCATCCTCAGCGACGTGCGCTCTATGCCCGCGCCCCCGTCCGCTCCCGCCCCGCCCGCCCCTACCGCCCCTCCCGCGCCGCACGTCCCCACCACGAAGCCCATCGTCCTCAACAACCTGGTCTACATGCCAGCAACACGAGGCGTAGAAGCACCACAAGGCTTAAGAGTTACCGTCGGCAACGCAAGCGGAGCCCCCGTAACAACACCTAAAATAGCGGGCAAAGTCTTACTAAGGCCGTTCGTGCTCCCGTCGACACAAATACCGAAGCTCAAGGTGTCCGCTCCTACACCTACTCCGGCCGTTCCCCAAGCGAGCGCGCCCACACCAGTCGTGCCCGAACAGATCCTGCCGAACGAAGGCACCATCTGCTTAGACAGCGACGACGAGGATACCTCCCCGCCGATATTGGCAACTATGACCTCCACACCCATGACCGTGCACCAAGCACCAGTGCCCGTGTCCCTCACCAGCGCAAAGAACCCAGGAGTCAAGCTGCCACTGCCACCCATGCAGAACCTTTTGCACCTCAACGCTCCGGTCACTCAAAGCCAAACAACAGTAACACAGAAACTGGTGATGCGACACGTCGTAACTCCAAACGGCACTCAAGCCCAGTATGTACTCATACCGTCCGACCAGCTTCCGATGCCATCGCTACCCTCCATTCTAGTAGCACCTAATACAACTCCCTCGCTTCCGCAAATAGTTTCAGTTAGTTCGATCAACAGCGCACCGTCTGAGTCCGTTGTCGCTACTAAGAAACCTGAAGTTAGCAAAACCATGAAAACATCATGCAAACCGGGCGATATCCTCAGAATAACGAAAACGGGAGCAATCGAAGTGATAACTCGTGCCGACTTGCAGGCAAAACCGGCCAAACCAGCTTCTGACCCTATGGATTCAAAGAATTTTGCCATACAGAACCCAAAGACGACTACTCCGAAACCATCCGAAGCACCAACAAAATATACTGCGAGTAATAAATTGAGAAACATTCTTTCAAAACCTAGTAGATTTGAGTCGTTAGACCTAACCAATAACGATTCAACTCCTGAGGTTTTACAACCTAAGCCGACTGGACCGACAACTTTGAAGTCCTCGACTGTTGACTTGACTAACGTAGCACCTGCTGCTAGTAAACAAAAACCGGTCGCTCTAAGAGCGATCGCTCCAAAACCGATCACTCCAAAACCGATCGCTCCAAAACCGATCACTCCAAGACCGATTGCTTCAACACCTACTACTGCGACGTTTGATCTAACCGAGACAAACGACGATGCGTTACCAAAGAAGAATACGTCACAAAGAACTGAAAAGAACGCGAAAGTAGGCGCACGGAAATCACGAGTAATTAGTAATTCGAGCAGCAGTGATGGCTCCCGGGCTGCGAGTCCTGAAAATCCTCTCTCAATCCTAAAGGACGTCGTACAAATAAAAGCCGCGGACTATCCAGACAAGACTTTAACTATGCGATCACACAGAAGTACTACCTCCAACATTTCTGTCCAACACGTCATCTCGAAAGATCCTCCGAAAAAAGATGCAGAAGCAAGCAAAGGGCAATTAAAGTTAACAAGAGTACCAAAGGAACTTGTACCGAAACACATAGATGAAGCAGTAGAGAAACAAATCAAGAAAGATGCTCTTTTGAAGAAAATAACACCTTTACTGTCTAAAAATCAACTGAAGCCAGAAGTGAAAAATCAAGGGAAAAACACGATAAACTTTGACACACTTAGTAGTGCACATACTAGCAAATTTTTGAATAATACCGGCGCTGGCAAATCGACGGACAGTAAAAGTAAATCTGTTCTGAAGTCTTCTGACACCGTGGATCTTACGTAAGTACTGTACTTCAAAGCTGTAGTATATTTTGCGAACTTATAGTTAAACAATAAAAATTATACTTTTATTTGATTGGCTTGTTGGTCTAGTGGTTAGTGAACCTGACTGCTAGGACGGAGGTCGTGGGTTCGATTCCCACACAGGACAACTCTTTGTGCGATGAGTACGATTATTTGTTCTGTATCTGGGTGTATAATTTATCTATAATATGTATGTATTTTGAAATATATAAGTATGTTTATCAGTTGTCTGGTTGCCATAGTACAGGCTCTGCCTAGTTTGGGATCAGATGGCGGTGTGTTGGTTGTCCCAAGATTATTATATTATTATTATATTATATTATACTTTTAAAAATACCAATCTTTATTGCATTTCTTCATTCAGTAAAACTCCCATAATATCCAAAATTAAAAAACCTCCCGACAACTAAAAATACTACTTTTTTATGCTGTTTTATCATGCTTTTTAAATTCGTAGAGAACATAGTGTTTCATGTATTTTATATTTTACAGTAAAATGGTCCCAACCGGGACGACTATCAAGACAAAGAGTGACACGAAAAAGAGGCAGTCGTCTTCTACCGAGGTCGCTCCAGCTAAAAAGAAGAAGCCACCACGTGAGTATTTAAGTGAACATGAAACTGTCACCTGCGCACTTGACCTTTTTAACCGACTTAAAAAAAAGAGGAGGTTTCTCGGTGTGTTCGCGGATAACTTCGTCGTTTTGCTGCATGAGTGAGCGGGGTTCGCGTAGTTGGATAATGGGCCAAACCTATTTGCCAGTGTTTGGCATCGATACGTTAAAAATAAGATTACGAAACTAGGTATCGTAAGGCAAGATTTATATCTATGAGCATAAAGGCCCCTTGGAAACACGTTTCATTTTCCTTTGTGCGTTTTAGCTGCTTGTACATACGTTTCTTGAATCGTAAGCAGCAACGAGCAGCTTAAAGGTGGCCATTATATGGTTACTCGTTAGTCTAGTGGTCGCAAGCGCAACTGTTGAATTCCCAGGCCAGGCAAAGTATTATTAGGTTTTTTCATCAGGAACTTCTCAGTTACAGCCACTGAGTCGGGATTGACTACCGACAGCTCTAATTCAAAGCTATACAAGTTTTCAATACCATGCTTTTTTTTTCACAGCAATGACACTAAAAGACTTCGATTTGGATGATATCGACGATATCATAGAACTGGACTAGCATCCACCACTGAACCATGCCAAACGGAGGGTCAATGGTCGTTTCTCACTGCGAATCACGCCGATACAACGATTTTATTTAAACCTCTGATTCTGGTTTAGAAGTATGTAAGCATGTCATTATATTAATCACAAGCGTACTAAACAAATTGTTGCAAATATTGTCGATAAATGTGGTGTACAAGTTCGATTGTGTAACAAACTTGGATTTGACTAACGATTTGTGACGTAACACCGTCAGCTAAGCTACCATTTAAGGAGAGACAAATAGTATGAGTATGATTAGGTATTAGTGCGAAAAAGATATAGACACTAACGGTAAAGCACCATCTCATTTTTGCACTAAAACAATTTTCTATTAAGGTGGTTGCGTCAGGGTAGCCCGGGAAATTCAAATTTTCTTACGTTTTTTGCAATTTGCAGGTCATTGTGAGGTTGTATGTTGATGAAAAATGAGTCGCGCCAGTAACACGTATGTAGTTACAGAATCACAATCATGAAAATCATCAATATAACCCTGTAAGTCCATATATTCCTATTGAATGACTTTTTCATGACATATTCATTGTAATTCTGTAACTACATACGTGTTACTGGCGCGACTCATTTTTCATCAACATACAACCTACCACTGATCTGCAAATTGCAAAAAACGTAAGAAAATTTGAATTTCGCGGGCTACCCTGACGCAACCACCTTAAGCAGGGCAGCTCCTCAATATTAATCTGATTAGCAATAAAAAAAAAATGATGTTACTGTTTTCGAATAACTACTTAACTTACTTACATAACTTTGTAACGTAATTTGTGCATCAAATAGTTGTTAGCAATAGTGTTGTATTGCTAAATAAAAGTTTTACATCAATGACTGTCACACAATATTTTCTTTGTTTTTCATTATTACTTGATTATATATGTTAAACAAATCCTATGCATGATAAACATTGTTCAAAAACATGTTTTTGTGTTGCTGGAAACACTGCACACAACATAATGTGTGTGCAAAATGTTTTAGAAAAACAAAAACATGTTGCAAGCATCGTATTCGTGTTTATCAAGGATAAGAAGCTTGACACTTGACTGCCATTTACGTGTTTAAAGAGCCGTGTTCAGCTTTACTAAAATAGTATGAACATAAATAGTATTTTGACTTTTTTAGAATTGTTATGTAAGTGTTTCTAATTATTTGAACATGGTCTCTTAGTGTCGTGAAGCGGTAAATGTTAAGAATTATAATAAAAATCATAAAGTTTTGTGATTTCCCACTAAAGTAAGAGTGCTACTTACTTACTTACTACGATTTTCAGTTTTAACTTAAAAGTGATTAAGTACAGTTGTCTGCATTCTGATTGTGATAAATTAATGTTTTTCATTTTAACTGTGAGAACTTTTCGTTTCCTAGATTATTGAAAATGTTTTCAAATAAAGGCAGAGTATAGATATACATAAGTTAGATGTTAGTGTAATTATTATTGCGTAGGATTATCTATTTCGAAATTATCGGATTTAGATTTATTTCTCAACTGAAAATTTCAGTTCAGCTATCTCATATTCAATTTTATTTCATTTCTGTAAATTGATTAAGAATTATTATTTTAAATATGTGCTTTAGTACTTTGCTTTACATATTGAAATACATATTAACCGTTTTGAATAATTATTATAGACCTCTTTGGTCACTTTGGTGTATTGTTTTCAATGTGTGGAGATAAAGCATGAAAATTATTAATGTTAAACATGATTGTGTGTGTTTAATAGAACTTGATTTAATTTAGTGATAATCACATTTTATTTTTAATCTTCCAGCAAAAGGATTGCAATGTTACGTTTTGTATAACTAGATGTAAGCTTACAAATAAATAGAAACAAAACATTAGTGTTTCTATTCACTAATTCATGAAAATAAAAGCCAAATAATTATCGCAACTGTATATTTTCTTACACTTACAACAAAATATATTAAACATTTTTTTTTCTATAATTTATGTATCTTAAACTAGAACATTAAAGCTTCTACATAGATATATTCCAAAAATAATTTCATAATAAACCAATAGCATACTGCCTGACCAGTCGCATATCACGTTGAAACTTAAAATTATATAAATTAATAACTCCCTTTAATCATATAAGATCTTGGATGAACTTAGAACTACATAATTACGTTTTTCAGTGTTAATATTATATTTGTTCGCTAAAGTTAAAATATCTTAATGATACACTAATACATTGCATTGGATTTGTTTGAATCATTATATTGTACTAAAGAATTTGACACTTAGGCCTATTACAGAGCAAGACCTGCGCCGGTCGGGCGTTTCGTTACGTGCGATTTTAAAGACCGGCGCACGTAACAGTGAACGCTACTTATTCTTTATTGCGCACAAAATATAATAAATATTCATATAAATTGCAATAATATAGCTTACTAGCTTCAGCTCGCGGCTTCGTTCGCGTTAATTTAGAATTTGACAATCAATTTGGGTTGTACTTGGCTTGTAATTCAGTCATTATTCGAAAGACCCGTGGCGCCATCTATGAGCATAATAACGTTATTGTTGTCGCGGGAACAGTAATTTTTTTTCGGGGTAAAAGGTACCCTGTGTCCTTTTCTGTAAGTACACCTTACAACGTATATGCAAAATCTCAGGATGGTCGGTTCAGTTGTTTAGGCGTGAAAAGGTACAAACTTACTTTTAAGCAAATACATTATTTTTATTATTTCGCATTTATAATATTAATAAGGATAAGGATGTACAAAGGCGAGCTTAACCCAGAATTGGGTTTTCTTACAGCAAACCAAATTACGATTGCGAAATTTGCTACAAGTCTAGGGATACCGTAACGCCTGACGGCGCCGGTCTCGCTCTGAAATAAGCCTTAAGGTTGGTGATAGCTTCAATCCACTTTTTAGACAGTTAAATATATTTCAAGCACCTAATATAATGAAAAACTTTTATAAAGGGTGTAAAAAGACTTAACGAAGCCGAAAGGCTCTCCCCATCATGCAATAATTTCTAGATCATACCCGGAACCTCCTAGTTACGGAGATATTGGGGGTAAAAGTTCCAACTTTCACAAGTTTTTCCTTTTAACCCATTCACTGCCCAGTACTTCGCGAAATTCGTTCGCGTGCCCACAACCCGTATCCGAGTCGTCGTTATAATAAGCTATAGATGACTTGTATCCATACCCAGAACCCGACTAGCGTGTCCATAGCTACGGATACGGGTTGTGCGAACAAACGAATTTATTGTTCGACCCGTGTGTCGGGTGCTGGGCACTGAAAGGGTTAACTGAGTACGTTTTTAGTGTTTTTTTTTTATTTAAGACACCTTTACGACCCCCGTACTATTCAATCTATCCATCAGCACAATGTTTTGAATACGTTACCATTGATTCCGTGAAAAAAGTCGCTTCCCAGCAATAATGTTTGCGTAAAATTACTTAGTTTGATGTACATAATGCTTGGTTGACGGCTTCGTGAAGAGTCTTGTTACACCATGTATAACAAATAAAACAGCTATGCAAACTAGATATAGGGCATTGAACGTAATAATGCCTAGATTTTTTTTTCTATAGCTTTTCTATCCTCATTCGGAAAGTGTAGACAGCTAATGCGTATTTCTGATACGGGTATTTTCACCAATTTATCTAACACAATCAGCTCACCTTAATCTATTACAAGGATTTCATTGACCTCTCTAGAACGCAGTTTAGATGTGCCGATCTCATTCATTTTCATTGGTAAAATTGGCTCTAAAGCTATAACAAATAGCCATGGATTAAAATTACCACCATTTTAACATAAAACAATAATATATTTGGCTATTTTAAGCTATACATCTATATCTATAGTTAAATAAAATACCGATGAATATATCGAAAACAAGTTTAAGAGATCTGTTACATAATATCCTATGGCGCTATGTGGGGTTACTTCGACAGAGTAAAAAGGAAATTTAACACCATGTTGATAAGGTTGAAAATATCATCATTGGGTTTTTGTAACTGGCAATAAGGCCAACACGCATATCAGTGAACAAACAGTTGACATTGACAACGCCTATAAGTCATCAGGAAGGGTGACCTTCGTATACCTCTGATCTGTGGTTGAATGTACAAATTATTTCAAATATATTTTAAGATTTCATTCAATTTTAGCCCACAATGCTTTGGGATCAAATTAAGTATACATTCCCAATGAATTTTCAACGAAAATGCACCGTATAAGTATTATTACAATAATATCAGATATAAAATACCAATAATCATCTATTTTACAGAAAATCTCTTATGAATACTAATAGTGTTTTGAAGTCAGCGGTCAAATGAAAGTTTGTGAAAAGCTGACACTTTTTGCACATCTCATTTATGGAGCGAAACTAAACGCGTATAAAGTTGCCATTATGCATTTGTTGTGTAGGCTCCATTACTTCCGCGGTTTATTTGATTCGGCACATAGGTTTCATACAATTAGACGTGCTGACAAGTATTAAGAATGTTTTAATAACATGGAAGATGCCTGGATGTATGCACACCAAAGTTAATTTTTGTGAGCAACATGTTACATGGGCATGTCTGTGCCCTGTAGGTGGCAATAGGCTCGCCCCCTATTACATGCGTGATGTTATGTTACATGGACAGCATTATTAGTAACTTTCTATAACTCTTGGGACTTCTACTATATCTTCTTCTTATCCGTTCTTGGCCACTAACTCTTGTAAACGTTGCTCCACAAAAACTAACTTCGTTAACACGCAGACACTTTTCAACACAAGACATTTCGCACATTAAAAATATAGCTGCTAACGTGATAATTTAAATATTTCCAATACTGCCTTTACAATGAGCTTTAAAAATTCATTATTAAACTAACTTTTAAAATTCGAAAAACAGATTTACACACCATACCATTTTTGCAAGTAGTCTAGTAAGAAAGTTAAATTTTGTTTTTTTTTTTTTTTTTTTTACAAAAGTTACCCAAAATGTTGATAACATTGGACTCCTCTTTTTAAATTAATTGTATTCAACGCCCCTTCTCGCTTTAGGCCGCGATCATACCCCATAAGTTTTATTTACACAATATCAACGCGAGTTTTCTCCACACTGCTGATGTCTTGCAGAATTTATAAAGAAAGGTTCATAAACAGAACAGGTAAATTATTTAGCAATGGCACTCGTGGCAGACGTGGCACGCATGCACATGTTAGCTGAATACCAAAGTACATACATAATGTAAGTAAAATGTTTATGATGTTTTCAAATGTTTATTTATAAGATATCCAATTCCTTCATTCAGATCCAGGCATTCTTAAATCCGTTAAATTAATTTCGAGGACTTTTTTGCGAAATCAAAACTAAATATTTTTGCATAATATTTACTGTCACATCATGGATTTCTGCTAAAGCCAGATTCCATAACTTATGTTAAAAGAAACAATGAATGCCATCACTAAACATCACCTGTATCAAACATAAATGCGTAGTCCCCGAGCGGTACGTATGTCCTCACCGCGACTCCACGCTGGCGAGGCGCGACTTGTCGAACGTGCAGATGGCAGCCAGCAGCGAGGAGCGCGCGGCGCACGGGGAGCTGCCTCCGCCCGCCGCGGGGCCGCTACTGTCGGGCTCGTGAGCTGATAGGAATCATTGGGGGTTATTATTAGTCATCATCATAATCTGCCTAGCCTTTCCCAACTATATTGGGGTCGGCTTCCAGTCTAACCGGATGCAGCTGAATACCAGTATTTTACATGGAGCGATTGCCTATCTGACCTCCACAACCCAGTTAGTACTGGGTAATACGATACCCCTTGGTTAGACTGGTTGTCAGACTTTTTGGGTCACTGACTACCTAACGACTGTCAAAGAATTTCAAATGACAGCCGGGACCAACGGCTTAACGTGCTTTCCGACGCACGGAGGAAACTCGGTATGTAATGGGTGGTCACCCATCCACAGACCAACCTAGACAAGCACGGCTTAACCTAAAGATTGACCCGAGCGGCTGTTATTATTTAGCCACGAGCTCCTCAAGCTCGGGGTTATTATATTAGTACTAACATAATATAACTTAATTTCCAGAAAAAAACTTAAGTATAGTTATTTTCACAGTTGATTTACGCCCGCCATCAGCGACCATATTATAACCTGAACAAAGACCGCTGATTTAAAGTTCTGAAATAAAGATGACAGTGATGCTAAATTAGAGGTAAAATAATATTAAAATGAAAATAAGGAATTTAAGGTTACAATTTTTTTTTGTCCGTGCTATTAACCGTTTCTTTTTTTTCTTTCTTTCTTTCTTTATTTGCAAAACATTTTCTAAACAATATTTGTGAAGCCCTGACTCCAGAGCTAGATATTAAATATCTGTATTTCAGGAGTCAGTTTCTTCTTCCTATTAACATGGTGCGTAATATGCAATAATTAAGTGATTAAATTTTTGTTGATAAAAAAAAATATAAACGTGTCGAATGATTAAAAATGATTACTTACAATTAGAATAAGAATTAAAATTAGAATCATTAGCTGATGACAAAAATGACAACAGTTAAAAATTTAAATAATTAGTTAATTAGGTACAAATTATTATGATTCAAATTGTTGATTCACTACAAATGATCTATATGCATACTATTAATTAATAAAATTAAAGAAAAAAAATAAATTAAATTTACAAGTGTTAATTCAAATACAGAAATTAATTAAATAACAGAATAAAATGTAAGCCACAAGCATAGAGATATAGTTATAATATACAATACAAGCAACCTAGCAAAATTACACAATTACAGAAAATACAAAAATGTTGTTGAAATGTAGAACTTACTTATTCGAAAAACTTGGAAAATAAACGTGTGGGTGTGTGACTGTACGTGTATGAGTAGTGTGAGGGTGTGTGTGTGGAGATGTGTGGGGGGATGTGTGTGGGGATATGTGAGGGGGTGTGTGGATGTGTGACAGGATAAGGATTTTGATGTGTCATTTTGTAGGGGTTAACCATAATATGCTTTACGCCCGCTGCAATAGAGTTTCGGTTTTATCGTAATTTTGTGTTAGCAACCAAGTTTTTAGTGTTTGTTTTGTTTCGTGAATTGTGAGGGGATTAATATTAAGCTTCCTGTTTAACTTATTATATAAATAGATGGCCTGGTGGACACGTTGTCGCCTAGCAGACACTGTATGGCATAGAAGAGGTAAACAGATGTCAGGTTTGGTGCGTTTATTTTTATGCTTATCACTAAAAGGTGTGATACTGTGCTGCTTGACTACAACCTGCAGAATGTAGGTTTGCCGTACAGTGAGTACTTTACACATCTCATATAATGTCACTGTAGGGAATAAATAGGGTTTGAAAGTCATGACTTTAAGCAAAGATCTTTGAGCTCTTTCTAGTTGTATAATGAAAGTTTTACATGCACCGCCCCATACCTCAATACAATAGCTCAGCACTGATTCCGCTAGTGCATTGTAAACGCGGCGCAAGGATTCAAAGTCCGCGACATGTCTCAGCTTTTTAAATGCCCATATTAGTTTCCGAATTCGTGTAGAAGTGAGATCAATATGTTGTCGCCAGCTGAGTTTTTCATCCACTAATACACCTAGGTATTTGACATGAGTAACTTTATGTAAAGTCAAGCACGAGCAGTCTCTATCTATATGAGGTGAATTGCATGTATGCAGTTTAATGTGTGTTTGTGATGGTTTGATTTTGGAAAAATGGAATTGTAGGTAAGTGGTTTTTGTTATGTTCAGAGTTAGAATGTTAGCTCTTAGCCAGTGACCAACTTTGTGTAATCCTGATTCGGCGAGCTGTTGAACCTCTTCCCATGTATCCCCATGAAATATTAAAGCTGTGTCATCAGCGTATGTGAAAATTTTACCATTCGTAAGAGTTTGCTGGCACAGGTCATTTATATATACGAGGAAAAGACTGGGGCCAAGTATACTGCCCTGTGGAACGCCGTAGGTTACGGTGGCCTCAGAGCTCACATATTTATCTATTTTGACTTTCTGAGTGCGGTCATAGAGAAAGTCTTTGAATATATTCAAGGCATTTCCGCGAATACCAACCCTCTCCAATTTGTCCACAAGAGCGGGAATAGAAACGGTGTCGAAAGCTTTGGCTAAGTCTAGAAAAATACCTACACATTTTTGTTTTGCATCAAGTTTACGCGTGACATGGTCCACCAATTGACTAACTGCATCTTCAGTTCTCTTTCCCGCCCAAAAACCATATTGGGCGTCTGATAGTATATTGTTGCGTTCTAAGAAGTTTATAAGTCTAATGTTGAGCACCTTTTCCAGAACTTTCGACATCGTTGTGAGAACAGAAATTGGACGATAGTTCCGGACGTTGTCCTTCACCCCACTCTTGTGGACAGGAGTAATAAGGGATTTTTTTAGAACCTTTGGGAAGACACCTTGAGTAAAACAGATCTCAATAATTTTTGTTAGTTGGGGAACCATGACATGTTTCGCCAATTTGAGAAATTTTACCGTTGAAGAGTTCTCTCGTGAAGAGACGATTCTGGCTGCAGGATCAAGTCATGCCTATCATAAAAATGTATTGTCACCAGAACCAAAGGTGTGTGCAAAATTTCAGCTCAATTGGTGGGGTGGAACTGGTTTGAAATTCAGTTGCAAGATTTTACTACAAGGCAAGTTAAATAAAAGCTTATAATAACCGTAAAAGAATATATACACACTAAGTATCGGCACATGTAGCGAGATAATACTCGGTAATGACCACTGGGCGTATCGTTAGTCGAAAACTTGTAGGCTAAAAACAGAAAGTTTCCTATGCGCATGATTCGTTAAAAAATCAGGATTGTAATGATATACCTGGCCATTTACATATTCTGCCTGAAACTAAACAGAATAAGGGATACTTACAAAGAGCTGGTGGTGTCGGCGATGAGGCTGTGCTTGCACTCTGCGACCGCACCGTCTCTGCTAATGATGACGTAGACTTCCATAGGCTGTCGCGTTTTTTCTGCAAATTAATGTACATGAAATAGTTGCACAAAATATAATAAATGGAGCATTGAGTTCCAAGCGTCGAAACTTTTTTTATAAAAGTGCACAGATCGGATCTTACCGCTCTTCGCTTTTGCTTCTTAATTTCTTCTTCGGAGCCAAGTATCTCTTGTATACGGACTTCTCTTTTTGCGCTTCGTACCTGAAACACCAACATAAAATTACGCCTGTAATCCCCGAAGAGTCAGACAGATTCCTAATAGTCATCATCTGCCTAGTTTTTTCCCAACTATGTTGGGGTCGGCTTCCAGTCTAACCGGATGCAGCTGAATACCAGTATTTTACATGGAGCGATTGCCTATCTGATTTACAAGCCAGTTAGTAGTGTTAGTACTGGGTAAAACGATACCCCTTGGTAAGTCTGATTACTTAACGACTGTCCAACTGTCCAGTGACAAAGATCTACAAATGACAGCCGGGACCAACAGCTTTACCAGCTTTCCGAGGCACGGAGGAAACTCGGTATGTAATGGGTGTTCACCCATCCACAGACTAACCTAAGCAAGCACGGCTTAACCTTAAGATCGACCCAAGCGGCTGTTATTATTAATAACCTAATAGTACACCAAACAATTGCTTCTAATTTTTAAGTTCTATGTAATAGGGGGAGTCTATTTCTATCAACCGGGTACAAATCCAGACTCCGTAGCTACTGAGAAATTCCTAACGGAAAAATCAATATCACTACCTACCCGACCTGGGTATCAAACCGATGAAAAAAGCCACCTCAAGACCACATTATTTAGAAAAAAAAATAACAAAATTCTATCCAGCATACCAATTTCTGTTCATGCGTCAGCCGTGCCTCCATATTCGCCACAGCCGCCTTCAATTCTTCCTTCAAGGCGATCGGGAACTTGAGATGCTTGCGTTCGTACGTCGTGCAAGTGAGGCCGTTGAAGGGCGCGCGTACGAAGAATGGATGTTGTAGCAGGTCGTCTATGGATGGGCCGCCGTGCTTGCATGACATTTTTGATAGACACATCCTGAGGACTGACTCTGAAAGAAAAAAACATGTGAGCAATTTACACGTGGTAGAAATGAAACCTTCAAAAATGGCTTCAAGATAAACACTGTATAATGCTTCCTATCTCATTTTCTCCCACATTAAATCTTATGCATTTATGTGTCCGTCTCTTTTTACTGACGCTTTTTCGTTTCATCGACTTTCAAATTACAACGATGCTAAAGAAGTTTTCATTTCAAAAGCCACTCAAACGCCAGCGGGGACTACGGTACCCAGCAATAAAAAATGCTTAACTGCCAAATTGACATTGTTGCCGATTCCCTTGTTCACAAACTAAACTAAATTTAAGTTGAGTGCATTTTTTTCTCTCTATTTCATTATGAAAAGGACAGAAGATAAATATTACTTTAGTCCTGTCAAATTAGTCAGCACCTGACGTAATTTGATGTAATTTTAGTAGTCAACTTTTTAATCACGTCTAAACTTGTGTCCGGCGCTGGTTAATTTGACAGGACTAAACTAAAATTTATCTTCTGTCCTTTTCTTAATGAAATAGAAAGAAAAAGATGCACTGAACTTAAATTTGGTTTAGTTTGTAAACAAGGGAATAGGCACCATTATTGACAATGACATAAAAGTGACACTTGTGACACTCGACAGTTCAAACAAGGTTTAACTGGCGTATTCTCTATTAGAGATTTATCATATTAGCCACAAGAGTCCCGACCGAATTAGCTACTGCCTCCATCCAATGCATTGCTCTGATCTTTATTAAGTTAAAGATAAAACCTTGTGAAGGGCCTACTATTGTGCCTTTTCAGGAACGTGATCTAAAATCTACCCATGCACCATGGGGCTGAACAGTTGAAGCACTGCTACGTATATTGTGTTACGATACAAAAATCCATGAAAGGCTGGCTTTTTGATCCTAACGCAAAAGTAAAATGCGAGTACCATTTTAGTCACATCAGATCACTTGAGTCAAATGGTCCAAATTATAAGAAACAGTCCAACATGAAACCCACCACTTTAGGTCTACTTCAGGCTTTGGATACAGAGACGAAACTTGCAGTTCGAAATGCCTTGGAAAAGCAGTCGTCAGCAAATTCAAAACTGCGGATAGAAAAAAGGAACGAAACATACCTAGATTCTCATCCTGCAGCAACGGTTCACCCTCATAATGATCACAGTAGTAGTTCATCAACGGACACCCGACGGCCATCTCATACAGTGTGCGTCCGAAGCAGTACACATCAATAGCCTCTGCTGTCACCCCTCTCCTTAGCTGCAGGATGTGCGGCCGGTAGAGGCTCGGGACTCCTACTAGGATGTTCTCTATGTCCATTAGGAGGGCGCGCTGGTGTTCTATTGCTATGTTTCCCGGGTGTATGTGGCCTGGAGAATGAAGAATTTGATTAGTTGTTAACCACTAGATTATAGATAAGGCGTAGTCGACGTAGCCTAGCTGCGCGGGGTTCCTATTTCTGTTTGCAGGGTTTAAAGTAACCTAACACTAAGGGGATGCCGGGGTCATAGTTCGTGCACTTCGCCCGCTCACTAGACCTCGCCATCCCCATCGAACCTAACCTGTCCGAGTCGAGGTGCCACAAGTCCCGAGCTCGCTTCGCTCGCTCTTGCTTCCTACGTTCTTCTTACCGTAATGACCGGATAAATAGTTACTTATTTGGTATAATAGACGTCCATTCAGAATATTAGTCGCCGAATTGTTGATTGAGAGGTATGTCAGGAATTGACTTGTTTAAGAATTTGACAAAAGTTCGTTTTTTTTTGGCATACATCATAAGCTGCCGTTTGGAAACTCAGGGATATGTTATCTTTATACATCATATTTTATATCTTATCTTTACATCTTATCTTTGTTAAACTTATCGAAAGTTATCAAATTGTAGTTTGAAAACTAAAGGTCATTTCACAATTTCACCTCTTACAGGAGCATAAGACAAAATATTATAGTAACAAGCATATAAGATATCACAATATTTTATCTATGGCTAATAAATAATTTTGAAGTGTCTGTTTGCAATTAAAAAAAACTGGCCAAGTGCGAGTCGGACTCGCGCACGAAGGGTTCCGTACCATTATCTATACAACATTAGACAAAGGTAAAATACGGTTTACGATTAATAACGTATTAAAAAAAAACTACTTACTAGATCTCGTTCAAACCAATTTTCGGTGGAAGTTTGCAAGGTAATGTACATCATATGTTTTTTTTAGGTTTATCATTCTCTTATTTTAAAAGTTACAGACACACACACACGATTTTACCACTTTGGAAGTGTCTCTCGCGCAAACTATTCAGTTTAGAAAAAAATGATATTAGAACCCTCAATATCATTTTTGAAGACTTATCCATAGATACCCCTTACACGTACCGTTTTTTTTTTTTTTTTTTACGGGTGGGAAATCAAATAACTTCTCTGGGCAGAGCGGAAGGGAGTGTCAGACTTGTACTGACTAAAACCCATCCATGTTCCTTCCTTGCCCTTTGTGTTCCAGAGCCGCGGTATCTCTTTCGAACAGCCCGCAGCCCTGGCAGGCATCGGCCCTTGCGGGCCCTGTTTACTGACATCTCTTTGAGGCGCGCGTGGAACACGAACGCGCCGTCTACACGGCCCGTACACGTACCCTCCGATGCACATCACACGGGTGTGATGAAAAAAAAAATTGACTTTCAGTTCTAAGTATGGCAAAATTTATTGTTTTCTTTTCTATTTTTATGTGAAAATCTTAATTCTGTTCACAGAATACATCTACTTACCAAGTTTCAACAGTATAGTTCTCATAGTTTCGGAAAAAAGTGGCTGTAACATACGGACGGACAGACAGACATGACGAAACCATAAGGGTTCCGTTTTTTGCATTTTGGCTACGGAACCCTAAAAACAGCTTTTTACTGAATGCATACGAGTAGACAGGGAGGAAGGGACACTGACGCGAAAACGGCTACCACGTATACAGTACATTATCCTGAGCCCACAAAGAAACGTTTCATCGATTATTTACAAAAACAGCTATTTCCTACAAAAGTGCAGTACTTACACGGTCAAAATGTATGGAACAGCTGTTTTGTTTTTTTAAATTACCGATGAAAAATTTGTAATACAAAAAATCATTTTAAATATTATAACCAGGCGCGTAGTAGGTACCGCCGTATCAGCCGTATCAATGATACGGGGCCCCCAAGTAACAAGGGCCGCAGATGAAGGAAAAAAATGACAAAATCTTTTGACAACCCCGAATATTCTTCTTGATAAAATTAAAATATAATTTTTCGTTACTTTTCCGTTTTCACCAAAATAAAGGGATACCTAACTGAAAGCCTAATTCCTGTTTTGACAACTAACTGAATGCCTAATGCTCGCGGGTTTTAGGCATTCAGTTAGGTATCCCTTAGTGTTGGTTAAAATGGGCAGAGGCATTGAGTTAGGTGTCACTTAGTGTTGGTGAAAACAGGAATTAAGATACCTAACTGAATGCCTATGCCCGTTTGCATCGAGAAAATATTTGAGGCAATTAAAGAGATATAAAATAACCTTAGAAAGTAATACATACCATGAGGAATCCCTTTTTCATGTAAGAACTTCAACGCTACCAATATCTGATATCCATAGTGCGCCAGCTGTCCCAACGTGAACGGTTTCCTTATCCTAGGGTTGCCATATTTCGCTAAGTGGTTCTTATTATACTCCGTACCATAGAGTATGTCTCTTAGACTTCCAAACTCATGTATCTTCCTAACTACGAATGCTCCCGTTAATAAATTTTGAACAGCTAATACTGGGTCTATGTGGGGGTGCTGAAAATGTAGAAAAAATAATATTATTAAGTTCCCATGTACATTATTATTTCTAAATTCACTTTAAAAAATATGAACTTGAGAGCAGCGGTGGCTCAGTGGTAGCGACCCCGACTTACGAACAGTAAGTCGTGGGTTCGAACCCAGGCAGGCGCATTACTTTGTCTAATTTATTTCATCACCAGTTCTATGAAAAACGGTGAAGGAAAACATCGTGAGGAAACCGGCATGTCCTAGAACCATAAATTCGAAAAAATATGACATCTACCAATCCGCACTGGGCCCGCGTGGATTATAGCCCATTCCCTCTCATAGACAGGAGGCCTGTGTCCCAGCAGTGGGAACATTATAGGCTGAAGATGATGATGATGATGATGATGAAATATGAACTTCACAGTAGTGTAAAGTAAGTAGATTTTATAAAAACAATTTCTTTGAAAAAATGTTGCAGTGTAGACAGAACCATTTGTAACATAACATAACATCACGCCTGTAATCCCCTACTCAGGATTAGCCAGAGGTGTACCTAATACCCACATTTTGTCAATACGTCCCATGTAATGGGGGCGAGCCTATAGCTTTCAACCGGGTACAAATTCAGAGTCCGTGGCTGCAGATTTATAGGGTTTTTTTATCAGGAAAAACTCAATAACACTTTGCCCGATCTGGGAATCGAACCCAGGACCTCATGCTTAGCAGTCGCGCTTACAGCCCCTAAACCAAGAAGGCAGACCATAGGTTTAAAAAAAAAACGTATTTGTTTACATTGGAAACTAAATGACGAACGCAAGATATTACATAGTTTACTTACAGATGAATTTATCAAGCTCTTGAAAGTCGTCTGTAAGTCCTTATCAGTGAGATATCTGTCTGCGCCGTAGCTCTGATATGACAGCATGCAATTTATTCGACTTTTTGTATCTGTTACCTGCAATTATAAAACATTACAAGCATTAGTTTAGTATACAATTTCAATGACGATAAACAATTAAGTTCATCATCTGCCTAGCCTTTTCCAGTTTAACCGGATGCAACTGAATACCAGCATTTTACATGGAGCGACTGCCTATCTGACCTCCACAACCCAGTTAGTACTGGGTAATACGCCACTGACTACCTGTAACAACTGTCAAAGATCTACAAATGACAGCCGGGACCAACGGCTTAACGTGCTTTCCGAGGCACGGATGAAAGTCGGTATGTAAAGTGTGGTCACCTATCCGCAGACTAACCTTGGCAAGCACGGCTTCACCTAAAGATCGACCCGAGCGGCTGTTATAATTAAGCCACGAGCTCCTCTAATGACAAACTAACACTGACGATAAATAATTAAGTTAAAACTAAACATAAATAGATCACGACTTCGCTATGATTTTAAGCATGTATTAATAGAACAGATACCCAACCCATATCGTATTTCAAGTATAGAATAGTATACAAATAAATTAATCCAGAAACACTAGACATCCGCAAGTAGAATTCTGCCAACCTCTTAACGAAAAAGGCGTGATTTAATGTAATCATTTATGGTTAGTAATTAAACGCAAGGACTCAAAAAATGCAAATTTTCGTGTAATCATTTATGGTTAGTAATTAAACGTAAGGACTCAAAAATTGCGAATTTTCCTAACCGAGTATGTATACATACTATACGTAGCTACTCGTACATCAAACATACTGTTTGCCAACAATTTAATCATTCAAATAAATTAAACTTAACGTCTATTTAATGTTACGAACAATTAGTATTATGAATATCTTGATATATCAGTGCTACAACAAAAATTGCTTATCAAATGGACCAAAAATAAACACCTATTATAAATAATATCTTAACACCATTTTATCAGTCATAGTAAAACTAATCGTAACGTAGAAACTAATACATATATATATATATATTTATATTCGTAGTATATATTTATATAGTAATCGTAGTAAATAATCGTATAGTATTTATTGTACATAAAAGAAAATGGACGTAGCCCGCTCATACTTCTGTCTGCAGGGTCCACTCTAATCTAACACGAAGGGGATGGCGATACTTTAGTGGCGAGCGAAGTGAGCTAACTAAGAAACTAACCTGTTCGAGTCGGCGGCGTGCCACAAGTCCCGAGCTCGTTTCGCTCGCTCTTGCTTCCTATGTTCTTGTCACAATGCCTTTTTTTACTATGTTGTGAAGTTTTCGTGTTAATAAGTTTATTAGACGTGCATTTGTTTTTTTGATGTACAGTTAGTATTTTTGACATAATATAATCAATATCTTTGTTGTGACTTTGGAAAAAAATATTAAATTTTATTTCAGATGATGATGATTTATGTACTGATACCGATACTGTTAGCCTGCGTCACCCATCCCACTGCTGGGCAAAGGCCTCTCTCCATGACTTCCAGTTGTTTCGATCCAGGGTTGATTTACATATTGCAGGGATGATTTACGTAGGTAACAATAATAAAAGCCTTTGTCTTTTATAGTCCAGGTGCTTGAACCTTAAGTGCAAAGTAAAAACAAGTACATATGTCTAGTTTATTTTTATCTCTTGCCCGATAAGCCGAACATGGACTTATGATTCACAATAACAATGGACGTCAATGGATTCACACGACATTATCAAGTTTCAATTAATATATTATTTAGTTTAGGAGTTAACCAGAATTAGTGTTGCTCTTTATAGGAAAACCCTAAATGAAATGAGAGTGTGCGACAAAGACAGAGTATCCTATAAAAGTTATAGGTATTTATGGCATAAAAAAAAATATTTCTTAAGAAAATTTTGTAATTGTACAAAATAATTCAAACAATGAAATGGTAAAATTCTGTGTGATTTATTTGTGTTCACATTGTTGTAAAAATTTAAGCATTTTCAGTAAGCAAGGACCGGCAGATCTAGTAGCAGTCAATTCAGTTCGAGCAATCTTTTGATCCATCGTACTTAGGTGTAACTTTATGCTTTCGACGTTTATTTTTTTCAATTTACGTCCTACCTTACGTAATGCCTAGGTTACGGCGCAGAGACGCTTCAAATTAATCAGACAAAATAAAAATACGCGTCGAGTTGAGAACCTCCTCTTTTTTTCCGTAAAAAAAGAAGCGATTACTGTTTACACCGTATGTTTGTGAATTAAACGCCGACCTTTTCCAAGATTTATTCCTATTTAGATTTTTATAGAAAACCAAAAAATTATACTCAAATACAGTGTACATATAATAAGCGCAAGATGTCTCGGGTGGTGTGAGATATACGTTTGAAACTGCAAAAACTTTTGTAACACTTTTGGAAATTCAGAACTTTTTTTTTCTTTTTAAGTTTAGTTCGCCAGTTCCTATAGAAAGTTCATGTTTTTTTTTGCAAATTTCAATAAATCTTAGAACAAAAGGGACAGTCTTGCGTGTATGTTACACTTTGTATACGTATAACTAGACTTCACTGCTTACCTCAGAAGCGTGTTAATCTTTAAGATACATAAACAAAGTATGTCAGTAGGTAAGGTCGTTATTGCAATGTTCTACACAGATTACCTAGTACGTTGCCCCCGTTTAAAAACACACATTTATGCGATTTGCGTTATCAGTCAGTGGCTAGATTTTCGTGTTCAACAAATACTTGATACAATCAAGTAAACAAATACTTGGTTGTAATTTAATATTTATGTCACTAAAATATTTCTTTATTAATTTTTTCTCTTACATTTTAAAAATATGAAAATCGATGGCCCATGGGCATCAGGACTCCAGAGAGAACAACCTTCTCACTACGCGTCCCATATCCAAGAGTACTCTCAGTTAGGAGGCTCTCGTTAGGCAGCTGGATCAAGGGCTTGATTCAGAAAGCGGTACTCCTGGACACGGCTCGTATTGTTAGGAGGTTCCTCTCTCTGGAGCCCTGAGCTCCCTGGAGCCGCCGGTAGCTTCGACCCTGTTCCCGATACCGGTGGGCTACAATTTTTTTTATATTTTAAATGTTTTTTTATACTTTTGTGTTTGAAAATATTTAAAAATATAATAGGTAAGTTAGGAAAATTAATAAAAGAAGATAATTACTTACTAAAAAATAATGTTTCCGTATCCGCCATCCGATATCGGGCAGTGGACCTTTCAGTTCGTATCTGCCGTCGCCCCGCAGCGCGATCGACACCGTCTGAAGAGCTTGTTCTGTAACCAACAATTAAAACTTAGAGCAAAAAATAAAAGATAATCATCACAGCCTATAATTTTCTCAAAGTGGATCAGGTACTCAGGTTGAGAGTAAGTCTAGAGGGAGCCTAGTGCAGGTTGGTCAGTGTCGGAGAGAGAACCGATTTTCCCTGGAGACCACTATTTAATAATAAAAAAATGGTTGACTGAATTATTATCACTGAATTATCATTATTTTGTATAATACATAGATGCGTCACCAGCCGAACGCTTAGGCCGATCGTGCCTCTCTATCGCTTGTTCCGCGCTCACGCTTGCACGCTCGGTTCAGGCGGAGCGTGACAGTTTTTCGTGGGTGCAGCCGGCGTTCATCGATATATAAGACGTTATCACGTCAAAAAAGTTAGTTAACTCTGCTAAGTCGGCGATGATTGAACTCTTCTATTCAAAAATATTTCGCCATGAAAAGATTGCAAATCATTAGAGCTCTTTCGAAGAAATCTGCCCAATTGAATTTCACGATAACATAATACGGGCAATTGAACAATTCTCTAGCAATAGGTACGCAATGTGATTTCAAATACAGCAACGGATCATTTTCAGCCTTGACCAGAAGTGCCAATTTACATTGGCACGATAATGTTACTGAAGGTAAAATAATAATACAAATATCTCTAAGTTTACTCACTTTAGGAGTAGAACAAAGATATGTGTATGACATAAAGAGAGATTTAAAAATATTTTTCCAACAAATGGACGCATTTTCGACAAATTTGCTGCCTGCTTTATTGAAATAATTAAACATAAGACTTAGTAAATAGTGAATGTTTACATACAATATACTGGAGACCTATACACCGGTAATTTAAATACATAGAGAGGTATATTATATAGAGCTCTGCACAAGACCGAGTTGCGATAACGTATGTAGAATTCTCGGTAAAGATCCATTTATAATTAATTATATGCAAAAACATCGCATATCTTTTGTTACATCACCTCTGAAACCTGAAAATAACAATTTGATGTTTTTCAAGGTTTTTTTGCTGTTTGCATTGCCTTAACAACACAATTCAAATTTTGCATAACACAGCATTTAAACATGCAAGATTTTACGCATCATTGGTTATAAATTAATATTTATTAAAATACATTTATTAGATAACTGTAGTCTCCTTGAAAATATTGAATTAATTAGAGTCTATTCACCTCTATTTACACACTTAATTTTATCTTTTTGCTTAAAAATAGGGTTCATCCTTTGATAGTCTAGTTCTTATCATTTTAACTCATTTTAGCACGACGATAATATGCTTTGTATTAGTAAACAATGATATATGAAATCCTTGAAACTTTAAATAATTGGCGGTGTTCAACACTAAACAATGGGGTGTGAATCTTCAGCTCCATGAATGTACAGACGCCAGCACATCAAGGTACTACTATCTGGGCTGCGGGCTGTTCGAAAGAGATACCGCGGCCCTGGAACACAAAGGGCAAGGAAGGAACATGGATGTGTTTTAGTCAGTACAAGTCTGACACTCCCTTCCGCTCTGCCCAGAGCGGGAGAAGTCATTTGATGATTTCCCATCCGTAAAAAAAGAAAAAAAAAGTCACTACTATCTGTCAGATTTCTTTAATAGATTTTCGACTTTTAATGCTAAAGCTCTAGGTACAAGGTTTATTGGGAAAATCTGACAGTTTTGAGTAGCTTGACCTGCAGGCGTCTGTAACTCGATTTTAAATTCCATCTCGAATCTTACGTATAACAACGAACGTACGAACGAACGAACGTGAACGAACGTGTTCGAACGTGTTACGTAAGATACGTAAGATTACCTTCTGAACATTCATACAGAAATTGAAGTTATGTAGGCACTTTGTTGCTTAATGCAGAAAAGTTTTCAAGAATGAGATCCGTTATATAATGCAAGAGCGAGCGAAGCGAGCACGAAAATTGTAGCAACATTCTTCGGATGAATTAATTTCTGTTTGTCCAGTCATTCAGTAAAGAGAATGGGAATAAGTCATGTCAATTCTAATTGTGAAAGCATACAATGCATTAGCGAGCGAAAAGAGCACGGCTTTTTTTGCATTCCGCCTCGGGTAGGTGGGTTTCTCTATATGCTGTGTGAGATTTCCGGGTGAGGTTTGTTCCCCCACAAACACTCTCCCCGCCTACGCTACTAATGACACTCAAAACAATTCACTTTTCATTCAACTTATAAAATCGCTGGTTCAGAGAGATAAAGAGACACATACTTACATAGAAAACTATAAGAAAAATTGACTCAACTATTGCAAAGTAAAACAGATATGTATACAGATTGCATGATAAGAAGTTGTCAAATGTTGTACTGGGCAGTGAATGGGTTAATAAAGTGAATAAAAATTTGGGATTTGGACGCATGAAAACCATTAGCTATTTTAATTATATCATTTCACTCAGGAACTTGAATGTGATGAAGTTTTATACTGTTTACTTACCGTTTAATACTAATTGATATTTACCTGCTATATCCAGTGGGTAGTTGCCAGGGTCCAGGAAACTCCTTACTTGTAATGATAAAGCTAACATCTCATATGACAGCACTTCATTGATATAGTTCTGGAAACAAAAAGCTTTCGTTTATAAACTACTATAACCATACATATAAATAAAGACTTAATGAGACTCTCACAAACCAGCATGGCATTAAAAGGTAAGTACTCAGAATTTATTAAAACAAGGCCGCCCATGATAATATAACTAAATAAATTAATAGTTTGTATTCGGAGGAGTTTGTAAGGCTTCAACCATTCTGTGACTTATGTAATTCTAGTTCTACTCTTTTCCTGAAACTCTCATAAGCATCTTTAAACAAATAAAATAACAGACATCCAAAACAACACTTAAAAGTGGAAAATAACTTGAATCCCGGATGTATGTGGCAAAAGACACCAACTTCACAGAGAAATCGGGAGAAATCATTGAACATACATAAAAAAAAATATATTTACAGCTGACCATGGAATCTCCTCCTTTATTTAAGTCAGTTAAAAATAAGATTTAATTTAATCAGAGGTCTCATTGACAAAAGTTACAGTAAAATTATGAATCATCACTAACAGGAAAATACTGGGAATTCTACTCAGTTGGCAGGAAACTACTCAGCTTGCCTTCCCTAATGACTCATTCATTGACTTTTATGAATTGTCTGCAGGTGCAAAGGAATAATGGGGCCTTAAGATTAGGGTGACTTATGGGTTATTTAAGATTAGGGGAATTTGATAAGGTATCATGGGGCAGAGCAACAGTTTCTGAGCTGGGTCTAGAAGCATGAATTTTGCACAAGTGTTGTGTCATATGACAAAAGACAGCACTTCAAAAGCACTATTGAAAATTCATCCCCTGAAGGGGTTAAAATGGGGGTCAAAGTTTGTATGTATCTTCGGTGGGAACTCCTATCAGGTATAATTACGGAAGAAAAGATTGTCTCTTTAGGTATGAACAATTATAGATTCCCTATTCATAACTCCACCCTTGTCTTCTGAATCATTAAGTAGCTATTAATTAATGATAATGACTAATCCTAATTAATTAGTCAGATTACCATACAAGAAATTGTGTGTGAATGTAAATGGATTAATTATTTTATTATTTTTGTGACAAGGCTAAGAAATATGCATAATTGACAAAAATTACTAATAAATACAGCCTCTTATGATAGCTACATGAATTCCTTTTAAATAAATATCTATGTAAAGTAATATAAACTCTAAACAACATTTACTTACTTAAATAGAAAACAATGGTTATTCATTATTTTCTACTACACTTGGATTGGAAATCATATTTTTTTACCGATGAAGAATATAATTATAATACAACCTTCCATGATTCGATAGCCAAGTAAAAATTTCGAAATTGGAAATCCAATAATTATCTCATTTATATTTAAATATCAAAACCCTACAAACCTGTAAAGCTATTTGTCTTTCAGCAATAAAGGCTGGTTGCATATTTCCAATGAGTTTCTTTGGTGGTAGTGGCAGGTCTATGTTGGCCTGCAGGAGCCCTGCGTGTAGGGCGGCGAAGTCCCGGTATCGACGAGATACATTCCATTTGTTTTCCTTTAAGAAACCTCGCTGTACGCGTAAAAAGTATTCCTGGAACATTCCACAATTTCAGAGTGTGTTATGGGTTAAGAGATATCAATTGTATGAATGGGTAAACTCATTACGCTGATATAATGAAAGCGGCCGATAAATCAAAAGGCAGACTGCTTTTAAATAAGTTTACGATTTCTTAAAAAAAAACCAGATCTACATATCAATACATTTAAGATGAAGAAGTAAAAGGTCTCCGCAACAGACCGTAAGGTGTTTCGAAACAAAAAATATCACTTACTGTGTGTTTGTTAATGTTTTGTGCATTTTCCACTATGCAGCTAAGCTTTTCTGTGTCGTCTATTAAGGCTTTTGTATGCGATGTTTTTTCGAATATAGCCATTGCACCAGGTATTTAAAATTCATTGATCGATATTAGAACATGACAAACACCCCTAAAAATTTTGTTATCACTAATGAAAAGAAAACTCGAGTCGTATCAATCACACAATTTAGTGAGGAACGTTCCAAGATTTTTTATTTACAATTTTGTATCCACTCTTTCCACATTCTAAAATATATGACCAAGAACTATAATAATGCTAAATATATAAATAAAAACTTTTGGTACGGAATGAATTTCCTTTTTTGACAGTGATGTAGTGTCAATTTGTGTTTGACAGACGCGGTCCAGCTCATAGATGTTGGAATTTTCTGGCGTAGAAATCATTTCCTCAAGTTCGTTCAATATTCATCAGCATAATCTTGAAATAAAAAATTGATGTATGCCTAAACCCTTTTTTTTTTTACGGATGGGAAATCATCTAATGACTTCTCCCGCTCAGGGAGAGGCAGAGCGGAAGGGAGTGTCAGACTTGTACTGACTAAAACCCATCCATGTTCCTTCCTTGCCCTTAGTGTTCCAGGGCCGCGGTATCTCTTTCGAACAGCCCGCAGCCCTGGCAGGCATCGGCCCTTGCGGGCCCCTCCCTATTTGCTGACATCTCGTTGAGGCGCGCGTGGAACACGAACGCGCCGTCAACACGGCCTGTCGTCAAAAGACGGACGGACGGCGAGCTAGCTCATTACTCACCGTCCACAGGTCCGCGTCTACGGTGGCCGGAACCGGAAGCCACCACGTATGTATGCCAAAACCCTCAAAATGTTTCAATTACTAAAATGATTTTTTGTCGCAAATAAATTAATTAATTGATTAATTAATTAATGATTGCCATTAAAAGTTGTTTTAGCAATCAGCTGATCCACGTAGTCATTTGATATTTTGAATATGACGCTGAAACGTAAGAAGGCGGAAATAAGCATTCACAGAGCTAGCTAAGAAAAGCAAATGTTTGTCAATAAATATATCATTTTTATCCTTTTTAATAATGATGTTATGGAGAGTATATTTTAGTAAATAGGTTTACTATTTTTTTAGTTTTTGAATTCCAGAAGACGATTTTGTCTTTTATATTGATTATTTCCGTTTCAGTTTTTTCTCTGAAATCTGATCCATTCAATTTTATTTCAACACACTGAATAGTGTATGTGCTAATCAAATAGAATAATCTTTAAGACATTAATTTACTTGCAGTTTCAAGGCATTTATTGAGATTTGAAATATGTGAAACATACTAGAAAATGCGCATAATTGATATTTTTCATTTAAATTACCAAAAATATCTAAATCTTTGAGTTTCAAAACGCACATTCTACTGCGGACATAACCATAGACAGCGATCGAATAAGTCACTTCCTGTTCTACCGCAACGAGTCGCGAGCGGAGAACTTCGACTACCTTGGGCCTCTTTATTCGTCTGCCATAGTTATAAGAATTAGTGAAAAATGTCTCTCATCTCAGCCCGTATTGCCGGCTCAGTAGCCAGGCGTTTACCCAATGCCGCTTCGCAGGTAATTATCATTTAAATCAAGAACATGGAGTGTGTGTTAAGTTGTAACATGAAAATTCTGCCCGGTTATCACGTCTCGCGGAATCTCCACGGGATAAGAATCATTGATGATTTACTCATAATTACTGATCTTTGTCTAGTTATGTATCTGTAAGTTTCCATAAATGACTATTCTAGATAATATTTTCATAAAGACTGCTTATTACATTACTCTGTTGTGTATGATCAGTGTTATGTAATACAGGGCGATTCGATTTTCAGGTCTCCGGAAACATGAAATAAGTGAAATAAAGTAGAAAATGTTTAGTGAAAATCGGAAAGGAGTGTATCTGTGTCGGTTTAGTGTGTAAATGTAACGTGAAATATGTTGATCTTGGTTATGTGTGTCGGCAGGTATCGAAGGTCGCGGGTGTTGCGGCTCCCGCCGTGACGGTTGCTGCCCGCAACTTCCATGTGTCTCCCACCCAGAAAGCCGCCGAAATCTCCACTATCTTGGAGGAAAGGATCCTGGGTGCCGCTCCCAAGGTTAGTTTAAAGTGTTACATAAACATGCTCTTATCAATTAGTATCAGTACTTGGGTAAAGAGAGGGCGCTGATTTAGTCTATCTGACATAATAAGATGTCACACTGCGGATGATATTGATCCATGACCTATTTCAGCTATGCAGTTCATTCACACTTGGTGCATATCCTGAACAACCTTATTGCCAATGAGAAAATTAATGAACTACCCTAAATGAAAACTGTTTATTTATCTAATTCTTATTTGGGAGATTAATTAAAATTCATTTCCCAAATATGGATTAGATCTGGTGATCTTTAGGGCAACAAATCTATTTTTGACTAACATTTTTTTTCTAGAACTGTGTCTTGAACTGTGGATTATAACTAAGTATGCTAAACTGCAATGGTGTGAATTATTCCTTTGGTTTAGCTGTTTTCCAGTCATTTCACACAATTTAAAAGAAAATTATAATTTTAGTGATTTAAATTTAAGTGACCTGAACTCTAACCTCCATGGCTAGACTCCATAAACATGCATTCCTAATTTAAAGATTCTTACAATTTTTATTTCTTTTTGTGTTTCAAATAGGCTGACTTGGAAGAGACTGGCCGTGTATTGAGCATTGGAGATGGTATCGCCCGTGTCTATGGTCTTAAGAACATCCAGGCTGAGGAGATGGTGGAATTCTCCTCAGGTCTTAAGGTTTGTATCTTTTTATTGGTTATTATCAAAAAAAAAATTGTGTAGGAAATCTGCTGGAAATGTTCAGTCTTTAGATCTCATATTCTAAGCAGTTATGACTTTAATAGTTGATAACAAAGATGAAATCTTCTTGCCAGATTAAAATCAATATTCAGTTTCGTTTTTCAGTTATGTAATTGGTTTTTAGACTAATATTTTACATATAGTTTTAAGATGAGCTGGCTATCACAAATTCTAAAGATCTGTATTGAAATTATTGTAAAGAGATTGAATGGCACATTTACATTGGAATTTACTATGCAAACACAAAAATTTTCTTATTTTTATCATATATATTATCATTAAATTCTGCTATCACATTTATAATAAACATAATGGGATTGGCTTTCAGTCTAAGCAGATGCCACTGGAGATAAGTTTTGCCATAGCATTAATGCCATCTAAAACATCTTTGTTTCTGGGCTGCTTTCAATTTTTCTAGGTTTTGCCTATTTGTAAACTCCATGGGCACTCTTTAAAATCAAAATATTATTACAAAATCTTGGTTACATCATTCGGCATGCAGCTTAGTGTCTCCACATATTGTTTCACCATTTGACTCCAATGTCGAGCATTATCGTTATGTCAAAAAATATCTTCACAAATCTATGTCCAAATTTGCTAAACCAATGCACAAAAATTCATCCATACTCATCTCCACTTCAACAGGGTATGGCCCTTAACTTGGAGCCCGACAACGTGGGTGTGGTAGTATTCGGTAACGACAAGCTGATCAAGGAAGGAGACATCGTCAAGCGTACCGGCGCTATCGTGGACGTGCCTGTCGGCGAACAGCTGTTGGGTCGCGTAGTAGACGCCCTGGGTAACGCCATCGACGGCAAGGGGCCGCTGAACACCAAGACCCGTATGCGAGTGGGTATCAAGGCTCCTGGTATCATCCCACGTGTGTCTGTGCGCGAGCCTATGCAGACTGGTGAGTTGATATATAAACTTAAGGTGACACTTGTCAACATCTTTTCTATAGAAATTTCGGGAGGGTATTACTCCATTGTTTGACACTGTACATCTAAAGTTAAACATGATATCATTTTGTGTCATTATTAATTTTGTCTGTGCGGAAACAGAATAGTAAAATAAAAAGCCATTTAAAAGTTACGAGCTACCAAAGATTCATTTTTATTGCCAATTTTAAAGCAACTTTCGGCGTAAATTAGTAATAAAAGAAGTGTCAAATTTCTCAAACTAAGTCGGTACCGACAAAGCAAGCACAATTATCGAAAAATTCAATAAATTTTATTTGTAATTGATTTATGCAGTTGTTTTTTCAGAAAACTCGATTTTCCAAAGGCCTTTTTAGGTATTTTTACGCGCGCCTTTTTCTATGAATTATCGTGAATCTCACTGTCGGGCACGATGTCAGGTGAGACAGCGTGCTTTTTGGCCACGCCCACCAGTGGTTCGAGCCCGCGATTTGTGCTACCTTAAAGATTTTAGATATAAGATCACACATTACTCAACAATTATTACTATCTCCAACAATTATTTCTAAGTTGTGTTAATGTTTTGATTACATAATTGGTCACATGGAAATGACTAAAAAACAATATTTGTAAACTAATTTGAAACTCAGTCACAAGTTTGTAAACTACTTTAAAATGTGCATATTTTTCTACATTATCTAACATTTTCACGATAAAAAGTGATAGAATAAAAAATTATATCCAAAAACTCAAATACTCCACACAGGTATCAAGGCCGTCGACTCCCTGGTACCCATCGGTCGTGGACAACGTGAGCTGATCATTGGAGATCGCCAGACCGGCAAGACTGCCCTGGCCATCGACACCATCATCAACCAGCAGCGTTTCAACAAGGGAGACGATGAGAAGAAGAAGCTGTACTGCATCTACGTCGCCATCGGACAGAAGAGGTCCACTGTCGCCCAGATCGTGAAGAGGTTGACTGATGCTGGTAAGAATTGGTTTTAATAAGTATTTGTAACTGGATTTGCACTCATTGTATGTAAAATGTGTACTTACTCTTAGCCAACAATCACAGAAAGCACAAAGAACTTGTAAAATCAAAGCATTTCAAAAGTAACTAATACTTTCCTGTTTTGGGTATAGAGACTCTTTCACTTCTTTACTTTTGTATATGCTAAGGTGAAAACTTAGTTCTTGCAACATTTTGAGTACAGATATTACTATTGCTGAGTATTGCCTTTGGTCTCTTGTGCAAATCCTCGCTAACCTGTACTTATTGCTTTCAAGTTTTTCATGCAATCTCTTCTACTTGTATGATTCAAGGATGTCTATTTTGTAAATTGGTATGTACCATTTTTTTATTTTAAACTTCTTCATACCCACCCATAATTTTTCTTACATAATCAGCACCAACAAAAGTGTCTTAATAATCATCACTGCCTCACCCAGGTGCCATCGGCTACACCATCATCGTATCTGCCACGGCCTCCGACGCCGCCCCCCTGCAGTACCTCGCCCCCTACTCGGGCTGCGCCATGGGAGAGTTCTTCCGTGACAACGGCAAGCATGCTTTGATCATCTACGACGATTTGTCCAAGCAGGCTGTTGCCTACCGTCAGGTATGGATGAAACTGGTTTTTTTAAAGACACTCATGAATATGGACTCAAGTAACAAAAAAGAAGACCAATAATCACCACAGTGCTCGTATTCTGACAGAACAAGAAGTTGACTTTGTCTTATTCTGTTTGGAAAAAAAAACAGGAGAAAATATACAACTCATATCGCGTTCGACATCGCGAATGATTCCGATCTCAATCAGTGTAAACTTCTCAATCCCATGATTTTATTATCAGCTACCACCAAGGATCATAATTTCGAAGTCGAAGTTAAGTCTTATTTGACTGGCGAAATGTCGAAACAAAATCCTAACTCTAACCAAATTGAACCAGATTGAAAATCTGCAACTTATCAATTAATCCTGTCTGTGTAGATGTCTCTGCTGCTGCGTCGTCCTCCGGGTCGTGAGGCCTATCCTGGTGATGTGTTCTACCTCCACTCTCGTCTGCTCGAGCGTGCCGCTAAGATGTAAGTAACTATTAATAAAACTTAAACTATTCTACATTGAAGACATTAGTAGCACTTGAATATTTACAAGAGAATTGGTTTTTCAATGAAAAACCAATTCTCTCAAACCAAAGTACTTAACCGGTAAGAAATAGTTTTGATATTCCAGATGTAGTAATCATTATTATTTTCACTTTTAGAGCAATGTCTACTCGTAAATCAAACTCATATTCAAAAATCTTAAATAATCATCTGAACTTTAACACCGCCGAATTTACGCCAAATAAGGTCACACAAATATGCCAAACCTATCAAAGTACGATTCCAATTGTCTCCACCTCAGGTCCGACAAGATGGGCGGTGGTTCCCTGACCGCTCTGCCCGTCATTGAGACCCAGGCCGGTGATGTGTCCGCTTACATTCCCACCAACGTGATCTCCATCACTGACGGCCAGATCTTCTTGGAGACTGAGCTCTTCTACAAGGGTATCCGTCCCGCCATCAACGTCGGTCTGTCTGTGTCCCGTGTAGGATCTGCTGCCCAGACCAAGGCCATGAAGCAGGTTTGTGACTTATGCGACCTTTCTAAAGTTAATGATTTGATAGATAATGTTTTAGGCGCCTTTCGCAGCTATTCTAGGCTCCATTCTTAGGAGTTTGTTCAACACAAACGCGGCGTTGGTTTCGTAACATGTTCGTTCAACCAAGAAAAGCCTAGATGTGAAGTTACCCTCCAGAATCTTAAAAGTCCAGCTTGAGTTATTTAGGTATATCAAATACACATGGTCAAAAACCAGATGAAAATTAAAACTCAAAAGTTGTAAGTTATCTCACCAGTTTTAAAATATTGACGTGTGAAAATGTCTTCGAAAGACATACATATCTGTAAAACATTGTTTCATTATCTGCTTAACAATCATTTCTCTGTACCAGGTGGCTGGTTCCATGAAGCTGGAGTTGGCCCAGTACCGTGAGGTCGCCGCGTTCGCGCAGTTCGGCTCTGACTTGGATGCCGCTACCCAGCAGCTACTGAACCGTGGTATGCGTCTGACCGAGCTGTTGAAGCAGGGACAGTACGTGCCCATGGCCATTGAGGAACAGGTAATGTAAACAGCTATTTTTAGAAAGCAACAATTTACAACAGCGCCACAGACAGCACATTGTCAATTTCCATTTCTGTTAAAAATAAAAAAAATTAGATCTGTTCCTCCAGTTGCCAATTAGAAGGTAGAATCACACATTTTAATTTTAATTTCTTCCACAGGTTGCTATTATCTACTGTGGTGTCCGTGGTCATCTCGACAAACTTGACCCCGCAAAGATCACCGCTTTCGAGAAGGACTTCACCCAGCACATCAAAACCGGCCACCAGGCCCTGCTGGCCACCATCGCCAAGGACGGTCAGATCACGCCAGAGTCTGATGCCTCACTGAAGAAGATCGTCACTGACTTCCTTGCTACCTTCACCTCTAAGTCGGGTTAAAAGTCTAGCTTTTACGAACACAGACTTTGACAAGAGATTGTGAGTCGCATTTAGGACTCGTCAACTAATCCCTTCATAGGCAATCTCATGTCAAACACCGCTGTATGTTAACGGCTCGCTCGTGGAAGCATTCCCATCAGCTCTTGTTTCGTAAAACCTGGGGGTGCTTCCACCAGTAGCCTAGTAGTTGTCATTCGTATGGACTGTATTGAATGTTGATACAATCATGGAATGTATTTATCTTGAACGTAAGGAGTGGTTATACATGATTAAATATCGTACAAAAAAAATGTTTTTATTTTTACTAGCGTGCCCTGTCCCACTCCGGGGCAAAGGCCTCCCTCTACTCCTTCCACCTCTCAAAATTTGTATTACGCTTTATTATTTTATCCCGATGCATTAACCATCCTATTCGCCACGTCTGAAATAGCATGGTTTCGTTAAAGTCTCGATAATGAAAATAGAGCGGAATGCTATCGTTGTTACGGTCGGCAGCACGCTGTTTCGCTTCTGGAAAGTGACAGTTTTGAGCGACAGAAAAGGAAGATCAGGCGCAACCCTTACTGTGCGTGATATTTTGGAAAGGCTTCGTTCTTTCAAGGAATAACATTATGGTATTGCTACATTGTTATTTCTTTTACTTTTGATCCAGCACAAAAAGTAAATTTTGTTGCGTATCAGGCTTGGAATAAGGAAAAAACCAGCCAAGTGCAGGTCGGACTCGCGTGTGAAGGGTTCCGTACCATCGTAGTAGGAAAGCCCCCCTTTAATTTTATTTTTGTTATAGCGGTAACAGTACATTCTGTAAAAAAATCCACTGTACCTACATCATGAGATACAGCCTGCTCACACACAGACGGACAGCAGAGGCTTAATCGTAGTCCTAAACGGCACCCGGTGCAATTGGTGTAACCCAGACTATGTTCCATATGTTGGACGGAGTGTCAGAGTGCCCCAATACCCCAGAAGTGTCCGACGCCGAGGACCTAAAAAATGTCACTAATAACGCGAGTGGCGTGGTCACCTACTGGGCAGAAGAGACGGCAAAAGTAGGTGTGAGGCAACTAGTAGAATACTTAAACCAAAGTGTGAGGGAAGCGATGCATCCGTCATCCCTCACACCTCTCTCACAGACAAAGCTATTATTGCCAGTGAGGAAGTTTGGTGACGTTCAGGATTCTCTTAAAAATCCAGTCTTACAACCATACATATATCTGTGCTTTAAACAGAAACTCAGAATAAATATCTTTAAAAAATGGGATCGTCACGTACAGGGTAGGAGGTGGATTTATTTGTTTGACAACATGGGTCTACGTTTAACTGTAGCGTGGCTGGCCCACCGCGGCATAGTCGTGGGTTAATATTCGTGTATAGCGTGTGCCACGTGCACGGCGTGCATGGACAGCGTTGAGCTACGTGAGCGCCTTAATCGTGCAAGCCACGAATGTATAGACGCCAGCATATCAAGCTACTACATTCTGTCAGATTTCTTTAATTGATTTTCAACTTTATCGCTAAAGCATTAGGTTCAAGGTTGATTGCGAAAATCTGACAGTTTCGGATAGCTTGACCTTCTGGCGACTGTACTAATGACGTCAATTGATGCATAGCGTGACCGTGGTTTGCAGTAGACACAATCGCATACATTTTCTTGCAAAGCGAAGCTTAAGTTTAACACACGTGCGAAGCCTATCAGTGCGCCGCCGTGAGTATGCGCCTTAAATAAAAGGTAAAACTTATACACAAAAAATAAAATAAAAATGTAGATCCCCAACATAAAAATAGTTTTTACTTGCTTCGAAATCAGATTCATCGTTTCTGGACGACATAATCAATATCATTTTGACATTGACAGATATTCACGCATGTCGTGCAGGTTGTCGCATTGTTTCTCTTTCTTCCCGGTTATTTTCCTAATTTTCGGGTTCCAGGGTTAAAACTCTTTTACATCTATTAAATATATAGTAAAAGTTAATCTTACCACCCATTATTTAGTTATCCTTTATTCTAGCTTGAGAATTTGTGATATTAAATGGAGTTCTTTGAGAAAGCGCATGTTTCAAAGAAGAAACCTTCGAAAAAAGAAAACAAATCTGATGATGCAGTAAAGAAACAACTGAAGCAAATGCTATACGGTTATAAGAGAAGTGACAATGAGCTTATCAGGCACAGTGGAAACTCCAGTAACGATATAGTTGAGGCTCACCGGCGCTTAGATGATTTTGAGTCTGACCTAAGTCTTTCAGATATAGAACTCGCAAACTCTGAAGGTGAAGGAGATACTAATCGGGCAACAACTTCTAAAACTGTAGGAAATAGTTCAGCTAGTAGTGCTGATGTAAATCTATCTAGTTTATCAGAAATTAACACAGACACCGATGATAACATAGAAGAAATTAATTTGGAGGATTCTGATGTACACGAATCCATATCTGAATGTACAGAAAACGATGAATCTTTATTGCAACATATTGTCTCTAGTGAAGATTTAGGCACAAGTGGAGATGACAATATGACATATTCAGACATAGAGGAGATAACATCAGAAGCAAGCTGTAATGACACAGAATGTGACACTTTCGATGCTGATGGAGCATTAGCATCTAAGATATTTGATCAACTTTCTAGGCATCAAAACAAACTAAGCTTAGAGAGTAAGAAAAGAAAAGTAGATGAAGAGCCAAAGAAAAGTAAATCTAAGAAGAAAGAGAAAAAGCCATTTAAAACAAAACAAAGTGTTGATGATGTTATAAAAATAGAAAAACTAACAATCAATAATAGTGATAATGATGAAACAAATATGTCTGAGGGTAACAGTTTACTGAATATTAAGTATTCTTCAAAACAGAAGCTAAACCAAGAACCATCTTCATTTATATCAATAACTGTAAAGGACATGCCGACACAGAGGCTCAGCGACCTCTTAGAGGACTACAAGCATCCTACAGTAAGACAAAAACATGATACTGTCCCCACTTTAAGTTATACCGAATTCTTACCAGAATCAGAAATGGTATTAGGAGATGTAGACAGTTTAGTTCCAGAATTAGGTGATGATAACAATATTGAGGACTTAGATGATAACGAAAATGAAATTGAGGAGATAGACTCTGACAATTCAGAGATAATTGATGAAATTGCTGGAATGGCTGCTTCAATAACAAACAATGGAAGCACATACATGCCTCAAGAAGAAACTACTACAGACCAAGACAACACAATACTGTCAGACACAGAAAGAGAACTGTCTACTGAGGAAGAAGTAATGAAGCCTGTTAAAGTGTATCAGGGGAAAAATTGTTACATCTTTGTGCTAAAACATCCATCGGAGCTCTACCTCAATGGCAAAGTAAGAGTTAAACCCATAGCAGGCACAGTAGAGGTTTATGGGCATATCCTGAAGGATGACGTTTACTTGTATGCCCCAAATAATAATTTTGCTCAATGTTTTAAGACTATTGAAAGTCCCAATAGTGATTATGGATTATTTAGAAAATTGACTTTGGAAGGATTGCAAGTGCGTGAAGCTGAAGAAATTGTCACCACAATGGGGAATTTTGACGGTATAATACGTTTGTCAAAATTGAATGATGTAAGGATGGATTTTGTTGAAAGCAATGTTTTTACAGACCTGTTCAAAAAGTGTCATCAGTCTCATGGTGGTCTTAGAAAGGCTTCCGCTGATCTTGGTTGCACCCTTACTTTGAAGAAACCTTGGAGGTACTTTGAAGAAAATGACTGTTGGGATCACGCCGTTAGCTGTGGGCTTGGTATGTTAACACAATTTATAATTATTAATTGTTTTTTTTTATTTGAAAGTGTACTTATATAGCCCTTACAAAATATTTTATATGAACAAATCCATATTATACATTCCAGAAAAGAGCAGCCGAGGTATTGTGTGCGGTGGCAAAGGACTGGGCAAATCGACATTCCTCCGATACTACGTAAACAGGCTGCTTGCCAATGGACCAGTTCTTGTTATAGACTTAGACCCAGGACAAGCTGAGTTCACTGTAGCAGGCAATGTGTCCGCCACAGTAGTCACTTCGCCACTGCTCGGCCCTAACTACACGCATTTAAAAACGCCAGAAATGTAAGTATGAACTTCATTAAGAAAACTTACACTGTCACTTACGGGATATCTTCCGTGACTTTCAATAATTGTGAGGCCCTGATTCCGCGGTCATGGCGCTTGCAACAGCGGAGCAATATCGGGAGCTCACAATAATTGAAAATCACAAAAGATATCCCATAAGTGACAGTGTAAGTTTAAAACAGTTCATTAAGAAAAGTAATAGAAAAAGCCCATCCAGAGTCCTGACGTAAATGTGATAAGTACATCGAGCCTTAGAAGAAGATTGGCTCGCAGCTGTGAATGAGTGCGAAAAAAGACTTCAGTAGCATAGTATAATCTACTGGGACACCTTCGCACTGCGTCACCACAATTTTTTTTAACTAGCCTGTTGTAGTGTCCCATTGCTGGGTAAAGGTGTCCACTTTTTCTCCTTCAAAACCTGTGAGATATCTGGCCATATTCGCCTCGCAAACTAGATCAGATGGTCACACCACCTGCGCCGCGGTCTACCTCGACGGCGATTTCCTCCGACAGGCGTCTAGTGGGTGACGATCGTTGCTCATCTCTCCGGGCGCATTCGTGCTACGTGGCTAACCCACTTCCACTTCAGCTTGGCTGTTTTTTCTCCAACATTTGCAACTTAAGTAATGGAGCGCATATTGCAACACTTGCCCGTCTACCTCGAACCCACTTTTCGTGCTGTTGTTCATGACCTGGGTTTTGGATCTGTTCGTAGAAAGTCTAACCTCAAGACTTGTTGTGCTAAGATCTTGGAGCATTTCTTGAAGTTCTGAAGCTGATGTGGAGAATAACACAATGTCATCAGCAAATCGGAAGTTTGTTAGCTGATGGCCGCTAACATTTACTCCTCATGAGTGTTATGAATCAGACAATTTGTTAAAAACCTCCTGCAATGCACTTGTGAACAGTTTTGGTGAGAATGGGTCGTCTTGTTTGACACCTTTTTTTTTAAGTGGAAATAAGGACTAGAAATATATAACTTGATGTTGGCAAAGCTGTTTCGATAGATGGTGCCAATGAGGTCAATGTAGGTGTGCATTACGTTTTGGGACTCCAAGGCATTAATAACCGACTAATGGCCAATAGTGTCGAATACCTTGGCATAGTCCACAAAGGCTAGGCAAAGTGGTTTGTTGAATTCGCAGAACTTTTCTATCACTTGGTTGATAGTATAGAGATGATGGGTTGTGGACGAAATCCAGCTTGTTCGGGAGTTTGCTAAGGTCAAGGGTAGGAATGATACGGTTTTCTATTATTTTATTTATTCATCGTGATTCCCTGTTAAGCATTTCTCAACGTGGTGTTATTTAGAAAAGCTGACTTGATCATGTTGGTATTACTAACTCTTATGTCTTTTCTTATTACCACTATACCTTACAGTACACTATACCTAACAGCGTCGCACTGCTGTGGATCAAAGACAGTCTCTTTTTTGCCAAACACCAGATCCCAGTATCCCGTATATAGCCTTAAGACTTAAGCTATTGATACCAACAGTGACATATTAGCGGTCTAATTCGCATGTTTAGGCATTCTGTATGTCCAAGTATAATTTCAAATGACTTCCGAATTTACAGAGTTAGTTCAACTTATAGGCGGTTTGTTATATTTAATTAAAAGACACCTCCCAAAAATTGTCTGTAAAGCGTTAACCTTTTAACGCCATTGTCACATATACGTGACAAGCAATCCCGTACACTGTACGCCCAACGACACAAATATGTGACAAAATGGTACCTAGGTAAAATTGTGGCTTGGCGTGGAGGGCATGCGCGTGCGTTTGTGCTCTGCGTTCAAAAGGTTCATATAACTTCTAAGTTTCATAGTATTATATTTTATATGGAAAACTAACCAACCTCTTTCATTCCAGAACATTGAATATTGGCATGATCAACACAATGGACAACGCCAACCGCTACGTGGCCGCAATTTCAGAAGTCCTCGCGTACTGTCGCTCCAACCAGGCATACAGCTCAATGCCTTGGATCATCAACACCATGGGCATGTGCACGCAAATGGGGCTCAAGTTCATCCTGCTAACCATCATACATGCACAACCAACCGTCTTGATACAGATAGACACCGACAACGCCAAAAAACGCTTCGAATGCTTGTTTAACTCTAAAGTTGTTAAAAATAAGTATCAGAATTTCAAGAATGACCGCTTCTTCAGAGGAGTTGCGCTACCCAATTTGGATTACACGTTCATTTTGACGCAGACTCCGGCAGGTTCAGATAAACATAATACTGCGATACCGCCGAAAGATCAGAGATATTTGAACTATTTGGCGTATTTCGGTGAACTGATGAACATTTACAAAGGAGTACAGTTATTGGCGATTGTGCCTTACGAGTGAGTATCACCTTGTTATTAAAACGTTAAGAAAAAAAAAATTACAACTAATTTCCACGCTACCTTGGTTGTTTTATAGCTATATACTCATAAGTGCATACCTAAGTTATGTAGGTAAAAAGGCGAAAGCAGTACCTAAGTACTCCTGCTCCTACGGCTGTGTCGAGCGAGCCCAAAGTACCTCCTTATTTTCTTCCTTCTGAGATGAGGTTTCATAGAGTAGTGAATTATAGTCCCTACTGAAGTTTGGTGTGCGTCAGGATTGCTCCGCCAAGTTATCAAATCAGAAAATGGTTTCAGCCAAAAATTTGTCGATATTTGTCAAAATCGAAAGAAACAAACCCCGTATTTGTCAAAGCAGAAATAAAGAAGTTATAAGCGTTTTAAGTTGGCCGCGCAATCCTGACGTCAAGGACTGCGCGGCCACGGAGATCTCAGCAACTACTTGGGATAGAGAAATAATTCCTTTTGTCAACTCAAGTCTGTATTTGTCAAGATTTGTCGAAAAATGAATCAAAGCTCTATATCAATATTATAATTAAATATTCGCCTTGAAAGTCATGGCCGCGCAGTCCTTGATTTGCTATTTTGTTTTTAGTATTTTTTTTATTAAAATTGAAGACTTCATATAGTATAGGAGTTAAAAGGAGAAAGGTCTTAATTTGTCGAAACTGACAAAAGCTTTAAAATACGACTAAAGTGTAATTAAACAGACGAAATCAATTTAAAACACAAAACTCGTGGCCGCGCAGTCCTGACGTTACTTTAAACCATGATATCTCAATAACTATAGTAGCTAGGATTTTGCTGTAGACGTCCATATAATCCTCATATTAACCCCATTAAAATGACATATCCTTTTACCCTCAACACTGTTTGGGACGCGAGTAATCTCAAGAATTATGTTACCCCATACAATGTTCTAGTAGAGTGACCATAATTTCAAGACCATAAGTTCAAGACAATACAGTCTAAGCGCATTTCTGTTCTGGTTTCTATTGTTAACTGATAAAAAACTTTTTTAATATTTAGATATTCTTATACATTATAAACAAAATGTACAGAATTATATTAATAGAATCTTGCAAGTTACTGCTCGTGGAAATGTTAATTATATCTAAAATAACGTTATAAATAGATATACACTATTTTAACAATTACTTACAGTAGAAGCACTAAAAAAAAATATCATTTAAGACGTGCTCAAGAATAAATGCAGCGTTACATTCACAATTATAATGATATATTTTAAAATATATCGAAGCAATTCTTATTCTTAATCTGTTTGATTCTTCACTGTTAATATAACGCTGTTATATCGTTATTTCTGTGATTATTGTCAAATAAATTGAGTATACATAAATACTCTTTATTCCCAGGGTCAGTAAAAAAAAACACTGAATCAAATGCACGAGTAAATTTAATATTTTTTACAGATAAATCAGTAAAATTACTATTTTAACATTATTCTAAGTTGGTCTCTTCGGCCGCACTACAGGAGCATCGACGCGAGTTTGCCTATTGCGCTCTCTTTCTAATATTGCTTTTCATTCGCACAACTGCTGGTCAGCGGACCACCGCGCTCGCGTCGAATCGTCACGATACCAGTATTATATCTCAACGGACTGTTACTGCTGTACGTTGTGGATCCGACAGTGATATTCCGATAAAAAGGACATAAGTGTGTATTCAGTGAGAGACTTAGTGTATATTTAAACGTGATATAAATAATTACGTGATATTAATCAATATGGTGAGTTATTTATTTTTGAATTAAATTTGTTAACGATATTTATTTTGTGTTATCTACCACCATACCATGTTAAAACTTTTACCAGTTTTGCTGTAGTCAGTACTTTTACATAGGTACCTAGTTAAAAAGTAGATCGGAATAAAGTCCTAACAAATTAGGCCTTAATGAACAAGGATGGAATTTATTGTGTTTTATATAATTAATAATAATAAATAAAGCCTGGGTAAGGTAAACCTTTCCCAGGCTCTCTATTTAAAAACTAAATAGAGCGTTTAAGGTTTTGCCTAAACCAGACGCAACTTTTAACTCCTGGTAATCTCAAATTATTAAAAAGCAGTTATAAATAAATAGATATTTAAAAATATACTTTTTAATTTAATTTTCAGATAAAAGCGGGTCGCAAAGGAAAAGTCAATAGTGAAAAATTAAAAAAAATATTTCTTAAGTACGGAGATGTATGCAGAAATCGCAGTATTAAATATAATGATCCAGTATTTAAAACAATATCTAATGAGTTAGATAATACGATAGCTCCTTATGCAATCTACAAAGCATTGAAAAGGCACTACGACGAGTATTTTCAAAATGATGAAGATGATAACCTTTATTCACCCCGAGTTCAGAGTAGTTCATCTTCTTCACCGTCGCGTCATAGTGTGGCTTCATTATCGCTGACATATCAAGACAAGGTGAAAACATTTAGTTTTACAATGGACGAGCATGAATGGAAAAAAATTCAACCCGTGATGGTACATTATGCTAGAAGAGATATAAGGACCTCATCGACACACCAAAAATACAGGAGTCTGCCAAAGTTTAAGTGGGCGACTTTTTTGAGAGAAAAGCTCTGGGAGTTATCTAAGCTACCATGTACTTGGAACTTTAAAAATAAGAAAGTTGACGGTGAAAATAACATTTCGTTATTTGGAAAGTGCTCACAATGTCAAAGAGAAACAATAATAAAAACCGAAGCAATTTCTGAAAAAACTGTAAGATTTACATGCGATATACTTACTTGTAAGGAAGAGAATGTACCACACAATCCTAAAAAAAAATCAAAATTAACTCCATACAAAAGAGGTAAATTAGCAAAAATTCTACAGTATAAGCCTGCCGTAGTCGTACAAAAAGAACTTGCGGCCAAATTAATTAAAGACCCAAATCAAGTTTGCCCACCAGTGCTGCCAAGTTTAGCAGCTCTCCGCCAGATCAAGTATGAGAAACGACAAAGCAAGAGACTTCATGCTCACCCAATTTTAAGTATACTCATGATGACTCAAGAGGTACAGAACTTTATCCGTGAAGTGACATTGATACCGTGTTTTCATTTATATTATTGGTCTGATCAGCAAATAGAGTACTATACTAACTATTGTAATAGTTTTTCTAAAGTGACCATTACTGTAGATGCAACTGGATCTTTTTTTCAGGCTATAAAGCTTCCCGATGGAACTACACTAACAAAACGACTATTTGTATATATTGGCATGATTGCTTCGGATTCAATTAAATCTACTCCAATTTTTCAAATGGTTACCGATTCTCACAATAAAGATTCAATTGCAGCGTGGTTAAAAAAATGGTTAATTCAAGTAAGGAGCCCGCCACATGAAATTATTACCGATGACTCATCAGCATTAATTGCAGCTAATGTTTCAGCATTTACTACGTTTAGCAGTATAAAAGATTATGTTAAACGATCTGTTTTAGTCTTAAGTGGCCGCAATTATGCATTACCTGAAGTATTTATTAGGCTAGATACAAGTCATTTTATCAAAACAATTTATAATTTACGTTGCTTTGAAAATAGGGATATAAATGTTAAAATGTTATACGTTCGTTGCATTTTGTATATGAAAGAATGTGAATCGTTTCAGCAAATTAAAACTCTCATTACTGATGTTGTAAGACTATGTCTAACCGAATACGATAACCCAGAAAACCCTGTTTCTGTTTATATTCAGAAAATAAGTTGCACCTTAGGTAATACTACATATACGGAACCTAATGAAGACACCGATGAGAAGGAAAATATTCACGAAAACATAATCCTCGACGATGATGACGGTTTGCTCTCATGGTTTGATGAAATTGTTGAGAGGGAAAAAAGCCTAGATAAAACAAAAAGTTCGTCAGAATCACAAAACTCTTTCTACATGCCTCATTTAATAACAACGCTCAAACGGTTACTCCTAAAGTTACCCCTCTGGAGTAATATTATGTGCCCATTATATAAATCACAAAACAAAGTACCAACATCTTCAGCTATAGAGAGCTATTTTAAAACTATGAAAAATTTGTTATTCACAACAAGGTCGAAGAAATATAACATTGATGAATATTTAAATATGCATTATGATTATTTATTAGGTGAAATAAAAATTGCTTTAAATTGTTTAAATAATTTCGCCGACATTGTAGACAAAAAGGAGAAAAACATTAAAAGAAAACGAGGTAAGACTAGGAAGCGAAAAATGTTACCATTTGAAAACAAATGCTGCAAAAAAGAAAAACCTAGTGTAACCAAAACGTTTTTAAATGATTCGGTATTCTCAGTAATTCCTACGTATGTTGAAAACTGGAGAGGCGAAGGTGTTCCTAAAGATGATTCTGCAAATAAACCTGTAAATATAATGTTTTTAAAAAATAGTAATTTTACTGTACAAGATATATCTGAAAAAAATATTAAATTAACAAACACTTGTGCATTTGATTCCGTATTTTTTTTATTGGCCCACGGATTTAAAGAGTATTCATGCATACGCGATTTATTTGACAATAATTGCAGAAATAGGGATATAACAGCGTTTTTACAAATCCTCTGTAACTCTGATAATAACAGTGAAGAAGCAAACAAATTAAGAATAAGAATTGCTTCGATACATTTCAAAAACAATCATTATGATTGTGAATGTAACGCTGCATTTATTTATGAGCACGTCTTAAATGATATTATTTTTAGTGCTTCTTCTGTAAGTAACTGTTCAAATAGTGCATGCATAAATTCTACCCCATCAAGAAGAAAACATGTGTTTATACCGTTAAATTTAGATATAATTAATATTTTCACCATCAGTAACTTGGAAGATTCTATTATTATTCATGATTGGGAAAACAAGCAATGCAGAAAATGCAATGAAGTAGTTCTATTTCATTATACCTTGTCAAAAATTGTTACATTCGATTTAAATGGCACGCAAATGGTGTTTTTACATGAGGTACCTAAAAGTATAATAATTAAACAAAACATTTATAAATTATTAGGTGCCGTAGAATATGTTCCTCCAATACTTGGAACAATAGGGCATTATAAGTGTCATATTATAAGAAATAGCGGAATGCTTTGTTACGACGATAACAAGAGTAAATTAGAAGAGAGTACAAACGATTCTGTATATATCCATTTTTTAACTTATGTTTTAGTAGAGGTGTAAGAGCCGATGAAAAACATTTAAAGTTGAAGAATAATGATTTTGTTGATTTTTGAAATCTTTATATTTGTGCAATGAATAAAAATATTCAAATATTAAACAAGTTTTTTATTTCGTCTTATTTAGTATTTTATTTAAGTTTTTGACTAACAGAACAGAATGCCCTTGAACTGTGCTGTCATAGCCAGTTTGACAAAGATTAAAAACAAATCGAAATTATGGTCACTCTACTAGAACATTGTATGGGGTAACATAATTCTTGAGATTACTCGCGTCCCAAACAGTGTTGAGGGTAAAAGGATATGTCATTTTAATGGGGTTAATATGAGGATTATATGGACGTCTACAGCAAAATCCTAGCTACTATAGTTATTGAGATATCATGGTTTAAAGTAACGTCAGGACTGCGCGGCCACGAGTTTTGTGTTTTAAATTGATTTCGTCTGTTTAATTACACTTTAGTCGTATTTTAAAGCTTTTGTCAGTTTCGACAAATTAAGACCTTTCTCCTTTTAACTCCTATACTATATGAAGTCTTCAATTTTAATAAAAAAAATACTAAAAACAAAATAGCAAATCAAGGACTGCGCGGCCATGACTTTCAAGGCGAATATTTAATTATAATATTGATATAGAGCTTTGATTCATTTTTCGACAAATCTTGACAAATACAGACTTGCGTTGACAAAAGGAATTATTTCTCTATCCCAAGTAGTTGCTGAGATCTCCGTGGCCGCGCAGTCCTTGACGTCAGGATTGCGCGGCCAACTTAAAACGCTTATAACTTCTTTATTTCTGCTTTGACAAATACGGGGTTTGTTTCTTTCGATTTTGACAAATATCGACAAATTTTTGGCTGAAACCATTTTCTGATTTGATAACTTGGCGGAGCAATCCTGACGCACACTGCAGTTTGTAACCTTATATATATCCCTATCTGCAGCTACAGGACTGCACTGCGTTGTTAGCAAGACTGAAAATCGAAAATGTGGCAAAAAAAACCAATATCATATCAAATGCCTAATCATAAACTGTATTGAGAAAGGTAATTCTCAAGTTGTTAGCTTCATCTAACTGATTCTATTCTAACTAAGGTTTCCATTGCTAATAGTGAAGGCAAACGATATAAAAATTTGCTTGTCTAATATCAGTAGCGATCTTGAATATTTAACAGTGACACAATTTGCCAAGTACTAACACATGCGAGCGGTCATTTATGTTCTATGAGGACGCCTATACATTACTCGGCTGCATTACCTGCGTGGGAGTGAGCGAGAAACACAATATTTACCCATTAGCCTACTCGATAAATGCCTCCATCTGTTTCGGCGATTTCACGAACCCGTGCTATTTCCGGCAACACTCGATGCTGGTTGAATCTCGGGAGTCGGGTAATGTCTGCCGAGTCTCCCCGTGGCTTTATCGCGTATGATTCATTGTCCACCTTGGCCTACAAGTCGTTGGAAAATACATGCATTCGTGGAATTTTAGATATAAATGCATTGTTGGAGTAATGCCCCTATACCCTATACTGTTGTTAGTTCCGATAGATAGAACTATGTAAAAGGGTACCTTGTAGTTATCAACAATACTAAGCCAAAGTTTACATAATCGGTGTAACAAGTCATACTTGAAACTGTTTATGTTAAAGAAAAAATGAACAGTGTGGGTCATTTGATGGTATTTTCCATTCTTATATTTGGATTATTTTAATTGGTGGATTGTTATGAATGACATGTTCGAATGTCTGATTATCACAATTGTGTAGCTGCAATTATTATGAGTAATAAGATAATGTTTGTCCGGGAACCGAGCGTGATTCACGCGAAGGCTAACAATGGCTCGTTAATCAATAACCGGCTCAGTTATCATTTCAGGTTCTATGAAACTCTTGTAACTTCAAACTAACGACGGAAAACAGAATATACCACTGACGATGCTATATTGTTTTTATGATGCATTAGCCAACTCTACACACATTTGTTTTTATTATGTCAGTTACGTGTTTCATTGCGTTTCTATGCCCATAACTAATTAGTGTTCTTAGGTCACCATAACAAAATACACAAATCTAGATCAGCCTATGTTGTTTAACAACTTGCGATCAGGTACCTAACAGCTTTCGAAAACATCTGGGGTATGCTTTCATGTTTCAACTGAAGAGCAACAGGTGGCTTACCAACTTCTCTATTATAGGAAGTTAGGTACATGTATACTGTATATTAAACTTAAACAGACCTAGCATAGCATTGGAAACTACTAAATGATTGTATTTTTTGTTCTAGAGTGAGCTTGTCAGATGTGAATGTGCTAACTAATGTGAAAGTAGCAAATGATGCGGTACTGAAGGTGATTAACGGAAAAATAGTAGCGCTATGTCAACTCGCCACAAGAGATAAGGGAAAAGTGTTTACCCTGCAAGATAACGCACTGCTATGCCACGGACACGGTAACTACTTTGTTGTTTTAGAAAAATACAAAAACCAGAGAAACAAAAAAACTTGTATCTTGTTACAATATTGATTTACTTATGGCGAACTGTTTTTGTTCTGAATACTGGTTGCCAAATTAACATAATAATAGGTTCGACCATAATAAACTTATTATTATTGATATCCTAAATAAATAACTGGTTTTCATGATTTCAAACCTCTACCAAAGCAGGTGCTCTACATTTTAAATTTCAACTAAAAACTTGTTTTTTGAAAAGTGGATTATGATAAAATTATACTACATATATTGATTATTAAATATGCAAGTCTTAATGGCTAAGATATCACTGAAAGAGGTGCTAATGTTCTTCAAGCAAACAAATTCTTAACAGTTAAAAAATATGCAGTTTACTCATAATGTAATTTCAAACAAATAGCATAAGAGGTATTCATGGAAATATAATTAATATCGTAAAATGTGTTATCAATAAGTGTAATAAAGTGCTGATTAAAAATGATAACTAAGAACGTGACATACTCAGGCGTTTACTGGAGTTATTTGTATTGTTACAGGTTTGGTCCGCGGTGTGGATTATGAGAAGTGGGTGGTGTACATAGTGACCCCGCTTACAGCAGACAGGCTGTGTGCAGTGAACGCGCTGCTGTACGCGGACTGGGCGCCCGAGCTGCGCGGCCCGGAGCGCCACCTGCCCGACGAGACCATGGTCCCCTACCGCAGCCCCACTAACTACAGACAGAAACAGCTCATGCAGGCGCCCAAACGCCGCTTCAACCCGCTACAACTACTAAAAATGTCAAGGATTGCCTAAATTGAAACTTTCAATTATTGGTTAATAAATTTGTAATTGGAATAAATCCAAAATAATAAATCTTAAATTATATAAAAGGAAATCTAATAATTATTTTGTTAATTATATTTGACGATAATTTTGTACTTACAAGACTAATGAAACATAACATAAATGATCATATTTAACTTAAATATCCCCCATTCTAAACACCTTTGCTTTATAAATGCTGCATTTAAATTTTATAAAAAGTCAAAAAGAGTCTAGTTAAGAATTGTTGACATGGGGTTCCTTTATTACTAATAAATTATATTAGGAAGTTATGATTTCACACAAACAATAGATTACAATACAACTGCCCTACAGAATCAGATTGGACGTCTCAGAGACGCGTCTAGCTGACAGGCACTTAGATGAGTGGGGCTTACGCTCCGTGTCAAATAAACATCCTACACAATTTATACACCACTATTTTATTGAAAAATTAAAATACAAAATACCGAACTAAACAAGTCTCGGTGAGATGCCACCGGTCGAGGAATAATCTATATGTAGAAGAAATGCTACTCGATTATATAACGTGATATTATAGCATAAAAATTCCAGTGGCCCTGCCGGAGACGGGAGGTCCACATGCCCCCGACTATTTTGTTAAGGCATTTACGCTTACTCTTTATAGATAATCTATAAAATATACAAAGTACCAATTGTGAAAGAGTAGCCACACAAATACTGAGTGAGTGTGCGTGCGACGCGGGCCGCGACTTCGCGTCAGCAGTCAGTATCGGAAGGAAGCACTGTGTGGCCGACCTCGCGACTGCTGCACAGTCCGAGTCGTTTCAAACTAAGTTATCAGGCAGTATGCGTACAATTCATAAATCAGAGTTCTCCCGACAACAGCACAATTACAGCAGGGAACACCTAGTCTTCTTCTTCTTTTTGACCTGTAATGCGGCGCGGGTCGCCGTCTCGAACACCTCGCGCACTCCTTCCTTGCTTTTGGCGGAGCACTCCAGATACGCGAACGCGTTAATCTTTTCCGCCATGGCTCGGCCCTCCTGCGGCTTTACCGGCTCCTGCTTCATCTTGCGGAGCTCGTTAATGGTAGCCGGGTCATTGCGCAGATCCTTCTTGTTGCCAACTAAGATAATGGGCACATTAGGGCAGAAGTGTTTTACCTCGGGTGTCCACTTCTCCGGGATGTTCTCGAGCGAGTCAGGCGAGTCCACCGAGAAGCACATGAGGATCACATCAGTGTCGGGGTACGACAGCGGCCGCAACCTGTCGTAGTCTTCTTGGCCGGCCGTATCCCATAAGGCGAGCTCAACCTGCTTTCCGTCCACCTCGATGTCGGCGACGTAGTTTTCGAACACAGTCGGCACGTACACTTCCGGAAACTGATCTTTGCTGAATACGATGAGCAGGCATGTTTTACCACACGCACCGTCACCGACGATCACTAATTTTTTGCGTATCGCAGCCATCGGTCCTGTGAAACAATACAACGCAAATAATTATGATGGTGTCGAGCGTCAACGCCTTTCATGACTTATAAATATGGCCGCCGTATAGGATTATGGTAGGGAGTAGTCAGACAAGCCCTCAAATGTGAATAAGCACCTGAACTAGCGGAAGAAGTACAGCACCACCACATAGTACCCTCACATACGAGGGTGTTATTTATTATATTTTGTAGATACCTGAAGATTGTGGCTAATTTCTGCAGAATATTGGCTTATCGACACTTTTTAATCGTCTTTGCTCATCACAAGCACTTTCGTTCGTAAGTCACTAATGTTACAACGCTAAAAAATATACCATCAGTTGGAATCGGAAAAGATTTTGCTAAAATTAAAAAAACATATTTATACAAAGATTTATTATCATCCAGGATCTAATCTTAGAGCTTGTGATGATTTTAAAGTTATAAATAAAAGTGTAATAAACGTAAGAAATGTAAATACACCTAAAATAATTCTTGCCATAATAAAATATTATTCTTTTGACATTTGTTAAAATTCGGATACACATCCAAAACACGTATTGGGCGTATAGAGTAAAAATATTATGAGTAAAAGTTAAAAAATATGAAAAACCCTCGTAGTCTTGCATAAATACCCAAATACACAGATATTGGGTATCTTTATGTTCCGATCAATGTTTTTACCTACTAAATATATGTATTCAGAATACAGTAGGTAAGCACCTAGCTACGAGATAATGAAGGAACCGTGAAAGGGACCTAGTTCTTAAAAACACAAAAATCTTCGAGCTATCCAATTTACTCTTCCCGCCCGAATATTATGGTTGAACTGAACTTGTCGAAATACTGAGTTTTTCTACAAAAACTGCGCACGGTTTTTTGCATCCCTTCAATACAAATAAATGCATACAACAATTAAGGGACTTATAGTGGATAAGCAGCTGTTTTCTTCATTTATGGAGTTATTGCAATGATGTAATATAAAGGCGTACTGCTTACATGATTGTAATCATTGGTTTATGTGAAAATGACTGCATGGATATAAATAAACTGTTGACACCGTCAGTGCGAATTATGAGGTCATTCATAATATGTAGGTACATATAGTTAACGGTGTTCATGAGGTCAAAAAAAGTCATACTAGCTAGACTGAGACCGGTATCTCCTGACTTTAAGTGAGCAAAGTATTTCTATGATGACGTCACATTTGTTTGACCATGATAATTTTATCGTCACTCTTCAAACATTAATACACAGGTATACGTAAAATAACGCTTCAGCTGTCGTCAATTCATCATATCAACTTCAATATAACATTGATGATAAACTCCCAACTCTTAGATTATTTTGCCGATAGACTACGTTTGCCGTACTTTACCTACTACTAGTTTTTTTCCAAGAAACTAATTCAAATAAAACAAGTAAGGACTTGTGGACGCGCAGAAATCACAAATTACTTACTTTCATTATTTACGAACATTATGAAGTACGGAGAAAAATACTATTTCGTATTTGCCGAACAGCTGATTTGCGCTTGATTGACTCGCTTCTTGTCGCAAAGCTGGCCGGAAGCCGAATTATTTAGACTATTGCAGACGTTGTACGTGTTTAGTAGTAAATTAAATTAATGAGTCATGGACTCATTCATGTCCTAATGATGTAAGTGAACGAGCTAAGTATGTTGATTCCTATCAACTCCGATGCAAACCATTAATAATATTGTAGACGGCTAGTTTGTTTACGTCACTTCGCTTCGAAATAGCTCCAAGACACTTTTCATGATTTTCTTCCTTCTTTGCTCTATGTAGAAAGTTGCTCTATGTTGTCATCTTAAATTGCATTTTTTTATTATCCTGATGATGGTGACTCATATGTAGAGTCATATTTCGTACATTGCAATCAGGATCACACGTTGGAGTTAAACACAGCCCGATTTCACCCTTATCAACGTTCCAGTGCCAACTTCATCCAGAATATCGACGCCATGGCCTCCAGTTATTTAGGTAACAGTTTGTGGCCATACAAACCTTCCAGACAAAGTAGGAAGATGAACGAAGGAATTAATAAGTTATGATTAATGACATCTGACGCTATGTTCACAGAATAGACGATCGTTTGGGATCGAAAGGTTCTAGAGTAGCAACTGCGTGCTGGAAGACAAAGCACCTCCCACAAGTTTAACCGCCGATTTGGTCAAATTCGCGGGAAATCGGGAATCGATTGGATGAGAAAAATACAGGGCCTGATCGATGTGGAGAGCCTGAGACGCTTGAGTTCTTGAGACGCTTACGTTATTCCGAAAAAAAATTGTATGCCTGGTTTGTCAATAAATGTTTCTACACGACCCAGGAATACCTTAGTTATAAGATTAGAAAATTATTGTAAAATACTAAAGACTATGTTCCTATTCTAGTGCAATAACAACTAGTTAAGTTAGTATAAAATAAAAAAGAGTACAGTTATACTACCCTTTTCAGTTCATGTTGTTGTAAGTTATTATTTTATGTTTCGTATACCAGAAATGGTTAATATGAGGTTCCCTATTGTTATATTATGTAATGTAACATTTATATACCATCTATCTACCCATATTATGCGAATTAATTATTTGATTTGATTTGGGTTTCTACGAGACTTCCCCTAGGTAGCCTAGGTTGTAACTTCTATTGGTATTTGTATACCTTTTCGAGTTCTCAGTGTTATTTCGAAATGCGTTCTTGTACCTATTTACTCGACACCAGAAGGCCTAGATAGACGTCAGTGTTTCGTTTCTCTACGACTCTCTAAATAGGATTGGATTGATATAGGTAAGCTTTTCAGTCAATCCAATACATTTTTGAAATTTCCATTTTCATTCGTTATTGCTGTTAATGTCACTTTGTCTAGACTCAAGAAGTCAATGCCGGCTTCTCTGTTCCCTGATCATTATAATCTAGATCTTTTCAAAGTTCGAGTGGATCCGTTTCTTCTAGGTAAGCGTGCTCCACTCTAGACAGCATCATCGCTTGACATCAGGCGAGTTGCGGCCAAATGTTAGCCTAAAGTATTACAAAAATCTCGGGTTAGTACTGTATTTTTTTTCAAATATTTTCATCTACTATTCAGATTACAAGTCACCGTCGTCAGTGAAATTGTGGACCAATAAAATAGAGGACGTAAGGGATATTGAATCGAGAGGGAATGGGACGCCGTCACCTCCTTCTGCGAAGCAGTCATGCTGGCGAAGGAGGTGGCGGAGCGTGAGAGGGAGAGAACCTCTCGTCCCAGCCGCCGCGGGAGACGCCCCGGGCGTCGGGGTCACGTGGTGACTTACGGCCACCGTAGACACGGACCTGTGGACGGTGAGTAATGGGCTAGTTCGCCGTCCAGCCGTGTAGACGGCGCGTTAGTGTTCCACGCGCGCCTCAAAGAGATGTTAGCAAACAGGGAGGGGCCCGCAAGGGCCGATGCCTGCCAGGGCTGCGGGACTGTTCGAAAGAGATACCGCGGCCCTGGAACACAAAGGGCAAGGAAGGAACATGGATGGGTTTTAGTCAGTACAAGTCTGACACTCCCTTACGCTCTGCCCAGAGCGGGAGAAGTCATTTGATGATTTCCCATCCAAAAAAAAAGGTATATTGAAAAAACCGTATACGTATATTATTTTTTGAATGCTGGACCAGTAATTGGCGACTGTGTAAGTCCAAGACTGTACATAGAAGTTGTTGGCGAACCTATATTATATATACTTATGAACGCCAGAGCATAAACGCACGCGCATGCCCATGCCAAGCCACAATTTCATCTACCATTTTGTCACATATTTGTGTTGTTTGGCGTATAGGGCACCCACTTGTTTGTCACGTACATATGTGACGATGGCAGTCAAAGGTAAATAAAATAATTCAGTATATCATTCCGAAATCTGCCAAATCTGAAAATTTTCACGTCGTGGCAGGGACACGACGAAGTTCTCAAGTAGTCTAATCAACTTCTTAGTTCCAAATATAAATGAAGGGTAGGAAGCACAAATTAAAACAACAATTTTCTCGTACTATCCATTGTTCCCGTTTATTTATAAATACAAATATACGTAGTATCCAACAACCTTACACTTTTAATGCTTATCAACGAGAATAACGTTTAATTCATAATTTTACACTACTAGAATAGTTAACCAATTGTATTTCTAACTAGTAACACAATCATTTTTAGTGAGTTTTCACATTTAAAAAATAAAATGACGTGCGTTTTCATATTGCTTTGATTAAATTAAATTGATAAACCGGCAAAAATAAAACTTAACACCAACATTATTATTTAATTTTTCAAAATAAGAGCAAATAATATGCAGTTTTTTAGTAGGGTTGTCAGCCTAAAATAAAACAAACGTAGATATCTCATCTCAGTGATTAAATGCAATAAAGAGTTTGGAATATATCAAGCCAACGGAATGCAGCAAAAAAGGAGCCAAGCATGTTTGGCAAGTGATTCAAATCATATACTGCATGCTAACATTCCCTAAATTGCTTGCCAAACGAAAAAATCTTGGCTAATAAAAACAGTATAAAAATAAATGCTAACTTCCTCGATATACAAACTAATACAATAATTGCACGAGAATCCGTAAAAGTCGTGGCAAATGCCTTATGTAGCGTAGAATAATAAATAAGACTAATATTGCTTCGTAAATAAATCACGTAAACACATCTAAAGCGAAGGCACATTTACACATATCGAAAAGTGTTTTATAATTTTCTTAAAATTATGCCTTTTCTAAGACAATATTATCTGTTTTGAATATTCTAATGTGTCAAACACTATACTTATGTGTGTTTTTATAGGACTTTTATAAAAGAACCAGGCTTGTAAGATATTAACTCTAAAACATTATCACAATAGGTTCGCAGCAATCCTGGTCGATGCCACTTCAGTCTCGCCTTTATTATTCATCCGAAGCCATCTGAAAATAAAACGTTTGCATTAATATTTAGAATCTATTTTTCCTTTTCTTGAATTACAGAACAAGAAAAATGATATGACGACATTAAACTACAATTAATATTAAAACCACTGATTAAAAATTGCCTTCTAGAATGTCGACATTTAAACGCACGTCTGATGCTACTACCACTACTCGTATTTTTTAGGTACGAGCTTTTTTTATTTTAAAGTCTATTCCTCACAATAGGAACTCCATTTAGTGATATATTTTAGCAGATTGAGAATGCTGACAGAAGGAGTTCTCACTCATCATTACTGAAGTGGGTGCAACAGGCTACTAATAAAAACAAAATGAACTTTTTTTTAAAGCATTAAGTTTATCCATTTTGAACGCGTATACAAAGTTTCGTGTTCGTGCCATTATCCGTTGAGGAGCCCTCTCGTGAGGAGGCGATCCTGGCTGCACAATCATGTCATGTCTGTTATCAAAATGTATTGTCACCAGAACCAAAGTCAAACGTATGTGCAAATTTTCAGCTCAATCGGTTGGGGGAAACTGGTTTTAAATTCTGTTGCAAGATTTGACCAATACATATTATCTAACAAGGCAAGTTGTTTAAAACCTTATTACAATGAGCATAGTTTCAAAATGAGACACGAAAAAGGTCAAAACTAACCATAGACTATTAAAAAAAGTACTAACAAGGTTCATAATCGTCGACAACCACCATGGATCATTCCTGCATGGTAGCTGCGCGAATAAGTGATGTGGGTACACGCAGACTTTCGGATAGGCGCTTACCATTACGAACCTGTAGTAGAATATCTGATTAGCTAGTTATATAGCGATATTGATAGCCTCCAGAGTTATGGAACATAGCAATAGATTTTATAGGCAGGTATATGAGATTTTTTTAACGCCCCGTTCACGCCGCACAACCGATGATACGATTTGCGACGCGACTCGTGCGTACTTCACCTTAGCAGGGCTCTAAGCAATGTCTTTTATTTTTTTGTCCGAAATCGCTGTCCGAGCACGCCTCTCATCAGCGTGTTTACCATGAGTTCATAACCAAGCGGGAAGGTCAGATAGATTACTAATAATTTATGTGTATGTATGTATTTTCTTAATTTTATTGATGTAACTCATATTTATTTCTTTCCTAGTATGTTGCCAAGGCCATTTTTTTTTTTTAATTATTTCGTCTATTTTGGTCCATGTTTAGTGTTATTTCAAAGTGAGCACGGTCAGTCGCATCGGTTGATATTTTTCTTATTTTTGTTTTTAGTAATTGTATTTTATTTAGTGAAGGTATGCTGCTGAGCTTCTTGATTTAGGACGTTGCTTGTGGAGCTGCTAACTTAAATGGAATGTGGCTGATCTCTTCGGCCTGATGCTGACAAAAGTAGGTAACCGGATAATGAAACCCGTCTGTTGGTTAGTTCTTTTTTTATTGCACGATTGACGATTGGCCTGCTCTTGACCTAGTTGCCTGGACGAGCTAGTTTTAATATAACTATTTAGAAAACCATGTGGGAAAATCAAGGGGAGAACCGGGAAGCCCATACGCAGCTGTGAGTTGTCGCAGACTAGAGTATACACGGTGTAAACGGACCCTACACGAATCTGTCAATCAAGCATCTTGACCTCCAATGTCTCCGTAACTAGAAGGTTCTCAGGTATGGTCCAGAACAAAAAATATAACAATGACGGGGAGAATAACGCCTCTCAGCTTCGTTAAGGGTGTTTTATACAGAAAACCAAATTCATAGCGCAGTGATAGTGAATTAGCGCTATGATGTGATATACTTGGCACACTGTACCTAATAAGGTATGTTTGTAATACCAAGATCTTAGATAACACTGATAAATTGAATAAATAACTTGTAATCTAATAAAAAGTAAACTTATTGCAGATTTTTTCATCTGTTTTATTTTTTATCTGCAGAGAAGTGCTGTTGAATAGTCGACTATTTTAATCGACTAATAACAACTTCAAAAGATGTTTGAGTGGAATTTGTTTTTATTTAAACTGAGTGAAGAATTAATGAAATAAGGAAATTGCTGGTTTATTTTGTTTTTTACAATGCAATCTTTATTTTCCTGAGCATGAGCATGCTAGGCTTTACTAACTCAAAGTAAACATTTGAGTTCGGATTGCAATGTTTCTTTGAAACTTTTTGGGGTTAAAAATATCAGGGTACTTTTTATTGTAGTTTTAACTTCCTATAATTATGTTATTCAGTGAGTGTTACTATAGTAAATATAAAGTAAAATTGTATGAATAAGTAATTTTTAAACTGGCAACTGGAGGCAATAATGGTAGTATTAGAAGTTCAAGGGCATTTTAATTATAATAACATTCATATTCTTGATGAGGAATAATTCGTTTGAGATTTTTTTGGGAAATAAAACAAGTTATTAAGTTTTAAAGATTTTTTATGGGCCGAATATAACAAATATGTATATACATGACGTCTTGTTTTTTTTTTACAATTTGTGACTGTAGTTTGGTAGCTTATATATATAATAATTACTATGTAGGTAAACTATATTTACTTATAATAATTTCCATTACATAACTGATAATACCTACGCCTGTAAACAAATAAAGGGAGAATTACTGTTTTAAACGGAATTAAACTTTGATAAGGCATAGTTTTACAAATACTTGTTACCTAAATTGGGGTGTGATGTAAAATTTTCGGGGCGAGGTTTTATGATCAAAATTTCAAACTTTTGACGTAAGAAACTTAGAGCGAATTTCACCATTGGACCTGAACGCGATCAGCTCTTTAACACTGCGTTCAGCAGGTGACAGCGTCATCATTGGAAAATAGGGTAGTTTACCAAAAAAATCTAATTAGTCCGTCAGATAGATTTCCAAAAAATATTGGACACGTATTTTTTCTTTTTTCAAGTAAACAAAAAATGAAGACGATACAGTCCGTCGAAAACTCGTGTGACGTCACTATGTCAGTACATTTTTACTGGCGAAGTGACTTCACAAGCCCTCACTCATGATCTTTGATACGTTTTATCTTCGTCAGTTTTTATTGGTTTGTTTGAAATAAAAAATACGTATCTAATATTTTTCGATAATCTAACTGACAGACTAAAAGAATCATATTTTTTTTACTCAGGAAACATCCCTATTGAGCCTGAACATAGCTCTAGAATGTTTAAATCATCTTGAATGAAAAGCGCCATTTTGCCGCCAAGACGAAACAGTTTTAAGTATAAAACTCCATGACAGTTGAATTAAGGGACCAAACACTTAGCGCCATCTACACGAAACTAATTTGACAGTTCTCTTCCCCTCTATTCCAGGTGTGGTTAAACAAACCAGACAGTTCTCCGGACAGGCTGTGGACACGGGAGATATCGATAAGTCCAGGGTCTAATGGGGGCTATCGCGCATGAATTCGCCGCTAGAGGCGTTCATGTAGAGTAAGGACTTCCGAAATGTCAGATGTCATAAGAGTTTTCGCGCGTTGCGTGCTTTTTTATCACGTATTTTAACTATTATTGATGATAGACTAGATTGAGCCATTTCTGAATAATTATGACTTGAAGATTTTAAGTAGCAACTTAGGATCTTATTTGTTAGTACTTGGAGTTAGAATGATTTTTAAATGTTTCATGCTTGTTAATGTTAGGGAGAATATTTGTAAATATGTATCTGAAGTTTACACTATTTTGATATACGAAGTGAAATAAACTTTTTATGATGTTATTTGTACTTTAAAGTATAAAATAGAATTAATGACAGGACCTTACTCGACAGTGGCGCCATCTGGTGAGCTTAAAAACGATAGCCCCCATTTTGTTGGTTTAACCACACCTTTACACCAAAAATTTTACAACAACACGTCCACTAAAACATCTCAGTTGAACATTACTTCTTTACCTTTTGCCAAGCGAAGATGCCGTAGGAGACGCCGGCGCCGAGCGCGAAGGCGAGCAGATAGGGCACGAACTTGAGTGAGGGACCGAAGCGCTTGCGCATCAAAGTGCTGATGAAGTTCAGGTTGCCGTCTGTGTAGGGCGGGTAGCGGCCGCTGGAAGGGGGGAGAATATTGTGATTAGTAAATAAACTTATGTAGTTATTAATACCTTCATCCAAAAAGCGGTAGTTCAATAAACCTATGTTTCGAGAAAACAGAGAACATGAGAAAATTGACCTAGCTCTTTCAGTACAAAAATGAGATATAAGTAAACATTTTTCTTGGTAGTTTTTAACAGGATTTTCGATGTTTTGCGATATTTGCAGGTTGCGGTTTTTTGGGCAGCATACGAGTCCAAAATCAGAATTATTTAGACTATAAAGTATTTTAATATTGAAAATCTCTATTTCAGATTACTGCTATTATTGTATTTAATAGCATCACCATCTTGTTGACGTTTTGCAGATGCCTGCAGCCAATGCAGGTGCAAACAGGACGATATCTTTTGACAGACACAATAGGGACAGATCTGAAAGATCCCCCTCTATTTTATGACTGCAGTGAAATCAAAAAGAGTTTTGACATGAATATGATTGCGGATAAAAAAGTTAATTCAACCGATTATTATCGAAATTTTACAGACTGATTCTGCTGCAAATGCCAAACCCAGGAACTGAATATTTTTGGCCTATAATTCCAATAAAATCACCCGTTTACAGTTCCTGTTCAAAACTCACCCCTATGCACTACAAAATAAATATCAAAATCCACTTACGAAGCCAACTTCTCCCCGATAGGCGAGAAGTTCTTGATGAGACAGCTCTTCTTGTGTGTGAACGTGTCGAATGTCTTCTTACCGTGGTAGGCGCCTATGCCACTGGACCCGACGCCACCGAACGGGAGGGTCTCAACTGTTATAGGAAGCTTTATTAGTGGGGAGATAAGGTTGAGTTTTGGGTGTTGTAGTGGTGAGATTTTTATTTGTTTGTTGCGTAAGAATAAGTGTCATCAAAATTAATGACTAAATCAAATACGCTGCTGAATTTTCAACTCTTAGCTCAGAACCGAGGATTGATTTTCAACAACATTTATCGAGGTACAGCTTTTAGTGAAAACGTGCATATGTTTTCTTAAATTTATAGCATAAATAAAATTAAAAATCAATTTTTATAGTAAAAAGATACAATATTTAGTGAGTTAATTGTTTAAAAAAGGACGGGACTATGAAATTCTCAGCAGTATAACAAGTTTTTTAGTACAAAACAAAGATAACTAAGGTCAACATTCTGAACTCATGCGCATCATGCTATTAATAAATACTGGTAGATAGAATCGAAGAGTAAAGTTTAAAGCAAAGAAAATTAGTCTACGAAAACATTTTGTACATACTTGCAACCATTACCTACTTTTTCAAATTACGTAGTTACTCAATAATTCTGTGCACCGAAAAAAAAATTTAGAAGTTGAACATATTATTATATTTTCTGTCTCATAAAGAAACATGCCCAGCAGATATATTTATATCTAAGCAAAAGAATGCGTCTTTAGCTGCGTTTCAGGTAAAGTACAATTTTAGTTCATTTCACTTTTCAATAGCTTTCCAGGAAAAGTATGCGCTTCGGGAATCATGGTCTTTTACGGAAGTACTTTGATGAGACCTAATACAGAAGTGCAACAAACATGCAGTACTTGCATATTATCTTATAAAGCCATAATTACAAAATTATAGATAAACAACTCTATGCAATTACAAAATGTATTTAAACTTTTGAGTAACAGAAGACGATCTGTATCATTTATAAAGCGCGGCGGGGCAAAAGTCAGAAAGTTTGTCTGTGGTTCGTGGAAACACGAAGATAATCGAAGCGCATATCTTCTCTAGTTCAATCGTAAATGCTAGCCTAGGCTGCTCTCACATGACTAGCCTGTTTCAAAATTATTTAAAACCTGATTGCTCTAGTAGTGAAAAAAACGGGGCAAAAGCGTGCTTGACAAAGCTGCAGTGATGTGAAGCATAGTTTTCACTTAGCTGGCTTACAATCTCGCTTTCAAAATTTCACAGGCTTAATACTTATTAATACTCTTATAATAAATATTAAGATAGAAAAGTATCCAAACCTCCCATGTGCATCATGGTATCGTTAACGCACATCCCTCCGCTACTAGTGTTGTCCACGATATTCGATATGACCTTCTTACTCGTGCTGAAGACGTACAGCACTAGCGGCTTCTCTCTACATACAACAGAATACATGAGACCTCCACCGAACAGGCTATTATTTACTGCAGAAGAGTAAAGAATATTCTAGATTTTATTTTAGAGGTAGTTTTCTGTCGAGGTTACGAATTAAAAAAAATACTCAGACAAAAAAAAATCTTCCAATTAAAGCGTATTTTTTAAGTTTGGCAACAATAACTTTGACAGAAAACTAAAAGACAATTTTTTAGTCAATTTGCTAGAAATTGTCGATTGTAGAAATTATACATTTCAACATAGAAAATATCCAACACCGTCCTTCACCAATACCGACCTCCATAAAATACCCTGAGCTGAAATGTACCAAAGATGTTACCATAACCACATTTATTTTTCTCAAAGAAATGTTTTACTTTCCTTGCTAGACCATTTTGAGCCTTACATGGGACAACTTGTATTAATAATAGTAACCGTTTTCAAGAGATTACTGAATAAGTGTTAGATGCCAACATTTTTAGTTGCGAAAAAAGGATAGTGCTCCTGAAAAGGTCCATCTCTCTCTCGCATGGAACCATGATAGAACCAACACATATCTAACAAGAGACGCGATGTTGCAGTCCAAAGGCGTACAATAATATGTCAAAATGCTCTAGTACAGCAAAGTATTTTATTCATCCATTTTGTGAACCAACTCCTCGAAAATAAGAAACCAAGCCAAACCACCACCGTATCCCGACGACTGTTTGCAATAACATAAAAAACGTTTATAAATCATCTAAATTTAATTAAAAAGGGTGTTGAACATTAAATTATTTTGAAGAAGTTTGCGTGTGGCATTGACTGTTAGCTGACTATTCGTGAAATTAAAGCTAGTCATGTAATTACTGTACCTACTAAAGAAAGTTTTATGCATCTAACTTTACTGTACAAATCTCAAGGTGAACTTTATACTCGTATAAGCTCTTGGATAAAGTGCTGCAACCATTTCCTTAAAAAAACAGTGCTGTGCGTTTGCGCATATTTTAATTACTTACGCAACATATTCTGGAAATAGTTCTGTGGTTATTATTCCATTATTATTACTATCGAGGCAGCAAGTCGTGTCTTCGACATTTGGTGGTCTTGTTAGTCTAAAATCCAAATATTTAAACTTTGGAGGCAGCATGTTTTTGCCAGATTTTTTTTGACAGAATTTGGCATTTTTGACATGATGGAAGAATGATCATTTACTTTAAAATTAATTTAAGAAAAAAAAATGATGTATCCTTATTAATTATACATCGAAATAATATCGATCTATTCATCGAAATATGTAGTCGATTAATATTCTCAATAATATTCGCCACACTACTATGTCTTCGGACTATCTTAACCAGCACTTCAATTTCATTTTTTTTTTACCCGACTACATCAGAAGGATGGTTCTGATATTCTAATAAAACATTGTTAAAATTTATAAATGTTTTGAATACTTTTACAAACAGCCAATGGTAATGTATTGTCCTTACCGCCGTAAAACATGATCGTATCATTGATACTGAGACTCCCCGACCGGGTTTGTTCAGTGAACAACTTTTGTATGTTGCTTTGATTGCTGAACGCGTAAAGCACTAACGGATGTTCCCTGAAAATTGTTTATGGTTTCACTCTATGGTCGCCATGGTTCCTTCGCATGGATGGCCTCCATGGTTCCCTTCCATGGAATGATGGTAACTGGTAATGGTGGGCCAGTCCCAAAAGGCTTGTTACGATTCTCGTTCCGAATTCCGAATTACAATATACGAATCGACTAATATTTTGAAGGTACAATAAGTGGCAAAATATTTTTTTAATTTAATATATACCATAATTATCCGAGAACTTTAGGATAATCTATGATAAACCTTGACTGGAACGTTAGGCAAACTATGTTTTGCAGAGCGTGAACTACCTTTTTTTAAATTAAATAAATAAAAATGAGACTCATGCAACTTGATTGAGCCAAAATACAGTCGATTCGATGACACCATGGAAATAATCGACTAATTGGATATATAATTGGTATTGGTAGTAATGGGTCGGTCGACATGTAGATAATATTATATAAATAATTAAGTATATTAATATCGAGTGACTGTCTCCTGTAAATTGTGCACAGTATGGGAATTACATGACTATGTTTGATGAAAACTATTGATTTATATTTTTAAATGGCAACTATTCTGATTATCTTCATCTTTATTAGGATTAAATGTATTTCTTATTATGAAATGCGTAAATATTTAAATTAAGATGTAAAGTAGGATAACTTGTGTCTTAATTATTAAGTCTTGATGGCAAAATGACAATATATGATATTCCCACGTTTTGAAGTATGTGACAGAACACTCAAAAAACACACGGACACACATAGATACAATATAATTTTCACACTATAAAAAGTTTTTTTACTGTTACAATGCATTCAAATTCAAAGTAAGATCTGGTTTATTTTTTTCATTAAATAGAACTGTATATTATTATCGATGTAACAGTAAAAATTGACAAAAATATATTTAAACAATATTGAAAAAGATGGAATCGGACATAAAAAAAACAGCACACTGCGCCTCCGGCCCGCGACCACACAAGCGAATGCGTTAATTTAGCCGCTAGTTCGCGAGACCAGGCGACGCGCTTTCTTTCTAGCCGTCGCTTCAAGCGACAAAATCAAAATAGCGTAGCTAGGGTTGCCAGCACATCAGCAAATATTCTGTATGGTAAAATTAATCCATAAAAAGATAAAATAATGAAGGTTCGGTCGAAACGATGAGGACATTATGTGGACACCGGATACTGACAGATACTTCAAGAAGCTTGCACGAGGACGTGGTGTAAACTTTAGGTAAATACATCGATTTTAAAATTAAAAATAATAATATTTTCATAAAAGAATGTGCAAACAATTTAACTGAAATGCTATAGAATATTTATAATTCTATTTTCGATTCAAAAATCGACGTATTTACGTTCCGTTTATACCACGCGCTAGTACTAGCGCCTCAGTACATTATTTATCAGTCTGCTGTCCGGAACCGCGTCGGCACTTTGTGCTTATCGGTTTGAGCAAACCTTTTTTTCTGTTTGGTATTGTCTTAAAACACTTGTTTATTTTTTCGGAGAAGGCAACCCTAGCTAAAGCCAACACTGAACCCGCGGCTTTCAACTCAAATCACAAAATATCTTTCACGAAACGCCAAAAAATCTTGCAAATTCAGACTTACCGCTCATTGATGAATTGTATAGCTTCAAAAGCGTTCTCAATGGGTACTATTGGCAGTAGGGGTCCGAAGATCTCGTCCTGCATGACCTTGTCGGAAGCCACGACATTTGTGATCACTGTGGGTTCAATGTACTTGTCGTTCGCGTCGTAGGATCCTCCGATGACAATTTTGTCTTTGCTTGCGTCTACTATGGCTTGAAGACGGCTGGAAAGGGAAAATTGTTGAATTTGTTAGTATATGTCTAAAATAATCAGTTTTCATCTTGTTACTTATACTGCCGTCATAAGGAAAAAGGGCACAACTGTCATTTTTTTCGTTATAATTGCTCGTATTTTTTTTTTGATTCCGAATAATGTTAACTGTATAACTTAATTTCGGAAAAAATGTTAGTTGTGCCCTTGTTCCTTATGACGGCAGTATATTGGAGTGGATGTTAAAGAGGTAAAATTTGTTTGTGAGTTTGTATGTAATCTTCGGAACTACCGATCCGATTCCTGTAATTCATTCACTAACGAGAAGCTAAATTATCCCCAAGTATGATAGGCTACATTTTAAACGTTCCCATGCGTTAATTTCCGTACATAACGAGAGCAAAGCCGCCAGCAAAAGCCAGTTAAGAATAATGTAATTTACTGGAGAATGGCTTGCAACGGCTGCAACACCTTTAAACATGATAACTGGGACAGGGTGTTGTGGCGTAGCTTTAGAGCCTATGTTGTATTGGAATTAAATGGATCAGTAAGGACTCTTAAATATGGTGCAAAGATTATGGAGTCATAGTCCCCAGACTTGGTTATGGTTGGGAATACCGAAGGCAAAAGATGGCGCGGTCGTTCACCAACAAGATGGACCGATCAAATTAAAGACTCGTCATCCAACACACGGTTCTACACGGTTGTAAGAGACGCACTGGAGAGAAACCGGTGGAGGCACATCATCCGCTCCAGATGCAACTATAATGCTGACCACGATCCTCAGACATGAGGGACCGATCCCAGAGAGAGAGTCCCCAGACGAGTTGATTCAGTTAAACCATAAAATGTATGCGCTTCGGTAATGTTTCTGTTTCCGAATTCGCACGAACTATGCGTCACAAAGTAACCTCTCACAGATACAAAGCTTCTATCTTTTGTCCAGCCGCATTTTGTTGTAGTGCAACTATATATAAGGTCCCATTAAAATAGATGGACAAACTTTTAGAAATCATTCAGACCACCAAAATAAGGACAATGGTAAAAAAATAATAAGAAAAACGCATTAGATACTTACAAGAAAATAAAATCAGCTAACGAAAATACACTAAAAATGCTGGCAATTTATTATTTTATGTCAAAATAAAATCACTTTAATCAGTGTTATTTTTGCTTGGATATCTTTGGTTAGACATACTGAACGCTGTGATAAAATTTGTCCATCTATTTTAATAATAATTATTATTTAATTTCATTCAGACACAGTCCATACATTAGATAAAAATTAAAAAAAAAATACAATAAAAAAGACAAGTACATTAAAATAATCAAAGAAATAAAAATAAAATTACAATTACACAATGGAACCTTAATGGGACCTTATTTATAATTGCTCGTATGAATGAAGTTTTGTCTACCGTCATCTGTCACTCAAAAGTTTTGAAACTACTCACCTAAAATGCCTTCCATTAATAAGCCTGCCGAAATCAGGCGACTTCTGCGGCTCAACTCCGTACCACTCCTTGAGGATCTTCCTGGCAGCAGCCACGAACTTGTCCTGCACCTCCTTGGTGCACAGGATGTAGTCTGGCGCGATGCAGGTCTGTCCTGCATTGATATACTTGCCCCAGAGGATGCGTTTCGCGGCCACCATTATGTCTACTGTGTTGTCGATGTATACTGGGCTGTGGAGAGAAGATTTTGGGTGTTTAAACAGCATCAACATCTGTCTAGCGTTTTCTCAACTATGTTGGGGTCGGCTTTAAGTCTAACCGGATGCAGATGGAGATACACCAGGGTTTTTCATGGTCTGTCCTGTCTCACTTGCGGAACTCCTCAACTGGGTACCACGATACCCCTTGGAAAAAGTCTTACCTAATACAGGGATGTGAATAAAATAAGAATTAAGATTGGGTTGAAGCCGTTGAATTCTCTGGCTCAAGACTACAGAATTCACCCTTGGTTTTTTTTTTCGGATTGGATATCATCAAATGACTTCTCCCGCTCTGGGCAGAGCGGAAGGGAGTGTCCTTGCCTTTTGTGTTCCAGGGCCGCGATATCTCTTTCGAACAGTCCCGACCCCTAATCTTATGTTCTTCAATTTTGTTAATTACGATTTGTTTATATCGCAAAGCAATGATTTTAATCGTCCATTTTTACGCTTGGAATTGAATGAGACTTATGATTAGTGTGTTTGTGGTGGACCACATGGACTTATTGCCAGAAGGTATGTCCTGATAATTTCTGCTTAATTTATCTAGTAGATCCTACTTATTCTGTCATAGTGAAACAATCTAGGTTGAAATTTAAAATCTCTGTTGAAATTACATGTAGGTATATTATGTATAATATTTTTAGTACACAGCCAGAAGGCGTCGTGGCCGATCTCGAAGAAGATGGCGAGACGATCTGGACAAAACGAACGGCCAGTGGTCCACATTAGCCCAGGATCGAAGCAACTGGAAGTTGCTACCTTTGCCCAGCTGTGGAATGACACAGTCTAACAGTATCAGTATGCCTATATTTGTTATCAGTGCTGTAGCTGATAACGTTTGGACGTCACTGACATAATTAACATTAAGTAATACAACTAGATTCAAATTAATTATCCGATGACAACAGATATCTAATCTGAAGTATTTTGCTTCTATCTATTGTTGTTTGTTGGGTGTATTTTTGTATATTTAATAGACTACTTTTCTTTCATTGAACAGTAGTCTTTTATGATGCGATATCATTTGAAAAATCTAATTATGTGATCATTTCAAGATTAGGTAAACCACCTGTACTTTAGCTGAACATTCATATGCCTGTATCTTCATTTAAGTTTTGCTTTAAAATTTTGAACCTTAAATCAATCCAAAACAATTCAAATTTAGTTGCTATGCACAAAATAACCAACCTCCTCCATCATTTTGCCACAGCAAAATCGACTCTGTTCACAACATTTAAGTTGTCAATTACCATACCTTTTGCCTCCTAGTTCCAAAGTGACTGGCGTGAGATTCTTGACGGCGGCTTCGTAGACGATCTTGCCGATGCTGGTGCCTCCAGTGAAAAAGATGTAGTCGAACTTCTGTTTCAGCAGCTCTGTGGTTTCTTGGGGACCGCCCTCCACTACAATTATGGCATCCTAGAATAAAGACATTTGAGGATAAGTCATTTTAGTTAAAGTGTTATTTTTTTGGTAGTCCTAGGTACAATTCGGTTAGGCAGTGTTATGGGGGTTTTGCTGCTAAGATTTTCTACTAAGAGATTGGGTTTTTTCCCGGTTGGTGGCAGGGTATACTCGCCCCATATTACATGGGACTTTTATTTATTTATTTAAAGACTTTGGAATTCCCATTATATTTGCAGTCGGAACACGTTTTCTTCTTCCATTTTCCCCTGTCAGACGTTCATTATGATATTTTATATTAAAAAAAAACTAGATCCGACTTCTGATCGGTAAAATGTAGGGTAATTGTTAGTACCTATCTACATACTATGGTATGTTCTATAAGCATGTTCAAAATCGACAGTTAAAGTTAGTTGTACAAAAATCTTTTGACGGGCGGCCAAACTCGGAGCAAACGCTGCAATCTTGCTTTTACACAATTGTTTACCAAAGCCAAGGTCAATGACATTTAGTGACAAAAGATGTAACACTGTATTAGATCTGTTTTCTCGGTTTGTAACTATTAAGAGAGATCATCTGCCTAGCCTTTTCCCAACCATGTCGGGGTCGGTTTTCAGCTTAACCAGATACAGCTGAATACCAGTATTTGTCACGGAGCGACTGCCTATCTGACCTCTACAACCCAGTTAATACTCAGTAATATTATACACCGTGGTAAGACTGGTTGTCAGACTTTCCAGCCACTGACTACCTGTTGCGACTGTCAAAGATCTACAAATGACAGCCAGGACCAACGGCTTAACGTGCTTTCCGAGGTACGGAGGAAACTCGGTATATAATTGGTAGTCACCCATCCACAGACCCACCTAGGCAAACTCAGCTTCACCTGGAGATCGACCCGAACGGCTGGTATTATTTAGCCATGAGCTCCTCTGTTAGGAGCGGAGAACAAGCCACTATTAGGAGACAGAAGGTCACTATTGTTCATCCTATTGACCTTAAACTTTTACTTCAAAATTGAGGATAAGGACACACTCAATATAAGGAAATAATTAATTACAATATTAAATTAAATGTGCTCCAAAAATACTTCGTCAAAGTGGAGCAAACTCTGGTGCGTTCGTTTGACATTGTATTAAATGAAAGTCCAGTTTTGAACCAGTGAAGGGAGATAATTATGACAATGCTACAGTGAGTTTAACCTTCATAGTATCCCCAAAAAAGCTCGACCTAGGCCCATAGTTCCACCGAACTGTACCTTTGGCAATGGCATAAATTTTGACAACTTAATAACATTCAAAGCGTTATTTTGGGTGTTGACCTTCAAAATCGTTCGGATCATGTCACGAAGTCTGTTTTGCATTTCAGGTGCAGGGTATGCTCAGTTTGGTGGCAGTTCTTTCATATCTAAAAGCGGTACTGTCTTACATGTCTAAAAGCTTGGTTGGTCTTATAACCTACTACTGTTCATGAAGTTAGGGTTTCTAAACAGTCTGCTTGTCTTATGGGCTTGTATAGTTGGCTGTTAGGCACGCAATTTGGGACCCACAGCATCTTCTACTGACACGGAATGGTTTTTTTCAAGACTTGACTTGACTTGGCTTGAGAAAAACCTTAAAAAATGTTGGCTTCAAGATAAACACTGTATAATGCTTCCTATCTCATATTCTCCCACGTTATATCTTATGAATTTATGTGTCGTCTATTTTTACTGTTACTTTTTCGTTTCATCGACTTTCAAATCACAACGATGCTAAAGAAGTTTTCACTTCAAAACATGTGTGCAATTCACGTGGTAGAAGTCTAACCTTCAAAAATTTTGGCTTCAAGATAAACACTGTATAATGCTTCCTATCTCATTTTCTCCCACGTTAAATCTTATGAATTTATGTGTCTGTCTCTTTTTACTGTCGCTCTTTCGTTTCATCGTCTTTCAAATCACAACGATGCTAAAGACGTTTTCTCTTAAAAAAATACAAATAAATACTCACATTATCCACATACTTTGGCAGCGTCTCAGCAACAAACGCAGCACAAGCGACAGCCAACTCACTAGGCTTCACAATCACGGTGTTGCCTCCAGCGATAGCCCCAGACACCGGCAGCAGCAGCAGTTGCAGGGGGTAGTTCCAGGCGCCGATGACCAGGGTCACGCCGTACGGATCGTTGTAAATTACCACTTCGTCTAGGATGTTGACGATGCCCTTTTCTGGCTGAAAAAATTAAAAAGCGTAAGTGTCTTCATGTTTTGTTCGATTTTGCAGTCATCTAAGGGTTGACATTTGGTGTAAAAAACCGGGAAGGGCTTTCAAGATTGGTGCTGCTGATGGCACGCGGTTTAACCCACAGGGCCGCTACTTGTTAGATTTGGAGTCATTTAAGAGGTGAGTTCTGGTGTGCCTTGAAAAAGGGGAAGGTCTTTCAAGACTGGTGCCACTGGTGGCATGGTTATAGTCACAGGGCCCATTGGTACATCAATCAACTAGGCATCTCCCAAGTTGCGCTCAAAAACCCTGTCCTTTCGCACCCAGTTTGAACATACTTCTAAAGGTCAGGAACTGCAATACTGAATCCTGCATAAAAAAAACTGGCAAACGAACGAACGAACTGGCAATGAACGTCCGTTCAGATGATGTTTGAACGTTTGCCAGTTTTTTTTATGCAGGATTCAGTGACGTTACAACAGAATCTAAAATAGTGTATAATGTAATATTATGATACTGACAAAATATACATGGGTACAAAGGTAATTTTATACGCTGAGTATCTTTGAGAGTAACTACTTAATGCAAGCAATGACGTCATACATCTGTTTATAGTCAAGGACTAAGCCTACAGTGTAGTTTCGAGTGCATAGTTCATTGTTAATCATGGTTCAACAATTACGTGTAAGCCGGTTTTCCATACTTGCGTGTCTATAATTACTTGTTATAAACTACGCGTTTAACGGAAACTAAGTGTGTAGTTTCTAGATTTATTATACTTTATTTACACTTAAGAGTGGATTACATTATAGAAACTGAACGCGTTCAGCAGTATGTAAACAGCGTTTAAGAGACGTCAGTGCCAATATTTCATAGCATTTATGACTGCTTGCCCATGCGATTGGGATCAGCCCAATCGCATGGGCAAGGTTAGGCTCATAAATGAAATTCGATTTACACGCATCTAACACCCGTATCTTTTTTTTATGGATTGGAAATCATCAAATGACTTCTCCCGCTCCGTCCAGAGCGGAAGAGAGTGTCAGAAATCACTTGTCACTATGTTCGACGCTAATCTCCTAAACCAGCCAACCGATTTCACCATCCATGTTCCTTCCTTGTCCTTTGTGTTCCAGGGCCGCGGTATCTCTTCCGAACAGTCCCGCAGCCCTGGCAGGCATTGGCCCTTGCGGGCCCCTCCCTGTTTGCTGACATCTCTTTGAGGCGCGCGTGGAACACGAACGCGCCGTCTTTACGGCCTGTCGTCAAAAGACGGACGGACGGCGAGCTAGCCCATTACTCACCGTCCATAGGTCCGCGCTACGGTGGCCGGAAGTCACCACCTGACCCCCGACGCCCGGGGCGAGTTGAGTTTAAGTAATTACTTAAGCAAACATTTTTATGCAATAGACAAGCATTTAAACGAAGTAAGAACTGTCAAAGAAAGCAAAGTCAAAAATTCTAACTTTTGAACTTCAAATAATTATTAACCCACAGAATAAAAATCATATCCTAAATAATGACCTTTACTCAAGTAATCACTTTTACTTCTTTATAGATAATTACGGGTGTAAGTCTAAGATAATATTCTGATAGATAATTGTCAGTGATGTGATTATAGGATTTTTGAAGTTATACTTCTTATGGCGCGTTAGGGAAAAATGATGAGAGTAATTTTTTACGATGCGCGCGCACACCGACACCTAAATTTAACAGCATGAAGTTACCTAGTCAACATACACCCTGAAGTTAGCTTAGTGTCAGATATTGACAAGCCTAGGTTTTTTATTTTTAATCTACTGCTGGCTGAGATAAGGCGACAGATATTTTTTTTAAAAAGAAGTATAACTTCTAACGCGTGTACATAAGTACACACACACACTTTAGGGTTTTTTTTACATGGCTAGAAAAGTGGTGATTGATGAGATGTCGACTAATAGAGAAGTATGGAAGAAGAAGACATGCTGCGCCGATCCCTAATAAATTGGGATAAGGGCAGGAGAATGATGGTGACGTGGATAAAGGCGCAGCGTAAGTCTCATACATAAGGTGGATCAATGACCCAGTGAAGGTTGAAGGAATTCGCTGGATGCAAGCAGCGCAAGACCGGTTGTTACGACGAGAGGAGGCCTACATCTAATACCTTTAAACTCTATTTACCTTACCTTTAAACTCTATTCTATTTAATCTGAATCTCGGAAACGGCTCCAACGATTTTCATGAAATTTAGTAAGCTAGGGGTTTGGGGGCGATAAATCGATCTAGCTAGGTTTCATTTTTAGAAATTTAGAAAACGTAATATCCGTGAAAAAAAAATCCGAGCAAATCTCGGTCATCCAGGTACTATAATATAATTACCTAACTTTGTTTAAAGCCTTGCGGTGTGGCAGTGTTCCAACCGATAAAGGATGTTCCTTTATCGGTGCAAACAGGTAAATAAATACGCAATAAATGCATTGTTTGTAATAAGTTACTATTGTGTCGCATTAAGTAACCCTGTAATGATAGTCTAAGATGGAGAATATAAATAAATAAATAATCACTTAGTATGGTGAGGTGCTAAGTCACATATAACGATTTTTTTTTTGCAAAATCCAAATCAACCTTTATTTAAGGTTAGCAGGTCGTTTTAAGTTTAAGTTTATTCTAACTTGCTAATATTTTTTTAAACAAAGCCAGTTAGAAAATATTTGATTTCAGGTTCATGGCCCAGATATGAACAATGTGTATTTAGGTTACGATGGGACTGACATACGCATTGCGATAATAAATGTCCCTAAATAAATAAAGAAAATAAAAAAAATTGATCGAGAGTTAAAAAAAAAAGAATAAAAAAAAACCGACCTACCAGCATTTCTAAATGAAAAATAGTTTTAGCTCTGTCTATTCTAGTCAGTTTTTTTTCAATATTTAAATGCGGCATAATAAAGTAGTCCCCACTACTTTATTATGATAATAAGTGGCAATCTTCAAAAATAACATTTTCAACCATGTATACAATTTTAAAACTTGAATTAAGAACAGGGTTATTTCAATGCTGCAAGCCTTCTGAGTACTTTTCCTATTGACAGCGATGTGGGCAAATTTTTTTGACGCCCTATTATTCTGTTCCCATTTTGATACTCGTGCACATGCCAGCACATTGTGTTACCCGAAATTGTCGAAACTGTCTGTTTTCCCAACCAACCTTGAACCTAATGCTTAAGCGTAAAAGCTGAAAATCTATTAAAGAAATTTGACATATTGTAGTAGTTTCATATGCTGGCGTCTGTACATATTTTTACTATCGTTTATTGTCTTAGATCTATTTGTAGTTTGTAAATAATACCAAAACTTCAAAGTAAAAAAAACCAGCTGATGTTCGTATTTAAAAAGATGTATGGGTATAAAATTATACGATAATAGCAAAGATCAAGTTTAATGACATTGAGGAAACTGTTAGCTATAGAGCTGAGTCTAAAGTCGAGATAAACCGGTTTTGCGAGGCAAAAAAGGCGTTGTCGTCAGTATTATATGCGTTTTTAAACCGATATGAATTATACTAACGAGACTATAGATCTGATGATGTGGAAATAATGGACTTACGCGTATCATAATAATTTCACTAATAAAGTTTTATCTATTAGTGAGAACAGGGGGCCTAAAATGACCGCTTTACCAGAATCATAATAAAATAATACAATAAATGACTTACGTTAAAATTCTTAAAAAAAATATTTATGAATTGTCACTTTGTTCATTTTTTCGAATTTATAAATTGTCACTTTGTTACCATTTTATGAATTGTAACGTAATTCATATTATTATCCTATTATGATTGACAATTCGTAAAATGATAACGAAGTGACCATTCATAATATTAGTTGAATTTTAAGAATTTTAACGTTATTCATGTTATTATCCTGTTATGATAATGTAAATGATTGAATATAAGGTTTAAATGGAACTGATATTTTATGTTAAGGTGTAAAAGATTTAAAAATCACTATTATGTCATTAAATCAAAATTATTTGTACCTAAAATATATGCACGCCATGAAAAATGGCAAACATGTCGTGAGCCACTCTTATCTCTCATGATGATCTTGCATGTATTATTTTAACTCTGTATGTTTAAGCATATATATTTTATTCTTATTCTTATGATTCTGCTAAAGAGGCCATTTTAGGCCCCCTGTTCTTAGCTTCGATCTGGCCTACTGGAAAGCCACAATGAGGTTTCTACGATGCAAGTAGCACACCCAGATATCTATTTACTTGTACTTAAAACCTGTCGGGTTACGTGTAGATGCTAGCAGTGAGCGAAAATGGAGGAACAAGGAACTTAGGAGAATCAGGTTTTAAACATTCAATGAACCTATCTATCTGGATATCTGGGTTCTAAAAAAAGATGCTGGTGTAATGCCTTTTTTGATACTGGTTAAAAATAAAGACATAAAAACAGACACATAAGAAACAGAACAAACGGATGCGTATCGGCATTAAACAGGGTGATATTGATTAACTGCTTCTTTGCCTTCTATCAAATACTTTTTGACCTTTGTAATATACCTAATATGATATTATGATCCGTAATAGAATACAATACAAATAGGTTACGGATCATACGTCCTTTTCTCACACACTTTGTCTACGTTTCTTTTTCATTTCTCCTTTTGCAGGTCTGCTGGCAGAAATTTCTTAAGAAATAAGCAGTACCTTTGTACTCATATTTTATAATGTTATTCTCCTGTGTGTACATAAATAGTACAATAAATAAATATTTAAAATAGTTATAAAAGTGTTTGTAGGCGGTACTGAATAATAGAATAAATTGCACCTATGAGTAATTTATTCCAACATTATATTGAAGTATTGAACTTCTAGCTTCTAGCTGTAATACTCTCAAGTACTTTAACTGGAACAATGGAAAAAAATTGTTTTTCCATTGTTCCAGTTAAAGTACTTGCATGAGATTAAATGGAATGAGGTTGTTTATTGTATAATTTTCTGGCATATAATCATTATCTATAGGTACATATCGAGCATTTCTAGCATATCTAGATGAGTATTTCTAGTATTACCGACATAATAAAGAAAAAATCTAGCTGACCCATACCAAAGTTGTTATGAGATCATTCCAGTTTTGTTAAAATATAATTGCAATATCAATTTGTATATATGGCTACAGCCCTGAATATCGTTGAAGTATGGAACTCATATGGAGTTGGGCAGGATGATGGCACATGGAGTAATGCTGTAACTGAGTGGCGTCCAAGAAATGGAAAGAGAAGTGTTGGTCGTCCGGCGGCGAGATGGGCAGACAACATTGTTGCGATCGCAAGAATATCCTGGATGAGGCTGGCACAAAAACGTGGAACTTGGCACAAGTAAAGACAGGCCTATGCCCTGCAGTAGGTGAAGTCGGGCTGTTGATGATGATGATGGTGATGAAGTGACAATTTAACGAGCTACCTTTTATAAAAGAAAAAGCCATTAGGGATTTACCCATCAGGGATTACAGGTCTGATTTTGTATGTTTTTACTTGCGTGACATGCAGGTCCAGGTTAGATTCGATTCAAAAGATCAGGGTTTATTGTTTATGTCTGATTTGAATATAAAATTAAGCCGAATATGGACCTTGTATTAAAGCTAATGGATGCATACGAGAATGACGCACAGAAAATTGGTCGACGACTCGGTCAACATTGAGGCCTTGAAAACCGAGAAGGGTGACGGAACTAAAATTATTATGATAAATAACTTAACAAAAAACCTTAAAGCTAGAAGCCTAAAAAAAAAGTAAAATGTTGTGAGTTAGTTAGTTACTAAACAAGTACTTAGGTACATTATTTTTTGTTTTAAAGAACTAATAAGAAACTTGTATGCCAGTACACGATTGGTTTTGAATTGATTAAGTGCATGTAATTCTTTGCATTCATTTAAAATAGTACAATTTTGAGGTGTTTTCTCATGAATGAATAATATGTTACAAAATAATAATAAATTCATTCAACACATGTTTAATAAAGATGATGTTATATGATAAAGATGACGTTACACAGAACTTAAGCATTAATTAAAACAATTCAAGCCAACAAGATCTAAAAAAAAATATTGGTTTGGCAAGGTAACCAATCGGATCTAACCCAACAATAAATCAAACAGGCTGACTCAATTAATTCCTTGAATAAAATCACTCACCTTTTCAGGCTTAGCCCAGTCCTCCAAATTATGAATAGTATTTTTCAGATCATTGACCAGATAGTCCACTTCCAGCAGCACAGCCTCCATCTTGCTCCTCCTCAGGTCTTTGCGCAGGGCTTCGATCATAGCGTTGCGATTCTCCTCGTACATGCGAAGGAGGTTCTTCAGCTGCTGAAGACGCCATTTTATGGGGCGGGTCACGCCGCGGTTGAATGTATCTCTAGCTTTTTGGACCGCCTGTGAAAAAAATATTGGTTAGTTTTTTGTTTATGAATCGGACAAAAAATACCTTAAGACAGTTGGATAGCATAACTCCGCTGACCTAACGTGTACCGAATCGCTGTTTGAAAATCGAATAAAGAAAAATGATGATTAGTTTTTTTTTTATCGTGTTAGGAACTCAATGCTCATTACGTCTACGAAGATTCTCTAGCTAGTTTAAATTGACCTTTTAGTGTTGGATAAAATTGCTACAACCAATTCAAAAACCAATCAGAAATGATGCGGTTTCTTGTGGACTAACATTGGGTCTTATGAGGTTCAAGGAGTAAGACTAGTGAGTTTTAGTACTAAGGAGGTTAAGAGCAGATCCATTATGTCTCAAAAAAAAAAGACCAAAATACTTTTATTTGTTATTAATTCACCCAGCAAGATATAATTTTACGAATTAGCAAACATAATTGCAAATTATTATCTAACGCAAGGCCAAGGACACTAGCGGTATTTATTGTCAACGCTAATTCTATAGTTATTTATTCTTCGCGAGAACGATTCACGGATAAATTTTCGCAAGTCAAATTAGTATCTCATACATGCATTGAAAACGTGCCTTCCACAAGTATCAAGTTTAAATTAATATAGATTTTATATCTATACTAATATTTTAAACTTTGTATGTAGGGGTTGATGCCCTATTCACCTTCTCAAGTGGTGATATATTTACTGCATCAGTGAGCGGGGTTCACGTAGCGCAGCTTTGGGCTAAACACATTTAAACTTTTTGCCATCGATGCTCTAAGAAGCGGGTAATCTTAGGAACTGATCCATTTACGATTTCTAATGGGGAGCTACGTTATGAGGCGCGGTCCTGGGAGGGAGGGGGGCGGTGTCACAGACCCCTTCTCAAAGTCTTAGGCTGGGACCGCGCCGTACGTTATCCCTGCGTGACATGATTAAATGTAGACATAACATTGAAGATGAATTCATTTCTATCTATAAATAGCTTGACTTAACTGTAATTTTCCTCGTAGATAGTATAACTGTAAACAGATTTGTAGTTAAACTAAAATGTTTAAATATGCATTGTTGTAGATATCGATTTTGCGTTACAGTACCTACAGAGGTATTCTTCAAAGCGCAAGCGCAACCAACTAAGCGCAACTAAATTATTCCTCGAAGCGCAACCATTTGAACAATTTGAATTTTTGAGCTAAACTAATGGTTGCGCATTAAGGAATACCTGCAGGGACTAGTATGTTAGAAACTGAGGAACTAACAATTATTTATTTCTCGCGAACTATACTATAGATGTTTGTTCCTCTTTCACGTAAAAATGGTTGAACAGATTTTGGTGAAATTTGGCACACAGATACTTTAAAACCTGGAAAAACATAGGATACCTTTTCGGTCTTGTAGTTTCCGAGTTAAGGGGGGGAAGAATGGTCAATTTTCGCCTATTTTCTTAAATAGCTTCAATACTATTTATCTTAAAATTATGAAAAAAAATATTTGAGTTGCTCACAATGATCCCTTTCATTTGATATGTAACACGATAGAGTTCACGTAGCGCAGCTGACCCTCATGTTTAAAATTCATTAATTTACGTTATAGGTCCGTATTGGGGTCACTGACTTACATATGTGTACCAAATTTCAATTGAATCGGTCGAGTACATTCGGAAAAAATCGGCCGTGACAGACGGACAGACAGACAACCGAATGAACGGAACCCTAAAAATGTGGTTACCCATGGACAAAAGCCAGCAATTATGTAGTTATTGATTTGATATGATTTGTTATTCTAAAAAGTAAATACAAATGTTGGTATAACGTTGATATCTTAATTCACTAAATCATTACGGTCAAAACGTTAAGCGGCTTAAAATAATTAATCATAAAAATGGATGTATACTGGCGACATTGTGTTCATGAAAACGTGTGAATTGGACAAAAAATATATTTAAAATTACTTGTAAATCCCAAATTACGAGGTCAGTATGGACTTTGGTTTATGATAAAAAAAATAAGTACATGATTATGTTACACTCAAGTATTAATAGTTCATTTTCGTTCATATTTTCTATGAAAATTCTCGTAATGTAAGCGGCTTTAACACTCCAAATAAATGTATACTCACTCAGACTTGAATACGCATTGTTTTCAATGCATTTTAATTACCAATTTCACTTATAATTTATCCTGGACTTAGTGTATATAATTTACATGTAAATACCTGCTTACAGTTATTTTAAATAGTGGTTAGTTCTTTAAATTCACTTTCGTCTGGATTTTAGGCATGGTTGCCCGACCTTTTCTTCGATATACGGTTTTTTTTAGATGATAGAAAAAGTTTACTGATTACTGCAAATGAGCGGATTTTTGTTATTTTTTATTTTATTTTTCGAAATGGTTTCTTAATTAGTAAATATTTTATTTTATATTGAAGTGAAACTTCTTTATCGGGGTTGGAAAAAAATTTAGTGTAACATTTCATTTATTTATTTTTTGTTACGCGTCACATTTTTCCGTTACGCGCCATCTTTTTGAAGTGAAACTTCTTTATCGACGTATGGGAGAAATTTTATTGACGTAACGTCACGTTTTTCGGTTACGCGCCATGTTGCTTTTTTATCAAAGTTTAGTATAGTGACGTAAAGAATATATAATGTATCATTATTGATGAAATACAACAATAGCAATGATATTATAATAAGAACAATGATAAAATAAATTACTCATTAATTGTATGCATGTCTATAATAATAAAATAGCTTTAATTTAATACGGAAAAAAATGTTTTTCTTAAGGCTTAAGCCTTATCTACCCCATTTTCGTGAAGTTGCAAATAGTAGAAAAATGATATGTCGTAAAGAAGTTTCACTTCTTACCTGTGTACTCTGGTACACACACATTTTTTTTCAATTGTAAATAATAATATATGACAATAGTTTCAGGTATTACAGCTGTAATTCTCTGAGTAATATATTGATTTACGAAAAAAAACGAGTGTGCTTTAGACTACACACTGTTCATTGTAATCATGTGTTTATGTAATAAATTTGTCAATTATCTATCTTAGGGCATTGACCTGAATAACTGTTATCAGTTAAAGGCCAATTTGTTGATATTAAAGGAACTGTAGTTATATTTAGGTACATGAATTTATTTAAAACAGTAATAAATAGTAGCAGTTTTTTTATACAAGGTAACCTATTTATAGTGCTCCAAAATTTTATTCTAAGGTTTTCCGAAAACTATTATACATTAGCTTGGCGTAGGTTTAGGTACCGGCCTACGCTTTGGCTACCCGATAAACGTTTTTAGTCTTTCGTATCAGGATTTTTTTTGTTTAAACCATAACGGAAATAAAAATTGCTTACGTTGAGTTATAAAAAAAGGCTAACCTTGCCTTATCTACTGGTCCATATTTTGTTTGAAAAGGGAAGTTGATAGCAAGTATAGATAAGTGTTTAAACACAAAGCATTTACACTTTCATATGTATATTTATAAGTAGAATACCATTATAAGTAGTATCTAAAGTAAGGACCAGAAAGGAGAAAGGACTTCGAAGTATAGGCATCTGCCCTAGGGTCCAATAGCCATATACATAATTGAAAAGAGTTTTTTAAGGAGAATCTTTGCTACGAGCACGACTTTAGGCAATTTGCAGTCCGTTCGGAGATATTGGTGCGGATTCCCTTGTTCACAAACTAAACTAAATTTAAGTTGAGTGCATCTTTTTCTTTCCATTTTCATTATGAAAAGGACAGAAGATAAATAATAATAATAAATAAACATTTATTTCTCTTCCACAAAGGCGCCTTAAATATACTTATGAAGACACTACATCTAATAAATCCTTTGTGGGAGACTGGTATCTGCACTAGGAAAAACCTGTCACACAGATTACCAGCCCCCCCCCAAAAACAGTGTTTCAGTATTAAATCTCAAGTATGCTAACTAATTATTTTAACATTTGGTAAAAGAACACAGTAAACAAAAATAAAGGGGAAAAAAAATACAAAATTAAAATTATTATTGAGAATGTATGTATGTACTAGTGAAGTATGCTAAGATGTGGTCCGGAGTGGTGTGTTGTGTTGAGGTGAGGTGTGTAAATATTAGTTTAGTCCCGTCAAAATAGTCAGCACCTGACGTAATTTAATGTAATTTTAGCAGACAACTTTTTAATCACGTCTAAACTTGTGTCAGGCGCTGGTTAATTTGACAGGACTAAACTAAAATTAATCTTCCGTCCTTTTCTTAATGAAATAGAAAGAAAAAGATGCACTGAACTTAAATTTGGTTTAGTTTGTAAACAAGGGAATCGGCACCATTGAGCTAAATAGGTAACTAGTTGGACAACGAAGTTAATATATTCTTGGCAACCAATTCAAATTTTCTGGATAACCAATAGTAACAACATATAATCCATTGTATAGAGCTTTTCAAGGAGAACCTTTGCTAGTAACACGTCTTTCGCCAATTCGTTGTCTATTCGGAGTTATTGACCTAAATAGGTGATTATTTGAGCATCGATGTTAAGATTTGATGAGAATCATTGGAGAGAACTTTTCAATGACAACTTGTGCAACTAACATAACTTTAGAGTTATTGATCTGATTTCCTGACTATTTAAAAACCGAGGTTAAGATTTTCTTGGCAACCAATTAATAGTTTACGGGCAACTAATAGTCATAAGATATGCACTAATTGGATAGAGCTTTTCAAAGAAAACTTCTGTTAAGTTAACAATGCAGTGAAACCAGCAGTGTTTTTAGCATCGAAGCGCGAACTGTTACCACCAATGCCACACATGGCTCTATAAATATTTTTCGTTGGTGATAAAAATACCTAAATTTCATGCAAAAGTGAGATACCTACAAGGTAAGAAAATATGAAAAGGAACGGTTGATTTTTTCATGGTTACAGTTTACGCGTCGATGCTCCCCTCTACCATGTATACAGGTAGGTAAAGCATTTATAATTTTCTAGTCTTTCTGGCATTAATACAATTTTTTTAATAGATTCAATATGCAATTTTTAACATAAAATTACCACACGGAAATTAGATGTAATCATTAAGGAAATATGCAATCGATATGAAGGTTGTTTCAATCTGATCCGAATAGGCAATTAATTTATTAATCTTAAGATAAATAATATTAAAATTGCTCACCTCTCCGACACTACTCGATTTGGGTTTCAAATTCGTTATTCCTGTAACAAAAGAATTGAATATGTTAATATAATTGTCTGGCCTTTGTGTTAGCTACTGTGTGAAAGGTGACTTTTGGTGCTACATGGCTTTAAATAAACTTCGATAACAGGTAAACAAGACAAGATCGAGGTCCACAGCAGGCCCATTACGCAATAAAAAATACCAACATAATATTACATCACGTCTGTTATCCCGAAGGGTATGACAGAGGTGTACCTAATAGGACACCCACATTTAACAAGTTATGTTTAAGTCCCATGAAATAGGGGTCAAGCCTATTGCCATCAACCAGGCACAAATCCAGACTCTGTGGCTACTGCTAAGAAAAACCCAATAACAATTTGCCCGACCCGGGAATCGATCCCAGGACCTCTTGCTCAGTATTCGCGATTGCGACCACCACCAACGAGGCAGTCTTAAAAAAATGAAATAACTTACAATCCTTGTTTTAAAAGATTTTTAAGGCATTTGCTTGTTCACTCAGGTAAAAAATACCCATCAAGAACCTAAAGATTCAGACCAAATAAAACTGGACCTTTTGCTGGCTATAAGGTTTAAAAAAACAGGTTTAAAAACAAACTGGTTCATGTCTTGCAGTGAACAACTAACTTGATTTACTTGACTTGACCTTTCTGCTTTGCTTTTTTGTTTAGTATTTTATGAATAAATGTGCATTACATACAAGAAATACTAAGTATATTAAATTCCAAATTACCATGATACTATTGCTATCAATTAATCCATAGTAATAAGATTGTGGATAATTATGTTTGTAGTTTGCTAAATACTCATTAAAATTACACCCTGTATACACAAATACAGAGTGTTTGTATGATTGTAAAAATTGCTGATTATTATAGATTGCATAAAGTCAAGATTTATTATTTATTTAATTTAATCAACATAAAGTGGGCGAAGGCTAATTTTATTAGTTATTTTCTGTTCTTTACTAACTGACAGTAACTTATCAACCAATTTAATTTTTGTTGTAGGAATCTAATCTTTACAACTGGATTAAAAATTTATAGGTATGCCAAATTTTGTAATTTATTACTTTGATTAACGTCAACTGGCTACCCTACCCACCTACCCTACCCTACCCTACCTAATACCTACCTACCTACCACCTACCTACTACCTTTTTTTTTTGTGAATCTAAACCATCCAGGGTGCCACCCAAACGCATGCAAAAATATTCATTCAAATTGGTCCAGCCGTTTAGGAGTTCAGTGACATACACATACAGTAGAATTATATATATCCTAACTCTAGACTCGGTTACTAATTCAAGAATATCTTTTTATAATAACGGACTTAATACTATTCTTATTAGTAGATATAAATGTAAAATACTGGTATTCGGCTGCATTCGGTTAGACTGGAAGCCGACCCCAACAACATAGTTGGGAAAAGGCTAAGCAGATGATGATGATATGTATAAATGTGTCTTCTAGGTTACATTATGAAACAACACAATGATAACAAATGAAATAGTAGTTTTTGTATTGTTTTATAAATATTCATGCAAATGACATGTCAGTAAATCTTTATTTAATTTAATATCAAGAATAAATATTTTTACTCATGATATTTGTCATTGTGTGTATACATTTGTAAATTTTAAATAAGCAGCCAAATTAAATTTTGCTTGTGTTGCTAGGCACAACTAGATTTTAGATTAATTGTATCCTGTATTTGAAGAGGTATCACATGACACACAGGTTGACTAAGTAATATCAGCTGATTGGTAAACTTCTTTGAATAAATTAAACTGAAAATGACGCTCGAGTCGCTTGAGCTAGTAAGAATGGATTTATTTGGCGATCTACTGGGCTCAAATGATGGAAAAATATCATCAACCCCTGAAGAACAAGTAGAATGAATCTTAAAACTACACTAAAATAAAACAATATTGTAGAACGCTCCACAAAAAAGCGAATTAATTCAACTCTTTGACAACAATTCCTGTAGCACCGGTTTTGATACATTCTTAACCTATTAAAATTACACGATTACAGTACCTACTCAAAATGGATATAATAATTTAAACATATTCAACACTCACCCAGCGTCATTTTGTCAAATTATTTAAACACAAACACAACAGTGGATTAGGTTCACTGAATAAGTAATTAAAAAGTGAATATAACTATAATTACGCGATAAAGTATCTATTATCAGCGCACAAAGTCCAACAACTTTTAAAGACAACGCAATCGATAATGATGATGCGAAAATGATCTCAGTAGCTCAATTAACAGCAATACAGAAAAATATTCGCTTCTTTCGAGCAACTTTCCATCAGCTGTTTGACAGCAAAGTGAATGAGCGTCTGTCAAAATAAAATTATTTGATGGCGATGAACTGTTGAATGAATTGTATTGTATTGAATGAATGAAGCCAATGACTACTAGCGCCATTATCGGTAGTTTATCATACTATTCAGGCAAGCAGTTCATTGCATATTTCTATAGTACCGTACCATTACGCTAGATGGCAGCATACTCAATAACAACGTGCCGAAATGAAAAAATTAAGAAAGGTCAAGATTATCAGTGCAAATTGGGGATTAGAATAATTTCAAACTTACCAAGATCTGTTTGAAAATATTTCATAGTGGTCCACAATACAATCAACATAGTGAAAACCAAACAATGGAGTAGGAGACCTAATTAGGGGTAGGGAATTAATTTAGGGCGGGATGCGTGAAGCTTCACTTTACTGTAATAGACATTACTGCTAGCACCAATTATTGGCACCAATTCTAATAAACACAGCTGTCATCATTGTCATCATAATTCCAAGTTCAAATAATACCTATGTTGTTTATTAACTTGCCAACCAATCTCGCGATATTATATTCAACTTTTCCTTTCTTCGTGATAAGAGTAGGTCACTTATGTAACCAAGAGGCTTACCTATAATAGGTAGGTACCTATTGTCGAAATAAACGACTTATTAGAGCCCTGACATGAATTAATTAAATAGATCTACCACAGATCGAAGTCGATCGCTACGTTGAGTGCATTTAAATAGCATAATATGCATGCAAGGATTGTTTTAAAATACCATTATTGGGAAAAGGTAGGTGTTATTGAATCGTAGCTTCGCAAATCGTAATATTACCGCAAAAGAATTTGTGTTTTAATGTCTTTGACACCAAGTCGATCATCTTTCAAGGTTTCAAGTAAGTTAGAAAAGGCTATTATTAGTAGTCAAATTAGGTATGGCCACAGTATAAAGATAACCAGTTAACCAACTGGACCCTTCTTGTGAAATCAAACTCGAGTGTTAGGGACCTCGCGCAATACGTGGCCACGACCACGACTTTTGGCCGCAGAAGCTTCGACCAGGAAGATAGTTTGGTTGTATAACCGGGCGTTCGAACAGTTTTGTTCAAGATAGCGGCCCCGGCCGGTCATGTATGTGACAAGTGTGCGAGGTCCCTAAGGGTGGTCAATTAAAGTTTTTATTATGTGGACACCCCACAGATAACCCCCCACCTGTCATATTAAACATGCATACTGCATAGCATTCGTGTGAACGCTTCACATTTGGGAGCCACTTCCGACAGTTTGTTCCTAGTTAAAATACTGTATGTTTACACTATGTGTTATATGTTTTCTATGGTACTATGCTACATTGATAGTTAATCGACTGGGCGATCACGGATATTACAACCATTATGGTGTAGATAATAATAACATAGGCCATCTGAATCTGCACATAACAGAGGCCATTAATTCGAAGGACCATTTTTTTTAATGTAGGTGTAGATAGGACTACAGAGTTGACTGGTGGTCGACCAGTTTTCAACCTTAAAACTTAGGTCATAAGGGTGAAAAGTGGCTGACCGTCAATTAACTCAGTGGTACCTCGTGAAATAGGACACCTACTGCATAGCTATTCACAAACGCTTCGATTCGATTTCGATTCGGAAAGTCATATGCCTGAGGGGTAGTCGAGTCAACATCTTCTGAGGACACGGGTATTTTCACGACTTCAGGAGGAGTTGACTGGGGAAGGGGGGGGGGGGGGCATGTCTGTTATCGCACATTTTGGTATAAAAAAAAAGAGGAACGTCAGTTTCAACTCGTCGCGACTTTGAAGGTCGGATGTATACAGCAAAAGTTAATGCTCTCCAGTCGGATGTGACGATTTAGACCAGCTGCTGAACACCGATGTGTCCCGATGGTGACGAAAGCTGAATTGTCGGTTTTATCATAATAAATGTCGAATCAATATTTTGGTGTTAATTAAGACGAGGTTTTAAGTCTGTATTCTTTAGAGTAATGTGAATGAACTGCCCAAATACATATTATTGTCAGATGACGAGGCAGGAAATGGGTAGATTTTTCTGTAAATTGGACGTTAAAAAGAATGTCGGAAAATATCGTGAGGAAAGTTTTAAGAATTAATATTGATGGGTATAAGAGTAGAGGAAGACCAAAGAAACAAGAAAGGATCTGTCTGATGAGATGACTAGTAATTATAGAGAGGTATAGAAGAAGAAGACATACTGCGCCGACACCAAATGAATTGGGATAAGGGCAAGAGAATGAGGATGAAGATGTGCAGTTGGATGATGGACTTCTGGAGAGAAACTCAATTGACAGGATGTAAGTAACTTCTCTTATGTATTGCTCATCATTTTTAAAAGCAATTAACTCTTGGGATTTAACAGTGAATCTTACTTCTGTGTGTGTAGTGGCGAAGGATCCATAGAACTCGATTCCTTCCCTTTGAAAAATGGCAAACTCAGTATTCTATAGACAAATAATATAATCACATTAAAGATACATACTCCGGCTTACCTCCTACAAAAATTGAACCTTCGCTACTGGTGTGTAGTACTTTAGATCATACCTCACACAGGAGTAAGATGTCAGTTTGATTCGGTTCCCCGATAGTCCTGGTCTAGCAAGAACTACTGGAGTACTACATTAGGTACTGCAGTCACTTCAGAAACGGAAACTGATAATTATGTTGTTGTTAGTAAGACTGACTTTTGGCTGCGGCTTTACCCTCATTGAGGTCGGAAGTTATCACAAGGGAACGTATAAAGGCCAAGACCCTTAACGACGCCGAAAGGCATTTGTTCTCCCCGTCATTACGATATTTTTTTTGTTCTAGATCATGGAATGTCCTTCTAGGTATGTTGGGGGTCAAAGGTTCCAACTTTTTCACAAGTTTTTTTATAAATGATTGATTTTTTACCCTAAAAAAGTCGTTTCCCAAAAAAAACAGTTCTAGTAAAGTTACTTGTTTGATGTATACATAGTTTGGTTGACGGTTTCGCTAAGGGTCTTGTTACACTCTGTATACTACCGGGACAAAGCTTCTTTGGCCTAATCCATGTCTTGGTCAACAAGACCTGGACCCGAATTCCGTTCAGTCGATTAGTAGTCAGACAGACGCACACAGCTACTTCCGCATGTTTGGAAGGTTCTAACATATATTGATATGGATATTCAACATTAACTATTCGTTGCAGTTCTGGACTGACCTATTGTCGAATATACGTATTATTATCAAGTTTTGAAGGTTGTCTCTTCTTGTTTATAATATGACTGTCTGTATATAGAACAGTTTCCGCTTAATTAATTATGTAATCATTATTTATGTGTGTCCATTGAATTTATTAATTATAATAACACGGTTGGAAGTTGACGGCATAATTTATTTAAAAATTACCGCGGTACATTCTGAGAGGCGTCTCGGTAACCTTTGAGATTGGAATTTGTAATGTCAGTAAACTTAATAGTGATTTTAAAATAGCGAAGAACAAGATGGAGATCCCTGTGAGAACTAACCACAGTTAAATGCTCTTAGATATACATAGATATTTACAGCTAACTTTGTATGCATGCGGCAAGCCAGAACATAGTTTATTTTCCTTCACTGAAACTATAGGTACTTATGCAATATTTACGCTTAATAAAGGTGTGAAAAGACTCTTAACGAAGCCGAAAGGCACTTGTTCTCCCCGTCATTGCGATATTTTTTTTGTTCTAGACCATACCTGGAAACCTTCTAGTTACGGAGATATTGGGGGTTAAAGTTCCAATTTTCTTGAAAGTTTTTTTTTTAATACATGTTTATAATGTATTTTTTTACTTCACGACCCCCGTACTATTCAATCCATCCATCAGCACAATGTTTAGAATGCGTTACATTGAGTCCTACCGGAAAACATGATTTTTCACCCGAAAAAAAAATCATTCCCCAGCAATAATTTTTGCGTGAAGTTATTTAGTTTTATGTACGTTATGCTTGGTAGACGGCTTCGTGAAGAGTCCGTTTACACCCTGTATATCTCATTTTATATCGATGAGTGAATCGCAACATCATCATTATCTGCCGTATCGTTTCCAATAAAGGTTCGATATGCACGTGGTAAAGCAAAATCAGCGAAACTGCAATACCTAGGATGAAGATAGAACCTGTCCAGAAGACGGCCGAATCTGTTGAACAGCTTAGGCTGGAAAGACAATAAGTATTTCTGTAATCTTATGCCTACTGAATTTAGGTAGGTGGTCTACTGATTGTGGCCAATGAGGATGGCAACTGTGAAACCAATGGTAGCATAGCTGGTACCAAGCATCGTCATTGGTTGAAAATCTCGTAATGCCATTTTATATTTCAAAATAGCTTCCTCATTGGTCAGATTGAGACCAAGCTATGGACGAGCCATCTGCAATTAACTTTTAACGGTCTTCCTCATTTGGATGTGACTGGAAGATTTAAGGTACAAAAGTTAAAAGTTTGTACGGTGCCATCATTCTCCAAGGACAACTATCTTACCTAATGGTCATGCACTTACTGCTGTCCTAAAGTCATAATTGGCAAGCTTCGCCAGTTTTGGTAAGACCTCAGGTTACTCCATGCAGACTTTTATGAAATCTATTAGTTTATTTTTATCGAAGTACTTATTATTATTTATTTATTTTTATAGAATCATTTTTATTCGATAGCGAATGACGGACGGCGCCGCCGAGGATGGCTCAGAAAAAGGTGGCGAGACGATCTAGACGCGTACCACGAGGGCTGGTTCGAGGAAGCTCGTGAAAAGAGCAAGTGGAAGGAATTGGGGGAGGCCTTTGCCCAGCAGTGGGACAGAAAAGTCTGTTGAAAGAAAAAAAAATGAATCTCTGGCGGCGATCGCATCAAGTTATTTCTAAGTTGTCTCGCATCGAAGAATCTAAGAATACCTATCCAAGTATAACTAGAAGTCTGACTGGACTTCTTTGAAGTTTCAGGGTCGCGAATGAAAATAATACGTTTAGCAGAAATGGAATACAGAATAAACAAAGTAGTTGAAGCCGTCAGTCAAAAGCTAACCTCTTTGAATAATTTAGTGACAGAAAAGGGAACTTCAAATGCGTTAACTTTGAAGTAGATGTCTCACTTACAGTACTTCAAGAGTCTTGTATCGATTTAGGTAGCCTAGGTTTTTATATTGAAATACTTATACGAGGTACGTGGGAGTTCACGCGTGTTGTTCTGCATAATTAAACAGAATGCAGTCTGAGGGAAACTTGCAAGGTAATCCATAATTAAGCGAAAATTATAGTGAAGAACTGTAGTATGTAACTTGTGACATTTTTGTACCTATTTATAATAATCTTTTATATCAAGAATTGTAAAGAAATAAGTATCTATCTGATAATGTCATGAAGAGAGTTCAAAGCCATCAAAATAACCTAGCAGAAATAAATAAAGAAAAAGGAAATTTATAAAATTAACTTGAAATATACATTTTATCGATACCAGTGGTCATAAAAACAGATCAAATTGGCGTTTAGGTAATGGATACACACTGGTCACAATATTACGCTATAAAAATAAATTCGTCGAATTTCCAGTTATTCATAAACGAATAAAAAAACAAGAGGAAAAAAAAGGAACGGAGTGCCGAATATTTTTTTAAACTTTTAGTCCGATCAAATTAAGCCGAATATGGGCAATCAGGGGAAATAATTAGTCTAGTTTTGTAAATTGTTACAGTTATACCTTGCGGTATCCAGATGAACATACTACAAGTCCTCAAGGGTGGGGGTGTGCTGAGGGTGTAGGGGGGGGGGGGGGGTTGAAGGTATCTTTTTTCAGGTTTTTTCTCATATCTCGAATATCAGTAGGAATAGCATTATGAGTACTTCTGATAAAAGTTTCTACAAATTTGGTCATATTTATTTTTGCTCTACGATCAATATTTTAGGAGCTGTAGGGGTGTAGACTTTGTGAAGTTAGGGCCTGTAAATGTGTAAGTTGCTTAAGATTTTTTTTTTATTTTGTTAATTTAGCCTTTTATTTTTTTTCTAAAAATCCTGAAATATGTATTTTATTATTTATAACAAGAGTCCCTATATCAATGTTCAGACCTCTAGCACCAAATTTGCGGAAGTCTCATACAAACTTCTATTTTAAGGGCTTTTCACTTTTAGTTTAAGGGCTTGGGGGGTAAAAATTCCAAGTTTTTCTAAAACTTGGAATTTTTACCCCCCAAGCCGTTGTTTTGTTGTATGTGTACTAATACCAGACTTCAGGAAGCACCCTAACAATTTTGAAAAATCGACGCTGTTTTCTTAAATCGTCTATTTTATCTCTCTGTTAAAACTTACACACCCTATACTTAGCTCCTAAGGTATTAATCGTAGAACAAAAATAAATATGACCAAATTTGTAGGAAATTTTATGTAGAAACTTTTATCAGAAAAACATAAACATAATTTTTTTTCATTTTTTTTTTTTTATTGAAAACCTAATTGTTTAGTACACGTTCATGAATGAAATGATTGTTATTTGTAAAAAGAACTGGTATTAAACGACGGAACGTTAACAGTTCTGTGGAAAAACCTAAAGCCATTAAGTCATTTTCCGTTGAACAAAACTTCATGCCTGAAAGTATTATTTATTTATATTTGGGACGAACTCTTCACCGCCCTAGATTCTTGAGGTTTAATTTCTTTAATTGTAAGGTTTGATGTTGTAAGAAGAAATCCTAATCTCAATTGGTACTATAATGATGAACCACCGATTAAATAAGTAATGGATGAACATTTTTTTTAAGTCTATAGGCTGTACACTTAACCCGACTCTGTTCCACTTCGATTCCACCTCCTTCCTTCCTTCTACAAATCACCTCAGACAACAAACAAACATTAAATTTGCATGTGAACTTCACATGAGTTACATAAACTTCTCATGACATTGACAATGATCTGCAAAACGTTAATGTAACTAAAAGAGTCGTTAGTAATAAAGCTTTGTCTACACAAACAAGTATGATAGTGTAGATGATTATTTATGGCTACGCATTTTTTTGCGTTGGTGTTTATCATCATTAAGCCTATCGTTAACTACTGCTAGATTAGGGGTAAAAAATACAATAGTGTTCGACCTCGATTCTACTAAATATTAGTCTGCACTACTGCCGAATCCATATTTGGCAGTGCAGATAAATTAGAAAGACTTTTCTATCGCGTTATCGTCGATTCGACGAAGGTTAGGAGTCTAGGTTTTAGGTTTGGGCATGCGGAACCCGGTTTCGATCCCATACTAAGACCCAGATTTTCCCGGGTTTTACAATTGGACCGAAACCCGGATGGCCTAGTTTAGGTCCATGCCTGACCCGCTGAAAATAGACGTCAACAGCCAAGCTGTAGAAATAAATGGCGGGCTTACTGCTTAGGGTTCAGCCAGGTTCTCTACCTAAAGGAGTTGTGTTAAAGACTCCCACATCACATACAAACAGACAGCAGATTGCGCTCAGTTCGAATCCAGGTCATTTCCTTTATTTTACTACAATATGCGCATGCATTTGGATAAGCGCCAGCAATTGTATTTTTAGGGACTGTAGAATTCACTGCTGACTTCTCTGTTTCCTGATCATTATAATCTGGATCTATTCAAAGTTCGAGTGAATCGGTTTCTTCTAGGCAATCGTGCTCCAACCTAGTCCGCATCATCGTATAAAAAAAATGAAGTTTGTATGCCATCCAAAGCTTTACTATCAGAATTCGCTATGAGAAAATGGTCCAAGCAGAGTTTAGCAAGATTGAGAAGAGAATGAGGATGTCGATATAGGTGGATGAACTAAGAAATAATGTATGAAAAGTGATTAGACTTGATCATAACTGAGGGGTTGATTGACTAAGAAGAAGATATGCAGTACCGATCCCGAATAAATTGGGTTCAGACCAGGATGATGATGACGTACTAGTGGAACACTTCTATGTGTGCTTCAAGGCAAAATCGCAATAGCAGCAAAAGTCGTTTGATGGTTACTGGGAATATTCTTAACAAGTTTTACCACTGTCCGCCAATGATCGACAAAGATAAAATTTATGTTTAAAATTGTGTCGCTGGTGTCCAGAAGTGGCCAACAAAAATATTTTAAAAAGTCGTATCAGAGCCCACCAGTGCAGTGGTGACTAAGGGGAATAATTTAAGAAGGTTGCATCACTGTCCACCAGCGATCAACAAGCTGGTGGTGGCTATTGGAAATTATCGGTTAATTCCTACGTTTTTTGTACCAATTAAGTACTACCTAATTAATTGTATCTTTACCTGGGTGAGGATAAACATGTTCTTTAAAGAATCTTAGCACTTTTAAAACTTATTATATCTAATTTTAGTAAATCTTATGTTTTTAAAATGAGCAGACATTTTCCCACATTTTTTATGTACAGACGCCAGCAGGTCAAGCTACCCAAAACTGTCAGAATTTCTCAATCAACCTTGAACCTAATAATTTATATGCTTGTTTTTAGTTACATATTTACCATATAATTTTTATCACATAGTTTTTGTGGTTCTCTGTCAGCAGCAGGTACCCACCTATTAATTCTACTTTTTGTCACTCAAATAGTAAAACTGTGGTTTTTATTCATTTTCGGACCTTGACCAAAATTAATTATAATCTTGATTTTTTATGCGTTATTTGTATGTTTAAGCAGTTACGTAATGTGACAAAAATAAACCAGATACCACATACCTATGTAGTTCTCGGAAATTAACCAGTCATAATGTTGCTTATTTCACAATGTTCGAAATGTTGACTTTAATGGGGTCCCCAACTCCCCAGACCAGATCTATAAACAAGTTTTACGGACACATTAAAAAAAAGAGATATTTGATTTAAAAAAAAACTCGTCTTTTATTCTCTTGGAATCATGCAGTATATTCGTTTTTTTTAAACTGCGAAATACTCGCCTGCCAGGGCTGCGGGACTGTTGGAAAGAGATACCGCAGCCCTGGAACACAAAGGGCAAGGAAGGAACATGGATGGGTTTTAGTCAGTACAAGTCTGACACTCCTCCGCTCTGCCCAGAGCGGGAGAAGTCGTTTAAAGATTTCCCATCCCAAAAAGAAAAAAAAAAAGGCCCTAAATTACTTAACTGCTGCCGAAAAATGAAACCGACTGCGCGTTACATAATACGGCTATCGTGTCCAATGTGGGCATCACTGACGTTTGAATTGCAAGCTAGCGAAGTAGTGACCGCAAATTCAACTACTTGAACAGCTTGAGTAAATATTTCGTCAGAGTCCGTTGACTTGATTTGAGGTTCAAAGCCAAATTTGTTTATGTTTTTTTATCTTCGACTAATTCTCTGTGTAAATCGTTTCAAAATTTGAATTTGACAGCTGAAAATAGCCGCCAAAAAGCATTGGGTGTGTATGTAATCTGTCGCTACACGATTGGTAATCGAAATGTAATGTAGCGGCTCTATAAAAAGTACTACAGCGTCATAGTACAAAAAGTACTAATTGCCCATCACTAGTCATGACCAACTGACAGACGTCAAAAACGCATTCTTTCAGCAGCCAAGCATCATACTACAGCGCCATCTATGCATTAATAACAACAAAATTAATTCAAAAAAGCTATCCGCGTCAGGGCAATACTGTGGCAATCGCTTTCTATGGAGTTAGTATAATTCTGTTGTCAACGACTTGTAAAACCTTAGTTTTTATCTAAGCTGCTAGGTCAAAAAGATTTTTAGCACCTATAGAGAGGCAAAAAGGGTTAGTTATTTGTTGTTATAGTGGCGGTGGTACACAACATCTGTGAAAATTTCAACAGTCTAGCTATCACGGTATTACGCTTCATGAGATACAGCCAGGTGAGAGACAGCCAGAAACGAGATTTTTTCGGTTCATGGTACGGAATCCATCGTGCGCAAGTCCGACTCGCACGTGGCCATTTTTTTTTGTTGTTGGTCTTGTTCTTTTTTTGGAGATTACAGAACAGAAAAAACCTATAGGTGGTTTAATCTCTTAGGACCTTTGTACACGACGTTTTTTTTATGCGCTGACGATGCGCGGAGTACATAATTAGGACGCTCATCAAGACTGAAGTCATGTTGTTACCTTTGCAGACGATCCTTGCGTTTGTATCGCTATAAACACTCTAATACATACGCTGTTAACGCACCATTGTAGTGATGCAGAAGAATAAAACATAAAAAAAACAGCACTGGAAGCGTTTTAATCGGTACAAACGCGCGTTACATTTGCGTTTGTATCAAATATGATACAAACGTGTAAAATCTGCTAAAACGTGTTGATAACGCGCAGAGGACGCGCTAATCAAAAACGCGCGTCGTCAGCGCATAAAAAAATGATGTGTGTAGACCCTTATGTGTAGCGGTTTATTGAACACATCCTGTTCTTCTTTCATCTGTGTAGTGTGTGGTGTCAATGGTCTCGGGGTAAAATGGCTGTGACATACGGTCGGACGACCGACAGACAGACGGACAGGACGAATCTAAAAAGGGTCCGTTTATAGGGTTCCGTACCCAAAGGGTACCAAGACTCCGCTGTCCGTCAGTCTGTCTGTCTGTCCGTCTGTCACCAGGCTGTATCTCATGAACCGTGATAGTTAAACATGAAATTTTCACAGATGATGTATTTCTTTTGCCGCTATAACAACAAATACTAAAAACAGAATATAAAATAAATATTTAAAAGGGACCCCCATACAGCAAACGTGATTTTTTTGCCGTATTTGTCTAATGTTGTATAGATACTGGTACGGAACCCTTCGTGCGCGACTCCAACTCGCACTTGGCCAGTTTTTTTTCGATTAATGGCAACGGAACCCTTGAATCATTTTATAGAAAAAAAGCGACTCTTCCATTCGCGAAAAGCTTATTGTTATGCATATTTACTGATGACTGTTTGCACTCAGTTGTTCCAATATTTGTAATATAGAGCCCAATGAGGATCTGCTAATTATAACAAGTACCTATGTAAATAATTAAACGTATAACTGAATGTAGATTAACGATGTTACGTAAGTGACAAGTAATATAAGTATGAACGCTTTGCTAGGGAGGTCTATTAAAAGCTGGCTTAATCACTTTTATATAACATCACGACTGTAATCCCCGAAGGGTTAGGCAGAAGTGTACCTAATAGTACACCCTCATTTATCCGCATCACATGCCCATACCACAGCCTACCGATTACCACATAGCTATTCAGTCACTGGCGCCACTTTTAAATTATCTATCTGCCTAATAAATCAACAAAGAAACCATTCATCAAGATCTCTCATTAGGAGAGAAAGAGTGCTTTCTCTCTTAATGAGTTGACAACACGTTTGAAAAGTTCCTCTAGCTAATTTAATTTGACTTCGTGTAATACGCAGTAATAATAGTAACGTTCGAATTCGGAAAACAAACAACACATAAAACTGGTGGTTTTTCTGCGTAAAAACTGAATCGACTGAATTTACATGATTTCAACTAAAACAAGGTGAAACGTTATTGACATTTTTTAGGATAAGGATGAAGTACACTGACTGCCTCGTTGGTCGAGTGGTGGGACTGCTGAGCATGAGCTCCTGGGTTCGATTTCCAGGTCGGGCAAAGTGCTATTGGGTTTTTGCATCAGGAATTTCTCAGTAGTAGCCACGGAGTCTGGATTGGTGCCCAATTGATGGCAATAGGCTCGCCCCCTATTACATGGGACTGAAAACATAACTGGTGAAATGTGGGTGTACTATTAGGTACACCTCTGGCTAACCCTACGGGGATTACAGGCGTGATGTTATGTATGGATGAAGTACAAAATGGATTAATACCATATTTTAAAAGTTCTCTTTTGTTTACATTTTCAGCTCTGGGACATAGACCACAGTATTGAATGCTTTTCACACCGCGTTCGACAGTAAAACTTGATATCACTTCAGAAAAAAAAAGTCGTTTACCAACAATATTTTTTGCATAGACTATAGAGTTAGTTTGTTTGATGAACAGAATGCTAGGTTGTCGGCTTCGTGAATGATCCGTTTACACCTTGTATTGTTCAGAATATTAAACAATTCTTCTGAATCTAACTATTTAAATCTTAGCCTTTATTTTACGAGGAGAGTAAAACATTGATCATGCATCGGCATGGCATTGTTTCATGAAACAAAAGACTCGTTTGTAATTAGGAATGAAACTTGCGTGTGAGTTTAACGACACATTGACACTTAACAACAATATTAAAGCAGATAGATACTAACAATTCATTCGGTAACTTTTGGTGTGGGACAGTCTAAGAATAGCTCTCTGATCATCCTCAAAAGGAAAGAATATCAGCCGCCCCGGGCGTCGGGGGCCACGTGGTGGCTCCCCGGAGGGCCGCGCCTACGGAGGCCGGGAGCCACCACGTGGCCCCCGTAGGCGCGACCCTGTGAGTAATGGCGACAGACCGTGTCGATGGCGCGTTCGTGTTCCACGCGCGCCTCAAAGAGACGTCAGCAATCAAGGAGGGGTCCGCAAGGGCCGATGCCTGCCAGGGCTGCGGGACTGTTCGAAAGAGATAGCCCTGGAACACAAAAGGCCAGGAAGAAACATGGATGGGCTTTTGTCAGTACAAGTCTGACACTCTCTTCCACTCCGCCCAGAGCGGGAGAAATCATTTGATGATTTCCCATCCAAAAAAAAGTATTCGATTGTCCAAGCTGATAAAGTTAAATAGGGTTAAATACAGATGCCAGCACATCAAGCTATATAATTATATACATATTCGGCATAACCCAAAGGTTAACTAATAACTTTGCGGAAATCTATGACAATTAAATGTCAGCAGAATGCATTCTGCAACAAACACTGCATCTAGTCATCATCATCACCACCAGCCTATAATGTTCCCACTGCTGGGACACAGGCCTCCTCTCTATCAGAGGGATTGGGCTATAATCCACCACGCGGGCCCAGTGCGGATTGGTAGATGTCACATGTCTTCGAATTTTTGGTTCTAGGACATGCCGGTTTCCTCACGATGTTTTCCTTCACCGTTTTTGAGAGCAGTGGTGATGAAATAAATTACACAAAGTAATGCGCCTGCCTGGGTTCGAACCCACGACTTACTGTTCGTAAGTCGGGGTCGCTACCACTGGGCAACCGCTGCTCTGCATCTAGTATGAATGCGGAATTAAAACTAAATAGTCAGAATGTGATTATATTTGACCTTTGCTTATAAAGATACTATCATACAGGTTTAATCAGTTGTAATTTATTCACAGCCATTTAAAAATTAAATATTCATTTATCAACCTCCTGTTCAACTCAATTTTGGGTCGGCCAACATGTCTTCTTCTTCCATACTTCTCTATTACTCCTCATCTCATCAGACACCTCCTTTCTTGCCATATCATCCTTCACACAGTTCATCCATCGTTTCTTTGGTCTACTTCAACTCTTATACCTATTCTGTAAATTAAACGACAGTAAACTACCTAACTACACAGTCTCACAAACAAAAATGTTATCTAAAGCCATTAACCTAATAAAAAAATAAAAAGTATGCCCAAGAGACTGGCTGCGGCGTTAGTGTCTGGCCTGGGTAAAATACAGCCCTTGGGTCAAAGAAGATTCTAAGATCAGTTTCGAAATTACTTCGGCCCCCTGAAACTTCTGGGGTCCCACAGCACAACCCCAAACAGCTCGAAAATATAAAGGGTGTAAACAGACTCTTAACGAAAGCAGCCGAAAGGCACTTGTTCTACCCGTCATTGCGATATTTTTTTTTGCTGTAGACCATACCTGGGGTCCTTCTAGTTACGAATATTGGGGTCAAAGTTCCAACCTTTTTACAAGTTTTTTTTTTAGTATATTTTTTTAATGGAAGGTTTTTACTTTTAATACCTCCAGGACCCCCTAACTATTCAATCCATCCATCAGCACAATGTTTTGAGTGCGTTACATTGATTCCTATTGTAAAACGCTAAAAAAAAAGTCGTTTCCCGACACTAATTTTTGCGAAAAGTTACTTAGTTTGATGTACATAATGCTTGGTTGACGGCTTTGTGAAGAGTCTGTTTACACCTTGTAGTTACCAGCGAGGTTACTATGTTTACACCGCATTTATGGTTCTCCGCAACAGCAGCGCCAACAAGTAACAACATACGATGGCGCAAAAGCATCGACACAGGTTGGATCTCACACACACTACTAGATGCAACCATGCAGGTTACATTATGAAATTAGTGTCATCTAACCTGATTACCTAATAGACAATAAATCATAGTGAATCGTGTAATATCAGCTCGTAACTGGATTATAGAGTTAATTTAAATTCGAAGATGAAGAAACGTCAGTAATCCGAGTATTCTGAGGTACTAGCATGAGCGCGCGGTGTAAATACGTTGATTTTTGAATCAACGACAAATACAATCATCCTGTAGCATCATCATCTGCCTAGCCTTTTCCCAACTATGTTGGGGTCGGCTTCCAGTCTAACCGGATGCAGCTGAATACCAGTATTTTACATGGAGCGACTACCTATCTGACCTTCACAACCCAGTTAATACTGAGTAATACGATACCCCTTGGTAAGACTGGTTGCCAGACTTTTTGGGCCACAGACTACCTGTAACGACTGTCAAAGATGTACAAATGACAGCCGGGACCAACGCCTTAACGTGTTTTCCGAGGCACGAAGGAAACAACAATCAAATTCTTTAAATTATGAAAATAGTTTAAGTGAAACAAATATTTTTAATTTAAAAATCGCTATAATAAAATATATGTACGTTACGTGCTCAGCAGTCGCGCTGGCGACCACTCGACCAACGAGGTAGCTTCGTGATATAAATACATAGTCATTACTTTCATCTATCTCATTACCCATACCCAAAATAAATTAAAATCGGAACCCATATACTTCCTCTGCTGTTGGTGTGCTCATTGCCTAATTGCTATGGCAACATTTAAACTCGCTTCAATTTAATAAAGAATCTCATAACATCTGTTAACGGTGTTAGCAATTATCAAAGCAATTATCAAAATAATGACAGAACAGTTAGAATGTTAATAGATGTTCGATAATAGGTGACCGTATTTTGAAGATTGTGTCGTGATTATCTTATTGCAAACCAGATTGAGGTGTTTGGTCTCGTCCTAAACGTGAAGGGATTTGATCCAATGACCTTACAAGATGGCTTCGACAAACTGACACATTAAGAAAAAAAAAAATATTGGTTTGACTTGTGTCTGCCGAAGAGGTATATCAATGTTGTTGCAAGTCGGAATATGAAATACTAGCTTATGCCCACGGCATTGCGCGCTTAGAGTTTGGTAAGTATCCCAAGGGATCGTACTACCGGGATGAAAAGTATCCTATGTGTTAATCCAGGTTATAAACTATCTTTGTGCCAAATTACATCCAAATACAGCCGGTAGTTTTTGCGTGAAAGGGTAACAAACATCCTGACATCCAGACGGCTTAGTCCCAGGAGCTCCAAATCTATTCCAAACAATTTCTCTCCTACATTGATTCCATTTAATTTTATTAGTTGAATAATAAAATACTATATTTTTATTTTATTTTAGAGGGAATAAAATTATGGAGCGCCTGGGAATAAGCCATCCGGACATCCATACATCCTTACAGATTTTCCCATTTGTATACTACCCTAGTAGGAATTAAGTCTTTGTTCAAAAATGTTCATGCTGTAGATTCTAGTATGTAATCTCATCGTTTCAGATCTCGCAGAAGTAGATCTTGAGGATTACTTAAAATTAATATCTTTGAGATGGACAATGAGAAGCTAAGGTAATTATTATGTCTAAGGCTACCTTCGACATAATAATTATCTTAGGTAGTTTAAAAACCAACTGACTTATAATATATAAAAGTATTCTAGTAAAACTAAAGCTAATGACAAACATTTCCACATGTCACATACACCTACTAGGAACCAGCTGCCATAAACAAGCTTTCGTCTAGAACTTCCATTGACCAAACTGGTCAGGCCAGTGCCGAAGGAAGCACTTAATTGTACAGAAACATTTCCATCGGGATAAAAGGGAAATGTAACATTATAAAAAATCTAGACTTAGCGAAAGGTTTTGAGGTTTCGAGTGATCCAAGTCTCACATTGTAATAGTCCAAAAAATTACGAAGTTACCTTTTTTATGGGTTATGTTGCATGGGCCATCTTGATCCCAGTTACAGCAACACTTGTAGGAATAGTGACTGTCTCATCCATGAGGAGATCAAACAAAAAACTGCCTAAGGCCAAAATAACAAAGGCCAGAGTCTTAGGAAAAGAATGCGGACAGATCTGGAACCCATATCACAAAAAAATATAGAAGAGTAAGAAAGTCCACTGTGTGGGACAGTTTCTAGACTGGTACCCCATGATTTGTTATCACTTCAGCCGAAGACGTCCACTGCTGGATATAGACCCCGCCAAGTGTCGCCACATTGACCAGTCCCGTGCGAATCGCATCCAGCGGATCCCCGCAACCTTTACCAGGTCATCGGTCCACCTAGTGGACCCCCATAGATATATTTAAGTCATTTCGAAGCCTTTTATTTCTTTTTTTCGGATGGGAAATCATCAAATGACTTCTCTCGCTCTGGGCAGAGCGGAAGGGAGTGTCAGACTTGTATTGACTAAAACCCATCCATGTTCCTTCCTTGCCCTTTGTGTTCCAGAGTATCTCTTTCGAACAGTCTCGCAGCCGTCATTTCGAGGCCTTGATTAAAATTTTTGTGGATTGGTATCGGTCAAGGAGAAGGTTAAACAAATATTTATATTTATTTATGACAATAAAGTTCATATCATATTCAAATTTTTTTTTAATGTAGCTAACACGACCTGTTTGCGTGTAGGTTGATATTTATTTACATTATATTTATTTATATTTATTTACATCGTTATTTGATACACATTTTATGAGGTTTTTTGTATAAGTAAACTTGTTATTTTGATAAATATATCTAATAGGATTTTTTATTATTAAAAGACAAAAAATAAAGGAGCAAGTAACCTATCTTGCGGTTTTTCCTCATAAATAATTCATAATTCAAAGATATTCTTTTTATAACAAAGATTAGGTCATCAATTTATTCGCTAAATACGGACTTTAAGGTAATTAAAACAAATGATAGATTTGGCACTTTACGAGCTCATAACTTTTTTGTTATGAACCTTGCGAAAGTTAAAGAGTTCAATTAAGTGTATTCGTGTTTTTATATTGGATTTATTTATTATTTTTATTGGATCATCATAAATAAAGGGTGTAAAAAGACTCTTAACGAAGCCGAAAGACACTTGTTCTCCCCGTCATTGCGATCATGTTTTTGTTCTAGACCGTACCTGGGAACCTTCTATTTAAGGGAGATATTAGGGGTCAAAGTTCCAACTTTTTTACAAGTGTTTTTTTTAAACATGTTTTTAATGTATTTTTATACATAAGACTCCTTTAAACGGAATTCATATTTTCTCAGGTGACCATAGAAAACCGGCGCTGTGCTGTGCCCCCCCCCCCCTAATAGCGCAGCACCATGCTGAGTGGTAAGTAACCTGTTTGTCGCAGTCATGACTTGCAAGGTGTCAACTTTTTTATTACGTTCTTTTGTATTTATCAATATTGGTTATGCGTTGTATGTTTCTTTTGTCATTTTTTTTTTGTTTTTTTGTTTGTTTTTTTGTCTTTTTTTGTCATCTTTTTTTCTTCTTCATATATAGCTTTTTTAAGAATATTGAATCTTTCCAGTTCTACCAAATTAAGTGCTACAGTGAAGCTATAAAAAAACTCTTAAAGGTTTTACAATCTAGTAACAATGCATCCGTATTGATTGACCTCAGTGGTAGGGTCGAGGTGCTAATTACAATATCAATATCGCACTGGCTGATGGCACAAGTTGTGTGGAGGAGGAAACATATTTTAACAAAAAAATAACAGTCATTAAATTGATTGTAAATAGTGGTATCACTTGGGAGAGGCCTATGTCGAGCAGTGGACGTTTTATGGCAGACATGATGCTGATGGATTGAAATGATTGTAACTGTATACTAAAGTGTGATTAGTAAGCGATCAAAATAAAGACTTGAATGTTTGTATGCAGACAAGGAACGTTATGAGGTATAAGCAGTGTGATTTATTGCCGTATCGTCGTCGCCACCCTGTATAATATGTTATTAACAAACCTGCCATTGCTCTTTAATTAATAATGCTGTTGCTGATGAAATCTAGACATTAATTTTGAGGTAAAAAAATATAATTTCATAAAACATATGGCAAAATTATTCGTTATTTCCAACGATTATCTGCAGTTTTACGTCGTATTACAATAATAATAATCTTTATGTAAATAAGACTTTTTGCTCAGGAAAATATTTTTAAATAATAGAAATACAAATTATTACCAAAGCTTAAGACGTTGTGTTTTAGGTATATTATAATTATAATGTTTTCACCTTTTAGTTTTATTTTTTGTTGCTCTATTTTATTAGTGTAAAAGTTACGTAGGACCTTTGTTAATTAGCGATATTAAAAATGTAAGAGGTACCTAATTTAGTGTTATATAAGTGTAACCAATTTAATGTAAATATTCGTATGCCGCTTCTAGCGGCCAGCGGATATTTCCTATTATAACAACTTTGTGCCTACCGTATCCTACGAACACATTTAGTCTTTGTCGTTGACGTGCCTGCAGTAGATCGAACGAGCTGTGAACACTTAGTTAATTAATGTCCTGTAACTTGCAGAGTTAGTAAGGTTAAGTTGCAGTGAGCTGAAAATTTTTGTCGCAGGACTGAAGGCGGATGGAGCAGACCAGTCCTGCAGTACGGACCGCGGATCAGTAAGCGATGCCCCATGCCAGATGAACCGACGATCTTAAAAAAGCGGCCGAGCGAGGGTCGAGCGGGGCATGCGAAGGAAGCCTATAATGGCTGCTTTAACAGAACCATAATAAGATGATAATATGAATTACGTTACCATTTGTAAAATGGTCACAAAGTCACAATTCATTATATTAACTGCGTCTGTGTCCATTTTAAGAATTTTTATAATCTTACTAGCTGACCCGCGCAAATTCGTCTGCGTCACATAATGCAATTAATTAAAATTGCGACTATAAATTGAGATGTAAGCTATCCTATCTTTCAAGTTGGATCAAACTACACATGGTGTGCACCTTTGATTAAAATCGGTTTAGTAGTTTAGGAGCCCATCGCGGACAAACAACGTGACGCGTAATTCATATATATTAAGAAGATTATGATTCTACTAAAGCAGTCATTTTAGCCCCCAAAATCCTATGCCCAGCTGTGGACTACTACAGATTGAGTTAATTGAACAGCAAGACGGGGCAACGGCATACCAAGATGGATTTATCTTCTTCAAGCTTCTCGCAATTCAATTGGTTTCAAATTGGCAAGTAATGGTGCATAATTGTATACAGTCGAGAACATGTAGGAAGATCTATCCCCATCAGTTGACATGAACTTGAAACTCAAAGCCAATCAAGTAATGCTCGTGTAACAAGAGGTACAATAGTAACATAAAACTTAAGCCAAACACACACTAAGTTACCAAGATCACTTACTTACGTGTGAAAATATTTGTGGAACTCAAGACTCAAGGTGTATGCACGCGGATCGTGTGGACAGGACGAGCGTATGTCAACAATTGTTACGTCTTCTTGTTAATATAACAATCTTATGAAGTATTCTACAAACAATGGATCAGGTTCGAGTTTTAAATTCTGTTTCATCGTTGCCACTGCGCAGGTTTTTGAAGGAGGAGGTGAGGTGAGCGTGTATTATCATACTCCTGCCTTTATCCCAGCTTATATTTTGGGGTCGGCGCAGCATGTCTTCTTCTTCCATTCTCCCCTGTTAGACGTCACGGCATCATTTACGCCTTTCTCTTTCATATCAGTCTTCACACAATCCATCCATCTTTTCTTTGGCCTGCCTCTCCCTCTCCCTCCATCAACATTCATGTCCATTAATCTTTTAGTCACATGCGTTTTATCCCTTCTCATAACATGTTCATACCAAGACAAACGACTTCCTTTCATAACATATTTCCTTTCATATCGTGAACGAAAAAATATTCAGCTGTTACATAGAAAATTTCGATATCTACTCTAACCAAGTCGTAGCGACCTGGACGCACACCGCGAGGGTTGGTTGCTAGCAGAAGGCTTTTATTGAACCAGTTTCGTTTTCTTATTTGTTGAATTTTACGAAACTAATAATTGAATACTTCAAGTCGGTATTATCATCCTATTAATGCGCTGACTGCCTAGTTGGTCTAGTGGTCACAATTGACGACTGCTGAGCATGAGTCCCTGGGTACGGTTCCCGGGTCAAGCAAATTGCTATCGGGTTTTCCCATCAGGAATTTCTCAGTAGCCGCCACGGAGTCTGGATTTGGGCCCGGTTGATGGAGATAGGATCACTTTATTACATGACACTTAAACATAACTGGCGAAATTTAAGTGTACTATTAGGTACGCATCTGCCCCTCCCTTCGGGGATTACAGGCGTGATGTTATGAAATGCGCTTTCAAAATGCAATTCATGGACTACTTACAAGGAAGGTGTGTTTACAATTTCTATACTTAGGGAAGTTCTTAAGTAACCCTTTTGTGAACGGAAGTCCAAGATAAAACAACAATTTGATCACGTTAAAATAAGACCAACGAACCGGTTTCAATCGTAAACTTGTTTTTTAATACACTTTCACACGGCATTGTTAATGTTTACTTTTTATTATTTTACATAAGTAAGTCATTGCATCACAAGTTACCGAGTGGCCAGTATGATGTAGTATCGTTATAATGAGGTTAATCGCCTTAAAACATCAATCTAAACTAATATTATAAAGAGGAAAGATTTGATTTTTTGTTTGTTTGTTTGTTACGATTTAAGTCGAAAACTACTGAACCGATTTCAAAAATTCTTTAACTAATGGAAAGCTACATTATCAGCAAATAACATAAGCTATTTTTTATTCCCGTATTCTCACGGGAACGGGAACTACGCGGGTGAAACCGTGGTGCGCTGCTAGTGGAATATAAACTCGTCTAGAAACGTGTGACTCTTTATCTTTTGATTAAAATGGGTTATACGAATATAATTGCGTGGGCTAGTATTTCGGGATATCGCCATATGGTTGGTCGACTCTTCTCGTGACCAGAGCGCATGCCTATTGCTTGGACAAAGAATCAGCATTGCCATACAACGTGGTAACGCTGCCAGCCTTCTGAACACTTTCCTGTTGACAGCGATACGGACGAATCTTTTTGACGCTCTTTACTTCTTTTTGCGGTCTTTATAGTAAATAATGTATATAAGGTGTAAACGGCCCTTCATGAAGCCGTTAACCAAGCATTCTGAACATCAAACTAAGTAGCTCTACGCAATAATTATTGCTGAGAAACAATTTTTTTTTGGGGTGATAAATCACGCTTTACGGTAGGATTAAAAAAAAACTTGGTAAAAATTTGGAATCTTGACCCCATATATCTCCGTAACTAGAGAGTTCCCAGATATGGTCTAGAACAAAAAAAATATCGCAATGACGTGGAGAATACTGAATAAGTGCCTTTCGGATTTTTTAAGGGTATTTTACACCCTTTATATTTATGAAAGTTAATAACTTTAGCTTTAACTTTAGGGCTAGAAGGAAGGTCAATTTTAAAATGAAAAATAATTTGGGATCAGGTTAGGAGGATGTTGAACTCAACAGAAGTGATTGATCTCTAATTGATGTCAATTAATTATCAATATCAGCAGCAGGTGCTAGAGCACACAGGAAATTACATATAGGCAGTGACATTTTTTAATTACTGTACTGGGGGTCTAAAATGGCCGCTTTAGCAGAATCATAATAGGATAAAAATATGAATTACGTTACAATTCGTAAAATGGTCACACAAAGACAATTCATAATATTAACTAATTTTGACCATTTTAAGAATTTTAAGTGATTCATATTATGATTCTGCTAAAGTGGCCATTTTAGCCTCCCTGGTCATTGTTCTTTCTAATTACGATTTTATCGATAGCGTGAATAAAGCAATCAACCTCATGACATTATTTTATCTATTAAATTATTTTTATTTTGACCATCATTAGAGGTTGATTGCTTTTAAATATGGAATCAATATCAATTGCCGGCATTGATAACCAAACTATGTGACTATGTAAATAGTTACTAAATATTTATTTGTGGGTCAATGTTTAGCCGGCAAAAGGACCTTGCTATTAAAACTGTGATGAACTTGAAAGAATTTGTCTTTGTTCCGTTTGCAAACCAAATGCGTTTTTATTTAATTCATTGAAATTTATCTAAATTAATATTTAATTATTTACCATTATTTCATTTCAATTTTCCCAACATTGTTGGGAAGAGGCTAGGCAGATGATGATTTTATTTTAATTTTATGTTCCCATTTTGATACTATTGTCTTTTTGTAGTTTATACGTTTTAAAACTCACATGGTCACTAAAACTGAACACGGGATTTTGCAACAGCGCCTAAATATCGAGAACTCAAAACAAATAGTACAAAATAGTAACATGGGAAATATCCAGTTTTCAGTGTTAATGAAAGTATTTGTAGTTTGTATATAATGTAGGAACTGAATTCAAATAGTTCATAGTAAATAAAATTAAAAAAAAAAATGAATTTTGTCAATGTGCCTGCCTGTAGGGTTGTACCAGGCTGTATCTACATAATTAAAAAAAAGAACAGTAAGTACGAGAAAAATGAAAGCAACAACTTACCACTTCCGTTCATGGTGTTGACTTGCTTCGGCTTATCGATGTGTATCACTGGTATATCCGATTTATCTGTAGGAGGGACAACTTGATCGACATCCGTGTCGATATCGATGACGAGCACGTCACTGTCTTTAGCACTCGCGTCCTGCCCCGTCGGTGCCGGCATTTCAACTAACTGCTACAAATGAGTGTTTACTACTGGCTGAATGGTCTATGCGATTGAGGCTATATAATTCGATTGTTTTCTTTCGATTCGCGCGTGAACTTAATTTGACGTTTGATTTGAATTTGGAAGAGTAGTGTGAAAATAGTGTAGTGTCAACAATGACGTATTAGTCAAGCCCGGTGGAGCGTAAATGTTGGATGAAGCTCTTAAGTTAGGAAAATAGTATGTAAAATAAGTGTTAAATTAGTTAATAGTGTATTGAGTCTGTTTATTAATCGTATTACTGCGTATATTTATGCAAATAATGATATTGGCAGTCAGTAATCTGCTGTAATCAGTAAGTACTTGAATGATAGATAATTTTGGTGATAGTGTGAAATTACTAAAATTAATTAAGTATTTTACTTGATTGAGTGATTGGCTTAACTAAGAACCATAAATCTTAGAAGAACAGTGCTGTTAATCCTATTTCGTGTTTGTTCCTTTTTTGCCCGACTGTTAGAAAGAGTCATGTGTGTGTGTGTGTGTGAGTTATGTTTGACAATGCATAAGTATTAAGGTAGTTTTTAGGGTTCCGTATCTAAAGGATAACCAACGGGACCCTATTACTAAACCTCCACTATCCGTTCATCCGTCTGTCTGTCAGCGGGCTGTATCTCATGATCCGTAACAGGTAGACAGTTGAAATTTTCACATGAATGTGTATTTCTGTTGCCAAATTAAAGGGGGCTCCCCTACTACGGTGGTACGGAACCCTTCATGCGCGAGTCCGCCTCACACTTGGCCGGTTTTTTTATTTGCATTAAGAAGGGTATTATTTATTATTAAAATGCTACTAAAATCTTTTGACGTTAAAACAATGACAGGGGTGTTATTGGTAAACTTTAATTTGTGAAATTGCATTGAAAAGATATAATGGCTACATTCATAAGAGCAGAGGAAGACCAAAGAAACGATGGATGGACTATGTAAAGTATGATATGGCAAGAAAGGAGGTGTCTGATGAGATGACGAGTAATAGAGAAGTATGGAAGAAGAAGACCATGCTGTGCTGACCACAAATGAACTGGGATAAGGGCTAGAGAAAGATGATGATGTTCATGTTACGGTGCACCCTCATCGGGAGCACCCATTATGTAATAATCCAAGATTCGTTTTTGTCAAGTAAATCTGAACATAACACATTCTCGCTTCTTTAGTTCCAATCGCCATATTATTATGCATGTAGTTTTGTGTTTGATGTTTATAGAATTTTATTTATGGCAGAACAACTTTTTCTAGGTCATAATTTGAATAATTGAAGCCCAAAAACGGAGAACTTTTATTTGTTACAAGTGTGAATTCGTAATTTATTCATGAATTTTCCTTTAGTACAGATGCCAGCACATCAAAGCTACAACCATCTGACAAATTTTTTTAATAGATTTTTAACTTTATATCTAAAGCATTAGGTTCAAGGTTGGTTGAGAAAATCTGAAACTTTCAGGTAGCTTGACCTGCTGGCGTCTGTACATAAATATTTATAAGACGTTCAATATGAATCATAGAAAATGGTCATGGCCTGCAAATTAAAAACAACATTGGTATTGCTTAAATGTATTGGTATTTATTGTATATGGTATTAATTATTTTCATGATAAAAGAAGTGTACAGTCACAAGCACAGTGTGTACACTTTCCTAAAAAAAGCAATTTTCGAGAAATAATGACTGTAACTGGGAGATAGGACCTTTTTCATAAAACTATGAGTTCCATATCTAGAATACTATGTTCTTAACAACATTAAATTTTATTCAGAACAGTAGGAGAAATACACTTTTATAAGTTGTTAAGGTGGTTGCTTCAGGGTAGCCGAAACTCATTTGCAGGTCAACGTCAGGTTGTACGTTGATGAAAAATGAGTCGCGCCAGTAACACGTATGTAGTTACCGAATTGCAATCATGAAAATCATCAATACAACCCTCTAAGTTCAAGTAACCCTGTTCAATGAATATTCCATAAAAAAATCATTCAGTAGGGTTAAGTGGACTTACAGAGTTATATTGTTGATTTTCATGACTTTCCAATATTCGACCAATTTAAAAGATATTTCATAAACTGAATAAGAAGGATTTATACTGTGTCCAAATGTTTTTCGTATTTCATTTATAGTTGTCAAATTTGTACACTACGCTTTTGTTGACAGGCGATCTAAATAGGCAATTTTGAGCATTATGTTAAGGTTCTAGTGCTTATACAGATTATGTATCTTCAAAAAGGAAAACATAGGGACATAGAAGATGTTGATATTTATGTAACTGTAAAAAATCATAGCTTTAAAGTCATAAACCAGAAAGAAACAGGCGAGAGCGTTTGTAAAGAAAAAAGACTACCCACATTTCCTCTTAAGTGATTATATATATCGGTGCTCGTTTAACATTTTCTGGTAAGCCGGTAGGTAGGTATTTTCTTTAACAAGTTGTGGTTTTGGATGGATCAATCTGATATGATACAGAAATACTAAGGTGCCTACCTACCTGCATAAATGATGATATTGCATGGATATTTTTAGGTAGGGTGAACATCCATGTGAAAAGAACTACCTACCTAAATCATAATTATAATTTTTTACCTGGGATCGGTTTCCCAAGAAAAGCTGTAAAAATGTTTATTTTTGTGTCCATAATCAAAATAAATGCTCTTCTTCAAGTGATGGGGCACTTGTCTACTTAAGTTGAAGTGTATATTTGCGTTAGTACTTATTGTTGAAGAGCCAAATTAAATAAATCTATCCGTATAAGACTGATGTGATTATTCAACGTAGGTAACCATTTTTTTCAGTGAGTTCAAAATAATGTAATGTTCCTTTGTGTAGCCATTGCATCGTCGTTAAATTTAATTAATGGTTTGTTAACTCTTCAAAAGTATTTTTGTAAAACATGGTTTAAATTGAAGCATGTATTAGTAGGAACTTAGATAGGTACACCTAGTACCTATCGTCAGGATTATCAATATCGATTCTTTTGAATAACGATAAAATAGGCATGTTCTCATTCACAAAAACTGTAATTATAAGAATACGCACATAAGCAATCATGACTTACTTTTGTTTTCACTTGACATGTACAACATGCCTATCATTGTACGATATCTATGACGATTAAATATTTATTTGTTACCATTTACACAAATAATAATATAGTGTTATTAATAGTGTGTTATTTACAAACAACACAGGTAAACTGACTACTGTATCAAGAGTGTAGGTTGTTAAACTGTCGCAGGTAAACGTCGGGGAATGAGTGATTGTTTCACGCTTCTATTATTAAAGTATACAATAATAATTGTATAATAACGTGTACTATTTACTTTTGAGTAGGGTTGTCACTTTAACTAGCGACCTTTTTACCCAGCACGAGGATTGGGCAAGTGGGCACTGGGCACTGGGCAGTACCGTACGCCCCCGCCCGTCAATGGTAACAAATGTTACAAAACATCGTCAAGCCTGTAAATCCCCGAAAGTATTAGCAGAGGTGTACCTAATAGTATTCACACATTTCGGCCGTAATAATATGTTTTAGTCCCATGTAATACGTTGCCCGACCTGAGAATCGAACCCAGGACCACTAGACCAAAGAGGCAACTAAAAATATAACTGGCTTATGATATTTCTGTTGATTTAAACTCCGTACTACGTTAGGCCAGCTCTTGGTCAAAGTGATACCACCGACTTTGACTGTAGTTCGTTTAGGGAGACGACTAAGGCATCTCAAAAGGGCATTGGGCAGTAAGATTACGATGGGCTGTTGATGTCACTATGAAAATGGAAGGGCCAAATGAATGGGTGAACCTGCGATAGTTCAAGAGATAAATAAAATCTGATGGTAATTTTGCATCCCAGTTCCGTCAAATTTTCGATCATTATTCTAAAGATTATGATGGTACCTAATTCTAAATATATTTCTGTATATTTTTTAAAAATTCGTTTGCTTGACAGCGTAAATAGTGCATAACCTTTTGACCGCCACTTCAATCGAAAGTTGGTGTTCTCTATGCCAAGCAACTGTAAAAATGTTTTATTTTCGACGTGCCATACCGTCCGTGGCGTCAATACCACTTTTCGATTTAACGCCCATAGACGTCCGTGGCGTTCAAAAAGTTAATCTGCCTAGCCTTTTCCTATGTTGGGGTTGGCTTCGGGTCTAACTGAATGTAGTTGAATACCAGTATTTTACATGGAGCGGCTGCCATTCTGACCTCCACAACCCAGTTAGTACTGGGAAATACGATACCCCTTGGTAAGATTCGTTGTCAGACTTTCGGGCCACTGACTACCTACCTGTAACGACTGTACAAAATCTGTAAACAACCGTGCTTTCCGAGGCACGGAGGAAACGCGGTATGTAATGGGTGGTCTCCACAGGCCAACCTAGGCAAGCACGGCTTAATCTAAAGATTGACCCGAGCAGCTGTTATTATTTAGCCACGAGCTCCTGAACGACGTCAATAACGCAATTGAATGTTGTTGAATTGTTAAACACGCAATAGGTTGTTGGACAGTAGCAGTAATAGAATAACCAAGTTCAGTAATATAATAGCGTCTCCTTTTTAGGAAATATCTCGCCAACTGATCGACAATTCGCGTGACTAGAGGGCTGGCTCTTTCTTTGGCCAAAGAATTAGCATTGCCATTTAAGGTAGTTGTGTCAGGGTAGCCCGCGACATTCAAATTTTCTTACTTTTTTGCAATTTGTAGGTAATTTTTAGGTTGTATGTTGATGAAAAATGAGTCGCGCCAGTAACACGTATGTAGTTACAGAATCACAATCATGAAAATCATCAATATAAACCTGTAAGTCCATTTAATCCTATTGAATGAGTTTTTCATGAAATTTTCATTGAATAACATTACATGAACTTAAAGGGTTGTATTGATGATTTTCACGATTGTAATTCTGTAGCTACATACGTGTTACTGGCGCGCCTCATTTTTCATCAACATACAACCTAACACTGATCTGTAAATTGCAAAAAACTTAAGAAAAAATGAATTTCGCGGGCTACCCTGACGCAACCACCTTAACGTAATGCTACCAGTCTTCTGAGCACGTTTCCGGATGACAGTGATGCGGAGGAGTACTTTGACGCCTAAGTGTCCTATTGTTGTCGTTGTAAATATAGGTACTTACATTTAGTCTTCTTTTTTTTAGCGTTATTTTGGTTCTATTTGTAGTCTGTATAGCATAGTATGTCAGTAATTATATCTGAATTTACACATAACGTTTGGTTTTATACTATAGTAGCTCCCTTTTAAATATAATGCAAAGTATACTTTTTATTACCAACATCACTTCGTCTGAAAAAATTCTTTATCAACGTTCACTATCGAGTCCTTGAATATCAAGTAAGTGACCGCGAGGCCACAACACTAAAACCGACGTACTGAAACTACTATTTTTACAGTTGTAGTAAAATGTAACTTGTAGTGGTAGGCGTTATGGTCGATTTCATTCGTTTGTACGTAACATAACATCACACATGTGATGAAGAAGGGTTAAGCAGAGTGTACCTAATTGTACACCCACATTTCGTCAGTTATGTTTAAGTCCCATGTAATGGGGGGCCTATTGCCATCAACCGTACAAAAATCCAGACTCCGTGGCTGCTACTGAAAAATTCTTGATGAAAAAACCCAATAACACTTGGCCCGACCTAGGAATCTATCCCAGGACTTCATGCTCAACGAGGCAGTCAAATACTATACCTAAGTATTGAATTGCTAAATCACACTTTTTTCTCGGATAAATGAAGATTAATTGAACTCGATGAAGCATATCCATGGAACTAAGAAGTACGATTTAGATCCTCAAGCAAACCTTATTTTGTTTTTACAGCTTTTCAAAAAAGAACAACAATAACAAAGTCTCTAAAAGCAATGATTGGAGCAATGATTGCTCCTTGGCATTTAATTTTACAAAGGCGTTAGAATGATAATATCATGGATCAAAAATTTAAATCGTTAGATGTGCTCTCACCGTACTTAGGTGGTTTAAAAAGTGTTTAAACTAAGTCCTGCATTACAGAACGTCACTCAATACTTAAGCATTAATTAGAACAAGTTTCAACCAATGAAAGGGCTTGAATCTAGTTTCGATCTTGAGTCGAGTTTTAGTGCTTGTGTATTGAAACTGTAAAACTGGCTTAAGAAGAGTGAGCTCACACTTCCCTCAGGGAATGATAGATAGGTTTCTGCGATTTTCAATAAGAGTGAGCGAGATAGTACTATTCAAATGTCACTGTCAACGTTACAGAGTCGTGTTAATGTTTTGACGTGAAGAGCGAATCTAACGATTTTGAATGACTGTTCTCGAACACATTTAATTCAAAATAAATTAATATGAGTGCTTTTTCAGAATGTCATGGTCTCAAACACGGTTTTAGCAAAAAAAAACAAATAATACTTCAATAAATGAAAGTGATTTAATGACGATTCTCTGACTGTATTAAAGTCTAGGGTGGCTTGACAAATCGACCACCAGTCTTGCCAACGGGTATCGTGTTCCCACTTAACTTGAGTCCTATTTGAACTCCAGTTAAGTGGGGAACACGATACCCGTCGATACAGTTGCTCCATGAGAATAACTGGTAGTCAGCTGCATCCGTTTGGGAAGCCATGCTAGTAAAGGAGGTGGGAGCGAGAGAGGGAGAGAACCTTTCGTCCCAGACGCCGCGGGAGACGCTCCGGGCGTCGGGGGTCACGTGGTGACTTCCGGCCACCGGAGACGCGGACCTGTGGACGGTGAGTAACGGGCTAGCTCGCCGTCCGTCCGTCTTATGACGACAGGCCGTGTTGACGGCGCGTTCGTGTTCCACGCGCGCGCGCTTCAAAGAGATGTCATCAAACAAGGAGGGGCCCGCAAGGGCCGATGCCTGCCAGGGCTGCGGGACTGTTCGAAAGAAATACCACGGCCCTGGGACACAAAGGGCAAGGAAGGAACATGGATGGGTTTTAGTCAGTACAAGTCTGACACTCCCTTCCGCTCCGCCCAGAGCGGGGGAAGTCATTTGATGATTTCGCATCCGAAAAAAAGAAAATCGAAAGCTGCATCCGTTTAGACTGGAAACCGGCCACCATAAGGAGCATGAACATGAAGAAACACTGACCGAATACTTAGCCCTGTTGAAATTGTTAGACATTTTAGCCAGTAGTAAACACACACAATCACAACACAAAACACGTTTTCAAAAATTCCAATATTTCTAATTCACGAAAAAATGCACGTGCTTTTTGGTTCTTAGCTAAAAATATACTGTTCAAAAATGTTTTTTTTAGCACTTAATTTTATTCTCAAGTTTATGTCTATGGTAATTTGCCTATTTATTTGACAGAGATGCTTGCATGATTTGTGAGAACTATTTGTAAAAATAAAAAAGTAGTTGACCAGTACAGTCGGGGCTAAAATAGATGTGAGGAAATAAAGAAAATGCGTTGCTTGGCGTTGGAACACCTTCAAACTATGTAAATTAATTTATGAAATTCCCGAGTTGGATTCCCGAGTCGGGCAAATTGTTATTGGGTCTTTTGCATCGGGAATTTATCAGTAGCAATCACGGAGTCTGGATTGGTGCCCGTTTGATGGTAATACGCTCGCCCCCTGCTCGTATTACAGCGGACTTAAACATAAATGATGAAATGTGAGAGTACTATTAGGTACACCTCTGCCTAACCCTTTAGAGGGGATTACAGGCGTGATGTTATATCATGTTAATTTATGGAAATCAATTTGTAAAAGGAGTCAAAATCAAAAGTCAAACCATTTATTTTAAAAGGCATTTTTAGATGTCACACTTGATAGAAGAATACAATTGATACAACACATATTAAATTAAACATCAGGAGATTAATCAAACAATTACGAACATTTTTAAGCTATTGCATAGCTTCTATCGCGGGCCTTGAGCGTGGAGACCGAATCCAGAAATTCCGTAATGAAAAATTCCGTAACGAAAATAACCTAACACCTAGTGCCTAACACGTAGTTAGGTTGTATAGGTAACCTATACAACCTAACCTCCTAGCTCCAGCAGTAGATTAAAAATAATAACCTAGGCTTGTCAATATCTGACACTACGAAAGTGAATAAATAATTATAATTACATAAGTTGATAAAAAATGCTATGCAATAGCTTTACCGCGGCAGTCTCCGAGTGCCACACGTCTTTTTTAATTCTTTAGCACTTGCATACAACCCTAGGTTACGTTACCCCTGGAGCACTTAATAGCGAATAATCACAGCGTATAATTGTATGAGGAACGAGGAAATTCACGTTACGCCGCGTTAACGGTACTGATTACTTATTACGCGGGGTTTCGCAACAAAGCGTTATTGTGCTTTGATTAGTATTACTGAACTATTGGTTATGTAGAGGGCTAGTTCTATGTGGAAGGAAGGATTCATAAGATGTTCCGTTCAATGAAACTTTGAACCAGAACTTAATCGAGTTTCTTATTCTTATTTTTTACTGCACACAAAAGAGAGAAATACACACAAAATTATGACAAATAGCAAAAAGAGTTTATTTTTATTAATTTAATTTCTATGTAACTAACTATTGTATGGGCGGGACATAGCAGCTCACAATTTTATTATTTAAGACCTTATTCTGTACCTACGTATGATCCACAATAAATATTACGTAAGTAAGTACTCGTAAGTAAGTAATTGGGCCTACTCTTGACCTCAAACTTATCCTGAGAACATGAGGTCGACGATGGAACGAGCTAACCCAAAATAAGTCTATTAACTTGCGACTTAAATAGATTCGGGTAAATAAAACACTCAAATTCCACCCCTTGACTATGCGCATAATAAAAGATGTAGCAAAGCGCCTCGTGCAAATGTGTTAAATATCGACGAGGTATGGTGATAAACTGATAACTCACAGTACGCCTGGACTCGCGATGGAAGAAGGAAGATATTGGAAGGTGCTCGTAGAGCTCTTGGGCACACTCATCGAAGTACAGTCTATAAAAGACCCACAAGCATGCAACTTCGTCAATATAGTCAAATGTCAATAGTCTGGAGTATCTGGACAAATCAAAATCAAAATATTTTATTTCACATAGGCCCAGATGGGCACTTATAAAACGTCGACAAAAATGTGCAAAGTTCGTTCAGAAGTACCTATGTCGGATACATTGAGTGGACCGCCTTTGTCATCATCTGCCTAGCCTTTTCCCAACTATGTTGGGGTCGGCTTCCAGTCTAACCGGATGCAGCTGAATACCAGTATTATACATGGAGCGACTGCCTATCTGACCTCCACAACCCAGTTACTACTGGGAAATACGATACCCCTTGGTAAGACTGGTTGTCAGACTTTTTGGGCCACTGACTACTTTAACGACTGTTAAAGATCTTCAAATGACAGCCGGGACCAACGGCTTAACGTGCTTTCCGAGGCACGGAGGAAACTCGGTATGTAATGGGTGGTCACCCATCCACAGACCAACCTAGGCAAGCACGGCTTAACCTAAAGATCGACCCGAGCGGCTGATATTGTTTAGCCACGAGCTCCTCCGAGTGAACCGCCTTTGTAAGACGACTAAAAAGTCACGGTGTATAAATAGTGCGTGTTCCTGAGTTAGGTCTAGCAATTTTCTAAATGCACTTCTACAATACAAGCGTAAATGAACCGATGCTCGTAAACTTTGATGGAATTTCAAATTCGCAATCTGGCGTTGCGCGGCCGCGAATACATCATAATATTAAAAGATCTATTATGTGGTAAATCAATGTTCCATGTGAGGTTTAAAAGCCACCCAGGGTTGTGGGCTGTTCGAAAGAGATACCGCGGCCCTGGAACACAAAGGGCAAGGAAGGAACACGGATGGGTTTTAGTCAGTACAAGTCTGACACTCCCTTCCGCTCTGCCCAGAGCGGAAGAAGATATTTGATGATTTGCGATCGGTAAAAAAAAAAAAAGGTTTAAAAGCCACCACCAAAGTTATTCTGCATTCAGGGTTAGGTTTCCAAACACGTGTTTTCGGTACAACTTTAAAACTCACACTTATAGTACAGTTTGTACTGTCACTTCAAAAATGTCTGTTTTTTTTAAGTTGTTCTAAAATCTACTTAATTTGCTCCTCCACAACGTTGATATTCGTTTAAGCAGAAATGACATCAATTGGAAACAAAGATTTGAATACGTCGGCAACACCGCGTGATTAAAACATAAATTAATGCTATTGAATTGTACGAATTTATTACTTTAATGCCTTGCACGTGTTGTTGTGTACATTATTTTTTACTATACGTATGTATACATAAATTCTCGTATGGGCATGAAACTAATACATTCATACTGATATTAGAAATGCAAAAATAACTTTGTTGTCCCTCTATTACTTTTTTACGCCTTAACGGCTGAACTAATTTTGATGGGCAACAGGAGCTCGTGGCTAAATAATAACAGCCGGTCAGATCAATCTTCAGGTAAGGCCGTGCTTGCCTAGGTTGGTCCGTGGATGGATGATCACCCATTACATACCGAGTTTCCTCCGTGCCTCGGAACGTACTATAACGGCTATCATTTGTAGATTTTTGACAGTCTTTAAAGGTAGTGATCCGAATGTCTGACAACCAGTCTTACCCGGAGTCCTTCAAAGTAGAGTATTTTAGGAAATACGATATCCCTTGGTAGACTCCGCTACTGAATGTCGAAGTTAGGTCAGATGGGCAGTTGATCCATGTAAAATACTGGTATTCAGCTGCATCCGGTTAGACTGGAAGCCGACTTCCACATAGTTGAGAAAAGGCTAGGTAGGTGATAAGTACGTTTCGGGATATTTCAGAACTAAACGCTTGCGAAGACGCGGATAAATAGTAAGACAATAAAAGTAAGTTTATCATCATCGGAGAGCAGCGGTGGCCCAGTGGTAGCGACCCCGACTTACGAACAGTAAGTCGTGGGTTCGAACCCAGGCAGGCGCATTACTTTGTGTAATTTATTTCATCACCACTGCTCTCAAAAACGGTGAAGGAAAACATCGTGAGGAAACCGGCATGTCCTAGAACCAAAAATTCGAAGACATGTGACATCTACCAATCCGCACTGGGCCCGCGTGGTGGATTATAGCCCATTCCCTCTCATAGAGAGGAGGCCTGTGTCCCAGCAGTGGGAACATTAAAAGTCTTATGATGATGATCATCATCATCTTCCTGCCCTTATCCCATACTATTTGGGGTCGGCGCAACATGTTTTCTTCTTCCGTTCTCCCCTGTCAGACGTCACAGCATCGTTTACTCCTTTCTCTTTCATATCATTCCTCACACAATTCATCTATCTTTTCTTTGGCCTTCCTCTCCCTCTCCATCCATCAACATTCACGTCTATCACTCAATCAATAAAAATATGTTATGTAAAGGAAACATAATTGTGATACGGCATACATTGTCATTTAGATATATATATTGTAAGGTTGGCAAGTTGAGCAGTAGGCAATTTTAAGGATAACAATCGCCGCAAAACTCAATTAACCAAGTAATACAATACTTTTGCTGGTTATGGATTGTCCAGGGACCGATAAATCGGAATATGGGTATAAGGTACACCTCTACCTTGCCCTTCGGGGATTACAGGCTGTGATGTTATGTTATTAATTCTTCACGAATTACCATTTTTTTTCGGTTGGGAAATCATCAAATGACTGCTCCCGCTCTGGGCGGAGTGGGACTTGTACTGACTAAAACCCATCCATGTTCCTTCGTTGCCCTTTGTGTTCCAGGGCCGCGGTATCTCTTTCGAACAGTCCCGCAGCCCTAATGGTGCCGCCTGACACTATTAATGCTGAAAATAGAACTGACCCCTTCAAATACAATTTCTAAAAATAACCCTCTAAAGGCTTTAGGTACTTCAAAAGAGAAACAAAACGTTGACCTAATGGGGCGGCCCCATTAGGTCAACGTTTTGTTTCTACCCATTGGCCCCATTAGGGCCGCCTACGTTTAGCGACCATATATTATCGTTAATATCGATATATGAACGACTTTTAATTGACGAACCATTTGTTTATAGCTAAGGAGCTCCTTGGGTTACGAGTCGAGCTACACGATCACTGACTAATGCTTGCACTGACTGGACAGGTCGACTCAAATCTGTGTGGTTATTTCTTCAAAAGACCATCTCAGACATTAATCTGCATGGTCCTCATATGATTTAACCAATGTCTGGACTTTAAAAGAGACTGTGACCTCTGAGTTTGTTTCGGCTGTTTCTTCTCAGAGTAGTCAGGTACGAAACACCGGCCCCATCTAGTTTAAAAAAAAATGAAATGTAAAAGTGTCTATTTGCAAAATAAACATCATTTATCATTTAGGTTACACTGAGGCGACACCCACTGCCACTTCGAAGTTAGACTGATGGAAGACGCCCCTGCGTTTGTAGATGTTTTGGTGAAAAGTCGCTTGATTATTCACTCGTGTTTAAATACTTTCATAGGCTCCTTATGTTTAGTTATCCTATTGGTTTTGTAGGGTTCCGTACCCAAAGAGTAAAAAGGGGTCGCGCCTATTACCTGTCTGTCTGTCACCAGGCTGTATCTCAGGAACCGTGATAGTTAGACAGTTGAAATTTTCACAGATGATGTATTTCTGTTGCCGCTATAACAACAAATAATAAAAATATAAATTATTAAATAATTAAAGGGGGCTCCCATACAAGAAACATGTTTTTTTCGGTTTATGGTACGGGTTTCTTGTATGGGAGCCCCCTTTAATGATTAAATAATTAATATTTTTATTACTTGTTGGTGATGTTCTCGCGTCTGTATCTTACCACTAAAGTAGTAATAGATATACTTACCACTAAATTAGATAGCTGGTAGCTACTGAAGGGTGCCCGAAGCCATTTTATTCGGTACTAGGTTCAAAAGGGATTATTTTGTTTCAACTTACCTAGTAGGTTAATTATGATACCTATAAAATTTATGTTGTCGTACCTAGTAAATGTTTGCGAAAAAATCAAACAAAAATAACATTTCAAGGCTTTTGTTTTTTTGTTACATTAGTCATACGAACTTTGTAACTAAATCCAGATAAAAACATTTATGTTGCTTTTACAAAAACACGCAGCAAGCATTAAAATCAACGGAGTATTAAACATACGTGTGCAAATATTAATAACAAAATTAAACACTAAATCATGACTTTGATGCCCGCAGGGTAACTAGAGGTATTTCTATGATACACCCATCATCATCTGCCTAGCCGTTTCCCAACTATGTTGGGGTCGGCTTCCAGTCTAACCGGATGCAGCTGAATACCAGTATTTTACATGGAGCGACTGCCTATCTGACCTCCACAACCCAGTTACTACTGGGAAATACGATACCCCTTGGTAAGACTATGATACACCCATATATCACCAAATAAAAGTCCTATGTTATTTGCGAGCTGACGCGAGGCTGATACCGAGATATACATGATAAAAAACCGAACATCACTTTGCTTGACCTGTAATATTGTGAATCGACCTCGCGCTTAGTATAAGTCCTAGCCTGCCAGTGCTGCGGGAATGTTCGAAAGAGATACCGCGGCCCTGGAACACAAAGGGCAAGGAAGGAACATGGATGGGTTTAGTCAGTACAAGTCTGACACTCCCTTCCGCTCTGCCCAGAGTGGGAGAAGTCATTTGATGATTTCCCATCCGTAAAAAAAAAGTATATGTCCTTAGGAAGCGGTAGTCAGCTAAAACGCTGAAAGATGTAATACTATGAACTACATGTAGCAAGCCACCCCAAAAGACATCACTACGTGATTGCCTAGCCCTATCCCAACTATGTTGGGGTCGGCTTCCAGTCTATCCGAATGCAGCTGAGTACCAGCATTTTACATGGAGCGTCTGCCTATCTGACCTCCACAACCCAGTTTGTACTAGGTAATACTATACCCTCTGGTAAGACTGGCTAGACTTTTGGGCCACTGACTGTATTTGTAACGACTGAGCAAAACCTACAAATGAGAGCCGGGACTGGCGGCCGGAGCACGGAGGAAAGTCAGGATGTAAGTGATGGTCACCCATCCACAGATCAACCCTGGCAGGCGCACGCGGCCCCGTGAAGAAGGTACATGTAGGTACTTATAAGAGTTATTTTGACTTCGAATGGGTCATGGATATCAATAAATTCAGTGCACTCAGATCCATTGTTTACATCCATATGTAGCGCGATAAGACAACAATGGGAACAATGGATTTTTATAAATAGAATGAGACTTAAAAGACGGTCCAATGGCTACAACTTGCTATGTGCAGAGTTGTGCAAAATGGTTATCATTTCGAAAATGAAGAAAGTTTGGAAACTCGGACTTTCAGACAAGTTATATAAGGTCTATCTATTCATACACGAAATCTCTTAAGGGGTTATTCTACTCATCATTACGAACACCTTTCACTATGGGACAAAACCTGAAATCGCAAAAATAATATCAGCTGTTGCCTACAGTTTGACGAGTTATGCGAACATAAATGTAGGTAACAGCTGATTTTTTTAAAATAATTATACAGCATGTGTATGGTGTACAGTCAACAAAACAGATAGGTATGCAGGGTCGAAAGATATAATTGATTTTTTCTTATAAACCGATCGATGTTTTCGATGAAATTAAAATGAAATGAAGAAAAATAATCAATTGGTTAAATTAATTCAAATTTCATTTGAAGACATCTGCAACAGTTTCTAAAAAAACGAAAACTATATCTTTCGACCCTGCATACCTTTCTGTTTTGTTGACTGTACATATCAAAGATTCTACCGGAAAATTGAAAATGAAGTGCAGTGCAGTGTATCTAAACTCTAAAAGGCGCAGAGTCAATATGTAATTGCAATAATGGATTCTGCAACTGCCACAACATAATCCGATAGTGCACTAACATAAATAATGGAGGTAAAAAGCCCTTAAGGTGGAAGCGTCAGGGTAGCCTACGAAATTCAAATTTTCTTACGTTTTTTACAATTTACATGTAGGTGTCAGGTTGTATGTTGATGAAAAATGAGTCGCGCAAATTATAATCATTTAATTAATTCATTCATTCATTCGAGCTACAGCAATATAATCTGTAAATAGGATTTTTTTTGTAGGTATAAATATGAATTTGTTTTAACTGCCCGCCCACGTCCGATAGTCGGTGACCGTTTTTTTGTAGGAGAAAAAGAGAACACACTGATAGCAATAGTGCAACGCACACGTCCTACAAAAAGTTGATCAGAAATAAAATCAGCGCATCCCTACTGATCCGATTATCGGTGCAAAATGGAACGTTCGGAAATGTAGCGTATATTCATGAGATTCTCTGTCTATGACGTGCTGCTCCCTCGATAGCCACAGACAAAGTGACGGACGTAGACGTTGAGTCGACCACAAAATCAGTCCTTAGAATCGGACGAAAAATCGGCCCGATTATCTGTCCTACAAAAATCTGACGTGGGCGGGCAGCTTTATCAGTAAAATATCGCACCTTCAAAAATGTATTGTTCGCCAGCCCTCACTTTTCCTTTTTCGGACTTTTGGCATTCCTTCTAGAACTAGCACGATTAAAAAAAAACAAATAAGTCGTTATAAAAACCAGACTAAGATATGCGATAAACCAGATCGAAGTTCGTGTGATAATTTATTAAACACAATAACATATTCATTAATATTTTGATGATGTCATTCTCTTATCAACTGAGGAATCTTCTCCTGAGGCCTTTGAAAAGTGGCAATTATTTTAACAGCGTTTTGTACTCCTACAAAGGTTTCTAAAAGCATCATCATTCTCTTGCCCTTATCTACGAGTATATCTATACGAATATTATAAAGAGGCACGCAGGTAACACCGTGGGCATTGAGCTAGTTCCTTAAAATTTGTGGTCGGCGCAGCATGTCTTCTTTTTCCATATTTCTCTGTTACTTGTCATCTCATCAGACACTTCCTTTCTTGCCACATCAACATTCACACTGTCCTTCCATCGTTTCTTTGGTCTTCCTCTACTCTTATACCCATCCACATTCATACTCAAAACTTTCCTCACGACATTTTCCTCATTCCTCCGCATCACATGCCCATACCACGACAACCGATTACCACACAACTTTTCAGTCACCGGCGCCACTTTCAGACAGACAGTATCTTGATCATAATTATGTCAAAGCAATACATTTTTGACTTTTTCATAATTTCAATCGCTCTGATAGAACGTGGCTTTATCTAGGATTCTTTAGGTTTAATTTGCTTAGTGTAAATTACCTCCGTGAAGACCATTGTCAGCTGAATATTAGCTGTAGTTTCTCTTGTTAAAAAAGGTTGGTGCTTTTCCGAAGATGACCACAACTGAAAACAGCCAGGTAGTTTGAAATAGTATTACTCGGTACCTCAACTTAACACTGACTGCCTCGATGGAGCAGTGGTCGCAAGTGCGACTACTGAGCATGAAGTCCTGGGTTCGATTTCCGGGTCGGGCAAAGTGTTATTAGGTTTTCCCATCAGGAATTTCTCAGCAGCTGCCACCGAGTCTTGATTTCTGCCTGTTTGATGGCTCGTCCTTTATTACATGGGACTTTAAACATAACTGGCGAAATGTGGGTGTACTATTCAGGTACACTTCTGCCTAAACCCTTTCGGAGTTAACAGGTGTGATGTTATATACCTATACTTCGGTACAAGTTACACTACTGCAATTTATCATAATCCAAACTCTATAAAATCTACCCAGTCCCAATCTTATAAAAATTCAGTCTTGGGTAAATTACAGTAATTTACTAATCACAAGAGTTGCGTAGGTGGTCCCTAGCGTGCTGGCTCTGAAGCCTTTTCTTTCGTGATTCAGACACTTAAGGACGGTAAAGGTCACGGTCAGGACAAGGGTTAGTTAATTTTCCTATATTTAGGCTCGCAGTTGACCAATATTCGACCTTATTTGAAGCGATGAAGGCGTTGTTGATGGCTCACGCTTGCTACGAAGTAACCAATGAACTCATGATCCGCAATCAAGGTAAAATAAATAATCTATCCATTCCATCGTCGTCATCTTCCTGCCCGTGTCCTATTCTACTTAAGTTCGGCGCAATAATAATTCAATTATTTGTGTTAGTAACAATCTGACTTATTCCTATGTTAGTAAACTAAATTAAAACACAGATAAACACAAGATAAAGAAAGGAAATCAACATACAATATACAATACAACGATATTAAGCTGCAGGTCCAGCAGAAATTTTGCAGCATCGGTTAACGATCGCACAATCCAGCCGGCCCTCGATAATGTTTAGGATGCTGTTGGTGCTGCCCCGTACCCTGCGTACCCGGGATGCGCATCTCTTACGTATTACTGTATAAAAGCAATCCACACTGGCTTCCGCAAACATCCCAGAAGCACTACAGAAACGTGGCAACCCCATCAGCACCCTAAACGCGTTGTTGTATTGAAGTCGAAGGGCGCTGTACGCCTTTAGTGTAAAATGAGCCCACAGGCTACACGTGTAGAATGAAGTACAATGTGCACGGAACAACGCGACTTTGACTTCACTCGAACAGCGTGCAATATGTTTCCTACTTCCATTCTTCTTTGTCAGCAGATGTCACGGCATCATTTACTCTTTTCTCTTTCATATCATTCCTCACACAATCTATCCATCTTTTCTTTGGCCTTCCTCTCCCTCTCCATTCATCAACATTAGATAATATACATCACTTTTCTAGTAACATGCGTTTCATCCCTCCGCATTACATATCCATACCAAGAAAGACGACTTCTTAAAATTTTCTGTAACAGGCGCCACTTTCCAAACTTCCTCTAATATACTCATTCCTTACTTTATCCCTTCTTGTCACTCCACACAATCTATCGAGTTCATAATCAGCCTATAACGAAACCACCGCCTGTGTCCCAACACAACTGGGGCTCAGTGCAGGTTAGTAATTAATTAATATACTATGGTATTGAGCCCTGCTATACCCGACACCCATGGAAAAACGTCCATAACAAAACGTTTACTGAAGAAACTGAATCTTATAGATGCAGAAAAGACAAGCCAAACAAAAGAAGCGGGGAAAGTTTGAGCGGGAAATAGGTAACAAGATATTCTTTTGTTTTACACTTGTATTGTGGAAATTGCAAGGAATTGTATGGAAGTTGGAACTGCTGCTTCAGATCCTGTTACTCTGTTCATAGTTAGTGCAGTGTTGCTTGTTATTAATACAATTTTGGACAAAGCTAAGAAGTGCAGGTGTCCCACCCGATCTTGTGAATATCCTCGCTTACTGGTACAGTGAGCAGCTTAATATTGTAAGATGGGGAAATGTGTACTCAGATGAATATTCTCTTGAGTGTGGCGTCAGGCAGGGCGGACTGACTTCGCCAAGACTCTTTAATATTTATGTTAACCATCTGATTGAGGAGCTCAGCAGCATGCATGTTGGTTGCCATATTGATGACATTTGTGTTAATAATTTGAGCTACGCTGATGATATGGTGCTGCTGAGCCCCTCAATTGGTGGTCTCAGACAGCTGCTAAAGGTGTGTGAGGTCTATGCCGTGGAACATGGCTTGAGGTACAACGTTAGTAAAAGTGAGTTCATGTTATTTAAATGTAATAAGAAAAAAGATATCTTTATACCACCTATATTACTTAATGGTGTACCTTTAAGTCGTGTTGCACAGTTTAAATATCTTGGACACATTGTAACTGAGAATTTGAGTGATGAATTTGACATTGAGAGGGAGCGCAGGGCATTGTCGGTTCGTGGTAATATGTTGGCACACAGGTTTGCTCGCTGTACGGCTCCAGTTAAAATAACGATGTTTAAGGCATTCTGCCAGACGTTTTACACGAGCGGCCTGTGGGCAAACTTCACACAGAAGACCTACAATGCCTTGCGCGTCCAGTATAATAATGTGTTCAGGGCTCTGTTTCGGCTCCCTCGATATTGCAGTGCATCCGGCATGTTCGCTGACGCCAGCGTAGATGACTTCTACGCAATCATGCGTAAAAAAGTAGCGTCGGTGGTGCGACGAGTACGTGGGAGTCCAAATAGGGTCCTGAGAATGATCGGTGAGAGATCCGATACTGTTCTGCTCAGTAGGTTCACTGAACTACGTGTGTTGCGAGACCGGTGAGCCTACTGTGCATGGGTAGACGGTGTGCCTATTTCCTTTTTATTATACTAACATTAGTTATAAGCATTTTTGTTACTAACAAACATTGCCTGTCTATGGACTTTTTTGTCTGAATTAAATGATTTTTTTTTTATTTTTTTTTATTTTTTTATTATTAATTAAATTGTTTTAGTTAGGAAAGAGGAAGAATTGTAGCTTCCTTTGCTTTTGTGCTCTATGCCAAGATGGCGGAGGCGATTCGACGGTGTTTCAAGTTCGTTTTTTAAATTCAAATCGTATTGAAAACAATGTTTTGTCTTCTTTTTTTTCTTAGCGTATCAAAGGCAAAAAAGGCCCAAAATTCAAGTACACCTATGCGGTGTAAGATGGAAGATGGGCCATTGTCTGTGGGACGACGCCACCTACGCATTTGAGATCTGAGCCGTCCATGAACCCCCGTCCGTGGAGATTGTCTTTGCTCCGGTCGACTTGGGTTCGAAGTCTATTTAGATACCTCATTAAAGTGGCCGGAAGAAACTGGATAGCCATGTCACAAAACCGCCAAAAGTGGAGAGAATTGGAAGAAACCTACACTCATCATTGGGTGGCCAAGGGTTGAAGAAGAGAGAGAAGAGAAGCCTGGTGGTAGGCTTTCAGATGGTTTAATAAAGTGGTCTAGGGGCAGTTTTGTAATAAGATTAAAAAAAATAAGAATCTGTGTAATTGTCACTTCCTCATAGAGCCGATACGAAGCTAAATTGCAGGTACGAGTTAATTATAAGTTAAACAATAATACTAAGCTTCTTTTGAGTCTGATTTTGTATTTTATAAAGAATCACTGGACCGAAGAGTTTACATGCTTTTTTGGCATCAGGAAGGTTGTAAAAACGATTGTTTGTGGTTTTCACACAATTATTCCGTATCTCTGTTTTAATTTTTGGCTGAGACTAATTTATTAGCCGGTGTGTAATTTTTGTTTTTTTTTTTTTTTTATGCATCAATCAACGTAGAGGACAACTCAAAAAACAAACAAAATTTTCCATCTGGTACATACAGTATTGGATGGAGTTATGTCCAGTGAAAATCATTATTAAGCTTGTGGCTAAATAACCAGCTCAGTGGCTAAATAGCCTCTCGGGAGGTTAAGCCACGCTTGCCTGGGTTGGACCAGATGGATGGGTGTCCACTCATTACATACCGAGTTTCCGCCGTGCCTCGGAAAGCACGTTAAGCTGTTGGTACCGCCTGTCATTTGTTGATCTTTGACAGTCGTTAGTCGTCAGTGGCCCGAAACTCTGACAACTAGTCTTACCAAGTGTGTAGGTCTGATAGGCAGTCGCTCTATGTAAAATACTAGCTTTCAGTTTTTTCCGGTTAAAATGGAAGTCGACCCCAAACACCACACACCACCACCATATTGCTTATTCACTACCTACAAATTATTTTTAGGGTTCCGTACCTCAAAAGGTGAAAAAGGAACCCTTATAAGATCACTTTCTTGTCCGTCTTTCTGTCTCTCCGTGTGTCACCACCGATTTTCTCAGAAACGGATGGACCTAGCAAGTAAAAATTTATACCAGATACTGAGGTCTATAGTCCCTATTAGGTGTGAAATTAAGAACTAGACACTAGTAGTCCCAGTAGTTCTGTATTCTGTTGCGGAGTTTCACTGCAAAGTAAATACTATAATTATTCTAAATGCAAAGGTAATCGCTTTAAGCATACATAATGAAGTGGAATTTACCAAGCAGTTCTGTTGATGCAACATAATTATGAGTAATTAATTGCAGTTTGTGGCGATTAATCTAGATGTAGATACACTGTGGAGGGCCTAGCAAAGTTACCTTCTCTCAGTGAAATCGATGGAAAAATCAAAAACGTGAGAGATTGACATAATTTTTTTTTTAGCTTTATCATACATGTTGATCAGCTGTTCGCGTCGAATCCTGTAAAAGTCCTTTATGTTTAAGAACCAGTAGTTCACAAGTTGTTTAGTTTCATGGTCTGTGACACACGTCAGATGTTATGCGTTTATTATCTTTCACCGTGTATAATTAGAGTAAAAATACCCTTGACGAGGCCGAAAGGCATCCTGCCCATCATTGTGATGTTTTTTTTGTTCTGGACCATTCCTGGGAACGTCCTTCTAGTTCCAACAATATGGCGTCCTATGAATTTGTTCATGACTAGCTGTGCCCCCAAGCTACCTGCGTCGAAGTCTCGTTAAAATCAGTCCAGCCATCAGAATAGCCGATACAGGCAGACAAACAAATATACACATATTTCTTTATAAATATATATATTTTTTGCTATAAGTCTAAGTTTTACAGTGTATACTTTCATATTCATTCAGTAAACAACTGTTATTTTGATTAAAACACCAACTGAACTCCTCAGGCACATACACAGGCTACACACTCATCCACGCTGTACTCTTAGCAATGTATTGTATAGCTCCTAAATTGTAAATCCGTAATTGGCTGTAAGTTTATAAATTGTGTGAAAAAATTTCAAAGAGCTGTGGATTTTGTGATGATAATAAATAAAAAAATTAAAACAGACATTCCAACTTTTTTTATTTGTTAGATTTCATGGGATTAAAGAAACAAAAGAAAGAAAAAGTATTTATTAGCCCGCACAGGACAAAACACAGAAATAGAAAATGGTTTTGAAATCAACAATGCAGTAAAATACACGGTAGTAGACGGGGACGATTACCACAAAATTATTTACCAACGCATTTAAAAAACCAACATAAAATATAGTCATTTTTAGGGTCCCGTATCCAAACGGTAAAACGGGACCTTTTTACTAAGACTCAGCTGTCCGTCTGTCTGTCACAGGCTGTATCTCATATATCGTGATAGCTAGACAGTTGAAATTTTCACAGATGATATATTTATTTTTCCGCTATAACAACAAATACTAAAAACAAAATAAAATAAATATTTAAGGGGGGCCCCCATACAACAAACGTGATTTTGTCTAATATTGTATATATGATGGTACGGAACCCTTCATGCGCGAGTCCGGCTCGCACTTGGCCAGTTTTTATTACTTAGAGATGTTGTTATGGAAAATCACGAAGTACAGTCGAGCATATACGTAGTTAGGTATATCTATAGGATACCTAGATTGCCTTGAAGATTCTAGGTTTATTTGTGAACTTGCTGTTGTGCTGATAGTATTTACATATTTATGGATGAACAGAATAGAATAGAATATTTATTTATTGTTGTTGTAGGTTCACAAATAAAGTAGTTATTTGGTTTGCTTAATTTCCCAAATATAAGCTATCAATGTTGTGTTGCCTGTGTCCCAGCAGTGGGAACATTATAGGCTGCTGATGATGATGATGAATGTAGTGTTGATAGTGCAGACTGTAACTTTGACAAATTATATCTTAGAAACTTGACGCTTTAGAAGACTTTGTCGCATACAAACCTTGTTTGAATTGATAACCACAGGTTTTATGCTTGGCCGTTATTTTGAAAATAAAACAAAATGGTGGACGTTAGACAGTGATCGCTTCATACAAAATTCTTCAAACTCCTTTTAAAAAGTATCAAATGAGTGATGCATCTTGCTGCCAGTTCATTATGTAATATTAGAAATTGCAGTAAATAATTTAGGTGATGCAATTATTTTTGTAAATTAATCGTTTAGATTACGCCAGCACATCGAGACCTTTCTCTTGAGTGGCCTACTATCGAATTGTGCAATGAAGATTTTTTAAAATTTAGTCCTTTATTCAAATCAATATTCTCGTTTGTATATTTTACGACCCCCGTACTATTGAATCCATCCATCAGCACAATGTTTTGAATGCGTTTCATTAAGTCCAACCGTAAACCGTGGCTTTTCACGCAAAAAAAAAGTCGTTTCCCAGCAATAACTTTTGAGTTACTTAGTTTCGGTCTAGAATTCTTGGTTGACGGCTTCGTGAAGAGTCTGTTTACACCCTGAATTATCATGGCTTATCATCAGATGTTCATGAACGCATCTGCAGAGTGTGAGTAATATTTGAATAAGTAGTAAGGTTCCGTCGTCATAGCTGGACGGTGAGTAAGCTGGATGTTGAGTACAGGCTAGCTCGCCGTCCGTCCGTCTTTTGACGACCGGCCGTGTGACGGCGCGTTCGTGTTCCACGCGCGCCTCAAAGAGATGTCAGCAAACAGGGAGGGGCTGGCAAGGGCCGATGCCTGCCAGGGCTGCGGGACTGTTCGAAAGAGATACCGCAGCCCTGGAACACAAAGGGCAAGGAAGGAACATGGATGGGTTTTAGTCAGTACAAGTCTGACACTCCCTTCCGCTCTGTCAAGAGCGGGAGAAGTCAATTGATGACTTCCCATCCGAAAAAAAAAGGTTCCGTCGTCATCATCTACAGCTCGACTTCGCCCATTTTTGGGCAGAGGTCTTGTTTTTCTTGTGCCAATTCACATAACATAACATCACGCCTGTAATCCCCAAAGGGATACGCAGAAGTGCACCTAATAGCACACCACTATTTCGCCAGTTACGTTTAAGTCCCATGTAAGAGGGGGCAAGCTTGCCATCAACTGGGCACTAATCCAGTCTCCGTAGCTGCTACCAAAAGAAATTCCTTCCTTCCTGGAAAAACCTTATAACACCCGACCTGGACATCGAATCCAGGACCTCATGCTCAGCAGTCGCGCTTGCGACCACTAGACCAACGAGGCAGACTAATTCTTGACGCGAAAGAAAGACCAGTTCTTGTGCCAATTCCTACGCTGACAAGCACTATATTCATATACTTCGCAAAAGCACGGAATTTCGGACGACTTACAATTGAAAATACTCACTTCACTCATTATATTTAATTAGTTTTAAGACCTTCTATATCTTTAGATGATACTTAAAGATTATTGTCCAGATGCCAGCACACAACGTTTCTACAATCTGTCAAATTTCTTTAATACATTTTCAACTTTATCGCTTAATTGTACAGAAAATATATACAAAGCGAGGCCAAATTATACTGGAAATGTAAAGCTTGATGTGCCACTGTGTGTACCTACATACAACTTTACAAAGTAAACGATGCATTGTGTAGTTGTACTAATCAGTTGTTATTTAAGAGGAAAATCGTTACATAAATACGTTTTTCTTTTGCTTTAATAGTTCTCAGTCAGGTCATTCAAGTGAGCGGTTATTATGGAGTATATATAGTAAACAAGTTTCCGTAAATGTAGGTTTACCTTGATCTCATAGAGTAGGTATATAGGTAGTTAAACGTAAGAATCTGTCTAGATTTCAGGTCAGCGAAGGGCAAGAGCTTTGCCGAGGCCAGTTCTATGATCACTTATATAAGTATTATAAAGGTTAATGTAAATAGACCCTTTAACGAAGTCGCCTTTTTTTAACGAAGTCGAAAGGCACTTGTCACAACGTATGACAGTAAAAATCTCCATTAATTTTAAGCTAGAATTACGTAATAGAACAAATCGGGAATTTTTGGTATCATTATTTCTATGATTTTGTACCACCTTACCTTATATATCCACCACAAGTGGGATAAAATATTCCCATTCGTTCTACCGTCGAATCGTTTAGTAGAACTAGAAGGAACGAACCGACTGGAAGCCGACCCCAGCATAGTTGAGAAAAGGCTCGGCCGATGGTGATGACTTTATTTATTTTTATTTTACTATTTATGTACACACAGTAGACAACACAGGAGAATAACATTATAAAATATGAGTACAAAGGTACTGCTTATTTCTTAAGAAATTTCTGCCAGCAGACCTGCAATTTTATGTCAATCCCATATAAAATATTTTTTTACTCGTCCATTATACTCGCTGATATCACTTTGTCCAGACCTTCGGGACTTCTTTCACTCTACAAATAAACGACTGAATATTTTTGCTTAGAGTGAATGTTATTTTCTCTTTTTACTATCGGACTGTAACTGACTTTAATGGTTTAAATAATAAAGGGTGTAAAAAGACTCTTAACGAAGCCGAAAGGCACTGGTTCTCCGTCATTGCGATCATTTTTTTATTCTAGACCACACCTGGGAACCGTCTAGTTACGGAGATATTGGGGGTCAAAGTTCCAACCTTTTTACAAGTTTTTATCTTAAAAACATGTTTGAAATGTAAGATTTTTACTTGAAACACCTCCCCGACCCCCGTACTATTCAATCCATCCATCAGCACGTGATTTTTCTGAATTCTTAGGAAATATAAGTAAATAGGTTGTACTTGGCCCCGTTTTGTTAATAATTATGCTTTTTACTTTACGGTCATACAGTCACTTGGCCGTAGTTATTTTTAACTAAAATACACTCATAAATCTTAATCATTGCGTTTTGTTTTAACGCACTCTAATTCAGCCCAGACAGGGTCATGATTTTCCGTAACTGTCTCTCTGGTCCTAAATAGTGAAATACTAAGACGTGACATTGATTTTTGATATTATCAAGATAATTATCAAGGAATAATTATAAAGATAATCAAGGAATAATTCTCAAAATAATTACCAAGGAATAATTATCAAGATAATGATCACTACAAACCCTGGTGTTAAGTAATTATTATATGTCTACTGATTACTGTAAATATCTTACCAATAGTGATTGATCATTGGAAATAATGGCAGGTAAAATGTAGAAGAATACTTCAAGGTTTACTTTTTCTGAATTTTTCTGTTTTTATCATGAATAGGAAGTAAACTGTACCTAAAGATAAAGTGTAATATTTATTTTTTGCAAAACTTTAAGTGTTTTTTTGAAAAAAACACTTAAAGCAGTATTAAAAAAAAATATTGGAAAAAACATTGATTGACTCGTGTACCATGATTTGTTTCATTTTACGAAAATTGGTGAATTGATGATGTGTATTTTGCTGTTAAAGCACTCTTCTGCCTATGATTTGAATTACGCCTCCCCACGAACATCGTGTTGCATATAATTTTCCATAGTATATGCGCATCAAGGCGCGAATTGATAAATCAATGAGTGCTATCATGGGCGCCTAAATGCCTGATTCGTATCTGACCATGGCATCACTTTGGGCTCTATCAGAATACCAGCGCTGTGACTTTTTTTATAAATGTAGGGAGCAGCACCACGCTGAGATTTTTGGCCTTTTCGTATAGGAAGCACTAATTTAGTTTATGATAAATGATGTTTGTTATGCAGATAGGTTTTTACAAACTCTTTGACACGTTATATTTTTTTTAAAAACAGGATCGGGCTGGGTGCTGGTGATTCGTACCTGACTACTCTGAGAAGAAAAAACCGAAACAAACTCAGAAGTCATGGTCTCTTTTAAAGTTTAATGTTACATACCTTTTTTTTTTACTTTTTATATAATTTTGTTTTATTGTTAATTAATTAATAATTTTGTTTTCTCCTGTGGGAGATAAATAAATACTTTTCCTTTTCTTTCTTTCTTTCGTATCTATCCATCAACCCGCACTGGCCTCGCGTGGTGGATTATGGCCCATTCCTCACATATAGGAGACTTGTGTATGTATTATTTATTTGTTACTGTAGTCAAACTTTCAGTACACAAACAATTATTTAAATCAACCTTCACATTTTAATTTTGATTTCTTCCTTTCCAAACAATTTATATCAGATTTCAAAACAGACTATTTCATTGAATGTTCGCTGGACATGCCTTTTTAAAAATTTGTGGGATCGAATGTGAAGATATATTATCGTAATTAAGATGTCGTTCAAATTTAGGCATCTGTCTCCACAGACAGGTGCCTGAAAATGGTCCTAGCAATGGCAAGCATATTATAAGTTGGGGGATTACATTGATGATAAAAATGCTTGGCTCAATGCTGGTCCTGCTCCATAACCATAGGGGCAAACTAATTGATTACAATGTGAAGTTATTGTGGAAGCTGTAGAAGATTGTAATAACATCTATGCATTGTATAGATTCAATCTCTTAGAATTATACCATTACACCATTTACATTTAGTTATCTTTCATTGACTTGAATTTGCCCTGGTGACTGAGAGAATGTCATGCTCACTCAAATGTCTCGCTGATGGTGGCGGGTGTGTCAGGTCATTTAGCTCCCTTCAATATAGTTGAGCTAAATGGGGCCGATCCATGCGTCATGTTCGTGAACGGGCGCCGTCAGTTGGGACTGGTCATCTTTAAGCTGCCACGGTTTATTTTTACTACTTACTTTGTTTTTAAATTGTTGATATAATCTTTTACTCTAGACGCTCTTAACGTGCACGTATTTCTACATCGTTCTCACAATTTACATGTTATAATCTCAACATGAATGATGCAACCAAGATTATGTAACAATATTTTGATTGAAAAGAGTGTCCATGGAGTTTCTTGCTCATCCTTCTCTATAGAGATCTACGCTTTGGAATGGTCAACTACAGTACTATCACAAGTTATTATGCCTTGTGTCTGTGACTGTAGCTTAGCCTTCTTTGTTTTTCTGACATTCAAAAGTGCCTGTAATGGTCTAATTGAAATAAATGCTTTGAGTTTGAGTTTATAGAGCAGCTGTTTTTATTTTTAAATTACCGGTGAAAATTTTCTTTTTCCCTTTTATTTCCTTTCCATTTTTGGTACATTTTTCTTCTTGCAAAAAATGAAACTCAAAGACCTCTTCAATAACGTTAGATAATGAATTTAGGCATTACAAGAAACACCGATATCTCTGTAATATCAAGGCTGATGCGTGGCATTTCCATACTCGTGCGTTTAGTACCAAATTAGATAATCGAGCATTGGATCATTGGCATTTGCAGGACCTTGTTCAATTCTGCATGGAATATTGCGTAAGATTATGATAAAATACTCGTGGATTACTAGCGTTAGAAATAAAAAGAAAAATATACACAATCAATATTAAGTATTGTATTATAGAGGTACTTCGTTGGTCTAGCGTCACCACTGAGCATCAGAGTCCTGGGTCCGATTCCCTGGTCAGGCAAAATCATCTGCCTAGCCTTTTCTCAACTATGTTGGGGTCGGCTTCCGGTCTAACCGAATGCAGCTGAAAACCAGTGTTTTACATGGAGCAACCGCCTATCTGACCTCCACAACCTAGTTAGTACTAGGTAATACGATACCCCTTGGTAAGACTGGTTGTCAGACTTCTTTTTTTGAGCCGCTGACTACCTGTAACGAATGTCAAAGATGTAAAAATGACAGCTGGGACTAACGGTTTAACATGCTTTCCGAGGCACGGAGGAAACTTGGTATCACCACGAGCTCCTCTGGTCTGGCAAAATATTATTTGAAAAACAAATAATATAGAGGGTAGACCGATTTGTCTGCTCATAAAAACAAGCACCCCAATAACTTCAGTTTATCCGTGACCATGGTGCTTGCAACAGCGCCGAAATACAAAAACAAACTAAACTAAACTCAAAACAAAATAGTCAACATGGTAAGCGTCAGGGTAGCCCGCGAAATTCACATTTTCTTACGTTTTTTGTAATTTGCAGGTCAGTGTCTGGTTGTATGTTGATGAAAAATGAGTCGCGCCGGTAACACGTAATGTAGTTACAGAATTACAATAATGAAAATCAAGAAAACAATCCAATAAGTTCATGTAGCCCTATTCAATAAATATTGCATTAAAAATTCATTTAATAGGGTTTAATGAACTTAGAGGGTTGTATTGACGATTTTCATGACTTTAATTCTGTAAATACAAACTTTTTACTGGCGTGGCTCATTCTTCATCAACATACAATCTAACGTTGACTCTTAAATTGCAAAAAAACGTAAGAAAATTTGAATTTCGCGGGCTACCCTGACGCTTCCAACTTAATGATAAAATTTTATTTATTGGATTTTTTCAGTTAATTTCTTAGTGCCAGCCCAGCGTTTGAATTTACCCCTTGTTACATGGGGCTTAAACATAGGTAACTGGCGCAATGTGGGTCTAGGTAATATTAGGTACACCTCTGCCTAACCCTTTAGGGATTACAGGCGTAATGTTATATTACTTAATATTATCTATTTTATTGAAAATAAATTTTTGAGTTTATAATTATAGCTAAACTATTTAAAATATTTTATAAATAATTTTAATTATAGTGTCATTCTTTAATTTGTCTACTTCACATAATTTTCTCAAAAGTTTCGTTTACTAAAGCAGTTACTTACAAATAACTCCTGGTAACAAGTTAACGACCGGTTCAACCGGTCAGTGTGGTGCGTAACCTACAAGTTTATGCAACAGATTGATTTACTGCCGCTTTTAAGGTTGCGAACAGATAAAGATCAGCTATGCTAGTGTATTATTTTATCGTTTTGCCTGATTAAAAACTAATACCTACTGCGGCCCTAGCATGAGCGCGCGATTAGTAACGTCAAATGTACGTCAGTGTCGTTATTACTTCGATTTTTAAATTTAAAATACTCGTTTCACAAATTATAATATTTTCATAATTAAAAAAAAAATATTCATACCTATGAATGATACTGAGATACTGATTATGCTTGTTGTAGGCAATTGAACATAAATTCTATAGGATAAAAAAAAATCGGCGTATTGATGTTGCCTGTGGTTACGTGTTAGCTAGTGCCTCAGCTTGGGCTGTCTTGGCGTTTTTTTGTCTGATCAGATTAATATTATTATATACTTTTCTCTTCTTCTTTTACACACTGTGTCTACGTCTCTTGTTATCTTCTCAACTTTCACGGGTATGCTGGAAGTTTATTTCTTTAGAAATAAGCATCACCTTTGTACCTGCTCGTATTTTTCTGTACCTTTCTTCTTTTCTGTATTTAGTGTGTACATAAACTGTTAAATAAATAAATAAATTAACCAATAGTTTTTCTAAAGCGATAAAACGTCGCTATCCTATCACTGTACGATTACCTATCACTCGTTTCTCTTTCATTATTACAAATAATTATCAAAAACGCAACTTTTAATTATGAGATTTTTGCTTGCCACACTTTAAAACATATCGATTCTAATAGGTACCTACCTACCTAGGTTATTAACAGATTTAATGATAATGTGATTATTTTTAAAGCTTCCATTAAAGTTCATAAGATGGCTTAAAGTTACACTGGCTTTGCACCTAAGTAATTTTCGGAGAAACCATTTTAGGTTTCAACTTTTGTTTTATTTAATCTTGCATTGGATTACTTAAAAAAGATAGAAGAAGTCTGACAAATATTTATTATTAAAACTATATAATACTAACTGACCCGCGCAACTTCGTCTGCGTCACATATTGCAATTAAATAATATTGCGACTATAAATTGAGATGTAAGCTATCCTGTCTTTCAAGTTGGATTAAAATCGGTTAAGTAGTTTAGGAGTCCATCGCGGACAAACAATGTGACGAGTAATTTATATAATTATACTAGCTGTGCCCGCGAACATCGTACCGCCTAATTTTTTTTTTATTATGAAAAATAGATGTTGGCCGATTCTCAGACCTACTCAATATGCTCACAAAATTTCATGAGAATCGGTCAAGCCGTTTCGGAGGAGTATGGGAACAAACATTGTGACACGAGAATTTTATATATAAGAAGAAGATTAAGATAAGATTATATCTATATCTATGAAATACGAATAAAATTGATTATTTAAATAAAAGTAGGTACACCCTACTAACAGATACAATAGCTTCGAATTCACTTTCGAAGGTTTTTCGATGTAAAAAGAAAACCGAATCTTCCAGTCGACCTGTATATAAGCGACATCTACGTTTATGTTATGGAAACACAATATGCATACAGTTTCAGTTAAGTTATACTAGATGGCGCTACTTGTTAGATTCGAACGTTGCGATGGTTTGCATTTTGAGCAAATGTGATACACACCCTGCCAATGCTGCAACTTATCTATACAAATAAATAAAATAGAAGTGTCTGTTTGTAAAACAGCTTAACTTAGCTAACAAAAAAAACGGTTTTTTGTTTTCAGTTTTTGTCTGTCAGTCAGTTTGTTCCGGCTTATCTCCGATACGGCTGGGCTGTTTTTGACGGGGCTTTTACTGGCAGATAGCTGATGGTATACAGTCTAACATAGGCTACTTGTATTTAAGAAAAATAATTAGGGTTCCTTGCAAAAACATTAAAACCCTTGGAATTTGTAACAAAATCTCGATTCAAAAAGGGAAGTAATTCAATTCAAATATTTTATTTCAGATTTACAATCCATATAATGTTAGTAGTAGAATAACTGAGCCTAATATAAGTATTAAATTAATAAGTGGGTCTGGACCATGGGTCTTACCCACCTTCGTAAGAGGGGAGAGTAATATTTTTTAATAATTTCACGCGAACGAAGGTTGTGGGGAACATCTAGTATGATCTATATTCCTTGAAAAGGTAGGCATAGTTGTAGGAAGAAAAAGCACCAGTTTCCCAATTTTGTGACTCTTCTTAGATCTGGCTAATGCTGGTAGCACCACTTCGGCTGTTAACAAACAGAATGACACAGCTGAGTATCTTCTTGCTATCCCCTCGTTTTCTGTTACTCCTTGGGATATAAAAGGGTGGCTTGTTTCCGTTTTCACTAACACTAAGTTATTTCTAAACGGATGTTTAAATGAAAGCGTGCAGTTGGATTTTCAATTTTCCGCGCTTAGCCGAGGGTTGCAAACACACTGTCACACTGCCATTAGCTACTTTTTTCAGGAAATTCTTTGTTAGGACCCATGACGCCAGCAGATCAAGCTACCCGATACTGTCAAATTTTTCACAATAAACCTTGAACCTAATGATTGAGCTATAAAGTTGAGAATGTATTCAAGAAATTTGACAGATTGTAGTAGCTTGATGTGCTGGCGTCTGTACCTATGTATGTACCGAAATTAATAATTATACAGGGTGTAAACAGACTCTTCACGAAGCCGTCAACCAAGCATTATGCACATCAAACTAAGTAACTTTACGCAAAAATTAGTGTGGGAAACGACTTTTATTTTTGGGCTGAAAAATCACGTTTTACGGTAGGACTCAATGTAACGCACTCAAAACATTGTGCTGATGGATGGATTGAATAGTACGGGGGTCGTGAAAGTGTCTTAAGGAAAAATCCTACATTAAAAACAACTTTGACCCCCAATATCTCCGTAACTAGAATATGGTCTAGAACAAAACAATGATCGCAATGACGGGGAGAACAAGTGCCTTTCGGCTTCGTTAAGAGTCTTTTTACACCCTTTATAAGGTAAGTACCTATATATTAGTTGTAATTATCGAACTTTCGAACATCTAACATTAAAACTTTGGTTTGTTAAAACTTTTCTCATGTTTTATGTTACATAATATTATTTTCTCTTACAACTTAATTATCAGTTAATAAGTATTATGAAAGCCTGTTCAGGTAACTTCGAGTCGTTAGTAGTTGTTCAAGAATGTTTCGAACATGTTCAAGTTTAGATAATGTATGGAACCTGTTAACTATGAAGGTATTCATTGAATAAGTTTGTATGGAAGTATGTGAACAGGGTGAGGTATAGATTCCTATGCTATTTTAGGTAGTATTAGTCAATTAGGCTGTATTGAATGTCTTTTAAGTTGGTAAGTATAACATAGTTCGTCGGCAATTTGGGGTAGATATTTTTCCAAAAGTTTTATATAGTAAGTAACCAAGGGAAGTTTAAAAAGATTACCGACTAGAGTCCGAATACAAAAATGTTACTTGGTGGCTGAAATAACATAACATAACGCCTGTAGTAATCCCCGAAGTGGTAGGCAGAGGTGTACCTAATAGTACACCCACATTTCGCCAGTTATGTTTAAGTCCCATGTAACAGGGGGCGAGTCTATGCCATCAACCGGGCACAAATCCAGACTCGGAGGCTGCTACTGAGAAATTCCAGATGGACAAACCCAATAATAATTTGCCCGGCCTGGGTATCGAACCCAGGACCTCGTGTTCAGCAGTCGCGATTGGGTCCACTAGACCAACGAGGTAGCCGAAATAAGTTTGTTAATATTCTAGTTGTGTAAAGTCTCAGATTGCCAAGATTTTTATTCAATTCTAAGATAACTGTGTAATTTGATTGTCCAGTAAGGACTTTAATTGGGTTAGGTTAAAAACCCTAGAATAAAGGTGAACCCGTGTTACAGGTTAACGTTAACCGGTTTACGCAAAGAGTTCATTTTTGTACATAAAAACCTTTATTAAAATAACCCAACTACTCCGGGAGTGCCAACAGAAGTGAAAACTTTTTTTTGTTTTCAAGATTCTGGATTATTTTTACAAAACATTTTTGATTAAGTGTTTTAATTATACATTTGACTACACACTGTGTTTTTTTGCGCTTGTAATATGGCTACCTTTGCAACGAAAATGTAAACTTCTTTAGGCGCGGCCTCTAACGACCGTTAGAGGCCGCGCCTAAAGAAGTTTTCACTTCATAAACTATCCAAGAAAGTGACGGAGTTAGACCGCGTTCGGTGCTTTGTGTCTTTTATTATGGTTCATCAGCAATATTTTAATGGTTGACCCATATATTATAATGGTATAACCTGTACTACGGTTAATCAAATATAATTACGGGTCATTTGGATATAACCGGTTAAACCTTGTACCCAAAAAACCGGTTTCTGCCTAAACTGTCGAGAGTTAAAAAAAATAGACTTAACAATCCAATTTAATTTAAAACCTTATCATCATTCATCAAAGCTCATCCCGTGTCTCATCATTAACCACTCCATCAACCGCCATCTTGGAATACTTCTCCAGGAAGTCTTGCCAAAACTTCTTCCTATCTCCAAGAGGGTTGGTCTTCATGCGGAGTTGCTTCGTGATGTGGAGGTAGTCGGTGTTAGGGTCTTTGCTTATCGGCTTCCAGGTGAGGCCTTTTAGGACTGCGTCGTCTTTGGAAGGTGTGGGGTTCCTGAAATTAGAGTTTATTTATTGAGTAGGTAGGAAATAGACAACCAATATACAATATTTAGGACTGCCTCGTTGGTTGGTAGTGGTCACAATCGCGAATGCTGAGCATGTGGTCCTAGGTTCGATTCCCAGGTCGGGGAAAGTGTTATTGGGTTTTTACATCAGGAATTTCTCAGTAGCAGCTACTGAGTCCTAATTTGTGCCCGGTTGATGGAAATAGGGCTCGCCCCCTATTACATGCGACTTAAACATAACTGGCGAAATGTGGATGTACTACTAAGTACACCTCTGCCTAACCTATCGGGGATTACAAGCGTGATGTTATGATGTAGGTACAGAGTATTGTGTGTCCGTCGATGTGGCAGAGTTTTGGTCGAAGCTAATTTGACTTAAGTGATTATGGGAGTTATAGTCGACAATGAGGAACTCGTGGCTAAATAATAACAGCCGATCTGGTCAATCTTCAGGTTAAGCCGTTCTTGCCAAGGTATGTCCATAGATGAGTGACCATCCATTATATACAGAGTGTCTTCCATGCCTCGGAAAACACGTTAAGCCGTTGGTCTCGGCTGTCATTTGTAGATCTTTGACAGTCCTTACAGGTAGTCAGTGGCCCAAAAGTCCTACCAAGGGGTACCGTATTACCCAGTACTCCATGTACAATTCAGCTGCATCCGGTTAGACTGGAAGCCGACCCCGATATAGTTGGGAAAAGGCAGGCAGATGATGATAAACTCAAACTCAAAAGCATTTATTACAATTAGACCATTACAGGCACTTTTGAATGTCAGAAAAATAAAGAAGGCTAAGCTACAGTCACAGACACAAGGCATAATAACTTGTGAAAGTACTGTAGTTGCCGTTTCCAAAGCGTAGATCTCTATAGAGAAGAATGGGCAAGAAACTTCGATCATACAACAATGAAGGGTAAAAGCTTTACTGTTATTTACCGTTGAAGAAGGTAAGTCGTTTTACTTATTAAATTATTTTCGTGGTTTAATCAAAATGGAAATTGAACATGGCTGTGTGCTTCGATCAAAGTTTCTGTAAAAGACTGTTATTGACGTGTAGCAATATTGTTTAGGTAATTTTATTGTCATGTGGGATAATTTGAGTTTATTTACAAGTAGCCTTTTCCCACGGCCTCGCTCGTTTTTATTTAGAATTTGACAATCAATTCGGATTGTACTCTGCTTGTAATAATATAATTCAATCATAATTCGAAAGACACGTGGCGCCATCTATTCTCATATGAACGTTATTGTAGTTATCCCCGGGAATATTTAATATTTTTTTTCGGGATAAAAGGTCTCCGAGGTCCGTTTCTGTCGACATCTGACAACGTATATGCAAAATTTCGGGCTGATCACTTCAGTAGTTTAGGCGTGAAAAGGTAACAAACAAACAAACTTACTTTCGCATTTATAGTATTAAGTAAGTATGGATGGATGGATGAATCGCATAACAACATTACATCACGCCTGTAATCACCGAAGTTAGGCAGAGGTGTACCTAATAGTACACCCACATTTCGCCGGTTATGTTTTATTTCCATGTATTAAGTGGCGAGCCTATTGCCATCAACCGGTCACAAATCCAAACGCCTTGGCTGCTACTGAAAAATTCCTGATGGAAAAACCCAATACACTTTGCTCTAACCCAGGAATCCAATCCAGGACTTCATGCCTTGCGACCACTAGACCAACGAGGCAGTCAACGACAACGACAACGTATGATGATATTGATACATAAATAAACATACCTAGTTTTAGCAAAATTGCTCCACAGGCGAACCATTTTCTTCATCACTTTTACCTCATTCTGTTCACTTGGCCAGTTCAAAATCTGATCGTAACTCTTTTTGATACGAGAGCAAACTTGCAAGTAGCACAATTCATCACCGATGGTGGCTCCATGGTGGCCCATGCTTGACCGTGCCCTGGACATCATCAACTGGCTGTTTTCATTCCACTGTCCTCGAAAATCAAAGACATAGTAGAAAACATCAGATGACAGATCTTCTACTAGTTTGTGAGCGGCTAAATCTACAGCATAGTTCTCTAAGACGTCTCCCATGTACACGGCATACTCCAGAATGTTTGCGTAGTGAAGCGATTTATCCTCGAAATAGAAATTGACAATATCCTTCCCAGCTTCCTGGTATTTAGAACTCTTGTGTTCAAATCTAAAGTTGGTCCTTATCGGAAGCTTTACTATATTCTTTTCTATGGCATCAGTTACTAGTTTTGGTTCGAATATTAACTGAGATACTATGTCTAGACCTTCTCGAGAATTGAAACCTATTATAATAGGAACATCATTGACTACTTTCCCGTTTTCTGGTAATGTGGTTAGGACTGCATCTTCGGTATCATCTTCAATAGTCGGGGCGAAAGGAAAGGAACTTATTTGATATTTGTCGATCGAATCAGTATCTATAGTATCAACTTCAGCGAGTAGAATTTTTTCAGCATCCACTTTCTGTAACTCCAACAAAAGCTCTTTGCTATCAGCTGCTGTAATATTTAAAACTACACCGAGTTGGAATGCCTTCTTCTTAAGATCTTTTGAGAAATACATGGCTTCCAAAGCCGTTCCACTTTGAAGGATTGCACCGGAGAATAGACCCTGGGCTTGTTTTGAATACAGTAGCATATCAGCTAGTGCAGCTCCACCACGACTTCCCATCAGCGTTACTTTAGAGGGGTCACCACCGAACTGTTCTATGTTATCCTTAATCCATTGCAGTCCTAAGATGAAGTCCCTCAATCCATTATTGCCTTTAATAACACCATCTTCAGTACTCAAGTAACCGAGAATGGCCAGTCGATGGCTGATGGTGACGACGATGATCCCTTCTTCAACTAAGAAGTCAGGTGAATAGGTGTCGGTACCATTGAACCAGGTTCTGAATTGGTCGTTGTAGTCGAAAACTATGACGGGGTTATTTCCTTTGATGTCGGGTGTGAAGACGCTTACGTAGAGACAGTCTTCGGAGCCAGAGATACCAAAAGGCTCCTTGTTCCGCATGCTGGAGCTAAACTGCATACATGTAGGTTTGGTTTGAAAGGCTTCCAGGTTGCCATTCCAACCATTATGCGGTTTTGGAGGCTGAAATAATATTAAAACATAATTTTAATAGAATATTTTGTTGTTTTACATTGGTTATCTTAGGAGATAAAAACGGATCATTAACAAATTGAAACGGATTTACGATTCCGAACAGTTGGACAGCGTTTAAGAAGAGAGAGGTAAAAAAACTGCCACTCAATAAATATACATCTTTATAAAACAGTTCCATTCATTAAAATTAACTTACAAAATCTTTATCCACCATTGAAAGCAATTAAATCCGTTTCCTTAAGCTTTTTCGTTTTTACTTTCCGTTCTAACTATAAATCTAAGAGAGTCGTTCAAATATTTAAGTGTTTTCACAAGTTCGGTTACCCCGAATAATTTGCAAATACCCTTACGGTTTCGGCCTTACCTGAAATCTTAATTCTCCCGTCGGTGTTTCCGCAAAAGGTATTCCTTTGAATATATAACAATTTAGCTTTTTCAGTATAGTTTTTTCTACTTTACCTGTTACAACACCTTGTTTTAAACTAATTTCGACTGTTTCATCACAGAAACACTTGTTAATTATGAAAATTGTAAGCAAAAATGTTAACGTTTTCATTTTTGTTTTAATATTTTGATTTATTATTGTGAGTATTATATTAGCACATTGTGTTTGATATCGACTAGTTTACTAAGACTAAAGAGATAACAAAAGGAGTACGTGTTCTTTTGCATTATCTTTTGTTGATAATTAGTTATCCTAAACCATGTTATCTGGGATTTTCCTTATATTTGGTTTAACCGATTATTAGGTGACTATTTTTAATATAGCCGGCTAAAATATTTTAAGCTCGGCGTTTCGTTTTCATTCATTTTGATTAACGATCATGCACTTACCTGAATCACCACGTTTTGTAGACTAGTTCATCATTCTTATGCACTTATCCCAATTTAGTTGGAGTCAGCGCAGTATGTCTTCTTCTTCATAGGTAGGTTTCCTATGAAGAAGAAGACATACTGCGCTGACTGCGCGGTTATATCATCAGACACCTCCTTTCTAGCCATATCATCCTTTACACAGTCCATCCATCGTTTTTTTGGTCTTCCTCTACTCTTCTTCCCATCCACATTCATACTCAAAACTTTCCTCACGACGTTGTAAACTAGTTAGTGACTATAAAATAAATGAAGACTACTTTTAATACTGCTTATGTCTGTTTTCTGATGTTGCGTTTCTGACACCCATATGAACATGACCAACCGTGAGGAGATGGAGCCTGTTTTATTAAATGCAATGCATTGTTTTAGGTACAAACTATCGATTTCACTGACGGTCGATCACTTTTCAACCTTATTACTTAAGGCATAAGGGTGAGAAGTGGCAGACCGTCAGTGAAGTCGTTAGTACCCGAAGTAGTAACCGAATACAGTTTGGAAAAGGCTGATGATAAAAAACGTGTTGGAGGCATTTCTAATAACTCTGAATCTTCGTAATTAATACTTGTAAGTAAGGGTACTAAATGTTCCAGGGCTGCGGGACTGTTCGAAAGAGATACCGCGGCCCTGGAAAACAAAGGGCAAGGAAGGAACATGGATGGGTTTTAGTCAGTACAAGTCTGACACTCCCTTCCGCTCTGCCCAGAGCGGGAGACATCATATAACTTCATTTGATGATTTCCCATCCGAAAGAAAAAAAAAATAGGGTACTAAATGTTAAATAACAAGTAACACTTAAAAATAATTTATTTCTAACATTATGTACTAACAAAAGCAATTCTACTGGTAAATCATCATAGTTCATCCTTCACATCCTTGACAACTCCATCGACTGCCATAGCCTTGTACTTCGCGAGGAAGTCGTCCCAGAACTTGACCCTGTCTCCGTGGAGGTTCTTCTTCATCTGCAGCTCATCGCTGATGACCAGGCAGTCCTTGTTCTCCTTGGTAGCGGGGGTCCAGGTGAAGTCACTGCCTTCAGGTGTGGGGTTGCTGGGAACAAGAAAAGAAAAGGAGTTTTACTGTGGTTTGAATAGCGAGGTGACTTATGATAACTAACTGATGATGTTGACCAATTCAAATATAAACTTTATTTATGTCGCCTCAGTGATTAGTAACAGCTTAACAACTTAACTTAACTTTACAGTGTTGAAAACATTATTCGTTTTATGAATCTGGACAATTTTTAATTATTAATTTAATTTTTTATTACAATTTGTAATAGTAGATACTTTGTAAATTTTAGTAGAAACATTAAAAACCGATATTTATAGGCGTAAAGTAAAACTTAATATTAAAGCAATCTCTTGTTTTTCTTTTTAAACTTACCCAGATTTGGCGAAGTTAGTCCATAATTTAACCATGTTTCTAATAACTTTCAGTTCTTCAGAATCTTCATCTTCCAAAACTTTCTTATAAAGCTTCTTAATTGGTTTGCAAATGAAAAGGTAGCAAAGTTCATCTCCAGAAGCCGCTCCCCATGTTCCTTCCATGGTCAAAGCACTGTCGACTATCTTGTTCTTCCTCATATTAAGTTCTCCGCTATAATCAAATGTGTAGTAATAAACAGAGGAACTAGACTCGTTCACATACTTCCTCACTGCGTAATCTATAGGGTAGAAACTCAACACATCAGCAGTATAAGTTAGGTATTCACCAGGTTTGCTAATTTTCACATAACCTTCATCAAAATAGAATTCTTTCACTTCGTCGATGGCATGGAAGTAGATATTCGAGTTCAATTCGAAATGGAAATCTGCTCTGACAGGAATTACCAAGAGGAAGTCTCTATCAGCGAATGTGAGGTACTGAGGCTTGCGAAGAAAACGTTCATTGATTTCGATGCCTTCTCTTGAATTGTAACCGATCATGATTGGTATATCTATGTCAATCGGGCCTTCGTCTGGCAGACGGGTGATGATTGCATCAGGGTGGTCTGGCTCAACCACAGGTCCAAAAGGTACAGTCGCCATCTGTGTCCTTCTACCTTCGTCAGCATCTACCGAAACTGAATCTTGAGAAACGATTTCTATTGAAGATAAAGACGATAACTCAGCGAGTAAATTGGAGCTGGTTACTGCGGTTTTTTCAAGTATTTTGGCAAAAGCTGTCGCCTTTTCTTTTGGGCTTGTTGGCATAAACACGGGATTAAACGCAGTTCCACTTTGAAGAATGGCTTTACTAAATAGTCCTTTAACCTTGCGTGAATTTAGCAGAACATCTACAAGAGCTGCACCTCCATCGACTCCCATTAATGTGACTCTATAAGGATCTCCACCAAACTTGACCACATTCTGTTGCAGCCATTTTAGAGCCAAAGTAACATCTCTGATTCCATTGTTTCCTGGTAGCTTTTCGTCTTCGAAAGCTAAAAATCCTATTGAACCGACTCTGTGACTGATTGTGACTAGAACTACGTCTTCTTGGACGATGAAGTCAGGACCAAAGTCCCTGGAGCCGTTGTGCGTAACTTTGAAATGTTCATTGTATAGAAACACTATGACTGGCATGCTGAGTTCCTCATTACTGGGTAGCTTTGGAGTATGTACGCTTAGGGTTAAGCAATCGTCTTGCCCGGAGAAGCCATATTTTTTTATAGGTCTTACTGGGAGATTCATTTGAGAACATGGCTTTCTTTCCTTTTTGGCTTCTAGAACGTCTGTCCATCCTTCATGTGGTTGTGGAGCCTGGAAAAAGCGAACAGAATTGTTAATTCATATCTAATTGTTTCCAGTCATCGATTCCAGCGTAGTTAGTTTGAAAAGAAATGTAGCCGAATATAAGTATTTAATTAGAATTGACGCCAGGGTAGTTACAGGGTAACACGATATCCCTTGGTACGACAGTTCAAACGTACAACATTTTGGTATAATTAAAAATCATTCAGAATTTTAAACGAATCATGTAAGTTAATTCTCCTGTTGAAACCGATATGGCAGAAACTATGAGAATGAGCTAAGTTTTGATGTCAATATCGGAAAATAAAATAGTGAGGGACTACCCGATGTAGCGAGGTCAAAGAATATTATTATAACTTCGCAGATATGGCCCCAACTTTTGATATACCTATACGGGCGTAGTTGGGTGTATGCAGATATGGGGTTGTTAATATTATACTTTGATTCATCTAATGTCACAACTTTTCCTACCTACGGGCAGTATATATAGCGTTATTTGCATTTGATGAGGTGTTGCATATGCTACTACTGCTGGACATTGGCTTGTACTTCTTCAATTTCAAGCCACTGAGGCCTTTCGCTTCCTTCATGCATCAAAAACCATCTTACGATAAGCTTATAACATTATTAAGGTCTTTAAAAACATGGTACCTGTGCAACAGAGCTCTGCTCATGAGAAAATAGAGAAAACAAATTCTCCCAGATATTAGACCTAGCTAGATTGGTATTGCCACTTTCATCGAAATCTTTACAGCCGTTTTTGAGAACGTGATTATAAATATACGATTATTGGTCATTTAATGCTAGAAGACCTATCCTATACCGGGAAATGATCCCAATAAAACCCTGTTTCACCTCAATTTATCAAATAAAGTAAAAGAAAACTCACCAAAAACCTAAGATCACCAACCGGCGGTTTCCCATAAGGAATGCCCATAAAAGAGTAATACTTCTCATCTTTTAATATATAATTAACCTCAACACCGGCCACTTTACCTAAACTAGAATCCACAATAACATCAGCATTTATTATTTGTATTAGAAACAGTCCAAAAACTAAAAAACACCGTTTTATTCCTTCCATCTTGGTTATGTACTATAAAAATGTTTGTTTGAGTACACAATCACACATGCTGTTATAACTGACGTGTCCTATAGATAATAGCAACTAATCTTGGGTTTACCATTAAGTATTTATTATCGGGCGTTCGATAAATAATATATTATAGTGACTTAAGTACTTTGGTCTGTTATCTGATTTTTGTCGCTACTGGTATTTTTTTGTGATGAAAATAGCGATGGATTTCATTAATCATCATCTGCCTAGCCTTATCCCAACTATGTTGGGGTCGGCTTCCAGTCTAAACGGATGCAGCTGAATACCACTATTTTTCATGGGGCGACTGCCTGTCTGACCTCTACAACCCAGTTAGTACTGAGTAATACGATACCCATTGGTAAGACTGGTTGTCAGACTTTTTGGGCCACTGACTACTTAACGACTGTCAAAGATTTACAAATGAAAGCCGGGTCCAACGGCTTAACGTGCTTTCCGAGGCACGGAGGAAACTCGGTATGTAATAGGCCAAAGCGGATTGGTTATTTTAGGACATAATAATGGTCCAAGCTCTTCGCAGACAATGAGCCACTCCTGCCCTGCTTCTTGCGTGTTCCTGCACCTTGAGGGGCCCGTCCGAGGTTACTACTAAGGCCATTGAGGCGGCAGAGTTCTGGTCCAACAGTTTATAAAGGAATCATCGTTGGGATCACGCCTGTAATCCCCATAGGGTTAGGCAAACGTGCAGCACACCCACATTTCGTCAGTTATATTTAAGTCTCGTGGAATAGGGTGCAAGCCTATTGCCAACAACTGGCCAAAATTCGACGCCATGACTACTACTGTGGAATTCTTGATGGAAAAACCCAATAATACTTTACCCTACCTCGGAATCGAACCCATGACCTCATACTCTGCTGTCGCGCTGTCGACCACGACACAAACGAGGCAACAACTAGAAAACGAGGACTATATTCATTGAGATCAAATCGGAAAATTAATGATAGATAACTGAAGAGGTTCATCTTTCACGTCTACTAAAATTAAATGAATTTCCGCTCCCTGAAGAAAGAAGACGGCAAATTTTATGAAAATTCTTTTCTAATATCGCAATAATTTTTATCTTTTTCTCATAACGATCTTATTAGTAAGTATTATATTTCTGAGATGAGATCCGTTCCTGTAATTTCCGCTCTAATAAGTCTTTGGGTCGACACTCAAAGGGATCCCAGTCACCATGATCTTAGGCTGGATGTCAAAGAAATGTTTATGAATACTAATAATTTGCAGTAGCGAACCGTTTAAAAATGACGATTCGAGAAATGAATTTTGATAAAACTCGACTTTTGTGCTTCCATAATTGATGGCTTATTTAATAACGAAATACAGCTGTCACCCACTTTATAATAATTAAATCGATTGCACTGAAAATAATCTGTCTATTGAATGATATGATTGTAATAATATTAATATATTCGATCTGGTCTTTAAAATGTAAGTACATGTTTTAAAAATAATGTAAATGTTGTTGCTGAGCTTTGATATTTCATAACCACTATTGGGATAACCATAGATCGGAGTAAGTAGATTGGATTGGGGTCATTGATCCGAAATGTATGTATTAATATGGACATTCCTCCGGATTTTCGGAATTGCTCATTTTAATACAATTACAATTGTGTTTTTAATAATCAATTATTAAAAAACACAATTGTAATTGTATTAAAATGAGCAATATTGTTCATAATTTTTTTAACGTTACCCAGTCACGATTTGACACAACCCAACGACCAATCAGAGCAAAGGATCAAGGGTGGTGCACTAACCGGTGGTACCTTCCTTCAAATGAATTGAGTAGTAATAATATCACTATCAACATTAACAATATTTAATTGGATCCGGAAATACCGGAATTACTTTCCGGGAAAATGTCTTATCCATGTTATTCTTACTGTGAAAATTTATGATACAAGTACCAAAAATCATTCTACCTACTCCGATCACTGGTTGGATGCTGGATACCCCATATTTGCGAAATAAAATTCTATTCTATAATTAAGTCTTGAGGCAAAAGGCTCGCTCTCTATTTATTACATGAGACTAAAACACTATTTACTGGTGGAATGACGAGATACCTACACCTGACTGGGTATATAGGTGTTGTGTCCTGTTTAAATATCAAGCTTGAGGTAGCAACAACAAAATAAATAGAACAATACTTTTGGTCGAGAAAGATAGATATATATACATATATATAAAAGAATATGCTTTTGTCTACTTACATCATTTTCTTGCCCTTGTGCTATGTTACTTGAGGTCGGCGCAACGCCCAACACGTTTTAGGGTTCCATATCCAAAGGGTATAAACGGGACCCTATTACTAAGACTCCACTTTCCGTCTGTCTGTCTGTCTGGCTATCTGTCACCAGGCTGTATCTCATGAACCATGATAGCTAAACAGATGAAATTTTCACAGATGATGTATTTCTGTTACCGCTATAAAAAAAAATAAAAACAATAATAAAATAAATATTTGAGGGGGGCTCCCATACAACAAACGTGATGTTTTGCCGTTTTTTTGCTTGATACTACTATCGGCAACAGGTAGACGATTGAAATATTTACAGAATAATTATTTAGTTATATATTCACTTTAAAAATAAATAATAATGTTGTATAGATAATGGTACGGAACCCTTCGTGCACGAGTCCGACTCGCACTTGGCCAGTTTTTTCTTCCATTCTCCTCTGTCAACCGTCACGCTATCATTTACTCCATCACCTTCTAGTAAACAGTCCGAAAAAAATATTTTATTGAACAAATTGACTGCTGCAGCTAACTATAACTGTTCGATGCAATAATTGCAATCGACCACGTTTTGCTTACCTAGCAATACGATACGGCCGCACTAAGTGCCCCGTGAGCTCAGTGCATAACGGACAGCAACCGGGTGCATTCGTTTCCATCATTTTAGCGATAACTTAGCCTAATCGTTACCTTAATAAACTCATTAAAGTTATTTGAGTGTTTAACTGAGTAGCGTAGCGAATCCCAACAGGTACCACTTAGTCGCGTCCCCTACAATAACTGTCCGTAATTCCGTTTAATCACATATATTTTTTTCTTTCACACTATATTATATAGTTATTAAAAACACTGCAAATTAGCGTAGTGACAGTTAACTTTAAAGTTAAATCAATTAGAAAAACCATTTCCTTGGCTATTATATCTCGATTCTAAAAGCAAAATGAAAAAAATAACTTACTTAGGTAAGTAATTGATTCCTCCTCGTTTCCTACGGGTGATAAAAACGGAAGTGCATTGCTTTTACCGGACTTTACTTCAAAGGATGATTTCCACCAAATGGGTCGCATCGCATCGAATCGGAACGGATTTTACAATCTTTAAACGATATTACTTCGTGTACACAGTATTCAAAGTCTAGCTAACCAAGCCGCGCACAATAGCTTGACCGCGGGCGTAGCCAAAAGTATGCTGCGCGCGATCGGCTCCGTTCGCCTTTCGTCGTATCCGATCGTATTATTTCAGCTGTCAACACGGTAGGAATTAAACTATTTGACTAGGTGCAGAAACGGATACGTTCGGTACGGAGGCGATCGTATGCGTCGACATCCTGCCCGACACGATCCGTTCGTATCCTTTCCGATTCGATGCGATGCGAGCCGTTTGGTGGAAATCACCCTTAAAGCCAGTGTAGTTCCAGGTGGTATGGAGTCACGTCTCGCGGTATCGGGTTAAAGCATCGTAAAACAACAAGCACTGGCTGGTTAAACTACTTTCCTGCTTGAATATTTAGTTGGGTAGGTTAACTATTAATAAAGGAGTGTGTTTTAAATAAATATCAGTGGATGTGAGTTTGTAGTTAGGTTTAGCTGAACATTTAAGAAACAATCTTAATATAAGAAACATATTATAATATAGAGTGTAATTATGGCCACGACATCGTTCCAGACAGGAGGCAACGGTTTGACGGACCGAGGAAAGGGCTTTTTAAAGTTCCGGCAACCCGTGCAAACTTATTAAAGATTGCACCAGTGATTCGTGTAGTTGCAATACTTAATAGTGTCTCTCGGCATTTGGACTTATTTTCTTGCTCTTTGGCGGAATTCCAGAGGGTGACACTTAATATGTTGTCCACTGGATAACTTGTACTACAAACAATTCATGACTACTTTTGTTAGTTTGGGTCTTACTTGTAAAAACTATAAAAAATAAAATAAAATAAAATAAATAAATATAAAAAAAAACATAACACCTAGCCAATATTTCCCTGTAGGGTTAGACAGAGATGTACGTACAGTTTACCCAATTTTGCCAGTAAACCGGACACAAATCCAGACTCAGGGCTCCCATCGAGGACTTTACGGATGGAGAACCATGATCACTTGCCCGACATGTAAACCGAACCCAATATCTCATGCTCAGCTGTGGCATTTGCGACCAACGAGGCAGGGAGGAAATTATAGAAATGTGTTAAAATAATGGAAATGTGAGCAGTGTTGGCCCCGTGGTGGCGACCCCGACTTACGAACAGTAAATCATGGGTTCGAACCCAGGCAGGCGCATTACTTAGTGTAATTTATTTCATCACCACTGCTCTCAAAACGGTGAAGGGAAACATCGTAAGGAAACCGGCATGTCCTACAACCAAAAATTCGAAAACGTGACGTCTACCAACCCGCTCTGGGCCCGCGTGGTAGATTTTAGCCCATTCCCTCTCATAGAGAGGAGGCCGTGTGTTCCGGCAGTGGGAACATTATAGGCTGATTATGCTAATGGAAATGTGGTTTCAAGAAACACGTTTTTATGAGACTAAAAGATTACCCCTAGAGAATATAACAAACGGCTGCGTTTCCCGGACTGCTAAAAATAAGCTGCAATTGTTAATATCCTTCTGCAAAGCACTGCTAATTTATTATTAGCTTCATCACGGGAGGGACATCCAATGTGGTAATTACGAAATGATTTTTATTCATCATCATCATCATCATTTCAGCCAATAGACGTCCACTGCTGGACATAGGCCTCCCCCAAGTGTCGCCACATTGACCGGTCCCGTGCGACTCGCATCCAGCGGATCCCTGCAACCTTCATCAGGTCATCGGTCCACCTAGTGGGAGGCCTTCCAACGCAACGTCTTCCGGTTCGCGGTCGCCACTCCAGAACTTTACGGCCCCATCGGCCATCCGTTCTGCGAGCAATGTGCCCTGCCCACTGCCACTTAAGTTTGGCAATTCTTCGGGCTACGTCGGCAACCTTGGTTCTCTTGCGGATGTCCTCATTTCTGATTCGATCACGCAAGGAAACTCCGAGCATAGCCCTCTCCATTGCCCTTTGGGTGACTTTAAGCTTTCTAATTAGGCCCATTGTGAGCGACCACGTTTCGGTCCCGTATGTAATCACTGGCAACACACACTGGTCATAGACTTTCGTCTTGAGACACTGCGGTAAGTTGGACGAGAAGATACCACGCAACTTCCCGAACGCTGCCCAGCCGATTTTTATTACAGTACACAAATCATCGATATCTGTTCGACATACTATTCTTTTTGTCCGAACAGGGTTTCAACATTATATGTAGAGTTTAGTGATCTACTTAGATCCACATAAGGATGACTTAGGTCATATTTATATATATAATAAATTAAATAAATAGACATTGTCTTTTAAAGTGTAAAAGACGTAATCATACAAGTAAATATATGCTTTTAGATTCACTAGGATCGAATCTAGATCTTTAATCGTTTCCAGCTCACGAACTTTCGATAAGGCTAATGAATTGGAAAACTCGAGAGCGAGCAATATACTACTTATTAAATAATAAATCTAGATTTTACTCTTAATCATTTACGATCCAAGGAGAATTTCCTCGCGCTTTAAATCTTTCATGTATAATTTTTTAATTAAGCCTGCGTCATCCGCTGCAGGACAAGAACTCCCTTTCTGCTGGCCAATCCCCTTTATTTTCAGTTCGTGTGATGGTCCAACCTTTTTTTTTTGGATGGGAAATCTTCATATGACTTCTCCCGCTCTGGGTGGAGCGGAAGGGAGTGTCAGACTTGTACTGACTAAAACCCATCCATGTTTCTTCCTTACCTTTTGTGTTCCAGGGCCGCGGTATCTCTTTCGAACAGTCCCGCAGCCCACCAGTCCCGCAGTCCATGGTGGTCCACCCTGAAACCTGCCTGTAGGAGTCAAGCTCGTCCTGCCTCCTTCGCCTGGCTCCGCGACGTCGCTGGACTTTACAGGACCCATACTGTGGTTGATTTATTCCATGTACAGACACGCCACCACATCAAGCTACTACAGTCTCTCAAATTTATTTAATAGATTTTTTAACTTTAACTCTAAAGCATTAGGTTCAAGATTGGTTGGGAAAATCTGACAGTTGCGGGTAGCTTGACCTGCTGGCGTCTATACATCTATAACTTGGGAGATCAACAGCTGGTTGGGTGGGTAAAGCCTTTTCCCAACTATGTTGGGGTCGGTTTCCAATCTAACCGGATGCTATCTGACCTCCACAACTCAGTTAACACGATACCCTTTGGGTAAGACTGGTCCGCAGACTTTCGGGCCACTGACTACCTGTAACGACTGTCAAAGATCTACAATTATCAACTGGGACAAACGGTAAAACGTGTTTTCCGAGACACGGAGGAATCTCGGTATATAATGGATAATCACCCATCCATGGACCAACGGCTGTTATTATTTAACCATAAGGTTCTCTTTTAGGTTAAGCCGTGCTTGCCTAGGTTGGTCTGTGGATGGGTGACCACCCATTGCATACCGAGTTTCCTCCGTGCCTCGGAAAGCACGTTAAGCCGTTGGTCCCGGCTGTCATTTAAAGATCTTTGACAGTCGTTAGGTAGTCAGTGGCCTAAAAAAGTCTGGCAACCAGTCTTACCAAGGGGTATCATATTACCCAGTACTAACTAGGTTGTGGAGGTCAGATAGCCAGTCGCTCCATGTAAAATACTGGTATTCTGCTGCATCCGGCGGACTGGAAGCCGACCCCAACAACATAGGAAAAGGCTAGGCAAATGATGAAGGTCCTCCTCGTTGTTGATGATGTCTATTAAATTAAAACAACACCTTAGTATCACAACTCATCCTTTTTATTACCAGATTCAGTGACTACACCGTCGATGGCTAAACGTTCCCATTTCACTATGAAGTCATCCCAGAAATTAAATCTGCGTTTGTACAAGTCTTTTTTTATTTTCATGTATTGGTCGATGTGTAGGTATTCCTTGTTTTCGATGGTGTATGCTGGCCATACCAGGCCTTCGAGATCTTCATCATTATCTGGTGTTGGATTCCTGAAAATTAATACATGAGGATTATTAACAAAGTGTGGCTACTTTGTTGGTCTAGTGGTTGCAAGCGCGTCTGCTGAGCATGAGGTCCTGGGTTCGATTCCCGGGTCGGGTAAAGTGTCATTGGGTTTTTCTATCAGAAATTTCTCAATAGCAGCCACGGAGTCTGGATTAGCGCCCGGTTGATTGCAATAGGCTCGCCCCTATTATATGGGACTTAATCATAACTGGTGAAATGTGGGTGTCCACTGTCAACTTCTACTATTAGGGTACAACTCTGCCTTGCCCTTGCATTACAGGCATGATGTTATGTTTGTTTATACTCAATATTGAATCACCGTAGATACCGTCTTGTTTCATAGCACTGGCATTGTCTTCAAGTGAATTTTCTGATTAAATAGACGAGAAGAGATGTATACACATGACCTCATTGAGCAGTCTGTAATAGTCTGTAGCGTGTAGCCCAGTAGAACACACACACCTTCCTGAAGGAACTTTATTAAACATTATTCGTTTAAATTAAACCTATGTCTTCCATTGGTCTATTAACCTAGGAAGCTATTAATTCACAAGGTTTCTTGACGACAGAAGAAAGGTAAAAACGGGACCCTATTACTAAGACTCCACTGTCCGTCTGTCTGTCTGTCTGGCTGTCTATCACCAGATTGTATCTCATGAACCGTGATAGCTAAACAGTAAAAATTTTCACTGATGATGTATTTCTGTTGCCACTATAACAACGAATAATAAAAATTATTCAATAATTAAAAGGGAAGGGAAAAAGGGAAGAAAGAAACGTGTTTTTTTTTGGTTTATGGTACGGAACCCTTCGTGTGCGAGTCCATTTGGCAGTTTTTTAAACTTACCCATATTTGGCAAAATTAGTCCACATTTTGATCATTTTCTTCTGTACTATTTTCTCCTCTGGTACAGTTTCCTCTAGCTTCAAGTACTCTTCTTTTAAACTAGGACATTTGAATAGATAACACATTTCATCTCCGGTGGCTGTTCCCCATGTCCCGGAATCCGGAATTGTCGAATGTTTCATCAAATTATTTTTGTTTTCGTTCAAATCGCTGACGTAATCGAAATGGTAGTAATAAACAGGTTTCAGTGACCTTTCAGAATATACTCTTGCTGTATAATCTACGACGTAACTTGTCAATGCATCCCCCATATAAGTCACCAGGTCAGGAACAGTTCTGACATTGATTTCACCTTTCTTGAAATAAAAATTTGTTATTTCTTTGGCAGCTTCATCATAAACATCTTTTATGGGATCGAATCGGAGTCTCAAACGTCTGGGGAGCAATAAAGGAAAGTCTTTTCTAAGAAAACTTATATATCTTGGTTCTATAAGATATTGCATCATAGAATCCAAGCCTTCCCTGGAATTTGAACCCATCATGATTGGAATGCCAATCTTTTCTATTGAATCCTCTGGATATTCTGTTATGAGACCATCTGCTTGTTTTTCAACAATCGGACCAAAAGCAATCACACTCTTCTGAGTTTGTTTAAAGTAATCATTAGGACTGGCATGCAAATCTCTTGAAAGTAATTGGGTTGCAGGAACTCCTTGTAACTCCTTCAAGAGTTTGACATCACTGCTTGAACCTACATCCATTAGTTCTCCAAGTTTAATTGCTCTCTCTCTAGGATTCTCTTGCAGATATCCTGAAGACCAAGATGTACCACTTTGGAGTATAGCTGCACTGAAAAGATCTTTGGCTTTTGAGTGGATTAGAAGGTCGATACCAGCCGCACCTCCTTGGAGTCCCATTAGAGTAAGTCTATTCGAATCACCACCGAACTGTCCGATATTATCTCTAACCCACTTCAAGCCTTTAACTATATCTTTTAAACCTGCATTTCCAGGTAAAATTTCATTTTCTAGCGACAAGAATCCTATCGCAGACAATCTATGGCTTATAGTTACAACTGTAACATCTTCTTCTATAAAGAAATCTGGAGCATAATCCTTAGATTTGTTATAAGAATTATGGAAATGATCGTTGACTATTAACACGATTACTGCTCTACCCTTTTCGTCGATAGCAGGTGTGAATATGTCAAGGTATAGGCAGTCTTCGACCCCGTATGTGCCGTGAGGCTGTCCTTTCTTTACGTCATTGTTGTATTGAATGCAAGCGGGTTTTTCTTTGGCCGTTGTTAGCGTTTGGACCCAAGGGTCGACGGGGTCAGGTGGCTGGAAAATATATGATACGGTATTGTATTATTTCTTTAGACGCTTTGAATCAATTTCAGTGTAGATTTCGTGTGAAGGATTTTTTTGGGATTTTTCTTTATTCAATAGGTTTGGTATATCTACTATGTTTCTTTTTTACTTTCAAAGTCGAACTTTCGGTAATGCTTTGCTTAAAATTGTTTGTTATGTGAAAAGGCTATGTCAATATTTTTCGTATGAAAAGATCTAAATACAGTATGGCTCTTCAAATTTTACTTCAGACTGTCTATAAAAGGATTTAAAACTATTTATTTTTATATTATTCACTTACCATAAACCTTAGATCCCCGACAGGTGGAGCAGCATATGGTATTCCCATGAATCCATAATATTCCTCATTCTTTATAAGAGTCTTCAAGACTTTTCCAACAATTGGACCATGCGTCGTTTCCACCACAGGGCTTTCTTTACACACAATCAAATTAACACTTAAAACAATAAAAATAATAGTATTAATAATTTTAAAATCCATTTTGTTTATTATCCAGTCCTGACAACCTATATTAATGAAATGATTGATTGTAACTATAACACCGGGTGTACGATATCAGATTATCAGACCACGTATTTATCTTTATTATGTCTATAAATTGCTGGTAATTTGGCATTGTTAAGTAACTGGGGAAAACAGATAATGTTTGTGACCTAGAATTTGTAAAAGAAATTGGTTAGTAACCGTAGGCTACACTATAAGCAGCTGTAGCCAAAGACACTAAAAAAAATCAAGAATTTTGTTGATCAGCTCTAGATCGGCAATCACGACAAAACTGTCTACATTATTTTTTTCCTGACTGTTACTATATCAGCCCATCGTGTTCTACTGATGCGCAAAGACCTCCTTCCGTTCTTTCTACTTCACGCGGCTTCTCTTAGCCGTGGTCCAATAATTTGCCTCACCATCATCGCTTAGGCCTTCCTTCACCATTTCTTAGTTTTCGTTCTTTAGGCTAGAACCAAATCATCAAGGATGGTAAACTAGAAGATATACAACAAAAGAGCCATGGACATATTATTGTGGACGTTAAGTAACCTTCAGATAATGTACTGGATGAAAACCTTACCGTAGTCATTTATAACATTTTCATTTTATTATGAAAACATTTTCACGGATATTATTCATGTTTTTAATGACGTGTCCTTACAACGCACATTTTGTTCAGTTATACTATTTAGTATTTGGTCATTGATGATTTGAATTTAAACCAAATTATGACGAGTTTTTGTACAATTTGGTTGTGTTTTTCCTGTTTTATAGTTTTGTGTAGTTCAGACAGTGATGATGTATATGTTATTAAAACCAATGGAAGTGAAATTATTGGTAGAAAGATGTTTACTATTTTTGAAGACAAACCCTACGTCGCCTTTTGGAAAATTCCGTATGCATTGCCACCGAGTGGGAAGTTAAGATTTAAGGTAAATTATGATATTTCATAGAAAGAAACAACAAAGATTTCTATGGAAATGTAAAATACAGAATCATACAGACACATTTTGATGTTGGCTTTGTACACTTGAAATCCTCCGCCATTTGCTTGAAGTTAATATTGTTTTAGGAGAGTTAACTTTTATGTCTTGTGTAGTATACATCACCTAAAATTAAACATCATGAGCAGTATTTTTCTTCTAATTCCAATCAGATAGCTAAATGACGTGCTGTAATTTACTTTCAGCCACCAAATCCACTTCGCTGGTTTAATAAACCAGTTTACAACTACAGCATTCCATACAATGAGAGTTGTGCGGCTGGATTATCAGAAGACTGTTTGTACCTTTCCATATATACTCCAATCATCAAACACATTGACTACTACCCCGTAATTGTGTGGATTAATGATAAAGCCTACTTGCATGGCCCTGATTTCCTAATAGATGAAGATATTGTTGTAATTACTGTGTCCTTCCGAACTTCCATTTTTGGCTTCCTCAATACTGGTGACAACTTCGCTGAAGGGAACATGGGAGCCAAAGATATTTTGATTGCTCTCAGATGGATACGAGAAAATATAAGCTACTTCAATGGTGATTTAAATAAGGTGACAGTATTTGGTTCCGGATCAACTGCTCCTATAGTCGCATCATTGTTATTATCTGCTGCTGGCGAAGATTTATTTAACAGGGTGATAATTCAAGATGGCAGTGCATTGGATCCTGCTGATTACAGAAACTACAACTTCGAAATCGCGAACAAGCTATATTGGAATCTGAATGGTCCATTTGAAAAATTCAATCGGACGAAATTGTACGAATTACTTTCTAAAAGTACTGCAAGGAGATTATTAGTGGCCAGTCATGATCTGTACGACAGCACCGAAGTCAGGGACAATCAAAGGCTTATCAATTCATTTTCTCCAACTGTCGAAGTATCAGGAAAAGGCGCTTTCATGAACAAATTCCCGTTCGAAGTATACAAGCGAAAGATTACAAATAATGCCGTGGAAGTTATGATAGGCTACACCAACTTAAATTCTCTCTACAAACTGGACGGTTTCGTGAGAAACAGGAAACTTCTAAAGTATTTAAATTATAACTTTCAGTATTTATTGCCATTTGAAGGGAGGAGAGACGAATACGGATCGAAACTGTACAGGAAGATAAGGAGGAGAATAATGGATTTCTATTTCGTTAATGGGACGGTTGGGGAAAGGAGCCTGCGGAGGTACGCGAAGTATGTGTCGGACCAAGTGATTTATCCGATACTCCGTCAAGCGAGCCTGCACTCCCAAGTGTCGTGTAATAGCGTTTACTTGTACCGCTTCACCTTCCAAGGGTCCTTCAACATGATGTGGAATACCTTCCTCCGCAATTTAAACATTCGCGGAGCTACATCGGGCGATGAAACCTGTTACCAATTTAAATGTAAATCTTTGAGTACAAGTTATAATACTGCCGCGACTACAGATGAAAGGCTCTTCATTAAGAAGATTGCGAGGTTATTGGCGAATTTCGCTAAATATGGGTAAGGTTACTGCAGATTAAATATTTGCTCTTTTCTCTTGTTAATGAATTTAAATTTAAGTGGTTGTGGTTTAAATCCTTAATGCGGAGTTATTTTCTAATTGTTTTGTCAGTTTACGGTCGGCTTGCTTTGATGGTATTAAAAGATTTCGAAGTTAAATGTTACCTGGGCGTTGTGCTACTTTGTGCGGTATTTTCATTTGGTATTCTGAAATTAAAATTTGTTTGAATAACTTTACAAAGAGCTTATTTGTTTTCATCTCGTTTTCAAACAATATTTTAATCAATTAAAATTAATCTTTTTGATGTTGACAGCGGTTCATGAATGTTATTAATATGGACTCATCATCATCAGAATTCTGTATGTTTAAAGACTTGATTTCATTCAATATACTTATTACTGTTTTTTTAAATTAATACCTTGATTTCTGCGTCATGGACTGGGCGCTTCTACTAAGCATAAGCTTCAGGCAATGATTTTACCATAAGTATTTTTCAGTAACAGCTCAGAGTCTGGAGTTGTGTGCTCGGTTGATGGTGATAGGCTCACCCCCCATTACATAAGGCTTAAACATAAGTGGCGAAATATGGGGACACTATCAGGTCACCTCTACCTGATACTTCGAAGAACTGGAGTTATACTGTTCCTTACGATTTTTAACCAGTACTTATTCCCAATTTCAGAAACCCAACTCCACATTCCTCAGACGACGTTCTCGACGGCTTGCAATGGCTTCCCCTGACCCCTAACAAGAGTATGAGAGGCCTCAACATGGGATCCACGCTGAAGATGGTGAAGCTTCCAGAAGAGAAGAGGATGGAATTCTGGGACCAGTTGAAGCATGAGTTCTTTCCTGATAGAGAAATAAATGACGAGTTGTGATGGTAATTTGGTAGATTTTTCTATAGTTTGTTGCAGGGCATACCACCGATAAAGGATGTAAAAAGACTCTTAACTAAGCCGAAAGGCACTAGTTCTCCCTGTGATTGCGATCATTTTTTTGTTCTAGACCATACCTGGGAACCTTCTAGTTACGGAGATATTAAGGGGCAAAGTTCCAACATTTTCACAAGTTTTTTTTTTAAATACATGTTTTTAATGTATTATTTTTACTTAAGACACCTTCGCGACCCCTGTACTATTCAATCCATCCATCAACACAATGTTTTGAATGCGTTACATTGAGTCCTACCGTAAAAAGTGTTTTTGCACCAAAAAAAAAACGTTTATCAGCAATATTTTTTGCGTAAAGTTGCTTAGTTTTATGTAAAGAATGCTTGGTTGGCAGCTTCGTGAAGAGTCCGTTTACACCCTGTATGTTTGACGGCAGAAATAAGGTAAAGTGGTAGTAATCCCGGACGTCGAGTTTCTTTACAGAGGGCTCTTTTGCTGCATCTTTGACTAAACATAACATAATATCACACCTGTAATCCCTGAAAGGTTAGGCAGAGGTGTACCTAATAGTAGACCCGCATTTCACCAGTTATGTTTAAGTCCCATGTGATAGAGGGCGAGCCTATTGCCATCAACTGGGCACAAATCCAAACTCCGTGGCTGCTACTGAAAAAAACCCGGTGGAAAAATCCAATAATTTGCCCGACCGGGGAATCGCACCCAGGACCTGATCAGCGGTCGCGACCACTAGACCAACGAGGCAGTGTTTTACTAAAACTTTATTTGTTTTTATTTTTTATTTAAGATAGGTAGATAAAAAGCCAGAAGGCATTCTCTATCAATCAACCTTTCTTTGATATATTTTTTGTTTGATCCTTATCATCCGCCATACTCGTAATAAGTACATTTCTTCCAAACATTACCAACATACAACAACATGCATACCAAATTTCACAGAATCTATCAGTCTTGGATATACACAGATTATATCAAGCAGAGCCTGTTTATGATGACACTAAAACCCTCATCAAATCGTCAGCTTAATGAACGAGCTAGCTAGTAATCGGCTAATGCGCTGTATTACTAGTTAACAGCAGAACTAGAACAATTTTATGAACACCTACAGCTTAACAGTCAGAACGTAATTAAATCAGAGTGCTCCCAAATGATTTTGTACGAGTACTGGTGCGGAGAATGTTGCTAATATTAGTATGTAGATATGTTTTTGATTAAATCCAAAATACGGCTGTTGTTTTGATACCATTTCGTGGCTGTAATAACAGTTCGGGTCCATCTTTAGGAGAAGCCGCACTTGCCTAGGTTAGTCTGTAGATGTGTGACCACCCATTCCATACCGAGTTTCCTCCGTGCCTCGAAAAGCACGTTGAGCCGTTGGTCCCGGCTGTCAATTGTTGATCTTTGATATAAAGGTAGTCAGTGGTTCGATAGTCTGATAACCAGTCTTACCAATGGTATCGTATATCGTTATGTCAATTCAATACATTTTTGACTTTTCAGTTATGGTTATCGTTGATAGAATGTCACATTATTTAGGCCCTCGGGTGGTTTAAGAAGGTCTTCAGAAACCAACTATTTGTACCAATGAATCTTAACAGCAATCAGTAGCAAAGACGTATCTCTGCTTGTCATCTTATTAAAAACACTGGCAACTCTTATATTAACCATAACCCAATGTTTGTCGGAAGAGGTTTTGGAGCAAATATTCAAATTGTTATTTCTCCTTAAAAGTTAAAAAAACCAGCCAAGTGCGCGTCGGACTCGCGCAAGAAGGGTTCCGTACCATTACCTAAAAAAACGGCAAAAAATCACGTTTGTTGTATGGGAGCCCCCTTAAAAATTTATTTTATTTTATTATTTATTTTTAAATACAACAAGTACAATATAACTACAACTATACAATATACAACTATATATTTTGTGAATATTTCAAACGTCTACCTGTCGCCGTTATTAAAAAATGACAAAAAATCACGTTTGTTGTAGCTATCACGGTTCGTGAGATACAGCCTAGTGACAGACCGACAGACAGACAGGCAGACAGATGGACGAACAGCGGGGTCTTAGTAATAGGGTCCCGTTTTATCCTTTGGGTACGGAATCAAAGGACGACATCAGAGTAAAGACATGGCCTAAAAGTAAATTCAAACAAAAATGAATGTTTCAGTTTTTATACATTTTAGACAAAAAAAATGTACATAGGCAATTTTCTCTATAGTAGAATCTATTTCTTATGTGAGCGTACCAGTAAAATATACTGCCGTCATAAGGAAAAAGGGCACAACTGACATTTTTTTCGAAATTAAGTTAAAAATTCTGCCAGAATTGCCTTTTTTTTCTGATTCCGAATACGTATATAACTCAATTTCGGAAAAAATGTTAGTTGTGTCCTTTTTCCTTATTTATTTATTTATTTATTGTTTAAACAGTTACTTGCCGCACTTACAGTTTGCACCAAAGCGTGCAGCAAGCCAACAGCATAGTGTACTAACTAACTAAACTTAACTACTACCACTAAACAATTTTATGCAATAATTAAGCATAGCTTTACTGCCACTCATAAACATATCTAGATCCGGCTCCTGAGCAATCAGGGCGTTAAGTAAATTCATCGCCTGGGTTGTGGGCGCATATCGTGCTGTTTGGGTACGCACAGGGGGAGCAGCGAACAGGCCTCGCGAGGCACAGGCCCGCGACCGCCGCATTCGGTCCGGAGCAAACAAAGAACAGCGAGCTAACGTAGTCACGTCGTCAATATACTAGAACGGCAGTATACTAGAACTAGGTCAGCGTTGCATGTGTGTGTGATATCAGATATCATTTTAAATGTGTCGGCTCACATCGAATTTTGAGAGCCTTTGTATGTTCACTCAAATCTAGTTTATTTTACGATGGATGGGTAAAAGCTGTCTACCATTAGACACAATTTAACCTGCTTTTTAAATTACAGGTTTATTTTTCAGTAGTAAACCACAAAAACAGTTCTGTTTGCGTAACATCACGCCTGTAACCTCTACAAGGCAGAGGTGTACCTAATAGTACATCGACCTTTCGCCAGTTATGTTTAAGTCTCATAGAGGGCGGGCTGCGGGACTGTTCGAAAGAGAAACCGCGGCCCTGGAACACAAAAGGCAAGGAAGGAACATGGATGGGTTTTAGTCAGTACAAGTCTGACTCTCCCTTCCGCAGCGGGAGAAGGCATTTGATGATTTACCATCAGAAAAAAAAGTCTCATAGAGGGTGAGCTTCTTGCCACCAACCGGGCCCAAATCCAGATTCTGTGGCTGCTACTGAAAGTGTGGGAAAGAGGCAGAGCTATACAGGTCGCCTAGCGCCATCTCTTTCCTACACTGGAATGACATCTGCTTTAAGACGAAAATCGATCCCGAATGTTTTATTCTGGACCATTCTTAAGAACCTTCTAGTTACGTAGATATTGGAGGTCAAAGTTCCATTTTTTTCACAAGTTCTTTTTAAATACTACTTTTTAAGTTTATTATAACTTTACTGTAATTACGTTTGTGATCCGTTTACTATTTATTCAAAGCATCCATCAGCACGGCAGTGATAGCCTAGTGGTGTGAACGTCGGACTGATTTTTCGAATTCATGTGCGTATTGTATATATATTTCTTGACAGCATGTCAGAGAGAGCCAAGTCAGAGGCCCATGGGTGGCATAAAAACTCTGACACCAGGATAGGAACTAACCGCACGATAAAGAAAGAAGATCCATCAGCATGTTTGAGTGCGTTACACTGAGTCATTTTTCACCCTAAAAAAAGTCATTTACCAGCAACATTTTTGCATAGAGTTACTAAGTGTGATGTAGAGAATGCTTGGTTGACGGCTTTGTGAACGGTCCGTTTACACATTGTATAGAGTTACAAAGAAAACAGTCTGCTACGATCTCCAAAATACTTTTTTCATTTCCTTCGGAACTGTACCTTCATAGAACTTGGTAGTGCAGTTATAGATAGTCCTACATTTTAACTAAGGTGCATTCAGTAACTCTTTGAAACCCAAGTCAACGTGCAAGAATTTCGTAATAAAATAAAACGAAGTAAATAAACCCAGGGACGTGTTTATTACGAAGCGGTTCTAACTAGAAATGTTGTGCTCGAGGCACGTTCGACTATTTGGTTCAAAACCAGTAGTTTTATTATATTCTCTCTATTTCCAGCTGTTTCCCGCTTCAAAAGTTTTAATACTCTGTACCCTGTAAAAAAATAAAAGCTCAGTGTATTTGTTTATTCTTTAAAACCTTTTGCAAAAGTATTTGATAAACGTACAAAGGCGGACATAATGCCTTGAGCATTTTCTCCCTTAGGGCGATGCGGAGACAACATAAACGTAACATAACAGAAAAACTCGAAAATATTATAAACTAGCACTTCGCCCGCGACTTCGTCAGCAAAAATTAACGTTAGCTTGGCTAGCCTATAGCACTCCTGAATAATGTAGCTTTCTGAAAGTGAAACAATTTTTCGAATTGGATCATTAGTTCCGGAGATTACCGCTACTGATAAACTTACAATTTTTTTTTACCTCTTTATTGTATTAGTCTAGATAAAATACAAGAGTAAATTCATAGTAACTTGCAACAATTAATAATGGACGTTGTAATATATTGAGAAGGACATACCTGACCTTATTGGTGATGATTTTCAGAAAGCTCAAGGGTAAACTATTTAGAATTGGTGCAAGCGGACCCTTGACGAAACTGTCAACCAAGCATTCTCAACATCAAGTTATGTAACTCTACTCAATAATTATTAATGGGAAACGACCTTTTTTTGGGGTAAATACTCGATTTACGGTAGGTCTCAATGTAACGCACTTAAAACATTGTGCTGATGGATGCGTGGACTAGTACGGCGTTGTGTAGGTGTTTAAAATAAAGATACAAAATTTAAAAAAAAATTGTGAAGAAGTTGGAACTTTGACCCAAGGTTCCCAGGTTTGGTTTAGAACAAAAAAAATATCGCAATGGCGGGGAAAATAAGTGCCTATCGGCTTCGTTAAGGGATCTTTTACACCCATTATACAACAGGCGTGTTTATATGTATAAACGTGGACGGGGCGAAATGATTATTTAAGGATTGTAGTAGGTGGCATTCTGTAGTCTATTCTGTTTAACGTCAAGGGTACTTTCTAGGTCTGGGAAAAAGGCGTCAGTTTATATATGTATCGATTTCATATTGTTTTAAACGTTCCCCCACTTTGGATATTTCTCCTGTATTAAGTGCGATTACAAACATTTAAACTCACATCCACAAACAGCCAGACCCGGGACAACTAACTGTAGGTCATACAAACATTTGTTCAGTGCGGGGAACGAACCCGCGACACGTAGCGCAGCAACATTGGCTGCTGCTCAGCCACTGCGTCAACCGTATCGTCCAAACTGAACCGTAACTGACTGATTTGAGAGGCCCTTTTTAGGGTTCCGACGGAACCTTATTACTAAGCCCCCGCTGTCCGTCAATCCGTTCGTCCGTCCGTCCATCCGTTTGTCTGTCAGCGGGCTGTATCTCATGATCCTTAATATATAGACAGCTGAAATTTTCACACAAGGTGTTACATCTCTGTTGCCGCATTAACAACAAATAATAAAAATAAATTTCTAATTAAATTCCCCTATACGATGGTACGGAACCCTACATGCGCGAGTCCGACTCGCATGTAGCCTTTTTTTAAATAGTGTAGGTATGTAGTGTGTCGTGTTATAGCGTATAGTACGGGTAACACAAGTGAAACGCTCGAGAGTCAATTACCAACTGGATTCGTTTGAAACATTTTACTGAGCGACGTTTTAGCTTTCGAAGCAAATTATTTATGTCTTTCAACAACATTAAACAACATAAATCATCTTTACCAAACAAAGAAACGGTTGCAGATGATCTCTTGGATTTGGAAGATATTGATAAATTATGAAAAGACACCAGAGAGCTCCATTGTCTTCAACGGAGGGTGTGTGGGTTTGATAAACAGTTGAGTGAAGCTGTCAGAGGCTTAGGTTAGACGGAAAGCCTGTTTGTAACAATAATTTCCTTCCGACTGGATTACCAACGGCGGCCAATCTCAACTGAGATTAGCCAATCACGACTGCTGAGCACGAGGTCCTGGGTTCGATTCCCGGGTCGGGCAAAGTGTCATTGGGTTTTTCCATGAGTTATATCTCATTAGGAGCCACTGTGTCTGGATTTGCGCCCGGTTGATGGCAATAAGCTCGCCTCCTATAACATGGGAATTAAACATAACTGGCGGATTGTGCGTGGACTATTAGGTAGACCTCTGCCTAACCCGTCGGGGATTACAGGCGTGATGCTATTAGCTAAGTATGCAGGAGACATTATAGTGCATGTTTTGTTTCTTTACTCTCATAGATTGATGGTATGGCAATCCGACACGACCGCAGAGTGCTTTCCAAGGTACGGAGGTGTCAGTGTCACTACGCCAACGAAAAAATTAACTGTCAAATTCATTTCTGTGCTGTCAGTGTCAAAGCTTAGAGTGGTTATTGGCAGAAGAGAAAATTATTAAACAACAGACTATCGCGAAGAAAAGAGATATCATAACATCACGCCTGCAATCCCCGCAGGATAGGGCAGAGGTGTACGTAATAGTACACCCACATTTCGCCACCGACCTGGGAATCGAACCCAGTACCGTGTTCAGCAGTTGCGCTTGCGTCCACTAGACCAACGAGGTAACCACTAGACAACGAAGACCTATGAGACATTGAGATCAAATCGTAAAATTAATAGTCACAAAGGCCATGACCTTGGCCTTTGTGACTATTAATTTTACGATTTGATCCAAACCAGAAGACGTTGCGTTGGAAGGCCTCCCACTAGGTAGACCGATGACCTGGTGAAGGTTGCGGGGATCCGCTGGATGCGAGACACACGGAAGCGGTCAATGTGGTGACACTTGGGGGAGGCATATGTCCAGCAGTGCACGTCTTTCGGGTAAAATGATGATGATGAAGGCAAGAGAGGAGGGTAGTCGAAAAACCCACGTTTTACTAAAAATTACCACCTTCACTATCAAGTACTATGGTTGTGTTCATCTTGTACTTCATAATTCAATAACCTGTTTGAGAAGGGTCTGAATTACTAAAACAATAGAAGACTAAAGTTCAAAGTAAAGGTTAATTTATATTTAGAACAGGTAAATGCGTAGTTATTTGTGGCTAAGGCCCTAATTCCACGAAAGCGAAGACGAGCGGGGGTGTGCGAAGCGGAGACAAAACGAGAGGAAAGCGTCATTTTCGTGAACGGGTGCTGTCGGTTGGGACTGGTCATTTTTAAGCTGCCATTGTTTATTTTAACTACTTACTTTGTTATTAAAACGTATTTCTACATGGTTCTCACATATATGTATAATCTTAACATGAACGATGTAACCAAGATTTTGTAACAATATTTTGATTGAAAAGAGTTTCTTGCTCATTCTTCTCCATAGAGATCTACGCTTTGGAATGGGCAACTACAGTACTTTCACAAGTGATTATGTAATGCCTTGTGCCTGTGACTGTAGCTTAGCTTTCTTTGTTTTTCAGACACTCAAAAGTGCCTGTAATGGTCTAATTGAAATAAATGCATTGAGTTTGGGTTTGAGTTTGACCACCAATCGAATTTTGTCAGTTACACTTCTCGTCTCCGCTTAGTTAAATCTCAAAATTCTCAAATATTGTTGTAATAAGGTACTTTATTTAGCATTTATTATCGTTCAGGTAATATTCTTGACAGTACCTTACTTATTATAAACGAGATGGTTTACAGTTTTCTTTGCAAATTATATTTAGATGATTTTATTTTGGTTCTAGATATTTTAGTTTTTATTAATAATTAGTGGTTCTTTCCCGTGGAGTTCGAAAATTATCCTAAGATATATCCTGCTGGGATGAAAAGTATCCTATGTCCCAGATCAGGTCATCCTTTTAGTAATGCTTTCATACTTATAATATTATTTATGCCTGCCTCGTGATCTGGGCTAGTGATTTGAAGAAACTGCTGAGAATGTGGTCCTAGATTCGATTATCGGGTCGGGCAAAGTATTATTGGATTTATCGGGGTATTCCTCAAAGCGCAACTATTTTTTAGCGCAACTAAATTATTCCTCGAAGCGCAACCATTAGTTGAGTTCACAAATTCAAATTATTCAAATGGTTGCACTTCGAGGAATAATTTAGTTACGCTTAGTTGGTTGCGCTCAAAAAGAGTTGCGCTTTGAGGAATACCCCGATTCATCGATCAGGAATTTTTCGGAAGCAGCCATGAAGTCGAAATTTGTACCCAGTTGATAGTAATATGCTAGCCCCCTATTCTATTATAGTGGGACTTAAACATAACTAGCGAAATGTGGCTGTACTGTAAGGTAAGCCTATACCTCTGCTTAACCTTTCAGGGATTACAGGCGTGATGTTATGCATGTGTATGTACGTTTTGATCGTCAAAAAAATACAAACTGATGACAGTAAATCAAAAAAAAAAGAAGAAGTGACGCTCCCCCGGCAACACGTCTAGAAACAATATAAATACATCGACTATCACAGAACTAGTCTGGAACAAACTTAAAATGTTTGCATGTTATCGAGCGGTCACCGAACATAGCCGAAGTTGTCCGAATGGAAAAGTTGACAACTTGTGACACTCGAATTCTAGAGCAGGGCAAAGTACAAGTGAGAGGGTTCAATACTGAGTTCTAGTGTCTGACCAAAGGTCGTTCTTTGGCCGAAGCCGACTAATCAACTGTCGTCACAACTTTCGGCTGAAGCCTAAGACGAAGATTCACTACTAAGTAACTTTTTATTAAATAAACGGGTTTATTTATTTATTATTTATTTATTTAATTTTAAAGAAAGCTTACAGACTAATAACAATCTTAAGTAACATGCATAAGTAGGGACATTTGCTAATTACAAGCTTCCACATGTATAAATCTACTTAGTTAAATGCGTTATTTGCGTTGACCTGCAGTTACAGCGATTTGAAAAAGTAAAAGATTATAAGATTATAATAAACATAAGTATGTCAAGTCGTGCAATATCAAAATCTTGATTATGTTATCTTATGTTACGATAAAGTTTATGTTGACTGCATTTAAACAACTTAACGAGATGGTGTGACCACCCATTACATACCGAGTTTTCTACGTGCTTCGGAAAGGACTAAGTTAAGACTTTGGTCCCGGCTATCATTTGTAGATCTTTGACAGTCGTTACAGGTAGTCAGTGGCCAGAAATTCTGACAACCACTTACGTAAGGGTATCGTATTATCCAGTACTAGTCGCTCCATGTAAAGTACTGGTATTCAGCTGCATCCGGTTTGACTAGGCAGATAATGATGAACGAGATGATTTCAATTACCTTTTTTTTTTCGGATCTGAAATCATCAAATGACTTCTCCCGCTCTGGGCGGAGCGGAAGGGAGTGTCAGACTTGTACTGACTAAAACCCATCCATGTTCCTCTTGCCCTTTGTGTTCCAGGGCCGCGGTATCTCTTTCGAACAGTCCCGCAGACCTGGCAGGCATCGGCCTTGGCGGGCCCCTCCCTGTTTGCTGACATCTTATGATTTAAATTACCTTGGTAAAAATAATAACTCTTTGAAATGTGGGATCCCTGCTCGAAGTGACAGGGGCGTCACTTCTCCCATCGCAATAATAATTCGTTTAATTACGGCGCTTGCCTTCGAAGCCGGTTTTTTCGCCCGAAGGTGGCCGAAGATAGTCGAGGGTGGCCGAAGGTGGCCCAAGGTGGCCGAAGGTGGCCGAAGGTAGCCGACGCCGAAGCTGCATGCGGTCTGCATTGCTACTGAGTGCATTATTACTTGTACAAGTTTCGAGTATGAAGCAATAACTAAATAATAAATAAGGTTTCCACTTTGCATCTCTCGTCTGCTTATTGAATTTGTAGTTCAACAGTTTAGTAAGTAATATGGACAGTTAAACTGGTGTGGAGATTATTAAATAATGGCTAAGTTATTACCAGGTCAGAAATCAGTTATATCCAAGATTAACTTATCTTCTTCTTCTTTGCGTGTCGATGACTCAAATAATACCCGTCCAGTATATTTCCACCTGCACAGCTCTGTCATTGGCTTCATTTAAATCCTGGAATGTGCAGATGGTTGTGCAGGATGGGCAAGAAAAGAGGTGGGGCATATCCTGCTGAGGGGCTCCACACTGGCATTATCTTTGGGACTGGTCGATGATACCCCATTTGACCAGATTATTTTTACAGCGGCCAACCTGGGCCCGCAGACGGTCAAGAGATTTCCGGATTGGCCACTGCAGTTCCTGTCCAGGAGGAAGATGTTCTGCTGGATTTATGAAGTGAGGAGGGGTGGGATGGATTAACTTATAAAATGAACCCATAGATTCATTCACTACTGTCTATCCATAGCCATACGATCGTTTGATATAAGCCTTTTAAAAAGGTTTTTGTAATTGATTTGTTTGAGGCTACTATTACACTCGATGTTGGGCTAAAATAATGACAGGAAGAGTGAACAGTTTATTTTAAAGTAACGGCATTAACGCCCGGTTTACGGAACGATGGTCGACATAAAATTGGCTTAAGGTGTAAGCGCCAGGGTAGCCCACGTAATTCAATTTTTCTTAAGTTTTTTGTAATTTACAGGTCAGTGTAACATATCTGGCTTTACAGAGTTGTAATAATTAAAACCGTCAATACATCCTCTAAGTTCATTTAATCGTATTTCATGAAATAGTCATTGAAATGAATTTCACGGGTTACCCTGGCGTCAAGCGCTCGTAAGCTATTCGGCTGTCCCATTTCAAAACCTAGTAAGGGACACTTTTTACAAAAATCGTTTTATTGCATAATCTTGCTAAACTAATAAGTCCCTAACAAAAACACCAGCGTTGAAAACTCACATGAAAGCCGATATATAAACCTAGTAAGTGCACCATTCACTCCCTCGTGACCACTTCAAAACCTAGCAAGTCACTTTAACCAATTCAACCTTGGTGCCGCCTGCTGTTGTCCTCATCACTGTCACTGCGGTGAAGCTGTCAACAACCTCGGTCACCACGGCCTGTCATGCAGCCGAAGTGCGGGTCGTTTTGCACGGCACGCAAATATAAACGACATCATCCGACGAGCTCTTGTCACCGTCGGCGTCCCAGCTGTTTTAGAACCCATTGGCTTGGCACGCGACGATGGCAAGAGACCGGATGGCATGTCTTTGTTTCCTTGGAAGATGGGTAGGCCTTTAGTGTGGGACGCAACATGCGTCGATACTCTTGCGCCATCCCATCTTCCAAGCTCATCGTGCTGTGCTGGTGCTGCCGCTGCGGCTGCAGAGAACCTCAAGCGGCGTAAATATAGAAACCTTTGTGGTAACTATATTTTTGAGCCGTTTGGGGTTGAAACTCTGGGGCAGTGGGGTCCGAGTGCTCATAGCCTATTTAAGAAAATTTCGAAACGCCTAGTTGACGCTTCCCGTGACCCAAGGGCTGGCTTTTACCTTGGCCAGAGGCTAAGTTTTGCCATACAACGAGGCAACGCCGCCAGTCTCTTGGGCACATTACCAGCTGACAGCGTTGAGGAGGAGTTTTTCGATGCCCTTTTATAGTTTGTTATTAGTTTATTTATTTTAGTTTAATAGTTTTTAATTATTAATGTATATAGTTAGTTTATCCTATTATATGTGAATTCTAAACCAATACTTTTTTTAAGACTAACCTATTTTAAGTTTATGCATTCTCCTGTAAAATTTCGTTTCAAGTCCTTACTAGGTTTTGAAATGGGGTAGCCGTACTGTGATTGGTTGAATAAATTATCGACAAGCAATCGCATCACTGGACTTATTTTTAATTTTGACGCGTCGATAATTTTCATTGCAGAAAACCGGTGTAGGTACTTTTTTAAAAGTCTCACTCTATGGGTTTACCATGTTCATCTAAAAACATTTTCTGATCAAATTGCTACTTGCTTAAACTTCCAAACCTTTCAGCTAAGCTGTTAAACTCTAACACATAAGTTTTATCTTCCAAGTATCGGAACACAAACTAGGTACCAAAACATTGACTAGTAAGTTTGTACACTCGATCATTTATGATCAAAGTTGCTCTGTTACCTGTTGGGGTTGCCAGATCAGAATTTTAATATGGTGGATGTTTCAGCACTTACGGATAAAATATCGTATCCCTAGATGCTTGATTTATTTATTAACAGACAAATGCAAAATACAGAAGCATAACCAAATTTTTTTTTGTTGCATTATTTTTGTTCTTTTTGTAGTCTGTATATAATGTACATAAAATGTAATTAATGTTCATAAAGCTTGACTGGTAGAGAATGTCTTGTGGCATTAAGTACGCCTATGTACCACTCTTGTACGAAGTTTAAATAAATAAATAATCTTACCTTAACTTACTCTTTAATGCAAAAGTTTATGGAGGATGGATGGATGAATGTTCTTGACTCTTTTTGATTTGGTTAAAATTTGGCACATAGATACATAGTTTACAACCTGAATTAACACATAGGATATTTTTTTCTACTTCCACGTGGGTGAAGCCACGGGTGAAAACTCATTCTCCTTCTTCGTGTCGCTGGCACGATTATTTTTATATTCTGTCAGCCCAGAACTTCGCCACTTCTACCACATCGTCGGTGATAGCGCAAAGGTCACTATGGCTGCATGTTTTTGGGCTTAGAGGGCAGTATTTATACATTTATCTTCATTCTTGAAATTATAGGCCGTCTTTTTCATTATTAATTTATAATTCAGCAGAGATAATGCATGTTTCAGCCGATGATAACAATAATACGTAAACGAGGCCAACACCTAAGGAGGCTCTCGTTAGGCAGAGAGCTGGATCAAGGGCTTGATTCAGATAGCGGTACTCCTGGACACGGCTCGTATTGTAGGAGGTTCCTCTCTCTGGAGCCCTGATTGCCGGTAGCTTGGACCCTGTTCCCGATACCGGTGGGCTATTATTTTTTATATTTTTAAATGTTTTTTTTACTTATGTTTTTTAAAAATATAATAAGTAAGTTAGAAAAATGATTAAAGGAAATAAAAATACGTAAACGATAAACATTCTGAATTAGTCGAAAGCTAAGCTAAGCTTCAAAATAATCTAAAATGTCCTGCTGTTCTGTCCTGCTTGGTTACCCTACGTTCACTGTATACTGCATATACTTGCATTGATACTTGCAACGGCTATCGGAGAAAACTTGCCGCCTCCGAACATTGATAACAAACTTCGAACAACTCGGCTTAGTACTAAGACTTACTGTGACACTCGGCTTGTTTGATCCCGTAACATAGCATCAATCTTGTACTTTGCAAAGGGGTAAGCAGAGGCATAATGGGTGTGAGTCGAAAGGTACTAGATCTCCCCATCATTGCGATATTTCTTTTTGTTTTAGATCTTACTAAAATGTGGGTGTACTATTAGGTACACCTCTGCCTAACCCTTCGGGGATTGCAGGCGTGATGTTATGTAGAATGTTAGAGCATCTACCATCTCATCTATAAGAAACTCAAAAATCCTGATGGTTTTATTGCGCTAAACCATCAGGGGTTCTGTCTTTATCATTCGATTTTAGCTACCATTTAATTTGTATTTCAGCAAGCTAATCTATTTATTTAACGTCACATTTTCATCGGTGTTTGATAGGGTACCCGGCACTTAATGACGCTCTGAGTGTATAGCCACACGGGCTGGTGTACGGTGGACACATACACAGTGGACATACTGGGCATTCTGCGAGCCATGGTTAGCTGTCGGAACGCCTTCCGTACTTTGATCAAAGCGCGGTTGAAAGCTGGGCAGGGCTGTCCGTGTCATCGATGTCTAGATGGTTGGTTGTTGTAAAATGATTTTATGCCATTTTGTAAAAATATAAACATCATCATCATCATTTCAGCCGTAAGACGTGCACTGCTGGAGATAGGCCTCCCCCAAGTGTCGCCACATTGACCGGTCCCGTAAACATATCCAATCCTAATTAATATTATAAATGCGAAAGTAAGTTTGTTTGTTACCTTTTCACGCTTAAACCACTGAACCGATCATCCTGAAATTGTAATAATATTTTTTTCTTTCTATTTATTTATTATTTTGCATATACGTTATCAGGTGCACAGAAACGAACATAGGGGACCTTTCATCCCGAAAAAAAGTACTGTTCCCGAGGAAAACAACAATAACAATCTTATGATAATAGATGGCGCCACGTGTCTTTCGAATCATGATCCAATTAAATTCTTACAAGTAGAGTACAACCCGAATTGATTTTCAAATATTAAATTAACGCGAGCGAAGCCGCAGGCAAAAGTTAGTGGTAAATAAATAGCTGCTCAATAGTTAGCTGTATCTGCTCAGATATTAGTTCATCATCATGATTCTCTTGTCCTATCTCAATTCATTTGGGATCGGCGCAGCATGTCTTCTTCTTCCATACTACTCGCTATCTCATCAGATACCTCCTTTCTTGCCATACCATCCTTTACACAGTCCATCCATCCTTCTTAGTTGTTGTTAATAAAACAGCGTTTGCCAATCTATCCTCCAATCATGCTGAAGGACAAGTTGTCATGGAAACTCTAAATGATGAAATTTATTACATAGTCAAAGGGAAGCTGTCTTATTTAAACGCACTATTTCTTATTATTTTCTGACCACAAACAAATCAAAACATAAATCACAATATAACAAAATAAACGTACCAAAACTCAGAAAAGATCCACAATTACGTGCTTCACCCAAATATAATCAAGATAAACACTATGATTGCGATAACAATGAGCGTAATAAAGAATGAGTAATATTATATGGCAACCCTACACGCCGGCATCAAACACAGCGGGATAGTGCAGGCGTGTGGCGCCTGTCGGCAATATACTGTGTGTGTATCGGGCAGTTGAGCTCTAACAATAGCGATAAGGAGAGTTGTTGCTGTCCACTACGATAGCAACAGGAACACAGCAACAGCTCAAATTATCACTGCATGACAGTAGTGTAGCTTTAAAACAGTGGCGTAGGATATTCGATCCTTGTGGTAACTGATGGGAGACCTAATCTATAGCCAGGTGTGGCGCGACACGGCCATTTTGTGCACAGGAATAGTTGGCGATTTTTTTGTTAATCACGAAAGTATTAGCACGTTTCTCAGTAGACGTTCTTCATTAGTATTTTCTTGCGATAAAATTTTCTTTTTGAACCAGGGCTGAAGCCTTGAAAATGGTAAAAGTGAAAAAAAATAATAATAGTAGGATGAAATCAATTGGAAATGGAAGAGAATATAAATAAAATGAAAGAAAAAATAATTTACGGGCGATCTGAGATCGGGAAGTGGATGGGGTGAGTTTTTTAGGGTATATAACGGTTTATCTCGATTTCCAGCAAAACTACAAGTCCTAAGGGAAAAAGTCAAATAGCAAAGTTATAGGTAATAAAAACATCTACAACTTTTGTATTTTATTTTGTGTTTGGTAGGCACGTCACGTCCCTGCGACAAATCAATATTTTTTTTCTTTCGTTCTTTCGTGTCATCGATCAATCATTTTCGTTATCAAAAAAACATAAAACTGTGAAATATGGATATGGTCGAAGATGCTCAGAATTAGGCCGTATCCTATATAAAGCGACTGTTTCCAAACAAATGGGTGATATAAGATCGTGACCATCACGTATTCTCTTGACTGACTTATTCGAATTTAACACCGGGTAAGTCCGCTGATTTCCGAGCCCCCCCGGAAACGTTACAGTAATATATAAATTATGTTCTGTACTGTGTTTAGTGCGAGGGCGCTGGTCGGGTCATGAACACGGCCATAAATCCTGCTAGCTAGCCCCTAACGTCTCATTGGCCTAGTAACAGTTATGGAGTGCTAGACTAGCCTTGTTCGAAGGAGTTTGCTGTTTGTTCGTGTGATTTTAAAAGGTTAGTCGTACCACACAGTTTGTTGTAGCGCAGTTCCGTAAAGTTTCTGTGAAGGAAACGTGTGTGTATGGGTGTGTGTAGGTGTGTGGGTGTGTGTGTCTGTTTGTGTGAAAGGTTCTGTGAAGTCGATGGTTTTCAGGGGCTCGTACTTCATTCGGCAAAATAGAACCCTTATAGGATCACTTTGTTGTCCGTCAGTTAAGACCCTTTTTCTCAGAAATGCATTGGGGTATCAAGCTGAAATTAATATTGAACAGTCAGATGGACGGATAAGGCGAAACTTTTGTTGATTACGGAACCCTAAAAACTGAAAACCGTAAATATTTATTTTAATAACAAAATACATGACCTACAAGTTTATGCGGAACCCTCGGTGCGCGAGTCCAACTCGCACTTGGCCAGTTTTTTAGTTTTTAGTTCTGTCAGATCAGCTACCGTAGGTTTACAATTAAAAAAAGGTTTTAAAGTTCACTTAGCAGCACACATCGGGCTTAGGAACAGAGAAAATCATAACTAAGTGACAGAAATACGAGTATTAGATAATGCGATTTTCTTGTGTTTTTTCCTTTCGTAATAATTGCACAAGAATCTCAAAATACTCAATTAATTTGCAAATGAAGGGACAATAACTACCAGGCAGGGTTTCATCACGATTTTTTAATGTAAAATACATTAATTAAAAGGGAAATCTGAAAGATAAATTGCCTGTAGATAAAACCGACATCAAAGTTGAAGTAAAAAAAGATCTTCATCTACATTTGTGGGGTAGTTTACGGAGTGGACAACAAATGGAGTTTTCATACAAAGATAGCACTGAATGTCACTCATCCAATAATAATGGTGGCTGTAACAGGCTACCAGTATTTAGGCTGATACCAGTCCGGGATGTAGTGGTAGGATTGTGATAATTTTAGTTTTTAAAAGTACAACACACATCTATTAAGATTTATTCATATAAAGCCAGCGTTTCTGGGTGGTTCAAATTGACTCTTCCAAATGAGTGTCCGAACAGTTATAAGTAGGTATGTTGTGATAATTCCATGTCTGAAAAAGGCATAAAGGTATATGGGGTGTTTAGAAATTAGTCACCATATCCTTTGGTTTTTGTGGTGATGGAGCTAATGCTCCGTCGTGGACAGACTTGCATATTGATAATTGTATAAAAGCTACATTTGTTGTTTACTCTGTGTTTCAAATAAATTATAGGCGGGGTGATTAGGCCGGGGGCACACGGCACATTTGAGCCGTCTAGATAAAGCACTGCCGTAATTATCTGCGTGGGAACCGGCCTTATGTAACATACATTGCTGACATAAAACATTACATGCAAGATATGATAAATTGTGATGAGGTAGGTTAATAAGGTACCCAAAATGGCTACTAAAATAATAAGTGCAAATTACATTTTTTTTTAAAGAAATATTATACAAACTTTACGACTGTATTCTCCGAGGGCTTAGGCAGAGGTGTTAGTATAATAGTAGATTCACATTACACCAGTTAAGTTGAAGTCCTATGCAATAGACGGCAACAGTATTGCTGTCGTCGGGCACAAATCAAAACTCTGGATTGATACTGAGATACTCCACTTGGAAAATTTCAATAACACTTGCCACATGTCCGAACTAAGAATCGAAGATGCGACTACTAGACAAAGAAGTAGTCGATTGTGTTTTTCATCAGTCTCAGACGGGCAATGGAGAGGGCTATGCTCGGAGTTTCCTTGCGTGATCGAATCAGAAATGAGGACATCCGCAAGAGAACCAAGGTTACCGACGTAGCCCGAAGAATTGCGTGGGCAGGGCACATTGCTCGCAGAACGGATGGCCGTAAAGTTCTGGAGTGGCGACCGCGAACCGGAAGACGTTGCGTTGGAAGGCCACCCACTAGGTGGACCAGGTGAAGGCGGCGGGGATCCACTGGATGCGAGAGGCACGGGACCGGTCAATGTGGCGACACTTGGGGAAGGCCTATGTCCAGCAGTGGACGTCTTTCGGCAATTACAAGCTTACATTACTTGGATAATTTTACGATGTTTGTGACTGTTTCATCCCTGTCGTGAGCACTTTTTTCTTTGTGTATAAAATATAATTTAAACTCGTTGTCATCTCGATAGCGTCTAAATTAGAAGAGGATTAGAGGAAGTATGAAAGTGGTGCCAGTTACAGAAAAGCTGAAACGGAATCGACTGTCTCGGTATGGGCATGTGATGAGGAGGGATGAATCGCATGTGACTAAAAGAGTGATGATTAATGTTGTTGGAGAGGGAGAGGAAAACCAAGGAAAGGATTGATGGATTGAGTGAGGAATTATATGAAAGAAAAAGGAGTATGATAGCGTGACGGTTGTCAGAGAGAATTGAAGACAAAAACGTGTTGCGATGATGAATGAAGATGATATAAGATGGTTTAAAGACATTTATTTCTCATAAGAACTTATAAATAACAGTTCACAGACACAGAGTTACTTCTAATAATAACATAATATTTGCCTCGGTAGTGACGTTATAGGGTACATACATGTTTTTTTAATTTACTCTTAAATATGTTAATATTATCACACTTCTTTAGATCTTCTGGTAAATTATTGAATAGGTGTGCTCCCTCCACTAATACTGTTTCTTTTCCGTAATTAGTCCGTGCCCGCGGAGATATTGATGAACCTACATAAAGTTACCCACCAAAACCGGTATCATTTTTTCATCATCATCATCATCATCATTTCAGCCGAAAGACGTCCACTGCTGGGCAAAGGCATCCCCTTTCTCCCTCCAAACCTCTCTGCTCCGTGCAATTTCTGGCCACGCTTGCCTCGCGAACATGACCAGATCGTCACACCTTCACCGTAATAATAATAAATCCTCCTCTTGAACGCCATTGTCACATATAAGTGACAAGCAAACGGGTGCTCTGTACGCCAAACGACACAAATATGTGACAAAATGGTAGGTGACATTGTGGCTTTGCGTGGAAGGCAATTCATGCTCTGGCGTTCAAAGGGTTAAAAATAATGTTGTTGATATTTCTTCTATTCAAAGAACAAAGTGGATTTAAAAGTTACGGTTTCATAATATTCATTCTTAAAAAGCTTAAGTACTCTTTGTTCCATTCACTAATCATTGAAAACTGCTCAGTAGCCTAGGTTACTCAAAAAATTAACAAGGCTTTACTCCTTAACAAGGTACATCCCCGCTTAGCAACACGAGTTCATAATAGACAGTAATGGATGGCTCTGTGTAACATAAAACCTAATATGGCCTACAGCGCAAGGTTATCGGGTGGGTAATAAATCGTTCGGAAAGCTCACGGTCAACCGCGGCATTTTCATTGCTGTGCTTACCTATATGTATTTGTTTTATAAATAAAGAGCTATACAAGGTTTAACATAATAAACGCAAGACCTCCTGTGTGGTCTCTCGGACCAAGAAACTGATCAACTTTTGTTCTACGAGTTGTTGAAATTCGCAAAAAAAAATGTGACTTTGTATAGGAACTGACGCGATCAGCTGATCAACATGTATAGTAAAACAAAAAAAAAAGTAATGAATTTTCAAAAAACAAAACTTGTTCAGTTTCATGGTCTGAGACACCACACGAGAGGTCTTGCGTTTATTATGTAACACCTTGTATAGAATAGAGCTCTAACAACCGACTACAAACTCAGTTTAACCAATTTCCTAATGGAGAACCCAATAGCACTTGGCCTTACTCGGATTAAATCCAGAGCCCCGTGCAAAACTATACGCAACAATTCACAACATCACCTCCAACACACACGCTGCCTGTATCGTAGCTACCTTTTGCTAAACTATAAACTTATATAAAACGAAATATTTGTGTGTTGTATACAAATATTTGTATGGCCTACAGGTAGTTGTTCCAGGTCTGGTCATTTGTGTCATCATTTCAGCCGAGAGACACCCACAGCTGGACATAGGCCTATCCCAAGTGTCAAATAGACTCTGTTTGTGAGTTGAAATGTTTGTGAACGCACCCACGATACAGGAGAAAGTTCTAGAACTTGCTCGTGCAGTCTCGAATATCGACGCGACCGTATTACTATTAAAACGACGCGGTTGGCGCAGTGGCTGAGTGATCGACTGCTGCTCTGCGTGTCGCGGCTTCCATTGCCGCACGGAACAAATATTTGTATGGCCTACAAGTAGTTGTTCCGGGTCTGGCTGCCTGTGTATGTGAGTTTAAATATTTGTAAACGCATCCATGGCACAGGAGAAATTCCTAGTGTGGGGCAACGATTTATAAAAAAAAGGTAGTCATTTTACATTAAAAAAAAATATTGATTAATAATAAATAATTATTGATTGAACGAGGATATTTCTGTTTTCTCTGAATTGACCCTTATAGGTCAAGCTTATGTTTTGGTAGGTTATAGTTATCAAAACATACCCACGCGTCACAATAATCGTTCAGTCATAACCATTATGAATAATACCTTTTATTATGTAGTGTTACGTGCTCGTCGACCCCAATCAATAGTGTTGGGATTAATTTGATGGTAATACAGGTATAATTAATCACAATACAGTGAGTTATTAATGGTTTTGTTGACATGGGAATAAGGTTTCGTTTAGCTCTGATATTCTCTAATATTTCTTTGGTGCTGGTAATAACATTACTGTGGAGAAAAATTGAGATAGCCCTTTTATCGTAAGAATAGGAGCTATTTTTGTGTTCTTTGTACATCTCAGTTCATTAACTCAACATGTAAATGGACATTATTTATTTTAGGATTAACTATGCTGATGGCAATAGGCTCGTCCCCTTTTATATGGGACTTAAACGTAACTGGCGAAATGTGGGTGTCCTATTAGGTACACCTCTGCATAACCCTTTGGAGATTGCTGGCGTGATATTATGTTAAACTAAGTAGAAGTGTTTTAACATAATTTTGATACAAAATATAGGCTTGTATAAGTTAAAAGTTTTTCGTAGGCCCTCGAAGCGCACAGCCTACGAACTGCTACGAGTGTCTACGAACTTCGTAGCAGCACTACACTGTTTCGTTGTAGCACTGCTACAGGGGTTTCTTTATTTTGTGTTGTTATTTGGGTCCTCTAGACAGGGTAATACGATATACCCCTAAGACTGGTTGTCAGACTCGTGCCCCTAACTACCTGTAACGACTCTCAAAGTTCTACAATGACAGCCGGGACCAACAGCTTAACGTGCTTTCTGCGAATAATGTAATGGGCGGTCACCCATCCACTGACCAACCTAAGCAAGCGCGGCTTAACCTGAATATGGACCAGAGCGGCAGTTAATATGTAGCCACGAGCTCCTGTATGCTTTCACAGCACCTTCCAAAACATTAGTGTATTGGTTTCACACTTTCGCAGTATTTTCACTAAAACACAACAATATCGTCTAAGTGTTCCTCTCAGCGGCGTCTATATGGAGGAGGGGGAGGGACGGGGCACTCTCCTGTACCAACGATCCAGTGACGTCACACACTTAGTGTACGATTACTTTAAAAGGAATCCTTTGGTTTATCACGATTGGTGTCGTGTTACCTGTTGTTTGAGCTTTTATTTTGTTAATGGAATTATAAAAGTGAAGCCTGTCTGCTTCTCGTGTGTTAGTTTACCGTTATTTTTTAGGGTTCTGTACCTTTTTTTGAAAAAACGGATCCCTTATAGGATCACTCGGTTGTCTGTCTGTCCAGACAGGTGGACCTCGGACGGACGGACCTCGTTGGATGACGATGAATCTGTTCACTCGAGGTGTGCGTGTTATTTGTCTGCTGCAGGACTGTTCGAAAGAGATACCGCGGCCCTGGAACACAAAGGGCAAGGAAGGACCATGGATGGGTTTTAGTCAGTACAAGTCTGAAACTCCCTTCCGCTCTGCCCAGAGCGGGAGAAGTCATTTGATGATTTCCCATCCGAAAAAAAAAAGAAAAAAAAAAGATGTGCGTTGGTCGGAAGTAGGACACGAAGTCAATCAGACAATCGTCAACGCAATAACACTTTGTTAAGATAGATAGATGGATAGTTAAAGATAAATAGATAAATAAAACTTTTATTCAGTGCACACAAAATACAGCACAACACACAGAAACACAATTACATGAATATATAAGAACAGGGTGCCAATATAAAAAAAGAAAAACATATTTACTTTATGAAGTATAGTAACACCATGCCATACTTCCATAAAGTAACAAGTATACAAGTTGCGGTATGCGTCTCAAAGTTGCAACAAATGGGAGTCCAACTCAGCATGTGCATAAGCCACTTTTAATATAGAAAAGGAATTAGGATTCCGTACAAAAGAAATAAACGATTCAAATATTGAAGTTATATTTTTATAATAATTTCACGCGGAGGAAAGTCGCAAGCAATAGGTATTTACCAGTAGCGAAGGTTCCATACAACTCGATTCCTAACGGCTTTCCTTTGAAAAATGGCACAGTGAGTATTCTATAGACAAACATTATAATCACATTAAAGATATGTACTCGGGCTTACCTCTAACAAAAATTGGAGTATTCCCATTTGAGCACTGATTTCAAGAGCACCAAAAAGGATTTTCCCTTTTGAGCAAAGGGTATATTATTGGCTCTAAGCATTGGTGCTCTTGAAATCGGTGCTCAATATATTGAAAACACATTACTCGTGTTATAATTGTTACCGCTAATATCAAGGGAGGACATGTGACGGACGTGTGCATTAACTAATTACTACATAACAAGCACTAGACAAACACAGTATGTGCTAATTAGTCCGTCTGTCTGTCCGTAAATACAATTAACTGCAGTGTGCACTGGCTACAGTTATAAGTGTTTATGTTGGGCGTACATATTTTGATGTGTGTAATCTACACAAATAAATAATATTTTTTGTACATACATACATACATAAACTCACGCCCTTTTCCCATGGGGGTAGGCAGAAACCAGAGAACGCCTCCTGCTACAATCCTTACATTACTAACCTCGTCCACGTTCATACATCTGGTCATACACGGACGCCGGTTGCGAGTCGAGCAGAAATTTTGCGTACATGTTTAGAAATTTCAAAATAACAGCTTTTTACTGAATGCATAATTATGAAAGTATTATACGATTATTATAACAAAAAACACTTATTTTTTAATTTGCCTGTCTGTCTGTCTGTTTGTTCCGGTGAATTTCCAAAACGATTTTGACAGGATAGCTGATGTTGTAAGGACTTACTTGGACTAGTTTTATTTTAGAAAAAGGATTAAAAGGATGAAAAAAAACCTTGAAATTATTAACAAAATCCGATTAAATAGGGGAGTAATCCTATATAATAAAAATCTCGTGTCACGGTGTTTGTGGTCGCACTCTTCCGAAACGGCTCGATCGATTTTTAAGTTTTTTATGTATATTTGGTAGCTATGAGAATAGGGAAAGTATAATTCATACCGTAATTTGTTTGGCAGAACAACGTTTGCGGTAAAATTTCACACGGACGAATGTCGCGGGCCACAGCTAGTACATTAATATAATTGTATCCCCTTTGTAAAACCCAAACTATTAGACGTATGTCAAGAGGTAAGTCCCCGGGCCATGACGGGCTCAGCATCGAGCACCTCCGATATGCTGGCCCTTACGTAGCTAGAGTACTTGCTATGCTGTATAGTTTCTGCATGGCGAAATGATGCGAACAGTGGTTGTACCAATTGCTAAAAACAAAACTGGTGACCTCGCCGACAGTAGTAACTACAGGCCCATTTCACTAGCTACTGTGATTTCAAAGGTTTTTGACAGCATGCTTAATATGCAATTAGATAAAAGTGTAACCATGCATGATAACCAGTTCGGATTCAGAGCTGGGTTGTCCACTGAGAGTGCAGTTTTGTGTGATAAGCATGCTGTCACTTACTATGCGAAGCGCGGGACGCCGATTTACGCCTGCTTCCTGGACCTGTCTAAGGCTTTTGATCTGGTTTCCTATGTTGTGTTATGGAGTAAATTAGAGCGGGCTGATTTGTCTACAGAACTCGTAAACATTTTTAAGTTTTGGTATGGAAACCAGATCAACACTGTGCGATGGACAGGGGCGTTTTCTAGTCCGTACGGGTTGGAGTGTGGGGTGAGGCAGGGGGGGTTGAGCTCACCAACGCTTTTCAACCTGTATGTAGATGGACTTATTGCCGAGCTCAGCAGTACCAGGGTTGGATGCTACGTGGACGGTATCAATGTCAATAATATCAGTTATGCTGACGACATGGTGCTGCTGAGTGCGTCAGTCTGTGGCCTGAGAGAATTGGTTACCTGTGTGAGGGGTACGCCAAAGTACATGGTTTGGCGTATAATTGTAAAAAGTCTGTGGACATGGTCTTTAAGGTTGAGGGTAAAAGCCCTGACAGAGTGCCTCCTGTACTACTGTAAGATACACCTTTACAGAGAGTCCACAGTTTTAAATACCTTGGTCATATATTGACCCCTGACCTTAAAGACGATGCCGACATTGAACGAGAGCGGAGGGCATTGTCGGTTAGAGCGAACATGTTGGCTCGCAGGTTTGCGCGATGCTCACTTCCAGTCAAAGTCACGCTCTTTCGAGCGTACTGTACTTCTTTTTACACGTGCAGCCTGTGGGCTAGATGTACGCAAAGATCGTACAATGCTCTCCGACTTCAGTTCAATAACGCGTTTAGGATGCAAATTCAAGGAATTAAAAAAAAACTTTTTAAAATAGCAATAAAAACGATCTTGTCCGAAAGTAATTCCATCCAATCTTCACTGGTATCACTCTATCGGTCGGCGGCTGTCGTTATAGTTATCCGTGTCAAGGGTGGTGTAAAGTATTATTTATTGCTAACCGGGCCTGGAGCTGTGAAATATATGTATACACTCTTTATACTATACCTATTCAATTTTGTATTATTTTAGGATGGGAAAGCGAAAGTAAAAACAATCAAGAGAAGAGACTTTAGAAAAAAAAAACAGGCTGAAAGACTAAGAAAGAAAATAATAAAAGATGATGAAGTACTAAGAAGAAAAGATACAAAAGATGCAGTATCGAATACAGACAAATAAACTTATTTTACACCTGCTATACCCGCCTGTGCATCCTGTTTTTAATAAAACTGTACAATATAAAAATTCCATTTTGGTGTGATGTTGCAATTTCGGTGTAAGATTTGCAATTTCGATGGGTTGGCAATATCGGTGGCCGTCATATTTTCAAAACAACTACAGTTATTTGTTTCCTACTAAAATATCTAGAATACTAATGTCTTTTAGAGTAAGACAAGTTTATTTTTACATCCGAAAACCTACAAATAAAAAATTACACCGAAATTAGCAAAAACTTGAGCCTGCGTGAAATGAATAACCTAGGCTTGTCAATATCTGCACTACGAAAGTAAACAAACATTGGGAGAACACAACAATCAATAGAAAAACCTTAATAGTACAAATTACAGAGGTCTAGGAATGGTTAACCTCCAGGCAATGACCATTCAGTTACCTGAGAGAACGTATGAATAAAATCTACGTTATATTAGCCAAAACGTAAGTAAAACTAGCTAACTTCAGGGTGTATGTTGACTAGCTAACTTCAGGGTGTCGGTTTTTCGTGACGGTGTGCGCGCGTATCGTAAAAATTTACTCTCATTATTTTTCCCTAACTTGTCAAAAGAAGTATAACTTTAAAAACGGAGTTATTCTTGTGTAATAATAACACTAGCAACAGGATCGCTGGTCTAATGGGTTTTGTGGTAGGAAATGTAACTACTGAACTTGGGGTACAAGATTCGATGCCTAGGTCGGGAAAGTTTGTTAGATTTTGTATGTGTAATGTCTTATAGGATTTTTGCGCAATTGATGGCAATAGGCATTTCACAGCTTATGCTTCCTTTTTATTTACACGCGTTTAATAGCTTCACCAGTAACTATGTAAAAAAATCTGAGAAGTTAAAATTCAATCCACTCTCCGGTTTTCGATTGAGCTGAAATTTTGCATACATGTTAAGTTTGCGTGGCAATGTATAGTTAGCTAAGTGACGTCATTCTAAATCCAATATGGCGAACTCCCAAAGATGGCGGACTATTTATTGTTTATGCATTCCCATGATATGGGTATCTAATGCAAGGGTTTGCTGCAAAGTATATGAAAAAGCGTGTTTTTTAACTATAATTATTTTTTCTGTAAATCCATTTGTATATCGCACACCTAATGTTGTGTTATCTTATCTTATCTTATCTTATCTTATCTTATAACTTTTGGAAATTCTTTTTTTTTTTTTTTTAAGTTTTACCATACATGTTGATCAGCTGATCGCGTCAGTTCCTATACAAAGTCCAATTTTTGTTTTGCGAATTTCAATATCTCGTAGAAAAAAAGTTGATCAGTTTCTTGGTCCGAGAGACCACACGGGAGGTCTTGCGTTTATTATGTTACACCTTGTATAACCTTTTGAACGCCATTGTCATATATACGTGACAAGCAAGCGTGTCTCCTGTACGCCCAACGACAGAAATATGTGACAAAATGGTAGTTGAAATTGTGGCTTGTGGAGGGCTCGCGCGCAGAGGCTTATCCTAAACAAGCCACATAATACAACGCAATCCTACAATTGGTACACACTATTGACCGGATAACCGGCCATTGTAACAGAGCCTTTGTCTCATTAGCGTGATCAATCATTTAAGCGGACGTGCGCGCGTGATTGATGCACATCGGCTGATCAGCCTAACCGGGCTGATCGCTGGGACATTCGATCAGATTCAGTGGTGAAAGTTTTGTGAATGTTCGAAACGGAAACTGGATTATTTATTAAATATTATAAAGCTTTATAAAATAAATTCATTTGTATTATGTTATGACTTATGGAAAACGGACTTAAGGAAGTCTGAAAGTGGCGCCGGTGACAGAGAAGTTGTGTGGTAATCGGTTGTCGTGGTATGGGCATGTGATGTGGAGGAATGAGGAAAATGTCGTGAGGAAAGTTTTGAGTATGGATGTGGATGGGTATAAGGTTAGAGGAAGACAAATAAACGAGGAATGGACTGTGTGAAGGATGATATGGCAAGAAAGGAGGTGTCTGATGAGATGACGAGTAATAGAGAAGTATGGAAGAACAGACAGACAAGACATGCTGCACCGACCCCAAATGAAATGGGATAAGGGCAAGAAAAGGATGATTTTATGTTGACTACTTAAATCTGCTAACCTATACGTGTCGGTTTTTGATGCGTGTTAACCATCAATTGCTCATAGCCTATTTAAGGAAATTTCGAAACGCCTAGTTGACGCTTCCCGTGGGCTGGCTTTTACCTTGGCCAGAGGCTAAGTATTGCCATACAACGTGGCAACGCCGCCAGTCTCTTGGACACATTACCAGCTGACAGCAATGGTTTTTCGATGCCCTTTTATAGATTGTTGTTAGTTTTTTTTTTTAGTTTAATAGTTTTTTAATTATTAATGTATCTAGTTAGTTTATCCTACCATCAATTAGATTATTTCGTGAGGGAAATCCAAACTCCGAGGCTGCTATTAAAAAATTACTGATGGAAAAACCCAATTACACTTTGCCCGACCCGGGAATCGAACCCAGAACGTCATGCCTAGAGGCTTCCGCTCGCGTCCACAACCAATAAGGCATCAATAATTATGTCAAGTAATTATGATACCGGCCATTGACCCCGTAATCAGCTGTAAAGATAACTGCCGCAAAACCCGTAGATAATTAGATTATCTAAAATTTTCCCCAAAATTTAGTTTTCCCTAAGTGTTGTTCGAGGTCTACTTCAGGGTTACCCATACGAACATTAGAGGTGTCAGATGTTTCGGAAACTTAATAAGTCTAGCGGGAGAAAGTTCAGTTATTTTGAGAATTAAGTGAGGGAAAGATAATTATGGTACTAATTAGGTTGTTTAAATAGATAATTAAGAATAAAAAATAGATGAAAAATTAGTTTAATTTAAAAAGACTTGACTGCCTCGTTCGTCGAGAGGTCACAAGTGTGACTGCTGAGCATGAGGTCCTGGGTTCGATTTCCAGGTCTACGAACTTACTTTTTAGCAATTACTTTCAACATGCAGCAATTACTTTTTTTTTTCGGATGGGAAAAAAATCATTTCATCAAATGACTTCCCTTCCGCTCTGGGCAGAGCGGAAGGGAGGGTCAGACTTGTACTGACTAAAACCCATCCATGTTCCTTCCTTGCCCTTTGTGTTCCAGGGCCGCGGTATCTCTTTCGAACAGTCCCGCAGCCCATGTGTCGACACCCTTACGCTATCCCATCTTCCAAGCACGGCAGGCTGCTGCAGGCACTGTAAACCTCAAACGGCGCAAACACAATAACTTAATTGGTAGTTATGTGTTTGTACTATAAGGTACACCTCTGCGAAACTCTTCAGGGATTACAGGCGTGATGTTATGTTGTTATACAGGGTGTAAACAGACTCTTCACGAATCCGTCAACCAAGCATTATGTACATAAAACTAAGTAACTTTACGCAAAAATTTGTGCAGGGAAACGACTTTTTTTTTTGGGCTGAAAAATCACGTTTTACAGTAGGACTCAATGTAACGCACTCAAAACATTGTGCTGATAGATAAATTTAATAGTAAGTGGTACTGGAGGGGTTTAAAGTAAAAATCTTACAATAAAAAAGAGGTTGGAACTTTGACCCCCAATATCTCCGTAACTAAAAGGTTCCCGGTATGGTCTAGAACAAAAAAATGATCGCAATGACGAGGAGAAAAAGTGCCTTTCAGCTTCGTTAAGAGACTGTTTACACCCTTTATTGATTTAAAAAGTATCAAATATCTAATCACCCCAAAAAAGAAGCGTTGGGGTGATTAGAAATTCGATACCCCTGCCAAACTAACCCTTTACTGCCGCCATTAGTAAGAAGATCAAAATGCAAATAGTTCAGCAAACAAGTATCCATCGATAGATGATCTCCAAGAGGGCCATAACTAGGGTTAAGTGGGCGTTTCCTACAATTTGCAAGTGATGCGGCTTGCCCTTAAAATTAATTAAGTCAGTGAACTGGGGGTTAAAACCCTTCCCATGTACTGTGATTTCTGTGGGCCCCTAGGGACGAAGAGGCTTTAAAACTAGCGGAGATTGTTAAATTATAATGTTACGTGCACTGCGGCTGAAGAAATGAAAAGAAAAAGTTCATATGCGGTGACTTCTTGCTTAGCTTAGTGGTGTATATTCCTTTTTTTTGGATAATTTTGCTCTATAATTAACTAAATTTTGCCCGCGGCCTCGCTTGCATTAATTTAGTATTTGACAATTAATTCGGGGTGTACTGCTCGTAAGAACCAGGATTTCGATATGTGGGACAAAACTCAGTGGGCCGAACGAAGAATCATGATTCAATTATATTGATTAATCAATATAATTCAATCATGATTCGAAAGACACGTGGCGCCATCTATTATCATAAGAAAAAAACTGGCCAAGTGCGAGTCGGACTCGCGCACGAATGGTTCCGTACCATAAACCGAAAAGAACAAGTTTCTTCTATGGGAGCCCCCTTTAATTATCAAATAATTTATATTTTTATTATTTATTTGTTTGTATCTATAAAGTATTATTCAAATATCGCTTGTGCAGTGCCCACGCAACGCGATGAGTCCGAATGAAAATGTGTAAGTTTCGAAGTAATTTATAACAAATGTAAAGTGTACTGGGACGTTCAAATTAGCTTCGATCAAAACCAACGCAGTTACTTGTGATTTTAACTCTGTCCGCTTTAATTTATATTGGACTTGCGGGGTTCTACACCGTTGAAGGGACTTCGTTAAATGCACTTTTAACATGGATTCAGTACGAGGATTACCCCTGGAGCTGAAGTCAATCTATAGAATCAGTCTAAATCCATAAACGCCTGTAATTCTCGTAGGGTTAGGCAGAGGTGTACCTAATAGTACACCCACATTTCGCCAGTTATGTTTAAGTCCGATGTAATAGGGGGCGAGCCTATTGCTTTCAATCGGGCACAAATCCAGACTCCGTGGCTGCTACTGAGGAATTCCTGATAGAAAAGCCCAATAGTAGTTTGTCCAACCTGGGAATCTCACCCAGGACCTCATACTCGGCAGTCGCGCTTGCGAACACTCGACCAACGAGGCAAATCCATGGAAAAAAAAATGTGATTGCTTCATGATCTCCCTTCCAAAGCTCATAGATATTTGAAGCTTAAAATGGCTCAGTCGCAAAATGACCACTTCTCAAAATGACTACAGGTAGCAAAATGTCCCTTTCTCAAAATATTCCTTTCTATAAGTGTTCTCTTGTTTATTTTTTGTTGTGTTTTATGCTACCCGCCCACGTCAGACTTTTTGTAGGACAGATAATCGCGCCGATTTTCCTCCGGTTCTTAGGACCGATTTTGTGGTCGACTCAACGCCTACGTCCGTCACTTTGTCTGTGGCTATCGAGGGAGCAGCACGTCATGGACAGAGAATCTCATAAATATACGCTACATTTTCGAACGTTCCATTTTTCACAGATAATCGGATCAGTCGAGGTGCGCCGATTTTATTTCTGACCAACTTTTTGTAGGACGTGTGCGTTGCACTATTGCTATAAGTGTGTTCTATTTTTCTCCAACAAAAAATCGGTCACCGATTATCGGACGTGGGCGGGCAGCCTTATTTTAAAAAATAGGTCATGTTACTTTGACACTCGGACCACAGATTATATAATTATAACAACTGTAAAGTAGGATGAGACGTTCTTTACTCTGTTCAATAACAGCGTAATTAGTTGTGACAGATATTTGAATTTTATTCTTTGTCTAAAGGCTATGCAGATATTTTGAAGAGAGGCATTTCTTCGCCATTTTTTCTTCCTCAAAACGTGTGGTGACGACGTTTGATCCTAAGTCCTTAAAATTTCACTCAGATCATCACAGCTGTTAATTCGATAAAATGTAATATAATGAGTCTATAGCTGTCATTTCCAGTGCTGACACAGGTCTCCTCACTATGAGTTACAATTACAAATTAAAAACAAAACGACAGACGCTCGATGTGGATTATTTAAAGCTCACAAAGACGTTTCAAAAGATGGATGACTGGCATTAATTGTAAGATTCCTTAGCCACCGACAGACATGCACTGATTAGATCCTCCGTGCTGTAATCCTGGAAGATTGATGGCTCATCCATCCAACTTCTTTATTGATCGAGTTACACGGTCGAGTGATGACGTCACTTAAAGATGGCGGATTTTTAAAATGGCTGTTGTGGAACTCTTATAGCATTTCGTGAGGTGGATTTGAATGTTGTAGTTTTTAGCATTTGAAGAAAGTGTGTGATGATGTGTGTGTGTGTGTGTTGAGTCTGTCTGCGTTCTCGTTGGTCAAGTGCTGGTTTGTGCTCAGTGTCAGGCGCTCAATGATTGATTCTGACAGTGGCAATCTTTAAGAAACTGTTCAGAGTCTGAATTCGTGGTTAATGGTTAATCATCGATTGCAAGAGTAACAACATATTTTGATAAATATGGGTACACTATGTATACCTCTGCTCTTCAGGAATATAGGCACTGAATAACATCTTGACTCAGAAAAGAACAATGAAGTTTAAAATAAAATAAACCAGTTTAATAAACCTTTTAGCTCAGTGATCGCTCAGACTTTTAAAAAAAGGTAAAAAGTGCAACGGTTTAAGTCTTATAAACGTCAGTGTTTTTTATTTTATTTCACGGATCGCTTAAGACAGACTTCGCGTTGCATTTTTATTCGATAGATTTAGGTCAGAATAAATTTGAATCTTTCTTCAGTAGTAAAGTGTGGCCCATTATTTCATTTTGGATAACAAGTCGTCCCGCGCTAAAGGAACGCCATTTTGAATTTTGCCATCTTGAATTTGAAAGTTTTAAGTGTCAACAAGATTCGTGGAAAATGGTCTTCGATTGCAAGTTTTAACATCTTATTTTATTCGCGTAATTTCATTGTGTGAACTATCTGATTATTGGTTGATTAAGGTTTTGTTACCGGGATAAAAAATTTAACATGTTCTAAACGAAATCACAGTCTATCCCTGTACCAAAATTTCATCCAAATCCTGCTATGCTTTTAAGTGTGAACAGGAAACAAACAAAACACAGACTGACAGAATTTCTTTTACATTTATAATTAATATTATAAAAAAAAAAGACCTACTAATATGATAAAGAAAGAAAGACCTACTAATGTAGGTCTTTCTTTCTTTATCATGTGGTTAGTGTCTAACCTGGTGTCAGAGTTTTTATGCCGCCCATGGGTCTCTGACTTGGCTTTACATGTCGTCAATATCTGTCAGGCATGGTTTGGTTTCCTCACGATGTTTTCCTTCACCGAAACAAGTGATAAATCTACGATACGCACGAATGAATACGAAAAATCAGTAGGTATATAGAATAGATTGACAAAATATCGCATTACTTTTCGATTACATAGCTACATAACAATTTCAATAAACGTTAAAGTAATTGGTACCCATAGCAACCGCTCCCCACCTTCAAATAACACTTCCATCAAGAATGACACTCGCTTTTCTCGACGAAGAAAAATGACTTGAAATTTTTCCCGCATCTACCCACGTTGCCTTGTAATTGGGCCCCCGCGACCGCTTACGTAAGCCAGAGAGTGGCTTCGGGCAATGAGATACAGCCCTTAAATATTAATGTAACTTTGTTTACTGAATTATAGATTTGCGTATGTATTTGTGGAGGAGGATCAAGGTTGAATATAAAGTGGATTGTGGTTTTGGTAGCTGTAGAAGGTTATGGAGAAAACTGTAGGATTGTATTTGTTTGTTAAATTATACAGCGTATATTCAGGAAAGTATGGCATAAAAGTTACAATACATTTGGGCCGAATTTGTTGCAAATTTTGCATGGGACTTCATTCTGATTTACTATGAAGAAAAAATCTAGCGGAAATAATGTGACCTCCATTTCTTAGTGACTCCGTGAAGCAAAATGGCCAATTTACTCATTAGATCAGATGATAATGTTGTAAAAAGACAATGGCCATTTTCATCACCATAATTAAGTTAACTAGACAAAACAAATAAGTCTAATACCTCAATCAAAACAGACGCATCACTCCGCCTCCCCAATTTCCACCAGCGATATAAAACCGTTGTTATCTGCCCGAAATATTGCGTGTCCTGTGACAAATGTGTAGACAAATGGCGGCCTATAACCGTCTCGACGGCTATAAACATCCCTACGGCTATATCCGCGGCTATGTCACCGTTTACCCGGCTACCTCACCGCTTACCCGGCTATATATCTACCCGCAGTCTCCTCTTCGTAGAACTCCATCTTCTGTGAAGGTTTTGCATCCAATCAATCGTGATTTCTTGTCTATACGGAAAACAAAGGCTTATTTTATTAGAATTCGGAAGTTGTGTATTTTGCTAGGATTTAACTAATTTGTATTCCATTGGAAGACTTGGCTTCTAAAGTTATTGTAATACGGGACCGTGTATAGACAACATTTGAAACTAACATAAATAATTACTTACTTGCAATAACTAGGTGTAAACCGAAGTCGGTTTACACCTAGTAATTGCAAGTAAGTTTCACGAAGCCAAGCTCAACGTCAACCAAGCCTAATTATTGCTGGGGATCGACTTTTTTTTTTTTGGGTGAAAAATCACGTTTTACGGTAGGACTCAATATAACACATTCAAAATATTGTGCTGAAGGATGAATTGAAAAGTATGAGGGTCGTGAAGGTGTCTTAAGCAAAAAAAATGGGTACATTAAAAACATGTATCTAAAAAAAACTTGTAAAAAGTTGGAACTTTGACCCCCAATATCTCCGTAACGAGAAGGTTCCCAGGTATGGTTTAGAGCAAAAAAATGATCGATAAGAGTCTTTTAAACCCTTTATAGACCATACAAATCATTCAATCAGTCATTTTTATGAAGGTTTAGATATCATTAAATCAATTACCATTCTTCCATAGCTTTTGCGTAACTGTAAGTCGGTTTTAGGAAAGCCACATTTTAAGCTAGGTATTTTTTACAAGCTTTAAAACGATCTTTAGTTGGAACTTACATGCTCGTATCAACCACACAACCGTCAAAATCGACCCACCTAGTCTCCAAGTAAGGCGCGAGGAAACAGCCTCTCAAGGGAATAAAAGCACCAACATCCAACTAACAAACTACTAACAAACTAACGTGGAACACGGAAATAATGACAAGGAATTAAACGCACGCGTGTAATCCTTATGGGTCTTGTCCTAACTTAAGCGATTGCCACGGGATATGCGACCGTCGCGTTCAATTAAATCGGTGAAGCCGATCGCGTCGTCGAGTCGGTAGAGAGCATAAGCATAATTAGTCTTTAAAGTTCGCACTATTGTGACACAAGCGTCTTCTTGGCGACACGTAAGCCTAGTGCTGTTTGCTTAAGCCTTGGATAGTTTAAGTGACTCAATAAGCACCAACGCTCGTAGTTTTTATTTGCTGCCGAGCTTCTCATTTTTTGAAGAAGCTTCTGGAAACCTAACCTCACGCTGATGTTTGAGTTAATAAGAATTCCCAGCAGTGGGACACGAAGTAGGCTAGTAAAAAAAAAGACACGACGGTTACCTTCGTCGTATTGGACAGAAGAACTTTACCGACAGAGGAATTCCGATTTTCCGAACATACAAGTGACAAATGATGTTGACGACTGCTTACATTAGGACACGGGGTATTAGAACGCGGCCACACAATCATCATTAGGGAGGAGCAAGGAGGTTGGTATCTGAACCACACTCAAACTGATCGCTTCTTGTTACGCGACTTGGTTTCGGTTGCTCCTGGTTGGGAACTAAGTTTTTGGTGTAGTTTTGGTCGTTAGATACCGTGGATGGTAAATGTCAGAGCACACATAGTAGTATAGTCAACGCGTAAGTTAATTTTTTTTTAATCGAGGTCCAAATTCGCGTTTTTTAAGACCTTTGCATTTGAGGGTCAAAATGGAAATAATCCCTCCGTCCATATCTTGGGACACTAGCACTACACTGCATGCTTATCGTTTTTTTCATATTCTGCAGTTTTACACATTCTATTCTTAATTAATTAATTTGATAGTTATAGTTGATTGCGAGAGACACAGAACTGGTCGACGTTGTGACACTTGGGGGAGCCCTTTGTAAATCAGTGGACGTCTTTTGGCTAAAATTATGACAATGATGTCTTTTATCTAGCTTATGGCGGTCATACGTCCTGGTACACCGGTTTGGAACGTTGAGTCCCGGGCCAGAATCGTGAAATGTCGCTCTCGTTCCGCTCATGTTAATGTTCAAGACGCTGCTTTCTGCTTCGATAAATGCCTTAACCGTTTTTACCGTAATTAAATGCGTGGTTGTTCCGCTACCAATCGATCCCCAGGCTGGCACAGTTCATCCCCCTTTCCCCAAAATACAAATCCCGGCCACTGCTTAGAATATAATAAAGTTGAATTGTGTTTGCGCCAAAAAAAATGGCGATTAAAAATCACTTTTCTAAACTTCTTGACGCAGAAACCTTCAAAAAGTATATCTTTCTTATATTATCTTCCTTGGTTTATCCTACTTTTACTATTATGCAAAGGTCTCGGTCGGCATTTCAAAATTTATGGCAGTCCTAAGATGACCTGTGTTCCAATTACAAAAATACGTTAAAAAAAATAAAAATCGCCACTAAAGAGTATTAAATCCATTGCAGCGATCTATTAATTCAGTTCTGGGTGTGTCTACAGCTCTAAATGCATTACTGATCTACTTTTCTTTTACAAAAAGTAGCGCGTTGGCCTGATTCCGAAGCTTTTCTTAATAGACTGTTGATTTAACTCGAATTATTGAAAAGCTTGCTGCGATTATCGCATAAAATTTCCTTAAATGCATTTGGTAAGAAAGTCTATTATTCATCATTTTATGTTTTTCAGTTCTCTTTGGCGTTTCTTTGTTTTAAAAAAACTTAACTATGGTACCTATATTCTTTGAGAATATTCCTTTAGCAGTTGTTCTACAAACACAAACATATTTTGGATTACAATACATTTCACGTTTTACAAAAAAAAAAATATTGTGGAAATGACTGCAATTTCTCCTTTATCACCTATTTTGTTGTAAAAGATTGAAAACCCAAATTGCATTCAGAAATCAAATCAAGGAATATATTTGTTAATTACCGTCCAGTGCACTAAAATAAAAAAGAGGAATTCTGAAAAAAGTATTCATTACTCATCAAAGGGAGAACTAATATTGGAGTCCAGTCTGTAGTTTTGTAAACAACAACGCCGAAAGCTTTGTAATTAAAAAATAAAAGTGGCCTTTTTTAACGTAGTGCAGTGCTGCATGGTTCAGAGCTGTCAAAACACGTTTCCCTTATAGATTTTGTATGGCAATGGCGACCTGTGATGGCACTAATTTGCCAACTCAACCACTTAACTATTTATTGATTTCAAAGCCATTACAGCTAATTTTACAGTTAATTGAAAATAAGTCCGAATTTCAGGCCCAAGATAAAAGGTTTTTACAGACGTTTTGGTGTCAACAACCGGAGGAGCTCGTGGCTAAATAATAACAGTCACTCGGGTCGATCTTCTATGTTAAGCCGCCCTTGCCTAGGTTGGTCCGTGGATGGGTGACCACACATTATTTATCGAATCTCCTCCGTGCCTCAGAAAGCACGTTAAGCCGTTGGTCCCGGCTGTCATTTGTAGATCTTTGACACTCGTTACAGGTAGGTAGTCAGTGGCCTGAAAGTCTGACCACCAGTCTTACCAAGAGGTATCGTAATACCGAGTACTAAAGCGGGTTGCGGAGGTCAGATAGGCAGTCGCTCCATCTAAAATACTAGTATTCAACTGCATCCGGTTAGACTGGAAGCCGACCCCAACATAGTTGGAAAAAGGCTCATGATGGTGTCACCAACCCATAAAAGTTTATTTCCTTTTTCGCAGTATTCACTTCTCATTTCAAAAAGTTGTAAGTTGGCGCCAATGTTTTTTTTTTTTTAATTTCATCAGCAGAGGCATGCTTGTGACAGTTTTGACAACCAAACTTTTTGTTAACGGAGGTTACACTGTAGGGCGTGTAGGGGTCATTAAAAACGTAGCGGAACACGATGAAAACATGCACGGAATAAATTACGACAATTAAGTAATAAAAGTTATAGGCCGAATTAGTTTAATGAAATGTCGTGAAATTTTACGGACATGTTTTGGTGGGGAGTTTATTAGGTGTCAGTTTTCCTAATAAAATGCAAGTATGCAGGTGACAAGGCCACGATAGGGTGTAACCAAGGAGCTCTACTTTAGTCATCACAAGCTGATGCCCGCGGCTTCGCCCGCGTGGATGTCGGTTATCGGAATTCCACCATACATCATTTTGTTATATCTCAAAGGCAGCGTTTTTGTTGAAAGCTCCCAGACGGCTTATTTTTTTCCGACACCTCCTACAAATATAATTATATTTTAGCCAGTCAATACAAAAACTTGACAAATTATGTACCTACTAAAACCTTCCTCGAAAACCACACTATCCATTGGTGAAAACAACAAGAAAATCGGTACAATAGTTTTTGAGTTTAACGCGAACAGACAGACTGATAGACGCGGCGGAGGACTTTGTTTAACAATATTTATGTAGTGAAGACTTAGTAATTACCGGATCAGAATTGCATATAATGGGTGTTTTTTGAGGATAATGCATGCATTGCATGTTACCTTTAATTTTAACTGTAGGTGTCTAATTGGAAAACAGCAAAAATATAGGTCTGTTGTATTATTTTTTGCACACAAATATCAGATAAAACTGTGAAAAGACAGTACCTAGTTCCATGTGTGTTATTCATTTCATAATGTTGGCAATAACTACGTTTATGGGGCTGGCTACATAGCGTTTATTTTCTGGTGTTGCAGTACTAAGAGTAAAAAAAAACATGTGTGCAATTCACACGTGGTAGAAGTGAAACTTTCAAAAATTTTCTCCCACGTTAAATCTTATGAATTTATGTGTCTGTCTCTTTTTACTGTCGCTTTTTCGTTTCATCGACTTTCAAAGTTTTCACTTCAAAAATATAACATAATTATGTTACATTACCCAGCTTTGTGAAAGAAAGTCGGTAGTAGTTTCTAGTGCGAATACTTTTTTAAACTAAATTGCTCAACAGGGTCTAGAATTATGTACTGAACTCATGATAAAGTTATCATGTCTTTATAAAAAAAATCTTTATTTATACAAAAGCATTTAACATTGCTTGAATACTAGTTGGCATGAATTTCAGTTGATTAAAGGTCATACAGATAGAGTTAACCCTGACTCCCAAACTGACATGAACTGATCTAAGGAGACAGTGTGACATTATACTCTTAAACAATATTAATTTTAGTAGTAGTATTATAATGTAAAGAATCTATGAAAATTTCAAAACTGTATCATGAAAAATCACAAAGTTATAAGCTTGTTTTGTTACCTGGTTGTCCGTACAAAAACATGCTCAACCACCACGTGGGGCCGCGCACCGGTCCGCCCACACCTCAAGCGTCGTCTTGCGCTCATTGATCGCGTGCGAACTTATAACCTTTTTAAATATTTTTGGGACAAAATCAAACTAGGTTTAAAAATTATTGGAATCGAATCCGTTACTTATTCAGGTTCCACATAAACTAAAAATAATGTTGTTTATCCCTCACTTTATATATTCTTTAAACCTCTATGATTGGAAAAAACAATAAACATAATATCTGCAACCTAACAGTTAGGTTTAGTTATGTTTGTTAATGAAAAGTGCACCCATTGCAAAATACTTGTACCCCCCACGGTGAAACCTTCAAAAACAGGAAAAGATAAATACTGAGATAATAAAATATATTGCAGAAGTTACTGAAGGTCTAAGGAAGCGGACCGGAATGTTTTACAGTTCGCAACTTGTTAGGAGCAGAAATTCGCTTTGATTTATTTGTATCGTGTGGTTCTCGCTGTTTATGTTATGTAATTCATGATTAGACATCGAATTATATGTACTATTGAAATGCTAAAATATGCATAAAAAACCGGCCAAGTGCGAGTTGGACTCGCGCACCGAGGGCTCCGTATGAACTTGTAGGTTAGGAGTTTGCAGTTTTGCCAGGCTGTTGGTCCTTCAACATAACTAGTGCAATATACATAGATGTACTACTACTCCGTGCATCTCTGCCATCTCCTTCAGACATTAAAGGCGTAATGTATTATGGTCAGACTTTCAAGCTAACAACCTATCACCGAAAATTATTGTCTACAAAGAGCTTTCGACTACATGTAAGGTTAAAATATATTTTCCTGTTTTTTCACACCAAATCACACTTCACGGAATAAATCCTTACCTAGTTTCTGATGATAAAGTTCTTAGAATTTTACATCACATTTTAATTCCAAATAATGTTTGTAAACATTTAAAGTGTGACCTATTGCACATAGCATGATAAGACATCTTTTATTGTTTATAAAATAATATCTTTACGTATAATAAAATCTTTGCTTTTGTATATGTTTGTGTGATCGTATGGTTTTTCTAGAGTCATCATCATTTGCATGTCTTATGCTGGGGTATACAAGATAATCGGTAAATGGGTGCAGGCCTTGAAATGGGTGATACTAGACCTTATTCACAACAATTTTGATCCAAACTGGGTGGTTTTTGAGGCAGGTTTTCGAGGCAGGTTTCTCAAAAATAAATGTCGTTCAAATCACAGGACCGACTTCTTTGTTTCATTAGCTTTCAAAAATGATGCAACAACCCTCTTTTTTAGTAAGTGAATACCAGAAAACAACGGTTGTTCCTGAGAAAGTAGTATTTTAATAAAACTGGATAGTACAGTTTTTTGGATGCACGTCGTCCTTGTTGCAGGTTTTCTTGTTATCACTATGTGATGTCCACTTCCAGTCGTACAGGATGCAGCCGAAATACCAATATTTTACGTGGAGTGACTGCCTATCTCAACCAGAACCCAGTTAGTACTGGGTAATACGACACACCTTGTCTGTGACGTGTTTTGGGCCAGTCTGACAACCTGTAACCGCCCCTGTTATATGAGTCTTAAATATGACTGGTGAAATGTAGGTGTACTATTACGTTCACCTCAAAGATATCTTGATGTTTTATTTAGCTGTAAAGACCGGGCGAAGCAGGGGCGAGCCGCTAGTACTATTGTGTATAATACAGGGTGTAAACGGACTTTTCTCGAAGCCGTTAATCAAGCATTCTGTACATCATACTAAGTAAAAAAATATTGCTGGGAAGCGATTTATGTTTTTGGGGTGAAAAATCACGTTTTACGGCCTATCGTATCAGCATATAGTTAAGACTCAATGACACTCTGAAGTCTGACTCAGTGAAGGTGTCTTATGTAAAAAAAAAATATTGAAAACATGTAGGAAAAAGTTGGAAGTTGACCCCCAATATTTCCGTAACTAGAAGGTTCCCAGGTACGGTCTAGAACAAAAAAAATATCGCAATGACGGGGAGAACAAGTGCCTTTCGACTTAGTTAAGAGTCTTTTTACACCCCTTATAGTACCATCGTGATCTTTTCTGAGAACATTGCATTGGGGTCAGACGCACACATTCTGTAGATAACATACTGTATATAAAGTAATGTTTTAAAACTTTTGGACATACTTCGGAATTATCGCTGCATTAGTTAATCCTCGTTTATTTTACAACATGGCTTTCAAGGTAAGTGTTTAATTTAAGCTCAATATTATAGTGCCCTGAGCCATTACTATTAGTGGGTTTGACAAGTTGCAATGTCGTTTAAGGCGATTCGTATTTCTACGACGACTTCCAACGAGATTGACACTAGCTTTTCCATAGTTTATATTTCAAACTTCCTCTTCTATGCCCATGTCTTACTCTATCCACTCTTGTCACACCACACACATCCACTTCAACATTCTCAACTCCGTTACATGTAATATTTTTTCATCAATCTTCATCACAGCCCAGCATTCCGATCCACACAGTAAGACAGGTCTAATCACGGACTTGTATATTTTCGCCTTTAACTTGTGGGGTATACGTAGGTCGCAAGTTGTTCCAATGACCTGTCGCCATTTCAACTAGGAATGGTTGAATGCAGGCAGCTGGGAGGTTGAGGTGGATGGTTGCAGGAGAGTTGATCCCGATCTACTTCGCCACCCCCATATCAGTTCCATACATTTTATACTTTTCGTAAAATGTATGAATATCAATTTGTCTAGGCCCAAGTGCTTGGCAAAACGGTACCTTATTTCAGAGACTGTGGTGCGCTTTTATGCTATCAGGTTTAATCCGAGATGTCTAATGCAGTTTCTTTATATTTATTTCAGATTGTGTGCTTAGTTCTGGCGTTAGCTGTGGCCAGCTACGGTGAGTTACACCTTATAATTTACTGAATGAATGTTTAATTTTTGCTCATTGTGTCAAGGTATTAAATTGCATTTTGAAGTAAGTGCTAACGGACTTAAATGTATGGTTCTTAGTATAGATTGCACCAAGACTGCCTAGTATGTATAGGAGTACCTCAAACGTTGAGTCAAACAATAAAGCACCCTCAATTTTAGCTCTGGCATAAAAAGTAACCTGTGTGTCAATCCAGGTCATAAACTATCTGTTTGCCAAATTTCATCCAAATCCGTTCAGTAGTTTTTTCGTCAAAGAGTAACAAAAATCCATCCATTTACATTAACAATATTTGTGTATTGTTAATGCAAATGGATGGATTTGCTTTTGCATTTATAATATTACATATATGTAAATAGAAATAGGAAGTAAGATAAATATATTATAAATGCGTAAGTTTGTGATGATGGATGGATGGATGAATGGATGATGATGACTTTTTATCCCGGTATCAACCTTCATGCAGGTGAAGCTACGGGTATAAGCTAGTGGGAATAAAAATGTGTTTTTTTTGTAACCTAGCCCTACTGCCTATTTGGAACACTGTTACTGATGTGGCAACTAATAATATACCACAGTAAAAATACAGGGTCTAAACAGACTCTTCACGAAGCCGTCAACCAAGCATTATGTACATCAAACTAAGTAACTTTACGCAAAAACACTGGGAAACGACTTTTTGAAGTGAAAAATTCTTTAGCATCGTTGTGATTTGAAAGTCGATGAAACGAAAAAGCGACGGTAAAAAGAGACACATAAGATTTAACGTGGGAGAAAATGAGATAGGAAGCATTATACAGTGTTTATCTTGAAGCCAACAATTTTGAAGGTTTCACTTCTACCACGTGTGAATTGCACACATGTTTTTTTTTTGGGATGACAAATCACGTTTTTCAGTAGAACTGAATGTAACGCATTTGAAACATTGTGCTGATGGATGTATGTAACGAGAATAACTATGTAAAAGGACTGTTCATAGCTTCACCACGTTTGACTACTCAGTTATGGAAAGCGCATAGATTTTGTTTCCTCTACATACTTCACAAGAGAGCAGCGGTGGCCCAGTGGTGGCGGCCCCGACGAGTAATTAGTCGTGGCTTCGATCCCAGGCAGGCGCATTACTTTGTGTAATTTATTTCATTACCACTACTCTCAAAAACGGTAAAGGGAAACATCGTGAGGAAACCGGCATGTCCTAGAACCAAAAATTCGAAGACATGTGACATCAACCAACCCGCACTGGGTCCGCGTGGTGGATTATAGCCTATTCCCTCTCATGGAGAGGAGGCCTGTGTTCCTGTAGTCAGAGCATAATAGGCTGATTATGCTATACTTCACAAAATGTTTCTTCAAAATTTCATGTTTCACGAGAGTCCCTGGGTCACATTTTTTTGGTAAATGGAATAAAACATAAATTATTAATAACAAACAGAAATCAAAACCGGCAATAGTCGAGATGACTTCATATATTTTCGATAACCCAAATATTGACAACAAGAGGTCAAGTAGTTTTGGTACGGGATTTCATTTTATTTCTTGTTGCTAACCTCCAATATTTTGTCTACAGGCTTCCCTCAACATGGCGGTGGTGGTGGCCATGGCAGCGGTAGCCAGGGTGGTGAAAGTGGCAACCAGGGTGGCTACGGTGGCCACCAGGGTGGCTACGGTGGTAATCAAGGTGGTGGAGGTCAGGGTGGACAGGGTGGCTACGGTGGTAATCAAGGTGGTGGCGGTCAGGGCGGACAGGGTGGCTACCCTAGCGGACAGAATGCCTACCCCAGCGGACAGAATTCCTACCCCAGCGGACAGAATTCCTACCCCAGCGGACAGAATACCTACCCCAGCGGGCAAGGAGGTCAAGGTTCCCAAGGGTTCCCCCAACACGGATCCAACATCCCTCAAGGTGGTGGAGGATCTAGCAATCAGGGAGGATACCGTGAACACGGATACTAAATAACACATTACATAACATTATAAAAACTGTGATGTTATGTAATGTATGTTTTAATATTGTGTAAATTATAAGATTAATTTGTTTATTTGTTGTTATCTTTTATTTACGGAAAATATCACGTGATTTTTAAAGGTTATCTTGTGAGTGAGAGTTCAACTTGATATTTGTAGAGGTGAGGAAGTCATTGTTTTTTGTTCTGTGATGTTTTGGCAACATTTTTGTATTAGGTAGGACTTTTAAATACATCATCTTCATCTGCCTAGCCTTTTCCCAACTATGTTGGGGTAAGCTTCCAGTCTTACCGAATGCAGCTGAATATTACTCATTTTACAAGGACTGGCTGCCTATCTTACCTCCACAACTCAGTTAGTGACTGGGTAACACGATACCCTTTGGTAAGATTGAACTGTTGTCGGACTTTTGGGACTCTGACTTCTTGTAACGACTGTCAAAGGTCTACAGTAAATGACAGCTGGGACCAACGGCTTAACGGGCTTTCCGAGGTACTGAGCAAACTCCGTACGTAATGGATGGTCACTCATGAGCTGCGGGACTGTTCGAAAGCGCGGCCCTGGAACACAAAGGGCAAGGAAGGAACATGGATGGGTTTTAGTCAGTACAAGTCTGACACTCCCGCTCCGCCCAGCACGGGAGGGGTCATTTAATGATTTCCCATCCTAAAAAACAATTAAAAAAATGGTCACTCATCCACAGACCAACCTAGGCAAGCGCGGCTTAACCTGGAGATTGATCCAAGCGGCTTTTATTATTTTGCCACGAGCCCCTCGAACTTTTAAAGACATCTGAGTGGGTGAAAATTTGAAGCTTGTGACATTTACCAACGCGCAGTGGGCCTCTTAGGTGGTTTTCGGTAAACTGCCTCTTACAGAGAAAAGGTCTGTCCCAGCAGTGGGAACATTGTACCCTGATTATGCTGTACCTAAACTTATATTGTCATTTACGGGATATCTTCTGTGATAGTTATTTATTTTGAGCTCCCGATGTAAGTTTAGTTGTATGATGAATACTAGGGCGTGCAAAACCGGAAGGTAATCAAAACCGTTGTAGAATTCCTTTTTTAAGGGGCCCGAAACCGGAAACCGGTGTTAGCCCCGGTTTCGGCAACCTTTTTATATTTTTTAAATAGTAGAATCTTAACAAGAAAACAATACTCTTAGATACAAACAAAATATACAAATAAAACAAATTGTATGATATACCTCTTTTTAATCAACCATTTATGCCTACCAATACCAAGTAGACCACATTAATAGTTTGGATAACATGAACTTAAAATAATATCAAGATAACAGATCAAATCAACCACAAGTAAGTTTGTGGTACTTTTAGTAGGTACTTAACAATTCTGTTATCAAGAATAATATATGGCACTGACTTAAAGAGGCAGTTGTAAATAGCTGTTTTGGTAAGTTAAAAATTATAAATGGCACGTTTAATAATTAGTTCAGCAGTTAAAACTAAGCAGTAAAGTGAGTAATAAAAAATAATGTAATGGATCAGTGAATATACAGGGTGTAGACAGACTCTTCACGAAGCCGTCAACCAAGCATTATGAACAGCAAACTAAGTAACTTTACGCAAAAATTAGTGCTGGGAAACGACTTTTTTTTTTGGCTGCAAAATCACGTTTTACAGTAGGACTCAATGTAACGCGCTCAAAACATTGTGCTGATGGATGGATTGAATAGTTAGGGGGTTCTGGAGGTATTTAAAGTAAAAATCTTACATTAAAAACAGCCTTTATAATTGAGCAGGAAAATAATTCAATGAGCGGTAAAAATTATTGAACGAGCGGTTGTGTGGGCAGTAATAAATCAGAATTTGTCGGTAAGAAATCTCATTCTAAGCAGTCCTATAAACAATGAGGTGGTAAAATGTATTCCTCGTATATTAAGCATGCAACGACTTTAGCTACGACGACTCCATGACTCGCGCTCCCTGCGCTCGCAATAATAAAAACAAACCCACTTTCTGTCACAAATGTCGTTGTCGCTCCGCCGGCTTTCGGCCTACGCTCCTCACGCCAGCTAGCAAGACTTTTAGGATAATTTTTGGGTTAATTGCTGATTACCCATGCGTTGCGGTAAGCATCCCCTATGCGGAGGCAGAAATATAACAACTAAATCAAATTAGATAGAAAAAATATCAGCGTTTAATGTCCAATACATCTAATATATAACGAAATGCATACTCATAATAAAAATAATAATCTAACTGCCCATTCCATCATTTTTACTGCTCATTCCATCATTTTTACCGCTCATTCAGTTATTGGACTGCACAATTATTTTTATAATTGACATTGTATGATAAAATAACCGACTAATTGTTTTTTTATTACTGTCCATGTTTTACTGTCGCAATGATTAATCAACCGCCATTAAATAGCTGCTCAGTATGTTTTTCAACTGATCATAATAAAATTAGTTCCCATAATATATTCGCAGTGGCTGAGCGATTGACTGCTGCGCTGTGTGTCGCGGGTTCGATCGGGAACAAATATTTGTATGGCCTACAGATATGTAGTTGTTCCGGAACTGACTGTTTGTGTATGTGCGTTTAAATGTTGGTGAACGCACCCAGGATTCAGGAGAAATTCCTAGTGAGAGGCGACGTTTAAAAAGAGATGAAATCAACTATGTACCGTATATTAATTTAAAAAAACAATAACATTTTTTTTTTCCAAGATACCGCTGTTTTTGCTAATGTGTAAATGATTAGAAGTGTAAGGTTCTGTGTATTAGTTTTGTATGGTGTCGGACGTAAAGAATAGCACCATCCCATATCTTCTCGTGGATGTCGTGACAGGCGACTAAAGGACTTACCAGAGAATGGGCAGCAGCGTTCTCTGTGCTTTTGTAACAACCGAACTGCGATCGCCAACCCGCCTGCCAAGCGTGGCGATTATGGCAAAACTTCCCTTTCAGGGAGGCCTATATCCAGCAGTGGACGCCTGGCTGTAATGATGATTAGAAGTGGATCTAACATTTTATTAGATAGCGTAGGTACTTCTTATTTTGTTGCAAAAGTACCCAGTACTGGAAGAGGCCCTCTCACTCTCAATACTTGTTGGTAGTACACACATCAAATAGTTGTAGGATTCTGTGAGATACACACTCCAATGGCCTCCGCTTTCATACAAGGCTTGCTCTACATTGATAAACCCTGCAAGGTCGAAATCATTCCAATTCTTGGTGGTTTTTCTGCATTTATCCAATTCCTTATCAAACTGCTCTTGAAGAGTCTCATCAGCTACAACTTCAGCGTCAGATAGAAGATTGATAGAAAAACATTGGTACCATTGATTTTTGATGGCTCAAAATTGAATATTTCTTGAATGCGTCCGAAAAACGTTGATTTAAATCAAAATGTAAGTATATAATTCAATAACGGGAAAACCGGAGGTAACACCGGTTTTGTCTCTCAAACCCGGTTTTCAAAAATTGGTAAATTTTGTCCGGTTTCCGGTTTTTTGCAAAACCAGAAAATCGGCTTTGTAAATCGTAAAAGCTTAAAAAATACTGTACCTGAAGCTGCTCCGGAAGGCATTGTGCTATTTATTTTATTTATTTATTAAAACTTTATGCACATAATGTACAAAGGCGGACTTAATGCCTTGGGCATTTTCTACCAGTCTACCTTAGGGTGATGCAGAGACAAAACAGTAGGTGCAATAGTATAGAAAATTTCCAAGAATAAAATATAATAATAAATACATATATACATACATACAACAAAATATACAAAGTAAAGAGAGATATAAAAATACATAGATGAAGAAAAACAACAAATTAATTGTGAGACGAGTCTACCAACTTATGAAAGTGTTCACGAACTTTAACCTTAAAAGTGAACCGACTGGTTGCCGTCCTGATATTCAGAGGGAGCGCATTCCAAAGGAAAACCGCCTGGACAAGAAAAGAAGATTTAAGAAAACCAGAGCGGTGAGTAGGACATCGTAGAAGACGATTATTAGAAGAACGAAGAGTCTTGCTGTGCGCAGAGCATAAATATTGGAAGTGAGAAGTCAGATAAGAAGGAGAAGTGGGTTTGTCTAGAAGAGAAAACAAGGTTGTCAAAGCCCTTAACGCTCTGCGCTGTCTGATGGGTAACCATTTTAAGCGTGACCTATGTGCGGACACATGATCATACTTACGAAGATTAAAAACGAATCGAATGCAGTTATTTAGAAGTCGGTCAAGTTTATTGAGGAGATCTGCATTCAGGTCATAGTAACACACATCGCCATAGTCAAGTATAGGGAAGATAAGGGACTGAACCAACATTACCTTTATGTGTGATGGGATAATATTTTTCAATCTATAAAGCGACCGCAACGTCCCAGTGACTTTTTTGCTCACAATCGCAACCTGCTTACGCCAGTCCAGGCAAGTGTCAACATACAAACCTAGATCCTTGACATCGGAGCTAAAAGGAATGACAGTGCCATCAAAAGTTACCGGCGCTACCGTTAAACCACTCAGCCTCCGTAAGCTATAGGTGCTCCCTATAATAATAGCCTGACACTTGGTTGGGTTAACGGCTACCCCGAAACGATCAGACCAGTTTTTCACCACTGCTAGATCCCGGTTTAGCTCCTCAATCGCATCAGATAAATTGTCAACACCCGCCCGACTGTAGAGCTGTAAATCATCAGCGTAAAGATGATACGCACACTGAAGCTCGGTAGTTATAAGATCTATAAAAATAGAGAACAGAAGTGGAGATAAAATACCGCCTTGAGGGACGCCAGCATCAAGATCACACCAGCTGGAAGAAGAGTCTCTCGCAAGAACCGACTGCTGACGCCCCTGAAGATAGGAAGAAAACCAACGCAAAACCTCAGGAGAGACCATTCGATAGGAGAGGATGGATAAAAGGACTTCGTGACTGACGGTATTGAATGCATTGGAAAAATCTATCAACACTAAAACGGTAACTTTAGTGTCTTCCATTCCCCGCCTTATATCGTCGGTCACTTTAAGGAGAGCTGAAACAGTACTGTGGCCAGGCCTGAACCCCGATTGGAAAGGACTAATGAGGGAGTTTTGGTGAATAAAGTGAGAGAATTGTTTATGGACACAGGCCTCGAGTACTTTAGATAAAAAGGGAAGGATGGAAATTGGTCGAAAGTGACTGGGAAGAGTGGGATTAGGGATTTTAGGCAGTGGTCGCACATGGGCTTTTCGCCATAGCGAAGGGAAATCACCGGAGTACAGGGAAAAGTTAACGATATGGGAGATTGCAGGAAGGAGCTGTTCAAGAGCCGTCACGATCATGTGGCGACTGATGTTATCACAGCCCACGGCTTTGGATTTAATGGAGAGGATAATCTTCTTGATCTCTCCCGGGTCGACTGGGGTGAAGGAAAATGGAGTAATATTGGGTCGCGTCAGACCAGCAAGATAGTCGATGATTTGACATTTGATAGGCCTATCAAGAGTAGGAACAGTGCCGAAATGGCGATTTAGAACGTCCAAACCAAATGTATTAGGAAGGTCTGAATGCCGTGATCTGCCGATACCTAGAGTTCCAAGGAACTTCCAAATATCAGCAGGAGAAGAAGAAGTGATATTATGAAGAATGTGGCGGCGTTTATCGTTATCGTATTCTATGGAGAGATGTTGTAAGTTCTGTCTAATTGCACTGTTCTCTTCTGCTGTTGATCCAGCTAAGTGCAATGCAAGTTCTCTGATGAAGAAGGCTCTGCCCTATTGTAGGTTGAGTCTATGCATACACTGGCGGTTTTTTTACTTCGACGATGAACCGAGCCCTGAGTATCTTATGGAAATCATCCCTCATGAGTTGAAAAACTGCAATTATAGCTAAACGCCGAGAGTTCGAAATCCAGTGCGATGTAAAGTCGCGATAACGAGCACCCGATGTGACACCCCATACGTGTCTGAAATATTGAGTCCATAGAAATAATACAGGAAAAATGAATTAATATTAAGAGATCGCTCTCCATTACATACGCTACATAACTGAATAAAAATACAATGAATCTCATAGCCCAACCCACCGCAAAAACCTCCGTAACAAAATGAATGCTGTTCGTCTTTGTCGCAACGCATAGTTAGTCCTGTGTTATGCACGAACTGACAAAGTACTTTTGTGCCACGCCACCAGTATAACTTGAAACTCTACCCTTTCCGGAAACCCTCAAATAAAAGGCATTACAAGGGGATTATGTGTAGTAGCAGGGCTCAAGTTTAAATGGACGGGTTTCGTTTCGTCTAGTATGCATTGCCGGCTGACGATCCTATTTCAAAGACGTTTGGTGTAACACTGGGTGTCTAATTCAAATAAATAGTTTATATACTACGTGAACTGAAAGTTGAGTAGAGTAAAAAAACTGATATTTTATTTACTTCATTTGAAGGGCAGTCGTCAAGAAAGGCAGGTTTGGCGGCTAAACTAAAAATTAATTTTAATCTGTAGCGGCAATACAAAAAATACTACAGCAACATAGGACAAAAAGTGCTACAGCGCCATTTATGACATAAATGACGAACGACGACCATCAACATCCTAAATCGCACAGTAAAAGTTATTTTATTTTATTAATATTAAGAAAACTTACAGCTACTACATTCGAGTAGTCAGGAGTAATATGTAGAAGAAGGCCAATCACAAGTTTCCACTTATATTAACTTAAGTATAAAATTAACAAAACGGTATACCTAAATAGTGTGAAAGGTAAACAACTAAAAAACTACTACAAACAAAACAACTTGAAGAGAATAACAAAAATAAAAAAAATACAATACCCAAAAAAGTTATACTTAAAAAAAAAGTTTTTTTTTATTTTTATTTCTGGACACTTAGTAAACAAATCAAGCTCAACATCCCGGCACAACATCATATTGAACATTCGACATGCTCTTAAAATATATGAATTTCGTCAGGTAGACAATTTTCACTATAGGTACATGAAGGAGACGAGAAACACAGATGGCACACGAAGTCCAATCTTGGCCACCAGCTCAGGGACGTCAGTAAATCCATTCATTATGCTAAATAGGAAAGCAAGATCTGCTTTTTTCTTCGCTCATGCAAAGGAAGAATATGAAATTTGTTACACTTACTTATAGGTAGAAAGATAAGTATTTGAACGATATAGAGTGTACCTTAAAAACCTCCTTTGTATACTTTTAAGGTGATTAATTGTAATTTGGATTCCAAACTTGAGAAGCACATTTGAGATGGCTACGGACAAAAGCAAATTTTCATGGTTTTGACATTCTTTAGCTCACAGTAGACCCTAAAAATAAAACCCAAAGCTTTAGAAGCCTTGTTGACTATATTGTCAATGTGCGCATCAAACAAAAGCTTTGAGTCAAAAATTACCCCAAGATCCTTGATGACGTTGACTCTGGCAATTGAGGCATTTGATAATTTGTAATCATACTTATAACATTTTGAAATATTTAAATCCAACCTATTTCGATCGCAGTAATTATGGAACCGGTCCAGATCCTCCTGTAATAGGTGTGCATCCTCAATGGTTGACACTTGATTAAGAATTTTCATGTCATCCGCGTACAATAAGATTTTTGAATTTAGGAAACAAGAGGCGATATTGTTTACAAAAATATTAAATAAAACGGGTCCTAATAAGGAGCCTTGGGGAACCCCCGACGGAAAGTACATCACTCTCAAGGTATAACCGTTGAGAACTACAGTCTGGCATCTATTTTCAACATATGATACAAACCATCTGTACAAGCAATCGGTGAAATATTATCCGGACCAGCGGACTTATTAATATCCACGTGCATTAGCAGGCGAAATACCTCCTCCTCTCGCGCATCAATAGAGCAGATGTCTGATACGAGACCAATAGACTGATCCATTCTCCCAGATACTAAGAACTCATTCGCATCGCTTCGCTCTTGGAAATTCGAAAATAAATAATCACCTTACATATTGCAGATTTCTTTCCCGTGACAGGACGACACTTCACCAAATTATAGCACAGATGGGTAACAGTTGGTTTTTTGTTTAGATTTAACATATTATTTTGCTATATAGTCGTCAAACATTTCTTTCTGCAGGTCTTTAGCCCGTTGGCGTACCGTAATAAAAGATTGATAGTCCGATTTAAGGGTATTATCTCTGACTTAAGGGTATGTAGAAGAACCAGACAATAAAGTTTAGGCAGTAGCCTACCAGACACAACACCTGTCTGGTCGGAGGATCCTACATTTTCTAAGGGAACTTTACGTCCTGTTTTTCATAGCGCTACAAATACGATGAAAGAAAAAAAAGAACTCTAAAGAGACTCGCGCACGAAGGGTTCCGTACCACTATCTGTACAACCTTAGGTAAAACCGGGAAAAAAATCACGTTTGTTGTATGGCCCCCTTAAATATTTATTTAATTTTAATTTAATTATTTATTTTTAAAATGAATATACAACTAAATATTCTGTGAATGTTTCAACCGCCTACCTGTCGCCGTTATTAATATCAGCAAAAATAGCGGCAACAGAAACACATCATCTGTGAAAATTTCAACTGTCTAGCTATCACGGTTCATGAGATACAGTCTGGGGACAGACGGACAGACAGACAGACAGATAGACAGACAGATAGACAGACAGATAGACAGACAGATAGATAGACAGACAGATAGACAGACAGATAGACAGACAGATAGACAGACAGATAGACAGACAGATAGACAGACAGATAGACAGACAGATAGACAGACAGATAGACAGACAGATAGACAGACAGATAGACAGACAGATAGACAGACAGATAGACAGACAGATAGACAGACAGATAGACAGACAGATAGACAGACAGATAGACAGACAGATAGACAGACAGATAGACAGACAGATAGACAGACAGATAGACAGACAGATAGACAGACAGATAGACAGACAGATAGACAGACAGATAGACAGACAGATAGACAGACAGATAGACAGACAGATAGACAGACAGATAGACAGACAGATAGACAGACAGATAGACAGACAGATAGACAGACAGATAGACAGACAGATAGACAGACAGATAGACAGACAGATAGACAGACAGATAGACAGACAGATAGACAGACAGATAGACAGACAGATAGACAGACAGATAGACAGACAGATAGACAGACAGATAGACAGACAGATAGACAGACAGATAGACAGACAGATAGACAGACAGATAGACAGACAGATAGACAGACAGATAGACAGACAGATAGACAGACAGATAGACAGACAGATAGACAGACAGATAGACAGACAGATAGACAGACAGATAGACAGACAGATAGACAGACAGATAGACAGACAGATAGACAGACAGATAGACAGACAGATAGACAGACAGATAGACAGACAGATAGACAGACAGACAGACGGACGGTTAGCGGAGCCTTAGTAATAGAGTCCCGTTTTACCCTTTGGGTACGGAACCCTATAAAAGGAATAGTTGAATCTTACAGATAAGTATCTATTCAAATCTGAGGCTTGTGTACAGGTAGCAGTAGGTAGATAATGCTTTTTCTCTTTACTGAGAATCAATCTAGATAGTATGATGGTTAAGGGGTAGGAATTAGAAAACTCCTTTCTACATAACCCCCCATGGGGCATCGTAATCTCCGAACGGTTAGACGGAGGTGCACCCAATAGTACTCCCACATTTCGCCAGTTATGTTTAAGTCCCATGTAATATGGCGAGCCTACATTTGGAAATTTTACAGTTGAAACCCATTTGTTAGGCAGTCATCTCCTTTACACTTTCAGTATTTTAGTTCGTGTATGATGTTAGATACTACAAGCCTAAATTCTAATCAGATTTAACTAACCATAAACAAAGCAGTTAATTATCTTTTATTCAAAGCAGCTATCGTCTATTAATAACGTAAACGTATCCTAGGCTGTCATACAACACCCCACACTAATGCACAAACTGCATCACTCCGCATTACATACTAAATGCACGTTCGCGGGGCCTCGCGTGTGTTATTCCGTTCGAATTACTATTGCGATCACCATCATCATCATCATTTCAGCCGAAAGACGTCCACTGCTGGACGATAATAACGCTTGAAATATTTACAGAATATTTAATTGAATACTCACTTTAAAAATAAATAATTAAATTAAAATAAAATAATGATTTAAGGGAGTCCCCCATGGGGCTGCGAGACTGTTCGAAAGAGATACCGCGGCCCTGGGAACACAAAGGGTAAGGAAGGAACATGGTCGGGATTTAGTCAGTACAAGTCTGACACTCCCTTCCGCTCTGCCCAGCGGGAGAAGTCATTTAAAGACTTCCCATCCGAAAAAAAAGGGGGACTCCCAAACAACAAACGTGTTTTTGTTTGCCGTTTTCGCCTAATGTTGTAAAGATAATTGTACGGGATCCTTCGTGCGACGCGCACTTGGCCAGTTTTTACCTTAGCTTTTTTCTCCGCCTACAACCATCAAAAATAGTTTTATGAGTAAGATTATTGTCTATCCTTTTTGAAGCATTAGAAGTTATGTAATCTACAAGAAGAAAAGCAAACTCACTGAACACCTTCAGTTAAAAATCTATTATAGGTCGCACAAAGTCCGTCATAGATTCTTTGTCCTAAGGAGGTAGGCGCGTCAATTACTATCCTGTCCTACGCGCGGCTGTGTATGACGCTGGAGCCGAGGAGCCTACCAAAGGCTGGCGAAATGTGGGTGTACTTTAAGGTACACCTCTGCGGATCCGTTTGAGGATTACTGGCGTTTTAAATAATATAATATGGTTAGATTTTTGAGCTAACAACCCATCATCGAAAATGATTGCGTACGAAGAACTTTTTTCTACAAGTAAAGTTAAATACATTTTCCTGTTTTTTCAAACCAAATTACACTTCATGGAATTAATTATTAATACTTATCTTATTTTTGACGACAAGTTCTTCGGATTTTACATCACATTTGTGTCCAAATAATGTTTGTAAACAAATAAAAATATGATCTATTCCACATAGCTTGATAAGATATCTGTTATTGTTCCTAAAATAATATCTATATGTTTAATAAAATCTTCGCTTTTTGTGTCTGTCTGTGTGATAGTATGGTTCTCCTAAAGTCTGCAACGAATTGTGATACAATTTAGTCTTCGAGATTTTTTTCCCGAAACTTAAAACCTTCATATGATAAAACCTTACAACAGTAGGTATGCGTAAAACATTCATATTAAACTTGCATAAAATAAAATCTAGTCGTAGCGCTTGCGACCGCTGAGCATGAAGTTCTGGATTCGATTCCCAGGTCGGGCAAGGTGTTATCGGCTTTTCCAATAGTTGTTGTGCCCGGATGAAGGCTTCTCCTCCTGTTACATAAAACTTAAAAATGTGGGCATATTATTAGGTACACCTCGTGACCTTGGCCCAATGTATGCCAGCAATGCCTGCCCGTGATTTATGTACATATTGTGGCATTAAAAAAAAAAAACTCTCATACCAATTTAATTAAATAAAAAAATTAAATGGTTATAAGGACATATTAGTTACAAATTATATTAGGATAAAAAAATTGGGTAAATAAATTTCCTGAGCAATATTAAAACAATAATTTAAAAATGAATTGCGTTTGGAGTATCTATACCGTGAAGTTTAAAAATACGGATAACCGATTCCGTACAAATAAAAAGTAGGATGGCGACAGTACAATTAAATTTAATTAGATGAAAAAGAGGGAAGATATGAAATACAAGTCTGCTAAAAAACACACACCTAACTACACGCACTCAAGAATTGGGGTAGAAGGTCGAGAAAGTCTATTTGCTGTTTTCCGAAGGGGGTAGACCCTTGGAGCACCTGGTCCTGCGGCTCCACCGAACAGGCGTCAGGTCAGTCCTGGCCGTTCTGGTGGCAGGCAGTCTCAGAAGTAGGAGGGGAGTTCCCGGGCGAGTCCGTTTAGTGGAGCCCCGGGAAGCTTGGAGAGGAGAGGAGTCCCGGGCCAAGCTCCGTTTAGCGGAGCCCCGGGATGGAGTTGCGACTTCTGCGAGGAGGAGGGACGCGTCAGAGCGTAAACGCCCTACCACTTGTCACTGCACTTGTCCACTTTTAGTGGAGTGGACTTCACCGTACTGGTTGCTCGCTACTGAAATCTCGTCGTAAACTGGTTGTAGCGGTTTCTTTTATAGGGAACTATTTTAGAATTCTAGACCTCTTTGTCTTTTTGTTTTGTCTGGAGAAGTAGACCGGGACGTAACGCACCGGATCAACTCAGGATGGATAAAATAGCGACAGGTCACTGGAACAACTTGCGACCCACGGATGCCCCTCAAGCTAAAGGGGAAAATATACAAGTCCGTGATTAGACCTGTCGTACTGTATGGGTCAGAATGCTGGGCTGTGAAGAAGAAGGATGAAAAACGATTGCATGTAGCGGAGATGAGAATGTTGAGATGGATGTGTGGAGTGACAAGAATGGATAATGTAAGAAATGAGTATATTAGAGGAAGTTTGAAAGTGGCGCCTGTTACAGAAAAATTGAAAGGAAGTCGTTTGTCTTGGTATGGAAATGTAATGAGGAGGGATGAAACGCATGTGACTAAAAGAGTGATGGACATGAATGTTGATGGATGGAGAGGGAGAGGCAGGCCAAAGAAAAGATGGATGGATTGTGTGAAGACTGATATGAAAGAGAAAGGAGTCAACGATGCCGTGACGTCTGACAGGGGAGAATGGAAGAAGAAAACATGTTGCGCCGACTCCAAATAGAATGGGATAAGGGCAGGAAGATGATGAGACCTCTTTGTCTTGTTTTACGATTATATTTGTTGTTGTACAATATTCGTCTGACCTGCCAGGTGTAGTCAGCCAAGACCTATAAAACCTCACATTCCAAGAGTGCGTTATGAATTTTAGAATTAACGTTTAGTATTGTATTAGTCAGTAGACAAACGTAATACAATATAAAATAAAAACTAGATTTAAACTAGCCAAAACTATATAAATTTTTTTTTTAGTAATACATCCTAATACAACCTTCATTTAACAGGCCGATATAGAAAAAAAACTAAGAAAGAATAAATAAGCTTGACAGCTTGACGTTACTTGTCATCAGTGAAAAATATTATGTAAAATTTCGTAAAGTTTATTAAAACCAACGGATTTACAAAGACAATGAGATAATAATGTATGAGAGTGTAAATGCAGTGATTTGTATCCTTTTCTGCTACCACAAATGGTATATTTATGATAAAAATGGAAAATGAAGGAAATTATGGATTGGAAATTGTACGCATATTTATTTTTATCGTATCTGCTTTAGCAGAATACTCAGTTAAGAAGTTAAAAGATAAGGATCTTTAAAAAAAAAACAGACAGTTATGATTAATTCTAAATAATTTAATGATTTATAAGCGATAGCTAAAAAATAAATATTACATTTTCTATAACATCTTTTAAAAAAAAGGGATACTTAGAATAATAATGAAAATTCTTCCACTGATCTATATACCAATATTATAAAGAGGAAAGATTTTTTTGTTTGTTTGTTTGTACCGAATTGGCTTCGAAACTACTGGACGGATTTGGATGAAATTTGGAACACAGATAGTTTATAACCTGGATTAACACATAGGATACTTTTTATCCCGTTAGTATGTTCCCGTGGGACATTTATCGAACTCCACGTGGGCGACGCCGCGGGCATTGAGCTAGTGTCAAATAAAACTGTTAAATAATACCTTAACTCTGAAGATCACTTAGACAAGGATATTTAAGTTATTCCGTGTGAAGTAACACCGTTTAGGAACTTGGATGGGCCGTACAACACCACTCACGAGCCTCATCAGTCGCTACGGTACGGGTCGTCAGTGAAAGCGGCACGGAAGCAGTGCGCAGGACACGAGTCAGGAGCGCAGGTAGAAGGTGACGCCGATGGTATGAACAGGATTCATAGGCCAAAGGTGGTAGGAGAAAAGGGAGGGGAGAAAGAGGGTCAAAATCAGACTCTCTTCACTGGTATAAACCTATGAATAATGAGAAAATATGGTTTTACAAATACGGTATCATAGGACAAAGCAACCAGGGAGATAATTTAGGAGAGATTCAAAATTATACGTAGCAGAAAAAATATACATACCAGGCAATAATATGATATAATGACTTCAATATAGGATCATGAATACTGGTTTTAAAACTGTACTGCAAAATTTTGCCGTGCGTTTTTTAAACTAGACCATGTTAGTTGGATTTCAGCAAAGGAATTACTCCATCAAATTAGCCAATTGTTTTCCAAGCTTTCATATTTTTTTGAATTTAATTATGAATTTAAAAGAATAAATACCTGGCTTTCAGTTTGTTAATAGCAATATGTTTAATCTTACTTAATTTAATTAATATTATAAATGCGAAAGTAAGCTTGTTTGTTACCTTTTCACGCCTGAACCACTGAACCGATCATCATGAAATTTTGCATATACGTTGTCAGGTATACAGAAACGACTGTCCCCGAGGAAAACAACAATAACGTTCTTATGCTCATAGATGGCGCCACGTCTTTTGAATCATGATTGAATTACAAGCAGACTACAACCGATTTAACTGTCAAAATCTAAATTAAGGAGGCATTCCTCGAAGCGCTACCATTTTGAGCCGCACCTAATGAGGCGCTCCTTTTTTTTCCTCGGAACGCACTTCTTAGTAGTTAATATTTTTAATGGCTATCGGGAGCGCTACTAAAAGGTGCGCCTGGTAGCGCTTCGAGGAATACCTCAAATTAAGGCGAGCGAAGCCGCAGGTAAAACCTAGTGTAAAATAAAGATGAGATTATTTAATCTCGATGATTTGTTAGGCTGTAAAGGCTGGGTGAAGCAGGGGGGCATCGCTAGTACTATTGTGTATAATAGTATTATCATCTATTCCGACAACATCACAGTGGGGTCAGACGCACAAATTCTGTAGATAACATACTGTATATAAGGTAATGTTTTAAAACTGTTGGGCACAGTTCGGAAATATCGCCTCATTACAACATGGATTTCAAGGTGAGTGTTTTAATTTAAGCTCAATATTATAGTCATCATTCATCATCATTTTTTCAGCCAAAAGACGTCCACTGCTGGACATAGGCCTCCCCCAAGTGTCACCACATTGACCGGTTCCGTGCGACTCGCATCCAGCGGATCCCCGCAACCTTCACCAGGTCATCGGTCCACCTAGTGGGAGGCCTCCCAACGCAACGTCTTCCGGTTCGCGGTCGCCACTCCAGAACTTTACGGCCTCGTCGGCCATCCGTTCTGCGAGCAATGTGTCCTGCCCACTGCCACTTAAGTTTGGCAATTCTTCGGGCAACGTCGGTAACCTTGGTTCTCTTGCGGATGTCCTCATTTCTGATTCAATCACGCAAGGAAAAACAAACAAGGTGACTTTAAGCCTGAATTTTATAGTGCCCTGTGCCATTACTATTACTGTATGGGTTTGACAAGTTGCAAGGCGTTAAAGAGATTAATATTTCTACGACGACTTCCAACGAGATTGACACCAGCTTTTCCATAGTTTATATTTCAAACTTCCTCTACTATGACCATACCTTACTGTATCCACTCTTGTCACACCACACATTCATCTCAATATTCTGCAATCTGTTTTCATTCATCTTCTTCACAGCCCAGCATTCTGATCCACACAGTAAGACAGGTCTAATCACAGAATTGTATATTTTATAAACTATACGTGGGTCACAAGTTGTTACAGTGACCTATCGCCATTTCATCCATTCTGAGTTGATCCGCTGCGTTACGTCCTGGTCTACTTCGTCATCCCTATATCAGTTCCATACAAAATTTAAGACTTTTCAAAAATGTATGAATGTCACTTTGTCTGGACCAAGTTGCATGGCAAAACGGTACCTTGTTTCAATGAGTATGGTGCCCTTTTACACTATTATTACTCCGAGATGTGTAAAGCATTTTTTTTTTAATTTCAGATCGTGTGCTTAGTTCTGGCGTTAGCTGTGGCCAGCTACGGTGAGTTACACTTTATAATTTACTGAATGAATGTTAAATTTTTTCTCATGGTCTTAAGCTATTAAAGTGCATTTTTAAGTGAGTGCTAGTTCCTAGATAGATTGTACGAAGACTAGCTAGTCTTCACAGAAGTAGGGTACCTCAGAAGTCTTGTTCAGCAATTTCTATTAAGCTCTCCCATACAAATAAATGTATTACTAGCTTACGTTAGTCCGCCATCTTTGGGTGTCCGTTATATATGTTATAGTTAGTTACAAGTAAAGTTAATACTAGGGCGTTAAAAAACAAAAGCAATGTGACAAATACAAATTAGTTACTACATGCGTTTCATATAAAGGGTGTGTTAAGACTCTTAACGAAACCGAAAGGCACTTGTTCTCCCCGTCATTGTGATCATTTTTTTGATCTAGACCATACCTGGGAACCTAGTTACGGAGATATTTGGGGTCAAAGTTCCAACATTTTCACAAGTTTTTTTAAAAATACATATTTCTTATGTATTTTTTTACTTAAGACACCTTCACGACCGCCGTACTATTCAATCCATCCATCAGCATAATGTTTTGAAGGCGTTACTTTGAGTTAAACGTGATTTTTCACCCCAAAAAAAAAAGTCGTTTTCCAGAAATATTTTTTGCGTAAAGTTACTTAGTTTGATGTAGAGTCAGCGTCACGATGTGGGTACCCCTCTTGAAAGCACCTACGTTCCTAACTGGGATATTCAATTGATGCAGTCCACCGCACATACTGCTTGGTTCACGGCTTCGTGAAGAGTCCGTTTACACCGTGTAGAATTTACTTCTGGCAGCAGCAACACAACCTCAATCCTCAACCTAATGATAACGAGAATCCTAACCCTAACAATATTTATATAATATTATAAATCCGACAGAAAGTTTATTTGTTTCCCATTCACGCCTAAATTACTGAAACGATTATCCTGAAATTTTGCATAAACGTTGTCAGGTGTACAGAAACGGACATAGGGTACCTTTTATACCGAAAAAAGTACTGTTCCTGAGCAAAACAACAAAAACCATCTGACTGAATTATATTACCCATTATTACAAGTAGAGTGTGAATTGATTGTCATATTCTATACTAACGCTAGCGAAGCCGCGGGCAAAAGCTAGTAAAGATGTAAATAAACTTTCATAGCTTCTCCTCGTTTGACTCCTCGGTGATGGGAAGCGTATATCTTTTCTAATACCTCTTCTTACTTCACGAAATATTTTTTCCTAATTTCATGTTTTTCACGAGTCTCCCTCGGTTTTTGGTAAATGGAATATAACATAAATTACTAACAAAAAACAGCGATCAAAACAAACAATAGTCGAGATGGTTACATATTTTCGATAACCCAAATATTAACAACACGAGGTCAAGTAGTTTTGGTACGGGACTTCATTTTATTTCTTGTTGTAAACCTCCAATATTTTTTCTACAGGATTCCCTCACTACGGCGGAGGCGGTGGCTACGGCAGTGGTAACCAGGGTGGTCACGGTGGCAACCAGGGTGGCTACGGCGGCAACCAAGGTGGAAACGGTCAGGGCGGACAGGGCGGACCTAGCGGGCAAGGAGGCTTTGGTCCAGGCGGGCAAGGAGGATCTGGTCCAGGCGGGCAAGGAGGCTTTGGTCCCGGCGGGCAAGGAGGCTCTGGTCCAAGCGGGCAAGGAGGCTTTGGTCCAGGCGGCCAAGGAGGCTCTGGTAACGGCGGGCAAGGAGGCTTTGGTCCAGGCGGGCAAGGAGGCTCTGGTCCCGGCGGGCAAGGAGGCTCTGGTCCAAGCGGGCAAGGAGGCTTTGGTCCAGGCGGGCAAGGAGGCTTTGGTCCAGGCGGGCAAGGAGGCTCTGGTAACGGCGGGCAAGGAGGCTTTGGTCCAGGCGGGCAAGGAGGCTCTGGTCCCGGCGGGCAAGGAGGCTTTGGTCCAGGTGGGCAAGGAGGCTCTGGTAACGGCGGGCAAGGAGGCTTTGGTTCAGGCGGCCAAGGGTTCCCCCAACCCGGATCCAACCACCTTCTAGGTGCTGGAGGACCTAGCAATCAGGGAGGATTTGGTCCAGGCGGGCAAGGCGGCTCTGGTCCAAGCGGGCAAGGAGGCTTTGGTCCAGGCGGGCAAGGAGGCTCTGGTCCAGGCGGTCAAGGAGGCTTTGGTCCAGGCGGCCAAGGGTTCCCCCAACCCGGATCCAACCACCTTCTAGGTGCTGGAGGACCTAGCAATCAGGGAGGATTTGGACCTGGCAACCAAGGTGGACCTCAAGGCTTTGGTGGACCCGGAGCTCAAGGCCCATCAGGGGGTTACAGCTCTGGCGGTCACAGCCACGGTGGTCACCAGGGAGGATACTAAGAACACGGATACTAGATAAAGGTCTAACTGATTGATAGAAACTGTAATGTTATGTAATGTGTGGTTTTATATTGTGTAAATTATAAGATTAATTTGTTTATTTGTGATTCATCATCAGCCTCTTAATGTTCCCACTGCTGGGACACAGGCCTCCTCTCTATGAGAGGGAATGGGCTATAATCCACCACGCGGGCCCAGTGCGGATTGGTAGATGTTGTTTATTTGTGGTTATCTTTTATTTACGGAACACATCACATACCTTTTATATTTTTATTCTAGTTATTTATGAAGTATGGAAGACTAAGGGTCATTTCACACCGAGACGCGACGCGACGCTGCGCGCACATTTGAATAGATTGACTCAAAATATAACTTTACTTACTACACGAAAAGATAGTAGATATTTGGTACGATACGTGGTGGCGCGCGGTTCAGCGCAAAATCACTGGCCTGTGCGCCCAGGGTCGCGTCGCGTCGCGTCTCGGTGCGAATTGACCCCTATGGCTAAACAAAATAGGGTAAAAAATAAAATAATGTGAAACTGACAGCCAAGTACACAACGCTTATAAAAAACAGACTGGCAAAGATGGTGTACACAGAAAAAAAGGACAATATCGAATGTTTAAATTAGAAACTCATATCTAATGGTATAGGCACTCTTACATCACACATACCTACAAACTATTTATCAATAATGTCAAATAAAAAAGATAAGGCTCAGGCTCCATCTGCCTGAGGACACACTTGTCGAGAAGGGATCGAAATCATGCTGTTTATATACTTTATTAAAGTTTTTGCTTGCTCGCGGAATAAACGAATTCTGCCTGTGATTAATGAAAATAAATGGATCACGTAGCGGTGGGTACCATCGTTTTTACGGGGACGTTGATGTAAAATTTGGATAGAGTATCGTAGCCACTAATATTAATATTGAAAATCTTAAATAATAAAATACAGTCAGAAATTTTTCGGATATGATACTTCTTACAGTGGTTGAGCTAATCTTCAGATCGGTAGGGCGCTTTTTGATGAAAGCACAAATACTTGATAAACCTTATTTGGATGCTCTCTCAACGGTCAATGTATTTGTGAAACAAGGGTTACAAATTTCAGACGCGTACTCCAAGTGGCTTCTAACTAATGTACAATACAAAATTGTTAAAGTTTTGGCTTGTGTAAAGCACTTGGATAGCCGCATTATGAAGTCTAATGATTTGGATGCAGTAGCTATTATGGCGTCGACAAGAGTTCAAATTTGAGCTTGGAGTCATGATATACCCCCAGATCTCGGATGGAATTCGACCTAGGTAGTACTTGGTCACCCAGCATATACGATGCAGCTATGGTTGAGCGCATTCGAGAATAATTATGTTACGACCGAGCATTTTATAGAGTTCAGATCAAGCTTACTTCTTTTACAATAATCCTTCAGGCGATGTAAATAAAGGTTATCTTATGAATCAGAGTTCAAGTTATTATTTATAAGAGAGGTGAACAAGTCATTGTTTATTATTCTGTGATGTAAAACCAAATGACAAATGACGCTAGTGCAGAATATCTTTCTCGCTCGTAAGGTGACAGGGAATGTGCGGGAGAAGGATGGGGGTAGGGAGTACATACGAACCAATCAACGTAATCTGTCAAATAATTTAGTCAATACGAAAACGAATACGAAATCTAATCGAATGGATCCGCGCAACCAGCTATAATTTTATATTTCATAATATTAGTATTGTTAGTGTTTGGATTGGATTAAGGTTGTGCGTTACAGTCGATAAATTATTACATTTTCATATTTGTACACAAACCATAAACAAAATAATTGTGGGCAAAAATGTATGGGTGGCACGCCCACGTCCGCCACAGCTTAGACTACTTTTGTTTGGAAGGTATCCCAGCCATGTGTCTCTGTGCCAAAGCGCATCAAATTCTGTCTGAGGGTTCTCTATTTGTTTCAAGTCAAATAGGTCTACTAAACCTATACCTGTGTCTTTTGCCCACACCCCTTTAATATATTTATAATTAACAGCGATGCTTGCTATACGGGGACCATGGAACGGTTTATGCTGAAATAACCGCTTTCGTCGTACCAAATGAGGAGACTTCTTGGCTGGACTAACGACGAAATTATAATGCTGCTAAAATATTTAAGAAGGACTGTTCAATCAGGATCTGCCTAGAGATAAGACAAAAAGCAATTATGTAGAGGATATACTGGACAACCTCTTGCCTAAGCGTTAGAAATCTAAAATAGCACCTGATGTCATTTGCTTGTACCTACACAAACTTTAATAAGTAATTAAAATTATACCTATTGATCTTCTATGTTGGATGCACTAATATGATCATTTTTTTACTTTAGTAACGAGTATTTTTAGGGTTAGACAAAAATCTAAGCTTTAGAAAGTTTAAAATGAGATTGCACGTGTGACGTCACGCACAAGTTTAGTATGCGTGAACGCGCGCTTCAACTGATGTTCTCAAGTTTGCTCCTGGTCGCGCATAGGCCGTATGAAGTGGGAAGGCCATTAGTAAAATTATTGTACTTAAGTAAATCATTAAATAGCGCTCTCGCGATTTTGGCGGCAAGAGACCACTTTCTGCTATTTGCGCCTCATTCAAAATATCAGGTGGAGTAGATTCCATATTAATATCAGATTCCTCGCTTGAACACATATTATTATATTAAATATCAGTCGCAACAATCTTTGACGTTTGTAATATGAGATGTTGAGAGTATAGACGCCTGCGCTAAGTAAAATAGCAATATGTGATTTGCATGTCTGTCATCGTGTTTTATACAGGCGTCCATATATTTGTGCACTGACAATTACGTTTGAATTTCTTTAATTGTATTAAATAGTTATATCTTTCAAATTGCCTTTCTCCTTATTCCATCAGGTTATGGGCCGTCCCAAGCTTGCCGTTTAAAGTTATCTTTGTGTTTTGAACAGTATTTATAATAGTAAAAGAAAAATCACGAGTACAACCTTACTTTTTAATTCAATTCAATTCAATACATTTATTTGTCAGATAAATTAAAATATCCATACAGTCACAAACACAATTCGACAAAATACAAAAATATTATAAAGCATCTTTAAAATCTAAACACATTACATATATAAGCAATTAAAATAATGATTTAAAATAGTAACTTAAGGAATTTGATTTTAAACATACTAATTTTGGTTACCGGGCTCGTGTGTCATTTTTTTTCTTTTCAGCTATTCGATTTATAGATTGAATATTTACGATATAAATATGGCTGGAAGTAATTCAATGATGTCAATTGAAAAGTTGCTGTAAATTTTATGGTGAGGCTGTTTCGAAAAAATTTCAGCCCCTGCAGCTTGGATACGGCTCTAAAGAGGGCTGCGAGGCTGCCGTACACGCTTTGTCGACCTACCTAAATTCTGGCAAAGGTGAGGTCATCCTGAAGGTTGACATAAAGAACGCCTTCAATTCAGTGAATAGGGACACCTTGTTAACAGAAACTAAAAAAGAATTACCCCAAATTTATAGTTTTCTTTGGCAATGTTACAGACACCCATCTAAATTACTGTATCGGGACAACCTTTTGGAATCTGCTATTGGCTGTCAACAAGGTGACCCCCTCGGGCCAGTGATTTTTAGTTTAGCTATTCACCCAATTGTTCGACAGCTAAATTCCAAATTTAACGTTTGGTATCTAGATGATGGAACCTTGGGGGGCGATGTAGATTCTGTTTTAAAAGATCTAAATTTCCTAAAAAATGAACTTCATTCCATTGGCCTCGACCTCAACCTTTCAAAATGTGAAATTTATGTAACGGACAGTACCGACAGACAACAGACTCTATCAAAATTTAACGCCATAGCCCCCGGCATCAAAATTACAGAAAAAAGCTCTCTTCATCTCCTTGGGTCTCCCATCTTTGAAAATTCTTTTCCCGATTTTATCGAGGAAAAAATTCAAAATTTCAATGATGTTTCGGAAAGATTGCTCGAAATTAACATACATTTGGCCATCACAATAATTCGTTACTGCTGTTTCAGTCCAAAATTAACGTATTTCCTTCGTGCTTCCCCTTTATGGAAGCACACTCCCCTTTTGGACAAAATGGATGAAATTATCAGACATGCTCTAACGTCAATTTTAAATGTGGCTTTGGACGACCGAGCTTGGGCACAAGCTACTCTTCCTATTCGCATGGGAGGACTCGGCGTCCGCAAAATTTCCAGTATTAGTTTACCGGCTTTTATATCCTCGGTCCACGGCACTAAGAAATTAATCAGGAATATCCTGTCTTCCACACTGATTGATTTTGATGTGCCGTGCATGCCCGAGGCTATCGATGCTTGGAAACTCGCTTGCCCGAATACTGAAGAACCCGACCATCCATTTTCCCAGAGACGGTGGGACGAGCCGCTCTGCAGAGTAGTTCAGAGCAATCTGCTGAACACATCTGCTACTACTGCTGAGCGTGCGCGCCTGCGGGCTGTGGGTGAGTGGGAGTCGGGTCTTTGGCTTCACGCACTACCGTCGTCGAGCATAGGCACATTGTTCGACGACACAACCTTCCGCCTCGCTGTTTCTTTACGCCTTGGTGCCGCTTGCTGTTCTCCTCATCGCTGTCACTGCGGTGAAGCTGTCAACAACCTCGGTCACCACGGCCTGTCATGCAGCCGAAGTGCGGGCCGTTTTGCACGGCACGCAAATATAAACGACATTATCCAACGAGCTCTTGTCACCGTCGGCGTCCCAGCTGTTTTAGAACCCAATGGCTTGGCACGCGACGATGGCAAGAGACCGGACGGCATGTCTTTGTTTCCTTGGAAGATGGGTAGGCCTTTAGTGTGGGACGCAACATGCGTCGATACTCTTGCGCCATCCCATCTTCCAAGCTCATCGTGCTGTGCTGGTGCTGCCGCTGCGGCTGCAGAGAACCTCAAGCGGCGTAAATATAGAAACCTGTGTGGTAACTATATTTTCGAGCCGTTTGGGGTTGAAACTCTAGGGCCGTGGGGTCCGAGTGCTCATAGCTTATTTAAGGAAATTTCGAAACGCCTAGTTGACGCTTCCCGTGACCCAAGGGCTGGCTTTTACTTTGGCCAGAGGCTAAGTGTTGCCATACAACGTGGCAACGCCGCCAGTCTCTTGGGCACATTACCATCTGACAGCGTTGAGGAGGAGTTTTTCGATGCCCTTTTATAGTTTGTTGTTAGTTTATCTATTTTAGTTTAATAGTTTTTAATTATCAATGTATTAGTGGAACGTAAAGAATAAATACCATTGAAAAGCTAACGGGTCGTGAAAATTGGGCAAGTTGGAGTTTTGCTGTGAAAGCATACCTACAACATGAAGATATGTATAACTGTGTTTTAAAAGAACCAGTGCCTACAGACTGACCCTGTCTCGGTTAAACAAGACACCAAAGCCAAGTCAAAGTTAATACTATTAGTTGACCCGATTTTATACGTACATATTCAAGAAGCTCAAAATGCAAAACAGGTATGGGAAAATTTGGCAAGGGCATTTGAAGACCGCGGATTAACTCGTAAAGTAGGCTTATTAAGAGACCTCATTAAAACCAATTTGGAAAACAGTCGAAGACTATGTGAACAAAGTAATGTCAGCCGCGCACAAGTTAAGGAATATTAAATTCAATGTGGATGATGAGTGGTTGGGTACACTAATGCTGGCAGGATTGCCAGAAATGAACAAGCCCATGATCATGGGCTTAGAAAGTTCCGGTATGAAGATAAGTGCTGATTTAGTGAAAAATAAATTACTACAAGAAGTAAAGACATCAGACACTACCGCACTTTATACAAACTCAAAAAATCAGTCCAAAAGTGATCAATTCAAAAATAAGAAAGGCCCTAGGTGCTTTCATTGTAATAAGTATGGACATCTCAGTAAGAATTGTTGGCATAAGAAGACAAGTAAGGATGAAAAAACAGATAAAGAAACTGGATATGTTGCAGCTTTTTCAGCATCCACAGCAAATTACTCCAATTTTTGGTATGTTGACTCAGGGGTATCTATGCACATGACTCGAAACAGGGACTGGATCTCTGATATTACTCCTTCATCTGTACCGAGCATAAGAATTGCTAACAACCAAGTATTAAAAGTTGAATGCTGCGGAAATGTATGTATAAAGGTAAATGCAAAAGATGGCAGCACCGATTCAATACAGGTGAGGAATGTTTTATACGTACCAGAAATAAAAGCAAATTTGTTATCAGTCAGCAAGATAATTAAAAGTGGATGTAATGTAATATTCAATGAACATGGTTGTCATATTTACAATCCCAGCAACAAGTTAATTGCAAGGGCTGACTTAATTAATGAGACATATCTGATAAATACTTGTAAAAATCAAGACATGCAAGTCATGATGGCTAAGACTGATGATGATACTTATCTATGGCACCAAAGGATGGGTCACTTAAATTTCACAAATCTTAATAAAATACCTAACTGTACAGAAGGCGTAAAGTTGGTACCAAGAAAAGAAAATTCCATTTGTGTAACATGTCTTGAACTGAAGATAAGCAAACGAGAAAACCGTTCCCCACTGAAGGCTCCCGTGCAACCAGCTTGCTAGAGCTTATCCACAGTGACGTATGTGGACCAATGAAGAATACTTCTATAGGAGGGGCAAGGTATTTTGTAACCTTTACTGATGACTTTTCTCGACGAGTACATGTATATTTTATTAGAAATAAAAGTGAAGTTCTTCAAACATTTGTGGAATTTAAGAATACAGTAGAAAATGAGTTACGTACAAAAATAAAAACTCTGAGAAGCGATAATGGAACCGAATATAAAACTAATATTTTTTAGACATCTAATCCATACACTCCTGAGCAGAACGGTCTCAGTTAGAGAATGAATAGAACTTTGATAGAGCGCGCTAAATGTATGACGCTAAATGCTAAATTGCAGGTTACATTTTGGGCAGAAGCGGTCGCTACAGCTGCATACATTGTGAACAGATCTCCCACCTGCACCTTATCTGATGCGACGCCTCATGAAGTATGGACTGGAAAGAAGCCAAATCTGAGTCACATGCGATTTTTTGGATGTCCTGCAATGGTGCTTATTCCTAAAGCAAATAGAACTAAGCTTGATGTTAAGTCACGAAAGTTAATATTTGTTGGCTACAGTGACAGTACAAAAGGCTACCGACTCATAGATCTATCAACAAAAAAAGGAGTCATAAGTAAGGATGTTGTATTTCTAGAAGCTTCAATTAAAATAAATAAAGCGGATGATATACCTAAAAAACGGAAATGATTAAAAATGGCATTGAGATAGAGAAAAACAAAAATGAAAACATAAAGGAAAGTTGTAATGAAGTAAAAGAAAAGAAAACTGTTTACTTACCTGTTGATGAACCTGAAGAATCTGTGGAAAGAAACATTGATAATGGAAGAAGAGAAACACAAGACGAATCTCAAAGTATTTCAATTACAGATGATTCTGATCAATTTGAAGATGTTAATGATGAGACATACCTACCTGGCAGGGCATTTGATTCTCATCCGAATTTCTCCACCTCAGCAATGGGTATAATTTTAAAGCGTCTGCGTCCAGGAGAGGATGTTGAGAGTATGGACGCCTGCGCTAAGTAAAATAGCAATATGTGATGTGCATGTCTATATATGTCATCGTGTTTTATACAGGCGTCCATATATTTGTGCACTGACAGTTACGTTTGAATTTCTTTAATTGTATTAAATAGTTATATCTTTCAAATTGCCTTTCTCCTTATTCCATCAATTTGCGCCTCATTCAAAATATCAGGTGGAGTAGATTCCATATTAATATCAGCTTCGTCGCTTGAACACATAATATTATTATTTTGTTTGTAAATATCAGTCGGAAAGTCGTAACAATCTTTGACGTTTCTAATATAAAAATGGCGCGAATGTGCAAATGGCGCGACATGTATGTGGTGAAAATTAGAACTACATCTTTCGTCTCATTTACTCTTTAGTATTAAAGTGAGACAAACGTATTGAGCAAAATCAGTCAACTTATTTAGTCTCGTAATGTGAAACTCTTTGGTGGAATTCTTAAAATATTTTCTTGTTTTTTCAAACCAAATTACACTTCATGGAATAAATACTTATCTAGTTTTAACGACAAGTTCTTCGGATTTTGCATCACATTTTGAGTCCAAAATATAGTGTTTGTAAACAGATATAAGTACTATGATCTATTCCACATAGCATGATAAGGCGTCTGTTATTGTTTATAAAATAATATCTATAAGTTTATTTAAATCTTCGCTTTTTGTGTCTGTCTGTGTTCTCCTAAAGTTTGTAACGAATTTTGTTACGATTTAGGCTTAGAGATTTTTTTCCAAAAGCTTAAAACATTCACATTATGCATATGATAAAACATTACAAAGGTATGCGTAAAACATTCATATTAAATAAAAAAAAAAGCATAAGATAAAGTCTAGTCGTAACACTTGCGACTGAGCATGAAGTCTTGGGTTCGATTCCCAGGTCGGGCAAGATGTTACCGGGTTTTTCAGCAGTTGCTGTGCCCGGTTGAAGGCTACCCTTCTGTTACCTGGAACTTAAAAATGAGGGTATACTATTAGGTAAACGGTAGGAAGAAAAGTACTGTTCCCGAGGAGAGCTTCAATAACGTTTTTATAATAATAGATGGCGCCACATGTATTTTGAATCATGATTGAATTACAAGCAGAGTACAACCCGATTTGATAGTCAAATTCTAAATTAAGGCGAGCGAAGCCGCGGGCAAAAGCTAGTGTAAAATGAAGATGAGATTATTTTATCTCTATGTTTTGTTAGGCTGTAAAGGCTGGGTGAAGCAGGGGGGACTCCCTAGTATTATTGTGTACAGTACTATTGTATCACCGTCTATTCTGAGAACATCGCAGTGGGGTCAGACGCACAAATTCTGTAGATAACATACTGTATATAAGGTAATGTTTTAAAACTGTTGGACATACACTTCGGAATTATCGCCTCATTAGTTAATCCTCGTTTATTTTACAACATGGCTTTCAAGGTGAGAGTTTTAATTTAAGCTCAATGTTATATTATTACTAATTTCTATTAGTGTGCCCTGAGAGGTTTGACAAGATTGACACTAGCTTTTCCATAGTTTATATTTCAAACTCCCTCTACAATACCCATGTCTTACTCTATCCACTCTTGTCACACCACACACATCCACCTCAACATTCTCATCTCCGTTACATGTAATCTTTTGTCATCCATCTTCATCACAGCCCAGCATTCTGATCCACACAGTAAGACAGGTCTTATCACGGACTTGTATATTTTCTAAACTTTAGAGGCATACGTAGGTCACAAGTTGTTACAGTGACCTATCGCCATTTCATCCATTCTGAGTTGATCCGGTGCGTTACGTCCTGGTCTACTTCGTCATCCCCATAATTATCAGATCCATACATTTTAGACTTTTAAAAAATGTATGAATGTCACTTTGTCTAGGACCAAGTTGCTTGGCAAAACGGTACCTTGTTTCAATGACTATGATGCCTTTTTAAACTATCAAGTTTTACTCCGAGATGCATTTTTTTAAAATTTCAGATCGTGTGCTTAGTTCTGGCGTTAGCTGTGGCCAGCTACGGTGAGTTAAAACTTATAATTTACTGAATTAATGTTTAATTTTTGCTTTGGTCCCAAACCAATAAAGTGCATTTTTAAGTAAGTGCTAACAGACCTAAATGGCGAGTATACATTGTACGACGACTAGCTAGTCTGTACAGAAGTGAAGTGCCTCATGGAATCGAAGCTCCGGCATAAAAATTGTCTTTGTGTTAATCCAGGTTTTAAACTAACTCTATGCTGTTTATGATTTAGATAAATGTGGGATTAAAAATGAGTTTTTTTAAGATCATAATAACGTAATTGCACCCCTCCTAGCCCTTATTGGGAACACTGTCACTGACGTGGAAACTAATAATATTCCACAGTAAACATAATTGATATGATAAGAGAATTGGGTCAACGACTGTTCCTAGGTACACAACTGTTATATTATAATGTAGATAGCAGTTAGTCATCCTTTATAAAAGAACTTGTGCAGTCGTGTTTGTTTGTGTTGTGCTTTACAATGAAAGGTTTTATTTCATTATTTATACTTATTAACTTTAAATTCTTTAACTGAAGAGCTCCCGGAAAAAAATCATTGTCATCTAGACCTAGCCTTTTCCCAACTATGTTGGGGTCGGCTTCCAGTCTAACCGGATGCAGCTGAATACCAGTATTTTACATGGAGCGACTTCCTATCTGACCTGCACAACCCAGTTAGTACTGGGTAATACGATACCTTTTGGTAAGACTGGTTGTCAGACTTTTTGGGCCACTGACTACCTGTAACGACTGTCAAGGATGTGCAAATGACAGCTGGGATCAACGGCTTAACGTGCTTTCCGAGACACGGAGGAAACTCGGTATGTAATGGGTGGTCACCCATCCACAGACCAACCTAGGCAAGCACGGCTTAACCTAAAGATCGACCCGAGCGGCTGTTATTATTTTGCCACGAGCTCCGCTAAAAAAAAACATTGTACAAAGGAAAAAAACATTGTACATAGGCGAAATGTGTTTTTTTCGAGAAAGTATCGGTAGGTGTCGCGTGTAGCAGCATTGCTGTTTAAGTTGCATGGTTACCTATAAAAGGTGCAAACGGACTCCTCACGTAGCCGTCAACCAAGCATTCTGTACATCAAACTAAGTAACTCTACGCAAACTCAAACTCAAAAGCATTTATTCAATTAGACCATTACAGGCTCTTTTGCCAGAAAAACAAAAAAGGCTAAACTACAGTCACAGACACAAGGCATAATAACTTGTGAAAGTACTGTAGTTGCCCATCCAAAGCGTAGATCTCTATGGAGAAGAATGGGCAAGAAACTCCATGGACACTCTTTTCAATGAAAGTATTGTTACAAAATCTTGGTTACATCATTCATGTTGAGATTATACATATATGTTTAAGCGAGAACAGCCAAACCATCTTTATTTCATTGTGTTGTGTACTTATTAAGTAGTTACCTGTAAACATCAAGGGCGCTATCTCACATGTTCGCGATTGCAACCACTTCTTGGCATTTTTCGACAAAAACAACCACAATTTCATCATAATTCCAACTAAAACTGTTCCTACCTCATAGAGACATTATACATCATACAGTGCTGAGATAAACTCTGCCCTTCCGACCATAAAATTTAATTATATTTAATGTTTTATGTACATACATAAAGGGTGTAAACAGACTCTTAACGAAACCGAAAGGCACTTGTTCTCCCCATCATTTCGATCATTTTTTTGTTCTAAACCATACCTAGCTACCTTCTGGTTACGGAGATATTGGGGGTCAAAGTTCCAACTTTTTCACAAGTTTTTTTTTTTAAATACATGTTTTTAATGTAATTTTTTTACTTTAAACACTTCCAGGATCCCCTTACTATACAATCCATCCATCAGCACAATGTTTTGAGTGCGTTACATTGAGTCCTACTGAAAAACGTGATTTTTCAGCCCAAAAAAAAGGTCGTTTCCTAGCACTAATTTTTGCGTAAAGTTACTTAGTTTGATGTACATAATGCTTGGTTGACGGCTTCGTGAAGTCTGTTTACACCCTGTATATTGTGATGATAACATTTTTGCTTGTTGCATGATGCGGTTGTTGTATAATGTAATTGTTTCCTTTATTCATTTATATACATATTGATTACATTTTTAAATATAAAACAATATAAAAAAAAAACATTTAAAAATAAAAAAAAATAGTAGCCCACCAGCATTGGGAACAAAGTCCGAGCTACCGGTGGTCAGGGTTCTTGAGAGAGGAACCTCCTAATAATACGCGCCACGTCCAGAAGTACTGCTTTCTGAATCAAGCCCTTGATCCAGCTGCCAAGCGAGAGCCTCCTCAGATGTTGGTCGAGGCTAATGGCTATTAAGCCATTGGCTGACATTGGCACAATGACTGCTGTACTCACATCCCACAACCTCGCGAGCCAGATCTAGATACTTGAACTGTTTATCTTTCTCTGCTTTCACGAGCTTCTCGTCATGTGGGACTGTTATTTCTGTTATTTTCTGTTATCATTGCGCGACGCTCTAATCGATCTATCTGTCTTTAAACCTATTAGACCAGGGTCGATAATTTTTAAAACGAAAAAAAATAATAGTAGGATGAAACCCATTAGAAAAGGAGGAGAATATTATAAAAATGAAAGGAAAAATAATTTACGGGCGATCTGAGGTCGGGAAGGGGATGGGGGTGAGTTTTTAAGGGCAAAAAACGGTTTTTCTCGATTTCCGGCAAAACTAAAAGTCCTATGGAAAAAAATCAGATGGCAAAGTTGTAGGTAATAAAAAGATCTAAAACTTTTGTATTTACACTTTTTTCATATAACCTCAAAATTTATGTGAAATATTAAAAAAACCAAGTTTTTGGTTTTTTATTTTTATCTTTTACAATTTTATTTTTCTTTTCACGAAATTTGGTGAAAACTTACCTTTTTATGTCCCAAATACGCTGTAATTTATTTGATTAGAAATATTTATTTTTTCACCTTATTTTGAATTAATATCGAAAAAGCACCCTAATTTTCAATCGAAAATTCACCCGTCAAAATATCAGTTTTTTTCAAAAAGTTGGTACGTTATCTGTTCGTTAAAATCTCTACTTCCCGATGGTGAAAAAAAAAATATGTTACTATAGTAAATCTTCTCAGAAAATGCAAAACAGATTCATCCATACTGATAATCTGAAAAGACAAAATCGAATTAATAATGCCTTCACAATTTTATCGTGAGTAGGTAAAATAATATAAAAAAAATAAATGACAAAATGTATAAAAAATATATTTTAAATATATTAAAAATCTATAAAAAATTTATAAATATATTAAAAAATATTTATAGTAAATATATTTTTAATAACTAACTTTTAGCCGATTTTCATGTATATTTCATATATTTTAAATATACTTTAGATACATTCAAAATATATCTTAAAAGACATAAAAAACATAGATAAAAAGATAAATAAAAAAAAGTGTAAATACAAAAGTTTTAGATCTTTTTATTACCTACAACTTTGCCATCTGACTTTTTTCCATAGGACTTTTAGTTTTGCCGGAAATCGAGACAAACCGTTTTTTGCCCTTAAAAACTCACCCCCATCCCCTTCCCGACCTCAGATCGCCCGTAAATTATTTTTCCTTTCATTTTTATAATATTCTCCTCCTTTTCTAATGGGTTTCATCCTACTATTATTTTTTTAAATTTTTTATTGTCTTTAAAGGCTTCTACCCTGGTCTATATCTATCACCACAATGTTATTGTTATTATTATGGACCTTCGTGATAGTGCAACAGTCTCGTTTTGTAGTCTGTAGGATTAATCAAATGTGACTGCCTCGTTGGTCTAGTGGTCGCAAGCATGGTTCTGGGTTCGATTCCTGGGTCGGGCAAAGTGGTATTAGATTTTTCTATCAGGAATTTCTCAGTAGCAGCCACGGAGTTTGGATTTGTGCCCGGTTGATGGCAATAGGCTCGCACCCTATTTACATGGGACCTAAACATAACTGGCGCAATTTGGGTGTACTATTGATAGATACACCTCTGCCTAATCCTTCGGGGATTACAGGCGTGATGTTATTTTATGTTATAATTAAAAAAACATGCTTTAGAGTGACGTCATTTAATTTTTTCGTATTTTTCTCAACAAACCCTTTCATTTGATACCCATATCATGGGAATGCATAAAAAATAAATAGTCCGCCATCTTTGGGAGTCCGCTAACAATGCATTTTCATGCAAATTAAACACCTCCAATATTTTTTCTTCAGGATTCCCTCACTACGGTGGTGGCGGTGGCTACGGCAGCGGTAACCAGGGTGGTTACGGTGGCAACCAGGGTGGTTACGGTGGCAACCAGGGTGGCTACGGCGGCAACCAAGGTGGATACGGTCAGGGCGGACAGGGCGGCTACCCTAGTGGGCAGAATGCTTACCCCAGCGGGCAAGGAGGCTTTGGTCAAGGCGCCCAAGGGTTCCCCCAACCCGGATCCAACATCCCTCAAGGTGCTGTAGGACCTAGCAATCAGGGAGGATTTGGACCTGGCAACCAAGGTTTCGGCCCAAGTCAAGGTGGACCTCAAGGCTTTGGTGGACCCGGAGCTCACGGAAACGCTGGCTACGGTTCCTCTGGATTTGGGGGATCAGGTCCCACTAGCAACGCCTACCCATCCGGAGGTCACAGCTCTGGCGGTCACAGCCACGGTGGTCACCAGGGAGGATACCAAGAACACGGATACTAGATAAAGGTCTAACTGATTGATAGAAACTGTAATGTTATGTAATGTGTGGTTTTATATTGTGTAAATTATAAGATTAATTTGTTTGTTTGTGGTTATCTTTTCTGTCCATTATATACGCTATAACTATACATACAAATAAATAAAATTGGAGTGTCTGTTTGTAGTATTAAAATAATCGCTTTTTACTAAGTGTATATGGACGTATACACCGGTACATATACCAAAACAACATTTTTAACAATTTTTGTCTGTCTGTCTGTTTGTTCCGGCTAATCTCTAAAATGGCTGGACCGATTTTGACGGGACTTTCACTAGTAGATAGCTGATGTAACAAGGAGTAACTTAGGCTACTTTTATTGCCGTGTAGACGGCGCGTTCGTGTTCCACGCGCGCCTCAAAGAGATGTCAGCAAACAGGGAGGGGTCCGCAAGGACCGATGCCTGCCAGGCTGCGGGCTGTTAGAAAGAGATACCGCGGCCCTGGAAAACAAAGGACAAGGAAGGAACATGGATGGGTTTTAGTCAGTATAAGTCTGACACTCCCTTCCGCTCTGCCCAGAGCGGGAGAAGTCATTTGATGATTTCCCATCCGTGAAAAAAAAGGCAACTTTTATTAAAAATAAATAATTAGGGTTCCGTGCAAATTATAAAAAAAACCCTTGAAATTGGTAACAATATTCGATTCAAATAGGGAAGTGCTTATAATAATGGGAATTTTTTAATAATAATTTCATGCAAACGAAGATCGCGGGCAGCAGCTAGTAACTAAATAAAAATAGAATGACTCTTATAGCCACACCTACCAGGCAAGCTTCCGTAACAAAATGAATGCTGTTCGTCTTTGTCCCAACGCATAGTTAGTCCTGTGTTATGCACGAACTAACAAAGTACTTTTGTGCCATGCCACCAGCATAACTTGAACCTCTACCCATCCCGGACAACCACAAATAAAAGGTATTACAAGGGGATTATGTGTAGTAGCAGGGCTCAAGTTTAAATGGCCGTGTTTCGGTTCGTCTAGTATGCATTGCCGGCTGACGATCCTATTTGCAAACACGTTTGGTGTAACACTGGGTGTCTAATTCAAATAAATAGTTTAAATACTACGTGAACTGAAAGTTGAGTAGAGTAAAAAACTGGTATTTTATTTACTTCCTTTGAAAGACAGTAAAAGCAGGTCGGGCAGCTAATCTAAAAAAAACATTTAAATCCATGAAAAAAAAAAATACTATTCGTGGACCACAAATACCACGTATACCAAATGATTTGAAAAGAGTAACCATGGAGTTTCTCGCCGGTTCTTCTTCATAGGAAACAACCAACCGAACCGTGCACCTTTTTGTCGACGTTTTATGAGTGCCCATCTGGGTCTATGTGAAATAAAATATATTGATTTTGATTTTGATACGAGTAGTACGCACCGGACATTTCTGAAAAACCTAACTAATAAGATCAGTGTATGGCTTAGGGCGTCCCTTCTTTGGAAAAATCTCATTTAAGCGGAATTAGCATAGCATACTTAGCTTAAACTGTCCCCACTGCTGAGTCACTTTTGATTTTGGACACGCTCATTTAAAAATAATTAGAATTTTTTTTTTTTTTTTTTGAATGGCATCTCGCAGTTCAGCCTAGGAGGCTGGCTACTGCTTAACCGGTCTAATCCTGTGGATGCCTTGGCAATAAACTATACTAAGCGACCACACGCTAAGGGCACCCCCTGCGGGGTACGAGCCTCGGCTTAGGGCGTCGCTGGGGAGGACAGCAAGGGGACAGGCTGGATCTAAATGAGATTAATTAGGGGTTGATTTATCATATATATATATATATATATATATAATTAGAATATTGTAATCGTTCACATAAGTATCTATTCAAATCTAAGATTTAAGTACAGGCAGCATGTGGTAGATAATGCTCTGTCCCTTAGTTTCTTAGTGCCTCGCAGATTAGCGGGTGTACTAAGAGGCAATGCTTGTTAGATGCTGAAGGTATATTACACTGGTGTATTCAACAGTCTAAATTCTAATCACATTTGACTAAACGAAGAAGTGTTATGGGTGTTTCCATCAGGAATTTCTCAGTAGCAGCTACGTAGTCTGAATCTTTGCCCGGTTGATGGCAATAGGCTCGCCCCCTATTACATGGGTCTCAAACATAACTGGCGAAATGTGGGTGTACTATTAGATACATCTCTGCCTAACGCTTCGGAGATTACAGGTGTGATGTTATGTAATAAATAAAGAAGATAATGTTTTATTCAAAACAACCATTTAATATATCATCCTCATCATCATCGTCTGCCTAGCCTTTTCCCAACTATGTTAGGGTCAGCTTCCAGTCAAACCGGATGTAGCTGAATACCAGTATTTTACATGGAGCGACTGCCTATCTGTAGTAGTACTGGGTAATACCGTAATACGATACCTCTTGGTAAGACTGGTTGTCAAACTTTTTTGGGCTACTGACTACCTAACGACTGTCAAAGATCTTTAAATGACAGCCGGGACCAACGGCTTAACGTGCTTTCACTCGGTAAGTCGGTAAGTAATGGGTGGTCACCCATCCACAGACCAACCTAGCCAAGCATGGCTTAGCCTAAAGATCGACCCGAGCGGCTGTTATTATTTCGCCACGAGCTCCTCCATTTAATATATCGTCTATTAATAATATAAACATACCCGACGCTGTCATACAACACTAGACTAATGCACAAACTGCATTACTCCGCAAAACATCCTAAATGCACGCTCGCGGGGACTCGCGCGTGTTACCTCGTTCTTATAATGTATACTATGGCACAGCCACTTAACTGAGTGAAGCGAATTACTGTCGCGATGTTTACTGAAAATCTCATGTTTTTGCCGTCGTTTTGTAGCTTATTTTGAAGATAATTTAATGACATAGGTATCTTGTATTTACGTATTGTGGCGGTTGAACTATTTTGTGACGTGACGTCTACCGTTCTTTAATAATTCAACTGCTTTATTATGCTATATCCTAAAATTTAAAAAAAAAGGATAAATCATCATCATCATTTCAGCCGAAAGACGTCCACTGCTGGACATAGCCCCCCCCCCAAATGTCGCCACATTGGCCGGTCCCGTGTGACTCGCATCCAGCGGATCCTCGCAACCTTTACCAGGTCATCGGTCCACCTAGTGGGAGGCCTTCCAACGCAAGGCCTTTCGGTTCGCGTACGCTTAAAGTCACCCAAAGGACAATGGAGAGGGCTATGCTCGGAGTTTCCTTGCGTGATCAAATCAGAAATGAGGACATCCGCAAGAGAACCAAAGTTACCGACGTAGCCCGAAGAATTGCCAAACTTAAGTGGCAGTGGGCAGGCACATTGCTCGCAGAACAGATAGCCCATGGGGCCGAAATGTCTGGAGTGGCGACCGCGAACCGGAAGACGTTGCGTTAGGATAAATAAATAGATGTATTAGCCAAAAAGCTTGGGTTAAAACGAAGATTACCCGGGCAAACCCACAGATTTACCCACAACTCAGCAGAGACTTTTTAAAATTTTGCTACTATACTGACCTTATCCCTTTAAGTAGGTATCTCGGCAAAAAAAGACTCTGAAATCCCACTTTTTTTTTGCCTATGAAAATCCTCATGGTTGTCTTCCACCCTAGGGTGAACGAAGGAGTCTGTTAAACTCCTGCTGACCAAAACCATACGGTGTTCTTTAACAACCTTGCGCAGTTTGTCATGCTCCCCTGGCCAGGTTTGGGCGATTACCAGCCTCATAGATACGTGCGATAGCCATTCAGATGAATCATATTTTGTTCGGCAAGCGTTTATTTGTTTCTTAAAACAATCTTGTTTGTATATCCTTCGAAACGGCAAGGACTTTTCTGTGCAAAGCTCTGAATTAAAGCTGGCCTTTTAAATTAATGATACATCTCTTCTGTTGCTGACTGAGATATCAGCAATTATTGATTATCATCACCTAAGTTATAGTCCTTCTGACCGTTTTTGGTCATGGCGGCCATCATCAATTTTGTGGGGCATAGTTTACAAGTATGTTTTTTATAAACTTTCTTTTAATAAATAAATAAATAATTAAATAATCAGAGGAGATTAGCCATCGGCCCAGGAGATATTACAGTTCACAAGTGTGTGCGTGGACACACTAAGGCACTCAGGCAGGTGTACTCTCTCTTACCTCAGCGTCATAGTCCGATGGAACAGCAATCCGACACGACCAGAGGGAACAGGAGCAGGATCAACGGCTTTACGAGCTTTTTCAAGCTCGGGAGTATCATACCACGAACTTCCAAACTAAGGGCTGCTACTTAGAAATCTCTATTAAAAAGACCCATTAACACTTTTTGCTTGACCCGAATCGAACCCTCTGATCCTACACTCCGCGACTACGACATCATCGGGGCAGTTCCATCACATGATGTAACAAAATCTGGATTCGCTTCAGCTAAACCAGCTCTTTAATCAAGAAGATTGACAAATAAATTATCCAATCAACTTAAATACACTTCCATCTACGATAAAATCTCCCCAACTCATCCTTCCCCTCAATTTTACGTAAGTATCTATCTATATATCTTTGAGCATACCAACAGTGACGCCGTGTAAACCCAAGAAATTACCTTACTAATTGAAGTACGGAGTGTCGCGAGTACTCCACGTTGTTAATTACTGGTAATTTAGATAATTCTTAGCAAATACTCGCGTTCTTAGCTGTGCGTTGCTTTAACATTATATTTGGTCTGCTAAGTTCGTTATTGGTGAAAATTGGAGCCTTGATGATTCTCATTTTAATTGTTTTAAGGCATGTACAGACGCCATTAAATCAAGTTACCCGAAACTGTAAAATTTTCCCAATCAACCTTAATCTAATGTTGTAGCAATAAAGTTGAAAATCTATTAAAGAAAGAAAGATTAATATGAGCAAGCTTGATGTGCTGGCGTCTATGCCACGCGGTGATGGCAGGTGGAGTACAGCTGTTACCGAGTGGCGTCCAAGGACTGGGAAGCAAAGCGTTGGTCGTCCGGCGGCGAGATAGGCAGAAGAGTTTGTTTTCGTTGCGGGAATATCCTAGAAGAGGCTAGCACGAGAATGTGGAGCTTGGCACAAGCAAAGAGCCAATCTTCGGGCTGTGAACGATGATGATGAGGCCACGCGACAAAAGGTCCATGACTGTACAAACTATGATTGCAGCGAATGAAGTGCGAAACATGACAGGGTAAACCCCGTCATAGCTTACCTACCGGACATAGAATGTTTTTTATCTTGGTAGGTAGGTAGGTAGGATATTATCCGACATTCCCGTCGCGTCGTTCATGCAGCCGAAGCCGCAGGCTAAAGCCAGTTCGGGGGTCACGTGGTGGCTTTCGGCCACCGTAGACGCGGACCTGTGGATGGTGAGTAATGGGCTAGCTCGCCGTCCGTCCGTCTTTTGACGACAGGCCGTGTTGACGGCGCGTTCGTGTTCCACGCGCGCCTCAAAGAGATGCCAGCAAACAGGGAGCCGCAAGGGCCGATCCCTGCCAGGGCAGCGGGACTGTTCGAAAGAGATACCGCGGCCCTGGAACACAAAGAGCAAGGAAGGAACATAGATGGGTTTGAGTCAGTACAAGTCTGACACTCCCTTCCGCTCTGCCCAGAGCGGGAGAAGTCATTTGATGATTTCCCATCCGAAAAAAAAAGGCTAAAGCCAGAATATTTTTACTTGACCTCTTATATTTTTTTAAATAAATATTTCCGCAGTCTCCTTGATTAAGGGGTCTGTGTTTCGCTAATTATTGTTTACGAGACAAGGTTCTTAATTAAGTTTTAATTAAATAACAATGAGGTCATTTACCGTCGTTAAATATACGCGTATTATTTTTTTATCGTTACTGAGCTCATAACATTTTGTTGATAAACTTATGGGCTCTTGCAAAGTAAGTAGGTAATAAAACTTGAGTTTCCGAGTTTCAATTCACTTAGAAACGTATTCGTTCTAGGAGTGTTTCTCGGGATCACTGGACTCTTTCGATAAAGACTGGACACTTGATAGACGAAACGCTTGGCCCTGTAGTGGAAAAACCAGGCTCATATTAATAATTAGCTTTTTATACCGCAGGATTGTTTTAAATATAGCACATGACACTCGGGAATAACGTAGCTTCCAAATAATGGAAGAATTTTCGGAATCGGGTACAAAATTACTAACTTTACTACTTTATAATGTTCAGTACTCCTTCTAGGGATTGGAATTGGGTGGGAGCTTTTTATATTTCAAGCAATTATAAAATGAAACAAATGATTTTTATACAACAAATAAATATATTTCCCATTAAGTTCCATGTATAAATTTTAAAATTACCTTTTCAAATAACATTTATGACAACAATATTTCAATAAGTTATTTTACAATATTTTGGAAGTTGAAAATTTGAAATCACAATGTTTCTATATAAATTATGTAATAGTTACAATTTTCACTTCTTCCTAATATATAATAAATAATCAAATTCATTAATATGTATAATATGGTATACAATATTCATAATCTGGTATAAGTAGGTACTTTCGACTACATTAATTAGTTTTTTTTTCTAATTTATTTACATAAAGATGGTCGGTGCAGCGAGACGTCATTATATTCAATTTTTTTCACTTAACTATAAAGAAAATTGTTCTCATGTTAATAGATAACTATTACTAAAAAAACATCGAATATGGTCCACATGAAATTTTAACTTACAATAAAGCATTTACAACACCATATCTACGTACATAAATGAATATTGAATTTAAAAAAAATTAAGTAAAACAGAAATATGCAGAGGAAGGCAAAAATAACAATGTCGGTAGTTCAGAAAGTATTTTTGTTGGATTTTCTTTGAGGCTCCAGTTTGACAAAAGTTTATTAAATATTTATACGGCCTGTAATTTTATTTATCTTAAAAACAGTAATTTGAACCTTCCTCATCGCAAAAGATTAAATAAACTTACAAAACTCTCAATAATGTCTTTTAAAAACGTTGTACAATCGCCAACTCAGTTGTTATCGTCTATCAAAATTGTATAATATTCCGAATTCGTATTTTTGCAAAGCTTGTCCATTTTAAAGACATTACAAAAGCGGTTTTACGCTGGTAAATATACTATTGTTACAAAATATCCGAATTACTGTTAACTATTGACATTATTTTTACTAAATTAGCTGCTAGTTTCTTGAAAAGCGTATACTTGTTCAAAAAATGGCACTATAAAAATGTTTGCAGTCAAAAGGGTATTTGCTATAATATTATATTTCATAATATTAGTAAATGTTAGGATTGGCTTATGGTTGTGCGTTACATTCGATAAATTATTACATTTTGCATATTTGTAGACGAACAATATATAAACTAAATTTAATATATTTTTCACATCAAAAGGTTTAGAAAATATTATAATTAACAGCGATGCTTGCTATAAAAAGAGTATCAATCCACCAAGCGACTTGATGGCAATGTTGCGACGCTATACAGACGAGAAAAATAAATATATATATTGTAAAAATTCTAAGCATCGATACTACTTTGACATCGCCATTTCAAAATATTTGAATAATTTTCAATAATTATACACATAATACATTTGTTTTATATTTAATACATAAATAATGGAAGGGCAACAATAACCAATGAGCTACTAATACGTCCACTAAAATAAATATTTGGAAGGATCTTATATGTTTACCTTAAAATCGACCAAGGACTTGAAGCCCAAAATATAATTCATAATATTAATTAGTTTTATTCATTGGAAAATACTTTACCAAATATATATCAAAATAAGTATAACATCTTCATTTTAAGAATTATATATTCACGTAAAACTAGAAGCATAAAATTATCAACAACGAAAACTATAAACAGTCAAATAATTGACAAAATTCAATAAAACATGTTGGTTCCACTGAGTGAATATTTTACAAAACAATAACTTCAATGAGCCAACAATATTTCAACACAAATATAATATATTATGGAAGAATTGGCACATTTGAAATATGTATAAAACTAACATAGCACGATATTGCAAATATTAAATATCGACATATCTTTGCGAAATATTCAGCAAATTACAAGCTATTATACGTAATCCGTTATAGTAATACATTTTTTTATATATCGTCATGTGTAATACAATAATGACACAAAATATTAACACATTGGAATAAACTAGACAAACATTGAATAACATCGACAAATACGACACCAAAATATTTTAACGTAAGATATCGAGAATACAAAATATTAAATATTGAAACACACTTTTGCACAGAACAGTACCAGGTTCAGTCTAACTGCGGTAGTTGACGTGTGCCCAGGAACTCCACGTCGTGAAGAAACGCTTCAGCTCAATATAAAAAGCACATAAATCACCTAAAAGTAATATATTTATATACTATGTACTAACTAGTTCCATCGCTAGTTACATTTGCGATGTTACAAAGTGCCCGCACTCACGTCTTTGAGTTAGTATGATGTTGAATTACATTTAGTTTATGACTTGCTTCTTTGACTTAGGGATTAGTTTTATCTCAACTGAAATATGAATGACAAACGTACACATCCAACCACGTCGCACATATTCCTGTTCAATCATTCAATGATTTTATGTCAAAATTTAATGATCGCTACCTACAGCCTGCGATAAACTGATCCGCTCACAGCACAAACGTCAGCGCGGGCAGCGCATTAATTAATGTGTAATTAGCTAAACGATGACCCTGTGTCAGTCGTGGACTGCGACCGGGGCGCCCGCGGCTGCCCCGGGAACAATTTCTATCTACGAGATTTAGAATCTACGCTCTACGCACGTAGTCGACTTAGGCACTGCCTACCTAAAGATACCGAAAAAGACGGCGCTACTCTACTTACGAGTACCTAGACGAAATAATTAATAGTTACAGTTATTTAGAAATTTGGCAGTTACGGTCCGGCGACCGACGGGAACTAGAGGGGGCGAATGTACAGGTGAACAGGCGGCCGGACACGGCGCCGGACGCCGCCGGGGTGGGGCATGGGCCAGCGGCGCAGCGCGCGCAGCACGCGGTACGGGGACGCGGCCGCCGGACGCACGGCGCGGGAAGGCACTCGGAGGGGCACGCGGTGGCGGCTGCGGCGCGGCCGGCCCGGCGGCGCCGCCGCACGCAGTCAGAGCGGGAAGCAGCGTGCCGAGCGCCGCGGCTCGCTCGCACCGCGCCGCCGCCGCCCGCGCGTCGGGACCTCGCCGTCCGAGCCGTGCGAGCACAGCCGCTCCGGCTCGATGGGCTCCAGCTTGTGCATGGACGGCCGGCTGGACAGGCGCGCGCTGCCGGCCGGTGTGGACGACGCGCGCTCCGACGCCTCGTCGTCCAGCTCGATGCGGCCCAGGCGCAGCGCAAGCGCGTACTCCGCTCGCTCGATCACGCTCGCCGGCTCTTCTTCGACGACAGTGGTGTCAGCGATCGTGGCGTCGGCGACGGTGGAGTCTGCCGCGGCGGAGTCAGCGCGCGGCGAGTCTCCCGGCACGGTGAGCGAGTGATGCGTGCCACTCGACGATGGCGACACGTCCCCCGCCGCATGCCGCTCCGGCGTCGCGAACACAGAATCAGAAGCCCAACTGCGCGTCTCAGAGTGCTGTCGCAGCGTATCGTCCACGCTCCGCTGTGAAGTACGACGGCTATGTCGCGGGCTCTCATCGTCGATGGCACGGAAATCAAGTGCGTCCAGGTCGACTGGGCCGGCGCGGCGTCGCGAACCGTCTCGACGAAACGAAGGTCGATGTGAAGAAAATGCTGCATCATACAATTCGCAGAGACTCGTGCGGTCCGAGTGCGGTTCCTCATACAGCGTCAGATTCCGCGTTTCGGTGGCGTCCGAAGGAGTTTCGTCGCGATTTGATGTGACCTCGCTGTGCTCTGATATATCAAAAGTGAAACGGGGTTCGAACCTGTCTGGACTGAGCAGCGGTGCGGATCGCGAGCAGTCGTCTAGTTGGTTGGGGTCCGCGTCCGGGTCGACCGGTAGCGGGCGCGGCGCGGTGCGGCGCGGGGACATGTCCTCGGAGTCGGTGGAGCGGTCGGAGCGCGGCGCGGCGCACACGTGGCGCCGGCCCAGCGCCGGCTGCGAGCCGCACGGAGGGCGCCGGCAGCATGGCGCCGGGTGCCGCACGTCCGAGCCGCTGCTGCCCGTCGATTTGGAGTGCGGCGGCCGACGGCGCCGGTCGTCGTCCCGTCCGTACAGAGATGTGAATTCTTCAGAACAGAACTTCTCGAAGAGCTCCTGCGAGCTGAGCCGAGTGGAGCCGGTCGCGTTGTAGAACGCTTCGGTAGGCGACCGCTCGGCTCGCTCGTACAGGGCGCTCGAACTCGCCCTTTTAGACTTGTCCATGAGGCCGAACTTGTATATCTTAGGGAGGCGTCGCTCAAAGACACCTTGAGAGTGCGCGCGGGCTGGCGCGCGCGGCGGCGCGTCGTGCAGCACGCGGTCAGAGGAGCCGGCGCGAGGCGGCGGTGAGGCGCGCGGGGGAGAGGCGGCGAACTCCGGTTCGTAGTCTGCGTCGTCGGCTGCGTCGAACGGCAGCTCGTCGACCTCGGCGCGGCACTCGCAGTCGTCGCCCTCGTCGAAGGAGGGAGCGTGCGGGCCGCGCACGAAGGCGCGGCGACGCTCGGCGGCGGCGGCGTCGTGCTCGTCGAGGCGGAAGGAGCGGCGCAGTGGCGGGCGCTCGCGGCGCGGCCGGCGCGGCTCGTCCGTGGCGGCGTGCGCCAGTGGCGGGCGCGGCGTGGGCAGCAGACGGTCCAGTGACACGCCGCGGCACGGGCGGCGGGGCGCGCGCGGGGCCGAAGGGGGCGTATCCTCCGGCGTCGTGGGCAGCGCCGCGCCGCGCCCGAACTCGATGAACCAGAGTTCGTCCTTGAGTTCGCACTCTCACTTCTTTTCATTCATGTCTTTATTTAAATAGTGCAGCACGTAATGGAGCACGAGATCGTAGCAGTATTTGTACTCGGTCTGTGGAAGACAGCGTGTGTTAGAGCCGAAATGACAGACTAAAGGAAAACCAGACATAATTACTGGGTACATACCATGTTCTCTACAAGCTGGGGTCGGTGCCGGCGCACAGTCTTCACTGCCTGAAACACGTCCACCTCGCCGTGTTGGATCACTTGCTCGATGCACGCGTTGGCAGCGCAGTATACGCCGGCACGACTGCGCCCGTCACTGAACAACAAGAAATCATCATAAAGAAAAATTCTTCTGTAGTAGTCTAAACTTGGCGCTGCTGAATTGGTATGTGATGCGAGGGAATGAGGAGACAAGTAGCGAGGAAATTTTTGAGAATAAATGTAGATATATTATATATATATAAATATAATATATATTATTTATATGATATATTATTCTTGTCCTTTTCTCACACACTTTGTCTACGTTTCTTTTTCATTTCTCCTTTTGCAGGTCTGCTGGCAGAAATTTCTTAAGAAATAAGCAGTACCTTTGTACTCATATTTTATAATGTTATTCTCCTGTGTTGTCTACTGTGTGTACTGTGTGTACTAAATAGTAAAATAAATAAAATAAATAAATAAATATCTAGAGGAAAACCAACCAGATAACGAGTAACAGAGAAGTATGGAAGAACCTGCTGCACTGACGCCGAATAAATAGGGATAAGTAAATGTTGATGATAAAGCAAGAGTTCCTTTGGAAATAATCCTAATTTCTCCAGTTATTCATAAATACTCACGGCGACACGACGCAGACTGGTCCGTAGTCGGTGCGCTGGCGCCATCGCTCAACCATGTTCATGAGCTCGACTAGCGAGTTGGTCGACGATGGCACCTTGTGGCCCATCGGCCAGCAGGTCAGCTGGAACAGCTGTACAGTCTTCGTGGGAGCTTTGACGCCCGCCATCAGCTCAGTCAGGGAAATGATCTGTTGGACAAACATTTATGTTATTACAAATTGGACTTCAAAATGTTTAGTTTTGTATTTTTATACCAGATAACCTGAAGGTCGTACCAGTCAAAGCTTTTAAATTGGTTTTAGGATGCAGAAAGGGGCGTGCCAGTAACAGAGTCTGGGAATTCATACCCTACGTGAAAGTACGATAGTGACGAAAAGGCACGCAAAGTGACATTCTAACAGCAATTACATCATCGTCGGGACTTAACTGTTACCCAAGTCACTCCTGCTGAAAGGCATTCAAACGCTTTGAAAGCGATTTTCTCTTGCCTATGCCCTCCGTCACAGGACTTACAGGCAGTCCCTCTGTCCTTTTTTTCTATCAGGAATTTCTCAGTGGCAGACACGGAGTCTGGATTTGTGCCCCGGTTGATGGCAATAGGCTCGTCCCCTATTACATGCGTCTTAAACATAACTGGCGCAATGCGGGTGTACTATTAGATACACCTCTGCTTACGCTAATTACAGGCGTGATGTTATGTTATGCCCTCTGTAAATGCTTTGAGTTCAGACTCTTACCTTCTTGTTGATCCTGAAGATCCAAGTCTTGATGTTGGTGTAGTGGTTGTGCGAGACGTGGTCTATCGTGAACACTGGGCCATACTTCTTGGAATGGCGACCTTCGGGCCAGAATGGCGGGAATTGTTGCTGCAACAAATATATTAAATCAGGCAATGATTTTTCTTTATCCTGATAAGGACCTTTTCTTATTATCTTAATTTTACCAACTCTTCCGGGAAGTTAGCATTACAAAGACATAATTGAGACATATCAGGAATCAGGGCCTTTCAGGGTCAGAAATAACAGGACTCAGTGTCAGGGATAGAAAAGACTTTTTTTTAATTTTCACACATGTTCTTATCTTCGGCCGTCAGGAACTCCCTAAATTAATGCGTTGGCATAAATGCGCAACTGGGGAGCTAAAATCTGGATGGTCTTAAGACCAGAAAGACCTGACCCAAAAACGTCTCAAATACTAACGTTACGAAACCCATAAAAAAGGCTCAGTTACCATTTGTGCTGCATATAAATCTTGATTGAAACATGGTAGCAAAAATCTAGAATCTTTAGTTATACTTACAGAGTTCTTAGGAGGCACGCAGAGTACGACGACGGCCGCACACTCGTAGTCGTAGACCAGCGACCAGAACTCGCCCTGCGTCCTTACCAGAGGCCACTCCGTCACTATGTACTCGCGAGGTTTAGTGTATCCCTGAAAATATTGCTGGTCTTACTGAAGGTTCCTTCAAACCAGGGACATACTACGATACTGGAGTGCGCACTAGACACTGGGCTTTGATAGACAATCTAATGAAGTATCCATCAGTGCCCGATTTTTGCAGCTGGTCCGTGATCTATCCGTACCATTTTGTTTAAACATTTAGGCCTCCCCTTTACATGAGGGGTCATGAAATCCTATTCCTCTTATGTCTAGAGCAGCCGACATATTTCGATCGACCCGGGGCCAAGCCAACTGACCGCCTCGTCAGCCTGCATCATGAGATCAAATGCTGGACACCGTGAAGTAAAGACGACGGACATGACGTTTACCGCACGAGGCTTCACGATGCAATTAGATCCACCAAGACCCACAAGCAAACAGCGGGTGCGGGTTACTGTTACTGTAAGCCTGTGTCATTCCACTGCTGGGCAAAGGCCTCCCATGGCCTCCAAATCTTTCTAACCAGGGCCAATGTGGAGCACTGGTCGTTGGTTCTATCTAGTGTTGTGCCAGATCATTAAAAATGTAGATCTGCAGATACGGATCCGGATACAGATCATTGGCGTCAAGATCCGCGGATACGGATATGGATCTTAACTTTCCTACTCAGTTGGTGTCGGTGTGCGTGACCTTGAAACGATAGTTGACGCGACTTGACGCTTTGCGTGACAAAACATGATTCGACTTGCGTTGTGCGGGTCTACTACGATATATGTTTGCAATATAAAGATGCCAAATATTTGATTTTTGGAAATAAAAAAATATTTGATGAAATTTAATAGTATTTTATTGCTACCTAATCACAATAAAGAATTGAATCTATGTACTGAAAATTAATAAGGTAAAAGATCTGTAAAAGATCCGTCAAAAATGTAACGGATAGGGATACAGATACGGATCTTTTTTCTACACGGATCATCACTAGTTTGATCCAGCTCGCGCCTACCGCGTCGCTCTCTAGCGGGTGCGGGTAGTATATAAAAAAGTAGACTGTGTGGGTTTACTTAACTAATGTAGTTCCTACTTCCTACAGTGTGAAATCATGTTAAACACCACTGTTGAACTTCAAAGAACGTACTATTACTACAAACACAACTAAGTGCGGCCACGGACACGGTGTCATAATAAAGTGATATTAAGTTAAAAGATGAACTTTCTAAGTAACTCAAGGGATACTTTTCTGAGGAAATTGCATTTGTGTTGTAAAATGGTGCTTCATGTCAGTAGGAAATAGCAAGAGTATTTTATGTCGTACTGGTTTTTCCTGTGGTCTGTGTGGGGACTTTTTAATTTTCCGGTGTGAAAAGTGCATTTGAAATTGATATGTTAGTTTTTAGTTTAGTCGTGAAAATACAATACGTAGCTGGAGACTAACTTATACGGGCTAATTCGAATAATGGCCAAATCTTAAAATGTCTAGCGCTCTACAAATGCCTAATTCTTAAAATGCCCAATTCTCAAAAGGACTAATTCTTAAAATGCCCAATTCTCAAAAGGACTAATTCTTAAAATGCCCAATTCTCAAAAGGACTAGTTCCTAAAATGCCCAATTCTTAAAAACCCAATTCTGAAAAGGTATTATTTGGAAGTAGGGTCACCTGTTCACAAATAAACACCAACATTTCAAACCATCCTGTCTCTGACGTTTCTCAAATTACAAGTCTAAATTTTTGCATCAAAATAGATAATTTAACTAGTAATCGCATCTTATTATATTTTTACTGTACTTTCATGTTACTTATACACAAGTTTAGAAGTGATTAAAAAGTTGACTACTAAAATTATATCAAATTACGTCAGGTGCTGACTAATTTGACAGGACTAAACTAATATTTATCTTCTGTCCTTTTCATAATGAAATAGAAAGAAAAAGATGCACTCAACTTAAATTTAGTTTAGTATGTGAACAAGGGAATCGGCACTAATGATGTTGATAATGATACTTAAATTATTTCCTGCGTTTGTCTTTTTTGCAAAATGGAACATGGAGCGAGTCAAGTTCAACAAGTAGTTTTCAAGTAGTTTTACATTATTTGAATTTGTTGTTTTTTTTTCTTATGTAGGAAGTAATTAGGTACTTACGTCGACGAAGACTGCGTTGATGTAGTCCGTGAAACTGTTCCCTTGGAAGGACGTCAAGTATGGACGAAAGTTGTCAGCTGAAACAAGAGTTCATCATAGAGCCTGGAATTAAGCAAAAAATCCGCATATTATATTATCTATATCTCATCATCATCATCTGCCTAGCCATTTCCCAACAATGTTGAGGTCGGCTAACAGTCTAACCGGATGCAGCTGAATACCAGTATTTTACATGGAGCGACTGCCTATCGGACCTCCACAACCCAGTTAGTACAAGGTAATACGATACCCCTTGGTAAGACTGGTTGTCAGACTTTTGGGGTCACTGACTACTTGTAATGACTGAGATCTACAAATGACAGCCGGGAACAACGGCTTAACGTGCTTTCCGAGGCACAAAGGAAACTCTGTATGTAATGGGTGGTCACTCACCCACAAACCAACCTAGACAAGCACGGCTTAACCTAAAGATTGATCCGAGTGGCTGTTATTATTAGCCAAGAGCTCTGCTGCTCAGCTCTTTCTAGCTACGGGTTTCTAGTACGGGCTAAGGTATCTAAATCAATACAAAAAAGCAAAATGTAGAAGGTTTTTATTTTTGTGTGTGGCGTCTTGCAGGTCAACCTGTCAGGCTGTCTTCTGCTTAACAGGTGCATCCTATGGGTGCTTTAGGCGTGAGGCCTCCAACCATGGGAACATACATTTATTTTTGTGTTGAATCAACGTTGAGGTGCTAGGTTGAAATAATGGGACTAGACACATTTTCCCGCGAAGACGAAATCATGCTTGTATCATACCAACGTGGATATAAAAATGGTGTAGAACCTTTCTAGATCTTTTAAAGGACCCATATTCAGCAGTGTTTTAAAAAGCAGTGCGTGTAAATTCAAGCGCGAATTTTAATCACTGACAAAATGTAGGTACTCGATTTTTTTTTATTGGCATCTCCCAGTTCAACCTAGAGAGGTTGTCGTCTGCTTAACCGGGCTATAAATTTAATGTACTCGATCGCATTCAACTTCAATTTATAGAGAATTTTTTTAAATGTTTCTAATTTTTATCACCAGTCACCGCTAGTTCCGTTCCATTACGAATTGAACTTTATGTTAAGGAGAAGCGGCAGGGTAACCCGTGAAATTCAAATTTCCTTTTTTGCATTTAGCAGGTCAGTGTCAGGTTGTATACCTGCGACTTGCTAATTGCAAAATACGTTAGAAAATTTGAATTTTGCGGGTTACTATGGCGCTTACACCTTAACGCGATCAAGTAGGTAACCAAAACTCCCACTATACCCTCAGAAATCTCAATGCAGACTTACGTGGCACCACCAGAACATCTCGGTTCTTCTCCCGATTATCACCCCTGTGACCTCCCGCGCAGTCTCCTATCGTGAACCTTGGCGTCTGCTTGCAGATCTGCTGGTACTCCTTCTGGTACTCATTGAGCTTCGACACCGGGTCCCTCTGCGACTTCTGCTTCAGTCTCTGCGAGAGCTCGGAGACAGGGAACCAAGAGACCCCGCAGACGACGTGTTCTTCTAAAGTGTCGTAGACGAACTTGTACTGTTCCTGGAGGAATAATTTTTGATTATTATGGGGCGAACGGATGGCCGATGGGGCATTAAGTCCTGGAGTGGCGACCGCGAACCGGAAGACCTGGTGAAGGTCCCGGGGATCCGCTGGATGCGAGTCGCACGGGACCGGTCAATGTGACGACACTTGGGGGAGACCTATGTCCAGCAGTGGACGTCTTTCGGCTGTAATGAAGAAAGTCTGAAAACCAACCTTACCAAGGGGTATCCGTATTACCCAATACTAACTTGCTTGTGGAGGTCAGATAGGCAATTGCTCCATGTAGCCTAATTTGTTTTTCCTGACATTCAAAAGTGCCTGTAATGGTCTAATTGAAATAAATGCTTTTGAGTTTGAGTTTGAGTTTTGAGTTTGTAAAATACTGGTATTCCTGCACCCAGTTAGACTGGAAGACTCCAACACAGTTGGGAAAAGGCTAGGCAGATGATGATAGTGTATCAGGCAGGTCTTTTTTTTTGTTTGTATCAGATGTGACTAGGTTTTGTTCATCGAGTGTTCTGCCATAAGATACTAATAATACGGACAGATTGGGAACCATTCGTGGAATTCAGATACTGATATGTTAGTAAATTATCCAGGCGTTGCTGGCCTTTCTCCGGGAGTTGGGGTGGATCGAATGAATTTTGCCACCCGCACGCAAGATACGTGCTTGGACGTGGAGTTGCGGACACCAGCCCGTTATACAATACAATAGACTAGACTTCGCCTGCAAAATTTGTGATAGCTCGGCTAATATGCATGATATAAATATAATTTATAGCCTACATCACCCACGAATAATGTAGCTTTCTGCCTGTAAAGAACTTTTAGAATTGGATCATTAGTTCCGGAGATAAACCCCTACATACAAACTTACAAATAAACAAACAAATTTCACCTCATTATAATATTATTATTATATTATTATATGTAAGTAAGTATAGATGTATAGGTAGGCTTGTGATTGGCTGCAAGTCAAGCCTGTTGTAAAGAGATGACGCGGTTTAGTGTGGTCACTCGAACTTTGAAAGATCTAGATTTTAATAATAGGGAAACAGAGAAGCCGGCAGTGAATTCCACAGACTGGCAGTTCACACAATTTAAGAAGCATAGCGCTTTGTTTGGGTCCATGAAAGTAAGTAGTAAAATAAGCATAAAACTGTGGGTACGCACTTGGCATTAAAATTGCCCGACGATTTATTTTAGTATTAAAAACCCTTGTTATATTTTACAACTTGGAGTTTACAATGGAAATGCAATGGAGAAATGGCTAAAAATGTAATGTAAAGTAAATGCAACAACATCTTTTCGCATTTAAGCGCCTTTTCGCGAAACTTGCTGAATTGTTGTTTTAAAATTTTCCATTCAACGTAAGTATGTAAGTCGTAAGTGCAATATCGTTGGATCTCCTATAAGTAGCCAATTAAAACGAGCTCAGGCAGCCGGTTGGTTCTCGTTACGAATTCTGCACGAAGTATATTAGACTTATTACATTTTCTCGGTAAATCCTTACTAATAGCACTTGTATGATGACGAGTGAGACCCTGTTCTCACTGTAATTTTACGAATTGTTCAAAGGTGGCTGATCAAAAGTGCTGTATAAAAATATGTTGGTTGGTTATGTTGGTTGGTTGTTGGTATGAAAATATGTTGGTTGGTTAAGTGGGTTGGTTGTTGGTTATCGTAGGTAAATACGGAATTTAAAAAAAAGTCGACGCAATGGATTGTTTTGAATTGACAAAATTAGTCGAGTTTCATTTTAGAGTACACAGTCATACACGTAGATCATTTGTGTATTGTTAGGTATTTATTGTGCCGAACTTAAATTTTCGAGAGCAAATTTTACATGTTATTAGTACACAGGGCGACACATAAAAATATACATTTCCAGTATTACATGGTCTCGTTTTGTATAGATTTCCCAAATAATGAGAGATCCGCATTAACTAGTTTTGTATAGCTGGATTGGTCGTCGTCGTTCGTCCATTTTGTCCTCATTACCCACTGTGAACGGTGCCTTAGACACGTAACTACAGGGTGTTCAATTTCTGCAGTTATTGTGCAGCGTCAGAAGAAAATCTCCAATTATAAGGAACGAGTCGTTACTAAGACTGTTACCTAAAGGGAAGCTTACTTTCTTGTGAAGGAACGTTGAGGAAGCAAAGTAAATGCTGACAGAATTAGTGGAATAATTTATGATGTAAAGTTTAAGAGAGGACTTTGAGCCCAGCACATCTAGCTACTACAATCTGTCAAATTTCTTTATTAGATTTTGAACTTTATCGCTAAAGCAATAAGTTTAAGGTTTATTTTATTATTTTCGAAAAACTTATAGCTAGGGAGACACAATAGTTTCGTTAATATCAACAATATGGCCCATTACAGGTTTTCACAAATTTAATAATAGTACAATAGTTAAATAAAACAAAAAGAGTTAAATTAAAAGACAGTGGACAAGATCAGTACATATAAGAACATTAAAGAAAATAACACAAATTGGCACAATACAATGGTTATATATAAGGTCCCATTAAAATAGATGGACAAATTTTAACACAGCGTTCAGTACGTCTAACCAAAGATATCCAAGCAAAAAAACACTGATTGAAGTGATTTTATTTTGACCTAAAATAATATTTTTTAGTGTATTTTCGTTAGCTGTTTTTATTTCTTGTAAGTTATTTAATGCGTTTTTATTATTTATTTTTTTACCATTGCCCTTATTTTGGTGGTCTGATTGATTTCTAAAAGTTTGTCCATCTATTTTAATGGGACCTTATATATTATGGGTTACCGAAGAAGTGGTGGCACAGAGTCTTCTTCAATTTAGACACGCTTGTATTAAATAGGTTGATTGGGAAAATTTGACAGTTTCTGGTAGCTTGATGTACTGGCGTCTGTAATATACTGACTCACATTAGGGCTGCGTTGTGGATTATGGGCCACTCTCCATCACGAGAGGCAGTGCCTATTGTACATCAATACAGCAAGCGCATAAGGCAAGCAGATTGATCAGAAACCCTTACATCATTAAGCGTAGTATGTTAGGGCCAAGCTTGTATGAAAGTACCGCCACTAACGAGAGATAACCTGTGTCCCAGCAGTGGGAATATTATAGGCTGATCATTTGTAATGAATGAATGCTTAGTCTTTGGGTTCGATTCCCAGATAAGGCAAATTGTGATTGGGTTTTTCCATCAGAAATTTCTCAGTAGCAGCCACGGAATCTGGATTGGTGCTCGATTGATGGCAATAGGCTCGGCCTCATAAATGGGACTTAAAAAACTGGCGAAAAGAGGGTGTACATTTAGGTAAACCTCTGCTTGATCTTTCGGGGACTACAACCGTGATGCTTGGTAATGTGAATGCTTAGAATTGTTAAATTCATTTATCATTCATGAAGAAAATCATGGTAGCATATTTAATTATTATTGTAGAGAACTTTGACACTATAATGTGTGTATGTGGAATTAATAAGTCATCAATTACCCAACGCTTCATCGTTGGGTAATTGATGACTTATTAATTCCACGTCTCTGGGATAAAGGTCCCAAACGAAAGTTACCAACTCTTAAAACAAAAATTCCTAGTGTGGGGCAACGTTAAAAAAATAATAATAGAAATTTGAAATCATTTTGTAATTTAAGAAAACATCCTTACCTCATTTTCTATAAGGCCTTTCCGAGACTGCCTGAGTTTCTTCAAAAATCCGAATACATCGAAGCAATCCTCTTCTTCAGCCAACTCGAGGTTTGCGTCAATGGCTAGGTACACCCCCGACCGACCACCACCGTCACTGGAAGAGATCACCACATTATTAATTATGCCTAAAATACAGGATGTAAACAGACTCTCACGAAGCCGTCAACCAAGCATAATCTACATCAAACTAAGTAACTTTACACAAAAATTAGTGCTGGGAAACCAACTTTTTTTTTTTGGGCTGAGAAGTACGTTTTACAGTAGGACTCAATGTAACACACTCAAAACACTGTGCTGATGGATGGATTGAATAGGAAGCGGGTCCTGGAGGTGTTTAAAGTAAAAATCTTACATTAAAAACATGTATTTCAAAAAATACTTGTGAAAAAGTTGGAACTTTGACCCCCAATATCTCCGTAACTAGAAGGTATGGTCTAGAACAAAAAAATGATCGCAATGACGGGCAGATCAAGTGCCTTTCGGATAGGCAGTAGCTTCATGTAAAACACTGCATCTCATACTGCATATTCAGCTGCATCTGGTTAGACTGGAAGCCGACCCCAACATAGTAGCGAAAAGACTAGGCAGATGATGATTGATGAACTAAAACGATTTTAGACAACTGTATTAAATAGCTTCCACTTAGTAATACCGGTTTCTTACAACTGTAATAATTCTAAACCAACGTAGATTTAAAAATTACTATTATTGTAATGATAGAAGAGGAGTGATGAGCGACGTGGTGACGAAACGAAACGCAAGAGGTTTGTTACGTATCTGTCGGGATACCATTCGTCCTCACCAAAGTGAACAACGCGCGAACACGTGACCGTTGCGGTCACGTCACGATGACAGTAGGCGCATTCTGGTTTAGCTAATAAATGAATGAGAAATAAACGGGACGATCGCGTATACGCGTCAAAGATGGTTTTGACTAGGACGTCGCTGGCTAGGCAAATACCGTTTTTCTTTTGTTTTCAGTCCACGTGTTATTTACCCTACTGCTGCATCCACTAAACCGCCAGCACATCAAGCTGTTTAGATTTTCAACTGTATCGCTAAAACAATAGGTTAACACAAGTAAACACACTAGACACATATCAAACTTGCAACATCATTGCCGCGTCAAACACAGACAACCGCAATAACATGTTACTTTAACATCAAATGAATAATTCGGTGAACCCACTAGCTACGCAAATTTGAAAGGACTGCATCAAACGTAACTTGCTGGGTCGACACACACTAGACACAGAGTAAACTAATTTAATATTACGCTTCTGTACAAAGTTACAGCGATCCTAGAATTCTCTAGCTATATTTTTGTACTGAAATTGTTAAGAGAATTCCCAGAGGTCACTGAGCCAGACTAAACTCATGTAAACAAAGTGTAGGATAAGCACAAAGTCGGATCTTTTGTTAGAAAATAAAACTTGGTAATAAAGATGACAAACTATTACCTACCCCTGGGTTTTGAAAGCGATACAGTGCCTTTTTAATAAAACTACTAATATATCGTGCCGTATTGGCTTACTGAAATCGGATTGATGAACTTATTGATTCTCCGTATTTTTTTTACTTTTTTTTTACTCGACTATGGTTAAGCCGAATGAAGGATTATTATTTTAGCAGCCTACGAGTATGTATGTATAGATATTTGTGCGCCTAAACTATTCATCCGAATTTGATGAATAAGGTGTCTATCAATTCGTTATTATAGTCCGGGTAACATAGGCTACAACAATTAGAGAAGTCGATGAAGAAATTTTACTTTGTAAACCCCGAATTTAATTAGAGCTTGATTTTTCAGTAGTCGGGTTTTTTAGTTGTAGCATAACCACACCAATTCTTGAATAACTTTCATAAAGAGCTAATATTAGCATAGTCTGAATTCCAACACACTTAAAATTCGTTATTATGTCCTCTAGATCTTGCAGATTCATCAATTAGGGGATTCGTAAGGGACGGACAAGCCTGGGCAGGTTTAACATGTTGATATGGGCTACTCTTTACCACTGCAGCACATTGAGGTTGACAGAAATTGCACTTACTTGCAATGCACCACCATGGGTCCTGCAGCTGGGTTGGTAGCCAGCCTCCTACCGACGACCGCACGGACTCGTCTCCTGAACTCCAGCAGTGCGTTACCGAACGGACATGTGTGTGAGTGCCACTGCGTGTAGTGGAACTGCAGGATGAAGCGTTCTTCTACCACCACCTGTTGAAGGAATAGAGGTGAGTTTCGTAAAGCAAATATCATCATCAGTTTGCTTCTTCCCCTTACTATGTTTGGTGCGGCTTCAGGTCTAACTGGACAGTTCAATACTAGTGTTTTGTCTGAAACGATTACCTATCTGACCTCCACATCTCAGTTACTAGATAAAACGATAGTCTATGGTAAGACTGGACAGGTAATTTTATAGATTCAGATGAGCTCGTGGCTAAGTAATAACAGCCGCTAGGGTCAATCTTTAGGTTAAGCCGTGCTTGCCTAGGCTGGTCTGTGGACCACCCATTACATACCGAGTTTCCTCCGTGCCTCGGTAAGCGCGTTTAGCCGTTGGCCCCGGCTGTCATTTGTAGATCTTTGACAGTCGTCGGATGTATAGGTAGTCAGAGGCCCAGAAAGTCTGACAACCACTCTTACCAAGGCGTTTCGTATTACCCTGTACTAACTGGGTTGTGCAGGTCAGATAGGTAGTCGCTTCATGAAAAATACTGGTATTCAACTGCATCCAGTTAGACTGGAAGCCGACCTCAACATAGTTAGGAAAAGGCTAGGCAGATGATGAGTTTTTATGGCGTTTTTATGCCTCTAACTTGGCGTAAAGTCAACCAGCGAGCCGTCGAGAAATATCTCTGTTTGGTTTCCTCACGATGTTTTCCTTCACCGAAGCAAGTGATAATTATACAATACGAACATGAATCCGAAATATCAGAGGTGCGTGCCCTGGGTTGGAACTCGAGACCTATGACTTGGCAGTCCGACGGTCATACCACTAGGCTATCACTGCTCTGCACAGTTAATGTAGTTGAAAGTGAAAAAGATCATTGTTTCTGCCGTCGTTTAAAGATAGAAACAGTAGTATTAAACTAGCTGTTGCCCGCGACCTTCGTTCGCGTGAAATTATTATTAAAAAATCCCCATGAATTTATATTCAATTCATAATTCATAATAATTAGATAAATACGGAAGTGCTTATGCACTTCCCTATTTGAATCGAATTTTAATACCAATTTCAAGGGTTTAATTTTTTTTGCACAGAACTCTAATTAAAAAGTAATCTCAAAATAAAAGTAGCTTAAGTTACTCCTTGTTACATCAGCTATCTAACAGTGAAAGTCCCGTCAAAATCGGTCCAGCCATTTCAGAGATTAGCCGGAACAAACAGAAAGACCGATAGACAGACGAAAATTGTCAAAAAAATGTTATTTTGGTATATGTACCGTGCACACATCCATATGCACTTAGTAAAAAGCGGTTATTTTAATACTACGAACAGACACTCCAATTTTATTTATCTGTATAGATGTATAGATAAGATATAGATATAGATGTATAGATATAGTTGTATAGAAGATGTATAGATATTATGTTTATCGCTATACAAATTTAGTATTTTACGGTACATGCGGACTTAATTATTATTCTACAACAAATGATTATTTTATAAGCTTTGTTAACAACATCAAAAAGTAATTGCTGTGGCGACATAATTTAAAATGAATGTCCACCCAATGGGCGAGTTTATTGTATGAATTATTAAACGACAGCCATGTCCAATCAAATTAAAATTTATTTGATTAATACTTAACAAAATATTTACTTAATTTACACAGGTATTGGCGGTTGTTCTTAACAAAATTCATCATTACCTCGACTGCCTCGTTGGTCGAGTGGTCGCAAGCTCGACTGCTGATCATGAGGTCTTGGGTTCGATTCCCAGGTCGGGCAAAGTGCTATTGGGTTTTTCCATCAGGAATTTCTCAGTAGTAGCCACGGAGTCGAGATTTGTGCCCGGTTTGATGGCAATAGGCTCGCCTGCCATTACATGGGACTTAAAATATAACTCGCGAAATGTGGGTGTACTAATAAATACCTACACCTCTGCCTAACCTTTCGGGGATTACAGGCATGATGGCTTGCAAAGCGGATGCTAGCCAACAGTAGGTAGGCCATTAGGAGCAATTGCTTTCTGGGGGGTTACCATGACGTCTATCTATCTATTCTATCTATTAAGGGTTTGGTTTCCGCACTTAGTCCTTAAAGGTGGACCATTGTGCGTGAGCCATGGTGGCCGTTACTCCAACCAGCCCACCTCCCTCCAGAAGCAGATCAGACTTCCCAGTCTTCTCAGGGCATCTGCGAGGGATCTCGGTGTACCAAGAGTCTCCTCGCGGATCTGGGTGACACCGGTGCACTCGAGGAGCACATGCGCCACCGTTTCCTCCGCCTCCATGCACGCTCTGCACAGAGGGTACCATGACGTCTTAAAGTAGAAGTAATTCCAGTGTGGGAAAGAGACAGAGCTATACAGGTCGTCAAGCGCCATCTCTTTCTCACACTGGAATTATTCCTGCTTTACGACGTCATGGTAGCCCCCCTGACCTCAACAAACAACCCGGTAACTACGTCAAACAAGTTACTATTTCATTTCTCTGTTTGCACTAGGAAAATTCAAACCGTTAATAATAAAATCTAGAACTTCTGTTGTAGACAGAGTAATCTGCTTACCAAGAAATAAATGGATGTGCCAACTACTAGAGACGAGAAACATTTCTCACGACCCCTTTGTACAAACAAAGTTTCAGATAAAGAGATTCTTTAAATATTTCAAAGGGATTTTCTTGGAGATAGTGAAAATGGAATTGTTTATTGTTTTCTCATCTATTCTTCGAGAATGAGGTAAGTATATTTGTATTAGCTTACAATTCTAAGATCAAAAAGAGAGCATAATATTGAGACTTTTTCCTGAAGATACAAATTACGTAGAAGACAGGTCATGTCATAGGTCTCGAGTTCGACCCCAAGACACACCTCTGATTTTTCAGATTCATGTGCGTATTGTATAATTATAACTTCGATTCCCAGGTCGGGCAATGTGTTATAAGGTTTTTCCATCAGCCATTTCTCAGTAGCAGCCACGGAGTCAGGATTTGTACCCGGTAGATGGCAATAGGCTCGCCCTCTATGAAATGGGACTTAAAACATAACTGATGAAATGAGGATGCTATTAGGTAAACCTCTGCCGGATTACAGGTGTGATGTGATGTATCAATTAAAATCATCTAATTATTTCTTTATAATCATGGGTAACTGTTAAATGACATGATGTTTTTATAATAAAGACCTTCATGTTCTTCCGTCTCTTGGGTGTGCAAATCTCACTCAATACACTGCAATGCTTGTACTTACATTCTTTTCACTCTTGTAGAGCCTGAAGGTTCGTATGTGGAAGTTGGCAAGTTCCTCCTCCTGGACAATGCCGACGCTGATGTCTCCGTAGGTCTCGTCCTTTTCTTTGTTCGGCGGCCAGTACTGGACACACATCACCTAGTGGAACAAGAAATATTGAAAATTAGTATCTATTAAATAATGAATGGGTAAAACAAAATGGAAGACGTCGCTGAGGCTCAGAGGCTAGCCTAGAAAATGCTGGCGTGACGATTTAGAGGCGGTTGTAATAGATTGGAAAGAAGAGTGAAAGGGTATGAGGGAGGCCTTAGTCCACAGAAGGAAAAAAACGGAAGTATGTAAAAACCTTACGCAGCAAATCACTTGATATCTGCGTCATTCACCTGCGCAATCGTAACGTTCGGCTGAATAAGCATTTTATTGTAAGCATATAATTGTACTTTTGAGAACATTCAATAAATCACCACCAAACCGTTAACATGTCTTTGACTTATTAAGACTATCGTCACCTACCTACCTCATAAGGAAGTCCACACTCTGCATGGCGACCCTGCCAGGATCACTCACTCACTTCACTCTGCAGCAGTTAAGACTAATAATTATGACAGAATGCACTTTTTTAATTTAGAAATACGTGGAAATATTTCCATGATTAATTGATTCCATGATTGATTGGCAGACCGGTAGAAAAATAAAACATTTTTAACCAAGTACCCAAAATAAACGATATAGATGAGATATGTCAGGATTTTTCAAAAATCCCTTCGGCCAATCAAACAGGCGTTGTAGTCTATGCCCGAGTAAAGTCGCAGGGGACAGTTACCACTTTTTTTGAAGAAAACCAGCGAAAGCTGACGCCGATTTCAATGTCTAAGAGAAATCAACAAAACAATACAAATTCCAGAATTGTTAAAGGCCATTTAAATAAATGTCAAATACTTTCACAGCTCACACGGGTGTTGAAATGCACTGAAAAGTAAAACTCGCACGATTCGCACGTTAAACTATTCGAACTGCTCATAACTCGCTCACACGAACGCGTTTTTCTACATGAAATAAAACCGAGAGCACACGAGCTGAGCGCTTACAAATAGTCTGCATTTTTTACACTCACTGCTTAAAAACGTAACGAGCTGTGTTTGTTGCCTGTTAGTCTGAACAAACTATTATGTTGTACTTATGTATTTGTAGATTAAACAGACGAAATTCATTTGTGTTACTTATGTTATACTTTTTCAATTATTGAATAAATATTTTTAAGTTAAAATTATCTGCAAATAATAAAATCTCTAATTCTCTGGAGCAGTTGTAGCTTAGTGGAAGCGGCCAGGACTTTTGAGTTTGTAGTTCGTTGGTTCGAGCCCAGACTTCTACTTTATTTTTAACCCCCGACCATAAAAGGGAGGCACTAGAAGTTGAAGTGTGTATCTGTGAATCTGTTTATCTGCTGTGGTGTCATAGCTCCTGAACGGATGATCTGATATTGATTAAGTTTTTCTCGGTTGTCTTAATCAAGAGTGTTCTTAGCTATGTTTCAAGGAAATCTGCTTAGCCATAAAAATCTAGTGAAACCGCTGAAACGACGAGTACAAACATACAAATCATCCAGAGATTGAACGAACGAATTGGAAGCGTGTTGCATCTATTTTCTTCGCAAAATACAAAACCGAAATGGAATTCCGTTAGACAGAAACCAAATACAACGAAGTACTTAGATAGATATAATGATCCATGAATATCAAAACTTGTAAATAATAGCTTGGAAAACAATAGTTATAAAATGTTAACTGCTTTTTGCAAATGCCCTTTTCCGATTTAGCACCTTTGCCCACCGTGACTTTTTACAGCGATGCTAACGCAAAACGACTGCCTCGGAGGTCCTGGGTTTGATTCTCAAGTCGGGCAAAATGTTGTTAGGTTTTTCCATCTAGAGATTTCTCAGTAAACAGCCACGGATTCTGGAATTGTGACCGGTTGATTGCAAAAGGCTCGTCCCTTATTACATGGTACTTAAACATCTTATTTCTGGTTGTTTGTGTATGTGAGTTTACGTTACATTTCGAAATCATTCAGAAATTCTTAAAAAAATCCGTAGACGGCAGTATCGCGTAAGTGTTAGTCGCATTTGGAACAGTCAAACTATTGTCAAACTACTGTCACACATTTATTTGTCAATTTGTCACACTAGTGTGATGTCGAGCTTCTGTGTGTCGCACATGCGTGCATTCGAAATATGGTGAGCCGCACAATTTTGTCGCATCTAGTCGAGCCAACGTAGTGCACTCGTGAGCGAGGCCCTTAATACCAAAACCGTGATGATGGCTTGCCGTTCACTTAATATTCTAACATTACAGTAATCGTGAAACTCGCAATATCGTGTTTTACCTATAAAGCTGGAGTTAGGCAGCTTCCTAATCTGACAGGATTAAACAAACAAGAAGGAAGGGATCGGCTGGTATTGTTTGATCGCTTTATGATTTGTTGAGGCAGTTTCCTCCCAAGAGGGTGAGGAGGGAAGTTGAAGTGAAGTTTGAGGGCTGTCGACGGTTGAGATGACGTCAATATGGTGATACTTGTTTTGTTATTTGTGGCGTTGAAAGAAGGCTTTTGATTGAAGTTACAGAGGATTACATAGCATTAAAATTAATTGAATCACTAAAGGTTTCTGTAAATACGTACTTAAGAGGAAATTCGGGTGGTCTTTTCTCCATACAAACTCTCGCCTATTTTCTTTCTGGTTCATGACTAAAGTTATGATTTTGTCCCTATGTTTTCCTATTTGATGATACATAATCTGTATAAGCACTAGAAGCTTTACAAAATGCTCAAAATTGCCTTTTTAGATCGGTTGTCAATAGAGGCTTAGTGCCAAGTTCACCGACAACATAACGGTCTGATCATCTGAAAACAGCTGTTTACCGTGAATTTTCGTGTTCTCGAAAGCAAATCTGATGATTAAACTGAGTAATCAACTGTTATCGCTAATTCAATGTCGGTGAACATGGCCCTTAATGATCAGATTTCCCTTTTTGAACACGAAAATTCATGGTAAACAGCTGTTTTCAGATAATCAGACCGTTATGTTTTCGGTTTAGTGTACAAAGACAACTATTAATGAAAAACGAAAAACATAAAGACACAGTACATATCCTTCTTATTCGGTTTATGAAATATCTTTTAAATTGGTTAGCCCTATTTCTTCATTACTCATTTAGTTGAATGTTTTCGAAAACTATCTCTTCCCCGCAGCTTCACCTGCCCTTAATAAGTTTTCCTCATTTCCTTGGGGAACATATGAAGGTTCCAAGCCATGTTGGCACTTTAAAGTAGAACAAACTTAACTTTTGCGTTTGCATTATTAGATGATATTATTATGCTAGATAATGATGTTGCCTTGTGCACACCCAGTTTCCTCCGTGCCTCGGTAAGCACGTTAAGCCGTAGGTCGTGGCTGTCAATTGTAGACCTTACAGGTAGTCAGTGGCCTGAAAGTCTGACAACCAGTCTTACCAAGGGGTATCTTATTACCCAAATACTCAGTACTAACTAGGTTGTGGAGGTCAGATAGGTATAGTAGTTGCTCCATAAAATACTGGTATTCAGCTGCATCTGGTTAGACTAGAAACCGACCCTTATATAGTTGGGTAATGGCTAGGCAGATGATGATTATGGTAACTATGTTGTCATGTGTGTAAATAAAAAGAATGTTTAAAATATTGGCGACTCATCTCGCAAGACGACGTCCTTACTGGGGTATGAATAAAAAATGATGATCAAGTTTCAGGAGGAAAACTAAAGTACACCAAAGTGAATGAACGAAGTAAATAGTCTACAGTCTGGAATTTATAGCTAGCAAGAAACGCATGCGTCTCTATTCAAGTCAGTGTGTCATTTTTTTTGACATTGAGTGACTCAGTTTGACAACTTTCTGCTGCGTTTCTTGCTAGACTAGATAGAGAATTTTATCATAGTGAAGTGTCATGGGTGAGGGGTTAATACCCTGATAACTTTATTGCTCATTATCATCATAAACATATCAGCCCAGAATCACACACTGCTGGGTATAGGCCACTAAATTTTGGCACTTAAATATAATTGGCAAAATAGGGGTAATACTAGGTACGTCTTTTTTTTACGGATGGGAAATCATCAAATGACTTCTCCCGCTCTGGGCAGAGCGGAAGGGAGTGTCAGACTTGTACTGACTAAAACCCATCTAAGTTCCTTCCCTGCCCTTTGTGTTCCAGGGCCGCGGTATCTCTTTCGAACAGCCCGCAGCCCTGGCAGGTAATACTAGGTACGCCTCTGCCTAACACTTCGAGGATTACAGGCGTGATATTATGTTTATCGTCAAAAATAAACAATACAATTTCCGAAAAATATACAGGATTTAATTCGTGACTGAATATACCCACACATATACACATGAATATACTCTATAACATAATGTAGCTGTACCGTACCCGTCGGTTGAAGTGTCACCCATCAGGAACACTGGTTGTCCGTTCGGTATTCAGTAAACAGAATGTTTCTGACAATCGTAGGTATATGGAGAATTACTATAATGGGAGGATGAGGCTGCAATTTGTGATGTACGCAAATATATAATAAATATCCTAACTAATATTATAAATGCGAAAGTAAGTTTGTTTGTTAGGTTTTCACGCCTAAACCACTGAACCGATTATCCTTAAATTTTGCATATACGTTGTCAGACGCTGTAAGCTAGTAATGTGCGCGTTGCCACGTTGTATGGCAACACTTAGCCTCTGATCAAGGTAAAAGCCAGCCCTTGTATTGCATTGATCTTCAAATACATACTCTTAAGACATGTTCTTAAATAAAACTTTCAGCGTAGCTCTACGACACTTCATGAAATATGTAAAATTCATGAATAATTTTATTCCTCTCTCAAAATTTTACCGTACCTCTTAACTTCGTAATCCGAAGTTAACAATCTGTAAGAAACCGCCTCGAGGTTGCATTTCATTTTGTTGTGTAGTAAGTGTGCCAGAATATTCGTAAAGTTATGAATAAGGTGCGAAGTATACCATAATTTGTGTAACTCTTTGGTCTAGAAGTAAATGTGGATCAAGCACATGCATCATAATATTATCAACCTTAATTTTTTTGCAATAAAGTTCATATTGTATGAGGCGCTTACTTAATAAAATAACGGCATAGTGCGGTCTTTGAATCTTGGTCTCAGAGTTTTGGGGCACCATGAGGCCATAATGTACTTAGTGTGTACATATCAAACTGTTAAATAAAAAATACATATAATATAGAGTGACTAGATACTTAAACACGTGATTGTACTCATGATAACTTTCCCAAAGAAACATTTTTTTTTTTAACTTTTAATTTAGCAACTATCTAAACATGTTCATACGGCTGTTGTGATTATGTGATAAAAGTGAATGAGTATTTAAAAAAAAAAAAAAACTTGGGGAAAGTTATTTGTTATCATGAGTACAATTACGTGTATAATAGAGGAGCTCGTGGCTAAACAATAACAGCCGCTCGGGTCGATCTTTAGGTTAAGCCGTGCTTGCCTAGGTTGGTCTGTGGATGGGTACCCATTACATACCGAGTTTCCTCCGTGCCTCGGAAAGCACGTTAAGCCGTTGGTCCCGGCTGTCATTTGAAGATCTTTGACAGTCGTTAAAGTAGTCAGTGGCCCAAAAAGTCTGACAACCAGTCTTACCAAGGGGTATCGTATTTCCCAGTAGTAACTGGGTTGTGGAGGTCAGATAGGCAGTCGCTCCATGTAAAATACTGGTATTCAGCTGCATCCGGTTAAACTGGAAGCCGACCCCAACATAGTTGGGAAAAGGCTGGGCAGATGATGAATCACGTGTATAAGTGTCGGTCACTAATTACCAGTCACCCTATATATATTTTTTTATGTCATTCATTCTATGGTGGGTATTCATCACGCCTGTAATCCTCAAATGGTTAGGCAGAGGTGTACCTAACACATTTTGCCAATTATGTTAAAGTCCCATGTATTATGCCATTGCCATCAACCAGGTACATATCCCGACTTCGTGGCTGCTACTGAGAGAAATTTTGGTAAAAATGCATTATAAGCGACTCTCACTTGTTCAGACACAAAGGCATTCTGTATGCCTGTAGTTTTGGTACCCCGAAAATGTTATGATGCGCTTGCATCTTAGAGACTGCTTGAATGGTAGGAATGAGTCTATCATAATTAATTCTTCTACTAATAATAAAGGATCTCTCGGAACCTCGTGAAAGCAGAAAAAGATAAACAGTTCAAGTATCTAGATCTGACTTGTGAGTTTGTCGACATGTGGGATGTGAGTACAGCAGTCATTGTACCAATAGTAGTGTCAGCCAATGGCTTAATAGCCAGTAGCCTCGACCAATATCTAAGGAGGCTCTCGCTTGGCAGCTGGATCAAGGGCTTGATTCAGAAAGCAGTACTTCAGGACGCGGCGCGTATTGTCAGGAGGTTCCTCTCCCAAGAGCCCTAGCCCTAACCACCGGTAGCTCGGACCCTGTTCCCAATGTTGGTGGGCCAGTTTTTTATTGTTATTTAAATGTTTTTTTTTTATATTGTTTTATATTTGAATATTTAAAAAAATAATATGTGTAAAAATAAATGAAGGAAATAATAATAAAGATCTCTCGCTCAGTTAAGCCACTAGTTAGGTTAAATTACTAGTCAATGTACTCCTATTTCTGAAAGGACAATTCCTCAGTCCTTCTGCACTTATTTACTCTGTGGTCGCATGGTAGAACATATTTTACAGTCAGATAAAAGCGGCACGAATTGAGTGTCAAATCTTCGAACGTGTACGAGATAAAAGCGTTTTAGTACTTGAAACAAAATTCAGCTTGAAATACGAATTTAAAGGCGTGTATTTTATACTCGATTTGCGAATAAAGGACAGATGTGTGTATATTCGACGTGGTTCTTTTATCTATCTTTGCCACCATTGACGGTTACAAAATTATCTCTGGCTGATGGTCATAAATGTACAGACGCGAGACGCCAGCACATCAAGCTACCCGAAACTGTCAAATTTTCCCAATCAACCTTGAGCCTTGAGCTTAAAAGATGAAAATCTAAGAAATAAATTTGACAGATTGTAAAGTAGCTTGAAAGCATGTGTTGGCGTCTGTGCAATTGTACAGTAAGCCACACTTCGCTGTTAATTTGGCCGGTATAAACTGTCCTCGCATTCTATCGAAAGTCCATTTTACGCTGCGCTAGGCCAGCTGAAAGTCAAAGTGTTGCCATTTCATCAAAAATAAAAATAAAACCGATGTGTTGTCAGAATATTATCTACTTTGCTACCTCGATAATTAGGTTTAAAAAAAATGACAGAAGAAGAATTTACTCAAAATTAATCTGAGAAATTTAAGAAAACAAAAATACTGCAGTACTGACTAAGCTATCGGAAGGCTTATGTCAATTCAGGCCGTTGTAGAAAATATACAAAAGGCTTTGAAACCAATTGAACTTGTATCTTCTCACAACCAAATAAAGGCTTTTCAGCACAAGTTAATCAATGATTCGGCCGAAGTCCCACTGGGACAGCAAATTCCCGAAGCCTGCTTTCATGAAAGCCGAACGCAGTCCGAAATAATGGTGTTTCGATCCCTTTAAAGTCGAAACCAAATAATGGTATTGCACGACCTGAATACCGTAATGACAGACACAGCCTTCTTTGTTCCGGGTCGCTTTCCGTTTGCGCATCGGAACAAATATTTGTATGGCCGCAAATCATCATTGTTCCCAATAGCATGACAACAAAATGGGAGTGAGAGAGTTTGGGTGATAAAGCCTTTATTTATTGACTAGCAACAACCCCCGGCTGTACGTTAGTTTAATAGATCGAACCACATCAAGATTCGATGCTCAGTTATGAAGAATATACTCACAGGCAGACATGAATAGAATCTTCTTCATGAATATAGGTAATTACAAGCCCGTGATTTAATTTATTTAAAACCTTCATTGTTGTTATGTTGGGTTAGGGCTCCATATCAGAAGGGTAACCAACGGGACCCTATTTCTAAGCCTCCGCTGTCCGTCCGTCCGTCTGTCTGTCAACGGGCTGTATCTCATAATCCGTAATAGGTAGACAGTTGAAATTTTTACAGAATGTGTATTTCTGTTGCCGCTATAGTAGCAAATAATAAAAATAAATAAAAAATTAAACGAGGGCTCCCCTACTACAATAGTATGGAACCCTTCATGCGTAAGTTCGTCTCGCATTTGGCCGGTTTTTTTTGAAAATCTCTTTACTTACCAGCACTCTTGTCACTGTTAAAATTTTGTTGCATAATTTCCTCTTACACTGTGGCTGACTGTACCTAAATATCTAGTACAGTCGTTTACGTATCCCCGTGTGGAAGAAATATAAGCGAAGGCGACACACCAATAAAATAAAGAGATACAGCGCACTGCCTGTCATAAAACAAATACGAGGAATTCCTTCCAAATACTTGTAAAACTTCTACATCGTTTTACTTTAACTCGCGAAGAAAGTATTCTTTCAGAATAATGCAATAACATTTTCTGTATAAACTTGTTTTGTATATTTATGCCCAAATGTGCGACAGGGATGGCGAACCTATGGAAAGAGGGGCAAAAACCCTGGACATAGACCATTATGTACGATTTGTTTTCAAAAGTCAGAAATAATTTATAATTGTTTGGAAAAGGTAGAGGAAGTCCTGTGCCTTGCAGGTAATACAGAATATTTAGTTATTTTTCACTTTACACGTTTTGTAAAAAAATGTTTGTCAAAACATTAAAAACTTCAATGTTTGATTTTGAGGCCGACAATTTTTTACCCGACTACGGCGAAACCAATAGGAAGGGTTATGATTTTAGCAATCTATGTATGTATGTATGTTTTTACGTATGTTCCTCTGTATCGCCTAAACTATTCATGAGATTTTGATGAATAAGGTGTCAATCGATTTGTTATTATGGCCCGGGTAACATAGGCTACATTTTAACCGACTTCAACTATAAGGGGAGTCGATTTTACATTGCAAACCCTAATTTTAATTTGAGCGTGATTTTTCAGTAATCAATTTTTTTGTAGTAGTATACCACGCAAATTCTTGTTTATTATATTGAATTCTTGTTGTTTTTATTACTTTGTCCTGAGTCAAGTTTTGATATCACGCATAATAATGTAAAAAGATTCGATGTCCCTATCTATAGGTATCATCCACAAAATAAGTTCTTTTTCTTGAATGATGTATGAGGTTCGCAAAATATAAAATCTTATTCACCAAGATCAAGAGTTCTTTATTACATATACAAAGTCAGGGCGTTCAGTATTTTATATTCAAGGAAATGGAGTTTGAAATAGCGACAAATTTTGTACAAGAAACTCAATGAAAGTAAATTGCTCGAACAGAATAGCTTCATTTGCAAGTGAGTCTTTAGTAATTATGTTGCGAATGGTGTTGATAAGTAAAAAAAAAATATTTTAGTTATATTTTACAGGTGGTACTTCTTTTAGTTTGTTTGAAAAAGTTCATATAGTTACTTTTAAGTTTAATTTAGAACAATGGTCTAACTTACCTCAGATAAAAGAAGTTTCATCATCATCATCATCATCATCAGCCTTTTAATGTTCCCACTGCTGGGACACAGGCCTCCTCTCTATGAGAAGGAATGGGCTATAATCCACCACGCGGGCCCAGTGCGGATTGGTAGATGTCACATGTCTTCGAATTTTTGATTCTAGGACATGCCGGTTTCCTCACGATGTTTTCCTTCACCGTTTTTGAGAGCAGTGGTGATGAAATAAATTACGAAGAACCCACGACTTACTGAAGAAGTTTCATTGTATACAATAAATGGGTACTTATTCGAAATGAAAAATTATATGAAAAAACTAAATATGATTTTCAAATACCTATTCAATGATCACCTAAACATAGTTGTTCGACTTATTTATTTTTCAGAATATGGTGTCTAATTGACGTCATATTAAAATTAACGTCAAGTGTCATGACACTTTCAAGATTAAGACAAATTGTTTGACGTAAGAATCATCAACATTGGTCTCTAGAACGCCACAAAGGAACAAACATACATAATATGGCTGATAAACACATTACCCTCCACAGTCGGGTAAAAAGTTGAAACTCACACTTCTGCTTCTGCTGGTGCCTCTCCAATTACTGAAGGTTAGGCATCAACTCGGAATATTTCTCCTGGTTTTCCACGAGGAGGAACAGCTCACCAGCACTCTAAACTAAAAATGTCTTACCTTAATAAAGTCGAATGTCTTGGTCAGCATCACAATGGCGGCGGCTCGCTCCTGCCAGATCATCCGCCAGAAATCCACCACCGTGTCTTCGGTTGGACCCTGAGTTACGATGTACGCATTTGGTTTTAATATACTCTGTGAACAAAGGAAAATATGGTTAATTATGGATTTCAATAGTGTGTATTACCTGGGTTTAAAATGTACGCACGACCGCTGATCAAGATATACAAAACCAGTTTATACGGATCTTTATCTTTCAGTGTACAGAAAACATATACACAGCGAGGCCACGTTATACTGGGATTGTAAAGCTTGATGTGTCGCCGTGTAAGACATATACATAAACTTCGACCAGATGTTCAGACCATGGAAATAAGCATTTTTCATTATGGACACATTCATCAATTCTTATTTTTTGTTAATTTTCATACAAACTAAATACCTTGACGTAAATCACCCGATATGCATGCCTCTTTATCCGAATTACAAATGGCAATTGAAAGATTTATCATTTTAATTGCACTAAGCGGCACCATGGGCCAAATTAAGACACTTTTCATACTGCATAGCTCAATTAAATTTAATTAAATGACGAAATAACTTTGTAACGAAACGCTTTAAAGTTAGACTTCCTTTGTTAGATTTGGTTTGTTAAAGCTATAGAAGCGTTTGCTAAAGTTTATGGATAACGTGAGGAACACGGTGTATATAATTACAGACATTTATTTGGACCCTTCACCCCTGTGTCCCGGTCCGCGTTCCGTGAGCCGGCGTCCCAGCTGGAAGCTAATAATCAAATTTTTTGTTTCAAAAACTGGTTTTTTGACCAAATGTCCAGAATTTTCTTTGGCAACTACCCTGTTTTATTTCGTAGATCGCTAGCACGCGTGGAGACGCGTCTCCGGTCTCGCGCAAGCACGTCTAGCTCAAATAAACTTCACGTTGTTCATATTGTGATTTTAATCACCCGAAATAGGTAGGTGTGCATTCGACGAAGATACTCCAATATCGCGTCACTTAGGGCTAACATTCAATTGATATTGAATTACGGTGAATCAAAATCAAAATATTTTATTTCACATAGGCCGAGATGGGCACTTAAATGTCGAAAAAAAGGTGCACGATTCGGGTTAGTCGTTTCCTATGGAGAAGAACCGGCAAGAAACTGCATGGTTACTCTTTTCAAATCATTTGGTATTACAATATTATCATTTTACAGCATGAGTGCTTAATATAGGGGAACAGCGTAGGACTGACAATAAGTCGCTGCGTATTACGCAAAAAATGTAATACAAGATAAAAAGTTAACAAGCATCTGGGAATCTACAAAGTCTACAGTGTTCACACATATAATATAGAAAATTAGTCCTTAAAGCAAATGAAGTATCGCAGTATTTTCAGTATCACCGAATTTATGCTTTAACAATGTGTGTACATAAGCTAACATACCCACATAATTATACCTTTGTTTATAGCCGTGCCGAGGCTGCACTGGATATCAAACGTGATTTTTACGACTACAATCAAATTTAATGGACTCCAGCTGGTTCATGATTTATGGAATTAGATAATATAATTAATCTGATCTTTTACTGATCTGACATCTGCGCTAATAATTTCCACAAACACGGGTACATTGAAAAAAAATGCAATTACTTACAACCAATGATATCATTACTACATTACTATCACTATCACTGCATATTATAAAACAAAGTCCTCCGCCCCGTCTGTCTGTCTGTTCGCGATAAACTCAAAAACTACTGCACCGATTTTTATGCTGTTTTCATCAATGAATAGAGTGGTTCTCGAAGAAGGTTTTGGTATATAATTTGTCAAGTTTTTGTTGCGGGAACGGGATCAAAATTTCATGATTACTTTTGGTCGCGATAACCGACACCCACGCGGGCGAAGCCGCGGCCATCAGGTAGTTATAAATAAATTGAAGCAGATACATTACTAGCGCGTGCATTTGAGGACTCAATAATGTCCCCGTCAAAACAATTGAAGCACACATCACATCACATCATCAGCCTATAATGTTCCCACTGCTGGGACACAGGCCTCCTCTCTATGAGAGGGAATGGGCTATAATCCACCACGCGGGCCCAGTGCGGATTGGTAGATGTCACATGTCATCGAATTTTTGGTTCTAGGATATGCCAGTTTCCTCACGATGATTTCCTTCACCGTTTTTGAGAGCTGTGGTGATGAAATAAATTACACAAAGTAATGCGCCTGCCTGGGTTCGAACCCACGACTTACTGTTCGTAAGTCGGGGTCGCTACCACTGGGCCACCGCTGCTCTCGAAGCGCAATCGTACAAAAGATAGCTATCACTTTTACTTACATAGATCCTATTTTTGAACTATTCATTAGTGGTTTATTGTGTTGTATTAACACATCTTATTATACCTACACATTAGGTTCCTATAAAGTTAATTATCAATGTACACTGAGTGAAATATCAATGAAATCACAAACATAAAGTATTTCCGCCAAAGGTCACGCTTACCTTTTCCCTGAAAAGGTAAGTTTTTTCCTGAATAAGATTGCAATCTATGATACTAGTGAAGTAATGGAAACGTCAGTTGAATGTACAGACGGCAACACATCAAACTATACACTTCCAGTATAACATGGTCTCGCTTTTTACAGATTTTTGGTACAATGAGAGATCCACATAAACTGGTTAAGTATAGATTGATTGGACGTCGTGTGTACCAACACCCTCCATTCAATAACATGACATTTTACTCGGAATGGCTTCGAACACGATTTTTCTGAATCAACAAAGATATTTTGCCAAATATTCGCCAGGTGCCGTTTCTATTTATGACGTGTTTTTGGAAAAAACTGCGACCTGCGTGTATTTATTGCGTGCTTAGTCATAATGATTCGCAAAACTGCCACGTATCCGGATTTCACCTGTATTGAAAAGCAACCTTTATTGCAAGGAAAATAAACGTCACTTTGATTTTGATTCTTGGTGATTGCCTGGTGTCACTAAAAGCCAGATTTTGAATCCAACCTTAATTCGATTAACGTTAAAGTCCTAATTTAATTCGTGAACTTTTGAAAATAGAACTGATACATACATACATAAACTCACGCCCTTTTCCCATGCCCCCATGGGAAAAGGGCGTGAGTTTATGTATTGTTGTGTATTTTATAGAACTCATACTTGAGTTAAAAATTTTTTTTTTCGTATATTATACCTTGTGTGGGAATAAAGTTCGAAATTTAAAAATGGCTCGCTTCATCAAATCTGGATCTAAACCAAGGAGTTTATAACATACATTATTAATTGCCAGTTTCGAATGATTGCACTGTTCGACTAATCAGTAGCAGATTTTGTTAAATTAAAATCCATCATTTTTTTCATTTCTTACTCATCGAATCAATACTTCTACTACAATACTTCTATGTATTTATTCCAAACGAGTAATACGGTATTGGTAAGAATTTGTAGCATTATTTTGATTTTTTTATTCACTCGTTGATTTTTCAAACTGGATACCTAATACTACTGCCAGGAACATTATCACAGGAATTTTACAAGAAAAAAAAATTGAACTGTCATTAATCTACCTTTGCAACTTGAAACTGAGGGTGCGTCCTAACTTCAAACGGTTTCCCCCCGTAAGTCACGACGTCAGAGGCATTATCAGAAGCCTTTTTACCAGCGAAAAAAAAAAAAAACTTGTCTGAACCGGTTTTTAATCAAGGTAAGGGAGCCTGATAAGGCTTCGAGAACTTAATGGAAAATTCTAGAAAATTAATATTACGTTCTGCAATGTAATCTACAAAGGTATTACCTACTTAGTAGGGTTTCCTGTTTGTGGTGTGTGGGCGACTTGGAGACTGTAAAAGGCACAAAAAAGGGTAGGGACAGAAGTCTAGCACTAAAAGACTGTCGACACTTCATTTTTGTTTTCGGGGGGGTTTTGTATTCACAGACAAATTGCAGGCGGCTTGTACAGATTGAATGGTAGCAGCGGTGTTGGTACTAGTTTGGTTATTAACGAGCCATTGATATTGGTGCCGATTCCCTTGTTTACAAACTAAACCAAATTTAAGTTCAGTGCATATTTTTCTTTCTATTTCATTATGAAAAGGACAGAAGATACATTTTAGTTTAGTCCTGTCAAATTAACCAGCGCCTGACACAAGTTTAGACGTAATTAAAAAGTTGACTACTAAAATTACATCAAATTACGTCAGGTGCTGACTAATTTGACAGGACTAAACTAATATTTATCTTCTGTCCTTTTCATAATGAAATAGAAAGAAAAAGAAGCAATCAACTTAAATTTAGTTTAGTTTGTGAACAAGGGAATCGGCACCATTGTTTGTTAGTTACGAGTTTTATTGCGAGGAGCTCGTGGTTAAATAATAAAAGCTTCTTTAGGTTAAGCCGCACTCGCTTAGGTAGGCCCTAAGATGGGTGAGCACCCAGTACATACCAACTTTCCACCGTGCCTCGGAAAGCACGTTAGTCCGTTGGTCTCGGCTATCATTTGTATATCTTTGACAGTCGTTACAGATTGTCAGTGGCACGAAAGTTTGACAATCAGTCTTACCAAGGGGTATCATATTACCCAGTACTAACTGGGTTGTGGAGGTCATAGAGGCAGTCGCTCCATGTAAAATACTGGTATTCAGCTGCATCAGATTACACTGGAAGTCGACCACAACATAGTTGAGAAAAGGCTGATGATTATAGCAGAAGCTTTTCTAAGCTCCAATTTTCTTAAACAATCAATCACCGAATGACAGTTATGTATTAACACCTCCTAAATTGCCCGCAGGGACAGCCATTAGTTATTTTGTTTAAATCTTTATCAATAATTTATCTATACAAATACATAAAATTAAAGTGTCTGTTTGTTTAAAATAACAGATTTTTAATGAATGCATATATGAAAGTATTATACGGTACTAATATCAGAAAATCATTTTATTTTTGTCTGTCTGTTTGTTCGGGTAATCTCCAAAACGGTGAACTGGTTTAAACGGGACTTTAATTGCAGATAACTGATGTTATAAGGAGTAACTTGGGCACTTTATTTAAGTAAAAGTATAAAGAATCCGTGCAAAAAAAAAATAATGCCCTTTTAAATGTTAACAACATCCGATTGATGTAGGGAAGAAATATTTTTATAAAAATAATAAAAAAACGCGGACGGAGACGCGGGCACCAGTTAGTACAATACAGGGTGTAAACAAATTCTTCACAAATCGTCAACCAACCAATTTATACATCAAACTAAGTAACTTTACGCATAAATTATTCTTCTCCATAGAGATCTACGCTTTGGAATGGGCAACTACAGTACTTTCACAAGTTATTATGCCTTGTGTCTGTGACTGTAGCTTAGCCTAATTTGTTTTTCTGACATTCAAAAGTGCCTGTAATGGTCTAATTGAAATAAATGCTTTTGAGTTTGAGTTTGAGTTTGAATTAAACGACTTTTTTTTTGGGGGGTGGAATATCACGTTTTACGGTAGGACTCAATTTAACGCATTCTAAACATTGTGCTGATGGATGGATTCAATAGTACAGGGGTCGTGAAGGTGTCTAAAGTAAAAAAAAATACATTAAAAACATGTATTTAAAAAAAAAAGTTGCAAATTTGACCGCCGATATCTTCGTAAATAGAAGGTTCCCAGGTATGGTGTAGCACAAAAAATGATCGTAATAACTAGGAGAACAAATGCCTTTCGCCTTCGTTAAGAGTCTTTTTACAACCTTTATATTTTTATTTACGCATCACATACCTGCCAACTTTTTTCTACACATTTTATTTTGAACCCTAAAACCTGCCAGTTTTTTTATCCAACTCTTTTGTCACCAAATTGGGTCCGACTTCTTAACAGACTCACTTTTATCAATCTTAGAAACGATTTCAATTCAACACATATCTAGTTGATATTCTTTAGTCCTCCAGGGTCATACAGTTTCTGATTCGGGTCTTTTCAGTCGGATATTGAGCCCAACAATTCGTACAGTCATTACGTTAGGACGTGACCGAATTCATGATGGCCGCCGACCCATCTTACAAAATGGTGTATTCAAACGTTTGTTACTTCGGACTTTTATTTACTGGAGCCGGACATTTTGAAAACTGGAAGCGTTAGCGGAATTGATATTAGAGTTTTGATGTTATTTTTTGTGTTTTTTTTTTATTATTTTGGACACTAAGCATTTTATGTGTTATCAATTTTAATATCCTTAATTCGTCTCATTTTTTTTGAAAATATTGCTTAGAAATAATGTATAAAAAACATAAATAAAAAATACTACTAACATTTTTTTTTTATGAGAACGTAATGACAACATTATGGATTATTGTATCTGATTTAAATAAATTAATAGAAGATTATCTCTTCCTTTTTATGTCAAGCAGTGGCGAGGCGCTACGGCGACGATTCTATGACGTCACGGAATCGTCTACGACGTAACGCGTAGCTATCTACGAGCTACGAGTAGCTACGCCGTAGCAAGTGTAGTCTTGACTCTCGGAATACTTTTGGAAGTTTGACATATAGCTCTATGCCTTAGCACTATGGCACATAACAGGCTAACAAAAATGTCTTTTGGCCGCAGGACGTGTTTCGTCGCTTCCGCGGACAAGTTCCACTGGAAAGCCAGCACAAGTGTGAACAAGTGCGCCACTAACATAGTTTTAAGCCTTACTTATTTACACTGTTTTTGTATTTACTTTATATATGTTAGTTTGTAAGGTATATCTATGGGCCATTGAAGCCTGTAATAAATGATGTTTATGTTTTTTAATTTTTAATCTTGTATTCGGAATAATAGTAAATATTTTTAAAGATACGAAAAAACAATTCTATTTATCCCGTACCCAGCTCGTAGTATTATTCATATTTATCCACTCAAAACAACCTCGAGATCATAACAGTTTCAATTTTACGAAACTAAGCAGAATACCTAATTAACGAAAATCGATGGCTTCTCAGTAATTACCCTCTATTCATTAAATATAATTTGGCTTTAGTTAGACTTTTTAATTAATTTGTTCATAATAATAGGCTGCAAGATAAGCTCTGGGTTTTAATAAAAGGCTGTGTTGTTGGGGATTATGTTCTTTGAAAGTAGATATTGGGCTAGTTTATCATTCTTGGGGTCGGGGCAGTATGTCTTCTTCTTCCATACTTCTCTATTACTCGTCATCTCATCAGACACCTCATTTCTAGCCATATCATCCTTCACACAGTCTATCCATCGTTTCTTTGGTCTTCCTCTACTCTTATATGCAACAACATCTCCGAATCGTTAGGCAGAGGTGTTCATAATAATACATCCCCATTTTGCCAGTTATGTTTTAAGTCCCAGGTAATAGGGGACGAACCTATTGACATCAACCGGGCACAAATCCAGATTCAGTGGCTGCCACTGAGAAATTCTGGAAAAACCTAATGACACTTTGTTCGACCCCGCTCAAATCGAACGAATCAAACCCAGGACTTCATGCTCAGCAGTCGCGCTTGAGACGACTCGTCCAAAGAGGCAGTCTTACAAGGAAATGGCTTGCAAATACATCAACACTAGATTGTCTTCAACATTTTAAGATTATTTCTTCTGCCGTGTTCTTACAAGAATAAGTAAAATTATAATAAATACTCACATCTATGTAGGAAGCATTAATATAGTCGGAGTCAGGCTCCCGGTCCACCGTCTCTAGCACCACGCGGTTGTAGTCATCTGCGGAATACGGAATAAGATGTAGTGACGTCATAGTAGAAGTATGTTAGAGTAAAAAGTAAAATAAGTAGGTATGAAGTTTAGTATTTGATAATACTCTTTGGAATAATCTTCATATTTTATTTGAAAAACAAAAGATAGAATAAAACGTTTATTTGTGCAATAATTGAGGCATAACATTAGAAAAGGGAAAATGTGCGTCAAATCCACGCTAAACGACCATCGTTCCACCTGTCAATTTAAGATTGTCTATGTTTTGGTAGACATCTTAAAGCTTAAGTCTATGATTGCCGAGTGAGAGTGTAAACTTTCGTTGATATCCTTCTTTTGAATTTGTCTATTTGGGGTTATTTACGTTCATGTTTCGAGCTTCTGATCGCTATGGCAGAGACCCATAAACGTTACTTAGATTAATTGTTATTCATGTCACTATCAGCGAAGGGTCAATTGTTGTAAGCGGAGTACATATCTTTAATGTGATTCTATTATTTGTCTATAAAATACTGACTGTGCCATTTTTCAAAAGAAATCTGGAAGGAATCGAGTGGAACCTTCGCCACTGCTAGACGGTACGTAGCCCTGATCCCCAGATACAGCTATTTATGGCTAGACACACAAAAAGGCCTTTAACAACTTACAACGCCCTGTGCGAAGCCTTAAAAAAAAAACTTGCAACGCCACCGAAATGACAACCCAATAAATAAAACACTTATGACCGTTTGCAGGTGTCATTTGTTCTCATAGTCGTTATTATGTCCTCAGATCTTTCTACAGGGACAGATAGCTAAAGGCTTTAACAACTTTAGGTATCTCCTGGGACTAATGAGGAGGGATGAAACGCGTGATATGAATTTCTGTGGATGGAGAGGGGAAGGCCAAAGAAAATATGGATGGATGGTGTGAGGAATAATATGTTGAGAAAGTAGTAAATGATGCCGTGACGTTTGACAAGGAGAATGGAAGAAGAAAACGTGTTGCGCCGACCCCAAGTAGAGTGGGACAAGGGCAGGAAGGTAAAATCCTTCAGCTCGAAGCTGAAGGGGTCGGAGGAGGGTTTCTTTTTTATTTCAATCATAACTCAATAAAGGCCATAAAGGCTCCAGGGCAGCGGGACTGTTCGAAAGAGATACTACGGCCCTGGAACACAAAGGGCAAGGAAGGAACGTGGATGTGTTTTAGTCAGTACAAGACTGACACTTCCATTTGATGATTTCCCATCAGAAAAAAAAGGCTGATCATGAAAACCAGCAGATAATAACCAATCCCTGTAGTACATTTGTATCAAATGAGCGAACGTATTGTTAAAAATGTTCGCTCATTCATAATAATGAAAATGTTCATAATAGCTTTAGTCTACCACATAACAATGAAGTTGTGTGCTAATTAATGTTAACGTGTTTTGTTGTATCATCTATGATTTATTACAATTCAGCATACATAACATAATTATAATAATTATAAGGAGCTCGATCAGAATTTCAGAATGTATGTACTGAATACAATTTGAATAGATTTCTTTTTGGAACGAAGTTCCTTATCGCGCGTTGTGAAAGGGGGCTAGACGGAAAAAATTCTCACGAAAAGTTGTCACGACACTTTTTGCTATAGTAAGCTATTGTAAGCTGTGCGGCGTCGCATGTTTCTCTGTCTGTCTCTCTCTCTCTTATAGAAAGCAAGCCAGATATTTTCATTTCTATTTCGCATTGAACAGTGTGGTGTCGCGAAATCTGTCTGTCTATCTGTCTGTCTATCTGTCTGTCTATCTGTCTGTCTATCTGTCTGTCTATCTGTCTGTCTATCTGTCTGTCTATCTGTCTGTCTATCTGTCTGTCTATCTGTCTGTCTATCTGTCTGTCTATCTGTCTGTCTATCTGTCTGTCTGTCTGTCTATCAGTCTGTCTATCTGTCTGTCTATCTGTCTGTCTATCTGTCTGTCTATCTGTCTGTCTATCTGTCTGTCTATCTGTCTGTCTATCTGTCTGTCTATCTGTCTGTCTATCTGTCTGTCTATCTGTCTGTCTATCTGTCTATCTGTCTGTCTATCTGTCTGTCTATCTGTCTGTCTATCTGTCTGTCTATCTGTCTGTCTATTTGTCTGTCTATCTGTCTGTCTATCTGCCAGTCTATCTGTCTGTCTATCTGTCCGTCTATCTGTCTGTCTATCTGTCTGTCTGTCTATCTGTCTGTCTATCTGTCTGTCTATCTGTCTGTCTATCTGTCTGTCTATCTGTCTGTCTATCTGTCTGTCTATCTGTCTGTGTATATATTATAATAACTTAAAAAAAAGGAACTTCGTTCCATCCGGGTGTCCCTTGACACCTCTCAAGTTTTTTTTTGTATTGATTGCGAAAAAATCAATGTTCATGTTCATCAAATCAACTACAGCTACTACAATATAGCTACAGCAATATTTCGAAATAAGTTGTGATTGTTTTTTTTTAATTTTGCATATAAGTTGTAGATGTTAAATGTGGGTGATGAATGGAGAGAGAGAGGAAGACCAAAAAAAGAGGAATTGAATGTGTAAGGAAAGTATGAAAGAGAAAGGAGACATCAAACGGGGAGAATGGAAGAAGAAAACGTGTTGCGTCGACCCCCAGTTAAATGGCACAAAGGCAGAAGGTTATTTTTTTATACTCAAACAGCCTGGAACAACTATCTGTAGGCCATACAAATATTTGTTCCGTGCGGGGATCAAACCCGCGACACGCAGCGCAGCAGTCAATCGCTTAGCCACTGAGCCAACCGTGCTGTCCGGTTATGATGAGTTGTTGTTGATTTTTTGACATAAATCTAAATCTGCAACCATCATCATCTACCTAGACTTTTCCCAACAACTTTGTGTTGGCTTTTGTCTAACAAGATGCAGCTGATCTATGAAAAGATAAATGAAAATCTTTACAATAGATATTTGCCTTCTTACATGTACAAGATGACCAGTACAAGCAAAGTGGTATATTTATGAAGATATCAAACGACTAGGTGGCGTCCAAGCTAGTTTATTACTAAGTAACGACGAGATGTGCGCGCGCGCCGGCCCGTGCGCGCTATACATACGTACAAGCGCAAACATACACCACGCAAAGAAGAAAATATTTAATATTTGAGTACAACCACCCAAGGCCACAGTCAACTCAAAAATAAATCCACCAAAATCCGCGCTCAAATCAAAGGCTGTTTGTCTGACAATACAAGCGTTTGTCTCAGCCATGAGCAGACAAAACCGCGCGGTAACGAAGCTGTTCAACATTTACGTGTACAATGCACAGTAACACCGCAGTTTCCGTAGCTCACAAGTTGCTATTGTGCCTTTATTCACGGACAAATTGCAGGTGGCTTCTACGGATTGTCCCGGCTGTCATTTGCAGATCTTTGACAGTCGTTGTTACAGACACCGTGTTTCCCGAAAGTCTGACAAGAGGTATCGTATTACTCAGGACTAACTGGGTTATTTAGGTGAGGTAGGTAGTCGCTCTGTGTAAAGTACTAGTATTTAGCAGCATCCGGTTAGACAGAAAGCCGACCCAAACATTGTTGGGAAAAGGCTAGGCAGATGATGAATTAAGAGTATCTATTAAATTATTGAGATGCATCAATGACCAATATGAAATGAAGTTGAGTGTAAAAAATTCAAACTATTTTGGTTAGTTTCTGGCGTTTCGGACTAGATTTGGTTAAAACATGAAAAGAAAATTGCTCTTATTTTTTCAATCAATTCCTCAGAAAACAGCGAATTTACAAAAAAAAACTAACTTTGTCAAAACATCGGTCTGAAAGATCTTTGATATCACTTGCCATTGAACAACTTAAATAGCCATTTTATTAAAACAATCTACTTTTATTAACCAATTAATCATCAAAGCCGCTTCAGACCAAAGTTTTATAACTGCCCCAATTTAGCTCAGACCAGACAAGTAGAAAAGACCAATTTATAGTTAAAAACGACCGTGTCAAAACCAAGCAACATTAAAATTAAATTCACCACTCACAAACGACTTTTGCCGCCATTGAATGAACTAAGATCTAAGTTTAACGTGCTAAGACCACGATGAAGTCGTAAAAAAAGATTTCTCTTTTATAGCAGACTTTATGGGGAGCCAAGAATAAAAACGTACTTTGTGTAATGTCAGGAATGGGGTTATAAACCCGTAGATGGACTGGCATACCTTTTAATCGTGGGCGTTTAAAAAGAAAAGGCGTTTTCATAGTTATTAAAACAAGTTTTTTTTGTAACGCTATTCTTCAGCGCTATTTAAAAGATTTGGTCCTTCGAGCCGGATCTTTTTAAAACGAATCATTATTAAAATATCCCAATGTTACAGACAATAATTAAGTACCAACGTTCAGAGGCGTCAAAAAATTACTTAAAACAGTTTTTTAAGCGGTGATATAAAACACACACTGTAAAAATCTTAATACAAATTAGTCATTACGTTTTTACGTGGTATTCTAAATTGCCAGCCACAAATACGTAATGTAAATCATACCTACTCAAACTGACAAATAAATATACCGGCGAATAATGTCATAAATATTTAGCAGAGAGGCGTAGAAACTTCAGTACGAATTTATATGAAAAGAGAAAAGTAAGTGGTACTCAGTTACTTACATGGTATGACTTTTTGATTTTGGTTTTTATGTGAATTCGTCTTCTTTGTTGCGTGTCGACACTGGTGTGTTTCCACTTTGACCGCCGTCTGTAACAAAAATGTACATTATAAGATTTTGTCCTAGAAGAAGTTAATAGTCTGAATACAGGGTGATTGGTAATTAGATGCATTCCTTGAAATGGGTGATACTAGACTAATTTGCAAAAATTTTGACTCCAATAACTTGGGATCAAAAATGAGTGGTTTTGGCGAAATAAAACTTAACTAGTATCACCCATTTCAAACCTGTATAAAGTAAAGGTACAATCGAAAAAAGGGATTCGTGTGCTGAGTAATTTAATCTTTATTAGCTCATCTATATGTGGCGACATAACAATACAAAATTAAATAATATCAGTGTGAAATATGTTAAGCGTATACCTGAACACACCTTTAAGAAGATAACATGTTTTTTTTTATTACTGTGGAAAATATTTTAATTGGGAAACAGACTTACACTGAAAAAAATGCACGCCAATCAAGGGACGTTTTAGCTTGATTGACGATATCTTGTTTAGATTAATCAAAATCTTAGTTAAGTTGATCTTCACGACATGATTGCAACAATACTAGTTCAAATGATTGAACGCTTAAACAAGTTTCTAGATTACCCTTTACATGACATCATAGTAAAAGTTAAAAAAGAGAATCTTTATTGAAGTAATCAAAATGCTTGATTGACACAACTAACTTACTTTTGACTGGATTGCTGCAAATAGGTTTTGTGTTAACTCCAAACAAGATCCCGTTTCAAATCTCAATCAAATAAAAGTAGTAGCTGTGTTCATTGTGCTTGATAGGCTCACAGGCAAACAAGTTACTTAGTCAATCTAAACAAAATCTTGATTGTGGCAACTACTTTTTTTTCGGTGTATATTATATAGTATATTATTTTTGCTTGTTCCGTTTTTGGTTTGCGAAAAACTCAACCAATATCTATAAATGCGCTGTCTATACTTTAAAACTTAAAGCTGGTCCAGAAAATGCTGACTGGATGGCGAAAGACATTGCAGTCATTGAAGTGGTTATCGGGGAAACCAATTCATTGATCGCATTGCATCGCAAAAATAGAGGATTATTGAAATATGAAGCCAAACCGGATCACGGTCAGTAAATATTTTCTCGTGCTAGTAATAAAATAATATAAGTTTTTAAACTGGCATGGTCACTAACATTCAACAGCGCCAAAATACCAGGAAAACAAAACAAACGGTAATCATGGTAAATATCCCGTTTTTAATGTTAATTATAATAAAATAATGTCGAATTTGCGGCCATGTCAAAAACTTCTTCCGAAAAGATTTTACATCACTATAATTTTTGCGAATATAATTTGGTTTGAATTTGGTAACTTCTGGATTTTACAAAAATTATATTTTTTATGCTTTAGATTATTTTTAGTCTCTTTAAAAAGTTGCTGTTTAATAATAATAACAACTAAAAAAGGTACCTTATGCTATTATTACCAAGTTTGAACCACTTTTTACAAATTGTAGCTCTAACTGCGTAAAAATTCATACTCCTCTTCATGAAAAAAACTCATAAAAAGGCAAAGGGCAGATAAAATTTCCCAGTCGGCCGCTAGTTTATTTTTTATTCGAGGTTATATCACACCGGATGCTGACGAAGTGATAGGAAAGCAAACAAAAAAAAGGAAAACTTTACTCGTCCTGATGCTACGATAAAATTGACAAAAGACGGCGCCATGTCTTTTTTGTGATATTTTTACGTTAGCTTGCGGGAGGTCGCGACGGACGGTTGGTTAATGTGACATTCGTTTTTTGAAGGAGATCAATTTGAAGTGCCGTGCACTTGTGTGACATTGTTGGGTATCTACTGGTCGTGGAGCATTAAGAATTTTGCTTTGTTATTTGTGCTTTGTACAGGACTGTCAACACAAGACATTTTTTTAAATGATTTTCTATTGAAATTTTAAAGTGTAAAAGTTGGTAAAATTGTAGTCTTTTCTATCTTTAGGTGAACAAAACATGTTAAATCATAGCATCACGCCTGTAATCCCCAATGGTTTAGGCAGAGTTGTACCTAATAGTACATCCACATTTCGCCAGTTAGTTTAAGTCTCATGTAATAGAGGGCGAGCCTATTACCATCAAATCTAGAAACCGTGGCTGCTACTGACAAATTCCTGATGGAAAAACTCAATAACAATTCGCCCGACCTAGGAATCGAAACCAGGACCTCATGCTCAGCAGTCGCGATTGCGACCATTAAAGCAACTAGACAGCAAGCTAAATAAAACACGTTATACGTAATAAAAACTGCTTTTAATAAATATTTAATCATAGCCGTTCTTTGTAAATCCCAGTAAATTTTCACATTCAAAATTCCGAACCCACCATCGGGAAAAACGGCATGCTTATCCATCGTACCAAATAACGGAATAAAGCACTATATAAGTGGGTCACGTCAGGCGAGGGTGGGTTAACCTAGATAATTTACGTTCAGTGCACTAGGCGTCAGCCATGTAACCCGACAGTGCTGCGCTCAACATTTTTAATTTAACCTCCTCTGTTTGAATATTGAAACAGTTTATTTTCATTTTTATTGCTGTCTTTTTCAGTTCAGTCAACTGAATCTGATAAGGACCTTTAGTCTTCTTTTATTGGGGAGTAACATAGACTCTGAGGTCTAAAGCCGAAATGTATGCGCCTCAATGAGATGTCAGCAAACAGGGAGGGGCCCACAAGGGCCGATGCCTGCCAGGGCTGCGGGAATGTTCGAAATATATGCCGCGGCCCTGGAACACAAAGGGCAAGGAAGGAAAATGGATTTGTTTTAGTCAGTTCAAGTCTGACACTCCCTTCCGCTCAGCCCAGAGCGGGAGAAATCATGTGACGATTTCACATCCGGGGAAAAAATGTATAACGGCCGAAATGTATAAACGTTACTTTGGTTTTATGTTCCCGACTTTATCTTGCGTTAGTAGTTAGACTGGTCTACGGTAGTGATAGACATATTGATGCTTAGTCAGAAGTCAGAGAATGAGCTAAGTAACGCTGATTTATAGATCTCGTCCATGAAAATTTAAGATAAGATAAAAATCGGCCAAGTGCGAGTCGGACTCGCTCATAAAGGGCTCCGTACCATCGTCGTAGGGAAGCCCCCTTTTATTTACAAATTATTATTTTTTGTTATAGCAGCAACAGAAATACACATTCCGTGAAAATTTCAACTGTCTAACTATTACGGATCATGTGATACAGCCCGCTGACAGACAGACGGACGGACGGACAGCGGAGGCTTAGTAATAGGGTCCCGATGGTTACCCTTCGGGCACGGAACCCTAACAATTGAACAAAGCTATAAAAATGGTTTGAGGAAAACTTAAGTCACTTTAAATAGTTATTTTGAGACTTTGCACGGATAACAACAATTTTTCTTCATTTTTCTCACTAAACATTCTTCATACGAAACCGCTGCTGGTGAAAAATACCGTTAAGGTAGTTTAAAACTACCGGCGCATAGGGAGATGTTCCGACAAAGAAATACTTTTTCTCCTTTTAAACTCAACTAAAAGATTAACTTTGAAACTGAATTATGCCACAACTTCATAATCTATTTCGTAAAAGTCTTCGACTATGATTCAATTTGTCCGGGTTATTGAAGAAGTTTTGTGGGTTGGGACCGTTTAATTTATACTTTAAGTTGAAAAGTTAAAGTACGTCAGATAATAATAAATGATAGTTCCTTTTTATATTTACAAATGTTTTTTTTTTAAATATGTAAAAATATTAAAATTACGTAAAGAAAAATGAATAAACGAATAATGATAGTTACAGATTTAATTTTGGAACTTGTCGATTATCATTTTTTAAACGAAATTATGTGAAAACTTACATTAAGGTGGAAGCGTACGGGCAGCCCACAGAATTTAAGATTTTTTACGTTTTTTGCAATTTGCAGGTCAGTGTCAGGTTGTATGTTGATGAAAAATGAGTCGCGCCAGTAACACTTGTGTAATTATAGATTTACAATCCTGAAAACCATCAATACAACCCTCTAAGTTCATTTAAAGCCCAATGAATGACTTTTTCATAAAATATTCATTGAATAGGGCTACATGAACTTAGAGGAAAGCGCAAACTTCAAATTTTCACAAGTTTTTTTAATTAGCAAATAAGTGTCGGGCTGCATGTTGATTAAAATATGATTCGCAACCGTAACAGTTATGGCTTTACAAAGTTATAATAAATTACTAATCTAATGAATGGTTTTAACGATTACACGATTGATACACGTACTTACGTGTTATGGTCGCAAACCATATTTTATTCAACATACAGCCTGAAACTGATCTGCAAATTGCAAAAGCCCGACCCTGGCGCTTCCTCTTAATTACTGAGTCACCTAGTTAAGATGCGTAAGAAGTATCAACTATAAAAATAATAGGACAATATAGTCAGAAATGCGCAGAGAGCGGCGGTGGCCCAGTGGTAGCGACCCTGACTTACAAACAGTAAGTCGTGGGCTCGAACCCAGGCAGGCGCATTACTTTGTGTAATTATTTCGTCACCAATGCTCTCAAAAACGGTGAAGGAAAACATCATGAGGAAACCGGCATGTCCTAGAACCATAAATTCGAAGACATGTCACATCTACCAATCCGCACTGAACCCGCGTGGTGGATTATAGCCCATTCCCTCTCATAGAGAGGAGGCCTGTGTACCAGCAGTGGGAACATTATAGGCTGATGATGAGGATAATGATAAACCAGAAATGAGTCATCGTAACTTCGTATAGCAAAACTTATAAAATTACAAACACAATGAAATACCCAACGAGTTTTAAAACATTAAAGTAAGCAGCTTTATACAGAACAAGATAATATCAAGGAAAAAGCAAAAGAAATAACTTTCAACGATCACGGTACTCAAATAACTGATAAATCATCTCAAATATCTATTAACTCCACAAAAGAAAACGACCTAAACGAAGATCAAGTTAAAAAGCATGATTTTGTATTCACAACAAACAAAATTATGAAGCCTTTTGAAGACTTTTTACTTCGGGGACTTCATTTGTTATGGGCGCCATTTTTTTTTGCTCTCCAGAGAATGGACGTATAATGATACGACTGACTTAATACAATCCGGTTTTTCGTTTCGAAATTACAATGTCAAATTACAATTTCGCTATATCTTGAAGAAGTGAGTCTTGTAGACAATTTCTTTCGTCGCCGGCTCATAAATTGTCAATTTAATCATGTCTTCTTCCTTCGTTTCCTTTTTCTGTATAATTATAACAACATTTTTTATTTCGAAAATGTTGATTTTTGTTGTAAATGATTTTTGAGACATTAGTTTTCGTTTTATTATAGTCTTGGGTATTTTATTAGTCAAAGATGTCTATGTGAAATAAATAGGTATTTTATTGATTTAAAAGAGTATCCTTGGAGTTTCTTGCACGTACTTCTCATAGCGATTCAACGCTTTGGAATGGGCAACAACAGTATTTTCTCAGTTATTATGCGTTGTGACTGGAACTGTAGCTTAATTTATATTATTATTTACTCCTTATGCGTGAGGCTTCGCCCGCGTGGGTTATCGCGATCAAAAGTAATCATGAAATTTTGATCCCGTTCCCGCAACAAAAACTTGACAAATTACATACTAAAACCTTACTCGAGAGCCACTCTATCCATTGGTGAAAACTGCATAAAAATCGGTGCAGGAGTTTTTAAGTTTATCGCGAACAGACAGACGGACGCGGGGGAGGAGTTTGTTTTATAAGTGATAGTGATAGTGATTTTATTGTTGTCTGTTTCGACAATTCAAAAGCCTACTTTAAATAAATGCTTTGATTTTGATTAATACATGTTGTTGCAATGAGAGCTTTAAATCATAGCAATACGTTATTTTAAACATTGTTTTAGAACAGAAGGTGCGTTAAAAAGTCGATTAGGCAATTTTAGTTAAGTGCTAGAGTTGGGCCTTAGAGACGAAAGTTCGTTTTAGAGCCGTTTAAACCTCAACCAAAATGACAAAATTTATATGGTTTGTTAACAACTTAGTATTATCATTATGATGATGATTGTTAAAGGCGTTTTTACACATAAATTAAAGAAATATGTTTCTTTTTTTATGATATCACACCCGTTTTTCCCGAAGGCTTAGGAAGAAGTGTACCTTTAGTAGGTATAGACGCAAGCACATCAAGCTACTGCAATCTGTCAAATTTCTTTAAAAGATGTCCCAAGTAATAGAGGGCGGTTAAAATTAAAGGAGAATCTACACTGAAAAAAATGCACGCCTATCAAGTGACTTTTTAGCTTGATTGACGATATCTTGTTTAGATTAATCAAAATCTTAGTTCAGTTGATCATCATAATTGCAGCAATACTAGTTCAAATGATTGAACGCTCAAACAAGTTTCTTGATTACCCTTAACATGGCATCATTGTAGAAGAGTTAAACACGATCTTTATTGAAGTAATCAAAATGCTTGATTGATACAACTAACTTTCTTTTGACTTGATTGCTGCAAATAGGTTTTGTGATAACTACAAACAAGATCCCGTTTCAAATGTCAATCAAATAAAAGTAGTAGGTGTGATTATTGTGCTTGATAGGCTCAGATGCAAACAAGTTATTTAGTCAATCTAAACCAAATCTTGATTGTAGCAACTACTTTTTTTTCAGTGTATAACCCAATTTTACGAACGTTTAAAAAAAATGCACAAAATAAATTACAAAGCTCAAAAATCACTGATCAAGGAAGGATGAACTTAAATCCCCTATAACTTGGGCGACACTTAATTTCCTAAGAGCGTTTATCAATGAACAAAGCTTACATTCAGGCGGTACGTGGAAGTGTCCGACGGCCATTACAGTGACTTATTACCTCTTAAGATGGAGTCTTTTGGCCTCACACCAAACGAATGAAGCTTTTTGGAACAGTATTGATATGGGATTTTAGTCTTTAGATTCTTTCATAGTAATTTTAAGTTGTATTTTGATATTTTTATTCGATTCTATTGGTTATTATAATGGGTGTAAAAAGGCCCTTAACGAAGCTGAAAGGCACTTGTTTTTTCCGTCATTACGATATTTTTTTTGTTCGAGACCATATTTGGAAACCTTTAGTTACGGAGATATTTGATGTCAAAGACCCAACCTTTTCCAAGTTTAAAAAAAATCACATGTTTTTAATGTTGTAACTTTAGTCTATACGGGGTGGAAGGGATACCGACGTGAAAACGGTTACCAGGTATTTAGTACATAATTCTGAGCCCCCTCACATGATGATGTTTCATCGGTTATTAAAAAAAAAATCTGTTGTTTCCTACAAAAGTGCAATACCTACACGGTAAAAAGGTATATATAAGGAAACGTGGTCGCTCACAATGGGCCTCATCAGAAAGCTTAAAGTCACCCAAAGGGCAATGGATAGGGCTAAGCTCGGAGTTTCCTTGCGCGATCGAATCAGAAATGAGGACATCCGCAAGAGAACCAAGGTTACCGACGTAGCCCGAAGAATTGCCAAACTTAAGTGGCAGTGGGCAGGGCACATTGTTGGCAGAACGGATGGCCGATGGGGCCGTAATGGAGTGGCGACCGTGAACCGGAAGACGTTGCGTTGGAAGGCCTCCCACTAGGTGGACCGATAACCTGGTGAAAGTCGCGGGGATCCGCTGGATGCGAGTCGCACGGGACCGGTCAATGTGGCGACACTTTGGGGAGGCCTATGTCCAGCAGTGGACGTCTTTCGTCTGAAATGATGAAAAAGGTATGGAACAGCTGATTTTTTTACAGCTGAAATTTTTAATCGGTTATTATGGAATCATGTACTGAATTCGTGGTAAGCGTTAGCCGTAATCCATCAGCAAAATGTTTTGAGTGCGTTTATTGAGTCTTACCGTAAAACGTGATTTTGCTCCCCAAAAAAAACGTCGCTTCCTAGTAATAATTTTTGCGGAGAGACCCACTTTTCCTTAGCATTCTTTATGGGAGGGTTCAAGTAATATTGCGCATTGTCACCAACGCATCAAGTTACTACACACTGTCAAATTTTCTCATTCGATTTTCAACTGCATTGCAACTTCATTTGGAGAAATTTGACAGTTTGTGGTAACTTAGTGTACTGGCGATTGTACACAAGTAATAAACAAATTTTCAAAAAAACCTTATGTAGTATATTTAATAAAGAACTTGGCCACTTACTTGAAACTCTAATTTGTATAATACTGGATATTTTCTCCGTTGGTCGCAGAGTTTAGGGAAGTTCTTCAGTTCGACGGGCCGGTCTGGTATCGTCTCCGATATGGATCCGTTTTCGTCAGCTGTAAAATACATTACGTTAATACATAGGTACATTAAAGTGACATGTAGTAGTAAGTAAGTTTTAGAATACAGTAATACACTTTGTTATAAGACATTTTAAGGCGATAGCAGTTAGTGTACGTAAATTTGGCGGTTATGCACAATTTGTATGCTTATTTTTGATACCAATACAACTGAATATAGTTCTGTTGTTTTAGGCGAAAACAGATACTAAAACCCTTATTACAGAACGTCACTCAAGAGTCAAGCATAACTTAAAACTAGTTTCGGCCTGAATCTAGTTTTAAGTAATACTTGAGTATTGAGTGACATATAAACTTCAAAAGATATGGAACTGGGACGATATTACCAATCAAGTTATGCATAACCAAATTAAGCTGATCTCTCATTGTACGAGAAGCTCATACAAAGCGTGGTCAGGTTATACAGGATATGTATAACTTGATGTGTCGTCGTGTGTACTAGATGTATTTAGTCATTGATGGTTTAAGTGGGCCTTATAAATCACGGGATTTTCAGTTTCTGAAGAAGAAACCCCTGATTTTTTGTCATCCAATCTTAACCGGTCAATCTTTGTATAGACGCTTATCAAGCTGTCGAATTTTCACAGTCAATCTTGAACCTAAAACTTTAGCGATGAAGTTGAAAATCTATTAAAAGAGATTTGACAGATTGTAGTAGTTTGATATGCTGGCGTCTGTGCTATCATAACATCCTAGTTCTACACTCCCCCTTAAGTCTAAGACTGTATTCTATACCAGCATTTTCCGGTACAATCCGGTTAGAACCGTATACATGTGCCGTTTAAGACGAGTAACTGTAGCTCACAAAGGCACGTGCATACGTGTAATCAGAGCAAGGTGCACCCGCATTAGTTAGCACGTGCCTTCCTAAGTATTCTATGCTAAACTTAGTGTTAGGGGATATTGAGACAGGCAGCTTGGTATAATTCAAACCCTCTAGAAGACTAGAATTATGCAGGTTATCCCGCGTTTTCTTCAAATCTTTTGTTTTCGACAAGTCTTTTAAAAATAGAACATACAGTAATATTTTCCGTGCAGATGGATTATATGCACATAGAACTTTAAATCATTACTGCTCTGAAAAAAATACCGAACCACATGTTATCGGAAAGACAAGTTTGTTATGGCGCAATTACACTTTATCGTTAGCCCGCATTCGAGTAAACTTAGAATAGAATACACAAGTCCTGTATTATGATACGAGTGTGATATGATGTTTAGCGACAGTTAGTACGGGTAGCGATAAATATCGTTTACAATTGCAAGTTCTTGGTACAAGTTCACAATCACTTGTTTTGCTTGCTTAAAACGATTCATTCAAGTCTAAGTAGGTATATATGTTTTATAAATAAAGCGTCTAGTGTAATGTAGTTCTAAGTGTAATATTAAGTGTTATATTCTAAGCCACACAATTACTCTTTGTTAGATACTCGTCTTCCATTAAATTAAATCATCTAATCTATTTTGATTACATTAAATGCATTGCGTTATTTGCGTGTAGCTGCGTCAACAGACAAGCCTAATTACTATTTCACCTTAGTTTGGCGACTTTTGCAGAATCATTTTTAGTAATAAGTATGGAGAAATTGATAAACAAAATATTAAGTCCTTAACTTAGATGAAAATCAGCAGATTTTTTTCATATTATTTTTATACTATCTTTAACGTAACGGCTATTAACGTAACGCGTTAATTTAGGATTATTGATTACCTACAATCCGAATTGATTGTCATCAATTCGGGTTGTAGGTACTCTGCTTGTTTCCTTTGCTTGTTTGCGCTTTTCTCGCGTTAATCCTAAATTAACGCGTTGTTATAGTAGTCATGATTCGAAAGACACGCGGCGCCATGTATTTTCATAAGGACGTAATTATTGATTTCCTCCGGAATAGTACTTTTTCCCAGGATGAAACCTACGTAAAACTTACTAGTACCCTAAGTAAAACTTTGGCAAACAAATAAACAAACTTACTTTCGCATTTATAATAATTATAGTATATTATAGTTAGGATTTTGCAGCAAACCTTATAAATCATTTATGAGCGTATCATTTATAAGTATCAAAACACCTAAAAAAAAGTATCTAAGCACAAAAAATAAAAACACTCGATCAAGTAATTTAAAAATAATTTTCCAAGTAAAAATCGGGTCGAGCAAGTTTCCCGGGGAAGATTTATCGTGGACAATTGACACTAAGGACGAAAAGCACAGAATTGTGCGCGTTTCAGTGAATGAGTGAATGAACCATCTCGACGTTGGGAATGATAAATGAGTGAATGGCGAATGGTAAGGGGTTCAGAGTTGAACAACCCGTGATTTTGACGAGGTTTTTATTACTTGATTTGTCTGAGACGTTTTGAGTGTCCTTGGTAGTTTGCCCTAGGGACATGTTATTTTAATATTAAAATTGAAAATAGATTTTGCTAATGGCTGTATTCAATTGTGTTATAGTAACGATAGTAACATGCAAAAACATGGAGGTATGAAAAGCTAATAAATCATGTTTATGTTGTATAGATACGAGTAGGTAGCTTAAAGTACAGTAGTAAAGATTCAATGAAAACTTCGTGACAAAGTTTATTGATAAAATATCAGATAACGGGTATTTTAGACATTTCAATTAGTGGGTTTTCGAAAGGTCGGTAACCACCATAGTATTAAGAGGTAAAGTTTTGTAACTTTAAATGTAAAAATTTTCAGACCTGCTGATCCGAGTCCTAAAATTCATTCACAAAACTGTGAAGCTACACTATCCCCGAGATCAAATCAAATCATCATCATCTGCCTAGCCTTTTCTCAACTGTAAAGGTTGTAAAAAGACTCTTAACGAAGCCGAAAGACACTTGTTCTCCCCGTTATTGCGATTTTTTGTTATAGACCATACCTAGGAACCTTCTAATTACGGAGATATTGGGGGTCAAAGTTCCAACTTTTTCACAAGTTTTTTTTTAATACACGTTTTTAATGTATTTTATTTAGTTAAGATACCTTTACGAACCTCTTATTATTCAATTCATACATCAGCACAATGTTTTGAATGCGTTACATTGAGTCCTGCCGTAAAACGTGACTTTTCACCCCAAAAAAAAAAGTTGTTTCCCAGCAATAATTTTTGCGTAAAGTTACTTAGTTTGATGTACATAATGCTTGGTTGACAGGTTCGTGAAGAGTCTGTTTACACCCTGTATGTCGACCGGATGCAGCTGAATACCAGTATTTTAAATGGAGCAACTGCCTATCTGACCCCCACAACCCAGTTAGTACTGAGTGATACGATACCCCTTGGTAAGACTTGCAAGTTGTCGATTAAAAAATTTACACATAAGAGAGAGGTCTACTAACACTATATAATAACCTTACCATTTTTCCGATCACGTATAACAACACTTCCAAAGTTAACCCTTCGATAAACACGCGAAAATGGGCCATACCATAAGTATCTACAAGCCATTTGAAGAGGCGATGCGATGTTGGGTCGTTACTGTGAACGTCTATCGTCTAAACACAGGCAGAGGCAGGGTTGAACCCCTCGATGGCACTACGTAAAGCTACGATGACGGATGTTTTAGTATTCATGCTGAGTGGTGTTTTGCAACTAGACATACATTTTAATGGTGCTACTCCTGAGGTACCGGCGCGGTCCTTTTTGTAAGAGCTCGTCAATGATGGACTGTTGTAGGGGTATTACAATATGTTAAATAAAAAAATTGGCTAAGTGCAAGTCGAACTCGTGCACGAAGGGTTCCTTTCAACTGTCTACCTATCACGGTTCATGAGATACAGTCTGGTTACAGACGGACAAACAGACAGATAGACAGACAGACGGACGGACAGCGGAGACATAGTGATAGGGTCTCGAATTACCCTTTGGGTACGGAACCCTAAAAAAATCCCTGTACAATCCGTGAGAGTATTATTAGGTATCGAAATTAGATTCTATTTATGTAACAGTTTTTACTTTCTGTGTCGTAGAGAAATAAAGAGTCTAAGCAATAAAGAATGAAAGCTCTCTAAAGTTCTACCAGACACGCAGCTCTGATTTTTCGGATTCAAGTGCATTGTATAATTATAACTTGCTTCAGTGAAAGACGAACCACGTGAGGAAACCAGCATGCCAGAGAGGCATTTCTCGACGGCATGTAAAGCCAAGTCAGAGGCCCATGGGCGGCATAAAAAATAGGCACTAACCACACGATAAAGAAGAAGAATAGATGTACCAGGGCCTTATTAGAGTAGGAGTCCCTAATTATTATTTAGCGCGAAGTGACAAACTAAGCCTGTATAAGAGGCCTTGGTTCTCCATTGGGATGACGTTTAAACAGTAAGTTTTGTGTCCAAACACTAGTAATAAAAATTGTGAGCCGTCTAGGGACGCCTGGCAGATGTGAAACATCGAAATTATTTTATACAAGTAATATGCATAAAATAACAGTACACAGTAACAGTACAGTGATATACCATCGCATAGCGTGGCGGTGCGTCGCCATGGCATGCGTCGCCACGCCTACAATCGGTTTTACCCACGGTTATACAGGGTGTAAACAGACTCTTCACGAAACCGTAAACCAAGCATTATGTACATCAAACTAAGTAACATTACGCAAAAATTAGTACTGGGAAACGACTTTTTTTTTGCTGAAAAATCACGTTTTACAGTAGGACTCAATGTAACGCACTCAAAACATTGTGCTGATGGATGCATTGAATAGAAAGGGGGTCCTGGAGGTGTTTAAAGTAAAAAAATTACATTAAAAACATGTATTAAATAAAAAAACTTGTGAAAAATTTGGAACTTTGACCCCCAATATCTCCGTAACTAGAAGGTTCCCAGGTAAAATGCTTCGTTAAGAGTCTGTTTACACCCTTTAGATAATTCACATCAAAAAAACTAACTAAAAGCTCAAACAGACAAATCATTTCATAGAAAAGGTAACCACAAATACAAGACAAGATAACCTTACGAAGCAACGTAACAAAAGGCTATAAAATCCTTGAAAAGTGTCTCCAACCATTGAACTGTTCGCAAAAACTCGTCGGTTCCCGCCATGGAACCTTATCGTTCCATCGCTGCTAATCAGTGCCATCACGGTGCCTGCTTTATCAATTTGGCGGCCATTTTTGTTGTCAACCCTTGAAATGACGTAAGCTGCTTGTATTTTTGAATTTACGCGATCAATCTACGGATACGGAGGGTTGGATCTTTTGGCGAAATCTTCGGTTGATATTTTGACTTGGGTTTTTTGTTGATAAAATATTGGTTAGTTTAAATATTATTTATTGGTGTATTTATTTTGTGTGTATTACCCAGCACTAACTGGATAAATCTTTAGGTTAAGCCGCGCTTGCCCAGGTTGGTCCGTGGATGGGTAACCACCCATTACATACCGAGTTTCCTCCGTGCCTCGAAAGCACGTTAACCGTGCCTCGGAAAGCCGCTGGTCCTGGATTTTCCTATAATAAAATCAATCGTGCTCTTTATGATTATAGTGCACAATGGATTTAATTATGCAAGAAATTGAATGAAAAATTCACCTCGGAGAAAATATTTTCTTATGGAAATTGCTAACACAGTAAAATACTTTATAAGCAGGTTGCTTTCTATTTTTAAGAAAATAACAATGGTAAAAAATATAGGATTTTAATTCTTCAAAACAAGCGCAAAGGTAGCGAAATTCCAATTTCCTTACGTTTTTTTTTGGAATTGGTCAATGTCAGGCTATATGTTAAACAAAATATTATTCGCGACTGTAACACGTATGTATATACATAATTTTAGTCATAAAAATTATCAATACTACCTTCATGTTCATAATATAATCCCATTGAATGAAAAAATCATTCAAGGAATTTAGTAAAAATGTCGAGTTGGTCCTTTTGCAATTTTTTTTTATTCTACAGCACGTTTACTGAAAATGATGCCCAAGAATACTAAGTATCTCGTAATCAATGTAACCTTCAACTCTAAGAGTCCTAAATTGTTCACAAACCAACAGATTTGATACTAAACGTCCCACTTCAACATCAAGACATTATAACTGACGCCGTAAATTCATTTTCCATAGCGTTATATTCACCGCATATAATATATATTAACAATAATGTATTACAAACTTACTTCATTTCGTGCGATGTTCCAATTTCCCGGCGGGGTGAGGTTGCATACTCAAATTGCATTTAAACGGGAACATACATTATATTATGTATGGGAGTGTTATAAACATTTAAACATTGTTTTGTCAAGGCTATGATATGTAAGTTAGATTAGTTTTAGAGTGTTATGTTAGGGTTTGCTCGTTGAGGAAAGTTATCGTGTAAAGATATGGCTGAAAGTACTGCTCTTTGTCATCTTAAAGGATATAAATCAAATAAGGAAATATTGACCACTCATTGACGTAGAACCGGCAATTCGTATGAGCCGAGAAAAAAAGCTTTGAAAAAGATGTCGTTCGCCTTTTTCTGTTTGGACGACGCGAGTCCACTATCCGTTTTATTGATTTTCAGAGATTTCCCGGTTATTAAAAAGAAAAAAAAAACCCTTAAAAATAAGGTTTTATATCGGGATTTAATATAAATAGCGAACATACTACTATTTAGGTTTTAAAGTAATATATTGATGCTGTATAAGGATTAATATTTAGCCGACGGACGTTCAATTTTTCTACAGAGCTTGGTCCTTTTGTTCGCAAACCTGAAATACATTCATTGAGTTATGAAATGATATAAAGTGTTAACACAATTGCCAAATTTATCCCATTCTAACCTCGTATTTCGTCACTGTTTACTCAGAAACTGAGAACTGTTTTAACAGAAGATAAAAGGGTACGTTAATCCCACAATCTAACTTCCTGGAGTCGGGTACGCAATTCTAAGACAATGGGCATGAGTATCGGATCCCCCATTGGTGTTAAATGGCGTCGAAAACAATGGGATACTGAGTGTTATGTTTATGAGTGTTGTTTTATTGTAGGAAATCTGTCTTCATTAACAAATCTTACAATGGCGAGGAAGATAAAATGTTGTTTTCTGTAGCTTCTTCTTGTTCGTGTGTCGATGGCAATCTGAATTGAGTCGGCCTCGAATTTGGCTGCGTTTTCAGTAGCGGCCATTAGTTCGTGCAGACAACAGAACATATGTATACGAGACGATAAGTGAACAACAGGAAGCTTTTTTCTGAAGCTCTTATGTAGCCGCTGACCGTCTACTATAATTATTTGGGTGAAATTATAAAGGGTGTAAAAAGACTAGCCGAAAGAGACTTGTTCTCCCTGTCATTAAGATCATTTTTTTTGTTCTAAACCATACCTGGGAACCTTCTAGTTACGGAGATATTGGGGGTCCAAAGTTCTTACTTTTTCACAAGTTTTTTTTAAATATATGTTTTTAATGTATTTTTTTTTACTTAAGACACCTATACAGCTCCCGTACTATTCATTAGTCATTAGTTTGGGATTTAATCTTTTTAATTTGCCAAGAAAGCAGACGTTTATTTCAATTAAATAAAAACGATAAAGAAAAACAATCCTATCCTTCAATTTAATAAAGAAAGTAATTTCACGAAACTACAGACTGACAAATACAAAGAAAACCTTGATAAAATAACAACTGCTAAAGTAAGATAGCAAGAAAGTGCTAAAAATCATACTACAAAGGCATTTGTGTCGAAAGCCTAGAAGTCCAATCTTTTAAAAAAACCTACTCCATTTGGGCAAAAAGCCCATATTTTAGGCAAGATGCTGATGACGGTCCAAAGTATAATGTTCATAGAGAACTTTGTTTGGCGTAAGTAAGACATAAATTATGACCCTTTGAGGCTCCGCGATGAGTTCCTTGGCCTCTGTTTTAACCTTTTTTGCTTGGAAAGTGTAATACTGTAGTTTTTTTGGGAGAGAATTAAATAGTATGGTTGTTAGCAAAGATGTAGGTAACTGTGTGCTAATTATTATCATAGAAATGAAATCAATGCTTACATATTTATAGCTATTTTTGTTTAGCAACTGAAAACTGATCTAGATTTTATGGTTTGCAGAACAAAGTCAACTATGTCAAGATGAAAGGTACCTACACAAAATATACAAGGTGTTAACACATCCTTCATGAAGCCTTCAACCGAGGATTCTGTACATCTAACTAAGAAACTCTGGGAAACGATTTTTTTTGGGGTGAAAAATCACGTTTTGTGGTAAAACTCAATGTAACGCACTCAAAACTTAGTGCTGATGGATGTTTGAATAGTATACGAGTCATGAAGAAAATTGAAGTAAGTAAAAACGTGGAAAAAAAAGGTATTTAAAAAAAAAAACTTGTAAAAAAATTGGAACTTTGACCCGCAATATCTCCGTAACTAGAAGGTTATGGTCCAGAACAAAAAAAATATCACAATGACGGGAATAACAAATGTCTTTCGGCTTCGTTATGGGTCTTTTTAAACCCTTAATAAAATTAAAATACGTCTTATTGAGGCGCCCAAAGCTTAGGAATGAAAGTACTAACAAGCATCTTGGTTTAAACTAGACTTTCATTTTTAGGGTTCCGTACCAGAAGGGTAACCAACGGGACTCTATTACTAAGCCTCCGCTGTCCGTCCGACTTGATTCTGTCTGTCAGCGACCTATATCTCATGATCCGTAATAGGTTGAAAATATTTTTCGTTTTGTTCTTTTTTTTTTGTTTTTTGTTTGTTTATGTTTTATCTCTTTTGCCACTATAACAACAAATAAAAGGGGGCTACCCTACTACGATGGCACTTGGCCGATTTTATTCTTGAAGTCTGCTTTAGAAGGCAATTTTACGTGAACTTTAAAGAACACAGACACGTTTTGGGCGTGACCTGGCTTCATAAGCACTAAATATGCCTGAGCTATGGACATTTTATTCTAATGACGTGAGAATGTGGTACCGTCTCCACAGGGTATAAAGTGTTTGCAAATTGTCTTTGAATATTATTAAGTTGTAATATAATGTTGGAGGTCTAACTATAGGCAATGTAAAGATCGTTATGAAGACTTTTTTGTTCTGACGTCACAAGACATAACATAACATCACGCCTGTAATCCCCGAAGTGTTAGGCAGAGGTGTACCTAATATAGCTGGCCTATTGCCGTCAACTGGTCTCCGTGGCTGCTATTAAGAAATTCCTGATGAAAAAAACCAATATCATTTTGGCCGACCTGGGAATCGAAGTGACCTCAAAAGTCACGCGCAAAAACTCGGTCTTAAATAGGTATTATCATCATTTTCCTACCCAATTCATTTGGGGTCGGTGCAGCATGTTTTGTTCTTCCATACTTCTCTATTACTCTTCATCTCAGCAGTCACCTCCTTTCTACCCATATCATCCTTCACACAGTCCATCCATAGTGTCTTTGGTCTTTCTCAACTCTTACCTATAGCCATCTACGTTCATACTCAACATTTGCGTCATTCATCCGCATCACATATTCCATACCACGATAGCCGAAAACCACACAACTTTTCAGTTACCGGCGTCACTTTCAGACTTCCTCTTACGTACTCATTCCTTATATTATCCATTTGTGTGACATGTGCAGTGTCGCTAAATTCAATTCCCGTCCAAACCAGTTGAACTCTAATACCGGTTTTCACTAACATCCCCTAAACCACCTACGTATAACTAATCCTAGCTTAATTCACCCTTTTAAGCACTAAGCGTCTCCCAGTTCCGTGTGGAGGCCAAATAATTGCGCTTGACGTAATTTGGCCGACGCCCAACAGCGTATCATTGAGCAGATATGAGTAACCGTTATACTATGTTACAGGCCACGCGCGGCATTACGTGTGTTTTGGTTTACGACGCCCATTGAAGCTGTTTGTGTATATAAAGAAGGAATGTTTTTCATAATATTCTGGGTTTTAGTAAATACTTGGAGTGTTTGTTGTGTTTATGAGTAATGCCACGTTAAGAGTGGTTGCTTTTTTTTGAAGTAATACACACCGTCACGGAAAACCGACACCCTGAAGTTAACTAGTCAACATACCCCCTGAAGTTAGCTGGTCAACATTTTAGTTTTATACGCCAAAGAAATATAACTTCTTACTTGCGTACATAAGTATACACACACTTTTTTTTTTTGATCTTCTGGTTAAGCCGCGCTTGCCGAGGTTGATCCGTGGATGGGTGACCACCCATACTGAGTTTCCTCCGTGCCTTAGAAAGTACGTTAAACCGTTGGTCCTGGCTGTCAATTGTAGATCTTTGACAGTCGTTACACGATAGTCAATAGCCCAAAAGACTGACAACAAGTCTTACCAATGGGTATCCTATTAACAGTACTAGCTGGGTCGTGGAAGTCAGATAGGCAGTCGCTCCATGTAAAATACTGGTAGTATCGATTCCCAGGTTGGACAATATGTTATTGGGTTTTCCTTTCTAAGTTGCAGCCACGGAGTCTGGAGCTCGGTTGATGGCAATAGACTCGCCCCTTACTGGCGAAATGTGAGTGTACTATTAGATACACCTCTGCCAAATCCTTCTGGGATTTCAGGCGTGATGTTATGTTATGTTCTTTAAACAGTCATGTATCGAAGGGTAGAAGATTGCAGAGAGACGGGTAAAAGGGGTTTCAAAACATAATTTGTAAACTGTTTAACATTAACGACCCTTTTCTGTACTAATAGGGTTAGACCCTGAATTTCATTCGCATCGAATGTTGTCTAATATTTTTTCAGATGAAGATCAAATGGTAGATTTATACCTGCGAGTACTTAAATGGGTGGGGTGTTTTCTTTATAATTTCATAATTTTGTTTTTATACTTTTCTGATACAGACATTTTATTATTCGTTATGTGATAATTAGCGTACCACGAGGGCTGGTTCGAGGAGGCAAGTGAAAAGAGCCCGTGGAAAGTATTGGGGGAGGCCTTTGCCCAGCAGAGAAGGACAGTACAGGCTGTTGAAAAAAAAGGGATAGTTATTATATTCTATTTAATTTTTTTTTAATCCGGTGTGTCTTTTAGAGGACCTAAATGACGCCACAGACCCTGCAATTAAACCCCGTAATTAATGGGCTCAAGAAATTTAAACAAGTTGGACCGTCAACACGAAAGAAGAAGACACGCACGCCGGTTGCTAGCGTATATTACCAGGTGTCAAACGTTAATATAGCTGATAATGCATATTCACCAATATTTTGCTAAACATCAATTTCGAGGTACGTTTGCAGTATTGCACAAACCTGAAAGTGTGTTTAATATCACAAACTGGATACCTGAAATATTTGCCTTTACATAGAGGCATAACCAGATAGGAAACATTTAATACGAAATACCTAATGGACTATTCATACCAAATATCCGTAGGCCGAAATGTAAATAAATATACGTTTAAAATGGATTTCCATTATACACCGAGAAATAGTGAATTAAAATCCATCATATTCCCTGTTTGTATTAAGTTATTGACACAAAACTATATGGAAAATTTTAATCGAAACCAATATTTATATCCCATAGTCATGTTAACTGTTCCCAGTTAACATGACTATGGGATATATAACTGTTCCCAGTTAACATGACTATGGGATGTAAATATTGATCGAAACTCATGTGACTAAAAGAGTGATGGACATGAATGTTGATGAATGGGAGGGGGATGAAGGGAGAGGAAGGCCAAAGAAAAGATGGATGGATTGTGTGAGGAATGATATGAAAGAGAAAGGAGTAAATGTTGCCGTGACGTCTGACAGCGGAGAATTGAAGAAAAAAACTTGCACAATTCATTGATGGAAAGCTGCACACTATTACTGAGTGTCATATGTATGATGTATTTCTTAGACGCGGGCGAAAGTTAGTGGTAAATGCTTTACTGATGTGATCCAATGAGATTTGAATTTTATGAGGACGACGGAAATGGATATCGCCGTTTTATCAACAACTATATTATCATTGAAATCGTTATAATTTTCTATCACTGTATATTCCAGGATTTAATCGAAGCCAACAAAAGAGCTATGCCCGTAGCTATACAGAGTGTAAACAGACTCTTCATGAAGCTGAAAGGCACTTGTTCTCCCCATATTTTTTTTGTTCTAGACCATACCTGGAAAGCTTCTAGTTACGGAGATATTGGGGGTCAAAGTTCCTACTTTTTCACAAGTTTTTTTTTATATACATGTTTTTAATGTAAGATTTTTACTTTAAACAAACGATTGAGACCCAAAAATGTGTTACTACGCATTCAAGGTCAACTTACGTGCCGTGAGCTAAGCTTGTAACACACACACATTTTCGGGTCTCAATCGCTCTCAATCCATAATTGTATCCGCGCGGTCGACCGCCATTTTGGTTCAATTTACGTGCCGCGATCTGTACCTAGGTTCGTATACAGGTAGTTCGTCCACAAACAATCCTGAAGAAGGACCACTAGTATAATGCTACAAATCTAATTAAATCAAATAAAATCCTTAGGTCACGGAAAAACAAATATAAAAGATACACCCGGTGGTAGGACCATAATTAAGCCTGAATATCTAATTCGGAATACTACCGTATATAACCAAATCCTGCTAACCACTTGAAGTCCAATAAAAGCCCAACTTGTATGAAATAAGTATCAGTATTTATAATAACGTTGGCGCAGATTTCTGCTGAGCTTAATATTCACGTCAAAATTTTGGAAACGCGACGTCAGTTAAATTAGACAACTACGAGCATCTCTCATTTTTAGGGTTGCTAACTAAATGGCAAAAATGGAATATTATTATTCGGCTTGAGTAAGGTTTCGGAATAGTAGGATTTTCTAGTGAAATATCAGCAACAATCATTCTTATTCTTGATTGCACACAAAATTAAAAGATATACGAACAAAATTACAATATATAGCTTATGAACACCGGTGAGTTCAACCCAGAATTGGGTTTGGAAAAGAGGAACATATTATTTTTTTGCTCTTATGTCATGCATAGGACCAGATGTCTTCAAGGGCCGGTTTTGATTACAAAACAAAAAAACGCGAAGTTGCAAGGTTTTCTCGTTGAAATTGTATGTTATTCGTTTATAGCTTGAAAATAACAATTACTTGTTAAAACTAGTTCGTTTTCTACAGTAATAAAACGAATTTTAGATAACTTAAATAAGTTATCTAAAATTCGCTTAGGAATCATTTTCCCGATGCATGTTTATAGGCAAACATTCACGGAGACCTGATTTTGGACCTCTAATTTGTAGATTATATTGAAAATAGACCATCAACATTTTCGTTCACCTGTCAAATATCCTATACTTTTATAATAACAGAATACATTTTTATTATTAAAATTAGCGTAAACTCATAAATCAACTCATACCAGACTTATATATTGTCTGCCGAAGAAAGACCAAATATACGAAAAAAGAAAAGACGATCAAAAAATATATTCCTATTACTTCTCTATTTCCAGCCAAAACACAACAAATATTGTTCAAACAAACCCAGCTCAGACACATTGTGAAGATTCACAACGACCCGTATTTACAATAATTGGGTTCAATGTTACTCTCAGCTTAATTTTCACGTTATAATTACTTTCTAACGAACTGCTATAGAAGTTAGATTACACAATCGCTGTTACACGAATGCTATTGAACAAATTTAAATCTATAGAAAATATAAACTTAGGTGTGTATAGACTTTATTGTACAGTCGCCAGGAAATCAAGTTACCACAAACTGTCAAATTTCTCCAAATAATTTTAAACCAACAAATTTTTATGGTTACGTTCAAAATCGAATGAGAAAGCGGTTTAAATTTTATGGCCGGCCTAACTTCTGCCATTTGTTTTTTTCAAAGTGCGTTCCGGCTTGACACCTATATTAATCGATAACTGGTATAAATGCAAATCAGTTTTGTATGTGACAAAATATTCTACAGTGTCACGTTTCCGAATATGAGCTATCAAAGTTACAGTCCATTTACTGATGGCATCCTCAGCACAACTTTGATTTAATCAGCCACGCATAAAACCTATACCAATCGATAGCTGGCATCAATACAAACAACATTTCGTGTGTCATTAAATAAATAACAATAAACAAAGACTGGGACCTCTGTCTACCCCGTTTACACAAAGACAGAGTGACAAGCATTTCCAAAACAAGTAAAATATGATCAACTAACTTGAAAGCGTTCCTTATAAATGCCTCTACTAGTAAATAAATATATTTTCACTGGAGTAAGGTCTGGGGAACATTCAGTAAATTCTTGTAACCCGTGGGTCAACGCCCTACCCTTCAGCTGAAGATTTTCTTTATTCAGCACAGATGTTGAGGCAAATCTTCAACTGTCGTGTAATTCACATAACTGTGAGTTGAAAGAAAATAAATTTAGTTATTTTCTTATATTGTTATCGATGGAATTTGGTTTGTAGCCAAGAAATCGTAAATGAACGAATCTGCTTAACAGGATGCTGTATTGTTTTGTATCTTTAAAATTTAAACTAATAATGTATATTGATTGTTTGTAAGAGGTAATGTTTGTGTAAGTATACAAAAATATTTCAACTGATTGATATATAATACCTATTGCCGAGTCCCGAAAAGTAGTATGAGTTTCATGCTAGCGGACGAAACCACGAAACTTTTCATTCGCATTCCAATTAAACAAAAACTAGAACATGGAGTACCGAAGGACCAAAAAAATAGAAGCCTAAAGAGAACCACAAAGTAAGTGTCTAATTATAAATTTAGGAAATTTTGTTTCACTCGAAACACGTCCAGTTGCTACATAAAAATCCAAACAAATATTATAAAAGTAGGTCAGTTTGTCTGTCTTTTAAATTTTCATGCCAAAGTGGCTATACGGATTGCAATGAAACACATAGGTAGACAACTAGGTTACCACATCGGATACTTATTGTTCTGTTAGTATGTTCCCATGAACAAATTCCGATCTACATGCGGGCGACACCGCGAGTTAAAGCTAATGAAATTATCAAAGGACCAGAAAAATATAGCACTCTGTATGCGCAGCGGCCAGTACATTAGACTGTTGTACCGCTTTATATGCGTCGAGGGGTAAACCGATTTCCAATTCAGGAGTTTGGATTAGAATACATAAACTAAGTTTTATCACGCTCGGTTTAACTTCTAGTTTACCTGAACTGGGTTAGTACTGCGGTCGTTGCTGTGTAGTGTGTAATGATCGCAATGTTTCTAAACGGTCGTCTTTTATGCTTCATTACCTGCTCTTGAAAAATTGCTGTGTACCTATTACATTTGAATGGTACATCAACTCGCACTGCAATCATTGCTGTGTAATAACCGTAGTGTTTCTAACCGGTCGTATTTTATACCTCTTCATATACTCTTGAAAATTTTAAAATTTGCGATGCCATACAGACACCATTAAGGCTGTGAGTCATCATCAGTTCAAAATGTGTAGTTATGTGCTCATTCTTTGCAACTTTTTTTTGAGATTGTGCAAAAACAACTACTTCAAAATATTAAAATAAGGTTTGAATAGAAATTAAAATGAAACCTGTACAGATCAAGAGTTCGTTCACCTTTTGATAATATAAGATAGTATTAGACACTAAAGAAAAAAAAAAGAACGAAATATTAAAATAAAAGAAACTATACTATGGAAAAGTAATATATCAAGATGAAAAGGCAATTGACAACGATAATGAACAACCTCAAGTTGTACACGAAGGACACGCAGATACTTATCCTCGACCAATGAACCTCAAAGTTCATTTACACGGAAACAAGAATTTCTGTACAACAGCCCTCGATGTTGAGATCGAGACGGCGGCGAGACGTGACCCGTAAACCCTAGAAACAATAAACCCGACATAACCTCAATTTTATTTCAACTAATCCAATTGTAGACACTTAGGTACAATGCTCTTGGAAAATTATAAGAGTTATTGACCTTGGGGTGAATCGTAGTGCTGATGCAAAAGACTTGGAATTGGAGATGGAAATATTAATTTATCTCTTTATAATTTCTCCAAAATGTGGGATTTTACTTTAAGTAAAATGTTTTTGGGTTGCTGAGCAAGAGATCCTGGGTTTGATTCCCGGCTACGACAATGAGATACTGGGTTTTTCTGGAGTGTGGAAATGCGCCTGGTTAATGGCAATAGGCTCGCCCGACACGGACATGGTACTTAAAATATAACTGGCAAATTGTGGTTGTACTATTAGGTACACTTCTGAATAAAGCATGATTTCAAAGTGACCTCTGCGCTGCCACCAATGACTCCGTAGAAGTAGCAAAGTTTTGGGCTACTAAAATTGGATATATGACGTGCCTTCTATACAAAAAAGAACATTTTCACATTTCCATGTTAAACGTTTAATGATTAAAAACAAATTACATAGACGTCAATTTCAACATCTCATTCTGCCTATACTTTTCCCAAGATTGGGGTCGGCTTCCAGATTTACCGGAGTTGAAAGTATTTCACATGGAGCGACTACCTATATGACGTCCACAACCCAGTTAGTACTTGGTAATACAGCCGGAATCTTACCCCTTGGTAAGACTAGTTATCAGACTTTCAAGCCACTGACTATCCGTAACGACTGTCAAAGATCTACAAATGCCAGCTAGGACCAACGGCTTAGCGTTCTTTTCGAGGCACGGAGGAAACTCGGCATGTAATGATGGTCACCGATCTGCAGACCGATCTTGGCAAGCGCGGCTTAACCTTGAAGATCGACCCGTGCGGCTGTTATTATTTAGCCACGAGCTCCTCCGTCACTTACGACAATAGATAGGAAAAAAAATATTTCCAAGCCAAAGAAAAAGCCCACTCTTTTTGTAGCTTATCTAATTGCTTACACTCGAAAAACCTCTTAGGCAGCACAAAGGGATTTGAGACCTCAAACAAGCCTTTGTGGAGTTGAAGTAGACGCAAGATCATAGATACAACATAGTCCAATTACTGAGGCCCTATTAACTGCAGCACTGATTAACTTGGATATCGAAAGACCTGTTTGATGTGGTGGACGTGCCGCCAGGGCTAATGACAGCTGAGCCACGTTATTCTTTAGATAGACATCCATTGATTTTGTATTAGAAATATTGGCAAAAGTTTCGGGATTTTTTGTAATCGAGAAATACATTCAGTGTACATTTTTGAAAGATAAATACTGGCAAGTAAAATATACTTGCCAGTATTTTTCATTCAAAAAAAGTATTATACCCTTTCTTTTACGGATGGGAAATCATCAAATGACTTCTCCCGCTCTGGGAAGAGCGGAAGGGAATGTCAGACTTGTACTGACTAAAACCCATCCATGTTCCATCCTTGCCCTTTGTGTTCCAGGGCCGCGGTATCTCATTCGAACAGTCCCGCAGTCCTGGCAGGCATCGGCCCTTGCGGGCCCCTCCCTGTTTGCTGACATCTCTTTGAGGCGCGCCTGGAACACGAACGCGCCGTCTCCACGGCCTGTCGTCAAAAGACGAACGGACGGCGAGCTAGCCCATGACTCACCGTCCACAGGTCCGAAGTATTATACCCTGATAATGCATTTCAAAGGGTTTTCAGATGTTTTCGTAGAATTAAATTCAAAATCTATATATAATGCCGATTACATAATACAATTAATCATCATGATCATTCTCCTGCCCTTATCCCAATTTATTTGGGATCGGCGCAGCATGTCTTCTTCTTCCATACTTCTCTATTACTCGTCATCTCAACAGTCACCTCCTTTCTTGCCATATCATTAAACTGCACAAAAGAAAAATGGAACACGTCAAAACTGCATCGAACTTCTAAAATTGAATTCGCATCCAATGTTTTCTTTAAGCAATTTAAAACTTTGAAAATGGAACCCTCAACTTATGTCCGCGGGGAGAGATGTCGCTGCTCGTCGCCAAGAGAAAATGGCGTCCACGATGGCGGCGTCGTGAAACGTCCGACGGTTTGACAGCCACTGGGGATATTGCAGCGGCAAACATGGTAGCCTACATGTTGTTACTGAGATTTTTATAAAAAAAAACTGATAATCTTAGTGGGCTTTGAGACATTCATTATTAAAATTAATGTCTACCTAGGGGCCTTTTGGGCTCGTACAGGAGTACAAGACCGATGTACTTTAATTTAAGCAGTAAAAACCTAGTGGTGTAGTCCCTCTGATTTTTCGGACTCATGTGCATTGTGTGTAATAAAATAAAATAAATAAAATTCATTTAATTCAGACACCAGTGATCCATATTTTGTTAGTATTACACACAGCTTATATTCTAGTGTTAGTAACATTGATAAAAAAAAATATATTATTAAAACAACGGACGGCCAGGCAGAAAGACACATTCCCTACCTTATCAACCTCCGCACAAAATGCCTAATATTTGGAGTATAGCTCTCCGCCACAGCTCTCAGGATATAGTTGCGACTACTCCGCACTCTGCACAGCAGCGAAGCCGTTTTTTTGCGTATTATGGCATGAAAGCCATCTGTGTGGGTCTCAGCAAACATTTCTGAAGCGCTACAGAAACGAGGCAGTCGCAACAACATCCTGAAAGCATTATTATATTGAACGCGCAGGACATCCAGCGATCTCTTAGTGTAGTTGACCCATAGATTGCTCGTGTAAAAGCTCTGACAGTAGGCCTTAAAAAGAGTAATTTTGACTAGGTCAGAGCACCGAGCAAATCTACGGGCCAGCATGTTACCTCTGACCGCCAGTGCCCTACGCTCCCTCTCAATATCTTTATCATCCTTAAGGTCGTCGGTGATGAAATGTCCAAGGTACTTGAAATTGGAGACTCTGTTTAAATGGAGCCCATTCAGCTTTATAATTTCTGGTACAGAGTCTGGACATCTACCAGCGGCCCTAAAGAGCATATATTCACTCTTGGTGACATTACAGACACCAATAACTTTAGGCCCGTATCCGTGTTGCCGGTTTTTAGCAAAGTGTTTGAAAAGATAATGCTCAATCAAATGCTTAACCATTTTAATACCAATAAGATCTTACACGAGCAACAGTATGGTTTCACTAAGGGACGTTGTACAACTGACGCCGGTGTTACTTTATTAAAACACATATTTGCTGCGTGGGAAGAGGCACAAGATGCCATTGGAATCTTCTGTGACCTTTCGAAGGCATTTGATTGCGTAAATCACGAGACCCTGCTCATGAAACTTGAGCATTACGGTTTAGGTAAATCTGCACTCAGATTAGTAAAATCGTATTTGACTGATAGACAGCAGCAAGTACAAGTGAATGGTGTCAATTCAAAAGGTTTAAGAGTAAAAATGGGTGTTCCACAAGGTTCGATATTGGGTCCTTTCCTCTTTTTAGTATATATTAATGACCTACCCCATATATTTAACAACCAACCGCAAATGTTATTGTTTGCTGACGATACTTCTTTGATATTTAGGATAAACAGACGTGCCGCGGATCTTGACGACGTAAATAACGCCCTACTGCTGGTCCATAATTGGTTTACCGCAAATAATTTAGTACTAAATGGGAAAAAAACTAAGTGCATAAGATTTGCTCTACCAAATGTCAGAAGTAGTGATTGTGACATAATATTAAATCAAGAGAAACTAGAATTTGTCGATAAAACTGTTTTCTTGGGAATCACGCTTGACTCAAGGCTACAATGGGGTCCCCATTTAACATCTCTTGCAGGACGGCTGAGTTCGGCAGCATATGCTGTTAGAAAAATCCGTCAATTTACTGATGTAGATACCGCGAGGCTAGTGTATTTTAGTTATTTTCATAGTATTATGACATACGGTATTTTACTATGGGGACGGGCTGCAGACATCGAGTCTATATTTATTCTGCAGAAAAGAGCCATCAGAGCCATTTATGATCTACGTAGACGCGATTCTCTAAGGGAACTGTTTAAAGAAATTAACATCATGACAGTACCTTGTCAATACATTTATGAAAACATCATGTACGTTAGAAAAAATCTGCATTTATTTAGTAAAAGAGGTGACAGACACCACTATAAGACTAGAAATAGGGACCAACTAGTTCAGCCAGGTTTCAGGCTAGCTAAAGTAGACTCATCTTTCATGGGGTACTGTTTAAAATGTTACAATAAAATACCTCCCCACATTCTACAACTGAATGAGACGAAATTTAAATCTTGTATAAAACGCACACTATGTGGGCAAGCATATTATAAGTTGGGAGATTACATTGATGATAAAAATGCTTGGCTCAGTGCTGGTCCTGCTCCACAACCATAGGAGCAAATTAATTGATTACCATGATACATATTGTGGAAGCTGCAGAAGATTGTAAAAATATCCTTGCATTGTATAGATTCCTTCTTTTAGTATTATATAATTGCATAGCACATATGTGAGTACTATGTATTGAAAAGCTACCGTTTACATTTAGCTATCTTTCATTGACTTGAATGTGCCCTGGCAGTTGAGAGAATGTCATGCTCACTCGAATGTCTTGCTGATGGTGGCGGGTGTGTCGGGTCATTTGGTTCCCTTCAAAATGGTTGAGTTGAATGGCGCTGATCCATGCGTTATGTTCGTGAACGGGCGCTGTCAGTTGGGACTGGTCATCTCTTAGCTGTCACGGTTTATTTTAATTAAGTACTTTATTTTTAAATTATTGTTGATTTATTCTGCTACTCTGGACGCTCTTAATTCGCACGCCTCTTTACATCGTTCTCACATACATGTATAATCTCAACATGAATGATGTAACCAAGATTTTGTAATAATATTTTGATTGAAAAGAGTGTCCATGGAGTTTCTTGCCCATTCTTCTCCATAGAGATCTACGCTTTGGAATGGGCAACTACAGTACTTTCACAAGTTATTATGCCTTGTGACTGTGACTGTAGCTTAGCCTTCTTTGTTTTTCCGACATTCAAAAGTGCCTGTAAGGGTCTAATTGAAATAAATGCTTTTGAGTTTGAGTTTTGAGTTTGAGTTTGAAATTATAAATAAGTCCATGTGAGGCAGCATAAGTCTCACAAACTTTGAGCAATTCCCTGATTGCCCCAGCACTCGGGCCCAGCAGCACCATGTCGTCTGCAATGAAGTGTATCAGGCCTTTTACAGTTAATTTATATCTGACATCAAAGTGGATTATGCACCACGGGGATAAAGCATTATCATTTGCTTCGGTGAAGAACAACACCATGAGGAAACCAGCATTTCTGAGAGATATTTCTCGACGGAATCAGAGGTTCATGGGTGGCATATAAACTCTGTCACCAGGTACTAAGCACATGATAAAAGAAGAAAAAATAATTTAAATTTTTTTTTAAGTTCTTAGATCTTCCTACATTTTTATAAACTTTAATAAAAAAAAATGTGGTTTATTTTTAAGGTCTCATGTAATTATTAGGTTAATTGCTATTTCGACCACACAGTGAGCAGAGGCGATGAAATTTTGGAAAAAAAAACATATTGTGGTTGGGAATACCGAAAGCAAGAGATCGCGCGGTCGTTCACCAATAAGATGGACCGACCAAATTAAAGACTCGTCAACCAAATTATACACGTAAGAGACGCGCTGGACAGAAACCGGTGGAGGCAGATCATCCGCTCCAGATGCAACTTTAATGCTGACCACGATCCTCAGAAATGAGGGGCCCACCCCAGAGAGAGATGTAATAATGGTCATGTGCGAATCCCAATAAATACTTTTGAATTCTTTCTTTATCGTAGATATAAACCGAATGTTTCCTTTTATGTGGTAACAAGGCAACGGTAAATAAAGACAACGATAAAACCAAATCGCCTGGTTGTGGAACGAGAGAACGTTTTATCCAGGCAAAACAGATGCCACTCCTGGGATGTCAGGAAATAGGCTTGGAAGCATTTGCAAACCAAAATGCGGATTGATAGCAATCTTTTCTAGATTGCTGCAAGACTGGAACGATTTGTTTGCGTTTTGGTATAAAGTGTCTAAGGCGATTGGAGAATTATTTCTTGGTTTTAATAATACTTTGAAGACGACGTGAACAAAATCATGATCTACATGCAACTGTTTAGACAAATATATATTTAAACATGTAATTTTTACATGACCTCATTGACGGATTTAATTCAAAGATATTTTTTTTATGATATTTTTGTTCTGATAGTCTCTCTAAATTAAAGGGTTTTTTTTTAGAGGCGGAGATTTTTTTTTAAACCCAATGGCTTCATTTGCTGTATTTTATATAAATAAACACTCGTTATTTGAAACAGACATAGACTTCAACGTTTAGAAAATTCAAATTGAACTAAATATTACTTGAAAACAGCTCCGATTGTATATTTCAATTCCAATTTAAATTACTCATTGCAGCCTTTATTCATTTATTTAACTAAAACAATCAAGTTTCCAATTTATTTCGTCTTTGTTGAGGTATCGAATTATAAAGAAACAAAGTGACGTACTTGAAAATGGCTGAAACTTTATATTTTGTTGATAAAATGTACCTTGTAGCCTTTAATCAATGGTATTTGGCTGACGTCAAAAAGCCTGTGAAACCTGAATATCCTGAATTCCAAAACACGAGGTAGTTTTATTTTATTTCCTGCGCCTCGTATCGATAAACACTATGATTTTATTTGCGGTACACACAGTACAGTTTTATTTTATTAAATGTGTCACTGTGAAACCATATACACAACTCTCTAATGTTGTAACAGATGTTGATCCTCATATACATAAATTATTAAGTAAGAAGCGCCAGAGTAGCTCGCGAAATACAAATTTTCTTCCTTTTTTTTTGCGTTCTTTTTAACTAAGGGGGTTATCTGTTGACATACGTGTTACTTGAACCATACATTTTCATCAACACACAACCTAACAAAAAAAAAAGGTTGAAAAAAGAAGAAAAAATGAATTTCGCGAGATACCCTGATGTTTCCACCTTAAGTTAAAAAGCTACTAATACAATCTCAATTTAACTATTGTGACAAACATGACAATATTTATCAATATTTATGTGCAGCAACATCTGTATCAATTTAATTTAAGTCATTTTACAAGGGATTCGATAGCAAACTATACACAAAAGCTGTCACTAAAACACACATAACCTCGACACAAATCGAAGAAAAACAAGACGCTAGATAAAATTATTAGGGTGACATAAATCCTGTCAGCCAATCGGAAATCAACAATGGCGTCGTAAGCAACGGTCCCACTGAGACTTCTAGCAAGCGTTGCCGCCATGACAGAAGGATTTTGGACCGTAGCCAGATCTACTCCTAAATATATGTCTTGACGGGACCAAGTTTTGGACTATACTGTGTTCGAATTTTGTTTGTAAACATGTAAACAAATATGTTTTTTTGAAATACAAATTACTTTAAAGTCGCAGTACAGAAGAGCCCACCATTTTAGGGGATTGTTTTAATGTCTTTCATGTTCAAAATCTGCTGATTTTCAGCGTGATTTGAATATGACTTTTGATTTTCAACCTTATGTAACTTGAATGACCATAACTTCAATAGTACTTGTCATTAGAAAATCAGCTCTACATTAGTTTATTTAGATATTATTTTTTAAGTAAAGTTTGATACATTAGTTTCAAAATATACAGGATGTAAACAGACTCTTCACGAAGCCGTTAACTAAGCATTATGTACATCAAACTAAGTAACTTTATGCAAAAATTATTACTGGGAAACGACTTTTTTTTTGGGGTGAAAAATCACGTTTTACGGTAGAATGCAATGTAACGCATTCAAAACATTGTGCTGATGGATGGATTGAATATTATGGGTGTCGTGAAGGTGTCTTAAGTAAAAAAAAAAAACATTAAAAACATTTATTTAAAAAAAAACTTGTGAAAACGTTGGAAGTTTGACCCCCAATATCTCCGTAACTAGAAGGCTCCCAGGTATGGTCTAGAACAAAAAAGTGATCGCAATGACGGGGACAACATGTGCCTTTCGGCTTCGTTAAGAGTCTGTTTACACCCTTTATATAACAAAATATATCGTCTTTATCTCTCTTTTAAAAAAAAAGCGCTTTCTTCTAGGTTTATCAATAAATAGGATAAGGAGTTTAAATAGGCGTAATTATTTTATGATAGAAAGTAGAATGCACTTTAAAATGATCGCAATGACGGGGAGAACAAGTGCCTTTCGGCTTCGTTAAGAGTCTTTTTACACCCTTTATAATTACATATTTGTTTATAGAACACAGTTTTAAGTTGTTCGCGTTTAATTTTGTAAAATTATCACCTTATCATGTAAATAGTTAATAGATACTGAAAGCTTTAAATTAAAGATTGATAAGTTACCTTCAAAATGAAAATTCAATGTGTCCAAACCGCGAAGTAAATAAAGTAAAACGTAAAAATCAAATCAAAAAAAAATTTAAATCCGTTACCTTAATAACTAATTTATAATTTGAGCCCAACCAACGTAGATTTAAGAGTGTTGATCAATTATTCAGAAGTACATTTAAAGGGTCGCTACGTGTGGTGCGGCTTAGCGGTTACTGCATAAAATATGAAACAAAATGAAATATAATTTTAATGTTTCAGACAGAAAATGTGTTTGAGAAAAAAACAAGCTTAGTTTTTGTCTATCCTTAATCAGCATAATCATTAGGGTCATAGTGCTCATTATTAAAAACAACTTTTAAAAAGAAACAATTGATGAACTGTGTCAATGATGATATGGCTAGAAAGGAGGTGACTGCTGAGATGTATGGAAGCAAAAGACATACTGCGCCGACCCCAAATACATTGGGATAAGGGCAAGAGAATGATGACAACGGGACTGACCCTGAAATTGGGGAAAAAAATGAGCTATCCCATAAATTTGTGTTAGCATAAAGCGTTAATATGTAGAGCTGGAACAGCTAATTTTATGTCGCGATATTGATGAGCGATTTATTTAAGTAAAACAATAACGAAGGGTTCAAAAGCCACCAATCGCATGAAGCAGCGAACTCAGTACCAGACGAATAAAACATGATGATTCACTTATAGTGCATTCTACTTTCTATCATAAAATAATTACGCCTATTTAAACTCCTTATCCTATTTATTGATAAACCTAGAAGAAAGCGCTTTTTTTTTTAAAGAGAGATAAAGACGATATATTTTGTTATATAAAGGGTGTAAACAGACTCTTAACGAAGCCGAAAGGCACATGTTGTCCCCGTCATTGCGATCACTTTTTTGTTCTAGGCCATACCTGGGAACCTTCTAGTTACGGAGATATTGGGGGTCAAAGTTCCGACTTTTTCACAAGTTTTTTTTAAATACATGATTTTAATGTACGATTTTTAATTTAGACATCTCCAGGACCCTCTTACTATTCAATCCATCCATCAGCACAATGTTTTGAGTGCGTTTCATTGAGTCCTAATGTAAAACGTGATATTTCAGCCCAAAAAAAAAGTCGTTTCCCAGTACAAATTTTTGCGTAAAGTTACTTAGTTTGATGTACATAATGCTTGGTTGACGGCTTCGTGAAGAGTCTGTTTACACCACGTATATGTATATATGTATTTATTATTATATGTTTCTAAATATTTTCTAGTCTCTTTTTCTGTTTTTGCACCTACTGTGTATTGTCTCTGCATCACCCTATGGTAGTCTGGTAGAAAATGCCCAAGGCATTAAGTCCGCCTTTGTACAGTTTTACTTGTGCATTAAGTATTAATAAATAAATAAAATAAATAGAGATTATTGCTTATTAAACTTCACTAAAATCTAGAAACTGTTTTATATCGATGTGTGAATTATATCGAGTTAATAGCGATCTACCAAAACAGACTTTCACAATAACCAAAGCTTTGCCTCTAATATTATAAATTAAATACTATTGTTTTAAGGTATCTATTTTTACTCATTACTAGCTTACATGTTAGTTCTATCTTAGGTTACTAATTTCTAATATTAAAAGTTCTGAAATACAACCTGCTAATTTTAAGTAGCAGTTATTCGCGACATTAGGTTATACAGTAGCCGGACAACAACCTTCGGGCAGTACCACCAGACCCCCTCCTGGCTGTAGGAGGATCCTCTCCATTCATGCAGACCCTACGTGGGATGAAAAGTGCTTCATCCTCTATTGAATAGGGATTCGGATTAATTTGGGCTTATCTAGTAAGCTGAGTTGTCCCCACAGATATAAATATACCTAGATAACTCAAATATCATGATTCGTATGAAAACCTAGCGTGCCATTTTTTGACTACTTACCTACTATGACATCATAAGCAGTATCTTGTTACTATACAAAATTACGGATGGCCGATGGGGCCGTAAAGTTCTAGAGTGGACCGATGACCTGGTGACGGTTGCGGGGATCCGCTGGATGCGAGTCGCACGGGACCGGTCAATATGGCGACACTTGGGGGAGGCCTATGTCCAGCAGTAGACGTCTTTCAGCTGAAATGATGATGATGATTATACAAAATTGACTACATTTTTATTCAAAACGTCTAGAATTAAGTTCTTGAGTTGACAATTTAAGCATAAAATGCTTAAACCGGGCACTTGAAGTACTCTAGCGTTATCTAGATAGATACATATATTTATGTCCGTGGTTCTTCTCACATACTACCATAGATCCTAATATCGATGAATAAACACTTCCAACAACATAAAAGTATCTGCAAAAACAATTTTTTCGAGAGATGCCAATCGTGACAGCTAGCGAGGGAAACTTTCACCGTCTGGGGAAAAATCATGTTGCAAAATTGTTACAGCGATAACTGGGTGCGGCTTGTGTAGAAAACTTGTGAATATATCTGTAACAGTTGCCAATGTGAAATGTTTTGTGAAAACAAGTCATGTTCTCGATTTGCCAATCAGCAGTTTCGATTTTGTTAAGCAAGTGTAATTTGTTTAAAGAGGTAGTGAATTCCTTGCTATGGGCCTAACATGGAAAGTAAAAAAACGAAAAATAGGAATGTTTCTGCTTGCTGCAGACGTTTGTTTGGATATTTTAGAGTTTTTCGATAGACAGAAGGATAAAACTATTTTTTTTTATCGCAAGATAGTTCTTGCGATAAAAAAATACTTTTATCCTTTTAGCAAATATTGATCGTTAATTATATTTTGTCAGTTTTTTTACATTTTTTTAAAGGAATTTTAAACAAAAATTGTGTGGTAAAGAAATAAATAAAGGGAATAATAATATTAATGAGTAAATATGTATGTATGTATGACCACTTAATATATTTTTAAACTCATCTTCACAGTTAACTATGCGATTTCAAAATGGCGTCGTTTGATTTTCTCCATTGGATCTTGTGTCCATTTCAATTACTTCTGTCCTCTTCCGTAAAAAGTAATTCTTGCTTGCTTTTAGTGGAATTGATACTAAAACTATGGAAGTCTTTAGATACATGATGTAACCAAGTTTTTTTAACAATATTTTTGATTGAAAAAAGTGTCCATGGAGTTTCTTGCCCATTCTTGCTTATAGAGATCTACGCTTTGGAGTGGGCAACTACAGTACTTTCACAAGTTATTATGTCTTGTCTCTGTGACTGTAGCTTAGCCTTCTTTGTTTTTCTGGCATTCTAAAGTGCCTGTAATGGTCTAATTGAAATAAATGCTTTTGAGTTTTAGTTTGACATATAATATTAAGTTTATCGATGAAAATTGTCAATATCTTTTCTTTCATTCCGATTCTAGCGTTAAACTATCAATGTGGATATGATCTATCTCACCGAAAATAATCTCACCCTTTTCAACAATACAGGTAGGATCGGGACATCGTCGCCTAAACTGAGAATATTATTTTAGAGTTTTAGACCAATGAAGCAGTCTCTTACACTTTATTACTAATATATATTATTATTTGCTCATTACAATGTGATAATAAGCCATTTTCCTAAAGTGAATGAAAGTTTGTCGAGAGGACACGTAAACGGTCGGAACATCTGGCATCCCGAGCAAGTTGACGCCTTTATTTGTGTTCTCATATACGAGCGAGCAAAACTTTTAAGAGTGTGTTGGCGTTTCATGAATCTCGAATTACATTATTGAAGCCCTAGAACGAGCGCGTGGTATATAAACATACATTTATATCGGAAATACAATTATCCTGAAGCATTAATATTAGGTTTTTTTTTGAAGACAGAGTTAAACGTAAAATCGATGTTAAATACATTCCTGTTGAGGCCACTGTTCACTGTTATTTACACTTTCATTGTTATTTTACCAATAATTTAGGTGTACTTTTACTGCCGTCGTCATAAGGTTTATTTTAGAGGTTTAATAATTATGAAAGGACTTATGTTAACTGGTTTGGCTGCATTTTTTTCAAAAATATGTTTTGTTTTATTCTTGTAAAATGTAGAATAAAATAAACACACGAAGCGATGATTGGTGCATACAAGCCTGGATCTTATTTTAGTGTTTGAAATTAAAAATAAAATATACTTTTCCGTTACATTTTACTGTTAAGGATTTCAATAGTGTCCAAGTAACGCCTGATTTTATAACTTATCTTTTTAATCCATTTTAATTGCCAGAAAACTCTAGTTTATGATCCGAAACATCGGTAACTTCTCTAAAAATAAACTTAAGCTTATATCTACTTACTTAATTTAAAAAACTTCTAGCAAACTACCCAAACTGAGCTAAGATAAACAAACATAATAAAATTGCTTTCAAACGATTTGACCTAAATAAGAACCAGAAGTTCCTCTCTATACATTATACACTACGTGTATCTTTTGACATATAATCGTATGGTTAACTATAAAAGCGTTGACCTACTTTTATCGGCAATTTATCACTGATAGTAGCTTCGATGTCCATTTACACAAAACGAAATGCCTAAGTATTAATGGAATGTCAATCGGCTCGCTTCGAGTATTAATATTCACATCATCATCATCAACCTAGCCTTTTCGCAACTTTATTGGGGTCGGCTTCCAGTCTAACCGAATGCAGCTGAAAACCAGTCTGACTGCTTATCTGACCTCTACAACCCTAGCTGGGTTGTGGAGGTCTTCTGAGGTACTGAATATCCAACATGCTTTGCGCTTTTATTTACGTATTAATTTGAGTGTTGCGAAGTTTTAGTGAAAATCGGCATTAGTAGCTTTGAGCCCGTTAACAAAAGTTTCAGAAATAAGCAACATACTTGTTAAAAGGTTGCCTTCGTTGTTTTTTTTATTGTATGTTGCTAGAGGCCCATTTGTATCACAACTCATTAAGGATTTGAAACGTGACGTTTTAAACGCGTTTGGCGTTAAACGCATTTATTGAATTCTTGTTCTGGTACCTGGGAACCGGCCTTCGAAGTTACGGAGATATTGGAGGTCAAAGTTCCAGTATTTATTTATTTATTTACATACAAAATACTTAACAGGACATTACATTAAGATTGAAGAGCACAAAGCAGAGAGAAAGAGAGCACAATGTTGTAACTTAACTTTAAATACGTCCTTGAACCTTGTTGTATTCAATGTATTCATCAACACAATGTTTTGAATGCGTTACGGTACATTTAGTCATATCCATTCCAATAAACCATGATTTTTCAACCCAGCATCAGTTTGCCAACAATATTTTTTGCGTAGAGTTACTTAGTTTGATGTTCAGAATGCTGGGTTGACGGTTTTCTGAAGGGTTCGTTTACACCTCGTATATTGACCAAAATGTTAGGGCACGCTCACTTTGGTCTTTTAGGACATTACATTTTGGTCCTTCGCTACATTTGCGTATTTCACTATAGATTGCACCTATTAAAAACAAAAGTGACACAATACCAGATACTACGGTTTAATAGAAAATCCATTAGAACTTAGAAGAAGGAAATGAAATTCTGAACAAGCGGAAACAAGTTGCAATATGGCTGCTATACTATTGGCTGTATGGAACTGTTACTAGCCAATATGGCGACGGTTACAAAAAAAAATGGTGTCCCATAACTTTGTTGGTTGAGCAAATAAACATTCATAATATTGCATCCGTAAAAGGTGCACTTTTGGATCGTTATTTTGTTCAAAAGTTTTAGTTAGAAATTGAAAAACAAATATTTCGTTTCCAGATAATTCCTTATCTATTAATTGTTTTTTTTTTAATAATTTGATTTAGTACTTTTTTAGTTATTTTGGAATTTGGTATATAAAAATAGAAACATTGATATTATTTCATCTGTTATAAGTAACACTTTCAGCTTGTTTTTTTTTGTAAAACATTTTTAGTTAAGAAATGTAAAATAAATAATTCCTGATACAATCATATGCACCAATGTGTGCCACTAAGCAATTATCGCGACAAATAACGATTGTAACTTGGAGATAGGATCTTTTTCATAAAAAATATGAGTTTCAGAATAACATGTTCGTAATAACATGAAATTTTAATCAGAACAGTAAGAGAAACACTTTTAAAAGTTTTTAAGTGTTTACATATTGGAGCTCGTGACCGTAAGTTATCTAATTCGTAAGGTATTAGAAATTAATTTAAATCATTTGATTCAGTACCATGATTTACTAAATTAAGACATTAAAACTTGGGGAAAGTTTAATGTCTTAATTTAGCAAAGATCCCACTTTTATACCATTAATTATTGTGCTACTTTTTCTGATATAAAATGGAAAAATAAATTGATTTTCGTTTGTTTTATTAATAATTAATTTTGATTTGATTTCTTTCCTTCTAACAATATCATATTTATCTTTTAACGATTGAACAATTGTTTGATGATTGATATGGAATTGTTACTGGAATTCATTAAAACGTTCTTATTTTATCTAGAAAAAATTTCATATTTTCGATTCTACTCATTTCGGGGACATCCTACTTCGCTTTATTCTGCGTTTTGTGATTTTACCGAGAAAATGCCAACTTGTATGGAATGGAAGCTTCTATTTTTCAACTCAAAATATCTGTAGTAGAGTCTTTCTTACACAGAAGTGTTTCGCAGAAACTGCTGAATTAGGCGTTTTATTGATATTTTTGAGAAAAGCGTCAACATGTATGGAAGCTTTGCTTTTCAGTAACTAAATACTGGATATATTTCTTATTCTATTAGACTTACTAAACACAGGTTAAATTACAATACAATAATGAAATTTTACTGTTATTATTACCACAATACTATCTTCATCTACGAAGGCATCAAATGGAAGCATTAGTGCTGCTATTCTAGCGATTGTAAGCTTTGGCTTCGTCTGGATCTTTACAGAAAATTCGCCATCTTGCATTTCATGGAAGAACAAAAAATCGATTTGAAAATCGAAGAACGAAAAAGAAAAAAAAATGTGACCAAAGAGTTTGAAACAAAAGAGGTTTGATAAAGCAACGGCTGACGAACTTTCTGTATCCAGATTAGCCGAAGGCTTTCTAAACACAAATAATTTTGTTGAAAACCTTTAACTTACTCTCTGGTCTAAACGTCACTCGTTCTGAAATAATAAAATATTCAGTTATTTCTTTTGTTTTAGCGATTTATCGCCCATTAAAATAAAGTTAACATTCTAAGTAGCCCTAAACTCGTTTTAATACATTTTGAATTTAAAGATTAAGCGAATGATTTATATAGAGTTTAAACATGTAAAATAGGTTTAAAATGCTCTCCCTAGGGTTTTGTGTTATTGTATAAATAATCAAGTGTATTCTGTGAGTGGTAGATACCTTTAAAAACCCATAGCCTCCAAGATAGTGACAAAAAAAAAACAAAACCATTGAATATTCATTGTTTCAAAAATACTTAAATAGTCATATCTTGCTTCTTGTCTAAACTAAGTACTTGAACTATGATTTTCTCTACAAAAGAAACAATATACGACCTTAATTCCTTCGCTAAATAAGTACTAGACCCTAAAAGACCGTAAGTGGTTACTTTAAAGTTGCATTTACGAAATCTTTAACGCTGTTTTACAGCATGTATCAGAAAGGTCATATTCAAAGATGTGCAAAATGTTTGATCAGCTAATATTTTTTCAAGATTACGATGTCGGTTCCGTGATAAAAGTGTTTCAGGATAATGATCCTTAAGAAAGCTTAAATTTTCTTACGGTTTTTGCAATTCGCAGGTCAGTGTTGTGTTTTTTGTTGATTAAAATATGATTTGCGTAAGTAACAAATGCTGTTTTTATTTAATTATTAAAATCATCCATATTTTTATTTTCATGCTGTTTGTATTTACCATAACTTAGAAGTTTCTGAATACGTGTTAGGGCCGCAAATCATATTTTGTTTAACATACTTTCCTGAACTGGCCTGCAAATAGCAAAAACCCAAACAAACTTGAATTTCTCGGGCTAGCCTGGCGCTTCCCCGTTAAATATAACCACACGAATCTGATACATAATTATACTGTAAATAGAAACCAAAAAGGTTCCAATTGCAAGGACACTTGAAACTTCACTTACGACCTTTTAAGCTCTTCTCTGTCTAGGAGTACTTAAAGCTATCTTAGAGGCCACAGACACATGTCGTGTAGGAAACACATTGAAAGCATGTGCACTTTACTAGTTACCCAATAGAAGAACCCATTAAAGTAATACTAAGTAGGTAGAAAGACTTGAGTTTCTACTTAGTCGTTAATGTGTTTTGGTTTTCACTTACCTGTTCATACCGCAGCGTACATGAAACAAAAGAATGTATTCATTAGTTTGATTTGATAAATAGAATAAAAGTGATCGTTTAGAATTACGCAGATCAAAAACAGAGATGAAAATAATATCCCACTCCTATTTATGATTTAAATATTATAAGATTTTAGAAAGATCTTTAAAATTCAACCATATTGCCGGAATGGTACAAGAAAATAAATAAAGTATTAAAATATAATCATAAAATGCAATCAGAAAGAACGATTCAAAGCTCCCTATTGAGATATCTAGTAGGAGGGTATTGTTAACTATTTATATTTTTTTTGAACTGTCAATTCATAAACATATTTTGTAAAGAGAATCTTCCTAGAGTATCAGATCTTGTTGGATAATTTTTGTCCTTTGAGAAAATTTTTGTATAAATCTAACCCATAAAACAACTTGTACCTATCGGTAAATCCGCACATTGTTTTTACCAAAAAACGAACTAAATACATTATAACAATTAAAGATGATTAAATAAACCAACTAAACTAATAACAAACTATAAAAGAGCAACTACAAAAAACTCCTCAGCGCTATCAGCTGGTAATGTGCCCAAGAGACTGGTGGCGTTGCCAAGTTGTATGGTAATACTTAACCTCTGGCCAAGGTAAAAGTCAACCTTTGGGTCACGGTAAGAGGGCGGGACTGTTCGAAAGAGATACCGCGGCCCTGGAATACAAAGGGCAAGGAAGGAACGTGGATGGGTTTTAGTCAGTACAAGTCTGACACGCCCTTCCGCTCCGCCCAGAGCGGGAGAAGTCATTTGATGATTTCCCAACAGAAACAAAAAAAAATGGGTCACGGTAAGCGTTAAATAAGCGTTTCGAAATTTCCTAAAAAAGTCTCTAAGCACTCGGACCCCAGAGTTTCAACCCCAAACGGCTCGAAAATACATATTCCACAAAGTTTATTAAATTAAAGCAAATCAATTATAAAACACAACAAAGCAAAGTCCCAATCAATCAACTTTAAAACAAGAACCGGAAACAAAATGGAAATTTAACGCAAAAGGAAGAGAGGCTTCGAGAACATAATCGAAACATGGCCTATACCAACATAACAGTTATTTTCATTGCGTTTCAGATCTTGTTCAGTTGGATGGCCGTGTTTTTTGCGGCGACGCGCCGATGTGGCGCCGGTCGCGACCCCCTTGTATCTACCCTTGGAGGGTGTAAGTGGTAAACTGAGCGGAGAAGGAGATTTTTCTAGATGCACACTTCTTTTATTGAAGGTGTGTAAAATATGGTATTTTAATATTTTGTTTGTTCGTATATTTTGGGTGCTCGTGGCCCCTTTTCTTCGCTTATCTTTTAAATATCACAAAAAAAAAACAATATCTTACGAAAAAGAGGGAAACGCAGATTTCTTTTATTCGTTATTAGAGCGTGGCAAAACAATTTATTTATTTTTAACGAGGAAACACCGTAACAAGTAGGTGTTAAAGAAATCAATGTTACTACAATGAAGAAATAATACATTTGGATACAAGAGGGGAAAGTTCGTCATTGCAGCCGAGGCGGAATTCACTGTTATAAAACCGAGAACTGCAGTGACAAATGCGAAGTAAATCAAAAGATATTTTTTAATACACTTACCTACTTACTTAAAAAAACAAAAATACACTTACGAAGAAATAAAATCATCATTATCATTCATCATCAGTTTTCGAGTATATCCGAACATATTTTATTAGAGAGTTTTAAGAAAAATGTATTTTAACGAAGTTATTTTGAAGGGTTACACGCATAGATCTTAAATAAATAACTGCTGGGATATCAAACGCTAATGTATCTCGTATTTGTAGGATAAAATTTCACATATCAAAAACCGCCTTTCATTGTCCCTTGCACCACAAGCTCTCCGGGATACTCTCCGAGCGGCGCTCGCTCCGTGCCTCCCCGAATAAACACCCTGTTATCATGTAAATAGCGACTTTACCTACGCTGATGTACTTACTGAAGATACCGCGACACATGCTAAATATCTTACAATTTTTCACTACAGCACACACGTCCTGATAGGCTTGAAGTTTTTTATAAGAGTAAACATTACATGAAAAGAGATTATGTTTATTTTTGTGCGTAGGTAATACACACCTAGCTATGTGTATGACGATGTAAATATAGACCACTTTTCAACCTTATTATGAAGGGCATAAGGATGAAAACTAACAGACTGTCAGTTTACTCGGTAGTACATTTAATGTTATTTTCTATCAATCTGTCAAAACTGTTTTAGAACATAATATAATAAAGGGTGTAAAAAGAGTTAACGAAGCCGAACGGTTTTTGTTGTCCCCGTCATTGCGATATTGTTTTGTCCTTGAATGTAATTAGAAGGTTCCCAGGTACGGACCTGGGAACCTTCTAATTACGGAGATATTGTTGGTCAAAGTTTCCACATTTGTACAAGTTTTTTTTTAAATACTTGTTTTTTATGTGAGATTTTTACTTTTAACACCTCCACGACCCCCGTACTATTCAATCCATCCATCAGCACAATGTTTTGTATGCGTTACATTGATCCCCGTAAAACATGATTTTTCACCCCAAAAAATAAGTCGTTTCCCAGTAATAATTATTGCGTAAAGTTACTTAGTTTGATGTACAGAATGCTTGGTTGAGGGGTCTGTTTACACCCTGTATGGTGGCTTGGTTTCAATGTCTTGGTTGAATTTTCGCAATCATTATCATTCGAAAAATTAATTAATTTTTATAAGGGACCCAAGTTTTAAAGAGAAGAGGCTTGTGTCCCATCAGTGGAAACTGTATAGACTGACTATCTTTTACACATAAAAGTTATGCTATTTTACATTTTTCCAAATAAAAAAAGATTTTACCGTTCACTTTTGTGTAACGCAAAAATGCCACAAGAAGATTTTAAATGCTTCTGGCAGCTGATTACTCTGTGCGAATATGTAAGCAAAGAGGTCTTTCAACTAGCGCAACTAGCTCAAGGCTGTTAAAGGAGGTGGAAAATATTGCCAACAAAGTTGTCAGCCTCTCCTAGTGACAAGTATTGAGATATTTGCAACTAGGGTTACCAACCATCCAAACATGTCCGGCCTTGTCATTTATCCGCACTTAACAAGTTGAGGGGATTTTCTCGGAAAAAAAAAACAAACGACTATCAAAAAAAAATAGAATTAAAAGTAAAAAGTCCAGAATTTTCTGAAAATATCCGGTTTGTTGTCAATACTTTTCAAATTTCATAATGGTCACCCTGTTTGCGACCGCGAACTTAGTACGGTTGCCGGTGTTGCCACTTCATTATTTATGCGGACAGTGTACCAAGTTACCGACAAATATGTGCCTCGTTTACACAGAGGAATGTCGGAACAGATGCTTCAGGCGAACATGGATTTGTGAAATTATTTACGTTTTATTTATTTAAGCTAATTGAGTTTTGAATATTTTTTGTTCGTCCGTGTTTCATAATTCAGGTGTTTTAAGGTCGGGAACGACAGATGGGTAACGGGACTTTCAAAGTTTCATTAAAATGTTTTAGTTTATGATTTATTGTAACTGTAATGGGGGTGCATGAAAGGAGCCTCCCCGAGTGACGTACCTACTGAGTACTACTATACGTCCGGCGCACCCTGGGCAGTCAGCGAGCCCCCAGCTGACTGGCTAATCCTTTCACCACGATGGCAATCCAAAGTCCACTTATAAAACCGGCTTTGTGCGTAGTCTCGGTCAACATCGAAGGGTTCTCACAAGACAAATCAGAAATTCTTTCTGATATCTACCGCAAAAGTCACTGCGACATTCTTTGCGTCCAAGAGACTCACCGAGCTGAATTTCGACACGCTAAGAAGAAGAAGTAACTAATCCGTATCATCCTACCCTTCTTCATCCCCTAACTATAGCTGCCAAGAACCAACTTTTATTAATTGAGTCCAGCTTCTTCCGCAATCATCACCTGGGCCTGCCGCGAAGTCGCTTAGCTAATCGTTTCATGTTTTTTTCAGACACTTATAAAGGGTGTAAACAGACTCTTAACGAAGCCGAAAGGCACTTGTTCTCCCCGTCATTGCGATCATTTTTTTGTTCTAGACCATACCTGGGATCCTTCCAGTTACGGAGATATTGGGGGTCAAAGTTCCAAATTTTTCACAAGTTTTTTTTTTTTAAATACATGTTTTTAATGTAAGATTTTTACTTTAAACACCTCCAAGACCCCATTACTATTAAATCAATCCATCAGAACAATGTTTTGAGTGCGTTACATTGAGTCTTACTGTGAAACGTGATTTTTTAGCCCAAAAAAATTGTCGTTTCCCAGCAGTAAGTTTTGCGTAAAGTTACTTAGTTCGATGTACATAATGCTTGGTTGACGGCTTCGTGAAGAGTCTGTTTACACCTTGTATAATTATGTATTATATGTTGGTTTTACCTTTGTTTTACTATTTTTGTTTTGAGTCAACCCTGAACCCATTAAGCACAATTACATACATAAATTAAAGCACGCCCGTAATCCCCAAAGGGTTAAGCAGAGGTGTATCTAATAGACACAAACATTTTGCCAATTACGTTTTAATAAAAACTCAATTAATTATCAATATTTAAGTCACCCTTAGGACAAACGTGCAACTCCAGAGCCTTCCTTCAGGAACTCGCTAAAATATTTTTAATTACTTAAATAGAATATTAGAACTTCTCATTACTAAAGCATGTACCGAGACTGACCCCGGTCACAAAGGTACTTATATCCGGGAGAATAAGTGAATTAAAACCCTAATATAATTAAATATGAGTACTGTGTCCTTCGCACGTTTTTTACAAATGATCACACTGGGACGTACTTGTGTAACTCAAGTTAAAACAAAAGACTCTCTCTACTGAAATACGGTCGTGCACGGAATATTTTTGGGAATTTTCTTCTTTGATGTGGAAAATGGAAGGAGAAATGGAAAATGAAGGAGCTCGTGGTTAAATAATAACAGCCGCCCAGGATGATCTTTAGGTTAAGCCGTCGTTGTCTAGGTTGGTCTGTGGATGGGTGACCACCCATTACATACCGAGTTTCCTCCGTGCCTCGGAAAGCACGTTAAGCCCTTGGTCCCGGCTGTCATTTGAAGATCTTTGACAATCGTTAGGTAGTCAGTTGCCCAAAAAGTCTGACAACCAGTCTTACTAAGGGGAATCTTATTACCCAGTACTACCTGGTTTGTGGAGGTGAGATAGGCAGTCGCTCCATATAAAATACTGGGATTCAGCTGCATCCGGTTAGACTGGAAGCGACCCCAACATAGTTGGGAAAAGGCTAGGCAGATGATGATGTGGAAAATGGAAGCCAAATCATCACGATTTGTTGATTTTTTTTTTACGGTATGTTTTTGTTATTTTATTATATCGGCGATAATACTTAATTCTCGGGTATACTTATGCAGTTGAGACTGGAAAGCTATGCGAGGACCCAAGGATTAAAAAGTTCTGTATAATGCAAAAGGTGCTCTGCCACGCGTTAGGTGCAGACAGTCAGGAGTGCCAATATGTAAACACTTAACAATTTATTTTACAAAATTTCTACACAATGTATATTGTTTCGAAACAAATGACTTATGACAACTTTTAAAAGTGTTTCTCCTACTGTTCTGATTAAAATTTCATGTTGTTACGAAAATAGTATGTTCGAACTCATATTTTTATCAAAAAACCGGCCAAGTGCGAGTTGGATTCGCGCACCGAGGGAAACTAGTAGGTATTTTGTTATTAAACTACATATTTGTGGTTTTCAGATTTTATTTCCTTTACATGTGCTGTAAGATAATGCTTTTTGCCAAATTTCGTGTCAAAGGTCAACGGGAACTACCATATAGGTTTTCGATCCAAAACCTATAGGGTACTTCCGGTTGACCTAGAATTGTCAATTTTGGTTTAAAGCAAGGTCTTACAGCAAAAGTACAGGGAAACTTCCGAAAATAAAATATCTTTTTATCGTGTTGACTCAGGACTTTTATATACGATATTATATGATTTTTATACATCTAATAGGGACTATAGACCTCAGTGTCTGGTATAAATTTCAACTTGCTAGGTCCACCCGTTCCTAAGAAAATCGGTGGTGACACATGGACAGACAGACAGACGGACGGACAGAAGGACCACAAAGTAATCTTATAAGAGTTCCTTTTTTTACCTTTTGAGGTACGAAACCCTAAAACGATGCTATCTCCAAGTTAGAATCGTTATTTCTCGCGAAAATTGCTTTTAAATTTAGGAAATTGTATACATATTGGTGCTTGTGACTGTTCATACTCCTAGTTTGTGATTATCACAAACATCATCATCATCTGTCTCTGGCCCATTCTACTTGGGGTCGGCGCCACACGTTTTATTATTCCATTCTCTCCTGTCAGACGTCACGCCATCATTTACTCCTTTCTCCTCCTTTAATATCATTCCAATCAGTTTCATCAATAAATTCGAAGAGTTTGTTTTTTTGTCCGAATTCATTAATTTCATTTGAAAATAACGACCATATTTCCGACGTATAAAAGCTATTTGCAAGAAATTAAAATCTTCCAAACAACACAAAAACCACTGTACGCAAGATTGTTTGATAAAGAACAAAGAGAATTAATTAACTAATATGCTGCGATGGAGGAAACCAAACAAATGTTAATTACTTTTAATTATAATCAAATTAGAGTATCGCAGATAGGTACCGGCACATAAATGTAAAGGTAGTGACTGTGGCGTAGAACACTTTTAATATAACGAGTGCGGAAACGAGATTATCTATTGCTATTGGATTATTGATTCTATCATCACTGTAATATTTACAACTCAATCACTAAATCAATGAATAGTATTTCATACTGATACAATTGTATCTCATCATCTGCCTAGCCTTTTCCCAACTACGTTGGGGTCGGCTTCCAGTCTAACCGGATGCAGCTGAATACCAGTATTTTACATGGAGCGACTGCCTATCTGACCTCCACAACCCAGTTAGTACTGGGTAATACGATACCCCTTGGTTAGACTGGTTGTCAGACTTTTCTGGGCCACTGACTACCTAACGACTGTCAAAGATCTTCAAATGACAGCCGGGACCAACGGCTTAACGTGCTTTCCGAGGCACGGAGGAAACTCGGTATGTAATGGGTGGTCACCCATCCACAGACCAACCTAGGCAAGCACGGATTAACCTAAAGATCGACCCGAGCGGCTGTTATTATTTAGCCACGAGCTCCTCCATGTGTTTTTTGGTACAATTGTATCTAAAGGGTGTAAACAGACTCTTAACGATGCCGAAAGGCACTTGTTCTCCCCGTCATTGCGATCATTTTTTTGTTCTAGACCATACCTAGGAACCTTGGAGATATTGGGGGTCAAAGTTCCAACTTTTTCAACTTTTTTTATTTAAATACATGTTTGTAATGTAAGATTTTTACTTTAAACACCTCCAGGACACCCTTACTACTCAATCCATCCATCAGCACAATGTTTCCAGTGCGTTACATTGAGTCTTACTGTAAAACGTGAATTTCAACCCAAAAAAAAAAGTCATTTCCCAGCACTAATTTTTGCGTAAAGTTACTTAGTTTGATGTACATAATGCTCGGTTAACGGCTTCGTGAAGAGTCTGTTTACACTCTGTATAGTCAAGTTAAAGGTTACTTAAATGCAATCATTTTTATGTAATAGACAAGAATTTGAACAAATTAAAAATCGTCAAAGAAACGTCTAAGAAAACAACTAAGAATAAAGTCTTAGAATTCTTACTTTTGAAAGTTCTGACTCCAAGCAATTAATGATCCACAGAATAAAAATCGTAACTTAAGTAATCCTTTTATATTAAGCTCGTAGCGTGCTCGCTCGCTCGTTTGTAGCAGTGAAGATTGACTTTAATTTACCTTTTATCTAGTAGGTAATTAAATTAAGTAGCTAAAGGTTAAAGATCAAACAGACTGGTCACACGCAACAAAATCGTGTTTATAATATCTCATTCAATATTTATAAAACTATTCATAAGCCACAAAGATCCTCATGAAGTTAATATAATGAATTCCATGATCCTCGTAATGGCCATCTCCTTCGTATTATGATCGCGTCAACATGGCCGGCGCCACCATATTATATTTCTGACGTCATCCCTGATTAGTACCTACCAGGGTGCTAGCAATATGAGGGAGATGTTTGTGCGTAATACTGGCGTGAATTAAGGTTTTCTGTGGTAAAACATATTGACTGTAGTAATTTGCTACGCCGATAATATATATCGTGAGGAAACCGGCATTTTTAGCACCAAAAATTCGAAGACATGTCATATTATCTACCAACTGCACTGGACCCCATTTCACAGAGAATAGACCTGTGCCGAAGAACTGGGTTTTTTTAGGCTGATAATGAAACTTGATTAGAAATTAATATAATAGATTAGTAGGATTCATTTTTGACTTTCTTCATAGGAATAGAATGTGGAAGCACTAAGTTCTGCCTGCTACTTTAACCACGTGAAATTCAATAATGCCATGAACCATATCCAATAGAACTGGGCAATTGTGTTGCTATCAGTGAAACAATATTTGAATCTTTGATCAAACCAGAATAAAGTGAGGTTAATAATAAAATTATGATACACTAAGTTTTGCCGGTTACTTCGTATGTGTGGAAGTTAACTATACTATAAAAAATTATAAACTCAAAATTAGTTTAGCTTTCTATCCAAAAAATATGGAAATGTCTCCAGCTCCACTACACTAAAAAATTCTGACTCGACTGCAATGACAAAGTTTCCCCACTTGTATCAAAATATACTATTTGAATCGCGAAAGAATTTCCAGAGATTTCTTTTAACAAACAAATGATCGATTTTACCTCTAAATCGAATGAAATCATGATGAAAGCTCTTCATTCCAGTGGCGAAGTTTAATCTAGTTCTACTGTTAAGTTATTGATTTATTAGGTATCTATTCAAGCGAAAGATAAATTAATAACGCCATAAAATACTTGCAAAAGTTATATAAGCAGACTGGCACGACTTAATACAGAAAATAAGTTTGTATTCAGATAGAACTAGAGCATAAATTCCTGTGCATTTGAGCAGCTTTACGAGGTGCAAAGCAAAAGGCTTAAGTGTGCCAATCCCGCTTTTCAGGCTAATCGCTCTTTAGCGAGTTCTCTCATTGACTTAGTGGCATTTGAAACCAGAGGGCAGAATCCATACATTCATGGAATTTACACCTATTTTGTGAAACAGTTATGTTTCTACGATGGTTTACGTTTGTATAATAATATGAGGATTAACGTACCTGTGAATTCGTACAGTTTGTAGTATGTAAGCATTTCTACGTTTATGAAGTACAAACCGTGTGCTTGGGCACATTTTTTCGTACAAATTGACGATCAACTGAAAACTAACGACGAATCTATGGATGTCTTGTCCAATATGCTCGTAATTAAAAATCAGTAACCAGCAAAATAGTTATCAACTAAGTATAAACTATATATAGTTGTGAAGCCCAGTGATTGGACTACCTAATTTGTGAAACCGTTGTCAATTTTACAAAGTGACTACTGAGTAATCATAGTTTTACTATTTACGGCTTGCAAAAATCTCAACTGTCACCGCAAGCGCATGAATCATCGTGTCAACGTACTCAGCGAGCGAAGTGCCGGGGTCAACGACCGTCCTCCGCACGCACACATTGCTGCCGGTCGCCGCAAGGACAAACGCACACAACGCCCCGTGCCCGCTCGTAGTCATCGTTCGGCGATTGTTCGAGTCCCGAAGACTTCCGAAGGTGATACTACATAGGATAGCGCGATACCCGAGCGTGCGCAACAAACCAAAATAAGCAAACATCTGAGTGAGTAAAGCGTCTTGTTTAAATTAATACAATAACAGAGCCCAACCCATGCTCGGTTCTGTTAAAAGCCAAGGTATCATTTCTGACTTTGATTTATTTTAACTAAGGTTATTATAACTTATATTTAGTTATTTGCCTAAAGAATATAAAGATGCTTAGATCACCTCCGAAAACTCCAGCCTCACCTTTGTACGGCTCGGAACCGAACTTATCTTCGAGTTCTAAGAATGAAAGCAATGAAACTGAAAACTTAATTCAGAGGAAAAGGAAACGAGGTGATGCCGCTGAGCTGGAACGTCTCGAAAAGATGATGCTGGATATGAACAAATTGTTATCGGATTTTGTGTCAAAGCAAGAGCAACAAAATATTAAAATTGACTCACTACACTCGGCTCTCGAAGACATCAGGGCGCAAAACAGCGTGATTAGTAAGCAAAACGCAGAAATTAGTACCCAGAATGATACTATTCGAGATACTATACAATTTTTATCTAATAAATACGATGACGCTATATCGGAGATAAGCCACTTACAGGTCGAATGTAATAACAACCAAAAAGTAATTAAAATGCTTGAGCTCAAGGTGGACTATCTGGTGAGAAACAAGAAAGCAGCTACAATTGAAATAAGTAATATTCCAACCTCAAGTACCGAGACCAGGGAATCCCTTACTGGAATGGTTCAAAAACTGGGTACTGTGATCAATCAACCTGTTCCATTATCAGAAGTCAAAAACATCTTCCGGATGAAAGGCAAAAACAAAGAGACAGTAGGTACTGTCATTGTAGAATTTGCATCCCCAAAAATAAAAGAACACTTTGTCCGGTCTACTAAAAACTACAACAAACTTAATCCTGAAAACCGTCTTAGCACCACCCACCTGCAAGCTGAAGTACCTAAAAAGCCTATATATATATCTGAAGCGTTAACTACTACAGCAAAACGCCTCCATTATCTGACAAGGGAGTTTATAAAAAGCAGTGCGTTCGAGCAGTGTTGGGTTGCAAACGGCAAAATATACGTTCGCGAAAAAGAAGGAATGCCCAGTAGGCTGATTAAATCCGAGGAGGACCTGGTTAAACTACGCAAACAGAAGTGACTAGGACCCTTATCACAGCTCACCTTTTTACCCACAATAATATATTTACCCACTACTACTCTAACCCACCAATTATTAAATAACACAAAATTATATAAAACGAATCCTAACCTACTTGCAAACAAATACACACAGACTTACTCTAAACCAATACATTCTACACTTACAAAAACTTACCTTTTTACATTTCAACCCCACCACTGGTCAATCACACATACATTATTACACAATCCACTATCTCTCTCGTTAATTAGTCACGCTTATACACATATTTCTGGAATCGACCCACATCATTACTTAATCAAATACACAAGTACACACATACACACTACGGAAATATACACATGTCATAGCTCAGCTTTACCCTCACTGACACTAATGCCAAAACCAGGCGGACTATTTCTATCCTTTCCAAATACTGTAGTATACAAAAAAATGTACCCATTGATATATAACAAACAAAATTCGATAACTCCCAAAATAACATAAATAATATAGATTCTATCTCTGTGTCGGACTCATCTACCTGTGACTTGGACAATTGCATCCCGCCCAACCTGAATCCTATCCACTCACTCAAAATTCTGAACCAGAACATCAGAAGCATAACAAAAAATATATCAGGATTTCACACCATACTCGCCAGAACAAGGGTCGAGTGGGACATTATAACGCTGACCGAATGTTGGCTTCCTAATACACACTACATTCCCGACCTTCAAGGATACAATTACTTCAAAACATCAAACAACTTCACACAAAACGAGGGTGTAGTCGTTTATGTTAATGAAAAACATACAGTTGCCGTGGAAGAACCGGCAATCTTGGAAGCCAACAGTCTGCTAATAAAAATCGACTCCAACACCATCCTTATAGCAATATATCGTCCGCCGGGATATAGAGATATTAACAAATTTCTAAACTCACTCAACTTGCTCCTGGCTAATATCACACACTGTAAAAACATAATTATCACCGGTGACATAAATATAAACATTCACGAACAATGTCTTGACTCTGCCTCACAGAGCTACCTAAACCTATTAGCCTCGCACGGACTACTGCCTGCCCATTCTCTGCCTACGCGTCTCCAAGCCTGCCTTGACCATGTTGTTCTAAAATCCACCCTGCCAGCTTTCACTTACGTGGCTCACTCTGCACTAACCGATCACGAAACTGTACTGTTTTTCCTAGTGAAGAAAATCCCTAAACCTGATATAAAACAAACAGCAAACCGTATTAACCATGATCAGCTTGAAGCAGAGATAAAGCAACTTAATTTTGAACAAGTGTATTGCACGCAAAATTCTCATGAGGCAGCAGAGTGTATGATCAATCTAATTACACAGGCTATTGAGTCAAGTTCCAAAACCGTCAAAATACCTAACCGGAAAAAAATCATTAAGCCTTGGCTCACTCCGGGCCTTCTCCGATGTGTCCGACATAGAGATAAACTGCACAAAAAATTAAAAAAGTCACCTGGTAATGAAATTTTAAAAACATCATACAATAGATACAGAAACTACTGTAACAAGCTTCTACAAAAGATAAAAAAAGACTATGAAAGGAACGAAATAAGTGACGCTGGTAATAACACCAAAAAACTCTGGGAAGCAATAAACACAATCACAAACAGAATAAAAAAAAAAAACAACACATCAGATTTATTAAGTTTGTCGGCTACTCCTCAAGAGTCGGTTAACACAGCCAATAAGTACTTCACCGAAATCGGTAAAAATCTCGCGGAAAAGATATCCAATAGTTTACATGGCAACGCACAAAATATCGTCAACCAAGGGACCGTACAATCTATGGTTTTTTTACCCACTGATGCCAAAGAGGTGACCAGACTGATGATGTCCATACGTAACGATACGGCTGCGGGGTGGGACAGAATATCAAGCGGCCTCCTAAAAAAACACATAGACATTATTGCTCCACCCCTCACGTATGTCTGTAACCTCGCACTTTCATCTGGGCAATTTCCTAAATGCTTCAAAAAAGCCATAATACACCCAATCTTTAAGGGGGGGGATAGAAGCCGTGTCAACAACTATAGACCCATAGCAGTACTTCCTGTCCTATCCAAAATACTAGAGCGGATCATGAACAATAGGCTCGTGGATTACTTGGAGAAATTTACCATCCTTTCACCCTCACAATATGGTTTCAGGGCCGGCAAATCCACGGCCGATGCAGTTCATGATCTTACCAATTATGTCATCACTAACTTGGATGCTGGACAGAAAGTTTTGGGCATTTTCCTAGACCTTGCGAAAGCCTTTGACACGGTGTCTATCCCTACCCTGATTCGTAAGATGGAAAGCATGGGAATCCGGGATGTTCAGCTCAAACTCTTTGAGGACTACCTGAGTGAGCGTACCCAGTGCGTTAAGATAGGGGATACCATCAGTGACGAACGTACTGTCACCTATGGCGTGCCACAGGGCAGCGTAATAGCCCCGACACTTTTCCTAATATACATAAATGACCTGGGTACGCTCACTCTTCCCAAGGGTAAAATTATAACCTTCGCAGACGACACTGCCCTTCTATTCAGTGCTAGTACATGGCATGATGTATACACGCAAGCTCAGTCGGGTTTCGAAGTCGTAACGGAGTGGTTGCGTAATAATTCTCTCACCCTTAACGCTGAAAAAACAGTATTCATGCCCTTCTTTTTGAAAAATAATGCGTCAACCGCACACATGAACTCACTGTACTCTATAGTAGCCCACACATGTTCCAAAGACAGTAAAACTAATTGCACATGCACCACCCGCATTCAGAAAACAGACAGTGCAAAGTACTTAGGGGTAATAATAGATAGCACCCTAAGCTTCAAAAAACATATCACTACCCTTAGCGGTAGGTTACGTAAACTAATATATGTCTTCAAAACCTTGAGACACGTGGCAGACGAGAAGCTAAGGAAATCGGTTTACCTGGCTCTCGCCCAGTCCCTACTAACCTACTGCCTAACGTCCTGGGGTGGTGCTACGAAAACCACTTTGTTAGAGCTTGAACGAGCGCAGAGAGCCATTCTGAAAGTATCTTTTTTCCGACCTTTCCGATATCCAACGGTCTTGTTATTTAAGGAAGCAAAGGTCTTAACTGTTCGTCAGCTGTTCATACTGCAAACAATTCAAAAACAGCATGGCCTCACTACCCTCAACCACTCACTCTCTCACAGAAGTAGACGATTCGATCCCATAGTCCGCCATCACATCAGACTCTCGACTACTTCTTCCCATCGATTCTTTTGCCACCTTGGTTGCTTTCTTTATAATAAGATCAATAGGATACTCCCAATCTATAGCCTCTCCAAAACCCAATGCAAAATTAAGCTAAGCAATTGGCTCCGGGAGTTAAACTATGAAGAAACTGAGAAACTACTTGCTGTTCCAAAATAGACCATTAAACACATTCATCCCCCCCCCCCAACACACACTACCTCCACACATACATTCTCACATGCACCTTACTCACATACAGATACATAACCATACAATACCTACTAAACATACTAACACCATGCACCTATAGCTATAAATAATAATTGTAACCTTTTCTTTATATAAAATCTTTAAAGCATTATTATGCTCCATGTACATTCTTACCGCATTTATTAATATTATATTGTACATAACATAAAATGTAAGCAATACCCAAGGGAAGGAGACCTGGTGTCCTGAAATACAGACCTCACGTCTAGCTTAGGCACCAGTCTCCCACAGTATAATTATTGCTGTTACGTATTTTGTTGTTAAGACCTCTGTAATGTAGCTATATTGTGGTGAGAAATAAATCATTATTATTATTATTATTATTATTAAAAAAATAATTCATACTCTTAGTCTGTCAATGAAATTTAAGCAAATTAAAAAAAAAAAAATGATTTCGTAACTGCACGTAATTAACCTAATAAAATTATGTTAGAAAAATTGGGCAGACCGTTGAAAAATTGGGATAAAGAATGGACAAGAAGCGACATGCTAAATACGCTCTTATTTTTTAAATTAAGAAAAGTTTATTATTATAACTCACAAAAGCGTAAAACTTATTGTGGCTGAATTGTAAATACATGATCAAGATCAAACTGATGATTTTACTAACGAGCCTAAACACACGAAACATGTATTTACAATTCAAGCAATTTGTCACGAAGTTTACTTAACAACCTTGTGACGTCATAAAGTAATTAATCATAGTTACGTGTAAGTAAGTAATTAATAACATGACATCATTAAACTTGACTAGAAAGGCAATATAAAGATAGAAAATTTAGTATTTGTAAACTGTGAATTTGACTTAGAATTAGCACCATGTTGATTGTAAGAATGTGGTTTTTTTTCGACTGGACTGTCCCACTCCTGGGCAAAGGCTATGATTATTGTTTGATAATATATGAGGTCCCATTAAAATACATGGACCAATTTTAACAAAGGGTTCAGTACGTCTTACCAAACATATCCAAGCAAAAATAACGCTCATCAAAGTGATTTTATTTTGGCCTAAAATAATAAATTGCCGGCATTTTTTGTTTGCTATTTTTTGTTGTTGTATCTAATGCGTTTTTTTACCATTTTCTTTATTTTAGAGATCTAAATGATTTCTAAAAGTTTGTCTATCTATTTCAATGGGACCTTGTTTAAGATAATATTATGATGTATTTAAGCTATGTGTGAATAACATAATATACCTTTCTCCTTAAGGGCAGAAAACCTTTGGTTCTTTAGTATTGTAAGTTTAAACTTTAAGGCCTGCAATTTGTCGTCACGTAAGTACAAATACATAAAATCATCATCTCCGTTCTCATACACCTATACCAATTCATTTGAGGTCGGCGCAGCATGTCTCCATCTTCCATACTTCTCTATTACTCGTCATCTCAGTCACGTCCTGTATACCCATATCATCTTTCACACAGTCCATCCATCGTTTCTTTGGTTAAGTTGAAGTAATGCGATTAAGAAAATAATCTTCATCTATATTCGATATTTCTTACATTAACTTAGTTTTCTTCGAGTAATAAATCTCAATATTCTTAAATACTTGTTTGTTTTCCATGTTTGCTGAATAATTAACTTAGCAAAATGGATGGAATTAGTTACTAATTTGAATAGAAAATGGAATGGAATTTGTAATATCTGTTGTTATTTCTTTTTGTTTCTTTGTATTTCGTGGATCTCCAACCTCATTAACATTTCATCTATTCTAAAATTTTCTTTCAAGATCCAGTAGGTACATGAATTTAGACCCCAGATTTGAAAATTAGCTGTTCCATCCAAAATTGTAACTTATACCTTCGCGGTTTAAATGCATGGAAAAGATTGTTTTTATAACCTGGTACTTAAAATCACGTACTGAATACTAGTCACATTTTGTGTCACGTTGACCCTAAGGCTCCGCACAAACGGGCCACCGGTGGCTGGCGACAAGCTGTTTACATGATTTTTAAAACGTTTTGTATGCAATCGCTGCACACGTGTAGCAAGTGGCGGCCACTCACTACTCAGTGTCCGCGAAACGTGGCAAATTATAAATAAATACCAACAACTCGTGGCAGCCACTGACCACCTTCATTTGCGTGGTACCAAAGGACGTGGCGCACGACAGCCACCGGTGGTTCGTTTGCGCGGAACCTTACGCTGTGTATTTGGCATGATAATTATTTGTGTAAAAGAAAAAACAGATTTTGCGTCCTTGCTTCCTGAAACATAGGCTTTTCGAGCGACTCAAGCAAACAGCACAGGTATAAGATAAATTACCTTATTTCAATAGTTTGGTCATTGTCCCACGGGAATCGTACTACCAGGATAAAAAGTATCCTATGTGTTAATCCAGGTTATAGACTATCTGTGTGCCAAATTTCAGTCAAATCTGGTCAGTAGTTTTTGCGAGAAAGAGTAACATTCAGATATTCCCGCAAACTTTGGCATTAATAATATTATTAGTAGGATTCGTCTAACAGGACCAGCGTTACTTTTAATTTTGTACAAAGTAAACCCACTGCTTCCCATCACAGCCACTTGTTGCTACGCAACGCGCCGAGTGCACCACGCATGCGCACCACTCAACCTCGCTCAATCGTAATGAGACCTGCTTGTCTTCTTTTACAGCATAAGTGCCTTCTTTCCTATTGTCTTCTTTTCTTTGCTGGCTGAAAAGAAAACACGTACCAACGTAATACCAACATTCAGTCTTTGCAAAAATTGCTTTTGCAATAAAGAAAGTACTTGGTTACCTTAACTTTTTGGTGTACTTACGGTGTCCTGTAATGGTCGTAACGGACCGTTTGTAATAGTTAGTAACTTGATGCTTTGGTATCGTTGTCAATTGAGTAGGTTATGAAAATAAAAATTTAAGTAGGTAAACGAAGAATTCAGGCAAACCCCAACGTAGTTATTAAAAAAAAAACCGGACAAGTGCGAGTACGACTCGCGTGGAGAGGGTTCTGTACATTTTCCCATGCTACTTTTAATACCATCGATTTCTTATAGGTTTTCCTGTAACTATATATTTTTTGTAATTTTTTCATAATTTTCGGCCCTGTTGTTGCCGAATTAAGGGAAGGTCAATTTTCGCCTATTTTCTTAAATAACTTAAAAAATATTTATCTTAAGAAAAATTATAAAAAAAATATATTTGAGAAGCTCATATGTAACACGATATAGTTTCCATTTTTTTTTTATCTTCTAATTTAGACCACAAAAGTGGTCCCGATGTTTAAAATTCATTAATTTACGTTACACGTCCGTATTAGGATCATTGACTTACATACGTGTACCAAATTTCAACTGAATCGGTCGAGTAGATTCGGAAAAAATTGGCTGTGACAGACGGATAGACAGACCACCGAATGATCCTATTATGGTTCCGTTTTTTCAAAATAGTTATGGATCCTTAAAAACGTGTCCTGAACCCTGGTCTTTTGGAACAGTTTTAAAACATTGCTCCTGAGGAGTCTTCGTTCTACATGAAAGAATTACGCTTACAAAACCTTCAACCACAAAACATTGCTATTCCCTATATTTTGACGATTTCTGTGATCAGAAAATACAGGGGACAACTGATTTTTGTTTTTCAAACAAGCACGCTTGTCCGCTTATCCGAAGGATTAGAACACCCACATTTCGCAAGTTATATTGAAGTCCCGTGTTATTTAAGCGAGCCTATTGCCAACAACCGGGCACAAATCTAGACTCCATGACTGCTACTGAAAAAATTCTACTGGAAAAACCCAATAACACTATGTCCGACCTGGAAATTGAACACAGTACCTCATGCCCAGCAGTCGGCGCTTGCGACCACTACACCAACGAGGGATAATTGCTAGGTATATGAGCCTTATTCTTATATTGTTGTGGCGTCGTCGTTCATAGTATAGTCCATCTATTAAAGCGTCTTCTTGGAAACACCAAACACAAAAGGAAAAGGGAGTAAAAAGACTCTTAACGAAGCCGAAAGAAACTTGTTTTCCTCGTCATTGCGATCATTTTTTTTTGTCTAGACGATACCTGGCAACCTTCTACTTACGGAGATATTGGGGGTCAAAGTTCCAACTTTTATACAAGTTTTTTTTAAATACATGTTTTTAAAATTTTTTTTTTTACTTACCACACCTTCACGACCTCCGTACTATTTAATCCATCCATCAGCACAATGTTTTGAATGAGTTACCATGGGTCCTACCACCGTAAAACGTGATGTAAAGTTACTTAGTTTGATGTACAGAATGCTTGGTTGACGGCTTCGTGAAGAGTCTGTTTACACCCTGTATAGCTCCCACACAACACAACTAACTAGATCACATTGCGTCTGAGTGGCTGAGTGCCCCTAGTTGAGTGAAAACAAGCGGTTCTTGAGTGGGTAATGATGAGCTGGCATTGTGTCGAGATTAGGTGCATTCATTAAGGTGATTATCTTGATTGTATGGGCTTCATTTTGGGGGTAAGTATGCGACGTATAAACTTGAGTACTCGAGGAAAGTATATTTGGTGTTTCGCGGTTAAATGAACGATGTGTTTGAAGTAACGAGGTTAAAGTATTTTAGGTAAATTTATAAAACAGAGATTTAGTTCATCTAGCATTTTTCTCAACTGCTTATATTCGGATAGGCTCCTAATCTAACCATATGCGGCTGAACACCAGTACTTCTCATGGAGCGACTCCTTTCGTGATGTCTACAACTAAGTTACTAGGTAAAGATACCCCTTGCTTGGAGGAGTTGTCAGACTTTCGGGCTACTGATTTCCCTTAAAGTCTGTCAGTGATCTATGTATAAATGACTACCGGGAACAACAGTTTAACGGATTATCTGAGGTATGGAGGAAACTTGGTATGTAATGGGCGGTCACCCATCCACGGACCAACCTAGGCAAGCGCGGCTTAACTTGAAGATCGATTCGAGCGGCTGTTGATATTTAGCTTCGAGCTCCTGTGCTACTATGCTTAACTAAAGCATAATTTTAATCAATAAACATCCATGGGAAAATGGCGTGAATTATGTATGTACGTATGTATGTAAACATCCATTTAGTTATGACTAGCTGACCCACGCAACTTCGTCTGCGTGTGGAATTTTCCCACTGCAACATTTTTTATTGATGCTCCGCTCCTATTGATCGTAGCGTTTTATAGCCTATAACCTTTCTCAATAAATGGGCTATTCAACATTAAAAGAATTTTTGAATTCGAACCAGTAGTTCCTGAGATTAGCACGTTCAACTAACTCTTCAGCTTAATAATATTATAAGTAATAGATAAATATATAAGTATAGATATTACGGTAATTAGGTAGAATCCAATTTTTATCCGTCCCTGTGGTCTATAAGACCTAGATATAGCTTTCACAGGATCGTGGGTTGGGATAGTTCAGATACACGCAAGGTCGCAGTATTAATATAATTTGGCAAATTCCTATTCATCATAGCTGATTTGATGGCATTCCTCATTTTATTAGGTCATTAATGTATGAAACATCCGACTGTCATAAAAATACGAAAATAAGTTTTCTGTGTGCCTTTTGGTACAGTTTTGAAATTATGGTGCAGATCAGATATATTTCTTTAAGAAGCTTGCAAACATCAGCGCTGTAGTGAACTTCAAGTCTTCCGTAACAGGTCATTAGAACATTTTTTTAAACCAATATAAAAAAAAAAACAAACCTAACCAATATTAACCAAATCCATCCATCCATTATTATCCAATTTTTTTTTTGTCGACTAAAAAGGATAAATCAGGGATAAAAGTTATTGTAGAGGTTCGTCATTTCTGCCAATATAAAAAATCACATCGAGCGCACGGTTGTTTTGAACCACAAATAATCATCATCCGTCTAGCCTTTTCCCAACTATGTTGAGGTCGGCTTCCAGTCTAACCGGATGCAGCTAAATACCAGTATTTTACATGGAGTGACTGCCTAATCTGACATCCACAACCCAGTTAGTAATGGATAATACTATACCCCTTGGTAAGACTGGTTGTCAGACTTTCGGGCCACTGACTACCTGTGACCAATCTCAAAGATCTACAAATGACAGCAGACACCAACGTCTTAACGTGCTTTCCGAGGCACGGAGGAAACTCGGTATGTAATGGGCAGTCACCCATCCACGGACAAACCTAGGCAAGCGACCTTATCCTTATCGACCCGAGCGGCTGTTATTATTTAGCCACGAGCTCCTCTTTGAACCACCAATAAATATATTTATAAAATCCCCAAAGAAAAAAATGGCAAAGTCGATTAGGTACACATTCTATATTCGACGGCAAGAAGAGAATATTCTCCAAGTATTAATTTTTGTAAGCATGAAAGCTGGAACAAATTAGAGGGACAAGATAAGCCTCGCTGATTTTAATGGCGTATATTTGAAACTTATTTTTTATGGAATACATTTTGCTGAGAAAGCCAATTTGTTTTTATTTCATTACTGGCTTATAAAATGTACCGAATGTAGCTGAAGAAATCGTGGTCTATGAATTTGAATTAACACTTAAAGCCGTTCTTGAGCTACGTATTATTGTAATAATATACATCATATTCATATATACATAACACGATATACGACACAGTCACACAGTGAGATATTGTAAGGAGTCGATTCGAATAATAATAAATATGGACACGGCGATCTCTCACACTGTAGTTTCGTCTTTCACTGTCCGGTGGCCGAATAGGGTCCACAATTTGTCCATTAACAAGTCTGACAGATCCTTTTAATGGGTCATTCGTTTAACAAACGGTTGATGTAGTGGTCGCCACCGCGACTGCTTATCATAAGGTCCTGGGTACGAATCCCAGCTCGGGTAAAATGTAACTGGGTTTTTCCATCAGGACTTTCTTAGTAGCAGCCACGAAGTTTGGATTTGTGCCCGGTTGATGGCGAGAGGCTTGCCCCCTATTTATTACATTGGATGTAAAAATAACTGGTGAAATGTGGGTGTTATGCCTACGCCTCTGACTAACCCTTCGGAGATTACAGGCGTGATTTTATATTATAGTTTAACAAAGCAACGAGCAAGAACTTTAACAATAAAAGTTCTGGAAACCACAACATTACATGATAAACACAGTACAGGCTTGTTTAATTTACTAAAGCTATTTCATAATAAGTCTACTGTCGTCCCGGCAGTTAGTTACAAACCAACATTACTCAGTGCCTGGGTGGCAACAGGCGTGATCTCGCTGTGAACTGCAGTACAGCTTTTGTTTTAAAAAAGGAAGATTAAATTCCGTGGAATGGATTGTGTTCAAGGAGATTTATTTATTTAAAAAAATACAGCTACATCACATACATTACACTTATACTAGAAATGTAATAATCTTAATGATCTAGAACATGATAACTAAGGCGCATAGAACGTCCACCACAGTAAACATATAATTTTTTGTTTGTGTTTGTGTATTTGAATACAGAGGAACATGAAGTCAAAGGGTACCCCCCATTGAAACTAGTAACAAAGAAAGAATAAATATAATTATCTCAGATAATAATGATGGGTTCCCCCCCGTGATGGGTTCCGTAAATGCCGTAGTAAGGTATATATTACCGCATGTACATAAGGTAATGAAGTCTTGATCGTAAGAAAGGTTGGTCACAACTTTCTTTGTTAGCGTTAACAAAAAAACTAAATCTAACAAAAAAAGTAAAGGACAATTCCTATATCTAAAAACACTTAACAATAGTCATTTAGATTCGAACAGATTAGTTGAACCTATAAGTACGGAGTATGAATTCCCATTTGAGCACCGATTTCAAGAGCACCAACGATTTTCCCTTTTGAGCAAAGGTATTATCTTTGGCTCTAAGCATTGGTGCTCTTGAAATCGGTGCTCAAATGGTAATACTTCATAAATACGAAAATTTGAATGGAATAAATAAATTAACAATTAATTAATTTATCCGAAAGGTCATGGTTTATTTCCATTAATCGTAGAAAGTAATACCTACATTAAAAACTAATCTAGGTACACGAAAACACGAGAAAAACTTCATAGAAATCTTGCTTTTCTCACTAATCTATTACCAATCGCAAATAAGCCTCACTGTCACTCACACGACTGTTCAACCGAAGGATAACCTGTAAGACCTGTAATAGTCTTTTAAAAACAATCTCCATACATTTGGGTCCTAATTCAATAAAACAAAGGACTTTCGGATGACCCTGAATTCATTTCCGAAGGCCCCCAATCGAATCTCTGGGGTATCGGGGTCTTTTTGTCCCCAAATGAGCCCTGCAAATCTGTCTTTGATTGGATATTCTACTTGCGTAAAATTGTGGTAAGCCTGGCAGTAAGCTGGATAATTGAAAAGGTAAGTAAGCATGGTAGAAACAGCCGCTCGGGTCGATCTTTAGGTTAAGCAGCCATTACATACCGAGTTTCCTCCGTGCCTCGGAAAGCACGTTAAGCCGTTGGTCCCGGCTGTCATTTGAAGATCTTTGACAGTCGTTAGGTAGTCAGTGGCCAAAAAAAGTCTGACAACCTGTCCAACCTGGGTAATACGATACCCCTTGTATCGTATCCCCTTGTGTCGTATTCCCCTCGTATCCCTTGTGTCGTGTGTCGGTTGTGTTTGCCCTCACAGGACAAACATTGAAAGACCTACATATGTATTTTACCTTCAGCTCGTTTTCCCAGAAAGAAAATCCAAAACTGTAAATTCAATTCCCACAGAGATTTAATTCATTCCAACGTGGATGTGTGAACGAAAATACGTAAAGTAGAATAAAAACCGAGCTGAGTTTACACAGTAAACGCGCTGCGACGACGGTTCCGTATAAGTACTTGAGAGGTTCAGCAACTTAAACATACGATAGTTTTGTTTTCATAAGGTAAGGTAAGTAGATAGATAGATAAACCATTTATTCAGTGCACACAAAAGGCAGCACTACACACAGAAACACAATTAAAAGGTACAAATTACATGACTATATAAAAATAGAGTGCCAATATAAAAAAAGAAAAATATATTTACTTAAAGAAGTATAGCAACACCACGACTTCAAATAAAATAACGACTATAGAAGGTGCGGCGTGCGTCTCACCAAATGGGAGTCCAACTCAGCATGTGTCAGGCCATACCTGACGCTGATATTCTGGTGGTACTACGTAAGTACTTCACATTAGTTTGAGTTGATGGATATCTGGACATGGCCGGTTTTTTGACGCCATTTTACTTCACAGTTTTGAGAACAGTGGTGTTAAAATAAATTACACATAGTAGTGTGTGATAAGGAGAAATGATCGATATTAATGTGGATGGAGAGAGAGAGGAAGGTCAAAGAAAATATGGATGGATTGTGTGAGGAATAAAATGAAAGAGGAAGGATTAAATGATACCGGGACGTCTGACAGGGGAGAATGGAAGAAAAAAACGTGTTGCGGTGACCCCAAGTAGAACGGGACAAGGGCAGGAAGTTGGTCAGTGGCTGCTTGAAGCTACCACGACCTGATAGTAAGCCGGACCGATATCACTGGACCACCACCGAAGAGGATCTCGTCTAACTCGGAATCATCATCATCAATCTCTTGCTCTTACCCCAATTCATTTGGAGTCGGAGCAGCATGTTTTCTTCTTCCATACTTCTCTATTACTTGTCACCTCATCAGACACCACCTTTTCGTGCCATATCATTATTTACACAGTCCATCCATCGTTTCTTTGGTCTTCCTCTACTCATATACCCATCCACAATCATATTCATACTTGAAACTTAATAACGTTTAATTTATCGACTTACTGCCAAAGTGGAACCCTAAAAACGAATACCATCTCTTTAAGAGTGAGTCGGATCCAATTTATAATTACAGTGAAAACTCGACTAGTTTCAACACTTTCAGCGACATTTTGTTTGTTTTCTTTGGAAAAATAAACAAGTAAGATTGAACTACATATACTTTTTGTTTTTCTCTGAAACTTAGATGAAAGGAACCGAGGAGTCTCTAGTTCTTGAACACAATCACCGAAGTATTGTTTTGTTAGTTCTTCTGTAACTGTAACTGATAGTCTGACCTTTGTGGAAAACTTGGTTGGTAAGCAGTTTTCTGATGGTACTTGTAAAAAAAAAGGAAAAGGTTCTCAATTCGGTTGTATGTTTTTTTTTTGTGTTTCTTACCTCATAACTCCGTCATTTCGAAACCGATTTGGAAAATACTTCTTTTATGTGAAAGGATATACTTCCCGATTGGTCCTATAGAAATTTCATCAATAAACTACAAAGAATATTGAAAGTGGAAAATAACTTAACTTTCGGAAGTCGGTGGCAAAAAAAAATCAATGAAACAAACAAAGCCACCGACTTCCGAAAGTTAAGTTATGTTCCATTTTTTTTTTTTTGTAATTTTATTATTACGTTTTTTTTTGGCAGTCGTTCATTTTTTTTTCCAAAAAGTTATTATTTTGTGTTTTTTTTTAAAGTCGGTTTTTTTTGTAGTTCCGTTACACTATCATAATCCAAAAAAAATATCCCAGTTGCACAGCCAGTCAAGGGATATCGAAATAAACATTGCCTGGGATGTGGAAGGTATAGAGGCAGTCGTAACATGTGAAATACAGATATTAAGCTGCATTCGGTTAGACTGAAAGTCAACCCCGAAAAATGGGAAAGAGCTAGACAGAAGATAGAAAAAATATAATGTACTAGAACAAAGTGTACAAATGAGAAGTATACCTAGTAAGTATAGACTGTTTGAAAGAGATACCGTGGCCCTGGAACACGAAGGGCAAGGAAGGAACATGGATGGGTTTTAGTCGGTACAAGTCTGACACTCCCTTCCGCTCTGCCCAGAGCGGGAGGAGTCATTAGATGATTTCCCATCCGGAAAAACAAAAGAAAAAAAAGGGGAATAGTTTCAAGTAACGCCAAGTCCAGTGACGTCTGTATTCCAGAAACAGAAAATTTGCGATTAATTCTTGTAGCTTTACTTTTATGAATACATAGTTTAATTCTGTAGAAGAAACAACTAAAGTGCAACATTTTCTTTACGCGCAAAGTTTTCATACATTTAAATAATCGCTGTTTTACTCAAACTTACTCAAAAAACCGTTTGAGTTGCATACGAAGCGAATTAAGTGATTTACCTATACTTAGTAACTTTTCAAGCATAATTTTATCGAAAGCTATGCTTGGATTTTTCTTTTGGGTTCAGTGGCGTTACTAACGAGCAAGTAATTTCTTTGAAGTTTGAAACTTCTCGTGTATTGGCGTGAGTTTTGTGGCTCAAAAAGTATGCTGTGGTGTATGGTTAACCTAGTCATAATCACTTCGTTTAGTTTGGAGGAGCTCGTGGCTAAATAATAATAGCCGCTCGGGTGGATCTTTAGGTTAAGCCGTGCCATCAATTACATACCAAGTTTCCTCCGTGCCTCAGAAAGTACGTTAAGCCGTGACTCCCAGCTGTCATTTGTAGATCTTTAACAGTCGTTACTTGTAGTCAGTGGCCCAAAAGTCTGACAACCAGTGTTATCAAGAGGTATCGTAACGTATCCAGTACTAACTGGATTGTTGAGGTCAGATAAGCAGTCGTTCCATGTGAAATATACCAGTATTTCACATGGAACGACTGCTTATCTGACTTTTCAGCTGCATGCGCTTAGACTGGAAGCCGTCCCCAAAATATTTGGGAAAAGGCTAGGCAGATGATGAGTCAGACTTGGTTTAAAAAGAGGGATTGCAAGCTTAATAAAAAAAATTGATTTGATTTTATTGAGTAAGCAAGTTTGATGGATGAAACAAAGTGAGTCTGACATTGCATTCATTAGATGGTTTCTTACAACTTTTTACAACACAAGATGACCTGTCAGTCAGTATAAAACTGAGCCTCCGTCTGCATAGTATGATTTTTTAAGGCAAGAAGTACTTCTCGTTTACCTCTGACTTCAGTTTATTTTCTACATTTAATTTAATTTCTTTTGGTTTTTCTATCTTGTAATTTGACATTTTATGCAGTCTGGTTATTTGTTATTTTTATTACTCGCTGGTCTGGCGGTGAGCCTGCTATACTTTTCAATATTCTGAGTCGCTATTATTATAATTTGCATCGTGCCTTTCGAATTTTGACGCCCCTAAAACATCGAAAACTTTTAATATTTGCACAAATTCTAATCAAACATTGACCAATAGCAATTCTAAGTAATTAAGTAGCTAGATATAGCCACATTTTCAAAGATTATCTATTGAAAGCGTGCTCTATTTATTGGCCATTTAATGGTTGTATTTATTGCTGAATGCCATGACTGCTAATAAAATACAAGGCCGTGAACTTAGTTGTTCTAATAGTCTGCGGTTTTGTGTTTATTATACGTCTAACTAACTAGCGTAAGTTTCGGTGAGGTACAACATAACATCACGCCTGTAATCCCCGAAGGGAGATGTACCTAATAGGTACACTGAAATTTTTCCAGTTATGCTTATGGTGGCGAGCCTATTCCATTCTTAAAACACCATGCCTGCTACTGACAAATTCCTGATGGAAAAAACCCAATAACACTTTGTCCAACCCGGGAATCGAACCCAAGACCTCATGCTCAGCAGTCACGCTTGCGACCACCTGACTTACGAGGCAGTCTTATACAGAAATACGTCTTTCTAATTTTGATGCTTCTAAACTTCGACAGTAAACAATTGAAAAACGTCGCTTCTATGAGACATTGCTTGACAAAAACAATCTACCAACATCCCTCCAAAATGTCTTTGTTACCCAAACAGGCAGACACAAAACAAATTAGCCTCATTATTCGATACAGCGTATTTACGGCAACATTGCCCATCTTCGTCGGCTTCCAAAAGTGTAAATAGGGCCATTAGTCATGATGGAGATAGGATCACGTAATTTATGCGTCCATTGTCGAATAAGGTTGATTGTCCTTTACTAATCAGAGTATGAATACGTTGTAATCGGGTCCTTACTGTTTAATGGAAGGGTGCGAAGATATAAAAACACTGATAGATAACCTCCGTTTGTTGGAGGGTATCCTTGCGGATTTTGGTTTTCTGGACACTTCTACTATCCTCTAATATCTTAGTTACAAGGCAAGGCCGATCGTGACCCTGAGCTACGCTGATGAATATTTGTTAAGAAACATCAGTTTCCTCAATCAACAACCACGCAGTGTATGTCATTAAGCAAATGTCTGCCTAAGTCTTACGTAGACTTAATTTAACTGTTTGACCGTCAGCTGATAAAAGTTGCAACATCAATTGCTAGCATTTTATACATTAAATAATATTGTAAAGAGGAAAGATTTGTATATTAGTATGTTTATGATTAATAAGCTCCGAAACTACAGGCCCGATTTTAACCAGTTTTTCACTAATAGAAAGCAAAATTATCAGGAAGTAACACAGGCTATAAATTAAATTTAATATCATGCAAATTAGCCGACCCATCACCATTTTTGCGGACGAAATCGCGGGTGAAGTGCTAGTAACTAATATATGTGGTGTGCAGGCACAAAAAACTCATTGCTAAGACCTAAATTACCCATTAAAATCTCCACACCAACATAGAATGTAAAATAACATAATAATTCTGCCCTCCAAAAGCTAGCATTTATCCCCAGCATAATGTATCTAGCGGCAAAATCTGCTTCCAGAGGGTAGAACGGAAGACGGCCGAGCACCGAGTTCCGGCGCCGTACCGCCAATTAGACCCGCAGGCGGATTGTACCACCGCGCGCCGGTTTGCACCGCCTCGTACCAGAGTAATTTGGATTTAGCCAGATTTTTACTAGTATGAGCGGGGCTTTTTTAGCTGTTGTTACTTTTTGCTTGGTTTTGGTAGATATTTTATTTTTATTTAAATATAGATTTAGATATTTGAATTATTTTAAATCGTACTAAACTTTTGCTTTTTTTTATAGAAAGGATAGTTTATGTGCCAACTGGAAATGGAAAAACTGAAAATAATGGTGCTAGACCAAAAGTTTTCTGTATTCACGTTTTTTTTTTTTCCAAAACTCAAAGCACCGTTAACCTTTTTCAAACGCCAAGGTAACAAAGCGTTCATTTGTAAACTTTTAGGCGAGTGTACACCGTCCATAGCCATCGGGTATGAAACCAGGCGTACTGAACTGAATGCACGGTTAATGCAAGCCGTTCGAAACACGGACAGGCCCGCGTCCGGAACCAATTCGGCAATAAAGATGCCGTCTGTGCTTGATTTATTGTGAGTAGTCTGTCTATGGCTTCATATAGTCTTCTTACTTTCTTAGCGTGTCGATGCAAAAAAGTTCAAATACAGGGTGTAAACACTTGTTTGACGGCTTGCGACAAGCATTATGTACAACAAACTAAGTAACTTTACGCAAGTTATTACTGGGAAACGCCTTTTTTTGAGGTGAAAAGTCACGTTTTACGGTAGGACTCAATGTAACGCATTCAAAATATTGTGCTGATGGATGGATTGAAAAGTACGGGAGTCGTGAAGGTGTCTTAAGTAAAAAAAAAACGACGTCGACCACACGACTGAAGTAAAGCTTAAACAAATGCCGAACAATCGTCTGTCAAATTCAAAAACGTAATTCTCTCTCTTTCTATATTCACTAACTTATATCTCCCTCTCAACTTCCGTATGCCTCGTAAGTCGTAACGTAACGCATTCACCACCTTACTACCCAAGTCAAGCGTGCGTAAAGTTTTACTTCAAAAATACATTAAAAACATGCCTTTAAAAAACAAAACTAGTGAAAAAGTTGGAACTTTGACCCCCAATACCTCCATAACTAGAAGGTTCCCAGGTATAATCTAGAACAAAAAAGTGATTGCAATGACGGGGAGAACAAGTGCCTTTTGGCTTCGTTAAGAGTTTTTCTACACCTTTTATGTACCATGGTTATATATATAAAACGCGCGAAGCTTGGACCACACGTCAATGCGTCGTACACTTCTATCAAGTAAATGTTGACAATTCAATCGTAATGATTACAATATAAACCTCACATTTTAATGCTTTCCTGAGTGGAGACTGCGTAATGTGTAGGGACAGTCCTGAACCCTTCAAGTCACGTGCGTCGTTTTTTATTATTCAATCAGTGAGGGCAATGACATCAATGTAGAACCAAACATGACGTGTAGACAATTCAGGACGGTGCATCAACGATGTTTGAGCACATAATCAGTTATTCTCTTTACTGTGATTGATTAGGTCATGATCTATCGACATTAGGGAGTTTGTGGAGGCTTTATTGAATTGCAATGCTGTACGAAGCTTTATAATTGACTAGTTTATGCCCGCAACTTTGTCCACGTAGTAGAAAATTATTATTCTATGGCACTGGGTAATAAAATTACCATTAGGTACTGAAAGATTTTTTGAAATGATTATTTTTCGAAGTTCACTTCCTTCATCCAAACTTGATTAAGTTTGGCCATTACTAAGCTTTCCTTATTAACACATTATAATACACGTTAGGTATTATGTTACCTAGGCTACATCTTACTATTCTTGGACTTGGATGGATGGATGTTTCAGGAGCTCGTGGCTAAATAGTAACAGCCGCTCGGGTCGATCTTTAGGTTAAGCCGTGCTTGTCTAGGTTGGTCTATGGATGGGTGACCATCCATTACATACCGAGTTTCCTCCGTGCCTCGAAAAGCACGTTAAGCCATTTGTTCCGACTGTCATTTGTAGATTTTTGACAGTAGTTAGGTAGTCAGTGGCCCAAAAAAGTCTGACAACCAGTCTTACCAAGGGGTATCGTATTACCCAGTACTAACTGGGTTGTGGAGGTCAGATAGACAGTCGCTCCATTTAAAATACTGGTATTCAGCTGCATCCGGTAAGACTGGAAGCCGACCCCAACATAGTTGGGAAAAGGCTAGGCAGATGATGGATGGATGGATGCTTGTTAATCTTTCACGCAAAAAGTTTACCAAACGGAATTGGATGAAGCTTGGCACACAGATAGTTTATAACCTCGATTAACACATGGAATACTTTTTATCCCGGTAGTCAAAGTAGACAATGAACCAACTCCGTACAGCCGAAGTCGCGGGCATAAATAAACTTAGTAATAGAAAGGTTTGGAGACATCGTATCAACCCTCATATGAACATTATACGGATCAACGTTAAAGTAACATGTTTTTATAATAGCAAGCCTTTGTGAAACTTGTTACTGTAACATATGACGTCACAAAAAGGTCCCCGCTACCTATTTCCATTACATCGTTTGCTTAACCTTGACGTCGCTCCCATTTTGTTACAAAACCGCTCGCAGGGCGTTGTTCCAATCCTTATACACCCAATAATGGAGACTGTGCTATTTTACAAGGTTTATAGGCTCATGGCTAAATAATAACAGTCGTAGTACGGGTCGATCTTCTACGGTAAGCAACGCTTACTCAGGTTGGTGAGTGGATGGGTGATCATCCATTATATACTGAGTTCCCATCATTACATGCTTGTTATCCCCAGAGGATTACGTACAGCAGAAGTGTACCTAATAGCAAATTCACATTTCGCCAATAATGTTTGAGTCCCATGTAATAGGGGGCGAACCTATTGCTACAGAGGTAGAGAACCTCTCGTCCCAGCCGCCGCGGGAGACGCCCCGGGCGTGTTGACGGCGCGTTCGTGTTCCACGCGCGCCTCAAAGAGATGTCAGCAAAAGGCAAGGAAGAAACATGGATGGGTTTTACTCAGTACAAGTCTGACACTCCCTTCCGCTCTGCCCAGAGTGGGAGAAGTCATTTGATGATTTCACATCAAAAAAAAACAAAATAAAATGCCTATTAATATCAACTGGCACAGATCGGCACGAATCAGTTGAGAAATTCCTGATGAAAAAACCCAATAGCACTTTGCCCGACCCGGGAATCGAACCCAGTACCTCATGCTCAGTAGTCGCGCTTGCGACCACTGGACCAAAGAGCGTAGCACAAAACGTGGCGTGGCTCGGAAAGCATATAAAGCCGATAGTCCCAGCTGCTGTAGATCTTTGACAGGCGTTCATCTTCTGCCTAGCCTTTTCCCAACTATGTTGGGGTCGGCGTCCAGTCTAACTGGATGCAGCTGAATACCAGTATTTTACATGAAGCGACTGCCTGTCTGACCTCCACAACCCAGTTAGTACTGGGTAATATACGATACCCCTTGGTAAGACTGGTTGTCAGACTTTTTGGGCCACTGACTACGTAACGACTGTCAAAGATCTACAAATGACAGCCGGGACCAACGGTTTAAAGTGGTTTCCGAGGCACTCGGTATATAATGGGTGGTCACCCATCCACAGACCAACCTAGGCAAGCACGGCTCAGCCTAAAGATCGAACCGAGCGGCTGTTATTATTTAGCCACGAGCTCCTCGAAATCTTTGACAGGCGTTACGGGTATTCAAATGGCGAAATTGTGACAACCAGTCTGAACGGTGAACTAACTTACCATCATTGTATTTATTTCTTGTTGTACTTGTTAGTGAAATACTAACGCTATTATCAGCCCCTAGGTGGCGAGAAAAGCAAACACTAACTAAGAGCTCACAAGAGAAACTTTAGGGTTAATAGTCCGCTAACTTGACCTTGAGACGGTTGAATTGTTGGAAACATTTTGTTACTTAGTACTAGGTACATTCAACAAAGTTGATGGTAGACCACTTTTCATTCTATGCCTTTAGGAATAAGGTTGGAAAGTGGTCATTCGCGAACATTGCCGGCTGTTGCTACCTGAGAAAAAAGGGTTGTTTATTTTTTTTTGACGGAGAAGAATTGTCGTGGATAAGGATGATAGAGTTCCATTTGGACATCATAAAAGCTAGTCGATCAGGGAGCTGTGAGTCGAGTGCCTTTCTTCTTTTTAGAGTTCCGTACCCAAAGGGTAAAAACGGTCCCTATTACTAAGTCTCCACTGTCCGTCTGTCTGTCTGTCTGCCTGTCACCAGGCTGTATCTCATGAATCGTGATAGCTATACAAGTGAATTTTTTACAGATGATGTACTTCTGTTGAGCGGCAATAAATAAAAATATAAATTATTTAAAATAAAGGGGGCTCCCATACATGAAACATACAACAACAGATAGTGCCTAACCCGGTGTCGGTTTTTGTGCCGCCCATAAACCTCCGACTTGACTTTGCATGCCGTCGAGTAATATCTCTAAGGCATGCTGGTTTCCTCGCAATATTTTCCTTCACCAGTAACTTTGTTAGTTACACTAGATCTTGTTTGTGTTGCTCTTTGTCTAAGACTTTCCACTCTCAGACTAGCGGAAATTTCAGCGGAATTTTACTTTGGTGTTTGGTTACTATCTGATGGATTCGACTTGTGATTTGAGCTCAAAATAATGAACACACGGTGGCACATCAAGCTTTACACTTCCAGTGTAACGTGGCCTCGCTTTGTATTTTTTTTCTGTACAATGAGAGATCCTCATAAATTGGTTTTGTATAGCTTGATCAGCCGTCATGCGAACATTCACGGAAGATATCCCGTAAGTGACAGTATAAGTTTTAAAACAGTGTAATTTAATTTAGTAATATTATAGTGTGACTGAAACCTCCTTTTTTCAACAATATGGACATAACACGCGTCACCTATAGTTGCCAAAATTAGGCAGATATGTACAGTCAACAAAATAAATAAGTATCTAGGGTCGAAAGATATAATTGTTTTTTTTTTTTTAAACCGATTGATGTTTTCGAATGAAATTAAAATTAAATGAAGAAAACTTAACAATTGGTTAAATTAATTCAATTTCATTTGAAGATGTGCAACAGTTTCTAAAAAAACTGCAACTATATCTAACGACTTCCCTCTCATAGAGAGGAGGCCTGTGTCCCAGCAGTGGGAACATTAAAAGGCTGATGATGATGATGATGATATCTAACGACCATGGATACTTATGTATTTTGTTGACTGTACCTTAAGTACATTTAATAGGGGCGAATCTATTGCTATAAACCTGACTCCGATATGCTACTGAAAAAATACTGATGGGAAAACCCAATCACACTTTACCCGACCACGAAATCAAACTAGGACCTCATGCTTTGTGTCACGTCTTGTTTCATCATCATCATCATCAGCCTATAATGATCCCACTGCTGGGACACAGGTCTCCTCTCTATGAGAGGGAATGGGCTATAATCCACCACGCGGGCCCAGTGCGGATTGGTTATGTCTTGTTTAATTATAGTATTTTACAATACTTTCTTAGCTTTGTATATATTATTTTTACCGATCGTTTGTGTGTGTGTGACTTTGTAGATTCCCAGATGCTTGTTAACTCTTGTTAAAATTTTATCTTGTATTACATTTTTTGAGTAATTCGCAGTGACTTATTGTCAGGCCTACGCTGTTCCCCCATACTTAAGTACTAATACTGGAACACGATAATATTGTAACACCAAATGATTTGAAAAGAGTAACCAAGGAGTTTTTTGCCGGTCCTTCTCCATAGGAAACAACCAACCGAACCGTGCACCTTTTTGTCGACGTTTTATAAGTGTCCATCTAGGCCTGTGTGAAATAAAATATTTTGATTTTGATTTTGATGGTGATGCTCAGAAGTAATGCTGGTGTACAATGAACCAACGATGCCGGCTACAAAGTGGACGTTACGTAACCAAAAATTATCCGGATAATGGAACAGAATTTGGAGAGAGAGATAATGGAACAGAATTTGGAGAGGGTTTTAGTGAAGGGAATCCTTCACTAAAAAAAAAGAAAATCACCGGAAAACCTCACCACGAACAAATTCATTCCATCACAATACTTAGTAGTTGAATTTTATTGTGGCCGAGCAACCAAACATTAATCGCAATAATGAAAGCTATTTTCGTTTGTCATTTAGCCGTACCGTAAAATCATCGGAGCAATTGTTTTATAGTATTGAAATCGTTCCAACGCGACTGCAATTAACAAGAATTACAGACACAACAAGCATTTCGTCTGAAAATTAACGTAGAAGAATTATTCAGAGCATCGAAAGTTTGCGTTGCTATTCACAAACTAATTTTGCGTCATTTTGGCTAGCTAAGCTAAATATTCGGCCAATAAGACGAGCATAAACCATTACCATATTTTAACGCAGACGACCGACTTTTTTTGTGAACGAGTCAACACCGCATAAAGTCTGTGAAGTCTGCATTATTTTTGTGGTATTACTTCCTTTATTCACATTTCACCAGTTTTATTAAAGTCTTCGCCAGTTCTCGGAATGATTGTGACCTTTAGATTCTGTTTACTTTTACTTGAACAAGCTTGTCTCTAATATTAAAAATTGTCTGTCATTTCAGGGTCGATGTGCAATTTCCACACGGTGCGCAAAGTTCCACGGATAGTTTAGTTTAGCAGACCGATTGCACAAGAAGTCGGTCGTCTGCATCGTCCCTTATCTAAGGGGGAAAACTAAATCCCATGACGCGTACTACTTCAAGGACGTGCTTTTCCTTCCTCCCCTCTCTCCCCTCTTCCCGTTATTTCCCCCTTTTATTTTCTCAACCACCGCACTACTACTGTTTCCGTTATCCTTGGGTTAGTGGGACGGACAAATAGTGTCGCCTAAGTGTTATTGTGTCTTGTACTTTTTTTTATTTTTGTATGAAAATTTTGCTAGCCCAGGGCTTAAGGTTGTAATAAGCTCCTTGTAATAAGGTTCGTATTTGCTCGGCGCTATATGTAAAAGAAAGAATTTTGTTTTCATTTTCTTTTAGTATCACAAGATATTCAAAATAGTCAAATATAATGCTCGTTCATAATCTAGTAATTTATGTTTTTAATTTTGTGGGCCACAGATATACAAATATAAATGGACCAAGGAGTTCTAACGCAGCTGTAAAAACTATGCCACAATTTGCATAACCTTCAGACTAACATAATAAAACTATATGGGATTTCGACATTCGATGCCGGAAACAAAAAAAAGTAGGTTGCATATCGATAGCCAATAGTAACAGAAATGTTGCCAGGTAAAATAACTGGCGAAAAGCCATGAAATTCAGAATTGTTGTAATATCTTGATTTACTATTAGTGCTGTTTATTTTGATTCGAGGGTGAGACAACAGATTTATTGAGGGAAAATATACCTACCTGGAATTGCTTTATTTTTTCTTAAAAATTATGTGTGAAAAGTTTTTAATTTACTTGTTGTCTCTACTGCAATTATTATTATTCTCATATTATTGAGTATTTTTGTGAGCGCCATTTAATATATTTAATTGCCAATTCACTTGAATGGCTTTTCCCATAAAAGAGCGAACATAAAAAGTTACAAGGTTCATAATAAAACGATTGTTTCCACTTTCCACGAAAATCTGAACCAAAATTCCTACACAGGGTGACAGGATTCTGCATAAAAGCTACATATTGGTACGCAATAAAGTAACCCTACACGTAAAATCAATAGCAACGTAAAACAAAAGAGTTATCAATAAGCCGAGCTATTTAAATTGACGTGTGATGGCGTCACTACGTATGTCACTCGCGACATCCTGCCATAGACACGAATGGGATTATTTCGGTTACATTCGTCATTGCTCGCGGCGCGCAAATCTGCATTGACAGCTCTCATTCGCGCGGGAAAATTGACAGCCATTTTGTTTTATTGCTTTCAACTTTCGTTTGATGTATGCCATTAGAGAATCGGTTTACGGAAATGGTGATAGTTTTATTATGTAATGAAAATGATGAAATTCTTATGAAATTTCAAATTGTTTGATGACTTTACGTAATTGGGGAAACAAATAATAATGAAATGATTTATTGTATCCGGCGAAAAATATTTTGTAGTCTTACTTTTTTGCAAGATGAGCTCGTGGCTCATAAAAAATGAGTGTAGATTCGTCACGCCAGTCGAACTCGTAAGATTTGCCCTTTATCACATTATAATAATTTCATCAACCCAGATAGCTATTAGCTTTCAGACATAAATAAAAATCCGTGGCAAATTAAAATAGCAAAAACACAAGAAAAATAGCACAGTGATCTAGAAACCGAAGTAACTTCTGAAACCCGAACCCCGATTCCTTCTAGCCCGTCACGTAATGGAGTTATCTATACACGTCAACACTACATACAAGAGAAACGGGACACCCACAAAATGGACTTGCCCTAACAAACGACCAACCTACTTTATTAGAGTCGCCCAACCCCGACACTGTCATCGAACAGTACATAAAAATGATTGATAATCTATCAATCTATATACCATAGAGTATGAATTCTCGCAGTAAAATTATTGGGCGATAGATTTATGTATCTGCATGATTGACTAGAGCAAAAATATTGTTACAAGTATTTTATAGTTATCCATTTTTCTGGTTCAAATAACTCGGAAAGTAAATATATGTGGTACATTACAGCTACCTATAAATGTGTGCGAAAAGCGATCGTAAATGTTTTTTTCCTCGCAAGGTTGAGCTTGGCTGAATACGAGCTTTCCATTGCCTTCAAACAGAATATAATAAAAACATTTCTCTTCGTCGCCTCTGTTAGCTCGTGAACGTCAAACAACAGAAGGTCCCCTTCTTGTTTACTTTAAGAAAATCAATGGAAATCAGCGATGTATGAAGCAAATAGACTTTGGGGCGTCTGTTTGGCATTCAGAAAATATTATTAACCCATTCTTCTCGTGGTCTCATGTGAGCAATTAAAATTGTGTACCATTTTTATCGTGTATGACTTAAGGCACAAAATTTGTTACCATAATGTTTTCCAAAACGATAATTCTCATCAATTAGACTAATATTTTAAGCGGATTTTACAACCCTTTGTCTTGTAATTCTCGAAATTACCATTCCGCTAATCACAAGCAAAATCAGTACTTATATTAAACGACGTATAACACAATTCAGTCCAATCGGATAAGTACAAAATTCATATCTGCGTTCAATAACGGACTCGGCTTGAAACATTGTACCGGACCTCAAGAGGTCCGTTTCATATCCTGTTCAAGTGGCCATTTCATTCAGGACCCCTCAAAATTATGTATAACTTAATAACAAGGCCTTTATATGGGACCCTCCGTGAGCTGCGACCTGTAATAGAGGGTTATTAAGGGATTGTCGGAATATATATTATAATATCGTATGAAGGAGATTTCATGCAGTTCATTGGGTTTTGTAGTTTCTTTAACGTTGTTTGATTTGATATTTGGGTTTTCTCGGTGAAGTTTTATTTAGTTATTATTATCATAAGTGTCAAGATTTAAAGTAGGTATAAATGTCTATACTGCCGTCCTAAGGAAAAAGGGCACAACTATTTTTTTTCGAAATTTAAGTTATCTAGACACGCAGTAGCGTGTCAAGCCAAGTTCAAGCTAACAGAACTGGCGAGCAGCACTGTGTGTAATATTACACGAACCATTTGGAGCCACTTTTGACCCCCTCATAACTCAAAAACTTTTTCACATAAACATGTCAAATTTCGCTCATATATTGAGACTTGCAAGATACATATGTGTTCCAAATTTTATAAACATATCTCAAGCGATTATTTAAATATTAACGTCCAAAAATCGTAATTTTTATCACTGACTGACCTATAGATCAAAACTCTAACCCACTTCCCGATGACCTAGAAAGTTCATTTGGCATCCAGATAGGTTGTTGGGTAAAAGTAAATTTTTATCATTTGATTATAATTTTTCAATTAATTGATTCTATTAGGAATACTTACTTAGATAGTGCCTGTAATGTAAGAATCAGCAATCAAAATTGATGACAGTCGGTCTTTATGTGGATTTTAAGGTCTTCACGTGAATATATAACGAGTGGAATAACCCCTTAATTTTTTTTTTATAGAAAATAAAACAAGAAAGTCAATTATACCCCGTAAACGTAGGAAAATACAGTAGATTGACAAAAGCCATTTGGTATTAATTTTATTATGAAGAAGAAGAATAATAATTACCGTACAAAAAGTAATGATATCCCATCAAAAACATAAATGTGAAATGAGAGCCCAGTTCAACGACAAAATAAGTGAGATCATAATGGGTGCCAAGTTCTATGGTCAGTCCTGAAATTTATTTATAACAACATAAAACATTATATAACAATTTATAATATCATTTCTTCTTATGACTTAGGATAATAAAGGGTGTAAACAGACTCTTAACGAAGCCGAAAGACACTTGTTCTCCCCGTCATTGCGATCATTTTTTTGTTCTAGACCATACCTGGGAACCGTCTAGTTACGGATATATGGGGGGTCAAAGTTCCAACTTTTTCACAAGTTTTTTTTTAAATACATGTTTTTAATGTAAGATTTTTACTTTAAACGCCTTCAGGACCCCTTACTATTCAATTCATCCATCAGCACAATGTTTTGAGTGCGTAACATTGAGTCCTACCGTAAAACGTGATTTTTCAGCCCAAAACAAAAAGTCGTTTCCCAGCACTAATTTTTGCGTAAAGTTACTTAGTTTGATGTACATAATACTTGGTTGACGGCTTCGTGAAGAGTCTGTTTACACCCTGTATATTGAAGCTTAAGGTATGACTTGTCCAGTTTTCATATACGATTTATATTATAGCCTTCGCAAGTTCTAAAGCTGTAAGTTCTTATATTATTCTTCTGTTCCATGACTGTTTTAGTAGGTACTTAATAATAATTTGTATATGAGAACTAGCCAAGTCAGACATTAAGCTTCAATATTATCAAAAGTCATAAGAAGAAATGTTATTATAAATTGTTATATAATATTTTATGTTGTCATAAATAAATTTCAGGACTGACCATAGAACTTGGCACCCATTAAGATCTCACTTCTTTTGATGGGATATACATATTCGGAAACAGAAAAAAAGGCACGTCTACCAGATGTTTTAACACAATTTCGGAAATTAATTAATTGTGCCCTTTTTTCTTATGATGGCAGTAGAATTATGTTTGTCGGTGCAAGAAAATGTGGTTGATTTATCTTTTTGATTTGTGAGAAAGAGGTTTTACAACTATTTTGAAAACCTGTTTTTGTGTTTTAAAATACTAAGTTACTTGAAAACATTTTCGAATGAAGACTTTTTAATTATTTCAGTCGAAAATTAGGAACCTAAGTATTTTCTTAGCACCTAGCTTAATCTTTCAGTTATATATTAATAGCGTGTGTTGTATTTGACATACATTTACTCATAATTTCCACGTTACTAAATGTTTACACTTTTGTTTAATGTTACTAAATGGTCCCACTAGGTGGACCGATGACCTGATGAAGGTTGCGGAGTTCCGCTGGATGCGAGTCGCACGGGACCGGTCAATGTGGCGACACTTGGGGGAGGCCTATGTCCAGCAGTGGACGTCTTTCGGCTGAAATGATGATGATGAAATGTTTTTGAATTTCTAAAACTCTGATTATTTTATTATGAGCAAAAAGCTCAACAATCAGCTCAACATGCCTTCTAAAAACACACACAAGAATTTATCATTGTCAGAGAGTCCTGTAAATGAAGTAATCATAAGACTTCAGTCATTTCAGTTATTACGAGAACGATTCAAATATTATTTCAACAGAGATGAGCTTTACTGAGAAAATCTAATTTTGTTTGATAAGCTTTCCTTCTAGAGAGTAATTTATTATAATCACACTAAAGCATTATTAAAATACCTACCTATTTATTAATAAGTACCTATGTCATTGATTTTTTTTATTAACTCACTGGTTTTAGGCACTCATGCATAAGTTCCAGTAACTCACTGGTACTTATCCATGCTAATATTTATATAGAAATTTTATTTTGACAAGCTTTAAGTTGTGAAAAAAATAATGCTAAACTAAGCACACACTTCGACCTTCACAAATAAAATGGCACTTAACACATTTGAACCTTTTCCTCTATGATTTTAGTATACAGTAGAAGTTCGGATAGGGCCCGGACAGCCAATAATATTACTGTCGTAAAAGGGATAAGTGATCCCCGGACCAACGGATTAATGGTCCAAAACGGTGTTGCCTATTTCAAATATACGGAACCATTTTTCATTTCACCCCGGAAAGAAAATAAAGGAGATAGCGTGTTTTCTTTTAAAAGATTGTTTTGTTTCTCTCAGTGATTGGTAGCGTATTTTGTTTCTAGTTTTATTTTTGGTAAAGTTAATAAGATTAACATCTATCGTTTTTAGGTTTCCGTATCCAAAGGTTGTCAACAAGGTTGTGTTGTCGGAGTCAAAAAAGCAGTCACTCCATGCAAAATACTGGTATTCAGTTGCATCTAACAATAACATAGTTCGGGCCTGATTCCGACATAGTTGGGAAAAGGCTAGGCAGGGAATGATGATAGTAAACTTCAGTGAACCTACATACATATTGTCGACCTAATTTTAATAAGGCGTAAGTCATAATTGTCCAGAATAAGGAAAAAAACTATTTTATTGCGTAAATTTCTAACTAACTTGAAATTAATGTTTTAGATAAAATAATATTTCATTTCCTTTAATTTTAACGTTTTATTAAGTTCTAACACTTTTAAATCACTCGACCTAACCTTTGCTTCCAAAAGCTCGTTGGTTGGGCAAATTTTGTCTTACGCTGTATTAGAATTGACTTTCGAGTTCATTGGCCTTTGACTATTTCGTCTGAATGAGCCTACGATACAAATAGACACCCACAACAGACACGCCGTACTAATTAAAACACTGGTTACCAAAGAAGTGGAGGTTATCAAATTACGAAGTACTACAATACAAAAAAAAAAACTGGCACTTAAGACTCGTCAAGAATTTTACGAAAATATTGTATGTACTATCGATTTCACTGACGGTCGACCACTTTTGAATCTTAATTCTCAGACCATAAGGGTGAAACGACAAATTCATTTTTTTAACATAAGTAAAAAGTAGGTGGTAAAATATTTAATAAAAAAAGTGACCGTTAGTCAACTCGGTAGTAACTACCTACAAAAACCACTATTTATGAGACAATGAGAATATATAACATACTGGTACCTATACTATTTCATTTTCATACCGAGATCCGCATAGCAACCAATCTTGAAACCAATAAAAGTGTTTACATCTATAATAAATAGCAAAAATATCCATATTTATTTCCATACAATTTTCCAGAGCGCTGGTTACCTAATGCGTATAACGTAATGGTATTTTATTTATATTAAACGAGATTATCTGCCATGAGTGGTTATGGCACAGAGTAATGTTGGTACAGAAGCTTCAGTTTAAGTGTTCACACATCGGCAATGGCCAATGGCACTGGCAAGCATTGGTACCATAAAACCAGATTGACTAAGTAGGTAATATAACAAGTAACACAGTTGTCCTACCTTACTTTCGTATACACATTAGTTTTTACTGTATTATTATTTTTATTATACTCATTAAGTTTTTTTTTATAATCTACATGTTGCAACAAGCAAAAGTATTCCTTTACAACTTTTAAGTTTCATTTGAAAATTCACTTCTGCAATTTCGCGGTGACATATCAAGTAGAACGTCCGTATCTTCTAACATAAATTAACTGTTGCTGGTTCCTTTAAGCAAATTGTACTAAATTAGTCTTCTGACCCCTCTTATTCTGTGATACCTAACAAGATTGTGATATTTAGAAAAGCAAAAGAAATATAATAATATTTTGTTTACATAGTTTGTTGAGCTTATTGGATAGAGGATTCTGCGAACTCAGTTTATTGTTTCACATATCAACTGAGATGCCAGAGATAAGTGGGTAATGTATTATTTGTCTCAACAGAGAAGAAGTACAGAATATTGCTGTAGGAATTTTAAAAAGAATAAAATTCTTTTTTTTAATCGTATTGAAGTTTATTCATAAATTGCACGTGTAAGCGGGCACGCCCTATATGCCTGGAAGCTTTATTTATTCTTGAGTATATTTTTTTTAATGTTTCATTTTTAGGGTTCCATAGCCAAATGGCAAAAAACGGAACCCTTATAGATTCGTCATGTCTGTCCGTGCGTATGTCACAGCCACTTTTTTCCGAAACTATAAGAACCGTACTGTTGAAACTTGGTAAGTAGATGTATTCTGTGAACCGCATTAAGATTTTCACACAAAAATAGAAAAAAAATGCGTGCTAGCTGACATGTGGCAATAATTTAATATAGTGGATTCTTTCTTTATTTATATTAACTTACACACTATTGTATAAAATGTGGTTCTTGTAACTTAACAGACAGGAGTTTGTTCCGCCACTAAAACACAAGGAAGTGGCGAAGGGGGGCGTTTTGGGGGGCGTTAAAGTTTATAAAAGACATTTATAAACTTTGACGATCGAGTACTGATTATCGGCCTTTTTTTCGGTTGGGAAATCATCAAATGACTTCTCCTGCTCTGGGCAGAGTGGATGGGAGTGTCAGATTTGTACTGACTAAAACCCATCCATGTTCCTTCCTTGCTCTATGTGTTCCAGGGCCGCGGTATCTCTTTCGAACAGTCCCGCAGCCCTGGCAGGCATCGGCCCTTGCGGACCCCACTGATTATCGACCTCATTTAAATAAATGACTTTTGATTTTCTGATTAGCGAATGATTAACACATTTGACGTTTAAACATTATTTTGTGCCAATTTTAACCAGCTTTTAAAAATAAGCAATTTGAAATTTTCAACATAAAATTACATTCTTAATTTAAAATATAAACTTTAACTCATAATGAAACAGATAAAAAGTTAAAAAACATTTGAAATACGTTCTATTTCAATTTTAAAATAAACGGTATAAAAAATCATAAAGCATAGAGAATGTAGAGTGACGTCTCACAACGGAATCAATTACATATAGCCAAGCTTAATTGGAGGCAGCCGCCGCCCGCGCCCCGAGCAAACAAGACGTGACCGCTACTAAACGTTATTTATGTCTAAATCTAGGAAGCTTTATGTACTCGTAGCTCCACAGTGAAGGTATGGGATTCCTGATTGAAAGGAATTTATTGTAGGGAGGATTTTGTTTTGTTGTATTGAGTAATCACTTAATACATAGTATGAATTCAGAACTGATTATCGCATTTGTAAAAAGTACGCCTTTTTTAGTATCAATAAACAAAATAAATACAAAACTTAATCAATTACTATTTTTTTTAATAACTAAGATAACTTCTTGAAGACAAACAAAAAAATAAAATAAAACAAGAATTCAAAAATATCTCTTTTCTTTTTTTAAATCTAAACAGAAAACCTTTCGAAGTCGAACTTACAGGAAAAACAATACGTCACTGCTACAAGGCCTAGGCATGCAACGTAATCAAAATGGCTGCTTCTTTTCACGAAATTTCATCAAATCAGGCCGATTTTTGCGGTACTGACAAACCAACCTTTTTTTTAATCGACACAAAAGGGATCCCAAAAAAAAAACAAAACAACCAGATACTATCAATTTGTTTGAAAAAATCACAGTTATTCTTATTCGTATATTTGTAAATCATGTCACTTTGAACAGTGTGCAGGCTAAGTTTTTCAGGGATATAGTGATTTGGGTTTTCATGGTTTGGGGTTTTTTTTTGGTTATGCAGTAATTGCCTCACGGAGTCATGAGTTGCTTGTCCTACTATAATTCTGTATTACCTTTAAAAAGACTAATGATACAAGTGTCCTTTACATACATGAAATCAAATGCCGAGCCCCGAGACAAATAAAAGAAAGAAAAAAAAATTGTCGTTGGGACATGTCGTGCAAATAAAATGACAAAAAATTTAACTTATATTAATAAAATACAACTGTCCGGAACAAAAAAAAAAACACGTCGACAGCAGCATGAAGCTGTGGTAATGTGGTAAAGTAAATAATCAGCGTACCTGCTTAGCCGCTAATTTACTACCTAGTCAATAAACAATATTCTATTACTAATCCCGTATCCTATCAACAATCACGTCATTTCCTTTCACAGATACCTACAAAACAAAAAAAAAACAACTATTTGTCTACGGATAAACCGCGGATGATACACGTGCGCAAACTGTAGAACAACGCGTATAGTTGCCATAGATTGTAAACAGACTCATGCTGGCGTCATTTCTCTTGACCTAGAGCGGGCAACAGCCTTTTGAATCTATTTTGGTACAGCACTACTAGTACTGATGTACTGATGTAAAATATATGTTTGTGTAAACCAAATTGTTGGATGATTTACGCGAATTCATATGACAATGGTTTCAAGAAGAATTTTTATGTATCATCATCTGTATCTTCGTTTTATTTCTGGTAATGAATTATTTTTTCAAGCTTCTGAGAAAAGACTTCTTCTATAAACACTCATGTATCTTTATGAACGTGTATTATAAATGGAAGTCGTATTTGGTGTCTGTCTGGTAGATAGACAATCATTTATTCCGGAAAGTTTATGTAAGAGAAATCCTCATTCTTTTTACACGACTGCCCAAAAAAGGAGTGTTATGTTTTCAGGATTTCTTTTTTCCACCATAACTTGTAAATGCCTACACCGATTTTGAAGTGCTTGATACCTATAGAATCTCTGCGTTATCCTAGGCGCTTAAGTGAAATTAAAAAAGAAACCCACTCACTTAGTGTAGCTATGATTCAGGAATAAAAACCAACTTTTTTTAAAGTGATCTTACGGTGTAATGAAGTAGGGGCGGCTAGCTAGTTTTATAAAACTGATATATCTTCTTCTTCTGTTTAGCGTGTCGATGGCAATCTATATTGTGTCGGCCCAGAACTGAGCTACTAATTCGGCGTTTTCGGTAGCATCCATCAGTTCCTGTAGTAAACAAGTAACAGGACCCGCAGGACACGCAGGCCACGATAATACGTGCCCCATCGTTTGTAGAACAGCACCACATTCACACTCCAGGGCAGAGTCATCAATGAATCTCCACCTGAGCAGGTTTTCCTTGCTGTGTCCAACCTGGGTCCGGAGTCTGTTTAAAGACTTCCAGGTCAGCCATTGAAACTCATGTCCAGGTGGGAGATTTTCAGCTGTGGAACGAATGGGTTAGGTAAGGATGTACTGCCTCGCCATAGCTATAGTCTTTCTGTGGACAGCTCGCCAATGAGTGGGGAGACACATTTTAGAAAGCTGTTTCGGCTTTTCAGCCTTTGCGACACGGGGGTATCTAGATGTAAATGGTGTCGTGTGTCTGAGACGATTTTGGCTGCTTCATTAGAGCTTGCCACTTGATATAGCTGATTACAGCTGTATCAGTTTCGTAGCCACTAGGCTATGCTATGTGTCTTTTGTAAGCATTTCTATCGTCCTAGTGTAGATACAGCTTCCATGTAAGTCCATGAAGCATTGTCCTAGGGAGGTGACGTTTAAAAAAAAAACATTTAAAATGTAATACGTTCATCCTTAATGTCTGTAATAAATCATGGTTGGCAGTCCTTGTGCTTCGTAACAAGGATTCAATTTATCATCCACCGTAAGATATTAATCTTCGTTGCCGCCATTACCGATCAAATTTGACGTTAAGTAGGCTAATCTTTGAAATTTTGATGATTACAACGCTTTGTGGATAATGCAAGTGTACTTGGCGAGTTGTTTAATGAAAGAGATCATGGGTTCCATTAAGATGAAACGGTACTAATATGGACAAGAAACTAAAAACTAAAAAAAAAAATCGTTATATAATCACACCTGTAATCATCGGAGGGTTAGGCAGAGGTGTAACTCACACTCACATTTCGCCATTTATGTATAAATCCGATGTAATAGGGGGCGAGCCTATTGTCATCAAACGGGCTCAATCCAGACCCCGTAGCTGCTGCTGAGAAATTCCTGATGGAAAAACCCAATAACACTTTGCTCGACCTGGGAATTGTACCCTGGACCTCATGCTCAGTAGTGGCTAGTTTTTTTTAAACTAAAAAGTACCTTTTTACTATATTATATCACTATGCTGCCAAAAAGGTAATTTACACCACCACGATTTTCCCATATTTCCTTTTAAGTAACAAATAAAAAAATGCCTTACGATGTTAGAGAAATCATAAATGCATCACTTCTACATAGTACATAAACATGTATGAACACACACACATTTTACATGTATGAATCTATTGGCGCTTGGTCTTAATGGGATCTAATGCCGACCTTTTGTTTTTCTAACCAAATTTCCACAAATAATTTCAAAATTATGGTTATACCAACAACGCCCTCTTGTCAAATATCATTCAACAAGAGCTAAAAGAACTATGGAGCAGTATAGTGAAATTATAAACTTACTTATATCTATAACACAGCACGCCGAAGAATGCAAAGAACGCAATTCAAAAATATTTTAAATTCCGAACCGAACGTTTAGTTTCTCCTTATCTTTATCGTTGAGCTTCGAGCGAGGCGGATGTATCGCAGTGGAAAATTCGCTCCACATAAATGCTATTTATAAATATACCTACATGTACGTATCCGAACGGCCATTGGGATGTTCTATGTACGTATCACTCGCTTGGATGAGTTCGAGCGTATATTTATTTATTCTTGTTCCCTACCGGGTCCATTTACATTTCAAAAGATTTTTTATTTCTGAATTTGATTTGATTTTGGTATGTTTTCTTGTCGAGATTGTCTTTGTTCGGCTGTCAGGTGGACAACACTGGCTGATTCAACACAAAAAAATAAACAGGATTTGAATTTAGAATTCAGGCCCAAATTCTGGGATACAAGTAGAGATTTGTAAACAGTCCCCTATTACAGCAGTAACCCAACAGCAACCTTATGGTAACGAAAATAAGGATCACGAATGTCGTTAAATAACCGTGAAAGGACTTTACATAATAAAATCTCGGTTTCAGAATTCAGAATACTGTAGCATCTTTCTAGAACGTTTAGTCAGATGTAGTTTATTACCAAAAACGTTTACTCGCTGACATTTTGGCGTTCTTTAAAAGGTCAGAGGGGGTTACTATGACGTCTTAAAGCAGAGGTATTTTCAGTGTGGGAAAGAGACAAAGCTATACAGGTCGTCTAGCGCCATCTCTTTCCCACACTGGAATGGCAACTGTTTTAAGATGTCATGGACATGGTAGGCCGAGTAGCCCGCTAAATTCAAATTTTTCTTACGTTTTTTTTGTAATTTGCAAAGGGTAGTTTCAGGTTGTATGTTAAATAAAATATTATTCGCGACCGTAAAAATATGGTTTTACAGAGTTCTAATCTGAAAATAAGTAGAGTATGAAAACAAAAGAAAAAAAAAATCAATATAATATTAAGTTCATCCCATTGAATAACTTTTTCATGAAATAGTCATAGCAAGGGATTAACAGCTATACTAATATCCAAATTATGATTAAATTTGTATGTGTTATCACAGTTTGACCCTGAGAGAATGCGTTTCTGACGTCTGTCAGTTGGTCAGGAAATTTAGCGCGAAATTATAACTTTTATTGTACATGTATATTGTACTTGATTTAATGATATCGTTTTTAATAATATTATTTGTTAATAGGGCAAAGAAACGATACTTATATGTTTATCTTAAACTCTTCATCACTTCAAAGTTACATCGTCCTTTCGCTCACGACCTGTCAGAAACGCATTCTCTCAGCGGCCAAACTGTAGATAAGCGATATAGTGCAATTTTATCACTTTTTAACTCATAGTGTTTGTGCCAAATATGTTTTGGCATGACTTGTTATTTGGTACTTGTAATAGATAATGGACATGTGGTTATGGTTTCACACTAAAAGTCACTTGAGATTTAGTTGGGCAATAATGGCAGACAGATGCTTTTGTGGCTTCTTACGAAGCCGATATCTATCTCTTTGGGGAAATCCGAAAATATACCTGGGTACCTACCTAACAAAATATCATCATCATCTGCCTAGCCTTTTCCTAACTATGTTGGGATCGGCTTCCAGTCTGACCGAATGCAGCTGAATACAAGTATTTTACATGGAGCGACTGCCTATCTGACCTTCATAACCCAGTTAGTACTGGGAATTACGATACCTCTTGGTAAGACTGGTTGTCAGACTTTTTGGGCCACTGACTACCTAACGACTGTCAAAGATTACTGACTACCTAACAAAATATAATGGGGATAAATATAATGACCACCAAAAGAACTTTGTGACCATAAACCTCTATTACCTATAATACCTTTGTGCTAATTTAAGAATCTTTGTTAAGCTTGGCATGTAATTGATTTTTTTTTGTCCCTAACAAATAAAATAAGAATAAAATACCTATAATTATGCCAATCAGCAAAATATTAAACCAAAAAATTAAAACCTAAAATTACAATGGTTCTAGCTATTTTAGTCATGACTACACTTTAAATTGTACTATGAAACCAAAAGTAAATTGATCACCAAAGTTTAATGAGTACATTATTGCACTATTTCTACCTAATTACACCGTTTGATTGCCATAAAATGTTGTTAGTAACCAGCCAAAGCTAAGAAACCATTAATTATTTTAAATTTAACTTAACTTAATTTGGAGTTTGTTGGTTTAGGTAGGATCATAAGTTGTAAAATTTTTGGTTCTAATTTCACGCTAAAATGGGGATTTAATTTTGGTGATCATTTACTATTTTTGATAAAATAAAAAGTGATTTTTGCCGCTAAGTACATTTTACTTGAACTGATGGTTAGTTCAAGTAGCCAAATATAATGTTGTTTCGTTAGGATCACAGAAATAAGAAATCTGTAGAGATCTGATAACATAGGTAAGATGTGCCTGAGTCCCGTATACAATACAGAATATCACTCAAATGGCTTAAATCTAGTTTTAAGTAATGCTTCAATATTGAAGCTCTCTTTTAACTATGACAAGAAAAGCAAGCTTTAGTGACCTTCTGTAATACGGGCTTAAGAATCATCAACTCGTCCATTCGTATACATCATCATCATCAGCCTATAAGTTCCCACTGCTGGGACAAAGGCCTCCTCTCTATGAGAGGGAATGGGCTATAATCCACTACGCGGGCCCAGTGCAGATTGGTAGATGTCACATGTCTTCGAATTTTTGGGTCTAGGACATGCCGGTTTCCTCACGATGTTTTCCTTCACCGGTTTTGAGAGCAGTGGTGATGAAATAAATTACACAAAGTAATGCGCCTGCCTGGGTTCGAACCCACGTCTTACTGTTCGTAAGTCGGAGTCACTACCACTGGGCTACCGCTGCTCTCACTACCACTGGGCCACCACTGGTCTCATTCGTATACATATTTGCCCATTCTCCTTTAAATTTAACTTTCAATTTAAGTAAGTCATAATTCGGCACCTGCATTTATCATAACATCACGCCTTGTAGTCCCCGAGAGGTTTGGCAGAGGAGTATAACCAAGTAGCACACCCACATTTCGCCAGTTATGTTAGTCCCATGTAATAAGGGGCGTGTCTATTGCCGTCAATCGAGAACAAATCCAGACTCCGTGGCTGCTACTTAAAAATTCCTAATGTAAAATCCCAATTACACTGACCGACCCGGGAATCGAACTCAGCACCTCACGCTCAGGAGTCGCGCTTGCCACCACTAAACCAACGAGGTAGACTTTGCGTTTATCATGTATCCCTAATATCCTTTTGATTCCTAATATCAATGATTTTGTAGCTGACCTTGCGAGAAAATATATTAAAGTTGCAAAAAAACTGGCTAAGTGCGAGTCGGACTCGCGCACGAAGGGTTCCGTACCATAAACCGAAAAAAAAACTCGTTTCTTGTATGGGAGCCCCCTTTAAATATTAAATAATTTATATTTTTTTTATTTGTTGATATAGCGGTCACAGAAATACATTATCTGTGAAAATTTCAACTGTCTAACTATCACGGTTCATGAGATACAGCCTGGTGACAGGCAGATGGACGGACAGACGGACGGACAGACAGTGAAGTCTAAGTGATATGGTCCCGTTTTTACCCTTTGGGTACGGAACCCTAAAAAACCACTCAAGGTCGTATTCATTACCAATAAACATAAATTTTCAAATAGGCGAAGCTTTTCTGAATAATTTATCATCTTTTCATCGTCTTGTTACCGAGAATTATTATCGTAACTCATCGGGTATTCGGGATTTCCGCGGTCGAAATAACTTGTCAATACTCTGACTGTTTATTTTATCTTCATAGCAATCCTTACTCATCATTATCAGCCTATAATGTTCCCACTGCTGGGACACAGGCCTTGTCTCTATGAGAGGGAATGGGCTCCATTAGCTCCATACAATGGAATCCACCACGCGGGCACAGTGCGGATTGGTAGATGTTACATCATCATCATCATCATCATCATCATCAGCCTATAATGTTCCCACTGCTGGGACACAGACCTCCTCTCTATGAGAGGGTATGGGCTATAATCCACCACGCGGGCCCAGTGCGGATTGGTAGATGTCACATGTCTTCAAATTTTTGGTTCTAGGACATGCTGGTTTCCTCACGATGTTTTCCTTCACCGTTTTTGAGAGCAGTGGTGATGAAATAAATTACGCAAAGTAATGCGCGCCTGCCTGGGTTCGAACCCACGACTTACTGTTCGTAAGTCGGGGTCGCTACCACTGGGCCACCGCTGCTCTCCTATCCTATTATCATTAATGGTGATGTTTCTATGACTACCCACACAAAATATTATTAGCGTAGTGGTTAAACGATTGGCTCCTGTTCTAAATGTTGCGGGTTCCATTCCATTAAACTACCCTTTATTGAAATGCTTTTTTACATAAAAAAAATCTACTTATGGAATTTCTATAAATTCTAGTCCTATTTAAAAAAAGTCTATATCTCTAGTTTCGACGTAAACTTTAGTTTAAAGTGGTTGCGCTGCAGAGTATCCTTCCCGGCGCAACCACCATCATATATCTATCACTATACCATAGTATAAGCAAATATATAGTATCAAATAATTCTATAACAATTCTATATTGAACTAGTACCTTAAAATTCTCAATCTAATTTAAATATACGAACAAAACGGTGCCTCAAACTTTCTCTTCGAAATAGTCGCTAAGCGCCTGAAATAACCAAAAAGAAAAGACTCAGGTTTTTCTTTGACAAATTTTCAATTTTATGCCTTAACCATTAGGTTGAAGGTTGATTGGGAAAATTGACTGACAGCAGCCAAAGACCGAGACCGCTGGGGCTCTCTGGAGGAGGCCTTTACCCTCACTACCTGAGGGGTTTATGCATGCATGTCATTTTAATTTATTATATTTTTAATTAATTTACTTCAGATAATTATAATCCATACAATATGTTAAATTAAAAATTCATTTTGCATATCTATAATAACATTAAATAAAATTAAATTAAAATCAATTTGTACAATACCTACTACCAACATTATGTTAATTAAATTAAATAATTTACCATAAAATTATAATTAAATCAAATTTGTGTTAGCATAGGTCAACTTTAAATCTATGTACATTTTAAACTATTATTGCATGAAATAAAAGGCTTTTTTATTTTATTTTTATTATGTTTGAAGTTTTGTATGTGTGATTAGTTACATGTGCTGCAAAAAGAATTGATCTTTCTCTATATTTAAAGATGTTTGAAAATCATTTTAAAATCAACTACTCCTATGAATTTTTACTTAAAACCGATTACGCGTAGTTGAGAGAAAAGGTTTTGTTAAACATTCGTGACAACCACGCAGTCCAATTCCCAATACTAATACAAAAACCACATAAATACACCTAAGAAACTTCTACCTGACCTTAAGTTTAAATTCACGCACTTTGAACGTTTTAATTTAAATTAATGAGTGCCGTCAGACTAATAAGCCTGCTAAAGCCATTTGACGGAAGGTTTCTGTAAAATATCTGACGTTCCACCGTTGAAGCGGCATAGCAGTTTGGCGTGTTGGCTCAAAAGTTTGGTATTTGTAGCCAGTACAAAATGTACCCTACACTTATTTAAATAAAGTTTATTTTGTAATAACCAGAAATTAACACAAATGTTTGTGCAAATTCGCCAATTGTAGTGCCGCCTAACAACAGTAGGTAGTTATTACTCCACCAGACGTTTGCGGGACTGTAAACTAGCGCGATAATTTATAAAGATTAGGAATGGGCTTTATCGTTTCAAGTTTTCGTAGCGATAAATTTTCAGCTTGTTATCTACCCTCTTTTAGTTATCGCAAAATATACCGGACCGGATAGAATTTGGGTGTGAATTTATACAAAAGTATTTATGAAATCCTTTACACAATAGTTATCACGAAAAATATTAAATAAAATACTCTCTTCTATTCATATTTCCGTACCTTGTTTAAAAAACATCCACCACAATTGGGATATAAAAAAAAAATGGGTGTTTGTGAATGTAAACGCACCCACGATCCAGAAGAAATAAAAAAAAAGAAATTCGAACACTGATAGTAAAAATGTTTACATTTGTGAAACTAAAATATGAACTGCAATTTATTTTGTTCGAACATCGAATACCTTCAATTTTGTACAGTTTTTTATTTCTTTTTTTATGGCAGCTCTGAAAGGTAGTAAAACTCTTTCGTAATAAATAAAAAAATGGACTTACCAAGCGATATGAGGCCACTGTTGAGCATAGGCAGCTTGATGCTGTTGGGAATGGACACCAGGCTGGTAGTGCCTGATGTTCTAAAGTCCTTCTTCTTCGGCTTCTTCTCCATGTCGTATCTAGTAGTGGACCGCGAGCGGTGTTTCCGCTGGCTGGTCGCAACTGACGTGCCACGCTGCCCCGTTCGCGACGACATCTTTGCTTTTGGCTCACCCCACGAATTTCCCACCGATATATACTCAGTCGGATATGAACGGAAGCAGACGCAATTAATAACACACCGTCATTTTATAACACGTACAAAATCACACACAAGCACTGTTTTTTGTTTAATTATTGCGGTATAAAAATTTATGGTCGCTTATTTTTTGTTTTTGTTTGTGGAAACTAAAATAAACTTTGCGAAATAAACTAAAAAAGCGGAAATTTTATATTTTTATATCAAAACATTGTAATACATTGCTACTCTAGAATTTTGACACATTATTATTTAAATGGCAATGTTTTTGTAAGTGTTGCCAGTCGGAATATATCATAAGGGCCCTGTCATCGCGGTAGCGTGGTACGTTGAAGTTGAAAGTTGTCGCCTGAAACAAAGAAAAATACTGGTTAATTAAGGCACTCGGCTACATAATAATTATGATACAAAAGTTGTGGAAACTGGGATTGGTAAATTATGGTTGGTAATTACTTGGCGTTCATATAAGTAATTATGAGACATTGGTGCAGAAATTCGTGTGTTTATTGCGGAAAAGCCATTACCTAAGTCTACTTTAACACTTAGGTAAGGCATAATATATGAATACTTATACCAAAACAGGAAGACATAGATTTAAAATACGTACAGCCTATAAGTCAAACGTTAGTTTAACGTTATTCTGACTGAAACGACGCGATATATAGAACATTAGCATCAGTGGTAACATAACTAGAAATGTTTTCTTTTCAATATATTATAAAGGGTGTCAACAGACTCTTAAAAAAGCCGAAAGGCACTTGTTTTCCCTATCATTGCGATCGTTTTATTGTTCTAGACCATACCTGGGAACTTTCTAGTTACGGAGATATTGGAGGTCAAAGTTCCAACTTTTTCGCAAGTTTTTTTTTACATACATGTTTTGAATGTAAGTTTTTTTACTTTAAACACCTCCAGGACCCTCTTACTATTCAATCCATCCATCAGCACAATGTTTTGAGTGCGTTACATTGAGTCCTACTATAAAACGTGATTTTTCAGCCCAAAAAAAGTCGTTTCCCAGCAATATTTTTTGCGTAAAGTTACTTAGTTTGATGTACAGTCAACAAAACAGATAGGTATGCAGGGTCGAAAGATATAGTTTTTGTTTTATTAGAAACTGTTGCACATCTTCAAATTAAATTTGAATTAATTTAACCAATTATTTTTCTTCATTTAATTTTAATTTCATTCGAAAACATCGATCGGTTTTTTAGAAAATTATTTGCCACATCCATTCAAGTACCTAAATTATCATAATCTAAAGACAAACTTCTGCAGAATGCAAATACGTTCACTATCTTTGTTCAATGACGCATTAAATAGTGCTCTGTACCTACTACTTAGTTAACACATACATACCTGTAAACACTCATTCATTCATTTAATTTCGCGCCAAGTTGTGAACGAAAGCAAAACAGGAGTCATTGAAGGTTACATTCCGCGGAGTTCATAGACAATTACATATTTGAAATTATGTAATGTGCTTAAGCTGAAAAGTTTAGATGCGTAGTTATAGTTAACCTCATCAGACCTCTAATATAATTACTATGTATGTATAACATAATTATATAGTAACAGTTGTGATATTACGACGGCAAAACATTAACTGTAATGTTTTTATTTGTGAGCCATTTAGTTTTTTTTTCAATAAAGGAGTTGATTAGGCCTTTTACTTTACAGGCATCCGTCAAAAAAATAAATAGCAATTTATCAACACATGGAAACTATGTATAAATAAATCCATTGCTGCATACATAGCAATATCTATAGAGAAGATTATTGGCATTGCCAATACCAACCTCATTGGTGCGCTATCCGGATGCGATTTATGAAATTTTCCCATGAATTTAATCGACCAAGCCGTATTTGTTGTGTGTATCAATGCTATTTACGGGAACTATGAACGTACCTATTTATAATCACCAATGATGCAGTCTTACAGATATGCGGCTAGCCGGCTACGTAACTTCTACATTTAAATGGTAGGGACTCGACTACTCTGTAAATAACATTCCTCCGCTCGGAAAAGTTGAGATTCTTGATAAATCGCGACGAAAGCGGATTCCAAGTGGATGACAAAAGTTTTCGATTGCTGGTCACACTAAAAATAAAATCGATTCAAAGAGCTCTCAACTGGCACAGCCTTGAGCCTTGTTCGAATTTGGAATCGGTCACGTTGCATGAACGCGCTGCACGTTTATGAATGAAGCAAACACGGGTGACGATGACGGTGGAATTCCACGTTTGAAATTTAAAGAATCTGGAAAAATACCGCGTAATTTAAACAACTTTTGCAAAATTGTGAAACGTTATTTTTTAAACATTTTTTATGAATGAAAGTGTGTGATGGTATTTATTTTGTGTATGGTTGTAATCTACTTAGATAGACGGGCCATTCGCTCATCGCTAGACTCAAAACTCCACGACGCATTTAAAAAAAAAAGGGTGGCCACAGATGGCGTAACGCGTAACATCGTCAAGCAGAAGATTGCTTCACGTGTCGAGCGTCGGGGGAATGGGGATCAAGACCCACAGTAATGAGGAACACGTCGCGAGGAGGTGCCTATTTATTATTGCTAAGTGTACTTACCGTTTTCAAAATATCTTGGCTAAATAATAACAGCCGCACGGGTCGATCTGCAAGGTTAAGTAGTTCTTGCCGAGGTCAATCCGTGGATGGGTGACCACCATTACATATGGAGTTCCCTCCGTGCCTCGAAAAGCATGTTAAGCCGTTAGTCACTGGAGTCATTTGTAGATCTTTGATAGCCGTTACGAGTAGTTAGAAGCCCGATAGACTGACAATCAGTCTTACCAAAGGGATTCGTATTATTCAGTAACTGAGTTTTGGAGTCCAGATAGGTAGTCGCTCCATGAAAACTAGTGGTATTCAGCTGCATCCGGTTAGACTGGAAACCGACTCACATAGTTGGGAAAAGGTAGACAGATGATGATATTACTCTGAATGAGTGTGTATATTTATTATTGCATAACGTGTTATTAGTCGTACCGCCTCTTTCAACATTTATCCACGTAGTTAGGTACTCAAATTTTCGGTTTAAAACGTCATAGGTAATTCTTTGAAAGTTGGCATGAATTTGCATGACGTATTTCATTGAACAGTTTTTAAACGTAATTGACTATTAATATTGTACGAAAAGACAAATATCTTGATTTTATTTGTACGGACAATTAATAATAACCGAGTGAACTCATTTGGCTACAATAGGCTGCGGGACTGTTCGAAAGAGATACCGTGGCCCTGGAACACAAAAGACAAGGAAGGAACATTGATGGGTTTTAGTCAGTACAAATCTGAAACTCCCCTCCGCTCTGCCCAGAGCGGGAGAAGTCGTTTGATGATTTCCCATCCGAAAAAAAAAAAGAAAGTGTTTCAAATGTCAAACGTAATTTCAAAATAATTTGAATTTGTTGATCAGATTGGGACTTAGCTATAGACTAATTAACTATAGATCTATAATTTGTTTGTTTTGATCCACCTTTTTTTTAATTTAATTTTATTTACGGGTCCGACCTTCTCCATTGACACTAAACCAAACTTCTGCCTTTAATTTCTCTTTTGTAATTTCAATATTTCAACAAAAAAAGGAAAAAAAAACTCATTTAAAAAAAACCGGTAACGAGTTCTAATTTCAAAACGTTTACGTGTGATGACGTAAGATGGCATGCAACAACAACAGACTTTCAACGCCATTGCAACGCATTGGCACCATAGACACAAGTAGGTACGTACGCGTGGTGGCATGGTGCCCGCACTAATTGCTAAGCGATTATCTATAATTATGAGTGGGCAATGTGACTATTATTTTGAGCTTTAAGCGAGAATATTCTAAAATATTGAGCAAATATTGACGTTGGTTGTATTTATTTGGAAGCTTTGGAACTTAAATTGCTGTTTGCAGAAATTATAACCGAGCGATGGGCTTATATCGAGCGTCAAAAATTTCGTCTCGGCTAATGATATTATCAGCCGAAATAATCATAACCCTGAAGATAATAACATGAGTATTGTAAATCAGTAATATACTACACTAATTCAGATTTTTGTGAAAAGAAAAAATATACATATTTTTTATAATTTTTCTGAACCTCAAATTTGAAATTTGGATTTGTTGATTTCAGGAATATCCTGCATCATTACAACACGTATTCACGATAACAAATAATATTGCTCATCTCTCGCCAGAATACACACAATGACGTATATATTATTTCAGTGTCGAGAGCGCCATGTTTGTGTGGGCTGCGTATGCGCACCGCGCGGGTGTAACATTCCTACGCTCAACACTGCACGACATATAATTTTAATTATTTTCCAATAACATCAGGAGATTATGAACTTTCCGTGCCGTGAATAGACGGTGGCTGCATGGGCGGTAATAACAACAAAGGTCATAAAATTTAATCTTTTACTAAAAATTTTTGCGGTTGCCTTGGGAATGTGAAAAAAAAATTGATTAGAATATACAAACCATTTTCTTTTTCAGTAAATTTAATAATAAAACCAAATACATTAAAATATAAAATAAAATAAATATATCTCATTTTATATAGATGCCATCCAACGGAACTAATATGGTATTTATCTATGTTAAAAACTAAAAAGTAGCAGAGTATGAAAATGGAAAACATAATTGACATTTCCTAGTCATTTCTGCTATGAAACGAAATGAAATAAAGCAGCTTTTGGCTGCCAAGCAGTTTATTATACACTACTAGCTAATATTGTAAAATCATTGTCTCTAATTACGTTAAAAGTCAGTTACCCTAATGGAAAAATGTTTCACTAACCACCTACTTTGCGTTTCCGAAAGAGTAAAATAAAATAAACCGGCCAAGTGCGAGTTGGAGTCGCGCACCGAGGGTTCTGTTTAAACTTGTAGGTATTTTGTTATTAAACTACATATTTACGGTTTTTAGATTTTTTCCTTTACATGTGTTGTAAGACATTGCTTATACCTTACCCTATACATTATAATTCCCTTGAGAGTGTCGAAATATACATTTTATGCGGCATAAACAGCCGTATCTATTTTTTACTTTAATTTAGAAGTCTGATTTTTTCACAGCTTCACGAGATTATAGACCCGAGTATAGGGTTTTAATTTTAACTCGGTATCTCCACGCGTGCTTGAGGTAAAGGGACTTGACAAACAGTCGGAGAGACGGACAACAAAGTGATCTTATAAGCGTTCCTTTTTTTCCTTTTGAGGTACGGAACCCTAAAAAGTGAATTCATTAAATATTTCGAAAACAGATCATGGTAATTGAAGGTTAGGTTTATTTCTAGCGCGAGACCTATTGATAGATATTTTCAGCTAAACTAATCTGACAACTAGATATTTACAGCTAAACTAAACTGACTAACTAACTGTTTGGCTACCTCGTTGGTCTAGCGACTGCTGAGGTCCTGGGTTCGATTCATGGGTCAGGTAAAGTGTTATAGTGTTTTGCCATCTGGAATTCTGAATTCTCAGTAAGAGCCACTATGTTCGGACCTGTGCCCGGTTGATGGCAATAGGTCGTCCTTACTATATGAGAGTTTAACATAACTGGTGAAATGTGGGTGTAATATTAGGTATACCTCGGCCTAACCCTTCGGAGATTACATATTTAAACGAGAATATCAATCAAAATAATTTGCATCGTAAGCCGCAATTTATATTCCTGAATTTAAATTTAAAAAAGCGTTCGAAAAAAAAAAGAATTGAAAAAGTAAATGTGGAGGCGACAAAATTGCACTGAGCGGCCTATGATCCCTTGTGAGGGATTACGTGCCCTGTTTGCGAATGAACTGATAGGTATTACATTTTACAGAATAATTTTAGTGAATGTTTTGGTAGATTTTTTGGTTCTAATTTTAGATACTCTTTGTGCTGAAACACAGCAACGATGCTTGGTGATAGATAAAGGTATGCCTTTGAAAAACGTGTTGGTAACGTTTAGACAGTTTTCACAAAGATCAAGTGACGCTTAATTTGATGTTTGAATACAATTCTACTATTCGGATTTCAATTCTCAGCGCTACACTGAGTGTTGAATATAATAAAAATAAATTAATCCAAAAGTTACATAAAGAGAAAACGGACATGAGTAGATTAAAGTGCTGAGATGAGAACTCTATGAAAGCTATATCTAGACTTATTACAGATTTGCATTAACCAAATATGGTTTTAAACAACATAACATAACATCACGCCTGTAATCCTCGAAAGGTTAGGCAGAGTTGTTACGAGGTACACCCACATTTCGCCCGTTATGTTTAAGTCTCATGATAGGGGCCTATTGCCATCAACTGGTCACAAATCTAGACTCAGTGGCTGCTACTGAGTAATTCTTGATGGAAAAACCCAATTACACTTTGCCCGACCTGGGAATCAAACCCAGAATATCATGCTCAGTAGTTAAGCTTGCGACCACTAGACCAACGAGGGAGTTAGTCGATAATTAACAACTTCTTTATTTATTTATTGGTTCATTAACGATTGTTTACACATGTTGTATGCTAAAAGTAATATGAAAAAAAAAGGTGTGTGGGTACTTATGTACACGCGTTAGAAGTTATACTTCTTTGGCGTCTGAAGAAAATTTAAAAAAAACAAAACTGCAGTAAATATCGAAGAAAAATGTTAAAATCAATCAAAACAGCATAGGTATATAGTAAGTACTGTATATTCAGTTTCCTTACTTATAAGTTAAGTTAGTCATTTAATGAAATATATATTATTAATTCTAATCTGCAGCCAACTTCATCATGTCGTTTTTTTGGGACATCGTGCGCGCGCAGGTCATGAATTCACTCTCATCCAAACGCGCCAAAAGAAGTATAACTTCAAAAATCTAAATGCAACAGTGCAACAATCACTTACCTACAGGTAAACTCTGCATGGGCTCATGCATAAAGAAGTTGTACAATTTAAAATATTAATGTAGTTTTAAATTAACTTTATAGCAATCTACACAATATGCGAAATACACAAAACCATTTCCATTTCATATCTTTTATCTTATCTTTCTAATATTATAAATGCAAAAGTTTGTGACGGTGGACAGATGTTACTTTTTCACGCGAAAACTACTGAGTGGATTTGGATGAAATTGGCACATAGATAGTTAACCTGGATTAACATATAGGATACTTTTTATCCCGAAAAGTATATATGAGCCCGTATATATATACAGGGTGTAAACAGACTCTTCACGTAGCCATTAATCAAGCATTATGTACATCAAACTAACTAAGTTTACGCAAAAAATACTAGTGGGAAACGACTTTTTTTTTTGAGCTGAAGAATCACGTTTTACAGTAGGGCTCAATGTAACGCACTCAAAATATTGTGCTGATGGATGGATTGAATAGTAAGGGGGTCCTGGAGGAGTTTAAAGTAAAAATGTTACATTAAGAAGATGTATTAAAAAAAAAGTTGTGAAAAAGTTGGAACTTTGACCCCCAATATCTCCGTAACTAGAAGGTTCCCAGGTATGGTCTAGAACAAAAAAATGATTGCAATGATGGGAAGAACAAGTGCCTTTCGGCTTCGTTAAGAGTCTTTTTAGACCCTTTATATATACATATATATATATGAGCCCGTGGGACAGTTATCGAACTTCACGTGGGCTTTAATAATTACCAAACTGACCCTGGCACATATTCTTAATAATTTTAACCTTGTCCACAGGAGTACAGAAGTGCCGTATATAGAAACCATTTATAAAATACGCTACAAGCCGTGAGGGAGCTGCTATAAATCTTGTGTCCTGGTAGGAACGCAGACCGCGGGAACTCACCGATGCTTTGCGAAGTCTTTTGATCGGAAAAACTTAAATAATGATTAAAAAAAAAAAAGAAGTTCAATCTATTTATTTTCAAGAGCATTCAACAAAGCAAGCATTCATTTTTTTTTAATTTCTCTTATTTCGTTAACATAACAATATTTAAATGAGCCTAACTAAAATCCATTAAATATCTTTTAGAGATACTCAAACTCAAATATTAAAACACAAAATGATTCAAGCCATTGAATTAATTTAAAAATAACACCTCATTAATTTTTACAAACCAATTACAATTTTTTTCGAACGATTTCTGGGTCCCCGTGTAATTCACTGTTTGACGCAAAATTTAAGAAAACATTTAGGTTTTTCACATGAACTGAATTTAAGCGTTAATATAAAAAATACCGTTTAGTCCACTCCCGGCCCCTCGACCCTCAAAAAATAATATAATGTGCCCACTGGACTAACCTAACCTAACTATAATTCATTCTCGACCCTTGAGGGTCTACAGTGGATATTACTGTAATTATTTTGAAATAAAAAAAAAAAACAGATCAGTTCATGGCCATAGTTTTCCCGACTCAGGGCTGTGTTGCATCATGCATCCAGGTCTGAAACTCTTTATCGGACTTCGAACTTTAATAATTATGTTGCAACATTTAATTTAAAAACTGACTTTTACTGTTATTATTTTTGCACATTATTTCAATGACAGTTTAAAAAATACAATTCTTGTATATATGTACCTATATATATATTTTTTTTTTCTGAATCTCGAAAACGGCTCCAACGATTTTCATGAAATTTAGTATGCAGGGGGTGTCGGGTGCGATAAATCGATCTAGCTAGGTTTCATTTTTCGAAAACGTCAAAAAAAAAAAACAAGCAAAGCTCGGTCATCCAGGTATTAGTATTTAAACACGCTAATGATTGTCTTTGTAATCCGTGGGCCTGACACACGTCGGTTACATAACGATACTCCGGTGCGCTGGCAGCGAGATCTGACATTGCACACAACTTTAACAACTAGTACAAAACTAAAACTATGTGAAACTAAACTAAAATTATGAAAATGGAATGGTTTTGCTTGCAAAATATTATCGCACTATTAAAATTTCAACTTCCATCATTGAAATCTAACAACAGTACTTACGCTTTATCTTGTGTTCGTGAAAACGAGCGTTGACAAGATTTACATAAACTTTTCGGAAGCCTATAACAATCCAGTACATTTTTAACGATCTTCCGGTTATAGTTATTTTATTTCTGAAATTTTATTCCTATAGGAGAATAAAAATCACTGTGATTTGTCAGTGATATAAAAACAGAGTTAAAATAAGTGTCAAAGGAGTATGCACACAAAACCACTTACTTTGTATACCAAAATAAATCTAACCAAGGCGCCGCCGTTCGTCTATGTGAACTAGGCAGGAAAAACAAAAGAAAATCTTTTCAGCTCAACGCACACTTTGCTGAATGAACGAGTAAACAGTTGAGTGACTCACGTTCGTTATTGAATGGTCCGGTTGAGTTCACTCAAGGGCGGCCCGTTGTTGTCGAAATAAATCATGGCGGCTTTCGAATGACATGTGCCATGAATGAGTGAATCATACGCATTCTTAGCTGGGAATAACTAGGATCCGGGATAATTTATAAAAATGTTGTGGTCATTCATGTTTTGGGGTGTGGTGAAAATAGGAAATTTCCGATAAAAAATATTATATTATGTACAATTTCTTATTTTTTTTAAATAACATTCTAGTATGAAATTAAAATTGAAATAATATTTATTTTCTTTTAGCCGCAAACGTATCACATAATTGATTTCATACTCAATAACATAACATCACGCCTGAAATCTCGGAAGGTTTAGGCAGAGGTGGATCTAATACTTAGTAGACACACATACACAACCAACCAACTATACAAAACCATACTTCAAACATTCTTATCCTTTATACTCAACCTTGCTTTTTTTTAAATAAATGTACATATGTTGTAGTTGTTATTGGTGCCGATTCCCTTGTTCACAAACTAAACTAAATTTAAGTTGAATGCATATTTTTCTTTCTATTTCATTATGAAAAGGACAGAAGATAAATATTAGTTTAGTCCTGTCAAATAAGTCAGCACCTGACGTAATTTGATGTAATTTTGGTAGTCAACTTTTTAATCACGTCTAAACTTGTGTCAGGCGCTGATTAATTTGACAGGAATAAACTAAACTTTATCTTCTGTCCTTTTTTTTAATGAAATAGAAAGAAAAAAATGCACTGAACTTAATTGGTTTAGTTTGTAAACAAGGGAATCGGCACCATTGTTTATTATAAAACTATTTCATACATATTTAACAAAGCTAAATTCTAGAAAAAAACACAGCACATAAAAGAGAAAACCAAACAGTAAATTAATTAATTAATACCAAAAAAGAAAAAGATTATCTTTATCAAAGCTATTAACTCGGTACATAATATATTATGAAAACTGGACAATGAGCTCATCCTAAAGGCCAGTCTTTGTGGAACTTTTCCTCTATAATCCTGACAATAATGTATAGTGAGGAGTGCTCCAATAGATCCGGGATACAAAGTGGGAGTCCCTTTTATCCAATTCCGTGGCATTGTATCTGAAGCCGTCGGATAATCTTCTATGACAGTAACACCGACGTACCGTCTCGTGGACGTAAACATTTGTTGTGAAGATTTTGCGTAATTTATTTTGAAAATCTGAGGAAATGTTCTGTTGAATAATGACGTAGACGTTTGAGTCGGTTTTGGGGTTGATTTTTAACCATTTTTTTTAGTCTGGTCAAACGAAAATGGATAAGATACCTACATGGATGAGTCCAGAGCTCATTTTTCAATAGCAACTTGTGATATACAATGGAATTGAGGTTTTCAAGTAGAACATTTTATTAGATCTATTATAATTTAGTGTCCCAAGCGCATCTACTTATAAGGTTCTGGGTTTGATTCCCAGGGCGGGCAAAGTGTTATTGGATTTTTCCATCAGGAATTTCTCAGTAGCAGCCACGGAGTCTGGATTTGTCCCCGGTTGATGACAATACGCTCGCCCCCTATTACGTGGGACTTAAATCATAATTGGCGAAATGTGGGTGTACGAAGGTACAACTTTGCCCAACCTTTCGGGATTACAGGCGCGATGTTATTTATTTGTTTTTTTTGCAGATATATGACGTTATAAAAATCTTGGTAGGCTCACTAATGTCCTGCCAGGGCTGCGGGACTGTTCGAAAGAGATACCGCGTCCCTGGAACAGAAAGGGCAAGGAAGGAACATTGATGGGTTTTAGTCAGTACAAGTCTGACACTCCCGTCCGCTCTGCCCAGAGCGGGAGAAGTCACTAATGTGTGAAGCAGTAAAATGTAAATAGCAATAAGGTTAGCGATCCAATTAAAACCTTTGCAATAATTACAAAAGTTATGGCAATAGAGAAAATTATATAAACACGTGTAACTTCTGACATTGAAATAAATTACCTAATTTATATCATAACGTCTAAACTCTGATTAAACAGAACCAACTTACTTATAATTTTGATTAATGTTGGTTATGACGTCCAAATAGATGTTAGCTCATACATTTGCAGATTTATTCGGATTTTTAATTTTCGGGATTTGATGAAGGTCGAAAAGTTGTAACGTGTCGTGGTCGTCGTGTTGGTCATGTCATGTAATTTCAACATGGAACCGTTTGGTTTGATAGTAACGAAAGGCGATTAAAGGGCAAAATTGGTAACATATCCCTATAGTTTTGTCATCTTAATTATCCTAACTTCTTAATCCTAACTAATATTGTAAATGCGCAAGTATGTTTGTTACCTTTTCACGCCTAAACCGATCATCCTGATATTTTGCAAAAACATTGTCAGGTGTACGGAAACAGACATAGGGAACATTTCACCCCGAAAAAAGAACAATAACGTTCTTATGATAATAGATGGTGCCATGTGTCTTTCGAATCATGATTTTTACTTATGACAAGCACAGTACCACCCGAATTTATTGTCAAATTCAAAATTATGGCGAGCGAAGCAGCGGGAAAAAGCTAGTAAAACTAATAATCCATCTCAGTAATGATTTGCCAAGAATGATGTTTTTCCAATTCAATTCCCTTTTGACCATATTTTTGTCATTATTGTCCATTGCCTATAGTAATTGGTAATCCTCTTATTCACCAGTAGTATGATGTTCTTATAAAGGACTTATTTCCTCAAAAGGAAAACTAACGCGGAAAATAAATTCAAGACTGAATTTTATATGTGGACACAATCTTGTGTCGTCCATATTTCAACGCAGACATACCTTCAAGCCTGTGAACGTACGTACCGCTTTGCTACAATTCCCTTACAAATATTTATGCAAAGGTGTCTCAAAGGACAGGATGCTTCTAAGCTTCACAATGCTAGTCTTTGTTACCACAGATTTAGAAAAAAACTTAAAAATACACGCTTGGCTAGATCTTTTATCTCTGTTTGTATCTACTGAGAATTTTAAAGATTGTTCTGCGATTTGCGCATTACCCTTTTAACGAAGTCGAAAAGCACTTATTCTCTCCGTCATTGCGATATTTTTTTTGTTCTAGACCATACCTGGGTGTGTCAAATCAATGTTTTGAGTGCGTTACATTGAGTCCTACTGTAAAACATGATTTTTTAGCCCAAAAAATGAAGTCGCTCAGCACTAATTTTTGCGTAAAGTTACTTAGTTTGATGTAAGAACATAACCCTTGGTTGACGGCTTCGTGAAGAGTCTGTTTACACCCTGTATTATAAAGCAGTTGTTCTTTAAAGTTACTTTCACATTTATAATATTAGTATGGTTGACTATGAGGATCTCGTGGCTAAATAATAACAGCAGCTCGGGTCGATCTTCCGGTTAAGCCGCGCTTACCTAGGTTGGTCCGTGGATGGGTCATTTATTACATACCGTGTTTCAGGTAGTCAGAGACCCGAAAGTCTGACAACCAGTCTCACCATGAGGGATCTATTTCCCAGTACTAATTGGGTTATGGAGGTTTTCAGCTGTATCCGGTTAATCTGGAAGCTGGCCTATCATATTTGGGAAAAGGCTAGGCAGATGATGGTTGACTATGAGTGAAAAGAGTGTCCATGGAGTTTCTTGCCCATTCGTCTCCATAGAGATCTACGGTTGGGAATGGGCGACTACAGTAATTTCACAAGTTATTATGCCTTGTGTCTGTGACTGTAGCTTAGCCTTCTTTGTTTTTCTGACATTCAAAGGTGCCTTTAATGGTCTAATTGAAATAAATGCTTTTGAGTTTGAGTGAGTATAGTTAAAAATCCTCTAGAGAGAGAAAATTTATTAAAGTACTTAATTAATTCTTCTCGCGATAACACGACCCTAATTAATTCCTGCCTTCAGAAACGATAAAACAAACTTTGAGAGCCTTTTTTACAACCTTATAAGTTTTTTCGAGGAGAGGGAGGAAGTGGGGCATAATGTGAGAGCCATTCGTCACAAAAGGGGACCAGAGGGCGGGTCACAGGGTCGACGATGAGGCGACATGCGGTAGTGACGCCACATTTACAGCCTTACTAAGATTTCGCGGTTTTAAATAATATAATATATAGAGACACGGTTTTCTTTTGAGTTTTAAAAGGAAATTAGAGATCGTAGGTTGTTTGAGTAACTTCTTCAGTTCGTTATGTTGGTTGATAAAGAAAAAACCGACCAAATGCGAGTCGGACTCACGCATGAAGGGTTTCGTACTATCGTAGTAGGTGAGTCCCCTTGAATTTTCAATTAATTTTTCTTTTTTATAACGGCAACAGAAATACACTTTCTGTGAATATTTCCACTGTCTACGGACAGCGAAGGCTTAGTAATAGGCTTAATAATACTCATTTTTGCTAAAATAAATATGGTGACTGGAAATTAGATCGATTAATCGTAACGAGGTGCGCAATTACTAAAATAATTTTATATTCAAAGCTTAAAGTATTTTGTCATCTGTTTTCATTGTCCTTGTCAATAATATTTTATCGCATGTTGAATTTTCCTTTTAATCCAGGCCAAGGCTGGCTTTCCTGTAGATGTCGTAATAAATCGGAGTATGTAAACAAAGACACAACCTACTTATGAAGAAGGTTCATCTTGTCTACAATATAAACTACATTTTGGTGGACTTGTTTGACAAAAAACTGTGTTACGCAGATGACTCAAATGTTGTACTGGTGCTTCAAGTATTGGCTTGTACTAACGTATCTCAACTTATATGTTGAGAATAATTATACAGGACAATATGTTTACTTTATTTAGTAGTAGAAAAATTTGATATTTATAATACACAGTTTTCTTTTTTTTATTCCACTAAAAATTCAGATGGAATAAGACAGATTTAAGATATCTTGATATGGTTTTTTTTTTTCGTTGGGCTGTGCCCCAATCGTTATAACCCACTAGCTTTTACCCGTGGCTTCGCCCGCTCGGAGTTCGATAATTGTCCCACGGGCTCATACTACTGGGATAAAAAAAGAGAGAAAAAGGGAGAAAAATCCCTAAAACCTTAATGAAATGATCATTTGAAGCCACCATTAATTACTTTATTATGTCTTGTTCGTTAGCATGAGATAGGGCTAAAGTTGAACAACCCTCCTGGAATGCTGAAAGGGTCCGAATGACCCGCACTTACCCTCCGACCTTCTTGTCTGGTATTAGGGTTGCTAGGCGTTTGAATTAAGACTCTGTGCTTTGGTAGTCCATTTATGTCCAGCAAACGTCAATTTTTTTAAACTTTCAAAACAAAATGCAAATTCCTTTTGATACTGAAGAAAAATGAAATAAAATGTGTGTATAGTTTTAAGCTAAGATCTAGTAACAACACGCCTGTAATCCCGGAAGGGTAAGGTAGAGGTCTTTCTTGTCGTGTGATTAGTGCCTAATCTGATGTCAGAGTTTTTATGCCACCCATGAACCTCTGACTTGGTTTTACATGTCGTCAAGAAATGTATCTCATAGCATGTGGTTTCCTTGCATTTTTTCTCGTAATGCCATAATCAAATTACCAACTTCATAAGCAAAAATCCCGCGTAATGTGACAGATACGTTCTACTCTTCTAATTCCTGATAAGGTAATGAGGCGCTCTTATCAGCTGTGAATGTTTTATGCGTTGAACATCTGAGCATCGTCTGCTACCGATAACACGATACCCCCTGTAATGATGTTTCGGAGGATCATAAAGAGAGGAGGGAGAAGGAAAACGCCCCCGCTTTATCACTCATTTTTTGAAGGGTTAACTGACATCTTGCTTTTGTCGTGTACCTAAATAGTACCGGATGGCCGAGCTTTGCTCATGGGGAGAACAAGTACTTTTCGGCTTCATTAAAAGTCTGTTTATACTCATTTCTAATATAATCCATTCACGTAGCACCACACATCCTATCATTAACGAACACTTAGAAAAAAATAGGGCATACCGAGAATAAGTCTTTTTAAGAATAAGTCTTTCTGCGAATGAGTCCAAAGTAGAATAGGTTATTTCACGAATAGGGCATTTTCAGAATGAGGCATATCGCGAATAAGTCCAAAAACGACTACAGGTCATTTTGCGAATAAGTCCAATGTCTACTAAGCCGATAAAAGGATAAAACGCCGTTTTCTAAAAATGAAACCTAGCTAGATCGATTTATCGCCCCTGAAACCCCCTGTATACTAAATGTCATGAAAATTGTTGGAGCCGTTTCCGAGATTCAGATTATATATACGAGAATTGCTCATTTCAAGGTATTAGATTAGATAAAGGGATAAATGTTGTAAAAAGACTCTTAACGAGGCCCAAAATGCACTTGCTCTCCCTGTCATTGCGATATTTTTTTTGCTCTTGACCATATCTGGGAACCTTCTAGTTACGGATTTATTGGGGGTCAAAGTTTTAACTTTTTCTCAAGTGTTTTTTAAATACATGTTTTTAATGTATTTTTTAAATAAACATGTTTATTAAACATGTGTTAAAATCACCCATTAGAATGACATGCTCGTATGATGGGCAAAGATTGTTAAACGAGGATTACAAGGAGTCAAAGCAAAATCAAAATATTTTATTTCACATAGGCCCAGATGGGCACTTATAAAACGTCGACAAAAAGGCGCACGGTTCGGTTGGTTGTTTCCTATGGAGAAGAACCGGCAAGAAAGTCCATGGTTACTCTTTTCAAATCATTTGATGTTACAATACTATCAAAAAAATAAAATAGTTAACCTGAAGGTTAGGAGAGTAAATTACAGCAAGCAAAACATTGGTACCTATGATTTAAAGTGACCTCCAAAAACAATGATTCAGCCGACCCTGAGTAATGAGATGGCGACTAACTTACAATTTTGTGCGGTATATCGGCGCGTAAGTAAATGGCGACACCACCACGACCCTTGCCAGTCCTGTCATTTCTGACTAGGACTAAACCAGGGAGTGCATAGTGCGTAAAAAGGAGAGGGCTTTAAGAAAGGTCACGGATATTTGGAGTGCATCAAGATGAACACTGCTAAAGGATGCCAGAAGATCGGAATAGTGACCAGAAACACTCTGAGCATTAATATAGGCTATAATATGCAGATTATTAGGATAGTTAGTAGTACTTTGCGTGACAATATTTCCTCTCTTTTTTCTAAAGAGAGGAAATATTGTCACGCAAAGTACGAAATGGAGGCTCACTATCCGCACTAACGAAGCTACAAGTCGAGGAGGATCAAGAGAAAAAACTGTCATTTAAATCAGCTGCAATATTCATAGATAAATACAAATATTATATAACAAAAAAAAAACAGAAAACAACAACTACAATTAAATACTTATAAGGCTGATTGCTTTCAAATACAACCACCCTAATGAGAAGTAGTAGTAGAAAAACTAGTGAGTAGTTTGTTGGATGAATTTGTACAAATCAGTCACAATAGAAAATAAAACTAAAATAAAATGTTCGCGTAATACGAATAATGCACATAAATATGCTTTACTACGAAATAGGTGTGGAACGCTAAACGTCAAGTTGATACTGTCACACTGACAGTGACAATCAGAAGACTGACATCAAAAGTTGTTTTAGACAGACTAGTCAATGGCAGCAACCCAACACAGCAGACGGAGCCTTCCGTCTTTATGTTGATAAAAAAAACAAGTTTTGATGCCAGTCTAACCTTCAAAACGTGTTTATTTTTTGGATTCCGTTAATATTCTAATAAGATACTATTTTGAAGCGTTTCTTCAATTAACTATTGCTCCATGGACAGTTATGGAAGCAACATGTTTATAAGCCTTAATTATTGAGATAATATTAATTATATCTATAGTGTGAGATCCCCAGTGACAGGGCAGTACTATAAGTGAACTTTATAAATCCGTTTTCGTCATCTTAAAGTGAGTTAATCGAAACTGCAAGTGACGTTCATCATGGCTGACAACGACACACAAGTGCGTACTTCTACACCGAGTACTGGCACTGAGGGACTGTCATTGATGAACCTAATCTATATAATAATATACACTTCGTGTGCACTGGCAACAGTGGCGTTAATATATGGAGTGATATCATGGTGCGCCTTAAAAAGGTTTCGGAATTACAAGAACTTTGTGTTTCTTAACGCAATTTTAGCAAACTTCCTTTATGTTCTTATAGCTGTATTCTCTGATTATGTATTCAAAAATCGCTTAGTAAGTGAAAATCTGGCGTTTGCGCAGTTTGTAATTATTAACTTTTTTCTATTTCTGTACGTAGAAACAGTGAAGCTCCACTGGTTAATAGTTATATGCTACATATTTTATGCAGACATTGTTACAGTTTTCAATGGTAAAATCCAAAGGAGATATATCAAAAGTAGCCTCTTTGCTTGGATTGTACCTTTCTTAACTTCCATATTTCATATGTATGCTACTAGTGGAGTTTTGGAGCTAAACTCGAATGCTAGTGTAGTCTTTTTTTACAAATTTGTCTTACCTCTAATTTTAAACAGTATACTTTATATTGCAGTTGTTTGTATAATTTTTCGTAGTTCCAACGCGAGCACAGATGGAACAGTAACCAGCAAATGGCGTCGCTTGTGCCTCGCCACTTTAATATTCATATCAAGCGACATCTTAATGTTCCATATTGAAATCTTTAAGATTTTCAAACTCACAAATGTTGTCCTATTTCTAAATAATTTAATACGCCTTGTACTTGTCCCACTTCTAATATACGTTTATTTCTTTGTTGTTAAGAGAAATCGGGAAGTGTGGTATGAATTTTATGTAAATAAATTAAAGAAGCAAATGAATCCCGAAATCAAAACGGATGTTGAAAGTGTTCATCCAACTACTGACAGTCAAACGTCAATTGCAACTGCAGTGTTAACTTAATCATATCGTGTCCTGCGTGCCATGTTGTTTGCACATCACAGGAGCTAATGGACGCTATTGAAAGTGCCGAACTCGTCGCCAAATGGGCTGACTCTATTTGAATTCCCATCGAAACGCCAAGAAGAAGATAAACTTAAAAATACTGATAAAGGTTTCAACCATGCGTTCTAAGACTTTTCACTGCAATTTACTACTGATTTGACAGCATATAAAAACATCAAAATTACTGATAAATGTGATTTTAACGTTGGAATGAACCTTCCGGGGAATACGTTTTCTAAATCGTGGTGAAAAGCGCATTAAAATCCATAGCGGAGTTCAGTAGATCTAAACAGTTACACAAACAACCGCGAAAATATTTTGTTAACTATTATTTAAGACATCGATGTAACTATGTCAGCGTGTGACTGTGTGTTTGTGTTCAGTTGCATCTGGTTAGACTGGAAGCCGACCCCAACATAGTTGGGAAAAGGATAGACCGATGATGATTACTATTATAGAATTCTTTATCGTTTGGTTAGTGCCTAACCTAGTGTCACAGTTTTTATCTCAAACATGGATTTACCAGCTGTCGAGACATATCTCTGAGGCATACTGGTTTCCTCACGATGTTTTCCTTGTTTTTTTTTGTTTTGTTTTTATAGAATTGATTTAATAAGAAGGTTTTTTACTTTTATAATATGTTTTGTTGGTCATCATTTAATGTACAATTATACCTGGATATTTCTTTTATTTTGTCAACCAATTACCTATCTTCGGCCACTTCTTTGACAACCTAAATAAGTTTTATGTTTGTAAATTAGAATTCTTATGACATCATCTTATGTTAATTCTTACTTGTATAATAATAAAAGTGGCCATATTCTTGTTGATAACTAATTATTAATGGCCGTACCCAGTATTTACCCAGTTATAACTTTTCTAAAACTCATAAAATACTAATAACTCACAAATGGAATGTATGTATACTGGGGCTCGATGTCCGTCCCACCTTGTATAAGTAGGTACAATAGCAGGAAAATTATAGTGAAGGTCAATTAATTGTTAGTAGTATGACCAGACCTGCACTGTGTCCCAGCAGTGGGAACATTATAGGCTGATGATGTGTGTATGACCAGATGAATCGATTTTATATGTTTTTAGGACCTTTTCTGTATTACCTAGACTCAACAAAATAATATACTTATATAATTTAAGTTATAAAAATGTAGTTTTGTAATGTCGGATTATTTAGCGATACTTAATTGCACCTTTCGAATTGTATTTATTTACCTAAGCTATTTTTTGTATTAAATTGATTATTCATAAATTTGTTACTATATTAATTTTGTTTTATAATTTTACTGTCCTAATTAAATTGTGTCATGTGGTGATGTGATGGCCTGAGGCCATTATTATTTTATTATTTATTTTATTATTTGAATTGAACATTATCATCACTTACAACTGTTAAATATATTTTAGTTTTACTTATAGATTAATTATACAGTACTGCGTACAAAATAAATAAAATGTACAATTTTGTAATACTTTTTAAATAAATTAATCTTATCCTATGAACATGGACGAGATGAAAGGAGTATATAGATATTTAAAGACGGTAGCAGTTGGGGTTCTGTAGTTCCTGCCTACCCCCCTGTAAAAAAGGCGTGAATTTATGTATAATAATGATAAAACTAACAGGTAAAAAGGTAGCAAAATCGGTGAAATTCACCCTTAAATAAATGTAAATAAAGTCGAATATTTCTACTAAATTAGTTTTATTTAAACTTCTAAGATATGTAAGACTGGTAGGTCTCAAAATGTATATTTAAACTTGTTATTCGAATTAGTTTTTTTTTGTTGTTTTGGAACGAGTTTTCCAAGTTCAACGTTAGAGTTCCGTCAAATAATTGTATTTTTTTTCAAGTACAAGGCAAATTAGGAATTTTAAATTTCCATTTAGGACTTATTGTGCATTGCAATTGTGCTAAACCTAATTCTGTATTTAGGCTCAGAAAACTTTCAGACACCCAGGAATTTGCCATTTTTAATGGCGGTGGCGTTAGCGAGCAGAGAAAATAATATAACAATTGAGCACACAACGTACAAGTATACCTAACTTAAAATTATTCAACACGGTATGGCGTCGCTTAACAATGGGTTATGTCGGTTTAGGCCCAGTACGCAGCTCGCAGTTGAGCACGCGCAGTCTTGGCCGACAGTATGCTGACGGGCGGCGCAGGCGCGCGGCTGAAGGAGCGGGACACTAAGGCTGCGTTTCCACCACGATGAGCGAAGATGATAAGTGGGATGTGTGGGAAACTAACCAATAATATCGCTTCTTTTCCACAGCTTGAGTTATTCTAGCTATGTGATTGGTTAGTTCCACACACCTCTCGCTATGCATTCTCGCTCACTTTTGGTGTAAATGCAGTCTTATCCTTGTTCAAGCGGGTTTCGGACGAAGTAAGCCTGGAGCTGGGCTTGGATGTTTACATTGTTATACCTTGAATAATCTCTTCCATAATCGTTATGCAGAAGCTCAATCTATTGCATAAGGTTTGTCACAGACAGTCTGGCACAGTTGAGAATTCTTGATTCTTCTCAAGTCACGAAATCCGGTAAAACCTATAATGCATAATACCTACCTTGTTTAACGTAAGGCAAGAATCATCATAGACTTGAGAGTTGAGCTCACCGCTTCTGGATGATAAGATTTGGTTTCTCTAAAGCCAGTAGTCACAATGAACCTCCGTGGGGTATAATTTCAGATTTAAATACGGTTAAGCAAAGCTTACATTGTACTTTGCAGTAATAGAAATATTAAAAGGTTGACTATGCGCCATCTTGTGCTCTAAAATATTCGTATTCTGGGAACGCTGCTCATCATCTGCCTAGCCTTTTCCCAACTATGTTAGGGTCGGCTTCCAGTCTAACCGGATGCAGCTGAATACCAGTATTTTACATGGAGCGACTGCCTATCTGACCTCCACAACCCAGTTAGTACTGGGTAATACGATACCCCTTGGTAAGACTACTTGTCAGACTTTTTGGGCCACTGACTACGTAACGACTGTCAAAGATCTACAAATGACAGCCGGGATCAACTGTTTAACGTGCTTTCCGAGGCACGGAAGAAACTCGGTATGTAGGGAACGCTGCTGAAGTATATTAAAGACTCGGCCGTGACTTAGCCCGCAAAAATTGTGATAGCTCGGCTAATATGCATGGTATAACTAATATCATTTTTAGCAACCACGAATAATTTACGTTTTTGCCAATGAAAGGATTTTTAGAATTGGATTATTAGTTCCGGAGATTACCCATACACACAAACTTACAAACATATTATAAATATTTGAGAACAGATTGGGGTATATTAATCCAGTTTTTAATCGAGACTCAAGATTGAGCATCTTTGAAATATAGGTAACGCATAATTTAACAAACATAAGTGAAAACTCTCAAGTTCTCCAAACTGTAGAAAGTCGGATAAACGCTCAATTAAATGTTCACAATGTCTAACGATGGTTATCGTCGTCGCGAGAGTACAATTACGCGCTGTAAGTAAAGGATAATCCTTACATTTATATAACGTTACCGCTGAAATCCGCCGTTAACTGGTTCGAACCGGAATAATCTAGAAAATTCATTGTTTGAATTGCAGGCAGGGGAAAGTTCTATTGTTGTAGTTGACTTTGGATTTAAATCTGTTGTGCTTATTATCGGCATGGGTATGGAAAGAACTTGCAGAAAAGATAAAAGATTTTTATGAAATAATTAAACTTACAAGTATTTTGGTTTGGTTTTCGAAATAACTAGGTACTTACCTAAAAAAATAAAAAATACTTTTAAATAACAAAACAGTGGACAGTGGATGCTTTATGTTTATTTCATTAAGTGAGTTAAATGTATTATTGTGTTTTGTTGTTTATTAGCTATTTGAAAGCTCATACCTACAGCCATTTTATCATCAAAGTCAAGTAATAAATCTCTTATCTAAAATATTACTTTTTCCATCGAACTATCTGTTAACGTCAGTCAGACGTTAGATAAGACAGTGATTGAATGTTGTTTTTACACCGTCCCTATATTTTTTATTGGCAAAACCTAACGTCCTACGAGTAGTTGGTCTAACCAGTGGTCAGAAGCGCTATTCCTGAGCGCGAGGTCTCAAGTTCCTTAAATTCCGAAGTCCGATAAAGTGCTATTGAGTCTTTGAATAGCAGCTCCGAGTCTCTGTGCCCGGTTGATGGTAATAAGCTCGCCTTTTATTTCTTGGGACTTGAACATAACTGGAGAAATGTGATTTTTGGTACTTTATGTGGATAACTTCTGCCTTAATATTCAGGGATTACAGGTAGATGATATAGAAGGTGTAACATAGTACAGGGCTGCGGGCTGTTCGAAAGAGATACCGCGGCCCTGGAACACAAAGGGCAAGGAAGGAACATGGATGGATTTTAGTCAGTACAAGTCTGACACTCCCTGCCGCTCTGCCCAGAGCGGGAGAAGTCATTTGATGATTTCCCATCCGTAAAAAAAAAGGTGTAACATAGTAATTGCAAGTCCTCTCTTGTGGTGTTTCAGACCATAAAACAACTTGTACTAACCACTTTTTGTTCTTCAAGTTCATAAAATTATTTGGACTTTTTACTTTGTATGTAACTCATTCAAACATTTTGCTGAAGGATAGATTGAATAGTACGGGGGTCGTGAAGGCGTCTTAAGTAAAAAAAATACATTAAAAACATGTATTTAAAAAAAACTTGTGAAAAAGTTGGAGCTTTGACCCCAATATCTGCGTAACTAGAAGGTTCCCAGGTATGCTCTAGAATAACAAATGATCGCAATGACGGGGAGAACAAGTGCCTTTCGGCTTCACTAAGAGTCTTTTTACACCATATAAGTGAGTTGATACTCAGGTTCACTATTCGTCCGCGCCCTAACGAAGTAGGTCAAACTTTTCGCCAACTAGAACATTGGATCATAATAAATTCAATAAGAACATACTTTGCCAAAACATTAAATTCAGTTTGGACAAGTTACAAGCTGCAATGGATATATAAAATAATATTTTTAGTACCTATCCTGACATACAACTGATGGTAAAGCGCGAATCAGATATTAATAACAAAAGAAAGGAATTAAACAAATACACATACACGCATAAACTCACGCCCTGAGGAGCTCATAGCTAAATAGGTTAGTCTGTAAATAGGTGACCACCCATTACAAACCAACCTTCCTCCGTGACTAGGAAAGCACGCTTAGGCGTCGGTCCCGGCTGTCATTTGTAAATCTTTGACAGTCATTACAGGTCAGTGGCCCGAAAGTGTGACAACCAGTCTTGCTAAGAGGTATCGTACTGCTCAGCACATTTTTTTTTATCAAATATACAGTACTTACTGGCTTGTGGAAGTCTGATAGGTAGAAATTACGGAGCGTACATACATACTCCTTTCGCATCGTCCATGTTCATTCATCGATCTTTCTGAAAAACATCACCAATAAGGTCAGTGTATATCCTTCTAAGGAGTCCCTCCCTTCCACTCACATCTACCTTTTGTAAAACGACATCAACCACCAATTGTCAATCAAACTCGTTGCTTTTACAAACGGGGCCACAATCTACCAAGTTCCATACCAAAGGCTTGAACCCAAACATAATGAATAGACAAAACGGTATCCAAGCGCCTATACTTGAAATAATCACGGAGACCCGACCACCGCCTTCGGCTTCGTGATTACCATCGAAATTGACTTGGAAACACAATTTGTCGGAAATCACGGCCCGCTAACGAACAACCTCTTTAGAGTTTACCATTTAATACATTTTGTGAGGCAATCGATGGAGTAAATTATAACATAAGATCATGCTACTATTTCCGGAGGGGAAGGCAGAGGTGTACCTTGCTCTTATTCCTGTCGGATCCGGTCATTGGTGCGGACATAAAATGAATTGCAATCGCGCTAGTGGTGACATCACGCGACCTACTTACAATCCTACCAGCACCATAGCGTGCTTCTACAGAGCCCAGATGTTCACAGCTCGAGGTGAGAACGACATTCAATATCTGATCGCAGCGGAGTTGAGACGTCCTAGGGACTGTACCTCGATTCATTGTGCCCCATTTTGTGTTAAATTCAAGTCATTTGTTAGAGATTGTGTATCGCAACGAATATATTTTCATTGCACGAAAGCCATCGTCTGCCCACATGATGTACGAACCTCACGGAATAAATCCTGACAATCTGACATATCTATGCTGTCCAGCTGTTATGGAACGTTTGGCCACTTTGTTAACATAAAGTAATCATCATCATCATTGTCTCAGTAAGACTCTAGACTCTTCTCTCAATTTATTTGAGGTGAGCGCAACATTTTTATTTCTTCGATTGCCACACGGAACACATCTGTATGAACTACAGATAGTTGTTCCGGGTCTGGTTGTTTGTGTATGTAAGTTTATATGTTTGTAAACGCACCCACGATAAATTCCCAGGGAAAACCCAGGCGAATTTACTAGATGAAGGCAACGTTTAAAAAAAAAAAAAAAAAAAACTCCATTGTTCACAACTTCGTTGACATGTCGATCCATTATTTCTTAGGATTTTCCTCCACATCATATGACACACACCTTTTCAGTCACCAAAACAATATCACTATATTCCTTCTATCAAAATGCAGAAACAAATTAACTCACGGACATCATCAGCCCATAATTATAAAAAGGATTGCGTAAAGAAATTCCGCTATACTTGCATTTTTCCTTCCCAAATTTAAAATGTATGGTAGTACCTACCGTATTTCCCCCGAGAAACACGTCTATATCAAGGAATAAAGCCCACTAGTGGGACCCCACAGGATTGCTTTTCGTGATTTCAGGCGATTTTGGTAAAATAACGCGGGAGTATAGTGACAGCGAACAAGGGAAGTGAATAATGTGAATGTATTGCATTTGCTAGATCGGTACCGAGAATCAAAGGCCGGAAAGAGTAGAAAATGTGGAACAGAAGAAAACGCTATAGATGGATTTCTGTAGCGTTTGATTTGTAGGTTAATAATTTGTTATTTCTAAGGACAAGAAAATAAATAAATCAAGGAATTAATCTGTCAGACGAATAAGCACCCAAACTCAGGACTCATTGGATCCTTTTATCAGCTCTAGCTAGACAGAGAGTAGCGGAGTAAGAGACGGAGATCTTTGCGCAGCAGTAACACAGAACGGGCAAGCAATAATAATAAAATGAAGTGTATTTCTTGCCCTGCAAAGACCTCTATCCATTCTGCGCTAAGTCCTTCCATTCTCAAGGAAGACATCCAAGTCGCAACACTGTCTTTTTAGGGTTCCCAAATAGTAAAAACAGGACCCTATTACTAAGACTCCACTGTCCGTCTGTCTGTCGGTCTGGCTGTCTGTCACCAGGCTGTATCTCATGAACCGTGATAGCTAGACAATTGAAAATTTCACAGATGATGTATTTCTATTGCCGCTTTAACAACAAATAATAAATTACATCGTGAGCAAACCGGCATGTCCTAGAACCAAAAATTCGAAGACATGTGACATCTACCAATCCGCACTGGGCCCGCGTGGTGGATTATAGCCCATTTTATCTCATAGGGAGGAGGCCTGTGTCCCAGCAGTGGGAACATTATAGGCTGATGATGATGTTGATGATGAGTTAGCACGCTTGCCTAGAAGATACCGATTCACTCGAACTCTGAATAGATCCAAATTATAATGATCAGGGAACATATAATAATATCTCCTACTTATCCTTTCTTATTTTTTTTCTTTATAGTGTAACTACAAGATGTTTCTACAATTTTATCTTATTCGCTTTAAAAGCAGCATGGTGACATAACCAGCGTTCGTGTTAGAAGTCCTCGTTAAATATAGGTCAGACTAAAGCTTCCTACAGACAATGTAGGTCAGTCAAACGATACAATTTCTGCTTCAAAATGAAATATTTGAAGTACCTATATGTTGAACTTTGTTATCATGCAATACTTATAACATACATTATAAAGAGTGTAAACGGACTCTTCACGAAGCCGTCAACCAAGCATTATGTACATCGAACTAAGTAACTTTACGCAAAATTTATTGCTGGGAAACGACTTTTTTTTGGGCTGAAAAATCACGTTTTACGGTAAGTAGGACTCAATGTGACGCATTTAAAACATTGTGCTTTGTGAATAGAAGGGAGTTGTGAAGGTGTCTTAAGCAAAAAAATACATTAAAAACATGTATTTAAAAAAAAACTTGTGAAAATTTCCTGATGGAAAAACTCAATAACTTTGCCCGACCTGGGAATCGAACCAAGGGCCTCATACTCAGCCCTTGCGACCGCTAGACCAACGGGGCAGTCGAGGTTATATTATATTAATGTTAAACGTACATGTTATAATCAAGAAATGTTGACGTTTTGTTATGCCGCTATTGCACCTGTGCAAAACACCCGGTTTTATCTGGATTTATGTCACAAACACCTACATAAGGATCTCCCTTATGTACTTACGACAACCAATCAAGGTAAGATGACCAGTATAAGCTTATCTCCCATTGTACGGGAAGTCTATACAAAGCGAAGTCAAGTAAATACAGATATGTATAGCTCGATGTGGCGATATGTGTACTTACCCTAGGTATTTCATTTCGACGCTGTATCTTGACGAGGGTAAACAGAGATATTGTAATAAATTCTTCCGTTCGGAAATATTAAACTTTCACCTTTTATTTATATTATGTTTAGTTAAGCTATGATATTAGAAACCCAGGAATATTGTTCTTATGTAGTTACTGGTAAGTTAGTTAATAACTTGCAGATGGTTTAGTAATACCATCCGTTTTTACCCAACTACGGCGAAGCCCAAAAGAAGGGTTATTTTATTTTCCGGATGGGAAATCATCAAAAGACCCCTCCCGCTCTGGGCAGAGTGGAAGGGAGTGCAGACTTGTACTGACTAAAACCCATCCATATTCCTTCTTAGCCCTTTGTGTTCCAGGGCAGCGGTATCTCTTTCGTACAATCCCGCAGTCCTGGCAGGCTTCGGCCCTTGCCTACCCTTTCCGATGTGCTGACATCTCTTTGAGGCGCGCGTGGAACACGAACGCGCAGTCTACACGGCCTGTCGTCATAAGACGGACGGACGGCGAGCTAGCCCATTACTCACCGTCCACAGGCCCGGGAAGTAATACCATTCTTACGCAGGAATTTATCTTTGTTTAGATTTTCAAAGCATTTTAATCCACCAAACCGCACTGAGCTCGCGTGTTTGATTATGTCCCACCTCTCTTACAGAGAGAAGATCTACGAGTATGTCCCAGCTGTGGGAATATTATAAACGGATAATGTTGCACTCTCTCTTTAAACATACAGCTCTATCAGCCTTTATGCTTACATTGGCTTCTTTTTCTTCTTCAGAATGGTCAGGTGCTTAGTACTCCAATCGAGCTCTATCAGCCTTTATGCTTACATTGGCTTCTTTTTCTTCTTCAGAATGGTCAGGTGCTTAGTACTCCAATCGAGCTCTATCAGCCTTTATGCTTACATTGGCTTCTTTTTCTTCTTCAGAATGGTCAGGTGCTTAGTACTCCAATCGAGCTCTATCAGCCTTTATGCTTACATTGGCTTCTTTTTCTTCTTCAGAATGGTCAGGTGCTTAGTACTCCAATCGAGCTCTATCAGCCTTTATGCTTACATTGGCTTCTTTTTCTTCTTCAGAATGGTCAGGTGCTTAGTACTCCAATCGAGCTCTATCAGCCTTTATGCTTACATTGGCTTCTTTTTCTTCTTCAGAATGGTCAGGTGCTTAGTACTCCAATCGAGCTCTATCAGCCTTTATGCTTACATTGGCTTCTTTTTCTTCTTCGGAATGGTCAGGTGCTAAGTACTCCAATCGACGTGCATGTATGACGTGGACGAGGCAAAAGGAGTATGTAGGGATCGTAGCAGGTGGTGTTCTGAGTTTTCTGCTTACCCCCTTGGGAAAAAGGCGTGAGTTTATGTATGTATAAGGTCCCATTAAAATAAATGGACAAATTTTTTCACAGTGTTCAGTACTTCCAACCAAAGATATCCAAGCAAAAAAAAAGGTGTGTGTGTACTTATGTACACGCGTTAGAAGTTATACTTCTTTGGCGTCTAAAGAAAAATTTTAAAAAACAAAACTGCAGTAAATATCGAAGAAAAATGTTAAAATCAATCAAAACAGTATAGGTATACAGTAAGTACTGTATATTCAGTTTCCTTACTTATAAGTTAAGTGAGTCATTTAAAGAAATATATATTATTAATTCTATTCTGCAGCCAACTTCATCATGTCGTTTTTTTGGGACATCGTGCGCGCGCAGGTCATGAATTCACTCTCATCCAAACGCGCCAAAAGAAGTATAACTTCAAAAAATATTGATTAAAGATTTTATTTTGCCCTAAAATAATAAATTGCCGGTACTTTTTAGTGTATTTTCGTTAGTTTTTTTTTTTCTTGTAAGTTATCTAATGCGTTGTTCTTAATATGTTTTCTACCATTGTCCTTCTTCATTGGTCTGAATGATTGATTTCTTAAGGTTGGTCCATGTATTTTAATAGGATCTTATATATCTTATATTAACGGGAAGGCTGCAAGATTCACTTTCAAAGCATTTCTAACGAAAAATGTAAAGAGAGAAAATAAAGCAGACAAAGGTATAGAAGAACTAACAAAACAAAAAAGAATCTTTTATTTTTATATAAACAAATGAAACTTCAAATTCAGAGCCAACAAACAAAGCCGAAAACCGTGGAACACCGTAAAGCATTCGGAAAATTCTAATTAAAATTAGTCAACTTAGTTTAGAGTGCGGTCGCAAAGCGAATCAAAAATAAAATGTACCGCTCGCTCTAAATCCCGGAGTCATAACCGCAGAATTTCGAGCGAAATGCAATTTGATTAACTTTTGTTTGTACATTACTGTTTAGTCCATTGAGAGCTTCACAAAATTTATAAGTGGTAAAGTCTAGGGATTTTCACCACATTTTTTTTAATTTTTTGGGTTCCGTACCCGAAGGGGAACGATCGGGACCCTATTGCTAAGCCTCCGCTGTCCCTCCGTTTGTCTGTCAACGACCATCTCATGATGATGATGATTCATCATCATCATCATCAGCCTTATAATTTTCCCACTGCTGGGACTCAGGCCTCCTCTCTTATGAGAGGGAATGGGCTATAATCCACCACGCGGGCCCAGTGCGGATTGGTAGATGTCAGATGTCTTCGAATTTTTGGTTCTAGGACATGCCGGTTTCCTCACGATGTTTTCCTTCACCGTTTTTGAGAGCAGTGGTGATGAAATAAATTACACAAAGTAATGCGCCTGTCTGGGTTCGAACCCTCGACTTACTGTTCGTAAGTCGGGGTCGCTACCACTGGGCTACCGCTGCTCTCATGATGATGATTAATATCGTTTAAAGATTGTGGAACCTGTTCTGTTCCGATCCGATGCGATGCGAGTCGTTTGGTGGAAATCATCATTTAGGGCCTATTTCACCCTGCCAGGGCTGCACGACTGTTCGAAAGAGATACCGCGGCCCTGGAACACAAAGGGTAGGGAAGGAACATGGATGGGTTTTAGCCAGTACAAGTCTGACACTCCCTTCCGCTCCGCCCAGAGCGGGAGAAGTCATTTGATGATTACCCATCCGAAAAAAAAAGGGCCTGTGGCACGATGTCCGAATAGCCTCTACTCACTGAGTAGATTCAAAAATGGAACAAAATTTGTATCAAGTAAATTAACGGGAATTAATCATACGTGGTGAAACAGGCGTAATTATTGCAATGATGTAAGGTGTCCGTATCCCTGTCATGTGGTAACCTACTTGATCGACTGTATACTACACCACATGAGTATTTGCCGAATTATATGGACTATTGTCATAGGAACTGCCTATGGCAATAGTTTATTTCTTCTGTTCGCTTTTTCTCGGTTTTCTTCTGTTATTTCACTAAAGTAAAACTATTTAGAAAAAACCTCCAAAAGGGCAGCATCAAAGTAATTTATATACGACCAATTAGAACAGGTAAAATGTAAGCTGAAAATAAAAATATCACACTGCCAATCACAATAAAATTAAATGAATTAAAAAATATAATGAAGAATAAAAAAAAATATTCAGCAAATTGTGCTTGAATTATTTCATAAGAGGCACTGAATTTATATTCAAAATTCGTCCGTTCCATTTCGGTATATTCATAATTTCATGAATTTTTAAAGCTCACTCGTTTGTAGAGCTTGCGGCAAAGTGTGTAATGAATAAAATATATTATTAATTTATTATTTTTGGGACGGCTTAGCACTGGTGGTTCTGGACCACTCCCAATAAATCCAGAAACATCACAGTTTAATGACCTCGGGATATGAGATTTATAGGTTATAAAATCTGTTAATTTATTGAAGTGGTACGAATAGGGTATATTTTTCCAAAAAAATCTAGTTAGTCCGTCAGATAGATTTCCAAAAAATATTGGACACGTATTTTTTCGTACGTAAACAAAAAATCAAGGCGATACAGGTTGTCGAAAACTCGTGTGACGTCACTATGTCAGTATACTTTTACCGGCAAAGTGCTGTCACAAGCCCCCACTCAAGATCCTTGATGCGTTTTATCTTCGTCAGTTTTTATTAATTTGATAAAACAAAAGATTTAGTATCCAATATTTTTCGATCATCTAACTGACGGACTAAATAAAATCATATTTTTTTTACTCAGGAAACATCCCTATTCTGGCCAAAGCTTATTTAAATGAAAGTTTTGAAACATGGGCTCGATGGAATTGATCGAAATATCAAGAGTTCATAAATATTAACTCACAAAAGACAAAAATAAACAGGTAGGTAGCTAAGTTATCTCGAGAGACTAGTCTATTAAGTCCAAAATGAATGAAACATAGTTTGAGCTCAGATGATCATTTACTTCCTAATGTATGCAGCGTTTGTATTAGAAACGGAACACACATTATGTCAATTTCAAATGTCAATGTCATTGTGACCTGAGCTAGGAAACGTCAGGGCTTGCAGGGACAAACATTCACAGAGACAGTTATGAGATTGTATTACTATTACCTATTACGACCAACCTGTGATAGTTACTAAAATATAACCACTGAAGTATTCAGCAATCTTTCATTCAAATAGCGTTAATCTATCAAGTTAAGTAAAACCTTCTAAAAAAAAAGTGTGTGTGTACTTATGTACACGCGTTAGAAGTTATACTTCTTTTTAAAAAAAATATCTGTCGCCTTATTTCAATATACACCCTGAAGTTAGCTTGATGTCAGATATTGAAAAGCCTAGGTTATTATTTTTAATCTACTGCTGGAGCTAGGAGATTAGGTTGTATAGGTAATTACCTATACAACCTAACCTCCTAGCTCCAGCGGTCTACGGTGACACTAAGCTAACTTCAGGGTGTATGTTGACTAGCTAACTTCACGATGTAGGTTTTTGGTGTCGTGCGCGCGCATCGTAAAAAAATACTCTCATCATTTTTCCCTAACGCGCCAAAAGAAGTATAACTTCAAAAATACCCTTTTAAATCAACTCTCTTTTAAAAACTCTAAAAGAGCATTGCCGTCTAAATCAAGATTTCAACCAGCTCCATAAATTCGTTCTAACCAAAGAGATCTTGTAAATCTGCAAAAAGTCGGGACTCTGCGAGCGGCGAGTAAAAAAAGATCCAATTAGCCGTGGAACGGTCACAAGAACAGAGATGTATAAAAAAATCGTGCTAGCCAGTGTTAAATTGCATAAGGCTAGGGACAAAGCTAAGCGGAAGAATGAGGCGGAAATTCACGCGCGGTTTTCTGCTAACCGTAGCTTTCCATACGCCTTGAATCCGTACCACCAACTCTTATAGCAGTACTTATTACTTTAATATCATCTCAAAATACTCTATAGAGATGAAGCTATGCACGACATCTTACATTGAAGGAAGATTGAAATAATACTGCTATAAAAGGTCATCTGAGCACTAGTCTTACCAAGGAGTATTGTATTACACAGTAACTGGGTTGTGGAGGTCAGATTGACAGTCGCCCAATGTAAAATACTGGTATTCAGCTGCATGCGGTTAAAACTGGATGCCGATCCCATCATACTTGGAAAATAGATATTACAACATACATACATAACAGGGCAGGGGTGTACCTAATAGTACAGGGAGCGAGCCTATTGCCAGCAACCAGGCATAAATCCAGACCACGGAGTCTGCTACTTGAGAAATTCCTTATGGGTCAACCCAATAACACTTTGCCCGACCTGGGAATCGAATCCAGGATCTCATGCTTAGTAGTCGTGCTTGCGACCACTAGACCAACGATGCAGTCTATTACAATAGATATTGCACTTAAGAGGAAATGCGGTAGGTGTTTGAAGAAACGATCGCAGTCGCTCTAGCGAGCGCGATTTCGATATTGGTGCGATAAGGACAACTACAGTAAACAGTCATAATTCGAGGTTTGGCTCTCCACTATTTCCTCCTCCAATATTCAACCAATTTAAAAGATATTACATAAACCGAATTAGAAGGTTATATACTGTGTCCCTAAATTTTTCGTTTTTCATTAATAGTTGTCATATGTACACTAGGCCTCTGTTGACAGACGAACTAAATTTTGAGCATTTTGTAAAGGTTCTCTAGTGCTTATACAAATTATGTATCATCAAAAAGGAAAACATAGGGACATAGATAGAGGTTGATATTTATTTAACTTTAAAAAAACATAGTTTTAAAGTCATAAACTAGGAAGAAAACAGGCGAGAGCGTTTGTATGGAGAAAAGACCACCAATTTCCTCTCATGGAATATTTGGGAAATTTTACAACGTTAAGTGGTATTAAACGCGCTGAATTCTACTGCGTTTTTCTGCTTCCGTTTGTCTGGAATTCCCATTGCTACAAACGAATAATGAACGTGGAAAAAACTAAACGTTTTGTCGAAATTTCACAACGTTTCAAGCCTTATTTTGGGACTAATTGTTGTCTTAATTATATAAATTGTGTATATAATTTGGCTCAGAGTTACGTGTTAACTTTGAAACGAAAAGGTAGAATGTAGATTTATTTAAAGTTTAGTTCTGTAGTGGTTAGATATGCTAAGCTCGGTTAACGTATTTCTTCGTTACGTAAAGATATATAGCTTTAGTTATACTCAAGACTTAATTGCATTCCATATGTATTACATAGATGGTGTAACAAGGTAAAAGATCAATATGGACCCTGTCGGGCACAGCCACATAAAGAGAGAAAGAAATTAGAAATTTAATAATATTATTATTTCGTTTATTCATTTATATACACCATTTTTAACATTTTTAAATATTTCTTAAAACAAACCATATTTTATCTTATAACTATTATTATTAAACTATTATTAGGGTGTATAATTATGAATAATATATGTATTATGAATGATGTATTAATTATTAGGTTAATATCACTTCCCTATCACCTAGTTATGTTTTTTTTTTATGTTCCATGCAATAGGGGGTGAGTCTATAGCCATCAACCGGGCAGAAATCCAGACTCCATGGCTATTACTGAAACATTTCTACCAAACCAAAAAAACCCAATAGTACTTTGCCCGACCCGGGAATCGAACCCATTACCTCATACTCAGCAGTCGCGCTTAACATCACTACATCAACGAGGCAGTCAGTCGTATTTATATAATATAAATATATATATAATTCATATATAACGAGGCACCCAACACAACTGTCATCACTTAGTTTCAAAAGGCTCACACATTTACCTCTCACTTCGCATACTAAGGGTCAAGAATGCCATTAACCCTGCGTTTGCCACGTAATTTTAAAGGATACATTTTTCCCGGAGTCCCAGTGCGGTCGCTTGAGTTTAACTTTTAATATTAAAACCCTGAGATAATTGAAATCCTCGCTGATTCAGCCTTGCCCGCTAGAGAGGATAATGAAGCCGTAACTTTGGCTCACTTACAAAAGGGCTCGCGTTACTCTTTATGTCTTGCAAATTTTTAATTTTGGTTTTGAATTTTGTAAGAGTCGATTTACTTTTAGAGTCCGTTTACACCCTGTATTTGTTCAATACTTAAAATTGGTAAAATATAAAATAAATCTTAGAAGTTACCTAAATGTAGGAAATATAAAGTTTGATGCCTGTACTTACATGAACCTGTATCTCAGGCGGTATGAGTTCAGACATTACTAGTAGGACAACAGATTTCTTAACAATATTTAAATTTTAAAAAATTGTGAGATTTTGTGTAAGCCTGTTTTGGTCTTTGTATTAGTTAAGTGGGTACTTAGAAAATTATTTAATTACTATTAGGTTAAACTAACTATATACATTGATAATTAAAAACTATGAAACTAAAATAGATAAACTAACAACAAACTATAAAAGGGCATCGAAAAACTCCTCCTCAACGCTGTCAGATGGTAATGTGCCCAAGAGACTGGCGGCGTTGCCACGTTGTATGGCAACACTTAGCCTCTGGCCAAAGTAAAAGCCAGCCCTTTTATTAGATCATCTATCATCATATCTAAGCGATAATTAAGCCTAAACTATTTGAGCTTTAGTAAACACATTACTCTTTTTGTTGGATAGTTGGATAAATAAATTTTAGCCCGGTAACCAGATCTTTCAGAATTATCATATACTATATAATAACGGTAAGTTCTGATCGACTAGTCTAGGTACTTATGTGAATTTTGGGTAATAAAATCATTGAACTAAAACATTCCGATAAATAAAAAAAATTACTAGTACCTAAAGCTAGCACTATTAGTTAGTATTCCCATGTATTTACATTAAATACAAATCACTATTATTTGGTAGCATGTAATTTTACGCCGAAAGTATTTTCCAAAGATAAATTTCACACTAATTGGAACAAAAGGCTTTTAGGGATTTATGCGTAATTTTATTACATACTATTGATTTTGAAAACACAAGTTCATTAAGAATAAATATAATAAAATCATTCAATAAATAATATATTAATATCATACAACGGATCTGACGGGATAGATTTCCAAAAAATATTGGACACGTATTTTTTTTTCACGTAAATAAAAAATTAAGACGATACAGTGCGTCGAAAACTCGTGTGACGTCATAATGACAGTACACTTTTACTGGCGGAGTGACGTCACAAGCCCCACTCATGATCTTTGATGCGTTTTATCTACGTCTGTTTTTATTGATTTGATAAAACAAAAAATACTTATCCAATATTTCGATAATCTAACTGACGGACTAAATAGGAACAGGAACATCCCTATTATCATATATTATATTTTACGACGTTTGTAATAATAACATCTACTTGTTACGTCACAAATTCAATAACTCCCAAAACCTGTCCCTATTCACTTAATTATAAACGTGTACTTCCCGTTATTGAAAAGAAGAAACAGCATTTAAGACAATGTTAACATTATTATATGATTAATTAAACTCGCGAGCGAATCGTCCCGCGTCGTCGGTGCCATACAACCGCGTGGCCTCAACTCGACCCCACACGTGACGGCATGGCAAGGGATTTAAATTTTTACCAATGGACATTTAAACGTATTGATATTGAAATACGACATAAACGCGTCTATCAATTCCTTTTTTTTTCGGATGGGAAAACATCAAATGACTTCTCCAGGAAGGGAGTGTCAGACTTGTACTGACTAAATCCCATCCATGTTCCTTCCTTGCCCTTTGTGTTCCAGGGCCGTGGTATCTCGTTCGAACAGTCCCGCAGCCCTGGCAGGCATCGGCCCTTGCGGGCCCCTCCCTGTTTGCTGACATCTCTTTGAGGCACGCGTGGAACACGAACGCGCCGTCAACACGGCCTGTCGTCAAAAGACGGACGTACGGCGAGCTAGCCCATTATTCACCGTCCACAGGTCCGCGTCTGTCTTTCAATGCCTTGCAATTAAATCTCTTTGGATGCCACGGCATCATTTTAAAGCATAGAAATTTATGTCGTATTTCTATATCTGTACGTTTGAATGTCCATTGGTAAAAAATTAAATCCTTTGTCATCCCGTCCCGGTTTGCGTTGGCCTTTAAACGACACATGTATTGCGACAGCTACTGCGGGAAAAAAAACGAGTGTGCTCTAGTCCACACGACTGAAGTAAAACTTAAACAAATGCTGAACAATCGTCTGTCAAATTCAAAAACGTAACTTTTTCTTTCTATCTTCACTAACTTCAACTTCCGTCTGCCTCGTAACGTAACGCATTCACCAGCTTACTCCACATAAAGAAGTTTTACTTCAAACGAAGGAAATTGCATACGACGGTATTCATACGAAGGAAACAATTGACGCTCGCACGTGTAGCAAGGCGCTAGTTGCGTAACCTACAGTCGCGTAAGGTCCTTCAGAAAGGTCAGGTGCGTAGTACTTGCATCCGGCGTGCGTGTATGACCAGATGTATGAACGTGGACGAGGCAAAAGGAGTATGTACGGATCGTAGCAGGTGGCGTTCTGTGGTTTCTGCCTACCCCCATGGGAAAAGGGCGTGAGTTTATGTATGTATGTATGTATGGTAGGGCATGCGGAACCGGGTTTCGGTCTCATATTAACACCGTGTTTTCCCGGGATTTACTATGGGACCGAAACCGGGTTTCGCATGCCCTAGTCTATACGCACTTACGATTCAAAATCCGCATCGTTGTATCAGAGCACATCAGAAATGTATTTTAATTACGTTGGTCTAGGGGTCGCAAGCGCGACTGCTGAGCATGAGGAGGGGTTCGATTCCCAGGTTGGACAAAGTGCTATTGAGATTTTCCAACAGGAATTTCTCAGTAGCAGCCTTGAGTGTGAATTTGTGCCCGTTTGGTGGCATTAGACTCACCCGCTATTACATGGGACTGGCAAAATATGGATACACCTCTGCCTTAGGCACCTCTGTACCAATCCCTATAACTCTTCAGGGATTACAGGCGTGATGTTATGTTATATGTAATCGCGCTATTTTTTATCACCAGCCTTAGCAATACTCGGTTAAAATACGCAGCAATAAAACTCAGCAATACAGGGTTAGAACAACCGAAATGTAATTTATTACGAAAACGTTTTCGCGTACGTGGGACGTTATATGACAACAGCATTGCTTTTATTGTTTTTTAAAAATCTGTCGTGCTCAATAGGTTTATTCAATAACTCTTGGATGGATGTAGAATTTAAATGGGGTATACAGTGGATTACGTTTCGTTTTAGTAACTTTGATTTATGAGGCTTGAAAGTATTAGAAATACGGGCCAAGTGCGAGTGGGACTCGCATATGAATGGTTCCGTACCTTTGTAGTAGTGAGCCCCCTTTCATTTTTAATTGTTTTTATTATTTGTTGTTATAGTGGCAACAGAAGTACACATTCTGTGAAAATTTCAACTGTCTCCCTATTACGGGTCATGAGATACAGCCCGCTGACAGATAGACGGACGGACAGTGAAGCTTCTAGTAATGAGGTCCCGTTGGTTACCCTTAGGGTACGGAACCCTAAAGATGGAGTCAAGTCAAGGTTTTTATGGTAGGTCTCATAATATAAAGGGTGTAAACAGAGTCTTAACGCAGCCGAAAGGCACTTGTTCTCCCCGTCATTACAATCATTTTTTTGCTCTAGACCATACCTGGGAACCTTCTAGTTACGGAGATATTGGGGGTCAAAGTTCCAACGTTTTCACAAGATTTTTTTTTTAAATACATGTTTTTAATGTAAGATTTTTACTATTCAATCCATCCATCAGCACAATGTTTTGAGTGCGTTACATTGAGTCGTACTGTAAGAAGTGATTTTTCAGCCCAAAAAAAATCCTTTCCCAGTACTAATTTTTGCATAAACTTACTTAGTTTGATGCTAGGTTGACGGCTTCGTGAAGAGTCTGTTTACACCCCGTAAACAGCGGCTGATTGCTCTATAATGCTAATGATAAGGACTTTCTTTCGCGTTCTTACATATCAGTGAATTTATCAAAAATTCAAGTACTGGAAAATTATAATCTAGATTTTTCTCTTCAATTTATTCCAATCCAATCATAAAATGTAAGCCAAGTCAGAAACCAATGGGCGGCATAAAAACTCTGACAGCAGGTTAGGCACTAACCACACGATAAAGAAGAATATAAAACGTTCATATCCAAATCCAGTACCTTTTCGAAACTCACACCAGTGGCGAAAGTTCCATACAACTCGATTCCTACCAGATTCCCTTTGAAAAAAAACGCAGTTGGCATTCTATAGACAAATAATGTGATCACATTAAAGATATTTACTCCGGCTTACCTCTTTCCAAATTGACCCTTCGCTACTGCCCACACCATACCAAATGAAAGGGAAGCAATCTAATTCACTCTCTAGAAACAAAAGATGAAACCATTTCTGCACCACGACATACTAAGTGCGACGAATAGAACCTCGTTGGACATAGTCGATCGGTAAACTAATCAATCCTCAGGATAGAGCGACCAGATACCAACACGATAAGAACTGTCGGGTCATTTAAACGGCCCATAAGACTTGAGCTAGTTATTCTGGTTTGAACGTTAATAAAGGGGACAAAGGATCAAGATTCAGTGGGGAGAGTTTGTGAGATTTGTAGTTGGAAATTGATTTTGGATAGAGTAAGGGAGAGATCAACCAGAAATCAAAAGCAGGTCATTAATATCTACTGAAATTACTTATTACTTCTTAAAATTCATATTATCAAACTAAGAAATAACATAAAATGACATCACGCCTGTAATCCCGGAAGGGTTAGGCAGAGGTATACCTAATAGTATACCCACTTTTCGCCAGTTATGTTTAAGTCCCATGTAATAGGGGGCGAGCCTATTGCAATGAACCGGTCATAAAATCCGTAACTGCTACTGAGAAATTCCTGATGGAAAATCCCAATAGCACTTTGCCCGACCTGCGAATCCAACCCAGGACTCATGCTCAGCAGTCGTGCTTGCGACCACTAGACCAACGAGACAGTCAAAGTAAAAACTTAAGTAAGTACCCGAAATAATGAAAAGTTAATGAGATCGCTCGTCCCTTAATAGTTAGGTATTACCAACAACTTAGTTTTTAGGGTTCCGTACCCAAAGGGTAAAAACGTGACCCTATTACTAAGACTTCGCATGTCTGTCCGTCCTTCCGTCTGTCTGTCATCAGGCTGTATCTCATGAACTGTGATAGCTAGAAACGTGTTTTTTTCGGTTGATGGTACGAAACCCTTTGTGCGCGAGTCCGACTCGCACTTGGCCAGTTTTTTTATAACTAATTTATCTTTGTCGACCTGTCAAACACAATTTCAGTGTACAATCATTTGTATCAATTTCTATCAAGGTCATAATCAAAATAGATTATTCTTATACTTTAGAATTATCTACAATTACATTTTGAAGATAGAATTACAAGGAGTTTTAACAGGTACCTACTTTATTTTCAGGAGAAAAGTGAAGAACTTCGCAACACTTTCTAATTATACTATTTGTTTTGAAGAATGAAGTAAAATGTGTTTGTAAAGATCCTGGGCCAGGAAAAACTCAAAGAAGGGTTGAGACAGAAATTTATCAACAGTACCAAACGTATTCGTTCTAAAAATGCCCTTTGCATCAATTAGGAACCTTCCCACTTATCTTAATATCCTACAAATATTATAAATGCGAAACTTTGTGAAGATGGATGGATGTCTGACTGTTTATTACTCTTTCACGCAAAAACTACTGACCATCATCATCAGCCTATATAACCTGGTCTACCACACAGATCTTTATAACCTGGATCAACACAAAGAATACTAATACGATCCTATCGAACAATTACCGAACTCCACGCGGGCGAAGCTACGGCTAGCTAGCGTATCTAGCTAAAAATAATTAAAGGGTAACAACACATATAACATTAATAACTAAGTTACCAATATCCTTTCGTTCTCATTCAGAAATTATTACGTAGAAGTTAAGAATGCGTAAATCCTGGGATTTTCCGCGAGGGATAATGGTATAGTTGAGTGTGGGCGTACTCATCTCCAACTATTGATCAACCTTAGCCCGCACATTGAATAAATAGGGGCTCGTAAAGTATCTAATGGTTATGTGTTTATACTTTATCATTTTGTAGTTGTCAAATGGTGTTTATTTTGCAAATAGTTTCTTACTAACACTTTAGACTTATTCGTCAACTGGCGGGTGTGAAACTCGCGAGAGCGCGCGAGTTGGCACCTTCCAATTTTACTTTTTTTTTGTCGTCTTTTAATAGGTTTTCAGGCTTCTTAGCCCATGTCCTAGACAAATATTTTGTGTTTCTCTTGCAAGAAAAAGTTTCCATTAACTCGATCTACTAAGAAACTGAAAAAACAAAAGAATCGTCCATTAACTGTCCAGTGTGGAACTATCTTAACATCGCTGGACGAAGCCTTTTGATGGATTATAGCAGAAAACTTCCCGCTTCGCCTCCCACTGAAATTAGTTTTATCCAACTTTTATATATTGTCTATGTGTGGTACTGGGTCTGCTGTGTGCGTTTAGATTGTCTATGTGTGTGATATAATTGGAATTGGGTTGTGTGTGTGTGCGTGTAACGACTCATTCAATGGTTTTAGACGGCGCGCGGCGAAAGTGTATTTTTTAACCGACTTTCTTCAAAAAGGAGGAGGTTCTCAATTCGGTCGTATGTTTTTTTTTTTTTGGGTTTGTGTTTGTTACCTCATATCTCCGTCGTTTCTTGACCGATTTAAAAAATTCTTCTGAAAAAAAAATTTAAAAAAAAGTTATTTTAGTTTTTTTTAGTGTTTTTTTGGAAGTCGGATTTTTTTTCGAAAAATTTTTTTTTTTTGGTTTTATACTTACCTACTTTTTAAAGAGTTATCACGTGTTATGTATTTATTTTTCTGTTGGTTGTAGTTCTTGCCACGTGCCTGTTTTAATTTCAAGAAGATTTTATGGATCGTTTTTTTTTTTTTTATGTACTATAGTGGAAATGTGACTCATTATCATCGTCTGTCTAACCTTTTCTCAACTATATTAGGGTCGGCTTCCAGTCTCAACGGATGCAGCTGAATATCAATATTTTACATGGAGCGACTGCCTATCTGACATCCAACCCAGTTAGTACTAGATAATACGATACCCCTTTGTAAGACTGATTGTCAGACTTTTGGGCCCCTGACTACCTGTAACGACTGTCAAAGATCAACAAATGTCAGTCGGGACCAATGAATTAACGTGCTTTCCGAGCCATGGAAGAAACTATGTACCTATATAATTATAAGTATAGTGAAAATGTGACTATTCTTCTTAATTTATAAAAATCATGCCCACGTTATTTTCAGAAACCAGCCCTCCGATTTCAATGGCATTTTGTCAATGTGTATGGTGGTTCCAGCTTCAAATATAGGCTAGTTTTGGACCAGATAAAGTGGTGCTGTGCGAAGCATGCAAGCAGATGGGTCAATAATCATCATGCATCATCATCAGCGGTCGGAGTAGGTAGAGCTGTTTTTGCTACTTGCGACATGCGGACATAACATGGATATGCCAAACATTTCCCGGAATCCCGGGAATTCTCGTAATATTTCCTTGTGCAGTAAAGTATATTTAGTATTGTTTCTAACAGTTTTACTTAATTAATTCATATTTACGAAGCTACCTCTAACAACATTCCAGGATCCCTGTGTGTGTATATAAGTAAGTATATACTGTTTGGGTGCTCACCTACTACCTGCTCATAACTGCCCACTTATAGTATTCTGCTATAAAGCAGATACGATAAAAAATAAATATACGTACAATTTACAGACCATGTGTCCTTCGTCTCATTTTTATCACAAATATGCCTTCTGTGGTAGCAGAAAGTAGGTATAAATCACGGCATCCATTATCCATTCAATTTCATCCATTTATTTCCAGTTTAACATTGTAATTTGAGCACTTTTATAAACTTTTAATAATATTTTTCACTAATGACAAGCAACGTCAATCTGTCAAGCTTACTATTCTTTCTTAATATTTTTCTATAAAGGCCTGTTAAATGAAGGTTGTACTAGATTTTATTACTAAAAATGAATTAATATGTTTTGGCTAGTTTAAATCTAGTTTTGATATTGTATTACGTTTGTATACTGACTAATAGAATACTAAATGTTAATTTTAAAATTCATAACGCACTCTTGGATTGTGAGGTTTTATACGTCTTGGCCAACTATACCTGGCTGGTCAGACGAAATGTGGCTACAACAAATATAATCGTAAAGTGAGGCAAAGAGTTCTGGAACACTAAAATAGTTCCTTATAAAAGACGCCGCTTACGAACTAAAACTAGTTTACGACGAGATTTCAGTAGCGACCAGTACAGTGCAGTCCACCCCACTAAAAGTGGACTAGTGAAAGTGTCAAGTGGTAGGGCGCCGACGCTCTGACGTGTCCCTCCACCAAGCGGAAGTCGCAACTCCATCCCGGGGCTCCCCTAAACGGAGTTTGGCCCGGGACTCCTGTTCTCTTCAAGCTTCCCGGGGCTCCGCTAAACGGACTCGCCCGGGAACTCCACTCCTAGTTCTGCGATCGCCTGCCACCGGAACAGCCAGGACTGACCTGACGCCTGTTCGGTGGAGCCGCAGGAAAAGGTGCTCCAAGGGTCTACCCCCTTCGGAAAACAGCAAGTACTTTCTCCACCTATTACCCCAGTTCTCGAGTGCGTGTAGATAGGTGTGTGTTTTTTAGCAGACTTGTATTTCATACCCTCCCCTTTTTATCTTATTAAATTTAATTGTACTGTCTACCTCCTATTTTTATTTATTTGGAACAGTAGACATGACACACTTACCCATATTAACTCACTTAAATCAATCGACAATTTCAAAATCCCGGGATTTCAGAGGCATATCCATGTTAACATCAATGTTTGCGGTCATTCACCCCAAACAGCTTTACCTACTCCGACCACCGATCATCATCATTCAAATACCCTTATACCTACCAATTCATTTTGGGTCGGCGTTTTCTTCCATACATATCTATTACTAGTCATCTCCTCAGACACCTCCTTTGTTGCCATATCATTCTTTACACAGTCCATCCATCGTTTTATTGGTCTTCCTCTACTCATAAACCCATCCACATTCATACTCAAAACTTTCCCCACGACATTTTCGGGTGGGTCGCTAAGTATTAAATAATTTCATATATTGACGTTCGTTTTATTAAAACCTAAATAAAACAACAACAGATTTTTTTACAATCTTGATACGGGCACAAACAAATCTAGTACGCAATAATTTTTCCTACGTATAAGAAACGTCACAAAACAAAAAATGTTTAAATGAACTAACTAACAGTTTTATTTCCAGTTAAAACGAAGCAAATCTCCATAAAAATTACACATAAAGCTTTATAGGGAGAAAAATATAAAGGACTAACGAATCAGGCTTCAGTAAATATTTACGTAAAGGTAGAAGTTTATCGTCCGACTCGGAAAAAGTCCGACAGACTCCTTTGTGAAGTTTTTGAGTCCAAATGGCTATTTCCTTTAGAGTAGCAAGTTGGCGAGACTCGAAAATGGCGACTTAAATACAAATAAAGCCCGGTAAGTGGACTGCAGAAGTTGTGTGTCGGATAGTTTTTGGTGAAAAAGGACATTCTAGACAATTTACGTACTTAATAGATGAGCTAATAATAGATGATTAAACAACACTTTAGTTATGAAATCGCTGACCAATCAGGTTACGTGTCTCTTTAGCCAGTCTTTCTATACTTACAAATCGTTAGTTTTTTGCAATTAGAAGGTCAGTGTCGGATTGTATGTTGATTACAATATGATTTGCGACCGTAACAAATATGGCTTTACAAAGTTATAATCATTAAAATCATTAATAAAATCCGCTAAGTTATTTAACCCCATTAAATGAGTTTTTCACGAATGAGATTAAATGAACTTAGAGGGTTGTATAGATGATTCGAATGATTATAATTCTGTAACTACATACGTGTTACGGTTGCGAATCAAATTTGTTCAACATACAGCTTGAAACTTACCTGGAAGTTATAGACAAACTAAAAAAAATGAATTACGCGGGTTACACTGTCGTTTTTTTTTTAATTGTTTATTTTTTAATACAGACAGACATACACTGTCAAATGCTTTGGATAAGTATTCAAATATTATTATATCAGTCTTCTTATTCATCGTGCCCATGAAAACTCTGTTACCTATTCTAATACATGTTATGACAGTTGTCAGTTATCAAACAGTTGAAGAATATACACATTACATACTAACTTTCGCCTCTATAATATTAGTGTTATAGTGTTATTTCCACCTTAAACGAGTCACGTTACGTTATAATCATTTGACTGATTCACAAAAACTTGCTGATTCAACCAAAGCCCGACTTATCATAACATCACGCCTGTAATCCCCGTAGGGGTAGGCAGCGGTGTACCTAGTAGCACACCCACATTTCGCCAGTTACAATGACTAATCAATCAATACAAAAACAATCAAACATAGATTTACGCGATCAATCAAGTAACAATCTGGCACACCACAGAAACAAAAGCCGACTAGAAAAGCCTTTATGATCCACAAAGCATACCTAACACGTGTGTACGAACAGCGAACACCTTCCATTGTCACGTCAATCGAGTTCGCTTTGTGGAACAAACTCGACCATACACAGAATAAAACCGGCGATGAGCGATTCAGACTCGCACACGATGAGTTCCGTACTTCGCTAGAAAAGACAAAAAAAGAAACTTTATTTTAGTTATACTTCTTTTGGCGCGTTAGGTTAAATGATGAGAGTAAGTTTTTAAGATGCGGGCGCACACCGTCACCGAAAAACCGGCACCCTGAAGTTAGCTAGTCAACATACACCCTGAAGTTAGCTAGTCAACATTTTAGTTTTATACGCCAAAGAAGTATAACTTCTTACGTGCCTAATAAGTGCACACACACTTTTTTTATTTGTTGTTATAGCGGCCATCGTAATATGTGAAAATTTCAAGTGTCTACTTATTACAGCGCAGGAGGCGCGGAGGAGCTCGTGGCTAAAACAATAACAGCCGCTCGGGTCGATCTTTAGGTTAAGCCGTGCTTGCCTAGGTTGGTCTGTAGATGGGTGACCACCCATTACATACCGAGTTTCCTCCGTGCCTCGGAAAGCACGTTAAGCCGTTGGTCCCGGCTGTCATTTGAAGATCTTTGACAGTCGTTAAAGTAGTCAGTGGCCTAAAAAGTCTGACAACCAGTCTTACCAAGGGGTATCGTATTTCCCAGTAGTAACTGGGTTGTGGAGGTCAGATAGGCAGTCGCTCCATGTAAAATACTGGTATTCAACTGCATCCGGTTAGACTGGAAGCCGACCCCAACATAGTTGGGAAAAGGCTAGGCAGATGATGATGACTTATTACGGCGCAAAAGATACAGTCCTGTGATAGACGGACAGAGAGTCTTAGTAATAGAGTCCCGCTAGCACTTTGTGTACGGAACCCTAAGAACTACAGAAACCTTTGCCGTAAAACGAGAATGAATTTAGTGGAAAAAGCCTGTTTTAGTCGAAAAGGATTGACATTCTTTGTGCTCGAAAATTGCGTTTGGAGAGGTGCTTCTAGTGGATTTTTTGAGGTCTTCGGTCTCGGACGTATAGAGTGTTGTTATTTAATCATTTTTGTAGAGGGTTGAGTATCTTGAGAAGAGGGGTCGATTGGGTTGAGTGCACTTGATTTTGTAGATTGAAAGTGAAGTATTTTGTGTTAAATGTATGTCCCTTTTAAGAGCGTTAACGACTTACAGCATTTCATACAAACTTTCAAGTCGTTTTTTTTCGAAATGTTTAAACCGATTTTAATGAAACTTCATACGCATAAGCAGGATAACATATAGGGTCTAAAAAGTTGACAGAGAACTTTTTGTAACTGTGTTTATTTTTCTTATTCTTATTCTACATTGCACACACAAAATTAAAAGATATACAAGCAAAATTACAATAATATACTTATGTACAACGGCGAGCTTAACCCAGAATTGGGTTTTCTTACAGCAAGCAAACCTTACCTTACTCTATTGCGAGATTTGCAGAAGTGGATATACCTACCTACCTTACCTAAACAGTACATTCAAAAACTTAAATTAACTTATTTTATAAACAAAACTAAACTAATACATACAATATAATATACATAATGCATACAATACCTATTCAGATAAACATCCATATTAAATACTATATACATACTATCATCATGTTGACAGGAAATATTCCTTTATTTTTTTTTTCTCTTTATTATAATTATGTGAAATTTTAATAGTTTAATAATTTGTAATAATAATGTATTTTTAAGGTATTTAATTCAATTTCTATGTGATTAACTAGTGCATACCACTATGAGCGGGACATAGCTGCTCGCAATTTTATTATTTAAGACCTGTTTTTGTGTACTGGTAACCAGCTCTCATTAAAACCAAGCCACCATTTCTTGTTATGAAAGTCAAGCTTCCTGTTTTTCCCGAAGATGTTGAGGGCTGATTATCAGCTTCCTCAGACATATCTAAAAAAAAATTATATATTGTATGTAACTTTTACATTTGATTGGATTATGATAAAAAAATCAAATAATAGGTATTTTAAATAACACTAATTTTAATAAAGAGAAGTAAATTATACAAAAGAACAAATTAATATACTCACTTAATAAATAAAAATCACTGTCACTCTGATACCAATACGCCACCGCCACCGCACGGAAATGTACTGAGGAATTTATGTAGATAAAATTTCTCTCCGAGTCAAAGCACAACATTCCAGTCACACTTGACTCTGATTGGTTGTTTCGAATTTTGGAACAATAGAGCAAACTCACCCTTTCTCGCAGGTAAAAAAAATAGCAAGATGATTCACTAAAACTACTCTTACCTATGCTAACCTTTGTAAAAATATTGGAGTGAAGTGAATTTGGAAAGTTTTAAGCATTATATTACGATTACATAAAAATATTGAAAAACAAATTTACTTTGAGTAGGTTTGACTGCGCTGACTGTACCAAATTCAAGTTGTTGGTATTCGTTCGTACATTAAATTAAATTATTTAAAAAGTGGTATCCGTTCGGAATAGAAAAAAAATATGAGTTGAAACAAATACCAGTGGTATTAGTTTTTGGTATTAGAATGGAATAAATCGTATTCTGTACCCACCTATGATCCACAATAAATATTAAGTAAGTAAGAAGACATGCTGCGTCGACGCCAAAAAAATGGAATAAGGGCAGGAATGATGATCAAATAGAACTTTACCGAAGCCGAAGGGTACTTGTTCTCCTCGTCATTGCGACATATTTTTTGTACTGGACAACAACTGGGAACCTTCTAGATTGGGAGATTAGAGGGCAAAGTTCCAACTTTTTCACAAGTTTAAAAATAATACATGTTTTAACGTTTTAACCGCCACTGTCACATTAGACATATATGATAAACAAGCGCGTGGCCTGTACGCCACACAAATATGTGACACAATGGTAGGTAAAATAGTGGTTTGGCGTGGCGGGCACCCGCGTGCAATACTCTGGCGTTCAAAAAGTTATAGGACTGTACTATATATACCTTCATGACCCGTTTACTATTCATTGCATCCATCAGCACAATCTTTTAAGTGCGTTACATTGAGTTTTATCGTAAAAAGTGATTATTCAAAAAATGAAAACCGTTTCCCAGCAATACATTTTGGCGTAAGGCTATTTATTTTGAGGCACAGAACGCTTGGTTGACGGTTTCGTGAAGGATCCGTTTACACGTTGTGTAAATCAGCTGTAAATACAGGTCTTAGTTCTCTCCTATTACAATATGTAAGGTCTTCAAAAGATTTTCTTTGTTATTTAGAAAGTAATATTCGTTGACGATTTTACCGCAAACCTACGCATCGCTAGTTGCCCTAAATGGGTCTTATAAGCTTGCGAAAAGTAATCCCGTTCAATATCATATTATTCTAGAACCGACGACTCAATTCATATGCGATTAAGAATTTCGTAAAACAATATTTGAAATGGTATTGTATTTTTTAGAGAAATATAACGATAGTTTCCATGACATCACTATCTTTGATAAAATAATATGTTATTTTTCGCGTAAGCTCGAAGGAAATAAGAAAAATCTATCTTTTTTCATGCGTCATGAAACTACACGTGGAAGCAATGGAATTTTTTTCAATGTTGCATTTTGTTATCACATTATTTGTGACATGTGGATATTAATTCCCTCGAACAATTGTATCAGATACGGAACATAACATACATGAACATTTAACAAATAACATTTAATTATCGGTACCAAAAAACCCGAGTACAAAATTGGATCATGTACCAAAACATATATATATATATATATATGTATATTTGCAATCCCCTCATTTTGATATCCTACTCGATAAGATTGTTTGGTTGAAAAAAAAATGAACGACTCACAATTATTTAGTGCCAAAAATCTGCCATATCTTTTTTTAAAGACGAAAGAAACATCCATTGAGCCATTTGGAACATACGATGTAATAAAGAAATTTACAAAGAAACGTACAAGTGTCAGCGTGCGTGTATGACCAGATGTATGAACGTGGACGAGGCAAAAGGAGAATGTAAAGATCGTAGCAGGTGGCGTTCTGAGTTTCTGCCTCCCCCCATGGGAAAAGGGCGTGAGTTTATATATGTATACTAAAACCAAAACACATAACCTTTCCTTGGCAGTCGGGTAAAAATTATACAGGCGAATACATAACCACCTACTTTTCTAGAAGTCGGTATAAAGAGGTAGTATCCATAATATGTAACTTCATTTAAGTTTATGTAAATATGCTTTACCTAGTGCGATCTCTGGCTAACACGCTATCTGCATTTGACGTTCAGAGGATATCATAGCCAAGTCCCAGAACTGCACATTCCAGTTTATCTTCGTCGTAAATTCAAAGTACCTGTTCGTGTCAGTATTATCGACGTTTTTGGTAAACGACATCTGGTGTCTTCCATTCTGCAGGACCCAGTCTTCACGTAAAACAGTTGAGTAAGCGCTGACATTGCACTTTTGTTGTTACATTCACTGAATTTGAAGGAAAATGTGGTTTAGGAACATGTTTTATCATTGCACCTTTAGTTTTTTAACGTAAGTGTGAAAGAAATCAATCATTGAATCATTGACTTGATAATTAAGAAATATAGATACTAAAGAATTTATTGAAGGTAGGAAAAGTAGTTTGATTGACAACCTACCTCAATTTGCCATGTTATAGCCTAATATTTAGTACAATGTCTGCTAGCGTTTTTATAGTATGCGGACTTTGTTAATTGGTAGTTAAGTTGCTTAGTAATTAGTTTTCTCTGACTTTACAATATCTCATGACACACCGTGACTGCAAAATGCTTCAGATTCGAATCTGTATACAACCCCATACAAACACATTTTTCCCCACATTCAGCTATAAAAACCAGATCTAATCAACACACAGGATCTGACGCAGCAATCGCACGCGATCTGATAGCACAGCAGCGTCGCAATATACCTGGCAATCCCATCTCGATCGAGAGCAGTTTGCACAGACAAGAAAATAAAGAACTTGCAATCATACTACGTTACGTAGTCACGGATATGGAAACGGAATAGAGTATGCGAGAGGAACGGAAATCTGTATTGAAAGTGGTAACTGACAAGTTGTCACTACATATTATAAAACAAAGTCCTCTGCCGCGTCTGTCTGCCTGTTCGCGATAAACTTAAAAACTACTGCACTGATTTTCATGCTGTTTTAACCAATAGATTAGATAGAGACTGGTTCTTGAGGAAGGTTTAAGTATATAATTTGTTAAGTTTTTTTGTACATTAGCTAAAATATAATGATATTCGTTCGAGGTGTCAGAAAAAAAAAACCAAATAAACTTTCAACGAAAACGCTGCCTAAACCATGACACAAAATGATGTATGATGGAATTGGAATTGTGTATCTTATATAGGTCTACAGAAAAGTCCGCGAAGGCATATTATGTCTATCTCTTACTTTTTGTCGCGATAACCGACATCCACGCGGGCGAAGCCCCGGGCATCAGTTAGTTGAAAATAAACTTCACATCAAGCGTGTATGTAAGTAAAAGGAAGATTAATGACAGTTAGACTACACTAATATTATAAAACCGAAGAGTTTGTTTGGTTGAACGCGCTAATCTGGGAAACTACTGATTCGAATTGAAAATTTCTTTAAAATTCTTTTAGTGTTGGATAGCCTATTTATCGAGGAAGGCTATAAGTTATATAACACCACGCTACGACTAAAAGGAGCGGAGAATCAATGAAAAATGTTGTAAAACAGGGAAAGTAGTATTTTATAATAATTTCACGCGATAGAAGGTCGTGGGGAACAGCTAGTTGCAGTACCTTTTTTTTTTCGGATGTGAAGTCATCATGTTCCTTCCTTGCCCTTTGTGTTCCAGGGCCGCGGTATCTCTTTCAGACTGTCCCGCAGGCCGCAGCCCTGACAGGGAGTTGTAGTACCTGGCATTTTACCAATTATATTTCAACCCCATGTAATGGGGGTTTACATAAACATGCCATAATGAATCGAGTTTAAACCAAAACCTAGGTTACTGCTGAGAAACTCCCGATGAAAAACCCAATAACAGCACTTTGACTGACGTCTATGAATTCTTAAATATAACAAAACAACAGTGCTAAAATTGAAAAAGAATTTGTCATAGTGACGCTACTAAAAACGACAAAAACCAGGGCGTGAAACAAACTGAAATAAAAAATCCAATACTGGACGCGTTATCTGCAAATAAAAAGACAGTATTGAAAACAGGAAACGTTTTTGATGAAGTCCTTTGTGGCTAGAAGCTTTAAACAACAAAAAAAATAACCTGACATTTCATCACCTGCCTAGCCTTTTCCCAACTATGTTAGGGTCGGCAGTCTAACCGGATGCAGCCGAATACCAGTATTTTACATGGAGCGACGGCCTATCTGACCTCCACAACCCAGTTAGCACTGTGTAATACGATACCCGTTGATAAGACTGGTTGTCAGACTCTTTTTTTGGGCCACTGACTACCTAACGACTGTCGAAGATCTTCAAATGACAGCCGGGACCAACGGCTTAACGTGCTTTCCGAGGCACGGAGGAAACTTGGTATGTAATGGGTGGTCACCCATCCACAGACCAACCTAGGCAAGCACGGCTTAACCTAAAGATCGATCTGAGCGGCTGTTATTATTTAGCCACGAACTGACATTTGTGATACACAAACAAAACATTCAAAGCACCGGAGATAACTGGAAATCGAAAAGGATAAAGAAACGGGAATGTATGGGATGTGCAATAAAGTTACAATACTAGTAGGAGAAATGGTTATGAAGGCATAACAACCGATGTGGGTGATGGAGCGGGGTGACACAACTCGATACAGGAATGAGGTTCTTCATTTACTGTTGTTTATTAATTACAGAACAAAACAAAAAATAAACAGAAACGTCACAGAAACCTCAATAGGTTTGTCCGGATGTTGAAACACTTAAAAGCTATCTTAATACTATCGTAGCAAATAAACATTGTTCATTTAAAGGTTAACTACGTTAACAACATAAATAGTTTATAACAAAATTGTAAGGTAGTTCGTAAATAATTAATAAGAAAGATAACAAAAACAACGACGGCGCGGGTCAGACATCGCGTCGAAGCTAGTTGCTAAGTTAAATGAAATTTATAAACAGGATGATGCATTTTCAGAGAGAGTCAAAGTATTACATACATACATACATAAACTCACGCCCTTTTCCCATGGGGGTAGGCAGAAACCACAGAACGCCACCTGCTACGATCCTTACATACTCCTTTTGCTTCTTCCACGTTCATACATCTGGTCATACACGCACGCCGGTTGCGAGTACTACGCACCTGACCTTTCTGAAGAACCTCACCAATGAGGTCAGCGTATGTTCTTCTAGGGCGTCCCCTCCCGGCGTTGCCACTCACATCTGCCTTGTAAATATCTTTTGTTAGTCGCCTTTCACTCATCCTCTCCATATGACCAAACCAACTAAGCATACTTTTTTCAATTTTTGTCACTACATCTTCTTTTAAGCCGCAACGTTTCCGTATAACCTCATACCACACTTTATTCAAAGTATTGTTTGTATTTATATTTATAGTTACTATTTGTTATTTCTGATTGGGTTTTAGTTGGAACGTTATTAATTAGAGTAGGAATTAGATTTACGTCGTATCCTAGAGAGTATTGAGAAGCAAGTATTTAATACATAACATAATATCACGGTTGTAATCGTCGAAGGGTTAGGCAGAGGTGTACCTAAATTGTACACCCACATTTTGCCAGTTATGTAGTAGTCCCATGAAGAAAGGGGCGAGCTTATTGCCATCAACCGGGCGTAAATCAAGAGTCCATGGCTACTATTGAGAAATTCCTGATGAAAACCCAATGACCCTTTGCCCGACCCGGGAATCGAACCCAGGACCTCATGCTCAGAAGTCGTGCTTGCAGTAGGCATACAAGACCTTCATACTAAATTATTGCTTAAACTTGAAAAACATGAATATTGGAACAATTCTCTCCATTTCACCCCACTAAAATATGTATGGAACCCTTTTTATGGATTGAATTCTTATTATAAGTAACAGTTGTTTTTTTTTAACCTCATCATCTGTGATGGAATAAGGAGAAAGGCAATTTGAGAGATATAACTATTTAATACAATTAAAGAAATTCAAACGTAACTGTCAGTGCACAAATATATGGACGAGAGTACGCCTGTATAAAACACGATGACATATATAGACATGCACATCACATATTGCTGTTTGATTAGCGCAGGCGTCCATACTCTCAACATCCTCTCCTGGACGCAGACGCTTTAAAACTAAACCCATTGCTGAGGTGGAGAAATTCCGATGAGAATCAACTGCCCTGTCAGGTAAGTATGTCTCATCATTAACATCTTCAAATTGATCATCAACAGGTAAGTAAACAGTTTTCTTTTCTTGTACTTCATTACAACTTTCCTTTATGTTTTCATATTTATTTTTCTCTATCTCAATGCCATTTTTAATCATTTCCGTTTCTTTTTTTAGGTACATCATCCACTTTATTTATTTTAATTGAAGCTTCTAGAAATACAACAAAGAGGATGATGTTGAGAGTATGGACGCCTGCGCTAAGTAAAATAGCAATATTTGAAGTGCATGTCTATATATGTCATCGTGTTTTATACAGGCGTACTCTCGTCCATATATTTGTGCACTGACAGTTACGTTTGAATTTCTTTAATTGTATTAAATAGTTATATCTCTCAAATTGCCTTTCTCCTTATTCCATCAATCTGCCTAACCAACTGCCTGCCAACTATGTTGGGGTCGGCTTTCAGTCTAACCGGATGCAGCTGTATTTAACATGGAGCGACTGCCTATCTCACCTCCGCAACCCAGTTAGTACTGGTTAATACGATACCCCTTGGTAAGACTGGTTGTCAGATTTTTGGGCCACTGACTACCTGTATCGACTATCAAAGATCTACAAATGACAGCCAGGACGTACATTCCGAGGCACGGAGGAAACTCGGTATGTAAGGGTGGTCACCCATCCACAGACCAGGCAAGCACGGCTTAACCTAAAGATCGGCCCGAGCGGCTGTTATTATTTGTGGTTATTTAAGGCCAACGATAGCCTATCTAATTTTATCGTCTAGAAATTGTGTCTATATTTACGACAAGGTTAATTATATTCTTCAAAGAATTTATCCATTTTAGATGTATTTTAAAGAAATTTAAGTAATCAAGAAACTAATTTAATAAGATCGGATCCAATTTTCAAAGAAGAAATTATTTATTGCATACATTCTAAGAGTTCTTCAAACAATTTGATTTATGGTTTATTTTCAGACAGCAAATGATATAACTCATGCTAAATGGCCGATCATGAAAGTGAACTCAGCTGAAACTTCTCATTGATTTTTCTTTGTAAGTTTCATTAAACACTAGAAACATGTATTCGTGTTATTTTTAAAGTTAAATATAGCATATGAGATGAGTTCAATGCTATTCTGTCTTCCTATGTTCTCAAAAGAGTACTGGGTAATACGATACCGCTTGGTAAGACTGGTTGTCAGACTTTCTAGATAATTACCTTTAACAACTGTCAAAGATCTACAAATGAAAACCTGGACCAACGTCTTAACGTGCTTTCCAAGGCACGGAGGAAACTCATATAAGCAATATTTAATAATCTATATCTAAAATAATGAACATTTAGATTTTATTCTTTGAAGCAAAATTTATCTATAATAATCTTAGTTATAAAAGTCTCGTCAGTATGTTCGCAAGCGCTACTCTCAGGAACAACTCAACCGACGTCTATGAAATTTTGAGAATGTTAAAGATTGTATGGTTTTGGACTCGCTGTTGTTAGTAAATGGCTGATTAAAGCTGGGGTGGATCACTAGTATTATATGTATATAATTACGTTGTATGTGTAGTTAACACAATGTCTAACCACCGTAAAAAACTTGCGTTAAATTAAAATGTTTTCGCTATTCTTAAATAGGTCCAACCAACCATAAGAGAAATAAACGTTTAGATTCCTTTTTATTTCTACATTTTCCTTTTCTTAGTTAGTTTATCTGATTAAGAAAAAAAAAAGAAAATTTATCTGAGATTTTGCATTAGAAAAACCGGAGTTGAATTCCAAAGTCATGTATTTTTAATTTAAAAACATGGATTACTAAACATAAGACATATGGAAAAAAAAAAGTTGGAATGCAATTTGCAAACCAATGTTATTATAGCTTTTGATCGTTAATGTTGTAGACAGCCAACTGTTTTGTTTGCAATCTATGTGTATTGTTCCAAAACCGCGCGAATTCGTGGCTAAATAATAACAGCTGCTCGGGTCAATCCGCACTTGCCTAGGTTGAACCATGGTTGTGTAATTGGTGGTCACCCCCACCAATTACATACTGAGTTTCCACCGTGCCTGGGTAAGCCGTTGGTCTCGACTGTCGTTTGTGGATCTTTGTCAGTCGTTTCTGCTATTCAGTGGCCTGAAAATCTGAAAAATAGTTTTACAAAGAGGTATCGTATTACCTAGTATTACTGGGCCGTGGAGGTTAGATAAGTAGTCGCTCCATGTAAAATACTGGTATTCAGCTGCATCCTGTTAGACTGAAAGCCAACTCCATCACAGTTAGAAAAGGCTAAATTAAGCCACACTATTCCCAGACCACTGCAACTCCTGAAAAATAGAATCAACATTGACGATCAACAGAAAAGACTCCCAGACAATGAAACTCGGTGAAGTCCCAGATAAACTATTAACTGTCTTGGATCCCGCAACGAAATTAATCAGAAAAGTATAGCGAAGGAGTAAGAATACCATAATTTCCACTTCCCTTCATATCAGCAGGAGACAGAAAAAAACAAGGCCAATAGGCACAAAGGGCCGTTTACAACTGGGATAGGCCCAGTTGCCTAGAACCATGCATTAATATTACACGGGTCCTAAGTTATAAACTGTTATATTTGATGATGATTTGGAACAGCTAGGCAGATGATTATGATGAAAATGATTGTATTGTTCCTCAATCTTCTTTTATCTCAAAAAATAATACACGCAGATAGTTCGCATTTATCATTGATTTAAGCTGTAACCTTTTTGGTTGGTGATAATCGAATTTCATCCCTTCGTTGATGGGTAATAAATTATGTGCGAGCTTCGTATCGGACCGTCGACGGACGACTGCCACGATAACGGGATTACATTGTTACACGTCCACCATTGAAACTCGTTCGCGTACTGATGCGAGAACTTGATTGGAAACCTCGAATATTTCAATACAGAAGAATTTTTTACGAAGGTAGTGCAGTCTGGCTTTTGTTCTTAGATTGCCTTTTTAATGCTTAAATGGTGGTTAAGAATTCGTTTGAATTGTCTCTACTGCCATTTACAATGTTCAGTATTAGTAAGGGTCAAAATAGACATAACAAGGGTACCCACCCTTGCATAAATTCCCAAAAAGCTGAAAATTTACATGAATGTTAGGGAGTTCATTGATGGGGACTTTTCACAATATCATTATAATGGTATCTCTAACGTTCATGTAAATTTTCAGCTTCTTGGGAACTTATGCAATGGTCAACGTCTATTTTGACCGGGCTATGTGAATGAAGATGGTTATAAGAGTAGAGGAAGACCAAAGAAGCCATGGATGCACTGTGTGAAAGATGATATGGGTAGAAAGGAGGTGACTGCCGAGGTAACGAGTAATAGAAAATTAAGGAAGAAGAAGAAATGCTGCGCCGACCCCAAATAAATTGGGATAAAGGCAAGAGAATGATGATGTCCCTACTGCCATCTCTTAAAGTGTAAAGTAAAAATACACGCATGAACCATACCTATCTTATACCCGAACAACAGTAGACTACCGCCACCGCTTTTCACGATTGACTAATGAAAACGAGCCCTGTCCTGTGGGCCCCCCTATATCACAGAATCATGTTGAGTGGTAACCTGCATGTTGCAGTCACGACGTGGGAGCTGTCAGCTTTTTGTTTGTTCCGTCCGGCCGTATTTATAAATATTTCTTATGCGTTGTATGTTTATTGTTTATTTTTTTCAAAGTTAAAGTCATCAACATAAAATAATACCTGGAAGAAAAATACTGTACCCCATACAACACTTTTATTAAATTTATTAAAAGTAGAGAATAAGTATTTTTTTTCTTTACAACATAATTACAAAAACTCTCTTCAAAATCAAAATTGGTCCCGTTATACACCCTACACACACACACACACACTCACACACACACACACACACACATGCACACTATACACTACACTCCTCTCACACACACTTCACATTACTACACACCCGTACCCGTGTACTACTAGTACACTTTGTACTTAGCCTGATGAGTTTTATTTGGTGATATTCGTTTGCTTTATCCAGTCATGTAGGTAATTGAGTCATTATAATCGTCTTTTTGTCGCGTCAAAATTTACGAAGAGTGACATCACGGAGCGATTATACATGGAAATTCGTAAATTGTTGGATCAGGGAACAGTTACGACTGTTTAATTGGCGAACTTCGCTCCAGGGCTCGTGAAACGGCTTCCAATCAAAATGTATTATGTCCCGAAAATTACTTTAGACGCGCTGATAACTATTGAATAATTAATTTTGTATGTAATGTATGCGATGGGTTTACGTTTAAAGCTAAATTGAATGGGGCTTAAAGCAGTTTTGATTTAAAATTAATAATAAAATAACGGAGATTATTACTATTTGAATAGACGGGCGACTTCTAAGGGAAGCACTGTGGAAGTCCGCGACATTTAAACTTTCTTACGTTTTTTGCAGGTCACTGTCGGGTTGTAATTTGATTAAAGTACGATTCGCTACCGCAACAAATATGGTTTTACAGAGTTATAATTATTAAATTCATCACTAGAGTTCACCTTCTGAGTTCATTTCATTTTTAGAGAATCTCATTAATTGGCTTTTTCATAAAATAGTAATTAAATGAACTTAAAAGGTTATGTTGATGATTTATTTATTTGGTACACCAACAGCAGTACATACTAAAATGAGTAAAAAACAATTAAAAAACATGAAAGTGCTGGTATGTATGCCTATTATAGGTATACGCAGCATTCACCATAAGACAACAACGTAATTTTCTAAAATGTTATTGTGAAAAATAAAATTTAAATAAAATATGAATATACTTAAAGTTTACTTAAAACTAAATGAGACTGGTATCTAATTATTAAAATGACTAGGAATTTTGCAACTGCTTACGTATACGTACATAACTAGTCTCCTATGGTATGTTTATACAGGGTGTAAACGGACTCTTCACGAATCCCTCAACCAAGCATTATGTACGTACATATTAAGAAAGTCCCAAACTAAGTAACACTACGCAAAAATGATTGCTGGGAAACGACTTTTTTTTTGAGGTAAGAAACCATGTTTTTCGGTAGGACTCAATGTAACGCATTCAAAACATTGTGCTGATGGATGGATAGAATAGTACAGGGGTCGTGAAGGTGTCTTAAGTAAAAAAAAATATATTAAAAACATGTATTAAAAAAAACTTGTGATAAAGTTGGAAGTTTGACCCCTAATATCTCCGTAAATAGAAGGTTCCCAGGTATGGTCTAGAACAAAAAAAATATCGCAATGAGAGGGAGAATAAGTCTAGTGCCTTTTGGCTTCGTTAAGAGTCTTTCTACACCCTATTTCTAGTAAAATAGACTTAACAAAATTCACAGACAGTTGACCTCTTTTATCGTCCTTGGTCTCAGACGACCTAGAATTGTCTAGCTGACGTCAAAGGTAATTTATTTGTCCCAACTTGTAGACAAAGCTTGACTTTCATTGTTTAGGTATAAAGCCTTTATATCAAATATGATTGGCAAGTAACCCTGTGTAAATGGATTATATAACATGTCACAAGAATGAGTTATTGTTTCTCAAGTAATTATGTTATCGTAACCTTGTGTCTTTCACTGTTGCTATGGTAACTTTATTACGACGATGCGAGAGTACCTGTTTCCAGTTCATTTTAATTTTGACTGGTTTGATTTTAGTTTATGCATTGACATTGTTTAAAAAAACCGGCCAAGTGCGAATCAGACTCGCGAATTAATGGTTCCGTACCATTATCTATAAAAACGGCAAAAACATCATGTCTGTTGTATGGGAGCTCCCCTTAAATATTTATTAAATTTATTTTAATTATTTATTTTTAAAGTGATTGTACAACTATATATTCTGTGAATATTTCAAGCGTCTTCCAAACGTGCAAAAAAACGGCACAAAATCACGTTTGTTGGGGCTCCCATACAACAAACGTGATTTTGTGCCCTTAAATATTTATTTTATTCTGTTTTTAATTGTTATAGCAGCAACAGAAATACATCATCTGTGAAAATTTCAACGATCTAGCTATCACGGTTCATGAGATACAGCCTGGTGACAGACGGACAGACAGAGGAGTCTTAGTAATAGGGTGCTGTTTTACCCTTTCGGTACGGAACCCTAAAAATACAATCGTTTCTTATATATTATCTATGAAAGACTTACAGCTAATAAAATCTGATTAAAAATAGTACGTGAGACTGAGATCCAATTACAAGTCTTTATTAATAAAAACAGATTAGAAGGAGTGTGAGCAACACAGCACTACCAGTAAAAAAAAATAGGATACACATAACTAAATACTCGGTAGTATTTAGTTGCAATGTTGCTGATATTTACTGAAATCATGACTTATACCTTATTATCATCATTATCTGCCCAGTCTTTTCCCAGCTACGTTGGGGTTGGCTTCCAGTATCACCAGATGCAGCTGAATACCAGTATCATGGAGCAACTACCTATCTGACCTTCACAATCCAGTCAGTATTGGGTAATACAATACCCCTTGGTAAGACTGATTGCCAGACTTTTGCGCCACTGACTACCTATAACGACTGTCAAAAATTTACAAATCATAGCCGGGACTAACAGTTTAATGTAATTTTCGAGGCACGGAGGAGATTCGGTATGTAATGGGTGTCACCCATCCACGGACCAACCTAGGCAAGCGCGGCTTAACCTAAATATCGACCCAAGCGGCTGTTATAAACCAGCCATAAGCTTCTGCACATTTAAACTTATTATGCATACAAAATTATGGCTCCAAAAATAATAAAATTGAAAATTTACCATTACTAATTACATATTAATTAAGTCAGCCTGAGTGACTTTTATTACCTACGTAGATACTACCGATTAGTCTTAAGGGGTCTTTCAAGTATTACGTAAGCACTACAGGGGGGCGAGGAGGTCTTTGCTTTGCTTAATTTTGATGACAATATGGGGGATGGGGGGTCTGGATGGTGAGTTATGTTCGCACATTTTTTTTTATTTTTAATAACTTTTGCGGATTTTAGTTTGAACACATAATATGGTAATGCGTTTTGCGTACGCATGGGAGGAGTCGTTAGAGGTTTGCTTACTTTTGCTGACGAGGGGAAGGAGAGGTTAATAATTGCAATAAATCTGCTTACGTAATACTTGAATGGCCCCTAAACAAACTTTTTGCGTCAGAGGAACCAAAACTCAATAACCTGGATAGACGTCAAAGGTCATAAAAAAAGCCTCAGCAAGTATTAGCTGGAAATATTTTCACACAATCATTACCCAACTCATTTGTCGAACAACTTCTCTCGCGAAACAAGAGCCCATAAAACAATGCTCACATTTAATGCTTTTCAACTAAATTAACGCGTGTTTTCGTATAATTAATTATATTAATGTTAGACTACAATGAAATAATTAACTAAATTAAATAAGATTTTTCATTATATTTCAATTTAGAATAGGATGTTATTGATAGACCTGCTGTAATTTATTTCAATTAGTTACTAGGAGACAGAAATTTGGAAATATCGTGTCTACTTCATTGTTCAAATAAAAAGGAGATTCTATACATAAATCTACTTGTCTTTTGACAATGCAGATCAAAATTCATTCTATCTAATTAATCACCGAGAATAATCATAAAAAAAAATCAAAATTGACAAATTTGATTCACCGATGATGAACCATTTCATGCAGATGTTGGTGAGGCAGGAATTATCGAATATCACCGATGATATTGTAATTTTTTTTTGTTACCATGGATCTTTGTTGTCTGAGTAAATAAATAAATTATTTTATTATTATTATCTATGCGCACAACAAATTAATGTTAATTTCTGACTTTGACACAATTTTTTTTATACAAGGAACTAACTTTTGCTCGTGTTTCGGTTCCGTTATCTATGGAAATTGACCGAATTGTAAGTGAAAGAATTTTCAGAATCGGATCAGTAGTCCCTTTTTTTTTGGATGGGAATCAAATGACTTCTCCCGCTCTGGGCGGAGCGGAAGGGAGTGTCAGACTTGTACTGGCTAAAACCCATCCATGTGCCTTCGTCGCCCTTTGTGTTCCAGGGCCACGGTATCTCTTTTGAACAGCCCCGCAGCCCTGGCAGACGACTTATAGCCCTTACAATCAGACAAATATTACTTTTTTATAATATTAAGCGAAAGAAACATGAAAATCTGTTTCACTATCACGTTGAAAGCCCCTAGCGTTGCCGTTAACCTCCCTACGTATGCGTTAAGGCAGGTCTACACAATTTATGAGGGACGCTCGTTAAGGCGGTGCCAGATTGAGTTATAAATAAGGCTCAGACGAAAACACCTGGGTTTATTGCCCTTCCCGATTGATCGATGTCCCACTCTGGCTAAAGTGCCCAGAAATAAATTGTATAAGGTTATTCTGATTAATGATTTAAGCCTGTGTAGACGTAACCTAAATCTTAGCTGTCGTCGTCTTTGAATGCTTTTTTTTTTGTTTTTTATCTTTTTAGGGATGCGTACCCAAAGGGTAAAACAGGACCCTATTACTAAGACTCCGCTGTCCGTCTGTCACCAGGCTGTATCTCATGAACCGTGACAGTTAGATAGTTGAATTTCACAGATGCTGTATTTTTGTTGCCGCTATAACATCAAATAATAAAAATATACAAATACTTGACCTGTTTTTTTTTATTTTATCCTTACTTAATATTATAAAGGTGAAGAGTTTATTTAATTTATTTTGGAGTTTATTAGGCGTCAGGAACTCCTGGTTCGAATTGAAAAAATCTTTTAGAATTGGATAGCTCATTTACCGAGGAAGGCTTTAGGCTATACATCATGCTACGAAAATCGTTAATCGTTATAAACCATTTATTTTGAACTTTTAATATTCAATAATGTATAAAAGTTCAAAAGAAATGGTTTATAACGATTTATTAGATTTTAATACAAAAAAAAATAACTTCACGATTTTTTTTCTCGGCAATGGCTAAGTAGTTCGCTCTAGGGTTTGAGTATATGAATATACTCACTGAGTGCTAACTACACGCGGAACCTCCGTTTGATTTGAGGACCCCACCCTCACCCTTGAAGTCTCCTTTGTCAGATGCCTACGATTAAAAACAAAATTTCGATTGGTGTTGATCCAAAAAATTATAGTAAGCTGTTATTGTAAGTTAAGACTAGCTGTTTCCCGCTACATTCGTTCACGTGAAATTATTATTAAAAAATCCCCATTATTATAAGCACTTTCCTATTTGAATCGAATTTTGTTACCAATTTCAAGGGTTTTTTTTTTGCACGGAACCCTATTTTTTTATCTAAAATAAAAGTCACCTAAGTTACTTCTTGTTATATCAGCTATCTGCCAGTGAAAGTCTTGTCAAAATCGGTCCAGCCATTTCAGAGTTTAGCCGGAACTAGGACTTAGGATTCGGCCGTTCGCAGTATACAGACGTGCTCGTTAGCAGTATTTATTTAACGCAATAATAGTGACCTGCTTTAGTATTTTGCTACGTTTCTAATTTATTAAATAATGGAAACATAAAAATAGTGAACTGGTACAAAAATGGATAACAGCCCCGGTAATTCAAGAAGTCGAGTGCAACCCAATGCCTCGCCTATGAAAAGCCCCCAGTCTAACTTTACCATCGAATTTGTATCCACGCCCGAAATCCAAAAATGGATGTCATCCATTCAGCTGAAGTTAAATGAGGTTTGCTCTATTGCCACAGAAGGCAAACTCAACTCGGAGCAGAAATTGAAGGTTAACAACCTATGCCGTAAAGTAGAATCTGACACCTCTCAAATGGCAGTGCTGTATCAGGCTCTGAAGCAGAAATCCCATCAAGCCCTCATCATAATCGATGACCTGAAAGAAAAACGCAACCTCACAGAACAAATTGCGGAGCTCAATCAGGCGATAAAGGACTCTGGTGCTGTGGGAACCGCTTCGTTTGCCGATATGGTGAAGAAGGGATCCAGTGGTTTCGTTCGGCCTAACAATTTAAGTTCCGTGGCAGTTTATCCCAACGATAAATTGAAGTCGAGTGACGAGACAAAAAACCTCGTGCAAAACATCATACGGCCTGACGAAATGAAGCTCCATGTACGTGGTGTGCGGAAAACCAAAAATGGAGGTGTCATTATCAGCACTGAGACCAAACAGGATGCTGATAAACTCAAACACGCAGTTCAGACATCTACATCAGGACTCACCGCCGACGAGCCCATCAAGCGGAAACCACGGATCACGGTTGTAGGAGTGCCGACTTCCTTGGCTGATGCTGACGTCTTCAGGTTCATGTACGAGCAGAACATCGCCGATAAGTTTCCAGCGATGTCACTGGAGACCTTTTTGACCGAAGTTAAATTTAGCCACAAATCTGGGAAGAAAGATGCATCGACCTGTAACTTTGTTATAGAAGTTCCAGCCAAGATACGTGGAGCATTAATATCTCAGGCAAGGCTTTTTATAAATTGGAATTCCTGCCCTGTTAGAGACTTCACCTTGGTTACCAGATGCTACAAATGCCAACAATTTGGTCATGCAGCAAAATCATGCAGAGAGGTAAACTCTACGTGTGGTCATTGTGGAGAAGTAGGACACTCGATGTCTGAGTGCACAAAGAAAGCGGATACCCCTAAATGTGCAACCTGCTCGCGGTTTAAAAAGCCCAACAACCACAAAACGGGAGATGTTGAATGCCCAGCTAAGAAATTAGCAGAATATAGGTATATCAACTCCATCGACTACGAGGGTACGTAGAGCATCATACGCATGTTGCTGACACAACATAGCAATAACAGACCACTGCGCTGACATACTTACCATCGATTTTATTTATTGTCTAAGCATATTAGTCGCTAGGCGCAAATATCGAATATAAACAAGTGCGCCTCGAATGTGTTTTGCAACCTAGTTTATAATTCTGTTGACGCAAATATTTTCGTGTAATAATTATGTGTTTAGTTCTAAGTTAATAGAGTTTAAGTTAATCAAAATAAGTTTGAAATTGTTTTAATTGTTTAATATAAAAAAAAAATATACTGTCCTATATATAGAATATTCTTAGAGGTCCTGCAGCCTGTGATACAGGATTATCCTAGTACAGGCATCATACATTGTTATACCTACATTGCTAGTTTTAGATTCATATTGTATTTTATTTACCTTCTGAGTTTCTGAATAAAGATTTATTTTATTATTATTTAAAAGTATATTCCGAGAAATGAATTGTTTAGCAGAGTAATTTCGTATGTCTGTGAAAGAATCACAATTCTGATTTGTTTCTGCTACATTTAAAGCCCAGAACCATCCTACTAAAACTTTTCTTAAGAATTCTAAAGACTAAATGAAGTACTTAGGTAAGTAACAAAGTATAATAGGTACCTACTTATTTAATTTCCTCGTCAAAGGCATAACAGCAGTCGAAAAAACGAACTTTACCGTAACTTTTCTGGAGTTGAAAATTAATTAAGGAAACAGCAACACTTCTTTAAAAAGGCCAAAGGAAATTTTTGAGAAGGCTGAAGAAATTTGTAAGAGCTTTTAGAAAAAATGGCGTCTAAGCGTTGCTGGCCGTTTACGAGAGGAAACACCATCAACGTGGGAAATAAATAAGTTTTACCTTTCCACAATGTGGACTGAAATTCATATTATGTAATAAGTAAATCATGGCTAAATAATAACAGCCGCACGGGTTGTTCTGCAAAGTTAAGCCGTGCTTGCTAAGGTTGTTCCGTGGATGGGTGACCAGCCATTACGTCATATCGAGTTACCTAAGTGCCTTGGAAAGTATGTTAAGCCGTTGATCCTGGTTTTCATTCGTAGATCTTTGACAGTCGTTATAATTGTAGTCAGTGACGCTAAAGTCTGACAACGAGTCTTACCAAGAGGTATCGAATTGCAATGCACTAACTGAGAGGTACTGGTATTTTACTGCATCCGGTTAGACTAGAAGCTTGATTAAAATACTACGTCATGACAACTAAACAACCAGAGAATAGGCAGCAGCGTTCTCTGTACCTTTGTAACAACCGTATTGCGATCGCCAACCCGCCTGCCAAGCGTGGCGATTATGGCAAACTCTCAGTGTTAAGCGTTTTTTATTGCCGGGTCCCGCAGTACCCGCTGGCGTTTTAGTGGTTAGGGGAGGTCTATGTCCAGCAGTGGACGTCTTTCGTCGGAAATGATGATTATAATGAACTCCATAACCTTCTTGTTCAGTGTCTCACTTTCTTAGGTCAGCGAACCACCGTATCTTATTTTAGAATAACATCTCATTACCTCTTATATGAGTTATAATTAAATTTATTCTAGCTCAGCAGACGAGAGGTATACGGTCTTAATTCAGTAATGTCTGCCGCTCACAAAGTTAAGTCAATATTTTTGCTTATTCTCACATCATGTGTGTTGACACGCTTGTGTTTGTTCAGACTTGCAACGTTTTTATTTGATGGCATATTTTGATTCAATGTTACTTTAATTTAATTTGTTTGTAAGAAAGTATTTCGTTTTTAGACTTTTGTTTTTAAACTTGGGATAAGGGCAACGTTACTTTATTACACTCAAAGTCAAACTCAAAACATTTATTTCAAATAAGTAGGTAGATTATTAAAAAAAGGTAACAATTTCCAGTCAGTGGCCCGAAAGTTGACACCCAGTCTTACCGAGAAGCTACCGAAGATGAAGCTACAGCCCCAGTCACAAGGCGTAATAAACTGTGACAGAACTGTAGTTACACATTCTATGATTCTAGATACTCTTTTAAAGGTGACAGGAGGCAATGTTACCATCTAAGATATCGTATACCTATTCCTACTTGGACAACTAACACAGTTAGACGTTACCAGTCTATTTTGCCTACACTAAACACATGTTTGCCCGTCCACCGCATATGGCTGAGCTAGGCGGTAATGTAATGCCCGTGTCATGTACTAGAGTTACCAATGGTTGGAACATTAACCGCTGAGCGACATGCAAATGGCGTCTCAGCGGAACCGTCGCTTGACAACCCTCGGTTTCGGTAAAACAGAGTTGGTATTTAATGTCGCTTGAAAGCGCTTTTTGCTTGAAATTATAAAAAGTAAGCTAAGGTAAAAGATTTTTCGATTCCCATTTTTGAACTACATGTGTAATACACAACTAAAAAATTCCTGATGGAAAAACCCAATACCACTTTCCTCGACCCGGAAATCGAACCCAGGACCTCATATTCAGCAGTCACGCTTGCGTCCATCAGACCAACGAGGCAGTCTTGGATGATTTTAATAAGGGGAATTTTTAAGTGCACCTCTATTTAGAAATTTAAGCAAACAATATTTCTCCACAAATAACTTAATGCGTAAAACAAAAATACTGATTTACACACAAATTATTCAATATTACAACTGAATTGCTCACCAAATTTTTGTCGAGTCTGGACTGCAAGTCGAAGTCGCGGTGTTGAACGATCTGCGACGATAGGGAACTTAGGGCACCCCGAGGTTAGGTTAGTTAGGTTCTTTTAAACCCTTTAGACAGAAATAGAAGCGCCGCGCAGCGGGGCTTCGTCGAGTTTCCACACTAAAATAGAGATTTAATTTTGGTATTTTTGGTGATCATTTACTAAATCTGGTGGTTAGTTTTGATTTACTTTTAGTTAACAGATAGTCATTCAGTAAAACAGTTAAGCTTTAAAGATCTAACAGTATAGTATAATTGATTTATTAGATGAGCAAATTTAGTATTTTTGGTGGTAATTTCGAATATTTTGATTGTATAAAGGGGATTTACAGTTAAAGTATTAAATACAACCCATTTAATAATACTACAAATAAGTAATACATTTATAACTTAGTGCGATTCGTAACAACATCAAACAAATCAAGTTTAAATAAATTAAGCTGTACAGAGCATTATTTATTTATTTATGAACTATTCCAAACTCGAAAGCAAAAGTTTTTTTCAAGTCAGCGTCCTATTTAAATTCGGAATTTTTTCTCACTAATTATGTTAGCGTAACTAGAATCTAAATAAATTGATCGTAATTGTTGAATATTAATATTGTTTATTTTAAACTCTTTGTTGTACGGAGTTAGGTACATATTTAATTAAGTTAAGGGATTATTTACTTCGAGAAAATATTTAATCAATTAACTTGGTTGCTTAATGTTTGTTTGCCCGTAATTGTGTTGTTAGAATGTAAATATTTCGTTTCATGTATTTAATTATCCTCGTTGGTCGCAAGCAAGACTGCTGAGCATAAGGTCCTAAGTTCGATTCCTGGATCGGGCAAAGTGGTATTGGGGTTTTCCATCAGGAATTTCTCAGTAGCAGCCACGGAATCTGGATTCGTACCCGATTGACGGCAATAGGCTCGCCTATTACATGGGACTTAGACATAACTGGCGAAATGTTGGTGCTATTAGGTGCACCTCTGTCAAAACCTTGTGGGAATTACAGGCGTGGTGTTATGTTAGATTACGAATATTGTTTCTGGATGGGCCGAAGGTTCTGTCCCTAGGTCTGGCAAGGTGTTATTGAGTTTTTCATTTGGTTATGTCTGTGTAGGAGACCGGAGTTTTAATTTATCCCCGACTAGCGGATGTCGCGCGGTTTCCCCCGCGTAGTCCCGTTCCCATGGGAGTGCGGGGATAAAATATAGCCTATGTTATTTGCTGATAATGTAGCTATTCATTGCTGAAAGAATTTTCCAAATAGGTTTAGTAGTATTACCTATTTTACGGCTGAAAACTCGGACGGGCGTCTTTGTGGGTCCACTATCAGACAAAGAAATGTGAGCGAGTAACCTAATAATAATCAATGGCGCACATAATCTTGCCTCAAAAAGATTGAGCGTTATTTTTTTATAACTAATATGAAAGTTTTTTGAAAATAAATAGATTGAAATTTTAATTTTTTTTTTTTTTTTTTTTAGTTTTTAAGTTTATTCGTTACATACAAAAATACAAATCTTTGGTCTTTATAATATGATTAAATAAAGAAGTATAGATTAATGCCTCCCTACCTACCTATCTATAATGAAATAAAAATATTTTATACATAGGTCTACATGGACACTAATAAAACGTCGAGAAAAGGTGCACGGTGCGGGTTGGTCGTTTCCTATGGAGAAGAACTGGCAAGAAACTCCACGGTTAAATGACGTTGAATAAATACATAACCCTTGGTAAATGCTACTAATCCTACTAAATATAATTTAAATGTTGTTACTCTTTCACGCAAAAACTCCTGAACGGATTTGCATGAAATTAAGCACATAGATAGATTATAACCTGGATACGATAGCCCGTAGTACGGTCCCGTGGGACATTACCGAACTTCACGCGTGCGAAGCCGCGGGCATAAGCTAGTCACTTAAAATGATGTTTTTAATTACCTCTTTAATCCATATTTTGTTACATAACAACGAATCAAAAGCTACCTGCTAATAACAAACTTATAGCTCAAAAACAATCTCATAAACTAAGAAAAATATTGAAAGCTTTTACTTGAAAGACGTAGAAACGCCGCCAAGTCTCCAAGTCGCCAAGACTCGCCAAGTTTTGTAAAAGGCTTACGAAATACGTTGACAACTGGCGACTACTGACTTTTAGTTGGCTTTGCTTGTAGGTACCTGTGGACATCACTTTGTTGCGTATAGCTTGGATTATTTTGTTTTATGATGTTAAATTGTGTGGTTATTTTCATCTCCTGTTACATGGGAGCTTTGCCCGATTCGTCATCATGGACTTAAGATATACGAAATATGAATATTCTGTATAGGGTGTCAAAGCACCCTTCATGAAGCCGACAACCGTAACGTTTGACGGCACGGTTGGCGCAGTGGCTGAGCGATTGACTGCTGCGCTGCGTGTCGCGGGTTCGACCCAGCACGGAACAAATATTTGGCTCTGCGGCATGGTCTGGCTGTTTGTGTATGTGAGTTTAAATGTTCGGAAACGCACCCACGATACAGGAGAAATTCCTAGTGCGGGGCAACGTTCTTTAAAAAAAAAACCAAGGATTCTGTACATCAAACTAAGTGACTCTACTCAAAATTATTGCCGGGCAACGAAATTTTTTTTGGGGTGAAAAATCACGTTTTACGGTAGGTTTCAATGTGACGCACGCAAAACAGTGTGCGATGTTATGCTTTGTTTACGATCACGGTGCCATGCCTTTTCCCACTTGGGCTTCTAATCGAACCATCTCAACCGGCACGACTGGCCTTTATAATTCAACTAGCTTATACCCGCGGCGTCGCCCGCGTGGAGTTCGATAATTGTCCCACGGGAACGTACTATCGGGATCAAAAGGTTATAAACTATCTGTGTTCCAAATTTCATCCAAATCCGTTCTGTAGTTTTTGCGTGAAAGAGTAACAAACGTACATACATACAAACTTTCGCGTTTATAATATTACATAAATAAGGTTGGTACTTGCAGAAGAAAATTATCGCCGTAAAACCGGTAAAGAAAGAGTTCACCTCATACATACTCGTGGAGCCAAAAAAATATCGCCTGCTATTAGGTTTTTCCAACAGGAATTTCTCAGTAGCAGCCACGGAGTCTGGATTTGCGCCCGGTTGATGGCAATAGGCTCACCACCTTTTACATGGAACTTAAACATAACTGGCGAAATGTAGGTGTACTATTAGGTACACCTCTGCCTAACCCTACGGGGATTACAAGCGTGATGTTATGTTATGATTTATGAAACTCAAATAAAAAACCTTAATCATCATCTGCGTAGCCTTTTCCCAACTTTTTAAGGGTCGGCTTCCAGCTTAATCAGATGCAGCTGAATACCAGTATTATACACGGAGCGACTGCCTATCTGACCTCTCACCGGTATTCATGAACGTTACTCAGTGCGCGCGGACGCACAGTGTCCCAAAAACCTATTCATAAATTTCATATTCATAAATAATACTTGAGGGACGAACGACACTATGCGCTCATTATAATGAACGCACAGATATGTCAGTCAGTCAACCCGCGTGAAGTCGCTTCACAACGTTAACCAATCACAGCGCCCCATTCAATGCTATGTGTCCGCACAGCAAAGAGTCGTTCTTGAATACCAGTGTTATACTGGATCCAAAAAATCATTAATAATCTTACTAAAGGCATTACTTTAACATATTCGTATTTATAAATGGTAATGTCGGTGTAAGTACTTTCGAACATTTTAATTTTAAACTCAACATCAAAATATAATTTGAAACCATATTGCGAAATGGTACCAACCATCCATTAATCGAGAAAATAGTTACTTTAATTCATTTTAACGACTTATACAGACGCGAGCAGGTCAACTTACCCGAAACTGTCAGATTTTCCCAACCAAACTTGAACCTAATACTTCAGAGATAAAGTTGAAAATCTATTGAAGAAATTTGACAGATTGTAGTATCTTGATGTGCGCCGTCTGTACATTTATTTATTATTATTATTTATTAAAATCTCCCTTACGATACCTAACGAAAGAAACGATACCTAACAACATAACATAACTGTGGCTGTGATGGATAGTGCACTATCCCATGTGTCAGTACGGTTGGAAGACTCGTGATAAATATCCACTTACAACTAGTTAGTACATACTATTTACGAAGTATCTCGATTATAAAAGGTCCCATTTAAATACAAAGACATATTTTAGAAATCATTCAGACCACCAAAATGGTAAAAAAACAATGGTAAAAATAAAAAAAAAAACTCTATTAGATACTAACAAGAAAAAAATCAGCTAACGAAAAGATACTAAAAATACAATTTATTATTTTAGGTCAAAATAAAATCACTTTAATCACTGTTTTTTTTTGCTTGGTTAGACGTACTGAACGCTGTGTTAAAATTTCTCCATCTATTTTAACATAACATTACATCACGCCTGTAATCCCCGTAGGGTTAGGCAGAGGTGTACCTAATAGTACACCTATATTTCGCCAGTTATGTTTAAGTCTCATGTAATAGGGGGCGAGCTTATTGCCATCAACTGGGCACAAATCCAGACTCCGTGGCTGCTACTGAGAATATATCACCCATGTAATCCCCGAAGGGATAGGCAGAGGGGTATCCAAATATAGTATACCCAATTACCCATATTTCGCCAGTTATATTTAACTCTACTTGTGTAATACTTTAAACTAACTGTCAATGTTTTACTATGGTTGTAGGTCAATGTGTTGAGTAAGAATGATTTTTTTTCCGTAGTCAGATTTTTACTTGCTAACCAAAATTAAAATTAAATCGTTTATCGTAGCACACGTCATACACTATAGCCTATGTGTTAGTCTAGTCTATAATAAAAATTAGAACCTTCATTAACGTAAGGCTTCGCTTCGTAGCACTAACGAAAAGTCAATAGTTCACGCTTTTACGAGTACAATTAAGCCTACATGCCTAACATAATGTAGCGCGTAGCGATATCGTAGCAAATGCCTCTCGTAGCGGATCGCTTAGCAATGTCCGCGTAGCACATGCCTGGCGTAGTAGGCCGCGTAGCTAGACGCTAGAATCTAATAACAACTCATATTTACACCTACAGTAACCATTCCCGCCACACTTACCCGCATATTACAAGGAAAACAGGATAAATAGGGTAAACAGTAAGTTTTACCGCGGTTTGTCCCAATTAGCCAATCGTTTGTTCCGAGCAGCTGGCTGGAAGGGAATTAGTCTGCGCCCACCGGGGTGAACAGAATAATCACTTTGTACGTAGGTATAGAGTTTTGTAACGGTAGGTATATTGGTAGTGTTGTACTTACAGTGTTTTGAGTAAGCGCCATATACTGTATACGAATTTGGTTAGGCGATTCTCACACTCTTCGCCACTGCTCGTCCGCGCGGATGGACGGAAACGGTGAGCGCTGCTCGTCCGCGCTGTCAGTCGGTGTCATGGGATTGGCAACACCGGATTTCATACAAGTCAATGCGATGTGAGATACGGACGGGCGAGCGGTGCCGTGTGCATCTTAGAAATGCAACTACGACTTGGCAAAATGTAAGTGCACTGCTGTCTAGAACATAACCCACTTGACTGTCCCAATGAGCGTCACTGACGCTGCTATTGGTGTGGCCATTTATTGGACTCCACTGATTAAAAAAAAAATACAACGACACTAAAATCAAAGGTAAATTTCTTTACGCCAAAACTCAGAATTTTCAAAACCAACACCTTATTCACATTTCGTTTGGCAGAAAAAAATAAAACGCGACTTGCTCCTTTTTTTTATTTTTTTTTAGAAAAAAACTTTGCCCCACACTAGGAATTTCTCCTGTGGGTGCGTTTACAAACATTTAAACACACATACACAAACAGCCAGACCCGGAACAACTACCTGTAGGCCATACAAATATTTGTTCCGTGCGGGAATCGAACCCGCGACACGCAGCGCAGCAGTCAATCGCTCAGCCACTGCGCCAATCGTGCCGTCAAGTGCCGTTTTAAAATGTTCACGTTCATAAATCTGATCAAATACCGCTGCGAGTACTACCCTTGTGTTTACGCGTTTTTGCTAAATAATGCGATTGATTTGAGAATTGGTCGTTGCAAAAGATGGAGGCGCACTGCTTTAGGAAAAACTTGGAAAAAATGACAGTGCGTGTAAGGGAACGATTGCACAATACCTTCAAATCCTTCGTCACCGTCTTCCTGACACACGACGAGTACACACCAATTTCCACGATATTTAGATTTTTTCTCTATGACGCGTGGCTCGCAAACGACTACTAGCCGGCTATTGAAGTTTTTTGCGATTAGTTAGCACCGTGAGGCGCTTGCGACGATCATCTTTCTCGCTCGTACAAAGGCGACAGTTGTGTGCGGGAAAGGGATGGGGAGAAGGAAGCAACGTAACACTTAAAATAATTGTCAAACTATTTAGCCAATGCGAAAACGAAAACTAGTCTAGATGATCTAATCGAATGAGTTTACCGGGCAACCACCCCGATTTTTCTGAAGAACATGATCAAGAAGGCCTATATAAGTCCTCTAAAGTCCTATAAGTCTATGACTTTAAATCTTAATCGTTATTTAATTCTTGTCTATGTAACAGAGGTGTTTCTGTTTCCATTACACAAATAAAAAGTCGGAAGTCGATCGTTAATTTTCCGTGAGATTCAATTAACCCGCAACAATACCTCCACTTTTAACCCGACTTTGGAACTGACAAGTCATTTCTATTAAACCAACAGTTAAAAACAAAAGGAAAAATAAAGTGTTTGAACTGGTGGGAAGTAATGGATTTTGTTCGGCAGTTCTTTTGTTTTTGATTTTCGCTCAATATCCACATATTGACAACAAAGAATAGGGTAGTTGACAAAAAAAAATCCTAATTAGTCCGTCAGATAGATTCCCAAAAATATATATACTAAAAATTAGGACGATGCAGTGCGTCGAAAACTCGTGTGACGTCACATTCTGCTACACTTTTTAGCGGAAAGTGACGTCACAAGCCCCCACTCATGAACTTTGATGCGTTTTATCTTCATTAATTTTTATTATACAAAAAATACGTGTCCAATATTTTTCGATAATCTAACTGACGAACTAAATAAAAAAAATCAAAACTCATAAAATATATATATATATATATATATATATATATTATGAGTTTTTACTCGGGAAACATCCCTATTCTCACTTCGATTTTTAAATGGCGTCCAGATAGGTACATACATTCACACTCAAATAGTGCTGCGGCTGGTTCGACAGTGTTGTTTTTTTTTTATTTTCTTTCAAATGAATGGCCTTTTTGTTGTTGGTGATGCTGTTCAGAATATACAACTTTCATATTCGAGAGCATGTTTTTTTCTACTTTTCTGCTATTTTACGGTTCTTGCTCTTGATTACTAGTTTCCAAGAAAACTGGTCAAACGATGGTTATAAGATTAGCTTAATGGCGTACATCACAGAACCGTTTATCAAGATATAGACAAAAATAAATATAGATAAAAATAGAGCCCAATATCAGTTTAAGAATAAAAACCAATCAAACCCTTGCTTGTAACATAAACATCACAGCACGCCTGTAATCTCCGAAGGGTTAGGCAGTAGTGTATCTCATATTACACCCACATTTTGCCAGTTATGTTTAAGTCCCATGTAATAAGTGGCGAGCCAATTGCCGGCAACCGGGCTCAAATCCACACTCCGTGGCTGTTACTGAGAAATTCCTGATGAAAACCCAATAACACTTTGCTAGATCCGGGAATCGAAACGAGGGCCTCATGGCACGAGGCAGTCCCCCTAGCAAGCTTTCATAATTTTTATTTCCTTAAAAATTTACAATAAGTAAATAAGTTTCCTAATGACGTGATAGATAGGTAATTGACTAGTATATTTCTCATTCACTGTTATATCCTATTTTCACACCTAACCAGACCCCGACATCCGCCTCACTCGTTCATCCCCACCCACTAGCTGTCACTATACAGCCCTTACCGTCTCGGGCCACATTTTATGAGCGGCCATCAATTTTACATAAAACTAAGCACCTCGGCACACCCCTAGTGAGGTAATAGAGTATTGAACATGACGGTGAATATTTTAAACTTTGAGCTTCCAGGTGTTGCTGGAAAATATTTTTTTAAATTTTAAGAAGAGCTTACGATGGACGGTATACATCACTTGTTTAATGAATGCATACTCATTCACTTTTATCACAATTACACAGCAGCCGTATGAAATTCGAACGTGCGTGCCTGTGACCATTACTATCGTACCGCGCTACAGTGGATAGGTAGAGCACCCGTGCAGCTAGTTAGTTAGCTAGTTATCGGTGTACGTAAGCAGTGTAGGTACCTATATACATACATATTTAGATTGTTACTAAATTTAAAGTATAAAAAAGGTTTCTTTGGGAAAGTGGTTTATTATCATGAGTACATTCACGTGTATAAGTATCGGTCACTAATTACCAGTCACCCTATACACCATGATTTTTTAGTCGTCTGACAAAGGTGGTCCACTTAATGTATCCGACATAAAATACTTCTAGGCGTGTTTTTTTTACCATTAATTAAGATAATATACCTATTATCTTAATTAATGGTAAAAAAACACGCCTAGAAAGAAGAATAAATAATACATTAGAATTATGAAACATCCTGTTAATAATGTTTTCGTATCAAACAGTAGAACATACCTAACCATCGCACGAGTCGAGTAGATAGATTTTCGCTCGCAACAGAATGTTTCAACTACATTATGCATCATAATAATGATTTTTTATCTCTTAAATACCATTTTTCTTAATTTATATTGCATGTATAGTACTCATCTCATTGGATACATGAAGTGGGCTGCCTTTGTCAGACGACTAAAAAAATACGGTGTATATTCTAGTTACTTAGCTGTTCTCTCATAAGGTTAGTTGCCGTCCTTCACTGAAACTACTTATTTACTTACCCGGTAGAATTAACCACGGTAATGTTTAGCCGAAAACTGTCTTGTTACTTCTTTTGAAATTACCAGATTTGATTGCTGACCGACGCTTACCCTGAAAAGAAAAAAAATATATAATAAAATATGCATATAGGTTACGTTCTGTAGATACTTAAACAAGTTATAAGTACCTAACACTAATACTACGTTAGCTCGGGCACTGCTCCCGATACCGGTGGGATACTATTTTTTTATTTTTAAATGTTTTTTAAATATTATTTAAGATTGTTTTTTATATTTTTAAATGATTTTTTTAAATGTAGTGATTTTTCATTACTTTAAAAAAAACAATCTTAATCTTTTGTTTTCATTCTCATGTATGGAAATGATTACAGGGAAATAATACTACGTAATATTAAACATAATGAACGACAAAATAAATGTAGCGCACTATTGTGTAGACACAAGTCTTAACGGGCTGGCCGTCCGGGCTCAAAAGCGTTTAATTGACATTTGACATCATAGTCTTCATTTGACAGTTTCTACATTTTGAGAGATTCTATATTTGACAGATTAAAAAAAAGTGAGACAATTAAGGTACACCTTGTGGATTAAAAAATAATACTGTTATACATATAGTAATCACTATATTATATATAAGCATAATTTGTTTTTATAACGAGTATCAAATGTATATAATACTTATTTTTTTCAAAACAATCACAATTACCAAATTAACGTCAAAATCAAACCTTACACACGAACAAAAACAAACGAATAAGTTTCTAAGTCAACCGTTTTCTCCATAAAATAAAACCTATTCCGGCTATTTTATCGCCAACCAGTATTATTATTTGAATAATAAAATCCGCTTGAACCCATTTCATCATTATTGCTTGACGGCAAAGAGGGTAATAGAAATGGTCGGGTTATCAGGCCAAACTGAAGAGGCGAGCCGTCCGTCAATGATTCCGGTTCAATGAACTCGTTATTGCCCCAGCGAGGCAACACTGGCCACTCCACGACCTCTTGTTTTATGTACAAACTAGTATATAGGCTAGTTTATGTGGATAGATTAATTGTTACTGTAAAAGGCTCGGGGATTAACTACAAAGGCTTTATTCAGGTCATAGTAATTATTATGCGCATAAATTGCAAGATACTTTTATACAGGCTGATTTTTTAAACGTTGACAATACTTTAAGGGTGTGTAGTACTGATGAAAATGAACAACTACTATGGGACCATGAAATCATGAAAAAAAAATAGGCGACCAATAATATTGTATGGAGCAGCTGATATTTTTTCTGGTGATTTAATGGTCGTTTCCATAGTAAAAGTTGTTCGTTTTCATGAGTACTACACGCCCTTAAAGTATTGCCAAAGTTTAAAAAAATCACCGGTAGGTATAACACTTTACCGGTACTCTCCAAAATATTAGACAAATAAGTATGGCGTATAGTAGCACTATCAAGCTGGCACTGATAAGTCAGCAGAAACCATATAAAAACGTGGTATTTTGTAGCAAAAACATAACATCACGCCTGTAATCCACGAAGGGTTAGGCAGAGGTGCACCTAATAGTACATCCACATTTCGCCAGTTATGTTTAAGTCCCGTTTAATAGGGGGCAAGCCTATTGCCATCAACAGGGCGCAAATCCAGACTCCGTGGCTGCTACTGAGAAATTCCTGATGAAAAACCCAATAACGCTTAGCACAATTAGAGAATCGAACCCAGGATATCATGCCCTGTAGTCGTGAAGCTAAAAACTTGCTGAAAATCCGATTTTGTAGCTTAAAAACAAGTTACTACTACATCTTCACCATATAGGTCTCAACAAAATGACGGGATTGGCACGAATGAAGCCGGTTTATACGTCACAAATTATCCCTGTAATATATCGTATGTATGTGTATCGTGGTAGGAAATATGTCCAGTCTCATGTGAGTTACATGAAAAAAAAAGTTTTCTAGTGACATCTGACTGACGTTGAAGCCCTGGGGGTCTAAAATGCCCGCTTTAGCAGAATCATAACAGGATAATAATTTATGAATAACGTTACAATTCGTAAAATGGTCACAAAAGGAAAATTCATAATTTTATTATGATTCTGGTAAAGTGGTCATTTTAGACTGATGTCGGAGTCCTAGGTATCAACTTGGCTGATTAGCTAATATTTTTAACACAGGATAAAGTATTCAAATACAACGCGCTGATAAATAATCCTATTAGCTAATAAATATCACCTCTTCCCGGCATGATAGAAAATACCAATGCAATTAATGTTAGCGCTTCGTATTTCATTGCAATATAAATTATTTTCATCGGAAATTAATATACAGTTGAGTTATTGGAAAATCACAAGATACGAGGAGAAAAGATAAAAGGGTAAATAAAAACGTAGGTGGGTACAGTAACGAGCATTGAATCCACACATTAAGAAACATTTTAAAATCCATTTTCCCGTGGTATAACCATCGTTATAACGATTGCATTTTTGAGATAATACTTATACGATACGATCGATAATGACTATGAATCAATACTCTTGCGCCATCCCATCCTCCTAGCTTGTTATTTTTAGTGTATGTTTGTGCTGATACTAATAAAACCAGTATAAGCTGGTCTATAATTCTATAGAAATTCCGTACTGCAGTAAAGCTTACTGTATCTACTACCTAAAACGATACCTTTTTGTACCACCTCTACGTATGTGGTACAAAGAGGTATCGTTTCAGCAACAATACCGTATTACTTTTTATTGTCAGGATTGATTTCCATGTTTCTATGTAAAGAAAAGCTTATTCTGAAAATATGGTTTATTTCGTTTTTGTTTTGAGCTTAGTCTAAGTTTATCTGGTTTTATGGAGTAATGGATTATGTTTCGAAAGCCATGGGTGTATTTATGACTAATAAATTGAGTTATGGAAATGATCATAGGGTCATCACAGGTTATTTATTAAGGCTTGCGTCATAAATCATTAAATGCATTCAGGGCTTAACTCATCTTAAACACCATTCTGTATATGTTACCTTTAAACAACTAACATGAATAGTTCGATGTTTTAAAGTCATTTTTAAACCAGAGGGCTTGCGAGGTTTTTTTCACAGGCGTGATGAAAACTTTTTATTTTATTTTAATTTTTTATTTGTCTGTCTGTTTGTTTCTATTAATCTCCGAAACGGCTGCACCCATTTCGACAAGACTTTACTAGCAGATAGATGATATTATTAGGAGTAAGTAAGGCTTCTTTTATTTTAGAACAAGAATTAGGGTCCAGCGCAAATAAATAAAAACCCTTGAAATTAATTGACAAGTAATATTTTTTTAAATAATTTCACTGGTTACAGTGTTCGCGTTCACGAAATTCACGGGCAACAGCTAGTAAATTATTAAATTAATTTTCAAAACATCAACCGGTATTTAAGTATAAAATGCATTTTTCACACATTCCCCTACACTTGTTAAAACTGAAATAATATTAGTCTGGACCATGAAATATTGTTTGCAGATGAAAGGATGCTAGCAAAAATCCAAGCACAAAAAAAAAAATTGTCGGATTAAACACAAACAAGGCATGTTGGTCCATCCAATACGTTGAATAAAAATATTACAGCACCAACATTTTGAACAATTAAAAGTTGGTCCATTACTTGATGGAAAACCGTGGATGAATTTTAAGTGTACCTAGTGTCTGTGGATATACGTTTCATTTCACTTTATCTTGATCCAGGATTTTTAGGGGTGGGTTGTGTGTGGCTAGGTTGCAAGGCTATACTCTAGGTACTAGCTGTATTACTCAATAACATTATAAAAAAACATGCCTTAGAGTGATGTAATTTTATTTCTCGTATTTTTCTTAGCAAATTCTTTCATTTGATACCTATATCCCGGGAATGCATCAAAAATAATTAGTCCACCAGCTTTGGGAGTCCGCCATATTGGATTTAGAATGACATCACTTAGCTAACCATGCATTGTCAACCAAACTAAACATTTATGCAAAATTTCATCTCAACCGAAAACCGGGAAGTGGTTTTATTTTAACTTCTAAGATATTTGAAGTGAAAACTTCAAAAATCTTAGAATGTTGGAACGTTGGGCATTTTTTGAGATGAAGAAAAACAATTGAACTCGCGACACCGTTAAACAACCTCTTTTTCGTTGCAGAGTTAGCCGTATTGCTACATTTTACAAGCCCAAAAAAATACAGTGTACTTATCATAGTCAAATGCATAAGTAAAAGATTTATGCAATTTTTTTTTTTAAATAACCCGGAATCTTGAAATAAAGACGTTTTCACTTCTGTTGGCACTCCCGGAGTGGTCGGGTTTTTTTTACATAGTTAATAAAAGCTTGTTAAAAATGTCGAGATATTTCAGGACTAGGAAAGGTACAAAAAGGAAAGAAAAAGATCTCAGTTAATAATCTCTACAATACGGTCCAAACCCACTAACTGATGAATAAACTTGGTGAGTACTCTTTTCTGCTCTTAAAATTTAAGTAGAGAGAGGACTCTGTTGCCATTAAGTAACAGTTACCTAGGCTATGAAATATAATATTGTTTTCAGCTAATTTTGTTACTAAAAACAACAAAGTAATATTTTTATTCAATTTCATCATTATCTTCGTTGGCACATGTGAAAATTAAATGATTTTCCACACAAACAAAAAATATGATAATTCTTTTACGAAACGAGCTTCTGTTAACAGTAATTAAATCAGCATAGTTAAACAAGAGTTTCATATTTTGCGAGTGAAAGCGTCTGTGACCGCCCGTCACACCGTGTCGTAACAGCGAACAGCCTTGAGCTCATGAACAATTCAAGACAAGTTACATCTCATTACTTTGAGCAGCGAGCTTGAACATTTATTATTACTCAGAGATTTCAAGGGACTTAATAAATCAAGATTATATTACTTTACTTTACTTTCTACATGAAGACAAGATATGTAGATTGTAGGTGTAAATAAAAGTGGGTAGATTTCATTTTTTTGTAAAAGATTCGTGTTGTGAAGTAGGCCTTGTTTATTCAAGTTTCAGAAATAAGCGTGAATTAAGCTCTAAACGTTTACGTAACTTTGTCCGTAAAAAAAGAATTTACTGCTATTTTAGGCATTTCATTTATTGTAGGCATTTCGGAGAACTCAATCCACATGTTAACACTTTGTCTTATCACTTTGCCTTATCTGTGAACAATGTGACTTATAACGCGATATCCAATTTCACCATGACATTTCACTAACTTATACAAGACGACAAAAGCGAAGCAACACAAATAGTAACTGCAAACATTACTAACACAAACACGAAAGCCGAACACAATCAACTTTTTTTATTTATTTACCGATATTGATCGGTAAATACGCGGACGTTGTGATAGGCGGCCTCGGTCAATATCGGTTGTCATGCAAATATACTCGCTCATTGGGATTCTCTTTGGTTGCAACTCGTAAAGAGTTGGTTAGGTGTTAAACGTTCATTAATTTGGGATTTTACTTTTACAACACCAGTCTGTCTAGTAAGTCGGTTCGATCATCACCTGCCTAGCCTTTTCCCATCTCCGTTGGGATCGGCTTCCTGTCTAACCGGATGCAGCGGAATACCAGTATTTTACATGGAGCGACTGCCTATCTGACCTCCACAGTCCAGATAGTACTGGGTAATACTGGCTGACAGACTTTCGGGCTCTCACTACCTGTAACGACTGTCAAAGATCTGCAAACGGCACTGAGGCAACTCGGTATGTAATGGCTCCTCAGAACAACCAGTTTTTTGTCAAGAAATATTAACGATTTGTTTAATTTTTTTTTAAAGCAATATGAACCGATAAAATGTTATTACTACAAAAAAAAATAGTAATATATATAATAATAGATGAAAGTCATGATAAGAGTTCAGTTCATAAAACTGCGCTTTTATAAGGATTTGTTTTTTCAATTCGAAACCTTTATCACTAGAATCGATACAACAAAATAATCCTCTCTAACGATAATCGGGGCACATCACTACGTATATCGATAAACAGTTAGGCCACAAGTACATACATAGGTATATCGATAAACAGGCATTTGCATTACCAGGAAAACGTTTCGAATGCTAATTCCTTAGGTTTCACGTTAATTTGTTACTTCAAGCAATGCACTGAATGCAACCAAGGCACCGTAGGTAAATATATAACTAACGTAACGTAGTAAAACCATTCGAATTAGAAAGCATTAATGTGGGGATTTTAAAAGTATTGAAAAGATTTATTGATTTTACAGGGTTTTTTTTTTACAATTCGGTATGGTTATGTTCAAATCAAAGGCATGAGCGCGCGGTGTGAACGTAAAATACATTTCTGAAATTTTGATTTTGGAAACACAATATTATTCTATAGCATTAGTTAAATTATTTGCAACAAACACAATTAATTCATTGATATGAATAAATTAATAAGTGAAACGTGTATTTTTGATTTTTAAAATCGACGTAGGTATTTACGTTACGTTTACACCGCGCGCTCGTGATCGGCCCTCGGTCTTAGAGAAACACGCATTATCAAAACAATGATCTATTTATTTTATAAAGACAGCGATCCAAATTGTATTTTTAATTAGAAAAATGTTTTTTTTTTGGGTTATTGTGACTGACGAACCAAAATAACTAAAAAAAGTCAAGGTTCGACTCTCAAACAAAAATAAAAAAAAAAACTTACAAGCCAAGGCTGAAAAACTCACCGAAAAACAAGCTCTAATTAACCCTAGTTAACTCATAAAATTTCACGTTACAAAGTGAAGTTTCTCCCCGAGAGGAAATTAAAGGGTGAACAGGGAACATTTGTCATTGTCTCCCCATTAACGTCACCAAGGAATCCTGTTCCATCATTCATCTTGGAATAAATTCTTCGAAGTTTTTCCTTCATATTTCTATTAAGGTTGGCGCTATAAAGTTTTCATAGGCTTTCGACAGCCTGTCGGGTATGCTGTTAATGTCATTTTATTGGACATAAATTATAATTAATTTTTATAGATTTTTGAATCAATGAAATAATAATTGGGCTTTCGCAGTTTGAGAGAGCATGGAGATGAGATTTGTGAGGGCTTGGGTGGCTGTGTGGTTATCATATTCTCGCGATACCCGCGTTAATTTAGAATTTGACGTTGTGAGTCAATTCAGGTTGTACTCTGCTTGTAATAATATAATTCAATCGTGATTCGACAGGTGGTGCCATTTTCTATTATGAAAAGAACGTTATTGTTGTTTTCCTCAGGAACTGTACTTTTTCCGGGATGAAAGGTATGTCCGTTTCTGTACACCTAACAACGTATATACAAAATTCAAAATCATGATGATCGGTTCAGTGGTTTAGGCGTGAAAAGGTAACAAACAAACTTACTTTTGCGTTAATATATTTTATTACTGAGGACTAAAGTTGAAGCCTAACCCTTCGGGGATTACAGGCGTGATGTTATGTTGATGTTAAGTTATTTTAAGTATAGTATTTTTAATCTAACTCGACAGTCACTGAAAGTACAACACTGTTCATCTTCATCATCAACTTCATGGTAATGCTTTGACGCGAAATCTAATTAAGGTTTCTCCTTTGCTTCTGGATTATCAAAGAATGTTTTTACTTGGGAATGTGGCTGCTGTGGATGCCTGATTAATTCCTCTTTGCTTTTAACCAACCAGATAAAATATCGAGATGGATTTATGTTGAGGATTTTTTCCTTTTGGATGTCAACATTAATCACGGTAACGGGGAACAGAGCTATTTTCATTATAGTAGTAATAAAAGCTACGAAAAAAATAATATGAGCATACTTGAAATATAAAATGTACTGCTTTAACTACTAATCTTGCGACAAAGCTGAAACGACAAGATATTATCGAATAAAATACTAAAAATTCTGAAAATCTATACAGCATTTCCTGACGTAATATTTTTACTAGTTTAAATTGGGTTTAAACCTATTAAATAATTTAAATATATTATAGAGCTTAAGAAAACGATTATTTTAGTAGAACATGTTTTCGCAAACTTAGTACTTCTTTCGGAAGTTTGGTATTTTGGAAATTTAGTTTATTATTTTTCGTAGAATTGTAATTTGAACAACCATGTTTGTTTGTTAAATACAACATTTTTGCCGGTCGAATTAATTCATTTTAACCAAGCTTAGTAAGTCAACCATAGATCAGAGACTCGCGAATTACCATAATTCTGTATTGATTTACGCGCGTTGGACTCCTGGGAGACGCTCCTTGAGATATTGATAAGTTATTTGGTTTCATTAGTCTGTTCATTAGCTTAATTGGTTTAGTAATGAGATCAGATATTTTTTGTGGAAATTCATGTAATTAAAATTGCTAATTCCATCGGAATGTTTTTATTCTGAAAATAAATTATTAATAAGAATTAAAATGTTTGTAATTTTGTTTTGTTTTAATTCCGCAAGTTACAAGTGGTTTGCGGGATGTTGCTAGTTCAAAGTTTAACATTTTTATACATTGTGGATTAAGAAATAAATTGAGAATGATGATGACAGGTGTAAAATGAGATGTTAGAGGAAAATGAGTAAGGTATAATCAATTAGACAATAGGGATGTTTCCTGAGAAAAAAAAATTGAAAAAAAAATTGGTTACATATGTTTTGTTTTATCAAATCAATAAAAACGGACGAAGATAAAATGCATCAAAGATCATGAGACCACTCCGCCAGTAAAAGTGTACTGGCATAGTGACGTCACACGAGTTTTCCACGCACTGTATCGTCTTCATTTTTTGATTACGTGAAAAAAGAAAAAAATACATGTACAATATTTTTTTTAAATCTATATGACGGACTAATTAGATTTTTTTGGTAAACTATATAATTCCGACCCTTTGGAGTTATACTTCTAGGTATATACAAAAGATATGGCCTTATCATGTAGATATCGTAACTATAGTCAATGTTGATATAACAAGATTTTTTGAGATATGACTATTCCAAAAACAACGAAGAAAAAAAAATGTCACGCCTTTAATCCCCGAAGGGTTAGGCAGAGGTGTACCTAATAGTGCACCCGAATTTCGGCAGTCTTGTTTAAGTCCCACGTAATAGGGGGCGAGTCTATTGCCATCACCGAGCACAATTTAGATTCCGTGGCTGCTACTGAGAAATTCCTGAAAAACCCCAATAACACTTTGCCCGACTTGGAACTCGAACCCAAGACCTCATGCTCAGCAGTCGCGGTTGCGACCACTAGACCAACAAGGTAGGTCCCCCGCATATTATTAAGTTATAATATTGTTTACTTAACTGTCAGTTACAGTTTCAAGTACTAATCAGGCAATTGTTGTGCAATTAATCAACCCGTCTGCTACATAGCTTAGTTAAAAGCTATCTACTCAAACTATAATATTAGATGTCAGGTCCAGCGAACAGTAAGCAATTGGCTGACTTTCAAACCAGGGAGGCATGATTATAGTTAATAATTAAGTCATAATTAGGATCTAGTTCAGAGAACTGAATTAAGGTAGCCATACACGCTAGGGTGTACCTGACAGGTTTGCCTGTACTGTTGAACTGTACAGGTAAACCGGAGAGTGTATGTTGCAAAACTGTGCAGGCTCCGGGTACATACGCGTGTATAGGCATAGGTATACACCTTTAGGCTCGACAATTAGATATTAAATGATAATAATTTAATTTTATACGCAACACCACACTGCGGTCTAAAATTATTGACGTACGCTTACTCCTTCATATTATTTCTATTTCTCATCCATCTTTTCTTTGGTCTTCCTTTCATATACAATAATTAAATAGTCGGATCCATCAAAAGCTGAAGAAATGGTTATATATTTACTGTTAACTAAAACAAACACATAGCCATTTCTCCAGCTTTTCCATATTCAAGGAAAATTCTTCCTAAACGGTGGCTTATAGAATATCCTACCGGATCTCAAGTTGACTTTGCCTCACTTCAGCTGTGAAACCGCGTTCAGTAAACCGTGGCTTTCCTAAGTGAATGCATAATTTTGAATATTTTTACACGGATCCTGTAACCGAGATTCCAAGGCGCTGTATTTTTTATTTATTTATGTACACAAAAAATACTTAACAGGACATTACATTAAAATACAAAAGCACAAAGGTACTGCATATAAGATATTTCTTCTAGCCAACCTAAGAGGTAAGTTGGATTAGACACAGTTGTAGAAAAGACAAATCAGGAAAATTTAAACCTACAACTTAAAACAATAATATACCTACCTTATTAGGTTAAACTAACTATATACATTGATAATTAAAAACTATTAAACTAAAATAGATAAACTAACAACAAACTATAAAAGGGCATCGAAAAACTCCTCCTCAACGCTAACAGTAAATATATATACCTACCTATATAAACTAAACATCCACACAAATATACACATATAGAATAAGTACTGTAAATATATGTTTTTTTCTCAAAACATGGAAAACTTTCTACAGCCAATAATGATTCCTACAGATAACAACAATGATTCGATGTCAACCTATTCACATGTAGGGGTTAATAAATAAAAAAAAATGTTATTATAATCTATACATATAAATAAAATTATAGTGTCTGTTTTTAATTTAAAAATATTTATTTTTTACTGAATGCTTGTGAACAAAAAGACATTTTAAAAAATTGTTGTCTGTCTGTCTGTTTGTTCTGGCTAATCTCCGAAATGGCTGGACCGATTTTGTCAGGACTTTTACAGCCCAATAACAGATGTTGTAAGGAGTAAATTGCTACTATTATTTTAGAAAAAGGGTTTAAAAAAGGGGTTTATTAGGTTTAAAAAGGGTTTTAAGGTTTCGTTCAAAAAAACATTAAAACCCATGAAATTGATAAAAAAATCCGATTCAAATAGGAAAGTAACATTTTTATAACAATTTTACGCAATGCCACGGGGCACAGCTAGTACTACAATTACAAGAGAACACAAGTACATCCCTGCCTCAAATTCATCATAATCTACTTACAATCTCCAAAATACCGCCACATATTAATCAATAAAGTCTCTATAACATAATCATGATTACGATTAATCAAATTACTCGGCAGAATGGGCTCACGGTCGGATACAAATTGGATTATATCCACATGTTTACCTAACTATTGTATTCGCAAAATATTGGATAGACTTAAAAAGACTTAGTCCGGATTTTAATATGGACTTATTAGTTTACAAGGTGATTGGTAATTCAAACTCAAACTCAAACTCAAAAGCATTTATTTCAATTAGACAATTACAGGCACTTTTGAATGTCAGAAAAACAAAGAAGGCTAAGCTACAGTCACAGACACAAGGCATAATAACTTGTGAAAGTACTGTAGTTGCCCATTCCAAAGCGTAGATCTCTATGGAGAAGAATGGGCAAGAAACTCCATGGACACTCTTTTCAATCAAATATTAGTGACAGATACTTATACATGTGATTGTAGTTATGATATTGTATTGTACAACTTGTGTCCGCAACTTCACGTCCAAGCGCGTATTTTGCGTGCGGTGTACTTATGATAACAAAAAACTTTCCGAAAGACTTTTTTTATACTTTCATCTAAAAAGAACACTTATGACTATTTCACTATCAAATTCAGATATTATTTAATTTGTTAACACTGTTGCACGATAGAACAGAACGTCGTCACGTGCCTATAACAGCTGATAAGTAACAGCCGCGCGCGCGCGAATTTCATACAGGCAGTTTTGTTTTTGTGAATAAAGTGAATAAGTATAAAAAAAATGTTTCTTTGGGAAAGTTGTTTGTTATCATGAGTACAATTACGTGTTTAAGTATCGGTCACTCATTACCAGTCACCCTATATACTGTAGAAAGATAAACCTATGAATTACCTAAGATATTGAGGGAGAAGCGCCAGGGTCGGGTACAACATTGAAAGTCAATGTCAGCTATGATTCGCAACCGTAATGAATATGGCTTTACAGAGTGATAATCATTAAATTCATCCAAACAATCCTCTAAGTTAATTTAATTCTAATGAATGACTTTTTCAGGAAATATTCATTGAATAGGGTTACATGAACTTAGGGGGTTGTATTGATGATTTTCATGATTGTAATTCTGTAACTACACACGAGTTAATGGCCCGACTCAATTTTCATCAACATACAACCTGACATTGACCTGCAAATTGCAAAAAACGTAAGAAAATTTGAATTTCGAAATACATTAATAGCTTTTATTTGTGAATTAAAATGAATTAAGTTATGCGAGTCTAACTAGACACACTCATCTACGAGTTCCTTGACTGTTCACAGCTTTATTGGGGTCGACTTCCAGTCTTACCGGATACAGCTGAATACCAGTATTTTACATGGAGCAACTGCCTATCTGACCTCCACAACCCAGTTAGTACTGGGTAATACGATATCCATCAGTAAGACTGGTTGAAAGACTTACGGGCCAGATTTGGCCGGATATTGAAGAAAACCAAACCCCCAAATGGTGGTAATATCTAGCAAAACAAAACAAGTAAACTTTTGGTTTGTTGTAGTTTATAGAATATTTAAAAGAAAAATAATAAAAGCAAACGTTCTCCAGCCAAAACATGACACAGACAACTGCTTGGGTTCACGATTGAATTCACAGACACTTTTAGTGGACCAAGCGCGACCTAGATTTGGTTTGCATAAATATTTTTTATGAAAACAATATTCAAGATGGTTTCATTTTCATATTGCTACGTTACTTAAATGGCTTTGGTCTTGCTTAGGATATATTTTCTTTAAGAACTGGCTCTGTAACAATAATTATAAGATCAGCGATTATTGTGCCGATAGTCGTATCAGCCCATGCCCTTGCCCAGCCATGAGTTATTATTTATATTCTTGAGAATTTTAGTTAAAGTTTGAAGCTGTAAAATGTAATGAATACTTAGAGTAAAAATATTACTTTTTTTCTTCCTAATTTAAATCCCCACTTCAGCTCCCCAAAAAAGAAAATTTGAAACAAGCTCAGTTTTAAACTTAAGTTCCACATAAAAACTTTTTTTAAGTGTTAGACAATATTCTGAAATTCTAGACAGCTCATGAATTCAGTACAACATGGCTGAAACACTCACTGAAAGTGCCACAAAATAGAAAGGGACAGAAAACCGGCTCCATACGTGTGCAGAATGAGTGCACACGCCAGCACACGCACCTAAACGCGTGCGTTTATTTCAACTAAACAGTGTACACTTCGGTAATCTTCGTGTTTCCGACGAAGCACGAACGCCTCATTAGAGAGTAAACCCCGGCAGAGCCAAAGTTTCTAAGTTTTTACTTTATTGCACCTTTTGTGTAAAATATATTTCTGTCCGGATTCTTTCGTCAAAACTTTCGAAAAGTCTTTTGAAGTGCATAGCATCCAAGTAAGCAACCGTGATGCTTGTCATATTACTGCTTGGTAATTTTTATACAATAGACAAGCACCATGGTTATAACAGCTCTATATTAAGTCTCATAATTTCGTTAATATTCCCGAAAAAATACAATCATTGCCGAAGTGTATACTTTTCTTATGTGATTGAGTAGCCTGCTAGAATTGTTATAATATTAAATATGAAGGGTTCGTACTACGCCGTGTTGACGGCGCGTTCGTGTTCCACGCGCGCCTCAAAGAGATGTCAGCAAACAGGGAGGGGCCCGCAAGGGCCGCGGGATTGTTCGAAAGAGATACCGTGGCCCTGGAACACAAAGGGCAAGGAAGGAACATGGATGGGTTTTAGTCAGTACAAGTCTGACACTCCCTTCCACTCTGCCCAGAGCGGGAGAAGTCATTTGATGATATCCCATCCGAAAAAAAAAAGAAAAAGGGCTCGTACTGCCAGTACGGCCCTGAACGACAAACTCAAACAAATGCCAATCGCGAGTGCGTTTAGACTCGCTGTTAGTAAAGCATGTCTATGTGTGCGTGCATACTCGCACGTTGTATGGACCTTCTGTGGTTCAATGTGCAAACGGGCTACCGAGTTTTGTCAATACCTCCTCAACCACATTTTGACCGAGTTTTCAAACGAGGTTACTTGAGCGAGACTTTTTCTTTTTTATAAAAGTGACGAGGTGTGTAAAATCCGTTTGAAGTTTTCCACCTGACAATTTTGTTTACTGTACTATGGTCTCCTAAAACTTTAGTACTTTAATTTTTTTGGTGAAACATTGTGTAGTGACTCGTTATTGTGACTGTATTACTTTTACCGTGTAGGTGTAGCACTTTTATATGATACAGGTAATTTTGAATACATAATATAACATCATGCCTATAATCCCCGAAGGGTAAGGCAGAGGTGTACCTCATGGTACACCTACTTTTCGCCAGTAATGTTTAAGTCCCACGTAATAGGGGACGAACCTATTGCCATGAACCGGGCACAAATCCAGACTGGAGAAACAGAAATTCCTAATGGTAAAACCCAAATAAGTGACCTGTAAATAATAACCCATAAATATTTTTTTTAATAATCTGCAAAAAATATCAAGGCTGGAATCGTGTTTTGAATTCATGATAAAGCACATAGTATCGTGATGTCCCTCAGTGGTTCTGTGGGGAAACGAAAGTCTTCGTAGGCTTTTACTCTTTGATCTCATTCCGTCTACTAAGACACGAACTTTACATTTCTTATTGTGGACTAAACTACTCGTCAATGGTAAAATACCTTTGAATTTGCTTCCCTTTACAAGATATTGGTGTACGTGACTTTACTAAAAGCAATTTTGCAGTCTAGATATTTATTATTTGAATATGACGAAAGAGTTTTTAAAAATGGATTTTTAAAATTATGTCATTATTTTTATTCAACGCAACCTGTAAATAGCCGAAAGGCACTTGTTCTCCCCGTCATTGTAATATTTTTTTATGTTCTGGAACATCACCGGGGAACCTTCTAGTGACGGAAATATTGGAGGTCAAGTTCCAACTATTTCACAAGTTTCTTTTTTTATTCTAGTTTTTAAAGCTATAACTTTACTTTAAATATCTCCATGACTCTTCAATGTACCTAACAGCACAACGTTTACCGTAAAACGTGATTTTACATTTGCGTAGAATTATTTTGATGTTAGAATTATTGTGATACTTAGTTTGATGTACAGAATGCTTGGTTGACGCCTTCGTGAAGGGTACGTGTACACCTTATATAAACTCGAATGGACTGTACCTGTCTAGAGTTATCATCAACCAATACAACCCTTCGAATAACCACGCTAACGCCCTAAGACCACTATATCAATAACCATCCAAAGAGGTTGCTACACTTCGAAACCGTCTCATCGAGGTGAGGTAAGCAAGGCAAAGGGATGCGTAAGGTACAGATTAAGGGATATAACGTGAGACATTCGCCAAAGAGGCGTGGACCAAAGAGGCTGTTTATCTTAGAAGCGTGAAGCGGCAGGTAGTTAATGTCTTTGTTCAATGTTACTGAGGAAAAGGGTCTGTATTGCGAGCAAGTGAACTGTGAGGGTACAATTGGATGGGTAATTTTGGCTATGTGAAGGGATTGTTGTATTTATTGGGTTTAGGGTAGATATTCATCTGTTATTGATGCTATCCAGTCCTAAAGATTACTTAGGGAAGCTGTTTTTCAGGAAGACAAGTTCAAAAGCTGAAAATTTGTGTGGTAATCCGCATATGACAACTCATATGATGCGGAGGTATGAGGGAAATTTCGTGAGGAAAGTTTTTAGTGTGAATACGGATAGCAATCAGAGAAGAGGAAGACCATTGAAACGATTAATAATTCAAGACCATTGAAAATAATATGGGTAGAAAACAACAACGGGTAACTGTTGAGAAGTATCATCATCATCAATCATTTGAATCGAAAGACGTCCATTATTGGACATAGGTCACCCCCAAGTTTCGCCACATTAACCTGTCTCATGCGACTCGCATCCAGCGGATCCCCGCGACCTTCACCAGGTCATCGGTCCATCTAGTGGGAGGCCTTCTAACGCAACGTCTTCCGGTTCGCGGTCGCCGCTTCAGAACTTTTAGGCCCCATCAGCTATCAGTTTTGCGAGCAGTATGCCTCTCCCCACTGCCACTTAAGTTTGACAATTCTTCGGGCTACGTCGGTAACCTTGGTTGATTGTTCGGTGAGAAGTATAAAAGAAGGAAACCGGCTGCTGTGTTCCAAAATAAAATGGGATAAAGGTAGGAAAATACTGATGTTTTTGTATGAAAAAGTGTATAAAACTGTTTCGTTTACTTCTCTAATCCGAACTTAATCTTCAACAGCAATACCGCCATTTATTCCGCTACACAATTCTTATTATCATCACCTTAATTGAGAAACACAGAGCTTATACACAAGTTCTCCTCTTCAGAAATTCTTTAGACATCTTTTGTCTTCTTTTGTTCAGTTCCTAAGCCCTTGAGAGCAACTGAGACAGCGATATTGTGGCCGTGACGGCAATATTAAGTCGAAATTGGACGGAAAATATAAGAGTATTATAATAACAGCAAGTTTACGTGTCTTTTGGGAATAAAGACCTGATTCAGAAAGTAATCGAGAGTAGAAATAATAGGTGTTGAATATACTTTTCCTGGGATAGCGCCAACAGACAATGAATAGGACACTAGTGTCGTAAAATGTGGTTTAGGAGCTATTTTATCAAAAGGATTTCAGAGACTCGTAAATATATAACAGCTGTGGTTGAGTGACTGTGTGAGGACATTCTATAGACATTTTTATTTGTCACATTATTATGAAGACCCCCCCTCCTTCTTACCCCCCTACCTCCTACCTTCCTCCCTACCTCGGAGCGCACACTTCCAATGATTTTTTAAATTTTAATTTTAATATTATATTCGCGGTCTAAATGTGTAACAGTGACAGTTGATATTTTTTCACGATTAGGGTTGCTAGTCCTATGGAGAAACTTGTACATTTTAGTGGTCTGTATACTTCGTTACCTTACTAGTATTTTTCCAACTTTGTTCGGATTGGCTTCCAGCTATTTTACATGGATCGATTGCCAGTTATTACGGGGGAATACGATATCTCTTGGTAAGACTGGATGTCAGAATTTCGGGCTTTCTGTAACGACTGTCTGACAGAAATACAACCTTAAATAACACTGCAAATTGCTGATACACGCTGTATAATATGTCTCGGCAACCAATTATGTTTCCCATCTAAAACTCTGCATAATTCCAATTAAAGCATGATGTACTCTTGATCGCTTTTGAATTCCCCCAGGGCTTGTTATTCCTGTTTAATGAAAAGACAATTAGTTTTCAAAACTGTGTTACTCGGCTCACGGCGCGGGCGTTCAACTCGGTCGCAGTACTTCAAATATCCATACCTATTATATTGGAAAACGAGGCGTCTTTTTACTCTTCGTAATTTGAATTTAACTGGTCGTAAATTAATTTTATCTATGAACGTAGCTAATAGGTTAACGTTAGCATGATGAGAGCAGCGGTGGCCCAGTGGTAGCGACCCCGACTTACGAACAGTAAGTCGTGGGTTCGAACCCAGGTAGGCGCATTACTTTGCCTTATTTATTTCATCACCACTGCTCTCAAAAACGGTGAAGGAAAACATCGTGAGGAAACCGGCATGTCCTAGAACCTAAAATTCGAAGACATGTGACATCTACCAATCCGCACTGGGCCCGCGTGGTGGATTATAGCCCATTCCCTCTCACAGAGAGGAGGCCTGTGTCCCAGCAGTGGGAACATTATAGGCTGATGATGATGATGATGATAGCATGATCCAGACAATATAGTTAAAATTTAACGTTAAATAGCAACGTTTTATCATAATTCAGGTAAACGAGTTATAATATAAGCAGATAACGATATACCGTTACCTATTTTCGTTGTGCTTCCTTTCAGAGATGTTTTGACGTCAGAATATTGATTTTGTACTAAAATAGTAGCTATAACAACGAGAACGAAGCCACGATGTCGTTCCTCGCCATTACTCTACGGAGTGACGTCAATCTTCTTTGTACTGCGTACTCTGCGTAGTGCGTGGGATTGGGCGAAGTTTCCCATAGTAAGGAAGGTCTTAAATAATTTTGATGTTTAATTGTCTTTGAGATAAAAATAAACGGAACTTATTATTCCTTTGTTCATTTTTCTATCTTAGTCATTACATTTTTAAATATTTTTAAAAAACAAAAGTATAAAAAAACATTTAAAAATGTAAAAAATAGTAGCGCATCGGTATCGGGAACAGGGTCCAAGCTAAACTTTATTATTACAGTATTGTATATATTTATAAATTAGTATAACCTAAAGAAACTAACTTAACACGCTGTCAACTGGTAATGTTCCCAAGAGGCAAGCGGTGTTGCCACGTTGTATGGCAACACTATGTCTCTGGCCAAGGTAGAAGCCAGCCTTTGAGCATGGGTGTAAGTTGAATACCAAGAATTCAGTGTATTTCAAACTTTGCCATTTCTTAACTACGTTGGGGGACGTCTCTCTGACTACAAATTTAATTTAGCACTAGGTAATACGATACCCCTTGGTAAGACTGTTTGCCAGAATTTCGGGCCACTGTATATCTGTAACGGCTATCAATGATCTAAGGGGCGAGCCTTATTGTCAGCAACCGGGCACCTGTGGCTATTAACCATCATGAAAGGAACATAACATAGAAGGATGTTCACCTACGCATTATGTAACATAGCAATAAGTGAACCCATAACAGCTAAAATACAATCAATGTAACTGCATTGTAAAACCTCATGGTTCTCGTAATTCCCGCAGTTCTCGTTTGCATAATATTTCTCTCCGTTTCTCGCAGATATTTTTATAACACCTTCTTACGCTGGCAGGGATTCGAATCGGGTTTAGCAAAGGGATTTGGTTCAAGGCAACGTGCTTTATTTTGACAGATTTTTCATCGTCCGCCGTTTTCATGTTATAAATGTATGCGATTTTGTTGGGTGCATTGTTTATTTGATGTTAAAATCATCGCTGTCATTGACCTCTATAAAAAAACGGTTTATGACCTTAGAAGTAAGATAGAAAGAAGAAGCTTTTATTAGACTAGCACAGGACAAAACAATAAATCAAAATTAAAAAAAATTTAAACAACAACAAAAGTTATAAAAAAAAATAAAAAAAAATTGTAAAAGACATACTATAAACTAAATTGGTCCTGTACGAGGCCAAATATCTCAGAATGGCACTGTAACATTTAAAATACTTTTATAGGGTTCCGTACGTCCGAATGAAAATGGAACCCGTATAGTAGGTACTCGTGTGTTTGTCTGTCCAACTGTCACAGCCAAATCTACTGATCCGATTGTTTTTGTTTTTTTTTTCCGTTTAGTTTCAATTGATTTTGCCTCTATTCTCTCTTATTTACCATCATAAAAAAGCACTTTTGAACTCTCGATAAAGACAACACTAAAATGGAGCTAAGTCACAGTCACAAAGCATAAAAACTGGGAAAGTAGGTACTGTAGTTGGTTATTCCAAAGCAAAGATCTATGGAGAAGAACGGGCAAGAATCTTCAAAGACACTCGATCTTAATTTAAATCAGAATATTGTCACAAAACCTTGGTTACATTATTCATGTTGAAATGGTACATGTAATGTAGTCATTTCACGAACATCCCACGTTCTACAATGTCGACTTGAAGGAAACTGTTCAAAATGTAGCCTCTAATAAAGTTCTACCTGACTAGCTTAATCGTTAAAGTTATGCAACAGTGAACCATATTTTAGAAACTGTTGCACTGCAGTTAGAAATTAAGATGTTAACTTAACTACAGAAGAATCTCACTAACCCGGCACTATTAAAAACCAGAGGGTGGAGGGGGATTATTAATATATTATGAATATTCGGATTACTGAATTACATAGAAAAATTTCAAAAAGAGAATAAAATGTATTTATTGTGTTGATATTCTACTCGTTTTTTTATAACTATAACATATCTCACAATTAACTAATTACATAGTTTTAAAATAATCCTTCATTGGGGTCTGTTTTTGTGAACCTTGTAGTCCTTGCTTTAAACCTTTTCTCTCATGTTTCGAAGAATTATAATAACTTTAGCAGATACGCCGTTTTCTTCAGCCCATGTTACGCAGGTATTGAAACATTAAATGCTGTATCTGGTTTGACTTTTGCAGTTGTAGTTGGTGGCTCCAATATTTCTACAAGGCTTTCTTCTTCTTGTACTGCTTCACATATTTCTTCATCTGTCATAATTTTCTATGTTTCTTCGGCTTGGCGTAGGGAGGGGGCGAAAAAGGCGCGAGCGGAGGGTGCCGGATTATTGAACGTATCGGTCTATTGAAGTGCCGGATTAGTGAGACTCTACTGTATTTCAACGTGTTAAGTGCAGTTAGTTATATGTCTTAATATTGCATTATTTTAGCTAAAAGTTTCAAAGTCACTGAGTCATTGTTTCGTGCTAAACTAAATTACTTGAAAATCTATTAAGCTGGGGTCGTTTAATTTCAAATTCGTTTCGTCAATCTATATGATTGTGGCATAGTTAAATAATGTAATTAAATTACGACTTAATCATCATAGTCAGTACTAACTGGGTTGTGGAGGTCAGATAGGCAGTCGCTCCATGTAAAATACTGGTATTCAGCTGCGTCCGGTTAGACTGGAAGCCGACGCCACCTTAGTTGTGGAATAGCCTGTTGATGGTGCATCTAGTCAGCAGAATTAAAACCATGTTCCTGTCTCGGTTTTGCTAGAATCGTTCAACAGTCATTCAGTGAGAGATCTATGTATACTCGTATTGACAGGTTTTTGCTAAGATCTACTTATACAAGGTGTAAACGGACTCCCCACGAAGCCAGAACCAATTTTACTTATACCTTTAAACGAGGAATTCTTGTATATATGTACTTATATTTTTTTTTTCTGAATCTCGGAAACGGCTCCAACGATTTTCATGAAATTTTGTATGCAGGAGGTTTCGAGGGCGATAAATCGATCTAGCTGGGTTTAATTTCTGGGATACGTAAAAAAAAAACGAGCAAAGCTATTATAACACTAATCATCATCTTCCTTACCAATGGTGCGTCAATCGAAGTAACTCTACGCAAAAAATATTGCTGTGATTTTTTTTTGTGGTAAAAAATCACGTTTTACTATAGAAATCAATGTAACGCACTCAAAACATTGTGCTGGTGGATGCATTAATTGCATGGGGATCCCTTATTTAATGTAAAGTTGTAACCTTAAAAAATAGTATTCAACCAAAAACTTGTGAAAATGTTGGAACTTTGGAATTCGTAATTACGAGTAGACGGTGCTCAGGTATGGTTTAGAACAAAAAACTGATTGCAATGATGGGGAGAACAATGTATCTCTTTCGTACGCGCTTTATAGATCTCTAAATAAACATAATTATCTTCCTTAATTATTCCTGAACAAAAACCAGTAATCACTTCTACAAACACAAAACTCCACTCAATAAAACATAAAGACATCCAGAAAATCATAAAGCATTTCCTTTCCTTCAAACGCCAGCATTAAAACGACTTGTAAGGGCAGAGCAGTTTAATTCACATACAAGTGACGTCATAATAAAGTCATCAGCTATAACAGCTTCCCCCTCTCCCGCTTCACCCCTCACCTCGGGGGTATTAACATCCCGACACGTTCCATACGAGGTCGACACGGAATTAAGATATGTAATAGGGACAGTGCAAAAGAATCTCGGGGACGTTTTAAAAGTCCTCCCTGTCAGTTTTTTATTGGGAGACGGTTTTATATGTTGATAAGGATGAATAATATATTTTCTGTGTGGTTTAACTAAAGAAAATATTAAAGCGGTGTGTAAATTGCAGCGGTGGCCCAGTGGTAGCGACCCCAACTTACGAACAGTAAGTCGTGGGCGCATTACTTTGTGTAATTTATTTCATCACCACTGCTCTCAAAAACGGTAAAGGAAAACATCGTGAGGAAACCGCATGTTCTAGAACCAAAAATCCGAAGTCATGTGACATCTACCAATCCGCACTGGGCCCGCGTGGTGGATTATAGCCCATTCCCTCTCATAGAGAGGAGGCCTGTGTCCCAGCAGTGGGAACATTATAGGCTGATGATGATGATGATGAATTTCATCCATCATTTTTTTAGAATATGTCTTACTTACGTTTTCCCAACTATGTCGGGGTCGGCTTCCTGATTAACCAGATGCAGCTAAATATGTACCAGTGTTTTGCATGCAGCGACTGTTTAACTGACCACTAAAATCCAGTACTGGGTAATACATTACCCTATGATTAGACTGGTTTTCAGACTAACGAGCTTTTGTCTACCCGAAACGACTGTCAAAGATCTACAAATGACAGCCGGGACCACGACTGAGGGACGGAGGGAACTCGGTATGTAATGATGGTCACCCATCGGTAAGCACACCCGTGCGGGTCTTATTATTTAGCCATCTCAAGAGCATGTGCTTTCATCGGACCCTTAGAAAAAAAGAAACCACAAATGAATCCGATTCTATTATTTAAAAACAATCAGATTGTAAAATTGAAAGTCTTAATCCTCTAAATAAAACACAAAAAGCAAAATTATTATTCAATTATTTCCAAAAACTGTTTATTTCAAGTTACAAACTTCAAGCGCAGCTGCCCTAGCGTACTCCTAACATGAATTTTATATTTTGTGTCCAAAGTTTAGCAAAATAATGTTACTTCTTAAATATTTTTATTTCTTTCATTTGTTTTTATAGAGGGAACCGTTTTGTTCCGTTTTAAGTTTCTTTCGGCGTTCGGATGGACTTTATAATCTGATGCTTGTAAACTTTTCTACGTATCATTTTTACAGGCTTGCTTTTGCAGGCAGGCTAGTGGTCGCAAGGTTCTGACACTGGGTTTGATTCAATGCTTAAGAGGAAATGCGGTAGGCATTTGAAGAAACTATCGCTATCGCTCTGCGAGCCCGATTGCGATATTGGTGCGATAAGGACAACTACAGTAAACAGTCATAATTCGAGGTTTGGCTCTCGACTATTTTCTTCTCCAATATTCGACCAATTTAAAAGATATTTTATAAACTAAATAAAAAGGATATATACTGTGTCTCTATGTTTTTCTTTTTTCATTAATAATTGTCAAATTTGTACACTAGGCCTCTGTTGACAGGCGATCTAAATAGGCAATTTTGAGCATTTTGTAAAGGTTCTAGTGCTTATACAGATTATGTATCATCAAAAAGGAAAACATAGGGATATAGAAGAGGTTGATATTTATTCAACTTTAATTTATTTTAAAAAATCATAGCTTTAAATTCATAAACCAGAAAGAAAACAGGCGAGAGCGTTTGTGTTGAGAAAAGACCACCCGCATTTCCTCATATCATGTTTTACATTGCGTGCTTCCGTAAACAGGAATTTTTCACACCAAAAATTGAATGCGTTTCTCTGCGATAATATTGTTGATTTTGTCGTCCCAAATGCTTAGATGGTGGGTAAATAAAAGGTTGTTTTAAGCTTTCACGGTTTACAACTTAACTTATATTGTCACTTACGGATTATGTTCCGTGGTTTTTATTTATTTTAAGCTTCCGATACTTCGACACTGTTGCAATCGCCAACCCGTCAACCCGTGAACATGGCGCTGGCAGACGCGATCACCTGATCAACTTTTATGGTAAAACAAAGAAAAAGTTATGAGTTTCCAAAAGTCATAGAACAAAAGTTGATCGGTTCATGGTCTGAGGCACCACACGAGAGGTCTTGCGTTTATTATAGTACACTCTGTATATTTTACTTCAAGATACACGAACTTTATACCTATTTCAGTTCTTAGATACAAAGCTGATGAAGTAAACGTCGGCCATTTTCCCCGCACCATCTGTTTGTCACAGACTGTGCTGTGGGTTGATTAATGGTGTTTACTGTCCCCGCCTTATCCTTCCGGTCTCTGTGAGGGATCTACTGCATTTATATGTACTATAGTATGTACAGCTTACATTCTATATTATTGTGGGGATATACTGTTGTGCCGGGAATTCTGTTGACATTGAGTGTCGGATAGATTCGTTATCGAAACAAACATCCTTAGCCGTTTGTATTTATAGCAGTGGTTAACCAAGTGGTGTGACCGTCGGACTGCCAAGTCATAGGTCTCCAGTTCGAACCCAAGGCACGCACCTCTGATTTTTCAGATTTATGTGCGTATTATATAATTATCACTTGCTTCGGCGAAGGAAAACATCGTGAGGAAACCAACATGCCTTTTTTTCTTTTTTTTTTACGGATGGGATATCATCAAATGACTTCTCCCGCTCTGGGCAGAGCGGAAGGGAGTGTCAGACTTGTACTGACTAAAACCCATCCATGTTCCTTCCTTGCCCTTTGTGTTCCAGGGCCGCGGTATCTCTTTCGAACAGCCCGCAGCCCTGGCAGGCATCGGCCCTTGCGGGCCCTCCCCTATTTGCTGACATCTCTTTGAGGCGCGCGTGAAACACGAACGCGCCCTCAACACGGCCTGTCGTCAAAAGACGGACAGACGGCGAGCTAGCCCATTACTCACCGTCCACAGGTCCGCGTCTACGGTGGCCGGAAGCCACCACGTGACCCCCGACGCCCGAGGCGTCTCCCGCGGCGGCTGGGACGAGAGGTTCTCTCCCTCTCACGCTCCGTCACCTCCTTCGCTAGCATGACTGCTTCGCAGGAGGAGATGACGGCGTCCCATTCCCTCTCGCTCCGGACCATGGACTGGACCAGGGCCGGACGCGATAGGTCGCCGCCGCCGATCGCCGCTACGAGGACAAACCAACATGCCTGAGAGATTTTTTTTGATGGCATGTAAAGCCAAGTCAGAGGCCCATAGGTAGTTAAACTCAGACACCAGGTTAGGCACTGACCACACCATATAAAGAAAGCAATAAAGCCTTTTGTATAGTATTCGCAGTACACCACTAACTACCCCGTTTTTAGGGTTCCCTACCTTAAAAGGTAAATAAGGAACCCTTATAAGATCACTCTCTGGTCCGTCCGTCTGTCCATCTGTCCGTCTGTCTGTCCGTGTGCCACCACCGATTTTCTCAGGAACGGGTGGAGAACGGGTGGACCTAGCAAGTTGAAATTTATACCAGATAGTGGGGTCTATAGTCACTATTAAGTGTATAAAAAATAAGGTCCTGAGTCAACACGATAAAAATATGTGGGCTTTAGATTTGCGCGAAAACTTGTAAGTACCAAAATTTACCTTATTTTTCAACTTTTTTTATTTTTCAGACTTTTCCCTTTACTTGTGCTGTAAGACCTTGCTTTTAATTAAAATTGACAATTCTAGGTCAACCGGAAGTACCCTAACTATAGGTTTTGGGACCTTATTTAGCCACGAGCTTCCTAATCTAACATAGTCACAAAAATATTCTAATAAATTCCAACAAAATTCCCTTTATTATTAATTGAAAGACTTCTATTAAAACGTACGTTTGATTTACTATTCATCAGCACACCACTCCAAATTTGTGGTAAGAGAGACCAACCTTCGAAACACCAACCTATAATACAAATTCAGAGAAGTACCCAAAACCTCTCGAATAGATTCAATGAAGCTTAAAATTGTTACAAACGTAGTGACGACTGATTTGAATAGACCTCCGAGAACATAATGTATTTGATACATTACATAGTATACCACATAGGCACTCTGAGGATAGAGGATTTCGTAGAATCAATACAGGCATAATATGGTTTATATGTATGTATAAGATCAGAGCTGATAATTTTTCTCTTTTTAGGGTTCCGTACCCGAAGTGTAACCAACGGGACCCTATTACTAAGCCTCCGCTATCCGTCCGTCTGTGTGTCAGCGAGCTGTATCTCATGATCCGTTATTACGGTTTATTGGTAGACAGTTGAAATTTTCACAGAATGTGTATTTCTATGTAATGTGTGTTTCTGTTTGACTGCCTCGTTGGTCTAGTGGTCGCAAGCGCGACTGCTGAGCATGAGATCCTGGGTTAGATTCCCGGGTCGGGCAAGGTGCTATTGGGTTTTTCCATCAGGCATTATTTCCCAATAGCAGCTACGGAGTCTTTATTTGTGCCCGGTATGGCAATAGGCTCGCCCCAATTACATGGGACTTAAAAACATAACTGGTGAAATGTGGGTGTACTATTAGGTACATTCCGGCCTAACTCTTTGGGGATTACAGGCGTGAAATTATGTTGTATATTTCTGTTGCCGCTTTATCAACAAATAATAAAAATAGATTTAAAATTAGCTCTCCTACTATGCTGGTACGGAACCTGATCATGCGCGGGTTCGACTCGCACTTGGTAGGTTCTACTTAGATTACCTCTTACCAAGGAGATTTAAAATACTATGGAGAGGATGAGATCGCCTCGTTGTTCAAGTGGTCGCAAGCCCGACTACTGAGCATGGAGTCCTGGTTTCGATTCCCGGGGCGGCCTAAGTGCTTCTACTAACAGATAGCTGATATTACAAATTGATATTCAAATTCAAACGTTTATTGCTCAACACAGTACATTTTTATAAATTTCCAGATGTCAAGTGAAAATGTATAAAAATGTACTATGTGGAGTACAAGGAGTAACTTAGGCTATTTCTATTTCAAAAAAAGTTTAGGGTTCCGTGCAAAAATAGTTCATCATCTGCCTAGCCTTTTCCCAACTATGTTGGGGTCGGCTTCCAGTCTAACCGGATGCAGCTGAATACCAGTATTTTACATGGAGCGACTGCCTATCTGACCTCCACAACCCAGTTACTACTGGGAAATACGATACCCCTTGGTAAGACTGGTTGTCAGACTTTTTGGGCCACTGACTACTTTAACGACTGTCAAAGATCTTCAAATGACAGCCGGGACCAACGGCTTAACGTGCTTTCCGAGGCACGGAGGAAACTCTGTATGTAATGGGTGGTCACCCATCCACAAACCAACCTAGGCAAGCACGGCTTAACCTAAAGATCGACCCGACCGGCTGTTATTGTTTAGCCACGAGCTCCTCCGTGCAAAAATAGTTAAACCCTAGAAATTGTTAACCAAATCTGATTCAAATAGAAAAGTAATATTTTCATAACAATTTCACGGTTTCGCGGGCTACAGCTAGTCTGATATAGGTATTATGATATCAAAAGCATACTTTCAAAGTTCCAGAGCTATGAAAAATTGCTGTGACATAAATTCATCTGACATTTGTTTCGACAGACCCATACTTGAAAAACGACGGTCACAAATGTCGAAAATGTTTCAGTTATGATTTACGATGGTACCTTGTTTCTGTATGTTTCGGCTTTATATAACGGTGTAGGAATAATTTACGTAATGTTTTTATGTGAAAGACTTTCTTGAGTGACTTCCATGTATGTAAGAAGTCGGTTTGCGATCACGCCTTAAGAAATATCCTAAACTTATATTAATTTATAATAAAGTAAGTTTGTTTCACCATTTGTTGCCTAAACCACAGAACCGAGCATCCTGAATTTCCATATACGTTGTCAGGTATACAGGAACGGACATAGGGTAATGTAGTAATGTAGTAATGTTCCTGAGGAATAGAACAATAACGTTCTCATGATAATAGATGGCGCCATGTGTCTTTCGAACCATGATTGAATTATTTATTTATTTATTTATTTATTTTACTATTTATGTACACACAGTAGACAACACAGGAGAATAACATTATAAAATATGAGTACAAAGGTACTGCTTATTTCTTAAGAAATTTCTGCCAGCAGACCTGCAAAAGGAGAAATGAAAAAGAAACGTAGACAAAGTGTGTGAGAAAAGGACAAGAATAATGCGTTTATGTGCCTTACCTAACTTAACCTATAATATTAAATATACTAATTATTAATTATTATATTAATTATATTAATACAAGCAGTGTACAACCCGAATTGATTGTCAAATTCTAAATTAACGCGAGCGAAGCCGCGGGCAAAAGCTAGTTTCACAATGAAAATAAGCTCTAGCAATTTAAAAATACTGGTAGCGACTACTAAGCATGAGGTTCTTGGTTCGATTCCTGGGGCGGGCAACGTGTTATTGGGTTTTTTCATCAGGAATTTGAGCCCGGTTCATGGCAATAGGCTCGCCCCTTATTACATGGGACTTAATCATAACTGACGAAATGTGGGTGAAGTATTAGGTACACCTCTGACTAACCTTTCGGGGAATACAGGCGTGATGTTTTGTTATGTTAGAAGATTTAAACCCAAAGGGCAATGGAGAGGGCTTTGCTCTGAGTTTCCTTGCATTCAAATCAGAAATGAGGGCATCCACTAGAGAACCAAGGTTACCGACGTAGTCCGAAAAATTGTCAAACTTAAGTGGCAGTGGGCAGGGCACATTACTCGCAGAACAGATGGCCGATGGGGCCGAAAAGTTCTAGAGTGGCGACCGCGAACCGGAAGACATTGCGTTGGAAGGCTTCCCACTAGATGGATCGATGACCTGGTGAAAGTTGCGGGGATCCACTGGATGTGAGTCGCACGGGACCGGTTAATGTGGCGACACTTGGGGAAGGCCTATGTCCAGCAGTGGACGTCTTTCGGCTGAAATGATGATGCTGATAATGATGATAAATTTTTCTTCAGCTAAGTCTTCCTTGATTAAAAAAGAGATCAAGTACTCCTGTCCTATATGCTAAATGGTATTCCTCATCAGCTTAACAGTCAAATCCTTATAAGTATTGTCATTTTGTTTGACATTGCAAAAACATACATATTAAACTCATCTAGTTGAGTGTTGAAATGATTTCCTAAACATTACGTATTTTTAACTCAGACCCATAAATGTCTATGTGACTAGTATAAACCACATAAAGTAGTACATTACCCTAATACATTACCCGTTAGCACATCATAAATCTGAACCGATATAAGCCTCATATACATCGCCATTCCTAATTGCGACGACGCCACGTCGCGTGTATTTGTGACCGCAGTGATATTATCAGCACTAGGTACCTAGTAGTGTAGACTATTATCCCTTAATAGTCTCATTAGGTATTAATACATGAGTAATGGACATAGACACAGATATAACGCAAGAGCACTTACTTCGCATGCTCGGGTTTAGCATTTTATGCTTAACGTGGGTACTGCCACAGCAAGTTCATCATCTGCCTAGCCTTTCAGCTTCCAGTCTAACCGGATGCAGCTGAATACCAGTATTTTACATGGAGCGACTGCCTGTCTGACCTCCACAACAAATTAATTTGTTTAAAACAACAACGTTACAACTCAAGAAATTAATTCTAGACAATTAAGAAAAAAGTATTTGTCTGTAAAGTCGGTTTACGGACGAAAAATTACATACTTTAAGAATTGAATTGAATTATTATCAACATTAATAAACATTGATGAAAAATTGCATACTTTAAGAATTGAATTGAATTATTATCACTGAATTATCATTATTCACTATAATACATAGATGCATCACAAGTCGAACGTTTAGGCCGGTCGTGTCTCTCTATCGCTTGTGTCGCGCTCTCGGTTGCACACTCGGCTCAGGCGGAACGTGACACATTTTCGTGCGTGCAGCCGGCGTTCATCGATTTATAAGACATACGACGATTATTATGTCAAAAATATATAGTATATTTTGTATAGTAACTTTGTTTGTATAGTAACTAAATATTGCTTCTTCTTCTTAGCGTTTCGATGACGATTCAAATCGACTCAGCCCAAAATTTGGCGACGTCTTTGGCACTTTCAGTAACGTCCAACAACTCCTGTACAAACAAAAACTGCTTAAGGCGTCATAGTATAGTTAGTTAAATTTGTTACTAAATTGTAACAAGTATTGGATTACGATTTTATTTGTCTTATCCTGTCTATCACTTGTAAATATTTGAATGTCTTTGTATATGTCTATTATTGTAAAGTGTCAAGTATAAACGTTAGAACGGATGGCCGATGGGGCTGAAAATGTCAGGAATGGCGACCGCGAACCGTTAGACGTTGCGTTGGAAGAACTCCCACTAGGTGGACCGATAATCTGGTGAAGGTTGCGAGGATGCGCTGGACGCGAGACACACGGGTTCGGTCAATATAATGACACTTGGGGGAGGCCTATGTCTAGCAGTGGACGTCTCGGTTGAAATGATGTATAAACAAATTTGAATGAAGCACAACACACTACTTACAAATTCAAATGTATATCAGCTTCTTCTATCAGAGCACAACAGATCAATACTAAGCCAATCACTAAAAACCGAAATAGAAACTAATTAAACGCTTGATATATTATTATTTAACCCTGCCATACCCGGGGGATTTATCTGAAATGCAATTAGTAAAGTGTCAACCCTGACAAAGCAGGGTTGGTAAACATCGGTCGCACGACCGGGACCCGGGCAAACAAACGATAGTCGAATGTGTAAGTATTTAGATATTCGGTGCCTACTGCAGGGGTAGGGTTAAATAACCTGTCTGTACCTGTTTGTAAATTGCTTAGAGGTCGGTATGTCTATATACTTAGTAAAAGATGTATCGATAGTGTGTGAGTGTATTATGTGTAGGTTGAAAAGGAGACTATAGGCCAAATTGTTCTATAAAACAATGGAGGCGTGGTTAAGAGGCCGTGTACGATTTTTTGCAAACTTCGCCGATTTACGTGATTTGACAGTTGAAATACTATTTTTATATTAGGTTTAATACACAACATGAAAGATTATTTCATTTATGATCTAATCAATGAGCTACTTTTTAGAGTTCCGTACCCAAAGGGTAAAAACGGGACCTATTACTAAGACTCCGCTGTCCATCTGTCTGTCTGTATGTCTGTCTGTCACTAGGCAGAAACGTGTTTTTTTCGATTTATGGTATGGGATTCTTGTATGGAATACCCCTTTAATTATTAAATAATTTATATTTTTATTATTTGTCACTATAGCGTCAACAGAAATCCATCATCTGTGAAATTTACAAATGTCTAGGTATTACGGTTCATGAGATACAGCCTGATGACAGACCGCCAGAAACGTGTTTTTTCGGTCTATGGTACGGATCCCTTCGTGCGCGAGTCCGACTCGCACTTGGCCAGTTTTTTATTTAGTCTTTGGTATATTTGCAAATATTTACAATGTAGATACACTCTTTTTAAGAAATCGCCTGAAATCAGTCTGCAAACTACACAAAATACATGGATTATAAGAGGTCAAAATGAGAAAAATTGAGATAAACTCCTTCATTCAAATAAGTATCATTTCTTGCATGGATTTTAAATACGTTTTTTCACGCAGGTCTTTTCTTACTACATATCGACTCCTTAAATAAAATTTACCTAAATTATGTTTTTGTAACCATTTATTTAGTATGTTGAATATAATATTTAATTTCGTATTTAATATGACTAAAGGTACCACTTTCACACGTATTTATTACTAGCAGCGCCCCGCGTAGTTCCCGTTCCCGTGAGAATGCGAGGATAGATGCTGATAATGTAGGTTTCCATTAAAGAAAGAATTTTTGAAATCGGACAAGTAGTTTTTGACTTAAATCGTAACAAACAAAAAATCAAATGTTTCCTCTTTATAATATTAGTTTAGATACTAGGTAAGCGTAAGTATATATGTTAGGTAAAATACTTACTTACATATCAATAATTCCTGCCATTCAGTAAAGTTTGTCTCTCAGAGGTCGGAGGAGGAAGTTGTCGTGCTAATTGGTCCCCCCATACCTTCGTATCCAACCCCTGATCAATATGTTAAATTATTCAACGGTTTCATTAGCGGAGGAATTTTGCTGTCTTTTGGTAGGTATAACGTGCAATGTTGCCACAATTTCATAAAATAACAAACAAAAAAACAACTGGTTTCATACATTAAAAAAAAACTGTACAACATAACATAAAATCAAGCCTGAAATCCCGAAGGGTTAGGCAGAGGTGTACCCAATAGTACACCCACATTTCGTCAGTTATGTTTAAGGCTCATATAATAAAGCGAGCCACGGGTTCAAATCCAGGCTGCTACTGAAACATTCCTGATAGAAAAACCTAATAACACTTTGTCCGACCTGGGAATTGATCCCAAGACCTCATACTCAGCAGTCGCGCTTGAGACTACTAGAGCAAGGAGGCAGTCCAATACGATAGTATACAATTATTTATAATTTTTAATGAAAACTAAGAACATACTAACTGTAAAACTGACTGTTGAAAATTACCAACTATACCTGTGCTACCTTTTCAGAAAAAAAAGCTGTCTTATTATACCAACAGTAAACGTGAAATTTGTTTGCAGATTTTTCATAAATTCCCTTTGTAAGTTATTCCCTTTGGAAGTTATATCTTTTGTCGTTTGGAATCATCATCTGCTTCCACAACCCAGTTAGTACTAGTAGTAGTATTACCCAGTAGGTACTACGATAGCCCTTGGTAAGACTGGTTGACTACCTGTAACGACTGTCAAAGACCTACAAGTGACACCCGGGACCAATGGCTTAACGTGCTTTCCGAGGCATGGAGGAAACGTGGCATGTAATGAGTGGTAACCCATCTACGGACCAACCTAGGCAAGTGCGGCTTAACCTGAAGATCCATGCGAGCGGCTGTTATAAAAGCAAAAAGGCTTCACAAACCAATAAAATATACCTTCCGTGTGTACCTATGCCTTTTCATTTACCTGTCAAATGTTTTGATAAGGGGTGATCGGTTTAGAAGGGTTTAATAATATCAGATAAGGAAGCTCCTGTGTTATCGTATATAAGTACTTAATGGTAGAGATAGCAGCGTACGTCAGCAGTGTATTAACTTCGCTGGTACTCAACTTTTGTCGTTAGGAAATTCTCATAGATTCTTATTTCTACCTTAAACTTAAGGGGAAGATTTATAAAACAATGGTAGCCCTTTGTTAGTTAGGAGCTCGTGGCAAAATAATAACAGCCTCTCGGGTCGATCTTTAGGTTAAGCCGTGCTTGCCTAGGTTGATCTGTGGATGGGTGACCACCCATTACATACCGAGTTTCCTCCGTGCCTCGGAGAGCACGTTAAGCCGTTGGTCTCGGCTATCATTTGTACAACTTTGACAGTCGTTACAGGTAGTCAGTGGCCCAAAAAGTCTGACAACCAGTCTTACCTAGAGGTATCGTATCACCCAATATTAACTGGGTTCTGGAGGTCAGATAGGCAGTCGCTCCATGTAAAATACTGGTATTCAGCTGCATCCGGTTAGACTGGAAGCCGACCCCAACATAGTTGGGAAAAGGCTAGGCAGATGATGATGATGGTAGCCCTTTGTTAGATGTGTTCAAGAAAAGAATAAAGGAATATTTTCTGTCAACATGATGATAGTATGTTTATAGTATTTAATATGGATGTTTATCTGAATAGGTATTGTATGCATTACGTATATTATATTGTATGTATTAGTTTAGTTTGGTTTATTTAATAGGTTTCTTTGACCTTCCTCTCCCTCTCCATCCATTTGATTCTTTGATTGGCCTGTTGATCTAGTGGTTAGTGACCCTGACTGCTAGGACGGAGGTCGTGGGTTCGATTCCCACACAGGACAAATCTTTATGCGATGAGTACGATTATTTGTTCTGTATCTGGGTGTACAATTTATCTATAATATGTATATATTTAGAAATATATAAGTATGTTTATCAGTTGTCTGGTTGCCATAGTACAGGCTCTGCCTAGTTTGGGATCAGATGGCGGTGTGTTGGTTGTCCCAAAAAATTATTATTATTATTTCATAAAATATAGAAAGCATAGGTTCCACCCTCCCTTGTTAAACAAAATTAACCAGAAAAGCAATTATTATTTAAACCATAATTATTGCAAGTACTTGTACACTCATTACGTTGATTTATTAAAACGACGAGTACATTACAGCGTTTTACGAGCAGCCCGTATAAATTTTAGGGTTAAATCTGTTACGGCATAATATATCGTGTCATAATATCTATACCGCTTTATAATAGAAGTAAAACTTAATTATAAACTCAAACATGTATGTATGTTCTCGTTGTGATTTTTCAAAATCAATATAAAAAATTCGTGGTGAGGGAATGGGACGCCGTCACCTCCTTCTGCGAAGCAGTCATGCTAGCGAAGGAGGTGGCAGAGCGTGAGAGGGAGAGAACCTCTCGTTCCAGCTGCCGCGGGAGACGCCTCGGGCGTCGGGGGTCACGTGGTGGCTTCCGGCCACTGTAGACGCGGACCTGTGGACGGTGAGTAATGGGCTAGCTCGCCGTCCGTCCGTCTTTTGACGACAGGCCGTGTTGACGGCGTGTTCGTGTTCCACGCGCGCCTCAAAGAGATATCAGCAAATAGGGAGGGGCCCGCAAGGGCCGATGCCTGCCAGGGCTGCGGGACTGTTCGAAAGAGATACCGCGGCCCTGGAACACAAAGGGCAAGGAAGGAACATGGGGTTGAAGAGACAGCAAATTACCTCTCTCCTTTCGGCCTATTCAATTTTGGCAAACAAAGCATTAAACACCCTGTATATTCGTCTAAAACCGTTTGATGCAGATTTCCACGTAGCCTTATACTTATAAGACAGCGTTATACGTACACCGCGTCATAACCCCGCTTGTTTGCGCAGCCCGACGGAATCGGATGCTGCAAGTTGGCTTATTAAGAGCGGCCAACCCGTCATAATTTTCATACAAACGCTCATTGGTGATTATTCTGTTGTAACTCATCTATCTTTGATTTTTTTGAACTAAAAGGTATTTTGTGCACTATAACTAGGTTTCTCTGAAAGCAGAAAATAAAAATTTTGAGAAACAAATTCAGTATAAGCTTCCAAAAGTCTGCTGTTTTGGACAAATTTTACATGAAGTTTGGTTGTTCATAATGCACTCATAAATTGTAAAAGTAAAGAAAACATCTTGATAGAAACCTTGCAGATGTAATGGAGATTCTAAATGATAAATATTTTTTTCACAAACTTGTAAGGCTTATTCAAAAACACGTATTTCTTCCAACAAGTTTTATGACATTTTTGAACACAATTTTTCGTTCAATGTCATCGCGTTATGAGCGGTATGAGGTGCGCGGGAGACGGGTCGTGTGGCGGCGGGGTGCGACAGGGGAGTTGAAAGAAGACCGCCGCTCTGGATGAAAAAAACAAGCTTTTCGACTATGCTCGCGTTTACCATAGACGGACCGGGAAGGGCCCTCTTAAGCGGGCCGAGCGCGCTGTTCCAAGAGGCACTGATGTCTTACCGGATGCAACTGAATACCAGTATTTTACATAGAGCGACTGCCTATCTGACCTGCACAACCCAGTTAGTACTGGGTAATACGATACCGGTGACTGGTTGTCAGACTTTTTGAGCCACTGACTACCTGTAACGACTGTGAAATAACTACAAATGGCAGCCGGGAGCAACGACTTTACGTGCTTACTTGTTTCAGTAAGCATAGACCTTTCATCCGAGCCTTTATATGCTATATACATAATTTAAACGTTTTGCAAAAAATCCCCCCTGTACACTATGTCATGAGTCAATTTGTCATTGTAACTAGAAGTTATTAAGAATCATCATAGGCCAAGAAAAAAAGTAGCCAAGTGCGAGTCGGACTCGCGCGCGATGGGTTCGGTACCATACATTTTTTTATTTGTTATTATATCGGCAGCGGTGGCCCAGTGGTAGCGACCCCGACTTACGAACAGTAAGTCGTGGGTTCGAACCCAGGCATTACTTTATGTAATTTATTTCATCACCACTGCTCTCTAAAACGGTGAAGGAAAACGTCGTGAGGAAGCCGGCATGACCAAGAACCAAAAATTCGAAGACATGTGACATCTACCAATCCGCACTGGGCCCGCGTGGTGGATATCCAATTTTAAAAATAAAATATCCAATTTCCACATAATCATTATAATCTCTTTTTCTTACAGAAATACAACTTCGAAGTATACATTACATCATCAAAAACTGTTTCATCCTGAAACTTCGCAACACTGCAGGCTTGAGTTCCGCTGTTTCCAAGCAGAGATGTTATGGAGCTCCGTAACCGTAACCGAAACTATCGGATATCCGAAATAAAAATATATCCGTAACCGTAACCGTATCCGTTTCACAAGTTTCGGATAGTTTCGTATAAGGACGGAGTCTAAATAAAATGACATGTTTTGACAGGTTTTTGTTTCACCGCTCGCGTGCCACGTGAATCTTTCAGTTTGTTAGTTATTTCTAGTTATAGCATAACCTCTTTCATAACTAGTTAGTTTTTTATTATATCCGTAACCGAAAGTATCCGAAACTAACGGATAATCCGAAATAATTACATATCCGTAACCATATCCGAAACCGATATAATTTTATTCCTATATCGATATCCGTATCCAGATCCGAAATAATATAATATCCATAACATCTCTGTTTCCAAGTATCGTGAACTTTATCTACTGTTATAGACAGCCTTGTACTTTCGTGCAGAGCCTTAAGTAGCTTATTATTCAACATAATGCATTTAAGTAGAATACCCATGTTGTCTTTATTTTAACAAATTATTCTGTTTCAGCATCGTCATCGTTGTCGTATTTGAATCATAATGCTTTGGATTTTGGCAAAGATTTTATGACCGGCCACCTGCCTGACGTCAACCCTCCTTGCGAATGCTATTGTGCATATCTTTTAATTATTCTGTTACAGTAGTGCCCTGAAATAAATATATTTATCCCCGAAGGAACCTATGGTTCGATTTAGTGAGAACGTTCTTAAAACAGTTAACTAAAATATTAATTCTAATATGCCTACATGTATTGTTTCAATTATTATTCCTTTAGTAATTTTTTCTCATAATTTACAATGTTTCTTTTACAAAAACATTTAAAAATAAAAATAAATGTGGTCCCCCGGTATCCCTCTCAATGCGGGACGTATCGACAAGTACTGCCTTCTGAATCAGGTCCTTGATCCAACCGCATAACCCGTCTTTTTAAATAATGATATATTAACCAGTTCAACAGTTCAAACCTTGGTCTTTTTCAAAGAAATAAAACCTGCGATATCAGTCAAGGTTTTTCAACTTAATTTTTGTGAAATAATGACACGCAAATACACATACAGGATTCCACATTACTTTATAAATGAAATTAGTCTTAAACAGTTCGATCGATCGATCGCACATAGAGTTCATCAAAGCAAAAACTACGTTGTTGTAAAGTTTATCATCATATGGAACTTCTACTCAATTCTGCTAAAAGCGTACACACATGGAACTAACTGGAATGAACGTTTTGTCTGTTTCAGTTAACCTACTTTCTAGAACTTCTAAGATAATGGATTTGCGTAAATATGCAGATAGATAAAAATACATAATACAGGGTATAAACGGCCCCTGCACGAAACCATTAAACCAAGCGTTCTGTACATAAAACTAAGTAACTCTACGCAAAAATTATTGCTGAAAAACGACACAAAACTGCACTTTGTTTAACACCCATGTATGTATAAAAGCAGCTATTCCTGATACGTATTTCTCCGCTTAGTAGTTTTTCCCCTAAACTTAGGAGGTTAAATAAATGAGTTGGGAATTATTTAGGAGCCTTCTATTTCAAATTTAAATATTATAATTATCTCTTATACGTACCTACTCATAATTACTTTTTTAGGAGAATTATCAAGTTACTGTGTTGATTTTACTTTAACTTCAGGGTTAAATATTTTTAGGCTTTGTGATGACCCTGGTTAGCGGCATAAAAACTCTGAAACCAAGTTAGATACTAACCACACGAAAAAGAAAGTCTTGACCTTACATTTTGTCAGTTCTTAATCTTATTCAATCGATGACACATTGTCCGACCAGTCGGAAAATACCGAAGAACTCTGTCATGCCCGGGAAGACTGGTGTAGGCATTTTGTCATTGATAAAAACTCTCATTAGAGCCACTGAAGTCTGACCTTTCATTGGACAGACCTGCTAGAAACAACAATGCCTACCAAGAATAAAAATACATCCAAAAATATTAAAATAAAGCTATCATTCCTTCCCTTTTGATAAAGATCTCTCTCAAGCCTGACGTTTCGCTGAAACATGAACAATTCGAGGGAAAAATGGCGTATCTACGAAACATGGTCGCGTTTTGTTAAAACTTCCAAAAAGTAAAACGTGAGATGTGTCCCTGAGTGAAACGTGCAGTCTTATTAGCATATCTATCAAATAAAAAGCATATTGTATTATACAGGCTTAGAAGATAAATAACAGGAGGACTCGTGGCTAAATAATATCAGCCGCTCGGGTCGGTCTTCAGGTTAAGCCGTGCTTTTCTGGGTTGGACCGTGGATGGGTGACCAGTTGGTCCCGGCTGCAATTTGTACATCTTTGACAGTCGTAACAATAGTCAGCGGCCCGATAAATTGACAACCAGTCTTACCAAGGGGTATCGTATTACCCAGTACTAACTGGGTTATGGAGCTCAGCTAGGCAGTCGCTACATGTTAAATTCAGCTGCATCCGGTTGGACTGGAAGCCGACCCAAACATAGTTGGGAAAAGGCTCGGCAGATGATAAATAGCAGGGATCTATTATTAGACTTTCAAGGTTAACCGCTTAGACTAATAACCCAAACATTTTTGATTAACCATTATACGGGTATCCCTTTTAATAATGGGGTTAACCTTTACTCTAGGGCTTTCCATTTAATCCTAAAAAAATAACCCAATTAAAGCCCTTACACAGGCCTCCTCTCATTCCTTCCACTTCTCTTGGTGTTGTGCTTCTGTTGTGCAGATTAATTACTATTTTTATAATACGGAAGGTGACATGTGATGTTAATTAACCGATTACCAATTCTATTAATGACTTTCAAACGTTGTAGATCATTATCTAAAGAGAAGATTGCACTATAGTGAAGCGTGATCATATTTTTCTACCACAACTTACACCGTATGTTTATTTAACTCTTTATCAAGGTTGAAATATAATTAAAAATTGGTTGAGTATATTTTTATCTGCCACAACCTGTCATCGACTCCGTTTGAATCACAGTAACCGTGTTTATTTTTATATTTTTGGTAATTTTACTTTTGCCACCACGGCTTTGCCTTACTACATAACATAATATCACGCCTGTAATCCCCGAAGGGTTAGGCAGAGGTGTAGGTACTTAATAGTACACACACATTTCACCAGTTATGTTTTTTACGTCCCGTTGTAATCGGGGGCGAGCCTATTGCCATGAACCGGGCACAAATGCAGACTCCGTTTCTGCTACGGAGAAAATCCTGATGGAAAAACCCAATAACATGTTGCCCTACTCGGGAATCGAACCCAAGACCTCATACTCAGCAGTCGCGCTTGCAACCACTCGACCAACGAGGCAGTTTTTTGAATAGGAAACACTGAAAGCGATTGCCATAATTGATCGGATTCGTCGTTCTTTCATCCAAATCAGTATAACCAATAAGGCGTAAAAAGGTTACAGACAGAGTGACTTTAAAATTAACTAGCTGATGCCCGCGGCTTTGCCCGCGTAGATGTCGGTTATCGCAACCAAAAGTAATCATGAAATTTTGATCCCGTTCCCGCAACCCATGGGAACCTATTCCAGGGATAAATTATATTCTAAAAACGTCCTCGAGAACCACTCTATCCATTGGTAAAAACAGCATGAAAATTGATGTAGCAGTTTTTGAGTTTATCGCGAACAGACAGACAGAGGTGGCGGGGACTTTGTTTTATAATATGTAGTGATAGTGATAGTTAAATTAAAATGTACAGTATTGACTGTACGTTTTTTTTTAGCATGAATATATCTCCAGATCATCTGATAGGCGTTAGAAAAAATACGAACTGTTTATTCGCAAATCTAATATTAGCTTATAGTTTTTGTGTCAATGTCAGTTCTGCAAATGTCATTGCCGGTTGGTTGCTAGCCCGCCATTGCCAACCCGGTTGCAATCTGCCCACCAGCTGAGTTAGAAAATGAGATTACATTCTTATATGTTTATTTTATCGTTTATTAGCGACATGCCCCGGCTTCGCACGAGTACAATATAGATTTAATAAGCAGTACCTTTGTGCTCTTCTATGTTAATAATTGTCCTGTCAAGTATTTTGTGTGTACATAAATAAATAAATATAAACCTTGCTCTTGAATTATTCTATCTACTGCTGAAAACTGCATTAAAATCCGTTGCTTAGTTTAAAAGATCTAGAAGAGAAGCGTACAGACAGGGGGAGATACTTTGTTTTTTAACTATGTAAAGAAAATATTGTACAAAAATATATCTAGAAAACGCTGGCTGACGACTTAGAGACATTTGGAATAAATTGGCCAGAGAAAACCGCACGGAAAGAAGAGTGGGAAGGCTATGGGTTGCCTAGCAGTGGGACAATATAGGCTAAGGCAAAACTAAGACCACACGACTGAAATAAAACTAAAAAATGACGAACAATCGTCTGTCAAATTCCAAAACTTAACTCTCGCTCTTTCTATCTTCACTAACTTATATATCTCCCTCTCAACTTCCGTTCACCTCACCCGCACTGTTTCCGTAACGCTCTCGTCACGCAATCACCAGCTTACTCCCCAAGTCAAGCGTGCGCAAAGAAGTTTTACTTCAAAAATGTACCCGAACAGGGCATTTCTTGTAGCCATTATTATTTAAGATTAGTATAACCACTCTTTCATTCAATACAAGAATAGGAATACATATGTACCAAAAACAAGGAGACAGTTTTTTCTGAAAACAAATATTTGGGAACTAACTATTTACGACTATATGCTGATAGGATCCAATCCAATGTAACAGATACTTTTATTTTCTGTTCTCAAATAGCTAGCAGTATTTATTGTATATAGTCTATGCATTGAATATTTTGTATGTAAAAATGAAAACATATTTTTTTATTTGCGCGGAATAAACGTCGCGAAATTCCGAACGATATTTACGATTGTAAATACTCATTCGGGAAATAATATTTACTTAGCCTTAATAATACTGTATTCCTTTCGTCTTTCTTTATCGTGTGGTTATTGCCTAACCTGGTGTCTGAGTTTTTATGCCTCCCATTGGCCTCTAGCCCACAGGCGGCAAATATGGCTTTACATGCCGAATAGATTTCTAGTCGGCATGGCTCCGTCGACCTGCTGACGGAATCGCTAACCCTAGACGGTGGACGTCAGGGGCACCCCGAGGATCCATAATGAACATTTAAATGAACATTTATAACCATCTATATAATGAACCTTTTTCATAGCAAACGTATCGTATATTAAGCAACAACATTCTTTTTCTTTATTCAAAAAACAAAAAGAAAACTATTACAATATCATGGTTTAAATAAACAATGGTTTGCTTAACTCTTTAGCCGTTTATATTCAAACGGTGTTTATACCTTGCATCTTACAGTGCCTTCAGAAGAATAAAAAATAGTTGAGAACTGAAAAAAATACCTGTTTCTAAAAGATTCTGTAGTAAACGTGTTTACAATAGATGGATGGAGCTAAGGCTTTCCTGAAAGGAAAGGCTTTTCCTTGTCTTGTTCAGTGTACGTGATTGTCAGTAGCATTAAACTAGGGTTGTATGGCAAGTTGGATCAATATAATATGATCATCATCATTTCAGCCGAAAGACGTCCACTGCTGGACATAGGCCTCCCCCAAGTGTTGTCAGTTGACCGGTCTCGTGCGACTCACATCCAGCGGATCCCCGCAACCTTCACAATATAATTAAAAATATGTTTCATCTCCTCAGGAGCTCCTTAGGTGTTCATCGAGGCTCTTGGCAATTAAGCCTTTCGCTGATACGACTATCGGCACAATGATCGCTGACTCCAGATCCCACTAGTCGACAGCCTCGCGAGCCAAGTCAAGATACTTAATATTATTGTAACGGCTGGAGACCAAAGTCAAGACTGATATTTTGGAAACTACCTTCTATGCCAGCTGCACACTTACTTTGTAACCAGCTGTATACCGATCGCGAAGTAACTAAATGTATCTTGGTATATTTTCAAAGCGCCCATATCGTGAGAGTTCACAAGAAATACGTTTGAAAGTATATATTCTGGTTCCGAATTTCGTTGAACTTACGACAAGACACGAGTCTCCTAACGGAGAAAAAATAAGAAAAACACGTGCAACTCAAGGACAAACGTAACTCCGAAAATACTGTAACGAAACGAAATGTATAAATATGTAATGTTTATGAGATTATACCGCGTATAAGTGATAATATTCGTGCGAATACTCCGCAATAAAAACAAGCAGCTCTTAACACCGGGTGGGGGAATATCGCACACGCGGGTAAATATCGCACACAGCTGCCATAAATGTGCGGAAATAAAGAGGTGAAAACCGCACAAAATGTGTACACACTACTGAATTTCGTAACAGCAATTATAATGATGAGTTGTGGAAATTATTTCAGAATAAATTAGTGAGTATTCCGCAGTTTCGTTGAGGTATTCATTTTAATTTTGTTTCGTTGAAATGATAAACAATTTGGCTATCAATTTTGTTGGCCAGTGCGGTTATTAAGGTCGTGGAGGTCGGTGTAGTTAAAGTGTAATTAATATTTAAATCCATTGACAATGTCAGTGATTTAGACTTGGTATAAAATGTAACTACAATAAATGGACCCAATACATAGAGAAACCACATTGATCATATTTAATTATCATTATTGATGAATCCATTTCAGGTACATATTTGTTACAACATAATTATGCGCAAAGTCTTTTTTGTCGTTATAAAATGAAATGTATGTGGTTCTTCGACATCAATAATTAATTAACAACCAAAGGGAATTTCTGATCACTAAGCTTGCAAATAGATTAGTGATCGCTGATAGTCAAAAGCTCAAAGAAATTCCTGAGTTACGTCTTTTGACAACCAGAGAAAAGGAAAATGAAGAGCTAGCCAAAATTCAATTCTAACAATGATAACGGTGATGGAAAAGTACAAAACGTATTTGATAGACATGAGTTACCGAAAAGATCAACACCAACCAACGTTCGCGTTGACCTTAAGTCAACCCTTAAATAAGTCATTGTAGAAATACTAAACGCTCAAGCGGCGCATCAATCCCTGTTGTTGGTAACCGCCTTTACCAAAACAAAAAACAGTGACACCAGAAAATATCCAGTTAACATGTACATTATAAAGATACGTAATGCGTATGTGTAGATTGTGGAGCCAAATAAACGAAGCCTTATAGCAATTTAATATCCACCATATTACATTCCAACATGGCTGCCATTCCAATGATAATATTCAGAGATGAATCCGCATTCTGACATTCTTTCGGATTCTCTCAGATATAGTGTGAGGTTGAGTCATGTTGGGTGGGAAACAAGAAGGCTCCTTGATGGTAGGTACTCACCCCTCTATATTGATATCTGCAGTGCAAGAGGCGACGCATGTATGTTATCCTAGAGACAAAATTGAAATGTCTCTTGAGCCTCACCCCTATAAAACCATACTCATATCAATACCCACACTTTGAAATGAAATTAGTGCTCTATGAAAGCAGAACAATTTATGGTGGTTGTACATGGTGATGAAACTGGTGTGTCGTAGAAGAAAAACCTTGAAGATATAATAATATGGCATCTACAAACCCACACTGGACCTACATGGTGCATTACTATACATATAGGGTCTCTCAGAGAGGAGGGCTCTGTCCCAGCGGTCGTAACATTATAGGCCGATTACGCTTATGACAGTCTTTTCTTAGACGAGGTCCTTATCAGATACAACATCTCCAATTGCTTTTACTAGTTTACCTATATGTAGACAATACCAACTAGTGACGCAGTGAGGCGAGAATGCAACCGATTTGATTTGTCTAGTCTGGTAGTTTTTTCGCTGTCTCGATAAACTAGTTCCGGGAGTTACTGAACTAGGAAAAAGCAAATTAATCGTAGTGTCGCTTAGATTGTCGGTTGGTTTATATTCGTGTTTATATTCGTTACAGTCTTTGTTACTGAGGTATACGCTAAAATGACACGCGTATTGAGAGAGCGGCTGCGGTAAAAACAAATGAATTGCGTTTGAAGCCTGAAGTTTGCCCCGAGTCCACGATACCCACGCGAAGGAAACAAGTTACAATCGCAAACATTGCTTGACCCAAGTCCGCAATATTTTTTTCGGATGGGAAATCATCAAATAACATTTACTGTTCTGGGCAGAGCGTAAGGGAGGGTCAGACTTGTACTGACTAAAACCCAGCCATGTTCCTTCCTTGCCCTTCGTGTTCCAGGGCCGCAGTATCTCTTGCAAACAGTCCCGCAGCCCTGGCAGTCATCGGCCTTTGCGAGCCCCTCCCTGTTAACCCAAGTCCGCCTGACATGAGGTGATGAGGGCGTAAGGCCCGTACTCCACCAAACTGGAGACGTGTGGAGATGTACAAAGCAGAGAAGAGAGGAGATTCTTAGGAGTTAGGGTGTATCCACCAAAGCTGTGCAGAGATACGTACTGGCTAGTCCGGAACAGAGATGTGTGTACAGGCTATTCCTACCCAGTTTAGCGAGTTTGCGCTGCACGCCGCACACCCCACACTCACACCTCTTCAGTCTCATCTCCATTTTGCACTGCTGCAGAGTGCTCAGTCTGGCCTATATAAATATGAGACTTTTCTCTTCTTGTCTCTACTCAACCGTTTCCACAAAAGCTAAGCGGAGACGAAAAGTGTAAATAACGAAATTCTATTAGTGGATTACAACACGTCTTCTCTCCTGTTGTCTCGTCTTGAGTCCGAGCCTAAAACGCTTTAAGAGCGTTATCGACTGACGGCATTTCATACAATTAATAATACAATCCACTGTCAACTTTTTAGACCTATGTATCCTGCTTATGCGTATGAAGTTTCATTAAAATCGGTTCAATCATTTCGAAAAGAAACGATTTTAAAGTTTGTATGAAATGCCGTCTGTCGTTAACGCTCTTAACGCAATAGAATTTAAACAGTTTATTAAGCATGCTGGCAAAATTACTTCAGAACCTTCTAGTAATTTTGAACATGGTAGCTTTGAACTAGGTAACCCAATTGCAGCAAGAGCACAAGCTTACAAATATCTCAAGGATATAAGGTTTTGCCCCGAGGTTACTGAGAGCGAGCGCAACGCAATATTGCGAAGCGTATATTATCTTTTATAAAGTAAAACATTTTTCTCTTAATATTTACTAGACCAAAATGCAAGTGATAAAAGTTTAAAAAAGTGCTGTTTTACAAAAACTATGGCAAGAATATTTTTTTACCAAATTGGGTGAATAATTTCATCATCATCTGCCTAACCTTTTCCAACTATGTTGGGGTCAACTTCCAGTCTAACCGGATGCAGCTAAACACCATTAATTGGTATGGATCGGCTGCTTACCTTAACACCAGGTAAGACACTCACCACACGCAGAAAAAGAAAAAAGAAGAAGTACTAGAACTACTAATACCCTTTGGTAAAACTGGTTATCACACTTTCGGGCCACTGACTGTAACGACTATCATGGATCTACAAACGACAGCCGGAAGCAACGGCTAAACACGCTTTCCGAGGCAACTCGGTAAGTAATGGGTGGTCACCCATCCACGGACGCTAGGCAAGCGTGGCTGTTATTATTTAGCCACGAGCTCCTCAAATTTAATTAGATGACAAGTTTAAACCATTCAAATAACAACGTCTATTTCTGTCATATTTTGATGACCAACATGATGATGTGATAAAAATAGACAGGGCAGATATTTTTCTGGTGTTATGGTTTCAGTATCGGCACGGTATTGGTCGCTCTGTTCAATAAATTTATAAATATACTACTATAAGCAGATACGAGCTCCTACTAAATTTAGATATTAGCTGCATCCAGCGGATGAGTGATCGATTTTAAAGCGCTGAATGATATCACTGTGTTCGAAATAATAAAGAATGTGGTTTCTGCGAAACCACATGTGTGTGTGTGTGTGTGTGGTATGTGTGAATGTGTGTTTTGTGGTCCTTGGTTCGATATATATCCCTCAAATGCCTCTCATGTAATACTCGAGAGACATGCAAATATTATACATACTCTGTTGAGCTAACAATGTTAGTATATGCACGACGTTATGTACAAAAGTACATAGCATTATAGTCCTTTTACTCTGTAGTTTTAGTGCTATTACTCACTGAGTTTATCTTGCTACAGAAATCTGTAGGAAGTAGTTACAGCTTGAAAACAGCGCTGCTGAATATTTCAAATACAAAGTGAAAAAGTAAACCAATTTATAAAAATATTTTTTAAGAAATGTATGAAAGCGCTGTCTTTTTATTTAAACTTCTTTTTTTGTTAGTAAACAAAAAAAAAAAAAAAACAACACTAAAAAAAGTTTAGTCTAATGAGTACGAGTATGTAAGGATCGTTCCAGGTGACGTTCTGTAGTTTCAGCCTAACCCCTTAGGAAAAAAGACGTGAGTTTTTGTATGTCTAGTGTTCGATTCCCGGGTCGGGGAAATTGTAATTGGGTTTTTTCATTAAGAATTTCTCATTGTCAGCCACGGAGTCTGGATTGGTGCCTGGTTGATGGCAATAGGCTCGCTAACTAGTGAATAGGGATGTTTCCTGAGTAAAAAAATATAATTCTATTTAGTCTGTCAGTTAGATTATCGGAAAATATTGGATACTTATTTTTTGTTTTATCAAATCAATAAAAAATAACGAAGATAAAACGCATAAAGTTCATGAGTGGGGGCTTGTGACGTCAGTTTCCGCTAAAAAGTGTACCGGACTGTGACGTCACATGAGTTTTAGACGCACTGCATCGTCCTCATTTTTAGTTTACGAGAAAAAAAGTGTGTGTGTACTTATGTACACGCGTTAGAAGTTACACTTGTTTAGAACATAAACGAAAGTAAAGTAGTTCATAACAAGGTCTAATATCAATTACCTATACAACCTAACCTCCTAGCTCCAGCAGTAGATTAAAAATTCTAACCTAGGCTTGTCAATATCTGACACTACGAAAGTAGACAAACATTGGGAGAACACAAGAATCAATAGAAAAACCTTAATAATACAAATTACAGAGGTCTAGGAATGCTAAACCTCCAGGCAATGACCATTCAGTTACCTGTAGAGAACATACGATAAAAATCTACATTATATTTTCCAAAACGTAAGTAAAACTAGCTAACTTCAGGGTGTATGTTGACTAGCTAACTTCAGGGTGTATGTTGACCAGCTAACTTCAGGGTATCGGTTTTTCGTGACGGTGTGCGCGCGCATCGTAAAAATTTACTCTCATTTTTCTCAAACGCGCCAAAAGAAGTATAACTTCAAAAATATAATATTTTTTGTAAATCACACAGACGGACTCATTAGATTTTTTTGGTCAACTACCCTATTGTAGGTGTACCTATATAGGTACACCTTACCTATATAGGTACACCTTACCTATATAGGTACACCTTACCTATATAGGTATACCTTACCTATATAGGTACACCTTTGCCTATCCTTCCGTGGTGTTATGTTATGATACCTGAGAACAATTTCTATGTTTAAAATGCCACAGATACACCAATAAAATGAACTTTACAATGAAAAGACATGAAACTAGATACACATGGTTGTATCAGCAAATCCTCTTTGTCTAATACGTCCATAACAATAACTCCAGAAGAATTAAGTGTCCACCACGTTGAAATGTCCAAGGAAACTATTTTGTTTTACGTCCATTGGATATAAAATGGGAGTGCACGTATACTTTAAATCTCTTGTACATACAACAAAGTTGTTTTAATTTTTGTACTGTAACTGAATTTTACAGACTTGAGTTATGTTTCAATGCAATACTTGTATCCTTAGAGCTAAGTTCAGAGCAGACAGAATATAGATTACCTGGAAATTTCGAGTAAAAGAATGGTACTTAATCCTTTTCTTTTTCTGGCTTTTTGTTTGGTAATTTTTGTATGGAATTAAGGTTGAATTTGATTACGAAATATTGGTGGGTGGTTGGTATTGGTGGTAGGTGGTTGCGTCAGGGTAGCCCGCGATATTATATATATAACCCTTTAAGTTCATTTAATCCTATTGAATGACTTTTTCATGAAATATTCATTGAATAGGATTACAGGAACTTAGAGGGTTGTATTCACGATTGTAATTCTGTAACTACATACGTGTTACTGGCGCGACTCCATTTATATCAACATACAACCTAACACTGATCTGCAAATTGCAAAAAACCTAAGAAAATTTGAATTTCGCGGGCTACCCTGACGCAACCACCTTAAGACGTCATAGTAACCCCCCTAAATACATAAAAAATAACATAACATCATGCCTGTAATCCCCGAAGGGCTAGACAGAGGTGTAACTAATAGTATAACTCCCACATTTCACCAGTTATGGTTAAGTCCCATGTAATAGGGGACGACCCTATTGTCATCAACCAGGCACGAAACCAGACTTTGTGGCTGCTACTAAAGAATTCTTGATGAAAAACCCCAACAAAACTTTCCCCGATCTGAGATTCGAACCCAGGACCTCGGGCTCAGTAGTCGCGCTACGCTACATACTACAAACATCGCATAAATATTCAACTACACAAGCTCTGTAGCTATCTTTAAATATAAACACTTGTGAATAAATGCTATGATTACCATGAAAGCTTAAATAAACCTATAAAACAAAATATTAATCATTACATCATAAATAAAGAGCAGCAAAAAATAGAGAGCAGCGGTGGCCCAGTGGTAGCGACACCGACTTACGAACAGTAAGCCGTGGGTTCGAACCCAGGCAGGCGCATTACTTTGTGTAATTTATTTCATCACCACTGCCCTCAAAAACGGTGAAGGAAAACATCGTGAGGAAACCGGTATGTCCTAGAACCAAAAATTCGAAGACATGTGACATCTACCAATCCGCACTGGGCCCGCGTGGTGGATTATAGCCCATTCCCTCTCATAGAGAGGAGGCCTGTATCCCAGCAGTGGGAACATTATAGGCTGATGATGATGATGAACATCATAAATAGATTGCCTCATTGGTCTAGTGGTCGCAAGCGCGACTGCTGAGCATGGGGTCCTGGGTTCAATTCCTGGGTCGAGTTTTTTCATCAGGAATTTGTCAGTAGCAGCCACGGCGCTTGGATTTATGCCCGGTTGATGGCAATAGCCTCGCCCCCTGTTACATGGGGACTTAATCATAACTGGCGAAATGTGGGTGTACAAACTATACAATACATCTGTGCCTAACCCTTCGGGGATTACAGGCGTGATGTTATGTTCATCACACATTCCCATGTCGTATCTCAACATGTCTTACAATATCAACCTTCGTTTATACATAAATATTCACGTTCAACTTGATCTGAACTTTAAGTTGACAGAGGTGGAGTAGTTCTCGACACGGGATGAAATAGTTCTACTAAGTATCGCGATTATGACCCAAGTTGCTCTCAAGTTTACTTGGGTATGTACTAGTTATTGTAAGTTTCTTAATAAGCATTGAATGCTCTTTATCAATATCATTCCAGTGAAGGTAGGTACCTATTTACTGGGGAGTTGTGAGTGGTGATGCCGTGAGGAGACGTCCTTGAAGGACATACACTGACCTTATTGGTCAGGTTCTATTAAATTATCATAAGAATTTCGCAATATTCAAATTTTGTTACGTTTTTTTTGCAATTCACAGGTACTATACAGGGTGTAAACGGACTCATCACGAAGCCGTCAACCAAGCATTATATACATCAAACTAAGTAACTTTACGCAAAAACGTGATTTTTCAGCCCAAAAAAAAAGTCGTAATATAAATTTAAAAAAAATATATATATATCAACTGTCTACTATCACATATTTAAGCCGAGAATATACAGGGTGTAAACTGACTCTTCACGAAGCCGTCAACCAAGCATTATGTACATCAAACTATAGTTTAGCCGCTGAGAGAATGCGTTCCTGAAAGGTCGTGAGCGAAGGACGATGTAACTTTGAAGTGGCGAAGAATTTGCGATAAACTTTTTTGCCCTATTAACAAATAATATTACTAAAAACGATATCATTCAATCACGTAACAATCAATGTTATAATTTCGCGCTAAATTTATGTTTAATAAATAAGAAAGCGATATATTTTGTAATTCATCCTGCGTTGTTACAAGGTTACGTCAAATGTCAATTTTTGTAGTGTAGTGTGGCAGTTGAAACGTTATCTGTCGTTAAACTATATAATAATACGTTTTTCATTATAATTATAAAATGCATGAAAATAATTCGCCATTCGGCACGAAGAAGATGATGATCCTATTAAAAGAAAGCTGCGGGAAAGTCACAAAAGATGACTAGGCAAAGGTCGTCGAAAAAACGAAAAAAATATTTTTCGTTAACTTTCACCGAATGAATTAATACTTTGATTGATAATGATATAATAATACGCGTTGGCGAAGCTGATGGAGATGGCACCTCCTCAAGCGAATCGGATTCAGATTAAATTTGTTAATTTTGAACCCAGGCGCAACTACTCAAAATATTATTGTTTTATTTTATATTAAATATTTCAGAATATTATTATTGCATTTTTATTTTCTGCATGCTAGTTAAATTCAGAAATTAGAAACCAGACAAACAAGTATTAAAGCTAATGTTATTCTTGTTATGGGTCGGTTGAAAAACATATCTATTAATAGCGTTACTTATTGCCCATCACTAGTCATGACCAACTGACAGACTTCAGGAACGCATTCTCTCAGCGGCCAAACTATAGGTAAGTAACTTTACGCAAAAAATATTGCTGGGAAACGACTTTTTTTTTTTGGGGTGATAAATCACTTTTTACGGTAGGACTCAATGTAACGCAAACAAAACATTGTGGTGAAGGACGGATTGAATAATACGGGGGTCGTAAAGGTGTCTTAAGTAAAAAAATTACATTAAAATGTAATTTAAAAAAAAAACTTGTAAAAAAGTTGGTTTGACCGCCAATATCTCCGTAACTAGAAGGTTCCCAGATATGGTCTAGAACAAACAAAAAATATCGCAATGACGGGGAGGACGAGTGACTCATCCTCCCCGTCATTAACGAGTCTTTTTACACCCTTTTTGATTTACTTAAAGGGTTTGTATTGATGATTATATTTATTCTGGAAATTCATGCCTATCTATAAATAACGGCACATGGCAACACGATACCCCTTTAGTAAGTACGACTGGCTATCGGACTTTAAGGATTCTGAATACCCAACAAGTGCCGAAGATCTCCGAATGACAGCCGAAACCAAACCTATGGTTATTACGAGCCACGGAGGGGTTCGGTATGAAAATAAATGCTAACAAAGCATTGTAGGGAAGCCATATTTTATAACGTCACTACCTCACGTTTTCGTTACAGTATTAAAAACTGACGAAGGTTCCTTTCAACACAAACGGGTATTACTAAGCGTTTTCAGTAACATGTATAACCTTTTAAAAAGCCCAGAGTACATGATTGTGATTCCATTACTTTCATTGTTCCACAAACTGTGTTACAAAGGGTTATCAAACAAAATGGTGGTTCGGCAATACTTCATTTTGATAGAGCGAGGTCAGTGTGGCGGCCATTTTATTTGAAACCTATTATAGCTTACGCATGGAGGCTAAAAGTTATTTGTTGGTTTTAGCACATTTGATGGAAAGTTTTGATATTATGTTGCGGCTCACTTTCAGGATGAAACGAATCAAATTTCACATAAAAATTACGTAGATAATTTTGATCAAGGTTGTTACCACATTAGCTCTGGATCGAAACAACTGGAAGTCATGGGGAGAGGCTTTTGCCTAGCATTGGGATGACGCAGGCTAACAGTATCAGTATCAGTTTCAGTTATCGACACTGTGCGTAGCCCGAAGAATTGCCAAACATAAGTGCCGATGCAGCCGATGGACCTGAAAAGTTCTGGAGTGGCGACCGCGAACCGAAAGACGTTACGTTGGAAGGCCTCCCACTAGGTGGTCTTATGTCCTTCCTCAGGTTTAGGTACCTGTGCTTAATTCACCGAAATCATTTTTCGCTCTTAAGGCGTCATCATCATCATCATATCAGCCCGGAATCACCCACTGCTGGGTATAGGCCTCCCCTTTTTCCTGCCACACTTCCCGGTTCTGTGCGTCCCTCATCCAGGTGTTACCCGCGACTTTGACGATGTCGTCAACCCAACGATATTTAGGACGGCCCTGGTTTCTATGGCCTAACCTTGGCCACCATTCGGTCAAAGCCTTGCTCCATCGGCCATCTCCGCGTCTAACCAAGTGTCCTGCCCACGCCCATTTGAGGCGCACCGCCCGGTCCCCGACGTCGTGGACTTTTGTCCGACGGCGGATTTCGGTATTACGCACTCGATCTAAGAGGGTTATGCCGAGCATGGCTCGCTCCATGGCCATTTGTGCCACTCGTACTTGGTGGACAGTCTCCTTTGTGAGAGTCCATGTCTCGGCACCGTAGGTCATTGTTGGCAGGACACATTGGTTGAAAAGGCGGGTTTTTAGACACTGAGGGATCTTTGTGGACCGAAAAATATGCTCCAGTTTCCGATGTTGTATTAAGGCGTGAAAAGGTATTAAATAAATAATAATTTGCACAAACGTGTTAGTTCTATTTTTTTGCCAATAAATTTCTGAATTTTAAACTCCCCAAAGCAAAATTCAATGAAATACCTGCAACCGAAACCAAAGACGACTAGTCTAGCTCTAATGCAAAATATTTTCCAATAAGAAACAGTAAACGCCATTTTTAAAATCACTTTTTGTTCTAAAACCTTTTGACACCGACCGCTTGCCCGGTGAAGCAGAAAAAGCCATCAGCGGCATCCCGCGTTGTCGGCAGGAAAAATAGGGGCGGATTGAAAATATATTTCTTTTACTTTTTCTCGTCAAATTAACAGGCACTGAGAGGGCTGATGTTATTTCTATCGACTACTTAGGGGAGCTGGAGAATATTTTTTCAATTCTTGGCAGGTAGGTATTATTTTACTTTCTATTGCAAAATATGACTTGGAAATATTACTGTGTATAATAATATTGGTAGTTGATCTCGTGAAAGCCGAGAAAGATAAGCAAATGAAGTATCTTGACTTGGCTCGCGAGGTAGTCGACATGTGAGATGTGGACTCAGCGATCATTGTGCCGATTGTCGAATCAGCCCATGGCTTAATTGCCAAGAGCCTCGACCAATACCTGAGGAGGCTCTCGTTAGGTAGCTGGATCAAGGGCTTGATTCAGAAAGCGGTACTACTGGATACGGCTCGCATGGTCCTGACCGCCGGTAGCTTAGACCCTGTTCCCGATACTGGGTTACTATTTTTTTATATTTTTTTTTATTTAATTTTTGTAACTAAAAATATTTAAAAAAGTAGATAATACTCGTAAGTTAGAAATATGTATAAAGGAATAATAATTGATAATTAATGATGTTATATGTGGTTTTGAGTAACGGCCGACTTTGATGATTAAAATTTTTGTATTGATATTTTTCATTATGGTTAATGAGCTACTTAATAAGAATTCTAAGTATCTTTATAGTAAACGTAACTTGTATTTTGAAATGTGGGTGTACTATTAGGTACACTTCTGCCTAACCCTTCGGGGATTACAGGCGTGATGTTATGTTATGTTAGTATCTAAGTAATCTAATTAATCGTATAAGTAGATCCTCATCATTGCGCTATGTAGTCATATTAAAACGCAGGCCATACAGCCAACTAGCGAGGGAGCCGGGCGAGGCATCGTATCACCTCTTTTCATACTTTGTTCTTCCGAAAGACCCGAAACGTAGTATGAAAAGAGGCTCGCCTGGCTCGCTCACTCGCTCGCTTAGTGGCGATATGGCCTGCGCTTTAAGGATGTGAAGCAGACCATCAAACAAGAACTGTCTCCTTCGGATCATCACTGTATCGAGAAAAAAATATCAGCTAATCCGTGCATTTGGGTCGAGTACTTATTGAAATTTTGTAGGAAACAGATCGTGGTCTCATAGTGCATGCTCGTCTTCTTCTTTCGTGTGGTTAGTGCTGGTGTCAGAGTTTTTATGCCGCCCATGGGCCTCTGACTTGGCTTTATATGCCGTCGAGGAATATTTCTCAAACATGCTGGTTTCCTGATTATAAAATACACACATCAATTTGAAAATCAGAGGTGCATCTCTTGGGTTCACCCCTTGGAGCATTCGAGAACTATGACTTGGCAGTCCGACAGTCACATCACTAGGCTATCACGCCGTATATGGAAAAATTAGTTAGTTTATAATTCGTTTTTTGTAGTGTATTGCTTTAGGTTGTAGGTTAGGTTATCTGCAAGTGTTGTGCACTCCTATAATTGACAAGTTCACTGTACTCTGAAAATTCTACGTGTTTATTGTATGTGTGTTAGTGAATAAGTTGTTGGAGAGCCATAAATAAATAAATAAAAATAAACAGCCTCTCGAAATGAACCAACCCCCACTGCATGGCTTCATCGAGCGACCAATCATTTTTCCAATTATCTGCACAAAATGGCCAACGATAAGGCTTCCTGCAAACGCCTCAGAAATACGGTTATTTCACATAGGTGTACGTACGTTGACAATGCAAAACTAAATCAAGCTGATCTCTCATTGTACGAGAAGCTCACACAAAGCGAGATCAGGTTATACTAGATATGTATAGCTTGATTTGTCGCCGTATGTACAATCACAAGCAGTAAATAATATGAAGAGAATTTGCAAAGTTTAATGGCGATTATCTCGTTAAACATCGATTGCAACTTCGAAATTATACCTATATCGTAATAGTATGCGTTCTAAAAAACTATGTACCTATAACAGCATCAAAATAAAATTAATAAAAAATTAGGAGGAAATCGTTTTGAAAAAAAAAATCGTGTTATTATGGAGTTTTTTGCGATAATTCTAAGATTTTAGCAAAGAAAACTGTTTTTGTAAATATATGACAACACAATTTCATGGTAGGATCTTTGAAAAAAAAAAAACAATATTTCAAATTCCAATCACCCTGCGACACAGAGATTAGTGGTCATGACTGTACATTCAGTGGTTATCAATGTTACCCCAACTGCTCTCAACACGCTCTCAATTTTGTGGCCGTTTAAAATCGTATCAATCAATTTTTTTATCAAATTAATTGAATTTAGGACTGATTCGGTTCTGATTGATATGACATGATTGATTCACGTGTTGAATATGTCGACTGGTAGATTTGATGCAAAATTGGTATAACCGCTAATGTAGAAAGGTTTTATACTACCTACTACAAGATATGCGCACAATGGCTCTCATCGGCAAAAATATTAATTACAAACAAATCATCATCAAACGATGGAGCAAGACTTTGACCGAGTGGTGACCAAGATTAGGCCAAAAAAACCAGGGCTGTCCTAAAGTTCGTTGGGTCATGTCGCGGGAAACACCTGGATAAGGGACGCACAGAATACGGCAGTTTATCAAAAAAATCTAATTAGTCCGTCAGATAGATTTAAAAAAATATTGGAAACGTATTTTTTCTTTTTTCAAGTAAACAAAAAATGAAGACGATACAGTCCGTCGAAAACTCGTGTGACGTCACTAATTCACTATGTCAGTACACTATTACTATAGAAGTGACGTCACAAGCCCCCACTCATGATCTTTGATGCGTTTTATCTTCGTCAGTTTTTATTAATTTGATAAAACAAAAAATACGTATCCAATATTTTTCGATAATCTAAGTGATGGACTAAATAGAATATTATAGAACAGAATATTTTTTTTAATCAGGAAACAGCCCTATTGGGAAGTGTGGCAGAAAACCGTGGAGGCAGAAGGCCTAACAATACCCAGCAGTGGGTGATTCAGTGCGTGATGAGTGGCTGATATGATGATGAAGATGAAACCATCATCCCCTATTAGTTTTATAAGGGATTTTAAAGGAAAAAAGGGCTTATTTGCTGTACACTTCTAAATACGAAGGCTATTTACATGTGACTGAATGTTTTTAAGATTTTCGTTTTAATAATAAACTATGCAAGTAATTGATATTCAAGAATAATGTTGCCAATTTTCAGTATATCAACCCAGCCCACAATCCAGTCAACTACCCACTTCACAAACATACTAAGTATCTCCCAATATTCCTGACTATACGAGACACCTTTTTAAGATCGTCAGACCATCCAGTCGTGAGCTTTGAGTCTGAAGTTAGATTAAAGTAAGCTCTTAAACTAATATCCCCAAGTAAAGTCGAAGGCGAAGCTTTCTGTCGGAAACCAAACTAAAAGAGACGAAGTAACTCTTAACGTCACAGCTAAGTATCCTGACGGACTAATCTTCTAAGCTAGTTGCACTTTTTGAGTCCAACCCTCTCCTATCTCAAAAATCTCATTTACCCGAGGAGAGTATCTCGCTTGGGTTGAAAAGATGCCTCGTTTCAACATTAGTACCTGGATGACCGAGCTTTGCTCAGTAAAACGGATAAAACGACGTTTTCTAAAAATGAAACCTAGCTAGATCGATTTATCGCCCCCGAAACCCCCTGCATACTAAATTTCATGAAAATCGTTGGAGCCGTTTCCGAGATTCAGATTATATATATACAGAATTGCTCGTTTAAAGGTATAGTACCTGGATGACCGAGCTTTGCTCGTCTTTTTTTTAACGTTTTCTAAAAATGAAACCTAGCTAGATCAATTTATCGCCCCCGAAACCCCCTACATACTAAATTTCATGAAAATCGTTGGAGCCGTTTCCGAGATTCAGAAAATATATATATATAGGTACATATATACAAGAATTGCTCGTTTAAAGGTATAAGATATTAGATTAGATTAGATGTATGATTTTCGGATGTCCAAAGGCAAGGAATGTCTCACCTTTATAAATCAAAAACGTCTGTCAGTCTGTGCGAGCCGTTCAATGTAGCTTAAGGTAAGCCTCATAGGAGGAAATATAAATTATGATGTTAGGCGTTATAAAGTTAGTAGTAGGAATATAAAATTTATTTTCTTTTAACCTTGCCCAACACTAGGAATTTTACCTGTATCGTTGGTGCGTTTATAAACATTTAAACTCACATACTCAAACAACCAGACCTAGAGCAACTACCTATAGGCCATTCGCGCGGGCATTCTCGCCTTTCATCGTGTGAAAAACTATCCTCTTGTAAAGGAGACTTTCCTTCGTCCTCGTTCGGTACACTTTATAAAAGCTAACTGCAGCCAGCGATCCTAATTTTACGAGAAACACTAACACAAAAGTCAGCTTCTTTTGCGTCCTTTTAAGCTAACATTAAAATCTAGATCTTTTAGCATCTGAAAGGGCTTCAGACGTAGAAAAAAGTAAAATGAATGACTGAATAGATTTAAAAACAGCTTTTGATGTTTTACCATGCATGAAAGCAAATTTTTATCTTAAAAAAATTGCTGGGTTACTTTCTATTCATTAAAACACTTTTTGCATTTAAGTTAATTTTGCTACCTTACAATTTTTCATTTACGAAAAAAAGCTTTGGTAAAGAGATGATTGAAGTAAATACCTACTAATCAAAACAATAATTATGTTATAACAACTTCTAGCACAGATTCATCATCTGCCGACCCTTTTCCCAACCACGTTGGGGTCCGCTTCCACGTTGGATGCTGCTGAATACCAGTATTTTATAAGGAGCGACTGCCTATCTGACTTCCACAACCCAGTTAGTACTGGGTAATATGATACTCTTGATATGACTAGCTGTCTTTTTTTTCGAGCCACTGACTACCTGTAACGCCTGTCGAAGATTTACAAATGGCCGGGACCAATGGCTTAACGTGCTTTCCGAGGCACTGAGGAAACTCGGTACGTAATCGTTGGTCACCGATCCAGGGATCAACCTACGCAAACGCGGCTTCACCAGAAGACCGTCCCGAGTGGCTATACCTAAAACGATAACCGACAAATCACAGAAAAACCAATCAAATATTATCTCTCCAATCGTAATTTATAATCTAGAAACTCAAACATTGTGAACGCTGTATTGACCAGGATCGCATACAACTCCAGTAATACGATATTATATTTTCCGACAAATTCGGACGATGCGTTTGTTTCCAATTTCGAGTCGCAATCATAAATTGCTGTTACAACTGGGGACAAAAAAACGAGCAGTGTACACTGTAGAGAAGATTTATTTGGTGCATTTTCCAAAAGTTACCAGCAGACCAGCGCGTTGGTTAGAAAGAGACAGAGAGTTTTCAATTTCTAAAACCACTGAATAGAAATTGAAAAATGTCATTAGTTTTCACATAGGCAGTTTAAAAATACCTACATTCTGAATTCATGATAGGCAAGAACTGCATCGAAATTCGAAAAGGTTAGAAAAGCATTTAAGTTCTTTGACAGACATTACTATGAGTTATGCTCGATTCGTCACTGTTCCGATTGGTCACCAAATTTTTTTCCATGCAAGAAGTCCCGATTCGTCATCACAGGAAATCAAACAAATTAATTTTTAAAATGCATTTGCTGTGAAGCAAGAACATCATCATTTGTGTGTTTGATACTCACCAAAGCAAGAACTAGATTATTGAATTGATATGACTGAGGCAGTAAATTACAAAGAAAATATGTGTGTTAGCGAATCGAACCACGAATAATTTACCTGCAGGTACTGAGGTGGTATGGAAAGAAAATATTGCTGAAGCGCTTCAGCACAGTGCAGTAGGTAGGAGACTTGCATGCAAATGTCTGGTTAAAATGGAAATACATGCACATAGCCTGCGTGAGGACCGATTCCGTAGTCGCTAGGCTCCTCCACAACAGCTAAACAGGGTAGAAAGAATCCAACCAGTTATATATTGTGTCTTCGTATATTATAGCTTGACAAAGATTTGATCCAGTAAACTTAGGTAGTTTACTGAATCAAGACTTGATAATGTATCTTATTGTTTGACTAATAAAATAACTACCGGTCGTTGTGAATACGACATTTTTCAAAAGCTCCAAAATACTTCAAAATCGTGTAGAGTACGCCTCCCGAAGAGATGATTCCCGATGTCCACCACCGACTTGTCCCCCATTTTGGTGGACAGTGACACAATTTCGCTGACTATTCCCGTCATTCTATATTTTTTTAAGCCAAGTAAGACCTATTGAAACGAGTTAATATTCTGCATCTACACTTCAGTTGCAAAACACAGACCGTAGCACTGTTAAAGTCATTCTTAACAATGACAAAAATGTATATTGACCAGGATATGCAACCATATTGTAAAATAAAAAATCGCTGGGACCGGTTACAAATCGTATTCGGACTAACCCATTTACCGTTCGAGTGGCGACCTAGTTGTCCACGTTCGTTTGAGTATTTGCTTAGCCGTTTAGTGTAACGGTAGTGGATATTTTTAAGATATATTTAAGAGAACCTGGGAAAGCTTTTAAGTTAGTGTCTGTTTAAGAATTTAGAGGTGATGGTACAACTTGATATATTCGAGCAAAACCTGCATGCATTTGTTCAAGGAACACAAATAATAATTAAAAAAGGTGTTCAGATAAACATTGTCATGTATAACTATAGATATTTTAATTATAGCTATTAATATTTTTACTGGGTGTAATTTTAATTATTTTATTTTATGTCATAAAGCATCGTATTGAACTTGGTTTGTAGTGTTGCTATAATTAATGGTAAATAAATAATAAATAAACTTTTTATCCCAAAAATGTATTGAATTACTTACATAACATCCTTAACGGTGACTGTTGCTTGCTGTTGTGATTTGATTGGTGACTACAGACTCAATTTGGATGTGACAATGGTCCCCCATTGTCCAGAGTTGGAACCTTTTAGGTTTATTTGATCTGTTTACTTCCCCTTACTGTCCAAGAACGTCCGTTTGCTTATTTCTTTTGAAATCGCTATTATTCCGTGGGCAATAGTGTGGGTTTTGCGTTATGTTACTATAAATTTCGTATAGGTAACAGTTTTTTTGTCCCAAATAAAAAAACCGGTTAAGTGCGAGTCGAACTCGCGCATGAAGGCTTCCGTACCATTTTAGTAATTTTTAATTTATTTTTATTATTTGTTGATACAACGGCAACAGAAATACTTACAAATTCTGTGAAATTTTCAACTGTCTACACGGATATGAGATACAGCCGACTGACAGACAGACGGACGGACGGACAGACGAATAGCGGAGGTTTAGTAATAGGGCGATTCAAGTGGTTTCCAGACGTAGGTATAATAAACTCGGAGACCAGAAAATATGTACCTATGTATTTAAACTTAATGTACAGAAGTGGTACATATACGGACTAAAAACCACAAAGACATTATTGTCTTTGTGGTTTTTAGTGCCGCCATAATTCCATTGCACGATATTTATATATCGTGCAATGGAATTATGGCGGTACTAAAAAAATACTACTGAATCGCGTCATTAAAGCTATCCGCGACTTAAGACTATACAGGAAAACCCAACAAACAAACTTTTGGGTACTAGCCCACCAGACACAACGTCTGGATTATCGTATATATCGTAGGATTCTCCCTTTCTATGGGGGATGAAGAACTTTATACCTTGATCTACTTACCCCTATCGAATGATTGCATTCTTCAGCTTGAGAGTCTATTTCGTTAGTTGTGATGTCAATAAACAAAATCCCAATCCGATTTTATTAATTGACAGCCAAGAGCAAACGCCAATAAACCCTTTGATTCATTCCATTGTCTGCTTCTGACAAAGGAAACTCGTTTAACCTTTCCTCAAAGAAAAACCATGAACATTCTCCTCTTCTTAAGTCCCATTCTCCCCTATCCATATAGGTACAGTTCGGTTCAAACTTTATGGCGGCTCGGAAGTTAGCTGCGAGTGATGTTCAGCGCAGTTATGACGGTTCAAATTTTATTGTGGCTCGACACATTTAACGTAAATCTGTGCAGAAAACAATTTTAGGTAAGAGCGGGGTGTAGAGGATGCAGCGTCTTGACTGTATAATGCGCAGACCGTCACTCGCAGCTAACTTCCGAGCCGCCATAAAGTTTGAACCGAACTGCAAGTAAGTAGTTTAATTTGACGTAAGCTAGGCTTGTAATTGAAATCGACTGTTTGGGGACAATCGGCTAATTGGACGTAGAGTCTGACTGCATGTCCACCGCGGATTAAACTCAGCTGTGATTAGGCTAAATTGGCATAAACTGAGGTTTGCGGTCGCTTTGTTAATTTTAATTTAACAGTGATTCTGTGGTTAACTGTTAGTGAGCGTCGTTAGTGGACAGAGGTGTTTCCGGTTAGCCGTTTAGGTGGTTATGGTTATTGATTATTATGGATCGCCATTTCCTGATAAAGCTTGCATGATTATGTTGAATTTTCTCACGCCTTGTTTTGACATGAAGTTAGGAGATGATTGTAACGATAGAATACCATTATGGGTCTCTTTCAAAGTATCTGATCTAAGTCTATCTGAATATAGAATCGAGTATACTATAGCAGTGTATATTAGAAATAAGGTTAATTAAAAATAGGATATTGTTGAATCTACCGGATAAGTTGGCTAGAATTTATTCAGAGTCGGTGAAAGGGTCCATGAACTTTTGTATCCTCAGTGGTGTTTGTAGTGATTTCATACAGGTTTACTTATTGGAATTGACAGTAACTACTTCTAATAAACACACTCAAAATGTCATTGTAGACCACAATCTATAACATCTATACACATAAATAAAATTGAAGTGTAAACAGATGTTTACTGATTGCATGCAAAGTATATACGGTACTTATGAAAAAAAAAACATTTTTTTAAATTTTAGTCTGCCTGTCGGTTTGTTCCGGTTAATCTTCGAAACGGGTGGACTGATTTGGACGAAACTTTTACTAGCAGATAGCTGATGTTATAAGAAGTATATAACTTATAGATTATATATAGAGAAAAGATTAGGGTTCCGTGCAAAAAATTCGAAATTCGATTCAAATAGGAAAGTAATATTTTTACAATAATTTCACGGACGAAAGTCGCGGGGCATAGCTAGTTGAAAATATAAGCACATTAATACTCAGTAACAAAGTTTTAGAGTAACTTTACAAGACGGAGAGGAACCCAGCAAGTACGACCTTCGTTTGAGACAATCTAATTCCAACTTGAATGTAGTTAAGTGACGCGTGGCCTCATAATTATCAAGTAACAGGCCTGACATGGGCAACCAAGTAAATACTCAAGTTTACTGAGCACTATGTATTGTGGTGTATAAACGGCTAACTTGTTATGGGATTGTCTGAGTTATGGATTGTTTGGAAACCGAAAATCTTGTTATTGTATCTATGTAATCTGTCGAAACTATTAGTGAGCTAAAGTCTTTTTTCTTTATCATGTGGGTAGTGCCTAACCTGGTGTCAGAGTTTTTATGCCGCCCATGGGCCTCTGACTTGAAGAAATATCTCTCAGGCATGTTGGTTTCCTCACAATGATTTCCTTCACAGAAACAAGTGATAATTATACAATACGCACATGAATCCGAAAAATCAGAGGTGCATGCCTTGGGTTCGAACTGGAGACCTATGACTTGGCAGTCCGACTGTCACACCACTAGGCTATCCCTGCGATAAGTAAGGTGAAGTTAGCGGATGATTCTAGATGGGTAAAATCTGACATAGAACCATATATAGTTGAACTGGAAACCAACAATCAGAACAAGAAGCTCATCAAACATCATCATGAAGCTCGTAGAAGTCCCAGAAACTGCAACGAAATTATTTAGAAATGAATAGCAGAGGAGTAGGAAAATAAAAAAAAAGGTTGTTTTTCCTTCTCCTGGAACAATGTGTCTGTGTGAATTGACGCTATTTGGGGGTGTGAAGAACAGGGTGTAAAGTTTTTCATCCCCCATAGAAAAGGGAGGATCCTCCGACCAGACGGGTGTTATGTCTGGTGGGTTCCTGCCCGACAGTTGTTGTCGAGTTCTTCTATTATAGTCTTAAGTCGCGGATAACTTTACTTGCGCGGTCTAGGATTAGGTGTCTCGCGCTGTTTAGTTCATCGTCACCGTTCACCGTGAGTCATAGATGGCGCTGTAGTACTTTTTTTTCTATGTTGCTGTAGTACTTTTTGTTCAAAGTCATAGTCGGCCCATCTCTAGAAATCCATTAATAACGCTAACTAACTTTGTATGTTTACGATCGCGAGCAAACGGCCTAACAGTGCCATTTAAAATCGTATCCAATCGCTTGAATTCTCATTATAAACAGGTCCGATATAAAACAGGACGTCCATTTAATCAGCACAAACTGTCAATCACGCTGGCCGGGTCTTCTAAATTGAGTCTATGGTTGGTGGGACCGAACCTTTTCCCTCCAAAGTATGGCAGGATCACCTTTTACTACACCTGAATAAATTTAAAAAGGATTTTACTATCAGTACATTGATAAACTATTTCTTTAGCGGTCTCTGAATGTGTGTTTTTGACACCGCAATTGACCCTTTTTGGTTTTCGGTTGAGTTTAGTTGGAAATGGTTTTACATACAAGAATGGTTGTAGGTAGGTCGGTCGGTAGGTTAGGTCGTGGCACACCAACGCTGAAATCACAAACAAAAAACTGCTGAAGGGCTTGTTTGGGTGACTGTCTTACTCAGACAGATTTTCTATCAATAATTGAAGAGTTCCATTTTATATCTCCGAAGATCAGCATCAGATGACGATCAAATTATCGAAATTGGTTTACAATTTTATTTGTTTAACTTATAAATGCTTACACCTAGAGGCTGTTAGTGATTTAACAAAGGACGCTTTCATTCTGACATTTCGACGATTTGTGTCACGACGTGGAAAGCCAACGGAGGTATTCTGCGACAATGGGCGCAACTGTATCAGGTGCAAAGGAACTCAATCATTTTTTTAAGATTAACGCGGATACAAAATCGTCGCGGAAATAAAATCGTTGAAAATATACACAAAAAACATTCAAACGAATTGATAACCTGGAAGTCGGTAAAAAAGTGCTGAAACTCAGATTATAGTTAGTTGTTTTGGTTACCCCACATTTTTCAAGTTATGCGAACTTATGAGTTCACGATTTCAGGGTTTCTATCATATGAAAAGTTGTTCATATCGATGACTTAGTTATTTCAATTTCACCTTGTCATAGTATCAGCTGGCAGGTTTTCAAACGGAGCATACATTACATTACGTGGCAATTTTAGATGGTTTGTTGTTCAACCAAGTTGTTCAGCCCTACACGTATGGGTATGTATTCACAGATAATGAAATGAGAACTTTCATCAAACCGTTAAATATTTTGTTAAACTGCGCAGTTTATGTTATAATGACTGGATTGATGAGCATGCCCGCGGTTTGGCTTGTCACGTTAAAACGTTATAAGTCATTAACATGAATTAGGTCGAGTATTTCAGATAATCGTTAAAATAAATTAAAATCTTTTATAAAATAAATGGTCGATCTAGTGGTCGCAAGTGCGACTGCTGAGCATGAGGTCCTGGGAGACTGAGGACTGGATTTTTGAATAGCAATTTGGCAATAGGCTCGCCCCCGGGGGACTTAAACATAACTGACGAAATGTGGGTGTATTATTAGGCACACCTCTACCTAACCGTTCTGGTATTACAGGCGTGGTGTTGCGTTATAAAATAAATAATTTCATTATGAAAACGTCATTAAAACTCAAGGTAGTAAAAGTGCAGCGGCAACGGTGTTGGAATAGAGCGGGGGTGTCATGGGTTCCCGTTGGACTAATTACTTGAACCAACTACGAGCACAAGCATACTTTGCATGGTTAGTTGAAAGGGTTAAAGGTCCACTAGAAACTGAAAAATTGTGATTTAAAAAATAAAAGATTTTTGTTAGACGGAAAAAGCAGTCACTGAACATGTTTTAGTTCAAATAAACAGATTTTATTTACAGAAGTGTCTTTTATTTATTTGCCAAATCTTCTTATCTATTCATCGCTATTCAATATAGTTTCCGATAATCCAAACAATATTTGCCAACGAGCAATGGAGCGCAGTATACTAGGTGTAAAATTAACGGATTGTGTTCGAGATAAAAACTGTGCTCCGAAACAAATATAGTTGATGTGGTTTCAAAGGCTGCCCAACTCAAATGGGACCGGGCAGGTCAAGGCGAACAAACTGTGGTCCAAAATAGCAGGAAACTGGTGCCCTGACACAGTGAGGTGGGGTCACAGCAGGCCACGAAGGAGATGGTGGTACGAACTGGAAGAAGAACGCACGGGTTTGCTAGGAGTGGAAGGAGTGGAGGGAAGGTTTTTCCCAAGAGTGGGACAGAGCAGGCTAGAATGAAATAGAACCAGAAAAAAGTCAGAAACCAGAATTATTTTACCAAAAATCTCTAATTAGTCCGTCAGATAGATTTCCAAAAAAATTTGAAGACCGTATTTTTTCTTTTTTCACTTGAATAAAAAATTAAGACGATACAGTGCGTCAAAAACTCGTGTGACGTCACAATGTCAATATACTGTTACTGGCGAAGTGACGTCACAAGCTCCCACTCATCTTTGATGCGTTTTATGTTTGTCAGTTTTTATTGATTTGATAAAACAAAAAATAGGTACCTATCCAATATTTCTCGATAATCTAACTGACGGACTAAATAGAATCATATTTTTTTTATTCAGGAAACATCCCTATTGTGTTACCCAATAACAGAGTTGTGGAGATCAGGTAGGCAGTCTGCCCAATTAAAATTGTAATATTCGGGTACACTGGATGTCGACCCCAACAAAGTTGAGAAAAGAGAAGACAAATAATGTTTTTGTACTCCCCCATCCCCTGCTCCACCCCCACCCTGCTCTTCTACTACTAGTAAAGAGCTACAGTTATGACGACTGCCACAACTGAACAAAATAGCCAATTCTATTCATCATCACCATCATCATTTTAACCGAAAGATGTTCACTGTTGGACATAGGCCTCCCCCAAAGGGGAGTTTTCCCATAATCGCCACGCTTAGCAGGCGGGTTGGTGATCGCAGTACGAATGTTACAAAGGCACAGAAAACGCAGCTGCCCATTCTCGGGTAAGTCCCTTAGTCGCCTCTTACGACACCCACGGGAAGATATCGTCGACCGGTTCAATTGGGGTAAGGGACAAAACACCCAAAATGAGTTAAGTATACAGTTTTGTTCAGAATTTTTCGCTCTTTCGAATGGTGTATATAAAAAAATCTAGCTTTAAAAAAATGTCCCTTACCCTACTGATTTTTTGGGTCAAAATTTCGAATAAGGCCCATAATAACCATGTATCTGAAAAACTATGCAATATAGCAACATGAAACGGTGTAATTACAGCCGCCTATCCACTCAAACTCAAACTCACACTCAAACTCAAAAGCATTTATTTCAATTAGACCATTACAGGCACTTTTGAATGTCAGAAAAACAAATTAGGCTAAGCTACAGTCACAGACACAAGGCATAATAACTTGTGAAAGTACTGTAGTTGCCCATTCCAAAGTGTAGATCTCTATGGAGAAGAATGGGCAAGAAACTCCATGGACACTCTTTTCAATCAAAATATTGTTACAAAATCTTGGTTACATCATTCATATTGAGATTATACATATATGTGAGAACGATGTAGAAATACGTGCACGTTAAGAGCGTCCAGAGTAAAATATTATATCAACAATTTAAAAACAAAGTAAGTAGTTAAAATAAACCGTGGCCGCTTTGAGATGACCAGTCCCAACCGACAGCGCCCGTTCACGAGCATGACGCATGAATCAGCCCCATTCAGCTCAACCATATTGAAGGAAGCTAAATGACCCGACACACCCGCCACCATCAGCGAGACATTTTAGTGAGTATGACATTCTCTCACCCACCAGGGTAAATTCAAGTCAATGAAAGATAACCAAATGTAAATGGTAGCTTTACAGTACATAGTACTCACACATGTGCTATGCAATTATATAATACTAAGATATTGAGTCTATACAATGCAAAGATATTATTACAATCTTCTGCAGCTTCCACAATAACTTCACATGGTAATCAATTAGTTTGCCCCTATGGTTGTGGAGCAGGACCAGCATTGAGCCAAGCATTTTTATCATCAATGTAATCCCCCAATTTATAATATGCTTGCCTACATAGTGTGCGTTTTATACAAGATTTAAATTTCGTCTCATTTAGTTTTAGAATGTGGGGAGGTATTTTATTGTAACATTTTAAACAGTACCCCATAAAAGACGAGTCTACTTTAGCTAGCCTAAAACCTGGCTGTACTAGTTGGTCCCTGTTTCTGGTACTATAGTGGTGCCTGTCACCTCTTTTACTAAATAAATGCAGATTTTTCCTAACGTACATGATGTTTTCATAGATGTATTGACAAGGTACTGTCATGATGTTAATTTCTTTGAACAGTTCTCTTAGAGAATCACGCCTACGTAGATCATATAAGGCTCTGATAGCTCTTTTCTGCAGAATAAATATAGACTCGATGTCTGCAGCCCGTCCCCATAGTAAAATACCGTATGACATAATACTATGAAAATAACTAAAATAGACTAGCCTCGCGGTATCTACATCAGTAAATAGACGGATTTTTCTAACAGCATATGCTGCTGAACTCAGGCGTCCTGCAAGAGATGTTATATGCGGACCCCATTGTAGCCTTGAGTCGAGCGTGATCCCCAGAAAAACAGTATCTTCGACGAATTCTAGTTTCTCTTGATTCAATACTATGTCACTAACTATACTTTTGACATTCGGTAGAGACTACCACTTAGAATAAGGTAAGGGTCTTCCCAATGAACGAATTACCATTACATGGTTATTTTTTAATTCAATCAATTTAATGTAAGGGACGGGACTACAAGATACTTGGTCAGTAAGGGACATTACTAACAAAATATGTTGGTGTAAGGGACGTCTATTTTTCAAAAGCTTATTTAATTAAATAAATTTTATACAGGTAGATAGAGCACGAAAATATAAGATTATGTGTAAAATCAGATCCGAAAAAGGTTAATCACAACATAAGTTATGATCGATTTAGTGCGAAAACTTTGTCGGCCTCTCCTGAAAAATCGTATTTTGTCCCTTACCCTAATTGAACCTACGGTCGACGATATAGGATGGTGCTATTCTTTACGTCCGACATCATACAAGTACCAATTCTATTAAGCAGAAACTAAACTACAATTTCGATATCATAAAACCAATCATCGATTAATTACTTTCAGCCCTTATTTCCCAATGCACTGTTAATTAAATCTTTAATCAGAAGAAACAATCCGACAGAAATCCAATAACTCAATTAAAATGTGTTCACAGCTAGACTCTTGACTGTATTGTGCAAACTAGACGAGACGCGTAAAGGTCAGTTCAGGGTTGATTGTAGCTTTAATTAATTATAGTTTTCTTTTCAAATGGCCCTATTTCTACTTTTTCGCTGGTGTGGAAAGGTCAATTTATTGGATTATAAGTAGATATATGAATGTTGATGGATGGAGAGGGAGAGGCAGGCCAAAGAAAAGATCGATGGATTGTGTGATGACTGATATGAAAGAGAAAGGAGTAAATGATGCCGTGACGTTGGACAGGGGAGAATGGAAGAAAAAAAGGTGTAGCGCCGACCCCAAATAGAATGGGATAAGGGCAGGAAGATGATGATAAGTAGAGATGGGATATTTACCTCCAGTTCTGGTGTTGACTAGTATGGAGTGCGACTTCGATTATCAAAATAAACATTGTTATAAGCCGAGTCATATTTTTCATTTTACTCTATTTGAATATTCAGCACCAAAATTTTAAAGTTAAATTATTTTTTGCGCGTTTCCACTTTCTCGCCTAGTTTTAAGCAGGATAAAAATATTGATTATTCTTAAGAACACTGCATTCTATGATGGACACTATATTTTTTTTATTGAAAATCTGCCAAACCGGCAAAAGTGTACTTTAAGAAGCCGCTTCCACACTTTTGTACACTTTACTGGGAAAAAATGTACTTTATCTGAATATCCGTTCCCTAGTGATGAGTGAAGAAGAGACCTACACTCAGCATTGGGTGGCCTAGAGTTGAAGAAGAGAGAGAGAGAGTGATGAATGAGATGATAGAGGGGCTGACTGCCCAGCTTATTTTTTATCGGTATAAACAGTCTTACCTTTTGCAAACTGTGTTGGGCTTTGAGTCTAACCGGATGCAGCTGAATACCAGTAGTATACAAGAAGCCTATCTAGTTCTGGTGCAGTTTCCTAAGCGCCTAAAAATAAGGTATAGTTTTCTCCTGTCGAATCAGCAGGACAGTAGCTTATGCCGTAGGATTAGTTGATTGTAAGAAAAGCAGGATGGCCCGGTCTTCATTAGGTACAGACTTACATAGTATTGAAGGAGACTTGAGAAGTCTCCTTGGCATCGTCTGATGAATGAAACACACATTTATAAATATTCATCATCAACTTCTCCTGCCCTTATCCCAATTTATTTGAGGTCGGTGAAGCGTGACTTCTTCTTCCATACTTCTTTATTACTCGTCATCTCATCAAACACCTCCTTTCTTGCCATATCTCTTCACATAGTCCATCCATCGTTTCATTGGTTTACATATTCATACTCCAAATTTTTTTCGCGACATTTTCCTCATACCTCCGCTTCACATGCCCATATCAAGTCACCATTACTACACAGCTTTTCAGTCACCGGCGCCACTTTCAGACTTCCACTTATGTACTCATTTCTTATTTTGTCCATTCGCAAAACATCAAACATTCCCATACGGATTCTCATCTCAGCCACATGCCAATGCCTTCATCCCATTTATTAATATTATTATGATAGTTTATATTCCTATGAATATGAGGTTGATTGACAAAACCAAACTGACAAACCATCTACAGGGCTTACTTATATACTACCAACAATCATAGAAAGTATTTGCATGCACCTCATGTATCAAATACCTTAAACAAAAACGAAAAACAAAACTTCAAAAATCGAACATCAATTTTGCTCCAACCACGTCGTAGCCTGACCACATCCCTACATCTATCCGGAAGCGTCCATAGCGCACGTAATATCCGTCTACCGTCCGACAAGTTGAAAACTCAACAATATGAGACGAAACAGCAACTTATTTCCTCGCAAAAATACTAGTTGACAATAAATTTGACATTGAAATGAGTAGACAAAATTTTAATCCGTTTTAATTTTTTTTTTATTTTTCGGGGAATCGGTGGTTTATATGGTTTACAGAAAAAAAAAATTGATCAAGTAGATAATTTCTGTTAAAGTTAAACCCATGTAAAAGTTTTAAAATCGATAGATGTATTTTATTCACCATTGCTTATTTTAAGGTACCTAACCATACTTTGCGTGTCAATTAAATAAATTATTGGGCTCTTTTTTGTCGTAACCTCTTTTTTTTCGAGTTTATTCTCTTGTCCCTACATTTTTTTTACCTTTGTCCATTTCGTAAAGTCCAAAATTTATTATTATTTCTAAAAATCTGTAAAATGATTTATGACATTTTGCTCTTGAAAATCTGTTTATTGACAGCAAAGCATTTCATAATTAATTCTGTGGACCATTTTACAAATCTCCATACAATACTGACCAACCAGTGTCTTACAGATGAATAAGATACGTAATATGAATTGTACACAGTTAAATATTATGAATTTTATTGTCAAATTGTGACCATTTTACGAATTGAAACGTGATTCATATTATTATCTTAATATGATTCGACCAAACTTACCATTTTAGACCCGCAGTACGTAATCCCTAATTGCGAGCGCTGGATCAGTCAAATGTGAATAATCACTATTCAATACTAGGTAATTGGGTTCGTATTGAACGAAGCTCACTGTGAAACAAAATGAATTCATTCAGAAATGGAAAAGAACCAGCACACCAATTTGTTGGCTACTAATTGAATTACGATTCATGAAAAAACGGGTTTTTAGGAAATAAAATTCCAGTTTGGTGCTTATTTTTAGTCAATGATTTATGTTACAGTTTTCATGGAAAAAACCTTAAGGTTTCTTTGATTTTTATTATGTTCTTTATCGATCAAAAGTAATTTTATTTTTCCACGTTCCAATATCTTACTAAATTAGTTTGAATTTTTACATTCTTAAACTGCCAAAATTTATTTTACTGTTCGGCTTTAATTTGCTGGCTTACTGCTTAAGTCAATTGTGCATGCTATGGTCTCCTATAAGTGAAGGAGTACACCTACATAATACTTAATGTTGTCCATTATCTAGTAATTTTGTGTATATCTTTGTTGAAGATCCTTAAATAAATAAATACAAAAAGGCAGAAAGCCTCTTCTAATATAGAGAAAAAAATATATAGATAGGTACCAAATTTATTGCCAGACTTACTGCGTTGTGGTAATTTCTGACAATATCTGATAAAACGTGTTCAGAGATAACAGAAGTACGACATTGTTGAAAAGTCATATTAGTACGTACTTATTAGGTGGTTATCCTATGGGCTACGGGACTGTTCGAAAGAGATACCGCGGCTCTGGAACACAAAGGGCAAGGAAGGAACATGGATGGGTTTTAGTCAGTACAAGTCTGACACTCCCTTCCGCTCTGCCCAGAGTGGGAGTCATTTGATGATTTCGCATAAGAAAAAAATAAATAAAAAAGGTGGTTAACCTATGACCTACATCTAGCCTCTGCCTAGCCTAGCTAAAGAGTCCAAAAAACGTAAACCCACAACGATAACTAATTCGTGGTAAGTTATAGAATCAGGAGTTACTTTGCGGAAATCCATCAATCTACAAAATTGTGTAGTTTTCATTTCGCGAAAAAAATCAGGCCTGGATTACAGCAACGCCGCGCGCCGTCCCGCCTACAAAAATATGCACATGTAGGAAAAGCAATATTTGCATGCCATGCACCCAAACCTATGCTGATAGTGTAGTGAAGGTATCAAGGATTTTGCATACAATCTAATACTTTATGTATGCTAATCTAAGTGTCCCCATTACCTTTTGTTTGTAAAATAGTAAGTAGATATATTATGTTTCCCCTCTAGATTCAGTAACTATCATTAATAGTAATAGATTGTCTATGTCCCAGTCTCACAATTACTAGTTTATTGTCAGATCCAAGGAAAATGGGTCGTTGATCATTAATACTAGCAATAGTATCTTGTCTTCTAGTCAAACAAATCCTACATTTATTTCAGTGTAACTAAGGTAATAAAACAACGACATAATCGTATGTTCGTGACTACCGTCCCATTATCAGAAGTTATTAAAGTGTGAAATAAATAACATAAATGCTTGCCAGTTAACTCATAATAACAATGTTATGTTTTGCATATTTCAAATTACTGAATCTCATACTACGATCATTGCCAACGTTTTTTTTTTTACGATTCTGACAACTCTCGCCTACAGCTGTACTCTTATCTATAAATCTCGAGTACAGTCATCAAGACTCTATTACATCGCATTCTTTTCTTTCTTACCTGTTAAAAACTCAGGAATAAAAATAGATAAACTTTATGATCTCGTAATGGCTACAAACAATCTTCTCATTTTTCGTACTTTACGACTCCGTCTGAACATTAACGTGAACATAACAAGGAGTCAGAACCTTGACATGAATATCGCCCTTGTTTTCACACAACTTCCACGATATTAATCGTTCGGAGCTAAACCAAATAAATCTCGCGGCCCGATACATTAATGAAATTCCTTCCACGCTATTTTTGTAGTACGCTGAACCACCGCGCGGACTCAGAGAAAAAATCATAAGATCAGCTGCGAGTCACAATGACCAAAATACTGACAACGACTCAAGGTTGAGCGTTTGTATAAAATGGCCGTAAGCTCGACGGATGATTGAGATAAGTCGCCGTCAAAGTTTGTGGAGGTGAGGTACTCACTGTGAGGGCGACGCGGAGGGAGCGGCTGCGGCTGCTGACTCACTAGCACTGTCACACTTCACTATCAGGTCAACGGTATGTAGCAGAGGAGAGTTACTGGCGTGTAAAATTAGCGCGGCTGGGCACTGAGCGGCATGCGTCCTCGCTGTGGCAACGGCGGGCGGCGACTGGGGCGTCTGGCCGGCGCCCGCCCAGCCGCCGCCCGCCCCGCGCGTTATCACACGAATAAAATTTATTTAATGGATAACCGGCCCGACGATGGGATGTCCATTGAAATTTTCCAGTTTTACGACGATTATTAATGACTTAAATGGTGTTTGGCATATTGTTGCCCGCTCGGTGCACGATTACGATTGCGATTATCGTTAGCGTTTCATTGAGAATATTAAGGAAGTTATTGATGATAAAAGTGTGAATTTATTAGGGTATTCCTGTTGAACTGTAACTAGGTCACAGATTTCACGTTTTAGAGATGAAGCGTGATGCTGCAATACATCCACTAAGTGGTCGCTATGTGACGTGTAAACTTTGTTTAATCTGTGCATAGTATAAAATAAAAGTCGCTCCCGCTGTCTGTTCGCTTAGATCTTTTAAACCTCGCAACGGATTTTGATGCAGTTTTCAGCAATAGATAGAGTGATTCAAGGGGAAGGTTCTTATGTATAATATTACACCCGTGCGTCGCTAGTGAATTATAAGTCTCGCGTCTTCTATCTAGCCTTTACGTGTCGACTTTCAATCGGCAGATATATATGCGTCGCAAAATCTCTAGGTATTTTCCGCAGGGTGCTTGCCGTCTGACTTGTATGACCTAATTACTAGGAAAGACTGAAAAGTCAAATCTGTTGTCAGACTTCAAGCTTCTGAATATAAGTAAGACAAAATGATATTATTAAAGCTACTGCTTCGTCCTGGAAAATCCCCAGCTCAGATAAAGTGTTATTGGGTTTTTCCACTAAGGATTGCTCAGTAGCTTTCCGGAGTGTGAATACTTGGCCTTGTTGAAAATAGCCTCGCCCCCTACAAGGTGGGTCTAAGACATAATTAGGGAATTGTAGGTGTAGCTATGAGTATACAGTACTCTATATACAGGGTGTAAACGGACTCTTCACGAAGCCGTCAACCAAGCATTATGTACATCAAACTAAGTGACTTTACGCAAAAATTAGTGCTGGGAAACGACTTTTTTTTTTGGCTGAAAAATCACGTTCTACAGTAAGACTCAATGTAATGCACTCAAAATATGTGCTGATACATGGATTGAATAGTAAGGGGGTCCTGGAGGTGTTTAAAGTAAAAACCTTACAATAAAAACATGTATTTAAAAAAAAACTTGTGAAAAATTTGGAACTTTGACCCCCAATATCTCCGTAACTAGAAGGTTCCTAGGTGTGGTCTAGAACAAAAAAATGATCGCAATAACGGGGAGAACAAGTGCCTTTCGGCTTCGTTAAGAGTCTGTTTACACCCTTTATATACAGGTACTCCTGCATAGCCCTACGGAGAATATACTGCCGTGATATTGTTTTAGCTTATCTGCACAATAAGATAACATAACTGACTGCCTCGTTAGTCGAGTGTTCGCAACCACGACTGCTAAGCACGAGGTTCCTCTTGGGTTCGATTACCGGGTCGGGCAAGTTGTTATTGGGTTTCTCCTTCAGGAATTTCTCAGTAGCACCCACGGAGTCTGGATGGGTGCTCGGTTCATGGCATTAGGCTAGCCCCCTATTACATGGGACTTAAAACATAACTGGCGAAATGTGGGTGTGTACTATTAGGTACATCCCTGACTAACCCTTTGGTGATTACAGGCGTGATGTTATGTTATGTTATTTGCACAATCTCCCGGTAATTTTAAGAGATGCTTACAGAAATGCTTTACATTCTCTTCGTACCCAGTAAGGCGCATTTGTTTGAAGTCGATCCGTCGCCCGTAACTTATCAGTATCCTTGGTAGATCTCATTTTCTCAGAACCACTCGGGTGAGAGACTTCGAAGCTCTTTGATTGTTCTTCATTAGTTAAGGAGGCATTATTTGTTTATAAAATAATGATTTTCTCAAAGTATACTTTTGCTGTTCACGTAGTTAGTGTGTGTAGTGAATAATTATTACAAAACAGTATTTTATTAAAATCCGAATATCTAAGTAAGGTTATTATGTACAGACGCCAGCAGGTGTGAGTTACCCGGAACTGTCAGATTTTCCCAATAAACCTTGTACCAAATGCTTCAGCGATAAATTTGAAAATCTATTAAATAAATCTGACAGATTGTAGTAGCTTGATGTGCTGGTCTCTGTACAGTCGCGGCTTTTTCCGCCTTATCATATAAAAAAAACGCTTGGATCTTGCGGAGGCGCCCCGCCCGGCTAGAGAGCGCTTCATGTTGTGAGTGCAAGCAAAAATGAGCTTAGTGGTGATCAGGCGGGAGTGTCCTCGATTATACATACATCATACAAGGTGGAAACTTTCAGCGGGGCTGTAAGGGGGACCTTTACTTTTGCAATTTCTGACTTTTTAGCACACCAGCCTGGATTGATCCCATACAAAATTTTTATCAGTAGAAACAGGTTCGATTGGCATAAATAAAATGTTTTGTGTAAAATTGCCATTTTCTTGCTAACTGTAGGTAATGTTTTATGAAAATCTTGAATGGGTATCAAAGTTTCACGAAAAATTATGGACCCAAAAATGTTTGTTGTCTCCTAAGACCATTTTCGTGTAGGTACAACGGTGTATTATATTATCTGTGCAACGGTTAAGGTAGTTACTTACTGCCCTTACTGCCCCGCAGTTTCCACCCTGTATCATCATCATCTGCCTAGCCTTTTCCCAACCATGTTGGGGTCGTGTTCCAGTTTCCACCTTGTATACAGACTATAAATACGGGGTGTAAACAGACTCTTCACGAAGCCGTTAACCAAGCATTATGTACATCAAACTAAGTAACTTTACGCAAAAATTATTGCTGGAAAACGACTTGTTTTTTGGGGTGAAAAATCACGTTTTACGGTAGGACTCAATGTAACGCATTCAAATCATTGTGCTGATGGATGGATTCAATAGTACGGGGGTCGTGAAGGTGTCTTAAGTAAAACAAAATCATTAAAAACATGTATTTAAAAAAAAGTTGTGAAAAAGTTTGGAACTTTGACCCCCAATATTTCCGTAACTAGAAGGTTCCCAGGTATGGTCTAGAACAAAAAATGATCGCAATGTCGGGGAAAACAAGTGCCTTTCGGCTTCGTTAAGACTCTTTTTACACCCTTTAGAACTAAAATATTAATAAAAATTAAGACTTAAAATAAGGACCTACATATAGGGTGACTGGTAATTAGTGACCGATAATTCAAACTCAAACTCAAACTCAAAAGCATTTATTTCAATTAGACCATTACAGGCACTTTTGAATGTCAGAAAAACAAATAAGGCTAAGCTACAGTCACAGACACAAGGCATAATAACTTGTGAAAGTACTGTAGTTGCCCATTCCAAAGCGTAGATCTCTATGGAGAAGAATGAATTCAACACGTGATTGTACTCATGATAACACACAACTTTCCCAACGAACATTTTTTTTAAATACTCATTCTCTTTTCAACACAGCTGCCGTATGAAATCGGCAGAGCACCCGTGCAGCTAGTTAGTTAGCTAGTTATCGGTGAACGTAAACAGTGTAGGTATTTGCATGTTTAGATTGTTGCTAAATTAAAAATATAAAAAAAAATGTTTCTTTAGGAAAGTTGTTTGTTATCATGAGTACAATCGCGTGTATCTATTGGTCACTAATTACCAGTCACCCTATATACAACGACGACAATAGAAAACTTAGAAATAAATATTTAAATAAATGAATATCGTAAATTCGTCGTACGATTGACTCTACATTAGAGTGAATATTGAAATATTAAAAAAAGAAAATTAAGAGGGAGTTACTAAATCATTCGTTTGTTTCCTTTGGAGATCGCTGAGGACGGGCTATATCTATAAGAGTAGCTCGCGACTATGAAAACACAATATATAATATCTTATACATTTCAGGGAGGTTACTATACGTTAAAGAAGTGAATCCAGTGTGGGAAAGAGACAGAGCTATACAGGTCGTCTAGCGCCATCTCTTTTTACACTGGAATGGCAGCTGCTTTAGACGTCATTACACTTTAGGTCTCTCACTTTGTCTCCTAGGGGCCTACCCCTAGGAGACAAAGTGAGAGACCTAAAGTGTATCTCCGTGGATTTCCCAAAAGAGAAATATGAACTATTTTATTGATAGAACTATAGAACTGGAAACATGGTGATGGCCGTTTTTTTTTTCGGATGGGAAATCATCAAATGGCTTATACTGACTAATACCCATCCATGTTCCTTCCTAGCCCTTTGTGTTCTAGGGCCACGGTATCTCTTCCGAGCAGTCCCGCAGCCCTGGCAAGCATCGGCCTTTGCGGACCCCTCCCTGTTGGCTGACATCTCTATCAGGCGCGCGTGGAAACGAACGCACCGCATGGTGATGGCCTTCTGTGATGTTAACATTCTGCTGGGACTTGGAGAGCTCTGATAAAAGGTAATGACTGATTTCATTTGAAGGGCAATCGGGCAAGTAGTGCCTGCAAGTACTTCTGCGGACCAGGTTTTGATTTCTAGATCAGGCAAAGTGCATCTGTGTCTATATGATCGCGAAAGCACGAGAATGAGGATATCTATACGCGCACGCGCATCGCTCCACGACGGGGCGGGGCGCGTTGGTTTTTCCACCATTTTTGTTTTCACTAGCAGCCCGGATTTTGAAAGTATGCCTAGTTCTTGGTAACAGGCTCGTGCGTCTCTTCTCGATATAAAGATATGAGTCGTAAGGTCCCACCAAGCAGGACCAGTGTCGGTTGAGGATTATTAGATGCACTTATCTATCTTAACTCAAATGGCATCAGTCGGCAGAGAAGACCTTTACGTACGTTTAAATTTCACCAGTTTTGACTAAATCCTATAGGGGCGAGACTATTGTCATCAATCGGGCACAAATCTAGACTGAAAAACCCAATAACAGTTTGCCGGCCCGAGAATCGATGCCAGGACCTCATGCTCAGCAGTCGCGTTTGCGACCACTAGACCAACGAGGCAGTGAACTATCTTACTAAATTATCACTTTGCCATTGTTTATCATTTTTTTACATGCAGTTTGTGATATTTTTTTTTTCTTACTAGATTTTCATATCAAGGACCAAAATGTTATAACAGATAGACAAAAATACTAAACGAAAAGTACTCAAGTATTTCTGTCACAATAACGCATCATTTGCGTGGGTACTATAAAGCTTTGGTCACATTAAAAGCGAGCGGAGCGAAGACTAAGTGATTTACACAGCCTCAAGAGTACGAAACACTGCACAGAAAACGATGCATTAGCATCGGTGAATAATAGTAGGGGAGCCGTAGAAGGAATTTTGGGAGTTACTCGAGCGCGTCAGATTAATATAAGGGAGGATACCTTACATATTGACAAGTACCTCCAACCAGTTTGAGCCCTTAATACAGAGGGGTGCGCTCAGGGGGGACCCGTCAGATTAATAAAAAAAACGATCATCGGATTTACACGAGCGCGTCAGATTAAGATGTCAATTTTGCTAATCTGACGATTTGAGCTAACCTAACCTAAGGGCGTGGGAGCGTTGCAAAGTTGCAAAAAAAATCGATGTCTGGATTTAATCGGGCGCGGTCGTATATGTATATATATACCAGAATAACAGAAAAAATATAATCTGATGATTTCCGCAAGCCGAAAGTTATAAAAAACGTTAATTAAGATCAGAAGATCAGGAGAGCAGCGGTGGCCCAGTGGTAGCGACCCCGACTTACGAACAGTATGTCGTGGGTTCGAACCCAGGCAGGCGCATTACTTTGTGTAATTTATTTCATCACCACTGCTCTCAAAAACGGTGAAGGAAAACATCGTGAGGAAACCGGCATGTCCTAGAACCAAAAATTCGAAGACATGTGACATCTACCAATCCGCACTGGGCCCGCGTGGTGGATTATAGCCCATTCCCTCTCAAAGAGAGGAGGCCTGTGTCCCAGCAGTGGGAACATTAATAGGCTGATGATGATGAAGATCAGAACTATAAGTATACTTACCTTACAAAAATTCATCGAATTATAATTGTTTTGATATTATCAAATCCATAATAAATAATATTTTTCAATATATGTATAATTTCTCACACTTTTATTAGTCCTTCTTTACAGTATTTTTTTTACTATTTTTTTAGTCGTCAGATTAACGATACCCCTCAAAGTAATCGTCAGATTTTTAGTCAGTGTGCCTGGGCTTCATGATGAACCTTCAGTATGCTAATCTGATGCGCTCGAGTTTTTCAAGATGACGATTTTTTTTTACATTTTCAAAAATTCGCTGCGTGCTTACGTCACTTCTAAATCGTCAGATTAAGAAATTGGAGCATCTGTAGGGTTCACTGAATAACCCCTATGAAAATAGACGCGCGCGAGTAAATTTTTTTTTGGGTTTTCACCCCTCTCGCATGGCCACCTCCACCACGCAAATCGTCAGATTATTATATATTCCATATCAGAGACATGTTGAGCGATGAAAAATATCAATATCTGACGCGCTTAAGTATTTCGTTGTCATTGTTTTTTTTTACAATTTTGAAAATCTGTAGACGCTTCCCCCACCGCTAATCGCTCGTGGCATCACCAAAATAGACCTCAAGTGAGCCCTCCCGTAGTAGTTGTGGTGTTCCGTGGCACTTGAATGTATCACCTTGCTAACTGCTGCTGTTAAAGCCATGAGCGCGTCCTATAGTGCCGTTTTAATTGAAAAAATTGATCAAGAACAGTGGTGCTTAATAGCGTCACTAAAAGCTTTTAACATAAAGTGGTTCATACCATCATATTTTATGGTAAAATATTTTTCGAGGAGTTGGTCGACGGTCACTCAGAAAGTTGAAGCTACGGACCCAAGGCAGCCGCGCGGTGAAAGAGGGGCAAGGTGACGTGTCACTTAGCAGTCATTCGTCCGCTGACAGGCGTCAACTCATATAACCGCGAAAGACTTCCACGTTGTTCCCGCTTTCTATGTTACATTGCCCTTACGTAAGGGTTTCGTAAGGGTGAAGGGCCATAAATGTGAGATGATATTCGTGTAATTCAACGCAAGTGCAAACATTTGTAGACATCACGATGAAATATCGTTAGGAGGTTACTTGTATGCGTCACGGCCCGTTCATGCGAAGAGCTCCGACTGATGACGTCAACGGTACGATTGTGGGCGGAATTAGGCTCAGTAAATTAGATGCCAGTGAACTGTGAGGGGTTTTTTTAAACTTTTGTGATTTATTTTCTTCTGTGATAAGCAGTGATCGGATAATCGGATGCATATTTATCTAAAGTGTAGGTGTTCGCTATTATGGAATGCACTTTTGTATCGAAAAAATACCGGAAATTTGCAATCGACCAATTAAGTTTATTTACTATAGAATCATATCGGGTGTAGGAATATTTACTTAGTTTAAGGTGGCTTTGGACGACCGAGCTTGGGCACAAGCTACTCTTCCTATTCGCATGGGAGGACTCGGCGTCCGCAAAATTTCCAGTATTAGTTTACCGGCTTTTATATCCTCGGTCCACGGCACTAAGAAATTAATCAGGAATATCCTGTCTTCCACACTGATTGATTTTGATGTGCCGTGCATGCCCGAGGCTATCGATGCTTGGAAACTCGCTTGCCCGAATACTGAAGAACCCGACCATCCATTTTGCCAGAGACGGTGGGACGAGCCGCTCTGCAGAGTAGTTCAGAGCAATCTGCTGAACACATCTGCTACTACTGCTGAGCGTGCGCGCCTGCGGGCTGTGGGTGAGTGGGAGTCGGGTGTTTGGCTTCACGCACTACCGTCGTCGAGCATAGGCACATTGTTCGACGACACAACCTTCCGCCTCGCTGTTTCTTTACGCCTTGGTGCCGCTTGCTTTTCTCCTCATCGCTGTCACTGCGGTGAAGCTGTCAACAACCTCGGTCACCACGGCCTGTCATGCAGCTGAAATGCGGGCCGTTTTGCACGGCACGCAAATATAAACGACATTATCCGACGAGCTCTTGTCACCGTCGGCGTCCCAGCTGTTTTAGAACCCAATGGCTTGGCACACGACGATGGCAAGAGACCGGACGGCATGTCTTTGTTTCCTTGGAAGATGGGTACGCCTTTAGTGTGGGACGCAACATGCGTCGATACTCTTGCGCCATCCCATCTTCCAAGCTCATCGTGCTGTGCTGGTGCTGCCGCTGCGGCTGCAGAGAACCTCAAGCGGCGTAAATATAGAAACCTGTGTGGTAACTATATTTTCGAGCCGTTTGGGGTTGAAACTCTAGGGCCGTGGGGTCCGAGTGCTCATAGCCTATTTAAGGAAATTTCGAAACGCCTAGTTGACGCTTCCCGTGACCCAAGGGCTGGCTTTTACTTTGGCCAGAGGCTAAGTGTTGCCATACAACGTGGCAACGCCGCCAGTCTCTTGGGCACATTACCATCTGACAGCGTTGAGAAGGAGTTTTTCGATGCCCTTTTATAGTTTGTTGTTAGTTTATCTATTTTAGTTTAATAGTTTTTAATTATCAATGTATATAGTTAGTTTAACCTAATAAAATTTGTGTATTAGTTTAAGGTGTTGGTTAATATTATGGAATGCACTTTTGTATCGAAAAAATCCCGGGATTTCGGAATCAACAAATTTACTGTTTTTATTATGGAATCAAATCGGGTGTAGGTATATTTACTTATTTTAACTTTTATATAAAAAAAAACTAGTCCTCTAATTTTTTCTTCTATTTTAAAAACATTTATCTCAAACGAATAATAAATAAGAATTAGAAAGAAAAACCATTCAACCTATAAATGATTATTAACGTACAACAACATCACCAACGAACTCCCGCGCTTAGCTGAGTCTGACTGAAAGTATCGTATTAAACGACTAAGTTGAAAGTTTAGGATACAAAGTATCTATGTAACTTCACTGCCTCCTACCACAAACGGTCGTGTTACATAACTTGACTAATTTGAGTGGTTGTCAGCTGTCGGTAAGTAGGCTATCTCTTGGCGCTGTCAATAAAAATGGACGGCTCACGCGCAACGTTGTCAGATCTAGTTTCGTTACTAGTTTCGCATTCCCGAATTTTCTGGAATCCCGAGATTTATATTTTTTTAAATATGTTTTAAGAAGCTGCTTCCATAATTTCCTAACTAAAAATGAACTTTAGGTAAATATGCATCCGATTATCCGATCACTGAATAAGTAATCCTATAAAGTCCATTATTATCCTTTTGAGGTACGACCAATAAACAAGTTTTGAATTTGACTGTCCTTCAAAACGTGTTTATTTTTGGGTTCTGTTAGTATTCTAATACGATTCGGACTTGCTTTGGTGCATATCTACTGTTTGATTGCCGGTTATGGAAGCAACACGTTTGGAACCGCTCAATTTTAAGATAAATTAACAATTATATCTATTGTTGTAAGATCCCTGGTAACTGGGGCAGTGCTACATGTGAAGCTGTGCACAAGACTTTTTCGTCATCTTGAAGTGAATTAATCGAACCCGTGCAAGTAGAGTCCACCATGGCTGACAACGACACACAAGTGCATGCTTCCACAGAGGGTGGTGACAGCGAAACACAACTAATAGTATACCGATTCATGATAATAATGTACAGTTCTTGTGTATCAACAACAGTTCCGTTAATATACGGAGTGATATCATGGTGCGTCCTAAAACAATTTCGAAATTACAGAAACTTTGTGTTCTTGAACGTAATTTTTGCAAACCTCTTAGATGCCCTGATCGCAATATCGCTTGATTTGCTGATGTTCTGTCGCTATGTACTATTTACCCCTTTAATAAATACCGAATCTTTGGCATATAAGCAGTATTCAGTATTTTCTTATTTTCTTTATTTATACATGGCAACTGTGAAGGTCCACTGGTTAATAGTAATATGTCACATGTTTTACGTGGACATTGTTAAAGTTTTTAATGGGCATATCGAAAGAAGACATTTCAAAAGTTGTCTCTTTGCTTGGGGTATGCCTTTCGTGACCAGCCTACTTTTTACTTATATTACTTTAAAAAAAGTAAGTGTTTTACCTACTATAGCATATTTTTACTTTGTACCTCTGTTATTAAATTTTTTAATTTATATTATAACTGTATGTACACTTTTTCGTAGTTCCAACGCGAGCTCACAAACAGCATCCAGTAAATGGCGTCACATATACATCGCCACTTTAATATTTTTATTGAGCGATTGCCTAATATTATCTACTCAAATTTTAGCGTTTTTCAACCAGAGTGCAACAACAATGTTACTAGATCAATTAATTGTTTCAATAATAAACCCACTACTAATATACGTTTATTTCGTTGTTGTAAGGAGAAATCGAGTACTGTGGTATCAATTTTATGTAAATAAATTAAATAAAAGGCAAAGGAATCTTGACATCAAAATGGATCTAAAAACTGTTCGGCCAACTCCTGACCGTCGACCGGCTGTTACAAATATATAGTTAAGTTAATAAACTTTCACAGGTAGCTCGCCTTCCTCATCTACTTTTGTTGTATCTAGGACTTTTCACGAAATATAATACCGGTATGTGAATAGTTATTTTGCAGCAGATTTTCATCACTGTGAAATTGTTTGTGATCTGTATTTCCCTTATTATAAAGTTACTGTGTTGTGTTGCCGCCAATGAATTGTCTGACAAAATCACCTTGATTTTGATAATTATTTACGTTAATACGTTCTATTTTTGTCTTTGTAAGTGTATTACTAACATAGTTTGTAAGTACATTGTTACTAACACTATGAGTCTTGTTGTTCGAATTAAATGACTAAATAAATTATACAATTGGTTGCTATTGCGTTTCTGCTGTCAAAGGTTATCACACTATATAAGTACTGTACCTAGCCACCGTGATGGCTACGCACGGGTGCTATGAAGGTACGATTTGGCGAACCGTCAGAACATTGAGATTTCTGTTCAATGTGAATATGCACTATGCGCATAAACCTGGAATAAAATGTCTAAATGATTGTGGAAACGGTATTTAAATCCATTAGTAAATTTAGAAGATGTGAGCATTAGTAAATTTAGAAGATGTGACACACACATAGACGAAAAGCGACTTTTTCAAGCTTTTATTTAACTGCAATGTTTGTATGTTTGACCAGGTCAAATCTTGCAACTGAATTTGAAACAGCTACACCAAAGATGCGAAATATGTAGTTATTTTTATGTAATCCCATGATATACACACATCAAAAGTGTCTAGGGATAATTTGTTATTCTCGTATTAACAAAACTATAAAAAAATTCTTAAAGCATCCTTATATCAAAATGTGCAGAATTTATATTCTTACAGAGTATATCATAAAGAACAGAACTATTCTAATTTATTAGGGTTTTTTTGGGTAAAAATGAAAAAGTTAAAATTTTGAAATTAGACTTACTGTTTTTGGTGATTAAAGCAGGAAATAGAATTAAATGTAATAATAAATTTTGTATAAAATAAAAATTAATAAACTGTAAGAGCACCTCGAATGTTTATAACGCATCTGCAAAGGTTTTTCAAGCTCAAAACAATGTTGTCAAGTTTGCCTTGTGGTGTAAGGTACCAGGTCCGAAAAAAATGCACCAAAAGTGAACTGTTTGGCAGCAGATTCTCGGGAAAATTCGAGACCATCGTTGCAGCATATTCCAGGCGTGCTTAACAGGATTTAAATCTGGGGATTGCGTGTGCCAGTCCAAAGCCTCTTCATTATGTTGCTGTAGCCGCTGAGTTACCGCTGGAGTCGCAGTTAGGCGGGCCTCATCGTACATACGCATAAAATATAGTACCATTTCCATCCGGTGTGGTTAGAATATAAGTGCCAGCACCTTGTCACGGTATTTTGCAGCCGTTAAATTGCATTTTATCTAAACACGGTCAGTGCTCCCGCCTAGACGTAGTCTCGCCCATACCATAATTGTTTCACTTTGATATGGATATATGGATCTGAGGATTTTGCAAGCTGGTCTCACGTCCAGGTGTTCGCCAAACACGTATTCTTCGTGTATCTGGAAGGATGCTGAACCGGGATTCATCTGAGAGTAACATCTAGACCATTGGCGATCATACCAAGCCCAATGTTCGTTTGCCTATTCTAAACTTTGGCCGCGATTGCTTCGTCGTAGTGCTGGAATCGAAAATGGTGTACTAGCAAGAAGGTTGACTGCTTGTGGTTTCTTCCTGCCAGTTTGGTAACTAACGAAGATCGGGTTTTTTGACTGTACCTTTAAAACCAATTGCCAAGTCGTAGCGTACGGTTGTCTTCTCACTGTAATTTGTAAAAATCGGACTTGTCTGGTGGTGGCTTACCGAATATTCCCAGTGTGCCGCTCAGCCGATTCACCAGTATCCCGATAACAAGAACACAAACTGGATATGACACTTTAACTGTTGCCAATGATATCAGCAATATTGCACTGGCGCGTGCCTGGTTCCAGCAAGCCTATTGCTCTCAACATCTCTTACCTAGTTATATTTCGATGTTCCATGGTTTAGATAAACTCAGCCGTATTGATTTAATTCAAAACTGTACGAAAAAAAACTTTGTTTTAAAAAAAAAATAAGTAAAATCTTTAACACACGTAGGTAAGAAAATTATCATTGTTAAGAAGTACACTGAATTTTATATATACTGAATTATATATAAATGTGCATGACCCCTAGACACTTTTGATGTGTGTAGGTATCAATTAAAAAATTTTGTTAAGAAGAAAATAAAAAATAAGGACTTCACACTTATATTTAAAAGTTTGTTTTTAAAAAGGTTTGTCCTCTGAGTTTGGTGCGGCTGTTTCTTCTCACTATGAGTCAGGTAGGAAACACCGGCCCAATTCGTTTTTAAATAAATGACGTGTTTGTAAAAACCTATTTGCATAGTAAACATCATTTTTAATTTATTGGCTTGTATGTATAAATAGACAAGACTATGTTAAATGCTTTGTTTAAATATTGATTCATTATTTAAATTTACTTAAGCTGTTTTTTCATAATGTATCGTTCCTAACAGGCCATTTCGTGTATTGTTTTATTTGGAACTTTCTTTCAACCAATTAACTATACAACGTAGCCACTGTTTTGAAAACGTAAATTCAGTATATACTCACGCTTAGAATATACAAGGCGGAAGGGACACCGATGCTAAAACGTTTACCACGTGTTCAGTATATCATTCTGAACCTCGCACATATAATTTTTTATAGGTAATTTAAAAAAAAAATCTGCTGCCTCATTCATTTTGACCATGTAGGTATTGCAGTTTTTTATGAAACAATTGGTTATTTTTAGAATTCAAGTTTCTCTTTATTCAATACTATATCACAATCGCTATGTTTGGGTATTCGGTAAAGCAAATCTTATGCATTTCGTTTTTTTTTTTCTTTTAATTCTAAATGGTTTGCTGTGAACCAATTATGGACTTGAATAAGGGCATTACTAACGTCATCTAGATTTTGGGCCCGTCTTTTTATCTTAAAAATTAGGGAAGTGTCATCAGCAAATAGCACCATATTTTGAGGTTGGTTTATCAATAAATAACGCAGATCATTAATATATACTAGAAAGAGGAACGGACCCAATATTGCGCCTTGCGGAACCCCCATTTTTACTTTTAAACCCTGTGAATGAACACCATTTATTTGAACATGTTGCAGTATATCACTCAAATAAAATTTTACTAAACTAAGTGCAAGTTTTCTAGTCCGTTGTGCTCAAGATTCAAAAGTAATGTGTCGTGATTTACGCAATCGAATGCTTTGGAGAGGTTACAAAATGTTCCAATGGCGTCTTGGTAGTCTTCCCACGCAGTAAATATTATGTTCTTTAATAAGGTTACACCGGCGTCAGTTGTACAACGTCCCTTGGAGAAACCATACTGTTGATCGTGTAAGATTCTGTTGGTATTAAAATGACTGAGCATTTGATTAAGCATTACCTTTTCAAACACCTTACAAAAAATTGTAACACGGATACAGGTCTATAATTATTAGTATCTTTACTATCCCCGGATTTGAAAAGAGGTATGACTTTACTGTATTTCATTAAATCAGGGAAAACTCCTTGGTCTATACACAAATTTAAAATTAAAGCTAAGTATGGTGCTATAGTCTCAACTATGGATGTACAGACTTTGATAGACATTCCCTATAAATCTTCGGTCAGTTTGACTTTTATTGGCCGAAAAGATTTAATAACTATCATGGGGTTATGTGTTTAAATTTAAATTCAGCCGAGCAACCAAACACATTCATCTTCAATAAACTAATTGAAACTTCAGGAGAGGAATTAAGAGCCTCCGTAGTTTTTAACGGTATATCGGTAAAGAAATTTACAAATTCTTCAGCTACTTCCTGATTAGAGCTTTTAGGACCACAAGTTGTACCTAATGTGTAGCTAGTGTTACGTATTTTCTTCCTGATAGTTTCGTTATTTATGACTTTCCAAACTGTTTTTATTTTATTTTCTACTGTTTTGTTCTTGGTGCTAACCTTGCATGGCTTTGGTAACCTTGCATGTAGACCTAAAAATTTTTGAATACTTAGCAACATACTTGTTAAAAGTTTCAGTGTTTATATAAGGCTTAATGCCATAAAGCTCAAATAGTCTTTCCCTAATTTTTCTGATGCCTATAGTTACCCAATCACTAAATATAAATTTAGGGCAAATACTTTTTGTCTTCTTTCAAAAGTTTTGTTGAATTCAGTGTGAACTATTATAATTATAAAAGAAATGACCATACAATTATTATCATCCATATGATGGCTCATAACACTTAACTTGTTCTGTAGGGAAATATTATACATATTTAATTTGCTAGTAGTTATAGGTCTAAATTTAATCTGAACTTTTGGCAATGGTATGTTACACCTGAAAGTTACAGTTTGTCCGCTATGGTCTAACTGCAAACAATTTATTATGGCTTTATCTAAGTAATCACAATCGTAGAAAACATTATCTATACAAGTAGCAGTAAATGACGTGACTCTAGTAGGTTCTATAAAAATATAAGTCAAGTCAAATGACTTAAAAAAATGTAATAACCGACTGCTATTTGGATTTTCTTCAAAAATATTGATATTAAAATCACCACAAATAATTGTAGATTTATTACTGGCTACAAGTTTTGCCAAAACATCTTCCATTATTGATTCAAATAAGAAACAGTTTTGATAGTTTGGGGGTCTGTATACACCCACAATTACATGCTTATCTACGTCAACACAGGACAGTTCGACGCAGTGTTCAATCGAGCAGAGACCTACTATGTCATTACGTTGTTTATATTTAACATTTTTTTTTATAATATTAGGGAACCTCCACGCAGCATAGTTTTACGGTTTTGAAATTAGTTCGTAAAAAGGGCCTCAGCAGACCACATTAAAATTATTCCACCAAAAAACCCAAGGCATTTCTTCCAAATTATTAGAAATTGAATTGTTTTTAGAAAAAGAAATAATTGTTTTAAGTGTTAAAAAAGTAAGCAAAATAAGATATGAGTTCCTTTGTTAGTTGGTTATAATAATATCAAAGTGCGGAATGTAAATATAAACATTACTGTGACCCAAAATAATATGATATCGTGCATTTCAATGAGAGACCATAAATGAAGTGATGAGTGATTTTATAGGATGGAATCTAAATCTCGACCAAGCCCAGTACAGTTCGCAACTTTATTGGAATTTATGGAAAAGTACACAAATTATTAGTCTTTTCATAATCTTCCTATGTGAAAATCTATCATAATTGGGTACTTGAGAGTTTGAAACATAAATAATGATGTGATACGCGACATGAACTTATGAAAAAAATAAACCAATTGTGTTTGACCCTTTTATATTTTGTGTATGCATTTTAAATAATAAATACAGTCCAACATTATGGTAAGTAAATAAAACACTTCTCGGTCTCAACACAGCTGGATCATATAGACGCCATATTTTTATCTTTCCTCCCGGGTCTCACCGAAAGCTCAGTAGTCGTTCAAAAACATCAACATTGTTTCCTTAGCGCTTGCAAAACTGTAACTTGGCTACAAGTTCAGTGATGCTTAATAGCGTCACTAAAAGCTTTTAAATTAAAGTGGTTTATACCATCTAATACAAATTTAAATAAAAAACGTAAGTCACGTTTTATGGTAAAATATTTTTCAAAGAGTTGGTGGACGGTCACTCAGAAAGTTGAAGCTACGGACCCAAGGCAGCCGCGCGGTGAAAGAGGGGCAAGGTGACGTGTCACTTAGCAGTCATTCGTCCGCTGACAGGCGTCAACTCATATAACCGCGAAAGATTTCCACGTTGTTCCCGCTTTCTATGTTACATTGCCCTTACGTAAGGGTTTCGTAAGGGTGAAGGGCCATAAATGTGAGATGATATTCGTGTAATTCAACGCAAGTGCAAACATTTGTAGACATCACGATGAAATATCGTTAGGAGTGTACTTGTATGCGTCACGGTGCGTTCATGCGAAGAGCTCCGACTGATGACGTCAACGGTACAATTGTGGGTGCAATTAGGTTACTTAGATTGTTGTTTAAATCATACTGCTCAGTAAATTGAAGAACTAGAGTGTAGTGAACTGTAAGTGTTTTTTTTTAACTTTTGCGATTTATTTTCTTCAATTTTCCTTTTGAGGTACGACCAATAAACAAGTTTTGAATGTTACTGTCCTTCAAAACGTGTTTATTTTTGGGTTCTGTTAGTATTCTAATACGATTCGGACTTGCTTTGGTGCGTATCTATTGTTTGATCGCCGGTTATGGAAGCAACACGTTTGTAACCGCTCACTTTTAAGATAAATTAACAATTATATCTATTGTTGTAAGATCCCTGGTAACTGGGGCAGTGCTGCATGTGATGTGCATTGTGTGTGCACAAGACTTTTTCGTCATCTTGAAGTGAATTAATCGAACCCGTGCAAGTAACGTCCACCATGGCTGACAACGACACACAAGTGCGTGCTTCCACAGAGGGTGGTGACAGCGAAACACAACTAATAGTATACCGATACATTATAATAATGTACAGTCATTGTGTATTATCAACAGTTCCGTTAATATACGGAGTGATATCATGGTGCGTCCTAAAACAGTTTCGAAATTACAGAAACTTTGTGTTCTTGAACGTAATTTTTGCAAACTTCTTAGATGCCCTGATAACTATGTTTTGTCGCTATGTACTATTTACCCCTTTAATAAATACCGAATCTATGGCATATCAGCAGTTTTCAGTACTTACTTATTTTCTATATTTATACATGGCAACTATGAAGGTTCACTGGTTAATAGTAATATGTCACATGTTTTATGTGGACATTGTTAAAGTTTTTAATGGGCATATCGAAAGAAGACATTTCAAAAGTTGTCTTTTTGCTTGGGGTATGCCTTTCGTGACCAGCCTACTTTTTACTTATGTTACTACTGTTGCTTTTAATTTAAAAAAAGTAAGTGACATACCTAATATAACATATTTTTACTTTATTTTACCTCTGTTATTAAATAGTTCAATTTACATTAAAACTGTATGTACACTTTTTCGTAGTTCCAACGCGAGCTCACAAACAGCATCCAGTAAATGGCGTCACATGTACATCGCCACTTTAATATTTTTATTGAGCGATTGCCTAATATTCTCTACTCAAATTTTAGTGTTTTTCAACCAGAGTGCAACAACAATGTTACTAGATCAATTAATTGTTTCAATAATAAACCCACTACTAATATACGTTTATTTCGTTGTTGTAAGGAGAAATCGAGTACTGTGGTATCAATTTTATGTAAATAAATTAAATAAAAGGCAAAGGAATCGCGATATCAAAATGGATCTAAAAACTGTTCGGCCAACTCCTGACCGTCGACCGGCTGTTACAAATATATAGTTAAGTTAATAAACTTCCACAGGAAGCTCGCCTTCCATCTACTTTTGTCGTATCTATAACTTTTCACGAAATATAATACCGGTATGTGAATAGTTATTTTGCAGCAGATTTTCATCACTGTGAAAATGTTTGTGATCTTTATTTCCCTTAGTATAAGGTTACTGTGTTGTGTTGCTGTCACTGAATTGTCTGACAAAAACACCTTAATTTTGATAATTATTTACGTTAATACGTTCTATTTTTGTCTTTGTAAGTGTATTACTAACATAGTTTGCAAGTACATTGTTACTAACACTATGAGTCTTGTTGTTCGAATTAAATGACAAAATAAATTATACAATTGGTTGCTATTGCGTTGCTGCTGTCAGAGTTTATCACACTATGTAAGAACTGGACCTAGCCACCGTGATGGCTACGCACGGGTGCTATGAAGGTACTATTTGGCGAACCGTCAGAACATTGAGATTTCTGTTCAATGTGAATATGCACTATGCGCATAAACCTGGAATAAAATGTCTAAATGATTGTGAAAACGGCATTTAAATCCATTTGTAAATTTAGAAGATGTGAGCAGTTACACACACAGAGACGAAAAGCGACTTTTTTCAAGTTTTTATTTAGCTGCAATGTTTGTTACTTATATTTACAAGCTTGTTTTTAAAAAGGTTTTACCTCTGAGTTTGTTGCAGCTGTTTCCTCACTATGAGTCAGGTAGTAAACACCGGCCCAACTGGTTTTAATGACGTGTAAAAGTGTTTGTAAAAACCTATTGGCATAATTAACATCATTTATAATTTATTGGCTTGTATGTGTAAATATACAAGACTATGTTTAATACTATGTTTAGATATTGAGTAATTATTTAAGTTTAAGCTGTTTTTTCATAATGTTTCGTTGCTAACACGCCATTTCGTGTATTGTTTTACTTGGAACTTTCGTTTAACCAATTAACCATACAGCATAGCCACTTTTTGAAAACGTGAATACCCACACATAGAATACATAGGGTGGAAGGGACACTGATGCTAAAACGGTTTCCACTTGTTCAGTATATAATAATAATATCTTGGGACAACCAACACACCACCATCTGATCCCAAACTAGACAGAGCCTGTACTATGGCAACCAGACAACTGATAAACATGCTTATATATTTCTAAATACATACATATTGATTGACCTGTTAGTCTAGTGGTTAGTGACCCTGACTGCTAGGACGGAGGTCGTGGGTTCGATTCCCACACAGGACAAATCTGTGTGCGATGAGTACGATTATTGGTTCTGTATCTGGGTGTAAATTTATCTATAATATGTATGTATTTAGAAATATATAAGTATGTTTATCAGTTGTCTGGTTGCCATAGTACAGGCTCTGCCTAGTTTAGGATCAGATGGCGGTGTGTTGGTTGTCCCATGATATTATTATTATATTATTGTTCTTATATTATTTTTATTATATTATAGACAAATTATACACCCAGATACAGAACAAATAATCGTACTCATCGCACAAAGGTTTGTCCTGTGTGGGAATCGAACCCACGACCTCCGTCCTAGCAGTCAGGGTCACTAACCACTAGACCAACAGGCCAATCATATAATCAATCATATAATTCTGAACCCCGCCACTTAGAATTTTTCCCGACCGAGGTTTGTAAGAAACAGCTGGTTTCTTTTTTATAACCGACTAAAAATTTATATGTGGGGATCAGAATGCTTTATACTGAGTACTTGTTAACCGTTTTAACGTCGGTATCGTATCCACTCTCTGTAGGAATAACTGCAGCAGGTTGGTGATGAGCCACACATACACTGTAATAACCGAATTAATGTAAATAAAGTCGGATGCTTCTTCCATCCCAATAGAGTAACCTGTCTGGGTAGTTTGAAGACTTGGAGAATAGTAATACAAGTATTCCTAGTACAGGCTCTGGTGACCACCATATCAATTATTGTAAACATGTTATGTATACTGTACGATCTATGGCACCATCTGCCTAGCTTTTACCCAACTATGTTGGGGTCGGCTTCCTGTCTAACCGGATCCAGCTGAAGATCAGTATTTTATATGGAGCGAGTGCCTCTCTAACCCTCAAAACCCAGTCAATACTGGGTAATACGATACCCCTTGGTAACACTGGTTGTCCACTTTCGAGCTATTGACTATAACGACTGTCACAGATCTACAAATGACAGCTAGGACCGTGGCTGAGGCGTGTAGGTAACTCGGTACATAGGGGATCACCCGTCCACGGACCAACCTAGTGCAAGTGCGGCTTAACCTGAACATTGACCCAAACTGCTGTTATTCTTTAGCCACGAGCTCCAAAAGTAACTTCTGCAATTGAGTGAAATTTGCCCCTTTAAAGGCAGCCAAGCATCTTCAAAAACCAGCCACGTGTCGCAGACTGCAAACACAAAATAACGAGCGAAACAAAGAACTTAACTGCATAAGCATATCACAATCAGCGTTAACGCTACCAGCCAACTATTGGGACACAGGCCTTCTCTCCGTGAAGAGGTGTGGACCGCGGTCTCCCATGTACGCGGACCTAGTACTGAGCCTGTACTTCGACCCAGATTTTCGGTTCTAAGACATGCTCCTTGTCACTAACTGTACGAACTATGTGGGGAAAATAAATGTATTACCAGGATAACTCCCTTATTAAACTAGATTTTTTTTTTCCTTGAACTTCCGAACTACGTAACGCACGTACGAAAATGGTCTCAAAATATAGTACCGAGTTCAGTGACGGTCGATCACTTGTCAACCTTATTACCAAGAGGATTAGGGTGCTAATGATCAGTGAACTCGATAGTATCTATATTTTTAGTAAAAACTCGTTATTCATACAATTTTTTTTCTTTTTTGTTATTATGAAACGAGTTCTTCGTGTTGAATGTAATTGGAAAAACCGGACGCTCATTGGGCACAATTTGTCAAAAAATCAAGTGGAGAGGATGAACGAAAGGCGACTTACAAAAGGTACATATTTACAAAGCAGATGTGAGTGGCAACGCTGGGAAGTGACGCCTTAGATTCTAAGGCGTCACTTCCCAGCGTTGCCAGAAGGCTTAGAAGAACATAGTTACACACACTGATCTTAGCGGTAAGGTTCTTCAGGTCAGTGGTATGCAACCGGCGTGCGTGTATGACCAAATTGTATGAACGTCGACGAAGTAGAAGGAGTTGGGTGGTTTCTACCTATTAAAAAAAATATATGAATACGTTCACTTCTTTTTTTTTAACGTTGCCCCCACTAGAAATTTCTCCTGTATCGTGGGTGCGTTAACAAAAATTTTAACTCACATACACAAACATCCAGACCCGGAACGACTACCTGTAGGTCATACAAACTTTTGTTCCGTGCGGGGATTGAACCCGCGACACGCAGTGCAGCAGCCAATCGCTCAGCCACTGCACCATTCGTGCCGCCTAATTTACATACATACATAAATTCACGCCAGTTTATGTGTGTATGTATGTAAATGTACAATTCTTTATATAATTCGAATTCGCTTCAGCTTTGAACAGTTAAAGAAGTATAAAACCGGGCAAGTGCGAGTTCGACTCGCGTATCCGAGGGTCCCGAATAAAAAATATATTTTAATAATATATTTTGTTATTAAACTACACATTTTTTCCTTTACACGTGCTGTAAGACATTGCTTCTTGCCAAATTTCACGATTCTAGGTCAACAGAAAGGAAACGCCCGGTCCCTTTTTTTCTTACGTTAACTTAGAAGTTTGATTTTTTCACAGCTTCAAGAGACGGTAGACTTGAGTATTAGTTTTAATTTCAATTCAATACCTTTGCGCGTTCCTGAGATAAAGGGTCTTGACACACCGATGGACAGACGGCCAACGAAGTGTTCCTATAAGGTTCCGTTTTTTCCTTTTGAGGTTCGGAACCCTAAAAATAGAGATTTCGCAATTCTGATATTCGCAATGCTTGAACAAACATCATTGGCTGGTGCTGATGGAGGACATTATTCATACTCTCCGGCTAAAGTAGTAACTATTCCAGTTGAATGTTTGAACTACGACTGCGGAGCCTCACAAATATTTAGAATGCACTTTTGGATTAATCGACAGATCTAATGTGTTGAACTGCCTCGTTGGTCTAGTGGTCCCAAGCGCGACTGTTGAGCCTGAGGTCCTGGATTCGATTCCCGGGTTGAGCAAAGTGTTATTGGATTATTGGATACGTGATGTTTGTTTTTTCACAATAGGATAAACAAAAATAATTGAATTAGAAAGAAAAAAGAAAATAGGTTTATTTGGCACATACCACAAGTGCACATTACATTTAAAAAAATGTGAATACCTCTCCTAATGCAGCTTTCTAATCCTGGAAAGGTTTAATCAGAAGGCTACACAGTGGGTTTTACCATAGGCTTTAATGTTACAACTCCATGATGGTGGCAATGACATAGGCATCTCCAGTAAGCCCACTCCAGAACGCGTTGTGGGGTCTGTTGAGATTTCCCCAGTAAGGTAATATCTGATCTATAATGATTTTCTACACGAAATTAAAATGTTATCATATGGTTTTTGGCTTTTATTTCATAATTAGCTGTACCCCGGCATGCTTTGCAATACCACTTAAATATATCGATTTTATGAGCCAGGAAGATGTCACTTAACCCTTTAAAAACGAGTGATAAGGCGGGTGTTTTTCCTCCTACCTCCTCTTTTTATGACCCTCCGAAACATCATTACAGGCGGTATCGTGTTATCTGTAACAGACGATGCTCAGATGTTCAACGCATAAAACGTTTACAGCTGATAAGGGCGCCTCATTGCCTTATCAGGAATTAGAAGAGAGCAGCGCATCTGTCATCTGTAACGCGTGCGCCAAAAGTGGAGAGATTTGGGAGAGACCTACACTCAGCATTGGGTGGCCAAGGGTTGAAGAAGAGTGAGAGAGAGAGAGCGCATCTGTCACGTTCCTCAGGCTTTTGATTGGAAAGAAAATTGCGAAAATCACTACCTAAAGGGTGTAAAAATACTATTACTTCTTCTCCCGTCGGCATCGTTCCGATCATTTTTTTGTTCCAGACCATACCTGGGAACCTTCCAGTTACCGAGACATTGGTGGTCAAAGTTCCAACTTTATAACAAGTGTTTAATGTTATAACTTTATTTTAAATGCCTCCATGACCCGTACTGTTCAATTGATCCACCAGAACAATTTTTTAATTGCGATACATTGAGTTCTACCGTAAAACGTGATTTTTCTCCTCAAAAGAAAAGTCGTTTCCCAGCAATAATTTTGCGTAGAGTCACTTAGTTTGATGTACAGAATGCTTGGTTGAGGCTTCGTGAAGGGTATTTTAACGCTCTGTTGGTCTGTAGCACAGAATTTTTCAAGCAAGACACCAATCCGTCAGAGTGTAGTTCCTTTTTATTTATTTTTTATACAGTTTGAGGCTCTTCCTTATAATATATTTACTTACATACACCTTATATTTGTTTGCATACTCAGTTTGTTTACGACATCCCCGAGGGACCTTGGCCTGGATTAAAAGGAAAACTCAGCATGCGATAAAATATTATTGACAAGGACTGTCAGAGAAGATGAGGAAATACTTGAACATATAATATTATATTGAATAAGTGATACAACACCTCGATACGATTAATTAATTTAATTTCCAATCACGACATTTATTTTAACAATAATGTGTGTTACATTATCATAATCATGATTATGATGATAGTGGCGTGCGATTGAGAAGGCCTATGTTTAGACATAGGCCTCCTCAATCGCACGCCACTTACTTGATTCTCGGAAACGCTCATCTAGTTGCTACCAGCCACTCTGCGAAGATTATCGCTCTACCGAGCTTGAGGGCGTCCCACCTTACGCGTGTTGAAAACGGTGTCCACTCTAGAACACGTCTGGGTCAACGGTCATCGGTTCTACGGCTAAAATGGCTGGCCCATTGCCACTTACTTCTTTACTAATATTATAAAGAGGAAAGATTTGTATTTTTGTATGTAAAGAATTAACTTAAAAACTACTAAACCGATTTGATTTTTTTTTTCTGCAATGGATAGCTACATTTTCAGCAAGTAATATAAGCTATATTTTATCCCCATACTCTCACGGGAACGGGATATACGTGGGTGAAACCGCGTGACGTCCGCTAGTGTTCTATAAAGAGCTTGAGAGGATGTCGACAACTCTCTCTGTTACTTCTGCTTAACCCTTTGAGGTAAATGTGTACTATAGTTTTTTTTTTCTTCATTAACCATTTATCGAAGGGAAGAAGTTATTCCAAAAACCCGCAATCTCCAAGTTGGTTTTTAAACTACAAAAACACCGTCCCTCTTCATTTAAAACCACTAAATCTTAGAGAGGCTGTATATTTTGATGCTGCCACTACCGCATGTCGCCTCATCGTCGACCCTGTGACCCGCCCTCTGGTCCCCTTTTGTGATGAATGGCTCTTTGCATTAAGGCCCACTCGCCTCTCCTTGAAAAAAATAGGGAAAAAAACTGATAAGATTGTAAAAAGACTCTTAAAGTTTGTTTTATCGTTTCAGAAGGTAGGAATTAATTTGAGTCTTGTTATCGCGATAAGAATTAATTAATTATTTTAGTACTTTTCCGATTGTCTGATAGACAGTGCTGGAAACAAGTAATCGCGTCAGTGCTCGCGCCAGTGCCTGCAAGTGTACTCATGCCAGTGCTCGCGCCGGAGCTGGAAGTAAGTGTTTACGCCAGTGCTAGTAGTCTAGTCAAAACTATTTAACTCTCTTGTGATATCGTTGTATTGTTTTTCAAACGTTCACAGAAGTAACAATATGCAGTCCAGGTGGGTAAAAGTATTCGCACCATTGCTCGCGTCTGATCTCGCACGAGTACCCGCGACACTGTTCGCGCGAGTGCTTGTGCCAGTCCTCGTGATAGTGGAATATAAAAGACCAAACGCCCAACTTTTGTCAAAAGAATAAAATAGTGAACAAGTACGGATACGACGGTTCGGTACGGAGTTACGGTACGGATAACTACAGATATGTGGGTGTAGTAGTACACCTCTGCCTAACGATTCGGGGATTACAGGTGTGATGTTATGTTATGATTTCATTTAAACCTACACATAATTATCTATATAAAGGGGATATAATACAGTTACGAAATACATTTAATCCAATCTAATGGTGCGTGTATAATTTCCAGTGTCTGCCGATCCGTTTTTTGGTAGACCTCGTAATTAACTATAGTGATAGATAATTAGTAAAGCAGAGCAATAATTGACTTTATCGAATTAGCTTTGTTAGTTTATTTTATAAATAACTAATTGAACCCGCTGCAATGTGGCGTTAACAAAGTATTTTTTGCCAAAAACCTTCGCAGGCGTAGAGTACACAGAAAGATGGATCCACTAAAGTTTCAACATAATCGAATCAATGGTTTAGAAACGCCTACTTAGAGGACAAACATTCATTTTATTTAAAGAAATGAGTAGTTTTGATTCCGGGACCAAAATTATCCTATATTAACATAATATATCCAGGTTATAAACTATATAATTATCTATGTGCCAAATTTCATCCAAATCCGTACAGTAGTTTTCGCGTGAAAGAGTAACAAACTTTCGCATTTATAATATTGAAGTAAGATTTTCCGCGCCATTCCGCTTTCAATTTCATCCTATTACAAAACCAGAAAATCTAAATATAAACGAAATATATAGTGTAATATTAAAAAAGTGTGTGATTTTTCTAATATCCCATTAGAAAAATCACACACTTTTGGTACCATTGCAGCAATAACATAAATAATGTTAAGCCAGTACAGTGTCTTATTGTATTTCATATAACCCTTTGGTGCTCTGTGGGAATACTGTAGAAAACCCAGGCTTATCATTTGATGGAATTTTGATATAAAAGGAATACGTCGATCTTTATGAAATTACAGATTATCTCGAAGAGTTCATGTGGGAAATATAGGCTGTTTATTACCTATTACATGGGTTGTAGTTTCGAGCTTAATTTAAGCCTTATCCAATATAGTAGAGTCTCTAGTAGTCGTTAGCGCGACGTCTGAGCAAGAGGTCGGTTCTCAGGTCCAGCAAAGGGTTACTAGGTTTTTCCATCAGGATCATCATGGCAAAATGTGGGTGAACTATTAGGTACACCTCTGCCTAAACCTTCGGTGATTACAAGCGTGATTTTATATTTTTAATCATCACAGATAATCATCACAGGTCACAGAGGTAGGTGTTATAGAAGATTTGTCTTGATGGCATTGCTGTTGGCACCTCCACGAATGTGTAGTAAGTAAATGACTCATAGAGATAAACAGTAATATTATTTTTTGAGTTCATTCTGGGCTGATAGATGAGGTTCAACCCTAGTACATGCCTTTTTCACCAGACAGCAAGTCATGTTCAATGCATTCGAATTCTCAGAAAGTCCAATTCAAATCACAAAACTAGACAAACTTACACAAACGCTCACACGCGCGCATCCTGTGTGTCTGCTCCCTTCCTCTATAATGACTTGTAATTCACACACTCATGGAGCGAAGTTTCCAAAGCGTCTCTTTATTTTATCTTCCACATCCTACCCAAATTGATTCCCTCGTTCAAACACATTTCCAGTAACACTTGAAAGTCTTTATTGCTTGAGTTGATATCAAATTGATTCTTCCTAACATCCGTGTTCGGGGAATTGCCTTTCAATGAAGTATGTGACTCAAATGAATATATTGGTTTATTTTTAGTAGTGGTGGTCTTGTTTAAGTAGAGGCCTTACGTGGCGTAGTTCATGGTTTTGCAACCAGACACATGCATCCGGACATTATTTTATGGCTACTTTCATCAGTGCTGCAGTCCCAGCAGTTCCCACCTTGTCTAGGTTGGTCCGTGGACGGGTGGGTATATACATACCGAGTTTCCTCCGTGCCTCGGAAAGAACGTAAAGCGGTTGACAGTCGTCACAGGTAGTCAGTGGCCCAAAGGTCTGATAACCAGTCTTACCATCTCTCTCTCTCTCTCTCTCTTCTTCAACCCTTGGCCACCCAATGCTGAGTGTAGGTCTCTTCGTAATCTCTCCACTTTTGACGGTTTTGTGATATGGCTCTCCAGTTTCTTCCGGCCACTTTAATGAGATCGTCTGTCCACCTAGTCGGTTGTCTTCCCACATTCCTCCGTCCCGTCCGTGGTCTCCACTCCAGCACTTTCTTCCCCCATCTTCCATTCTGTCTACGGCTTATATGGCCCGCCCACTTCCACTTTCGTCTTACCATACGTATTACCAAATACTAACTGGGTTGTAGAGCTCAGATAGGCAGCCGTCCATGTAAAATACTGGTATTCAGCTGCATCCAGTTAGGCAGGAAGCCGAAGTTCGGGTTCGGCTGCCGAACCCAACATAGTTGGAAAAGGCTAGGCAGATGATGACGATGCAAAAGTAACTTTTTGATACGTAGATATGTGCCGAGTTAAAAAACTATTCTTATTCATAGCGCGGGTTCACTTATTGGCTTACTCAGCTTTTCATTAATTTTATCAATGCATCTAACTAGATTTACTCGGAGCATCGTGTTGGCGACCAGCCTCGTGCTCTCTTGCCTTCGGAATTACCAACAATGACCAACTTTTCAAGGTCCCTATCTCACCTTCGCATTATGTGACCCAAATATGTCAGAATACTCTGTAAGTAAACTGTAGACAATCGAGTCTTGATATCGAGTTGGGAAAGGATATACACATTTGTGCGTTGTAAAAGAGGCTATGTCCTCAAGCGAAGCAGGTGGTGATGGCCAACTGTGGGCCGGAGTCGATGGAGGCAGATTGCCCGTTTAATGGTGACCACGATCCTCAGTAATGAGGGACTGATTTAAAAAGAAGAACTAGGTTTGTTCTTAACAAGTAGATAGCAGCGTTTTACTAGGATCAAAACAAGATTGATGCGTTAACCCTTCATTGCCAGAGAGTATATAATAATGTTCAAACTATCATAACATCCCATGAAAGTAGCGCCGAGGGGATAACCCTTTTCCTCGGTCACCTTTTACAACTCTCGTGGGACGATATGAAAAGGATGTGGAAAATATTATGTGTTTTTCGAATACTAAAGGCTGTAGATTGTGAAAGTTGGCAACGTCGCAAATTTCTGTCAAATATGTCGCTGTTTTGATGACCACTTCAAAAATTATGAAAATCATTTTAAAAGTGGTCTTAAACAAGGTGGAAGGGACACTGACCCTACAACGGCTACCGCGTATGCAGTACATTATTTTGAATCCCCTCATAATAGAATTTTTTTATGGTTATTTAAAAAAAATCTGGTACGAGATCAATATTTTACTTAAATATCGATTTTGATTTGCAATAATAAGTCTGGATTAGGTATTGGAACAGTTTTGGGCGCAAAAAAGGCATTTGGATAGTTTTTAGTGCCTACTTGCACATAAAACGAAATATTAATTGTCAGGATTTAAGTAACTACAATTGAAAGCCAATATTTTAGAACAACAGAAAGAGATCATTCATAATAAATTGTCTCATATTATGTTAAATACTGTAATCAGACTGACACGTGGAGTTCAATTCAGTGTTTAACAAACGGACCATCTAACTATTAGCAAATAGCTTGGTTATTGGTATTTAAAGATATGAGAAAGAAAGAAAAACGGAACGGAAAGGGTTGGGGAGGCCCCTTTAATTTTCAATTTATTTGTTTTTTTTTTTGATAATCGCATCTTGCAGTTCAGCCTAGGAGGCTGGCTACAGCTTAACCGGTCTAATCCTGTGGATGCCTTGAAGTTAAGGCCTCCAGCCAGGGGCAATGCACTATAAACTAAGCGACCACATGCTAAGGGCACCCTCTGTGGGGTACGAGCCTCGGCTTAGGGCGTCGCTGGGGAGGGCAGCAAGGGGACAGGCTGGATCTGAGTAAGATTAATTAGGGGTCGATTTATCACTAATGGCTCAGCATCGCGGGCTGGCTCTAGCAAGGGTCGGGGGAGGGTTTGAACGGGGACGTCGCGACGGACCACGGCGGCGAGGTCGGAAAAACGGCGGTTTGTATCTGTGTTTCTTAACGGTACTGGTTTCCCTATTGCTCTCCTGGAGGAGGGTGATGGGGTCATCGGGGGCTACTAGTGCATACCTTGGACGGCGAACGATACTACAATTTATTTGTTGTTATAGCGGCAACAGATATACACATTCTTCAACTGTCTACCTCTTAATAGGATCAGTATATAGGATACAGCCCGCTAACAGACAGGCAGACGGACGGACGGACGGTCAACGGAGGCTTAATTATAGAGTCCCGTTGGTTACCCTTCGGGTACAAAACCCTAAAAATTTTCAAATGGCCAGTACCGAACGCAGAGAACACATTTCAACAAAATTAAAAACCTTTTAGTATTAGATTATACATGCCACAGGTACAAATTAATAAAGCTTATGTTTGAATAGTTAGTATTAACTCTAGACAAGAAAGATCCTATTCCCTAAAACACCTTAGGCGTCAACCACCACGACGTTCGTCAAATGTTTTCTGTCAAGAACCATAAACCCACTAAGCACCTTTTTTTTTTTTTTTTGTTCTGGGTTGGAAAATCCTCATGGATGTCCTCCGCCCTGGGGCGGGCGGAGGGGTCTGTCAGACTCGACTGACTAAAAACCACCCCGGTGTTCCCTTCTCACACTTGCACCGGGGATCATGGGAACTAGTGCGCCTTCCACGATCCCCGGCTAGTGCCGGCCCGCGTCTGCGGGCCTCCTCTTGTCCGCGAGAGGAGTGTGGTGTACTCCCCCCGTGACGTCTAATAGGGGCGCGCGTGGAACACTACTCGCCACCGCCTCGGGTCCAGTTATATGGGGGGCGGCGAACGTCCCCAAGTCCGCCGTCCCTCTGGACCCTTTTAGGGGGGCTGGAAGACGGCGTTGTCCGCCCTCCGCCGACGCCCGGTACGTCTGCTGCGGGTCGGGAGAGTGGTCTCGACCTCCCTCATTCTTTCCGCAGCCTCCTTCTGTGAAATGACGGTTTCACAGAAGGAGATCACCGCATCCCACGACTCTGCGCTCCCGACCATCGAACGAGAGATGGCCGGCAGCGACAGGTCGGTTCCGACTTCTGTTACGAGGGCACGGCGCGGCTCCTCCCATGCGGCACACTCTGCCAGCGTGTGCCGCGCCGTGTCCTCCAGACAGTGGACGCAGTGATGACACCGAGCGTCCGGCTCCCTGTTTATGCGACACAGGTACTTTCCGAAGCAACCATGCCCCGAGAACACCTGCGTCGCCCGAAACGACAGGGAGCCGTGCCTCCTCTCGAGCCATTCCTTGAGCACTGGTCGGATCGTCTCGATGGTAGCGAAGCCGGCGGTAGGGCGCAAAAGCCTGTCCCGCCACTCCACCACCAGAACCTCGTGAAGCTGAGACCGACGCAGTTCGATCTCTCGCTGCATCGGTTCACCGCCCCGCGTCCGCGCCTCCTCGCGCCACCGGTACAGTGACGCGAGGGCTCTCGCCCCCCCCAAATAAATTGGAATGATTAAGTTAATGTTGTTGGTCTCATCATCATCATCATCAGCCTATAATGTTCCCACTGCTGGGACACAGGCCTCCTCTCTATGAGAGGGAATGGGCTATAATCCACCACGCGGGCCCAGTGCGGATTGATAGATGTCACATGTCTTCGAATTTTTGGTTCTAGGACATGCCGGTTTCCTCACGATGCTGATGTTGGTCTACACACAATATATATTGGATTATTATTGATACATAAAGACACGCCCATTTCCTGTGGCAGAAACCACAGAGCGCCACCTGCTACGTTCCTTACTTATTTATTCCTTTTGTTTTGTCAACTTTCATGCATATTATATACTTTATAGTTTGATGGAATAACAAACTGACACGATCTGAAAGAGATCGGACGAAGTGATCAGGTGTACTGTACACCCTATTTGAGAAATACAAGCGTGAAGTTATGTTACGTTTTGTTATGTATTTATACAGTTCTTTTGGTTTGAAAGATGAAGATTTATGCTATTCAACATATAACATAACATCACGCCTATAATTCCCGAAGGGTTAGGCAGAAGTGACCTAATAGTACACCCACATCTCGCCAGTTATGTCTGAATGCCTTGTTATAAGGGGCGAGCCAGTTACTATTAACCGGGCACAAATTCAGACTCGATGGTTGTTGCTATTCAATCATTTTCGTGATGGAAAAACCCAATAACACTTTGCCCGACCCGGGAATCGCACCCAGGACCTCGTGCTCAGCATTCGCGCTTGCAACCACTAAACCGACGAAGCAGTCAGTACTAATTCAAGTCAATGATATTTAAAGTTATATTTTCCTTTTCTACATCAAAACACTAACCCAAACATCCTGTATCTTCATGCTACTTGACATTCAGGACAGCAGAGCCATCACAATTATTCGCTAATGGTACATTTAAATGCAAAGACAAGCGGACACCCCTCCGAAGTCGTGCCTCCACTGAGCATGACTGTACTGAAGTTGTATTCAGAGAATGTCACTGAGTATCTCTCAATATCATGATTAGGCTAATTTAGGGGGGAACTTGAACTTTTTTTATAAAATAATTTGGTCATTTTTAGGGTTCTGTACCCAAAGGGTAAAACGGGCCCTCCCTGTTTGCTGACATCTCTTAGAGGCGCGCGTGGAACACGAACGCGCCGTCAACCCGGTCTGTCGTCAAAAGACGGACGAACGGCAAGCTAGCCCATTACTCACCGTCCACAGGTCCGCGTCTACAGTGGCCGGAAGACACCACGTGACCCGCGACGGCTGGGACGGGAGGTTCTCTCCCTCTCACGCTATGCAATGCATACATCAATCAGCACAATGTTTTGAGTGCCTTACATTGGGTCCTACCGTAAAACGTGATTTTTAACCCCAAAAGTCGTTTCCCAGCAATATTTTTGCGTAGAGTTTCTTAGTTTGATGTACAGAATGCTTGGCGGCTTCGTGAAGAGTCCTTTACACCCTGTATTATAACGTCATTCACAATAAACCCCAAAACTCAAGTGTATTTTTAGACCCACAACACCATTCCTCTTTTCAGAGTTCGCAAACAACGAAACATCTCAAACTCCTAAAAAAGAAAATCAATTTTCATTTCTCCCAAATTCTGTGAAAGGTTTAGTTGTTCCAAGTGGCCCATTCTCGCGACTCCCACGCAATAACTGTCCATGTCCATCATTGTCACTTCCGGTACAAACTTTACACAGTGAGCGAGGTCAGGAAGTTTAAATAAACTCTCCGATTTTGGTTCTTTGGTACTAACTTGAGGGTGTTTTACACGATTTGTTACATATAGAAAAAACCGTATCCTATAGTTTTGATGCCCTTGTAAAATCTCAAAATATGCGACTTATACAATCATCACGATTACTATTTTACGATTATTGATTTTTATTTATTTTAGTATTTGACGACTTTTTTTTCATCACGTTGACTACGAAGCAAACCTGACTATTTGTCTGCGGGCTGTTCGAAAGAGATACCGCGGCCCTGGAACACAAAGGGCAAGGAAGGAACATGGATGGGTTTTAGTCAGTACAAGTCTGACACTCCCTTCCGCTCTGCCCAGAGCGGGAGAAGTCATTTGATGATTACCCATCCGTAAAAAAAAAAAAAAAAAAAAACATCTTATAACGCCACGCCTTCATACACTGACCTCATTGGTGAGCAGCCTTACTTCGTGATAACTTATATGTGTATAACCAGATGTAAGAATGTGGACGAGGCGCATGAAGTATGAAAGGGTTGTACAAGGTGATGCTCTGCAGTTTTTATCAACCCTCATGGGAAAAACCGTGAGGTTAGAGGCGTATGTATACAGTATCTGTTCAAAAATAACTGCATTTACACCTCGAAATGTGAGTATTTTGTCTAGTCAGCACGGTAAAACGTAACGTAGGTATTAAAGCACCCCCTGAAAACGTGCTAAAATAATTCGTCGTTTTACTAATTAAATGATTGTAAAGAAAGACTTTGCACAATTTTATTTGTATGTTATCTGCCTGACTTGCAACGAAAAGTACTGTCATTACATACAGGGTGATGGATGGGACATCGACACACGATTACAACGTATTTAGTACCTAGGTATATCAGACTGAACCCCCAACATAGCAAAGCAATTTGTCATCGGTAATTTAAAAAAAAAACTGTTCTTAGCCACAAAACGGTAAAAATGTATTGAACAGCAGATTTTTAATTAATTACCCATGATAAGTTCTATAATCAACATTATCATTCGCTAGTCTTCAAATCAAATCAAATCCATTTATTTGCCTGAATGTAGGTTTACACTGTATGATCCTAAAACTATAATGGCCCCTTTAAATTCTACCACTACATATGGTGTGCAAATAATTAATTTGAACCTGCACCATTTTATTATTTTAACAATGCACATATATTATTCATCATCATCATCATCATCAGCCTATAAATGTTCCCACTGCTGGGACACAGGCCTCCTCTCTTTGAGAGGGAATGGGCTATAATCCACCACGCGGGCCAAGTGCGAATTGGTAGATGTCACATGTCTTCGAATTTTTGGTTCTAGGACATGCACGATGTTTTCCTTTACCGTTTTTGAGAGCAGTGGTGATGAAATAAATTACACAAAGTAATGCACCTGCCTGGGTTCGAACCCACGACTTACTGTTCGTAAGTCGGGGTCGCTACCACTGGGCCACCGCTGCTCTCGCTATATTATTTTATCTTGCTTTAATTCATTTGGTGACGGCGAAGCATGTCTCTTTCTTCCATACTGCTCGTTTACTCCTCATCTCATCAGATACCTCCTTTCTTGCCATATACTTCTTTAAACAGTCCATCCATCATTTCTTTGGTTATCCTCTACTCTTATATCCATCCACATTAGTACTCAGAACTCCTCACTACAATTTCCTTATTCCTCCGCATCAAATACCCATACCACGACTTCCGATTACCACACAACTATTCAGACACTGGCGCCACTTTCAGACTTCTTATTTTATCCATTCGCGTAACACTACACATCCCCCTTTTTTTTCGGATGGGTAATCATCCAATGACTTCTCCCGCTCTGGGCAGAGCGGAAGGGAGTGTCAGACTTGTACTGACTAAAACCCCCGTTCCCTCTTTGCCCTTTGTGTTCCAGGGCCGCGGTATCTGTTTCGAACAGTTCCGCAATCCTGGCATCGGCCCATGCGGGCACACATCCCCCTTAGCATTCTCATCTCAGCCACATGCTCAATAACCTTGTACTGAGTAGGTACGTGGTATGATAACCATGCGTCAATGTATTCCATCCTGTATACATTAAAAAAAAAACATTTATCATTCAACACAAAGTCCCGCATTAAATGTAACATTTATAATATTTGACATGCCTATAGGTACTGATAATTTTGGAATTTAATATGGCCGTAGAGATAATTATCTTATCTGTACATACAAGTGCAGTGTACTTACTGATATTTATTTTATGTCAATGACATTAATATTGGTCAAGGTGCCTGCGTTTGTTCCTAATATCGTTTGTATTATGCAGCTGCTAGAATTAATTAATTATTTATGGGCACGGTAAAGCAGAGTCAAATAATTATCTCTTCTGCGTCAAAAAATGTTCATGTTGTAGTTTCATTGATACTGTGAATAGTATTAGCTCGCCTACTCAAACATAAAATTGTATGTATCGTTCCATGTGAAATGTCTTCTCAGTGTAAATTTAAACACTTTTTGAGCAAACAAATTTTTGTGGGTGATACCACATTTAAGGATTTAAATCTTTGGTTTATTGGGCATTGAGCATGGTAAGAAACTATTTTGTAGGTACATAATTCTGCAAAAACCGCATAGTTTGATGGCCAGTTAGTTGAGGAGTTACTGGATTGCCAAATTCAAATAACAATAGTTCGTGTAAAATTGATATTCAATCTTATTACAGAGGAATGAGGGTGAAAATTTCCTGAACAGGCATTGAAAAGGGAAGAGCCTCCGACCAGAGGAGTGTTGTGTCAGGTGAGCTCCTGCCCGACGGTTCTTGCCACACCGTTGCGTTATCCCGGCTTACTTTGATTGCGCAATACAGGATTTTGAATCAGGATGATAAGTAGTACAATAATCATCTAGTATAATCAAAGATATATATCAAAATAGTAAAGGACAAGTCCTGTGGAGACAAATAAAAAGTTCTAGTTTTAGCACCGTGAAAAAAAAAACAAGCACAACCAAATGCAACGACAAGTATCAAAAAAAGAGCAATCAACGCGGAGATAAAATGAGCGGCTCACTATTTATATAATAGAATTATTAGTAACAGACGAACGGAATGATGTCGCAAGATCCATTGCAGTACTTACCTCCCGAAAGATGGTGCGAACTTCAGCGTGCCTTCAGAAAGAACTGGCCGAGGAGAGTGTCTGGGTACTCTTTGCTGGACATGCAGAAACAGTGGGTGAATAGAGGGATCCCTGTGGCCAAAGGATCTGGCTTTGGTTTTAACGTTTATTGCCCCTTTGGTGATGTGGAAAATGGAATGGTGGCTGTGTTTGACGGGGTATGTAACAGTTTTATTATTATTTCATTTATTCATGATGCAACATATTTTTTACATTTAAAAAAATAATTGTGAAAAAACCATTTAGAAATTAATAGGTATACAAAATAGATTGTCCGTCGGCATCAGGAGCAGGGTCCAGGCTGCTGATGATCAGGGCTCCAAAGAGAGGAACCCCTTTTATATCACAGTTATTTTATTATAGCCAGTCTGTACTGTCCCACTGCTGGACAAAGGCGACCTCCTTTTTTTCCATTGGTCTCGCTTCTGAAGGAAAAGAAAAAGAAATAATAAAGTTTATTTGACGTCAATTCATTGACCACACAGAATAAAAAAGATACAAAACGCGTCACTCACGCGTCATCGTTCTGCGTCACTTCTTGTCAATTCCTTTTTTTATTTGTTTTTGTTTTGCCAATTTGATTCAGACATTGACACCTTTTTTTTAAAGTGTACCAACACATATAACCAATATCAGTAATTAAAGTATAAAATTGTATAAAGTAAGTAAGAATAGTAATGTATTAAAGTAGGTACCAATATTTTAAAACAAATCACGTAATATAATTTAAGTAGAAACATTTTCAATAATTATTACAAAAGTGTTATTATAATACTTACAGACATGATAAAGATTTATCAAAAAACAGAGCTACTTTACAAACATTTAGAGTACTTGCAGGCAACTGGAGTACGTGTATGACCAGATGTATGAACGTGGACGAGTCAAAAGGAGTATGTAAGGTGGCGTTCTGTGGTTTCTGCCTACCCCCATGGGAAAAGGCGAGAGTTTATGTATGTATTTAGAGCTAATTAACTACTCGTTAAACTGTGTAAAGTAACTATAATACCTTGTAAGCTACTGTGCCATGACAGAGTTTATATAAGGTGCTTCCCTTTGAACGTAACATCTACATACCACATGTGTGCATTTAAAATACGAATGTACGCAAACTGCCATCTAACTTTACTACCAGAAACTAATCTCTAAACAAACTTTCTAAACAGCACACAGATTGAGCTAGTGGACGAGAAGATATATGTACATTCAAACTAAGATATCATATTTTTTTACTTATTTTTTTTTATATTGAAATACACAACTATACAGGGTGGGACACCGACGTGAAAACTGTTACCACATTTTTAGTACATCATTCAGAGCTCCCCTATATATAAATTTATAATTTTTTCATCAGTGATTTAAAAAAAAACAGCTTTTTCTTACAAAAGTGCAATACCTGCACGGTCAAAATGTTTGGAACAGCTGATTTTTCCAGGTCACAGCCTATAAAGGGTGTAAACAGACACTTAACGAAGCCGAAAGGCACTTGTTCTCCCCGTCATTGCGATCATTTTTTTGTTCTAGACCATACCTCCGTAAACTATCTTTATTATTATATTAAATATCTCCGTAACTAGAAGGTTCCCATTCTAGTTACGGAGATATTTGGGGTCAAAGTTTCAACATTTCACCAGTTTTTTTTTTAAATACATGTTTTTATGTAAGTTTTTAACTTTAAACACCTCCAGGACCGCCTTATTATTCAATCCATCCATCAGCACAATGTTTTGAGTGCGTTACATTAAGTCCTACTGTAAAACGTAATTTTTCAGCCCAGAAAAAAGTCGTTTCCCAGCACTATTTTTTGCGTAAAGTTACTTAGTTTGATGTACATAATGCTTGGTTGATGGCGTTGTGAAGAGTCTGTTTACACCCCGTATATAATATTTACTTTTCTGTTCCAGCTTGGCCCTTTCAAATTAGTGAGCATTCATTGCCCAATTGATGACGTAACAAATCTCAAAGCTGCATTGATGAAAACTAAAATTATCGATTGGAAAATTCAAATATTATTGCCATATTCCCAGTACGACATACTTGACTTAGTTAAGAGTATTCTACCAGATATTAACATGGAAGAAGAGCTGCTAATACCTTCGGCAACATTTGTATTGGACACAAAAGAAACATATAAAGATGTCAAGTGAGTTTATGTTACGTAATTCGGGGAAAATTGTTAAGCAAGTTGACTATCAACATAAAACGTTCGCCAACTCAAATCACAATTACTATTGTTGGGCAATTACAGTTGTATGATATAACTAAACGTCAATTGCGTATATCAATTAATTTCCCAACCGTATTTCGTTTTTGATGTAACTGTACGTGTACATCCACGTCGAGGCAAAACAAAACACCATCAAAACCAAGAAATATCCCTTTCGGCCGCCATGGCAACTGAGTTTCACAACCAGTTGTGAAAAAGGAACTTTTATTGTTTCTTGGCAACTAATTGCGATGGAAGATTTTTTTTTCTTTATACGCAACCAGTTGCCAACAAAGAATACTTTTGCCGCCATGGCAACTGATCACAAGTCGACGTAGGTAAAGGGAATCGATCGACATAGCGGGAATAATATATGAACATACATACAGACACACTTACATACCCAAAGAGAGCAGCAGTAGCTCAGTGATGGTAACAGCACGAGACACGATCGTGGGTTCAAAATTATTTTATCAAAGGAAGCCTTTATTCATTTATTCATTTTTATTTTCATTCTATTTCATTTTTCCCCATTGTGGAGCTCGTGGCTAAATCATAACAGCCGCTCGGGTTGATCTTTAGGTTAAGCCGTGCTTGCCTAGGTTGTTCTGTGGTTGGGTGACCATCCATTACATACCGAGTTTTCTTCGTGCCTCAGAAAGCAAGCCGTTGGTCCCGGCTGTCATTTGTAGATCTTTGACAGTCGTTAGGTAGTCAGTGGCCCAAAAAGTCTGACAACTAGTCTTATCAAGGGGTATCGTATTACCTAGTACTAACTGGGTTGTGGAGGTCAGATAGGCAGTCGCTCCATATAAAATACTGGTATTCAGCTGCATACGGTTAGACTGGAAGCCGACCCCAACATAGTTGGGAAAAGGCTAGGCAGATGATGATGTACTTTCCTCATTGTTATTTATTTTATCCCCATGCACACTGCTTTCAATACCGAACAACCGAAAAGTCGACGACATGACGTGACTTCCATAAATCTACACTTGGCTCGCACCATTTTCTTTCATAGATAGGAGGTCTGTGTACTGACAGTGGCATTTGAGACTTTAGACAGGGTATGCTTGTGCTTACTTCAAGTGGTAGGCACGTGGGCAGATAGTACAGTGGCTAAGCTTTCAGTTTTCTGGCTTGGTAGAAGGATTCATTCCATCACAAAACAAAAAACACATTTTTCCGGGGCCCATCCCCAATAGATTACTACGAATTTCTTTTGACGTAAGTTATTAATTAATTGCAGTTATTTTAGGGAAAATACTATCGGTTATAATATGCGTAATAACCAAGTTTTTTTCTTTGTTTTAATTCACTTATTATATAGGTGAAAATATAAGTGTGAGACAAAGTATTCTATTAAAAACATGTATTAGGTAATAATAAACTATTTCTATTTCAATGAAAAAATGTATAAAGGTATTATATTGTTATATTACGATTCTTATATCTCTTATGTCATTTACGATTATATTACGTAGACATCTTCATAAGTCACAGTTATACTGAATTAACATATGCAAAGCATATGCTTATGCATGCAAATTACATATTCGGATAGAGTTATGGTCGTATTATTCAGCTAAAGATAGTCAATGGCCGATACGGCTACCCAATACTGTTTTTAGAACTGTTAAACTACCTACTGTCAAAATTGCATTGTGCTACTTTGTTGGAAGTTATGTCATTATTTTAGTCGTTTTCTTTATTTTCTTCACTCTTTAATTAATTATATATGTTTGATGTTTAATAATAATAATCATTTTAATGTCAGAATAAAAACATTCCATAGATTGTTAGTACATAATACTTATAACTATGTTAGTGCGTTATTCTTACATTTTAAATTAATGCATGATCAGTCAAAAATGTTACCTTTGCGAGGACACAGGCAAGTTCTTTATTTATTGTAAACTAGCTGATGCCCGCGGCTTCGTCTGCGTGGATCTCGGTTATCGCGACCAAAAGTAATCATGATGATCCCATTTTCTCAACTCATGGGAACCCATCCCATCCCACCCCAGTTTGCCCATTTTTAAAGTATTAAAATGGATATAGTATATTATCCTTAAGAGATAGACATAAGCCATCGCGGATTTTTCTGTAGAGCTATATAAGATATACAATTCTACCATTCATCATTGTTATATCTTAAAGGGCAGCGTTTTCGTTGAAAGCTACCGCAGACGGCTTATTTTTTTCCAACACCTCCAACAAATAAAAATCAGTGAAACAACATGAAAATCAGTGCAGTAATTTTTGAGTTTATCGCGAACAGACAGATAGACGCGGCGGAGAACATAGTGTTATAATATGTAGTGATGTTGGGTTCGGCTTCCAGTACAACCGGATGCAGCTGAATACCAGTATTTTACATAGAACGACTGTCTATCTGCCCTTCACAACCCAGTTAGTTCTGGGTAATACGATACCCCTTGCTAGAAATACAGTGTTCCAGATCTTCAATTTTTATACGTAAACAGAGAGTGCTTATCAGTCTGAACAACTCTTGCTAAGACGTCATTCCTATATATGTTATAGTGTAGCTGAGCTCTTGGAGTTCCACATCAGCTTTTCCAGATCTTCAAATTTATTCTCTTAGCAGAAAATGCTCATTACGTGGAACAATTTTTGCTATGGTACCATTTTTGTATCTCTTATAGTTTAGCTGGTCTGTTCCGGTTCTGCATCAGGTGTTCAAGTTTCCAAGATAAATTATAGCGTATATGTTGCCCAGACTTAATACCTATACAACAAAAAAAAAAACATTCAAATCCGTCGAGTAGTTCCGAAAATTCCGTGTACAGACAAACAGACAGACTTTTTTTTTTGGATTCGTGCTCTATTACTGTTTCCTAACACCCCACATTTTTTTTTTTTTAATATATTCAATGTACAGACACAGTTTTTTTACTGTCTTAATATATGTAATAGATAACATTATCACCACTGCACACTGCTTTGCTGAGAACTCGTGGCTAAATCTATCTATCGATAATCGTTCTTCAAGTTAAGCCGAGCTTGCCTAGGTTGGTCCGCGGATGGGTCACCATCGATTACGTACGGAGTTTCAACAGGTTCTCCACTTCCCTAACAAAGTTTTTACTACCATTTTGAGAGAGCACTGACAATTAAATAATCAAATTGCAGAAAGTAATTTGCCTGGCTGAGCTCGAACACATGGCCTATGCCATGGCCATATTATGTTTATTAGGCTTAGTAATAATATACAATTTTGGGGAAACTTAAACGTTCCGTGAATCCTGTGCATTCAGACCTGCTACCACCTAGTAGGCTAGCTTATATTTTAGCCTTGGCCTAAGCAAATTGTTTCAGCTAATATAGTAGCAGTATTTCACGATAGCTTCAACCTTCCCCCTTTGTCTTCCAGTTTACCAACGGGCATGACTTTCGATCTCCTAACAAAAGAATACATAGATCTGATCGACTCGACCTGGCCGCACCGCTACCCCGGATCGCCAAAGTACTTCGAACTCCTTATTGACGGCAAATATGGCTACGGTCTCTACCTAAACAATGTCTTAATCTGCTGGTGTCTTATCAATGAATCTGGTAATCTACTCCACATGTACACAGTAGAAGAGCATAGGCAGAAAGGTTACGCAGAACTGATGTTGAAGCTGATCAGTAACGTGCTGATAGAAGATGGTAGAATTGTGACTGCTTACTGCGTGGAAGACAATTATAATGCCATTAAGTTGTATAACAAAGCTGGATTTTTTAGAAGTGAAAACGTTGCCTGGATGTACATGCGTAGTACAGTAAATTGAATGTGCTAAAAATGATTGGTGTTTTATTTGAATCTTTGAAATATAAATGCTGAAAAAGACTCTTAACGAAGCCGAAAGCCACTTGTTCTTCCCGTCATTGCGATATTTTTTTTTGCTGTAGACCATACCTGGGAACCTTCTTAGTTACTGGGATATTGGGGGTCAAAGTTCCAACTTTTTCACAAGTTTTATTTTTAAATACATGTTTTTAATATTTTTTTTACTTAAGACTCCTTCACGAACCCGTACTTTTCAATCCATCCATCAGCACAATGTTTTGAATGCTTTACATTGAGTCCTAGCGTAAAACGTAATTTTTTACCCCAAAAAAAAAAGTCGTTTCCCAGCAATAAATTTTGCGTAAAGTTACTTAGTTTGATGTACAGAATGCTCTTGTAGACAGACCCCTTTCTAAAGAAAATAAGCCTTAGAAGAGGCTATTAGAATACCTAGTTTCAATTTTGTTTCTGACTAACTCACCGACTACTTGATAATTCAAAAGATAAGTTTGAATTTGAAAACTTGACAAAAGCTAAGATCTTATACACGGTGTAAACGCACCCTTCTCGAAGCCGTTAACCAAGCATTCTGTACATCAAACTAATTAACTCTACGCAAAAATAATTGCTGGGAAACGACATCTTTTTTTAGGGTGAGAAATTACATTTTACGGTAGGACTCATTGTAACGCACTCAAAACATTGTGCTGATGGATGCATACAGGGCTCGTGGTATTTAAAGTTATAAACTTTTGTTTTTAAAAAATCTTGTGAAAAAGTTGGAGCTTTGACCTCCAATATCTCCGTAACTAGAAGGTTCCCAAATATGCTCCAGAATAAACAGAATATCGCAATGACGGGGAAAAACTTACCTTTCGACTTCGTTATGGGTCTTTTTACACCCATTATGGAACCCATACAGCTGTACAAAGCCCAACTACTATCTTCCTTCTTAACATTTTGACCGCCACGTCAATAACGAAAATCTGTGTTCTCTACGCCAAGCAACTGTAAAAAACGTGTATTTTCGACATGCCAGACCGTCCATGGCGTCGTGAGCACTTTTCGATTTGACGTCCATAGACGTCTGTGGCGGTCAAAGAGTTAATATTAAGCTTACTCGTATATATAAATTACGTGTCACTTTGTTACTGGACTCCTAAACTACTTAACCGATTTTAATCAAATTTGCACACCATGTGTAGTTTGATCCAACTTGAAAGATAGGATAGCCTTAGATCTCAATTTATAGTCGCAATATAATTTAATTGCATTATGTGACGCAAACGAAGTTGCGCGGGTCAGCTAGTATCATATTAAATTTTAAGAACTTTTTCTAAATCTCGACGGGCTATGTTAATGGCCGGGCACTGTAATAATTTCACGACCATACTCCTGAAAACGGACCCTACCTAATCGGGGCAGGTCACAAACGTCCACTACTAAATAGGGGTACTCCCTAAAGACCACAACAACCGTTTTAGTAGAATAAGCCTATAACAACTTGGTTGTCAGTTTAGAGACCGCAGTATAATAAGTTTGAGATGAAGGTAAATTATAAATACGCAGGTATTAATCCCTTTAGTTGGAGTTATACATATTTACTTAGATGTTGGAATCAAAAGAGACCAGTTATTGGGTACGTATAGTGAGGAACGCGAAAGTCTGGCGACCAGTCTTTCCGTGCGTTCAAGCGTCTTTGCCATACCTATTATTGGAATCAAATAAAAAAAGACTCTTAACGAAGCCGAAAGGCACTTATCCTCCTCATCATTGCAATCATTTTTTTTGTTTTAGACCATACCTGGGAACCTTCTACTTACAGAGATATCTACTTACAGGGGTCAAAGTTCAACTTTTAATGTACTTTTTTTTACTTAAGACACCTTTACGACCCCCGCACTATTCAATCCATCCATCGGCACAATGTTTTGAATGCGGTACATTGAGTCCAACCATAAAACGTGAATTTTCACCCCAAAAAAAAGTCGTTTCTGAGCAATAATTTTTGCGTAAAGTTACTTAGATTGATGTACAGAATGCTTGGTTGTGTCATCATCATTCCGCCTGCTCTTATCTCAACTTATTTGGGGTTGGCGCACCATACCTTGTTCTTCCATACTTCTCTATTACTGACCCCAACAATAAACAACAATAGGTACTTATTTCGTCACCCCGTCAGCGTCATCCTACTTTCCATCACGCACACCTACCGTCCCCCGCATAATTAACCAGACCTTTGCCCTAATACAGGTATCAATTACGTCATCAAAATTTACGACAATGACAGCAAATTGTGTCACCGGAGACGTCGAGAAATTCACGAGATGAGAGATTTATCAGTAAATTAATTAGCATTTATTTACATAATGTGTGATGGGATGTTTGTTTTAGGTAACGCTAATTAGTGGGAAATTGTTGAAGGGGGCTTTCCCACTATGTCATGACGATTCATTTATCGTTTGTCGTATTTTGTTTTGTACCAACACTGAGTTTGTAGTGGACCTCATGTCGGAATAATAACAGCCGCACAGCTTGATCTTCAAAGTTAAGCTGCGCTTGCTTAGGTCGGTCTGTGGATGGGTGACCTTCTTATGATGATCCGGTGGAAGTTTTCACAGCGGGTTTCCCCCGTTCCTTGGAAAGCATGTAAAGCCGTTGGTTCAGGCTCTCATTTTTAGATCGTTGCAGATAAACAGTGGCCCGAAAGTCTGACAACCAGTCTTTCTAAAGGGTACCGTATTTCTCACCTCCTTCTGCGAAGCAGTCATGCTAGCGAAGGAGGTGGTGGAGCGTGAGAGGGAGAGAACCTTTCATCCCAGCCGCCGCGGGAGACGCCCCGGGAGTCGGGGGTCACGTGGTGACTTCCGGCCACCGTAGACACGGACCCGTGGACGGTGAGTACCTAATGGGCTAGCTCACCGTCCGGCCGTCTTATGACGACAGGCCGTGTAGACGGCGCGATCGTGTTCCACGCGCGCCTCAAAGAGATGTCAGCAAACAGGGAGGGGCCCGCAAGGGCCGACGCCTGCCAGGGCTGCGGGACTGTTCGAAAGAGATACCGCAGCCCTGGAACACAAAGGACAAGGAAGGAACATGGATGGGTTTTAGCCAGTATAAGTCTGACACTCCCTTCCACTCTGCCTGGAGCGGGAGAAGTCATTTGATAAATTCCCATGCGTAAAAAAAAGGGGTACCGTATTACCAAGTACTAACTGGGTTGTGGAAATACTGGTACTGGCAGCTGCATTCGGTTAGACTGAGAAAGGCTAAGTAGAAGATTACCTTTGTACCAACAAGCAGTTATTATTCGTTTTCATCCTAAGTAGCAGTGGCGAAGGTACTATGCAACTCGATTTCAACCGGCTTCTCTTTGAAAAATGGCAAAGTCAGTATTCTATAGGTAAATAATATAATGGCAGATAATTATGTATTCGTGCTTACCTCTTGCCCTTTGAAAATTGATCCTTTGCTACTGCTATGTAGTATTCAACTATTTCCGATTAGAATTGAAGGCACCCTAACTTAGTCGGAAAAGGGCTTCGCAAATGATCTTTGTACTAATATCTAATCAGTTTATACCTTGTGCTTTGAAGATTTTTTTCTGTTTTGATACGCTGATCCACTGTATACGACTGGCGGCAAACGGTCTCAAATTCAGTAGTCATCTAATTTTATATTTAGTGAAGATTTATGTTTTGTGTGACCTAATAATTCTATTTATAACAATATAACGTGTTTTATTTTGTTTCTTAATTTATTAGTGTATAACTAGTTACTGTTCTATTTTCTTTCTTTTATTCATAAAATAAAGGTACCAACATAAGTTTATGATCCCAACTGATATGATATTTAAGTAGCTACGGTAAATAAGTGTCTGAAGGAAATCTAGGAACGGGATAATCTTCGCCTTTGCAATATTCATGTTGAAGTAGGTCAAATAAAATAGCTAAAGGACCACCCTGTTGGTCTAGTGGTCGCCATTTCCAGATTCCCGAGTCGGGCAAATTGTTTGGGTTTTTGCTTTTCTCAGTAGCAACCATGGAGTCTGGATTTTTACCTGATTGATGGCAATAGGCTCGCCCTATTACATGGGAACTTAACTTAACGAAATGTTGGTTTCCTATTAGATACACTTCTGCCGAACCCTTCAGGGATTACAGGCATGACGTTATATTTTATTTTGAATCCATTAAAATTTTGTTTCATATAACAACTACCAGACTTAACTAACGCCTTAATTAATTAAAATATATATTAATAATCAATCCTGATCCAATTTTTGCCATCTAGTTTATTTTCATAAAAAACAGAACATAATGCATTGCATTAACAAAATTATATGTGAAACTGGATCGAAAAAAAACAAACGATTGCATAGTTTTGATATTGGCATGTGGATTGCAGATCCATCGCGCAGTATACAGCAATCTTAGATTGACTCTATCCTTGGATCAGAGATACATTATTAATCTCGGGCGTAAGACGTAACCTATAATACTAACTCTAGAAAGAAAACTACTCTCTAGAGAATTCTCTGAGTCATTCGCTGCAATACTAAAATATAGTCGAGCTCCTTCAGGAGTTTGCCTTACTTATATCTGCCGTCCGCAATGAATTTCGAAGTACCAAAGTGCATGGACTATTAAATTCCTAACTTTCCTGAAGTATGGCTATAAAAGTGTTATTTATTCTCTTCGTGTAGTTTGATTACCTTAAGCAAGAAATGAGCATATAAGAGGAAGTTTCAAAGTGGCGCCTGTTATATAAAAGTTGAAAGGGAGTCGATAGTCTTGGTGACATGTGATGAGGAGTGATGAAAACGCATGTGACAAAAAGAGTGATCAGAATAAATATTGTTGGATGAAGAGAGAGAGGTAGACCAAAGATGGATGAAGTGTGTGGGAAATTATCCGGGAGAAAAAACAGTAAATGATAGCGTCACGGTTGACAAGAGAGAATGCAAGAAAAAAACTGGCCAAGTGCGAGTCGGACTCGCGCACGAAGGGTTCCGTACCATTATCTATTTAACATTAGACAAATACGGCAAAAAAATCACGTTAAACTAATTCACAATATTTATTTTATTTTAATTTAACTATTTATTTTTGAAGTGAATATACAACTAAATATTCTGTGAATAATTCAAGCGTCTACCTGTCTCCGTTATTAATATCGAGCAAAAAAACGTTTGTGTTATAGGAGCCTCCCTTAAATATTTATTTTATTCTGTTTTAGTATTTGTTGTTATAGCGGCAACAAAGATACATCATCTATGAAAATTTCAACTGCCTAGCTATCACGGTTCATGACATACAGCCTAGTGACAGACGGACAGAACGCGGAGTCTTAGTAATAGGGTCCCGTTTTACCGACCACGAAGTCTGGATTTCCTTCTTAAAAAGCAATAGGAGTTAGTATCTTATTGCTATTTACTAGGCACGTAAAAAGCAATACATTACGCTATATTACCCGGGAGTTATCCCGTTTATTCTTCAGGGAATACGACCGTGATGCTTTGTTGCGATTGCATGCCAAGGCAAGCAATCGCAACAATTCAGGCTGCAGTCATAAAGCGAGCTGCCCATCAACTTTATTGCACACTTGCGACAGCAAGATAAGACAACTATTCACTATAAAACACGTGATCCTGTATAGCAACAATGTTAAGACAAGGGGTCCAAGCTAAAATGAATCCTATAGAGAAGATAATTATGCTATCTAAAAATCCAAACTCTTATGTTGCGCTTTGGACCTTTGAAGTAAAACAAATTGGCGATTATCCAAGAACTACGTTATCAAATGTTTCGGTGACTGATAAGTTGGAGTTAGGGATGGTTTGAGTTTCGATGGGAATGTTAAAGGAGAGAAGGAAAGTGAGCAGGAGAAGAAGAGAAGGGAGTAGGGGAGAAGAATATCGAAGAATCGATGGATGGACTGTGTGAAAGATGCTAATTTCTAGAAAGTGGAAGACTACTAAGCCTCACGGAGCCTGTTCGCGGCTCCCTCTGTGCGTGCCCAAATTGTTCGATATGCGCCCACAACCTAGGCGATGAATCTGCTAAATGCCCTGATTGCTCAAGAACCGGATCTTAATATGTTTACGGGTAGCAGAAGAGCTATGCTTAAAGATTGCATAACGTTATTTAAATATTTAGTTAATGTTATGTTGTTGGCTTGCTGCACACTTTGTTGTAAACTGTGAGAGCAACAAGTATCTGTATAAATAAATAAATGACAAGTAATAGAGAAGTGTTGTATGGAACAATTGAGATAAAGGCGAGTACAACGTCAACTCATCAGTTATAATAACAAAATTATGTCGAGGACGTCACATGTACCTCATGTCACAGGTTTTATTCAGTACAAGTCTGACACTTCCTTCCTTCCGCCCAGAGCGGGAGGGGTCATTTGATGATTTCCCATCCGAAAAAAAAGAAATAAATAAGAATATCACAAATGTAGATAAATTACCATTCAATAATTAATTCATGCAGAAAGATCCGTTTTATTTCTCATAAATCACACCAGCAGTAAAATAAAACACGTTGAACAAAAACCCATTGGATCTTTCATCACACCATTGAAACATCAAGAATATGAGCAGTGAATGTTATCATTTTCTCATAATCTAATTTATGTATGTCATTCTATAAGTAGAATAAAATCGAAGTCGTTTTTCGTGTGTGTCTGTGTCACCGCTAAGTTTTGCAAAACTACAGGACAGATTTTGATGCAGTTTGCAAAGTCACTTTGAGCATTTTGTGTCTAGGAAAGTTAATGAATATAACAAATTTATTTCCTTTATTTATCTCTATATACATAATATTGTTAATTTGTAAAATATGTTTAATTTAACAAATATTCTATTAAAAGTAAAGATAAAAATACATTTTTAAATATTCCTTAAAATAAAAAGTAGCTCACCGGTATCGGGAACAGGGTCCAAGCTCCAGAGTGAGGAACCTCCTAACAATACAAAATTATAATTATTAAACTAGGATACCAATAGTGAAATCCGGTTTTTTGTAGTGTGCTGACGATGAGGCTTTGGCAATATGCAAAATAAATCAGTATTTCTGTTGCAGTTTTTGCCTCAACGATGTTCAGAACACAGGAAGGCTCTACAAGGTTAGGACATAGCGTACTTTTACCTCGGCAGTACGATAGGATATGTTTCGCCCTCAACGCAGGCGAAGCCACCGGCAAAATCTAGTTTCACTATTAATTGGTTCGCACGGTGTGGATAACTCAGCTGTTTTACATAGTAAACGCAAAAAGGGTATAAAATGAATTGTACCAACATACAATGGGATTGCACGTCGTTGGAATGACGGGTGATATGAAAGGAAATATTGATCATTTTTATCTGTTTTATCTGCGTGAAACACAGTAACAGTAATAAAATTAAAATACAATTGACCTTAAAAAGAGATAGATAAGCATGTTCTATCCTACCGATAAATTTTACACCTGCACAGGGTCCAAAAAAAAAACGGGTTGCACTCCGGGAGTGCCGAGAAGTGAAAATTTGAAAGAAAGCCTTTTAGCTTAATTATCAGAAATTTCAATAGCTTCCTGCAAGAACGAAAGATGTCGCTGCCGTAGAAAAAAACTTGAAACAACGCCATCTAGCTTAAACTACACGCACACTCGCGCAAGCACACTGCGCCGCCGATTTGATCTGACGATCTGACGCGAGTTCAACAGTTTTTACCCATCCCAACAAGTGCACAACGCTCTAAAGAAGTTTTCAAATAAAAATATGGAATTTTATCAAATAATAAAGCAGTGATAGCCTACATTAGTCGTGTAACCGTCAGACTGCCAAGTCATAGGTCTCCAGCTCAAACCCAAGACACGCAACTCTGATTTATCGAATTCGTGTGCGTATTGTATAAATATCACTTGCTTCGGTGAAGGAAAACATCGTGAGTGAACCAGCATGCCTGTAAGAATTTCTCGACGGCATATAAAGCCAAGTCAGAGCCCCTGGGCGGCGTAAAAACTCTGACACCAGGTTAAGCACTAACCATACGATAAAGAAAAAGAAAAAAGGTTGATCTTCAAGGTTTAGTAGCGCTGGCCAATGTCGGATTAGTGACCATCCATTACAAACCGAGTTTCCTCCGTGTGGTCCCGGCTGTCATTCATAATTTCTGATAGCCTTTACAGTGGCTCAAAAGTCTCAATCAGTGAATCCATAAATAAATTAATAAATATATATCATCAGCAAATATTTATTGGCATCAGATTATTTATCAGTCAAATGAAGCTTAAAAAAAAACACCATTTACATAATATTGGATTAATTTCAAGCTTTTCAATTTCTCACGGTGTAAATATTAAAAATTTTGTTAAGCAATATCCAAAACACTCGTAAAAGCATTGAAATAAAACAACAATCTGGTAAATGCAGCCCAGCTATCTGTGAAAGGCATACAAATATGGAAAATCAGTATAAAGTCCGCACCTTTTGTTCCTAATAAGCAAAAAATATTTGCATATTTACCAACTTTATGGAAAGAGAACCAGAAGACCCAGTTCTTGAAAATCATACAAAATATAGTGTGGTCTTGGCAATTTGCTGGATTTAGGGAAGAAAGCATCGAACCAGCTGTGGCAATACAGAGCTCTACGTCCAGCTGTGGACGTCTTTCGGCTGAACGACGACATTGATGATGAATGGTTCAAGTTATCTCAGTCACTACTTCAGTTAAAGTTTAGAAGTATCATAACTATAGTAGGGAGAGAACTTACATACACTTACATAGTTGACATACATGATGCTTACAGATATTTGAGCAGATGGATGTTATTGGTTACGGCGCGGCGGCGGCGCGGCCTCGGTGTGCACCTTCTGTTTATTTCTGCACATTTTAATATTAAAAGCCCCAATTCATCGAGAGTCATCCATTGTATTCCTTCTTTTATATGTTGAAAGCCCACTATTAAAAGATTTTCATTTACAAGTATATCGTGTGCGTATAGTTTTCACCAGCACTACTTTTTGTGCAGATTTCTCGTGAAATGTTTGTTTTAATTTTCCGAAATACTTTTACAATCTTTTTACACTTCGTTCCAAGCAATAGCTTCGCAGGTACAAGGTTGGTAAGACAAGGAACTGTCCATTTTTGCTGAGATTAACTTCAAATGGAACCTAGTATAGGTGACACATTCAGAGTCGAGTCGCACGGGACCAGTCAATGTGCCGACACTTGGGGGAGGCCTATGTCCAGCAGTGGACGTCTTTTGGCTGAAATGATGATGATGAAGCAAAATCAATTGGTACATATTATGAGCATGAAGACGCGTTATAAACAGTATTATAGTTATTTTGATAACTTACTCAACCATATACTTAGGAAATCAGCAGGACTTGATTCCTTTCCTTTAAAATTTAAAGGAAATTTAAAGTTTAAATACTATTGTTAACTTTGAATCCCAATACGCTTAGTTAGAAGTACAGTTCCTGTATTCAAAGCGAACTGCCATTGCAGTGAACTCATCATCCCTCTTGGGACCTAGTGGAATATGTCTGGAGATTTGATGTCAGAATCTCATGTCTCATATACCGGAATATTTCTAGTTAACCGTGTGTGATGTTTAGTGGTATTCTAGTGTAGAATTTAACTGCCTCGGTGGTCTCGTGGCCGCACACGCAACTGCTTCGCGTAGAGTCCGAGGTTTGGTGTATTGTTATAGTCTTATTCCAAAATAGGAAAAAGATGGCGCTAGACATCCTCTAAAGGGTGTAAACAGACTCTTAACAAAGCCGAAAGGCTCTTGTTTTCCCCGTCATTGCGCTCAATTTTTTTGTTCCAGACCATACCTGGGAACCTTCTAGTGACGGAGATAATGGGGGTCAAAGATCCTTTTTACAAGTTTTTTTTTTTGGAACCTTCTAGTTACGGAGATATTGGGGGTCAAAGTTCCTTTTTACAAGTTTTTTTTTTTTAAATGCATGTTTTTAATATAAGATTTTTACTTTAAACACCTTCAGGACCCCCTTACTATTCAACCCATCCATCAGCACAATGTTTGCGTTACATTAAGTCCTACTGTAAAACGAGATTTTTCAGCCCAAAAAAAAGTCGTTTCCCAGTACTAATTTTTGCGTAAAGTTACCCCCCGTTAGTGTCGGATTACAGACCCATCGGAGAGCTTAGGAATAGTTAGTGCACCTGAGTTTGTGCACTATAATATCTCCTAAGCAATGTGTTAGTCTGCGTTGAAATCGGCCACCATTGACCAAAATGCATAACATAACATCATGCCTTTACAAGCATGATGTTATGTTATGCAGTTTGGTCAGTGTACACCCCTGCCCAACTTTTCGGGGATTACTCCCCGAAAAGTTGGGCAGAGGTGTACACCCACATTTCGCCAGTTATGTTTTAAGTCCCATGTAATAGGTGGCGAGCCTATTGCCATCAACCGGGCACAAACCCAGACTCCATTGGATGCTACTGAGAAGTACCTGATGGAAAAACCCCAATAACATTTAGGCTGACTTGGGAATCGAACCCAGGACCTCATGCTCAGCTGTCGCGCTTGTGACCATTACCTTGAAATTCAGTCGGAGCTATATTAATGTAGAGTGTACGTTCAACTCATGCATGCTAATTCTAATACCTAAACTTTTTTTTTTTCGGGAGGGAAATTATCAAATGTACTTACTCCCGCTCTAGGCAGAGCGGAAGGGAGTGTCAGACTTGCACTGACTAAAATCCATCCATGTTCCTTCCTTGCCCTTTGTGTTCCAGGGCCGCGGTATCTCTTTCGAACAGTCCCGCAGCCCTAGAATTCTAATAAACTCAAGTTCCATTAAGAACATACAGATGTGTGTTTATTGATCCTCTTAGTAACGATTTCCTACTAACGACAAAATGTTACAATCTTTTGATTCCAAATAAGGTGCCTACGGGATTACCGTAAGGTCTTAAGGTAATCCCTGACTTAAGATCAAAGACAGCAGCTCTTAGACGACCCGGATCATCCAATCGACATGTCAAATTTTTCCCCCTCCGTTTCGTCAGTTTGATCAAGCAGAAAACGAACCTGATAATTATTTGAAACTAGCTTTTGCCCGCGGCTTCGCTCTCGTTAATTTGGAATTTGACAATCAATTCGGGTTATACTCTACTTGTAATAATAGAATTCAATCACGATTAGAAAGACACGTGGCGCCATCTATTATCATAAAAACGTTACTGTTGTTTTCCTCGGTAACAGAACTTTTTTGTCGTTTGTCCGTTTCTGTACACCTGACATACATTGAAACAGATGAACTCTAAATTTTACGTCTTCAGGTCACCAATGGCCTTATGTATTCGCCATTACTTCTTGTATAAACAGTATAAAATTCTCTGAAATTGAATTCAGAGGCCCATGGGCGGCATAAAAACTCTGACACCTGTTTAAGAACTAACTATACGATAATGAAGAAGAGAGAAGAATCTGAAATAACATGCCCATGGCTCGAAATTCATTGACACCGACACATGACTACTATAAGGGCAACGCACGGTGAACTGGCGCTTGATACATTTCCAAACACAGGGTCTCGAGTCGCCCCAAAAACATACCAAACACTGACAAAGTAAACATACGAAAGCTGCAAAACTTTACACCAATACCTTTGCTCTTTAGTTTTTAAAAATATGCAATTTTCCACTCATTGGTGAACAAAAACCCAGTACAAAAACCTTATGTGACGAATACACGGCTGTGTGCACATAGATAGATAAGCGACTGAATTTATTGATCAATACTGTCACCAATAACTAGGCCACCGCCAGATTAGCAAACGTTCTGATCTAATCTTTACTTGTGCATTGTGGAGCAGAGATGTTGTAAATATTTCAGAGCGAAAGAAAAATCCACATGCTTTGTGCTCGGTTAAGAATTATCTAGATTCTGAATTAGATAAATGTTTAATCATTGCTCAGTTCCTAGGCGACTGAGCTTTGCTGGGGTGAAAATAGAGTAAACGAAATTTCCGTTTTCAGATATGAGGTCAAGCTAAATCGTTTTTTCGCCCCCGTAAACACCATTATGTTACAGCTTTCATCGAAATCGTTAGAGCCGTTTTCAAGAAAGTGATTACCAATATATATAATTTTAAAAAATATTGCTCATTTAATAGTAGTAAATAGGATTCAGTACTAACCAAGAAAAAAGAAACTTCTGACTTAGATAAAGTGGTTGTTGAATAACATTAATCATGATTGGATTATTTGTAACTTGCAATATTATCTGTGTTGTAGCTGAATTTTTTTTTGTCTTATTTCAAATATTGTTTCTGGCCTTTATAAGTCATTATTATTTACAGCTGCTTTTCATATCTGTCTCTCTTAGTGACCGCGTGGATTTTGATGTGGTAATACCACCATAATTTAGAACATTTTTATTTAATCTACATGTTACTCCTGGGTCTCAGAAATCAACCGATCACAACAATGCTCCCTCCAGATATCAAATACGGTAGTAAAAGCTATGTTCTTTCAAACAGAATTAGACGAATGCAAAACGAAGGCAGCAACGGCGGCGGCGCGGCGGCGCGGTGCAAGTAACTTTAAATTCAAAATGCCACTGTCCATGAAACTTTTACCAGACATCAAACTTCGGAGACTTGAACTTTGCCTCTATTTCAAGAATGGTCAGGCTTAGAGGATGAATCTGTCACTTTTGCCGTAATATCATCGTTCTTGAGCGGTACGTGGTGGCCCAGTAATATACGAGTTGCATGAGATGGATGGTTGCATGGATGCAGGTCATGGATTCGAACCCAGGGGGTGGAAGGGACATCAACATACAAACAAATACCACGTATACAATACATCAAAGCAACACCCCCACACACACAAATACCCACATAGAAATTTTTCATCGGTAATTTAAAAAACCAAACAGTTGTTCCATATATTTTGACCGTGTAAGTATTGCACTTTTATATGGCCAGCTGTTTTTTTTTTAATTGTCTATGAAAACTTTCTATGTGAGGGGGTTCTGAATTATAAATACGTGGTAGGTATACGTTTGTTCGGTGTCCCTTCCACCCCGTGTACGCGACTCTTTAATATGGAACTTTTCCTCTATCTCAAGACTGGCCATGAAACTAAGCAGTAAAATCCTGTCAATAACTTACCATATCTTTACGGCTGACTTATTTTAATGGTCCGAATTGTTTCGTGCGCATCTAAACGGTCAATATGGAGCCGGAAGCACTTTTATATGCTTTTTATTACTCATTCATGTCTTTTATGTTTGGACGTATGAGAATTGTAGCATGTTTGTTCTGAAGTAATAAAATATTTTGATAAACTGGCAAAGTTTTTGATGCAGTTTATAAATCTACGATAAAAGTCGATTACAATGCTTCTTTTTTTACAAATGATATAAATTGGCATAAAATTTAAAAACTGCCTCGTTGGTCGAGTGGTCGCAAACGCGACTGCTGAGTAAGTGGTCCAGGGTTCGATTCCCCGGGTCGGGCAAAGTAAGGTAAAGGCAAAAGCCCGATGGAAAAGCTCGACCCGGTCTTTCCCAACGGAAATTTCTCAGTAGCAGCCACAGAGCCTGGATTCGTACCCGGTTGATGGCAATAGGCTCACCCCCATTACATTGGACTTAAATATAACTGGTCCGAGCACATGGAAGGAATTGGGGAGGCCTTTGCCCAGCAGTGGGACAGTAGCGCCTAATATAAAAAAAAAACTGGCGAAGTGTGGCTGTACTATAGGTACACCTCTGTCTAACCCTAAAGGGATTACAGGCATGGTGTTATGCTATGTAAAATTATTAGAGATAAGTGTTAAAATTCTTTCTATTTTACTTCCATTACGATTCTACCTCAATATACTTTGATTACAATAATTTAAGACTCAAAAAACAAGGCGTTAACTGCCTTTTTTCGTCGGACGACGTTCAAAAAAGAAGCAATTTGGCGTGGTAACTATTCGTAATTATTTGTATACCCGTGGGTCAGTACCTAAGTGGTCCTTTGAAAATTTCCTACGGCAATTTTGCCTTTTCACGACCCACGAACATAAGCTTTGATTTAGGCGATGAAAGTACATAGTTTAAAAAGTGCTGATTCCATCGAAACATTACACCACATTAAAAAAGAAAAGCCACAACATCATTTTTCCCTCACTTCATGCATAAAGATTTCCTTTTACAAAATGCAGCTCACACTCGGTTCCAACTGAAACCAGACCACGCTTCCAGATAAACCAACAGAATATTTTTAATCAGTTCACGAATTTAGGCCATATAGCGCACTCTGACGAGACAAAAGCATACTTTCTACAATAGGAAGGTTTGTATGTTTGTTACTCAATCAAACTCTAAAGTCTAAAGGATGAATTTTGGTTCACTGGGAGATTTAATTTGTGACAAGCCGACCACACTATTCTCAACCAAAGCCAGTATCAACGGTGGCGATCACCAGAAAAGCGACGAGTCAATGAAGCCCGACGATTCCTGGAGAAATTATTCAAATAACTTGGATCCTACAAAGTATATTAGAAAAGAATAGCAAAAAAGTAAGACAGGTAGATTACGAAATGTACGTTGAAGTGGAATAAATAGACCCGCGGTCAAGCAAGTCAGACGAATTCCGGGAAAAAGCTGATATTTTCAATAAACTTTAACGAACAGTGGCGCCCTCTTCTTGGTATTTCATAGCAAAGGATCCAATATCTATATTTCCAGACACCTGTCGTTGCGTGTATGATGCTCGACATTTAATTTACTTTATATTAACTCATGTAAACCTTGTTCCCTGATGTCGTAGGGAGAATACGTTAGAAAAATGAGGGATTTTTTTCCGTAATATGGAATAATGCTTTGGCAAACGTGTAAGGGGACACCATAAAACGGTTTGTGTGTAATTAAATTTGCTGATACCGTTTTGCAGCTATGTACACTATGTATGCCAGCTTCAATACATAGCTAGGTACTATTAAAGTGTTGTGTTTCGGAAATTAAAATCATTTCATCTGTAGATACATCTCACTGAGTGAAAAAGGCAATATGAAATACTTGTATGTCAATTACCATTGGGTATCTGAAAAAAGCATTGAAGACTCAAATCACGTCTGCATTCCCCGAAGCCTAAGGCCTTCACCTTAACTTTTTACGTAATCACATTTGACCGATCTAGAAATCATGGATACCAACAAGGCGTAATGCTCAAGTAATTCTCAATAATGAAAATATAACTGAGGGCAAATACTGAAATGCAATTAACACAGCTATGATCCATAACTAGATCAAACACAACATAAAACGTCCAAATCCATGTCAAACTGACAATAATCAAAAGAAAACTACTAATTAACATAGCAAATATTTCTTTCTGCCCCACATATTGTCCAATGTGAAATTACATATGAACTACAATACAAACGACTCTTATTACATCTAATAGTACTTAGAGCGCAATTATTATGTTTGTTCATAAAGGCTGTGGTAGACGGTTCAACCAAATTAATTGACTTTTATTGGTTGAGTAGGTACGCTTTGAGTGGAATTTTCCTTTCGCGAAAGGGCAAGAGTAAGGACCACAGACACCCTGACGATAGGACGAGGAACGACAATTTTCGCAGAGTGGCTGATAGCAGCTCAACGAAGGTGACTGAAAGAGCTACATGGTGTAAAATTTGGGAAGACTATATCTAAGGATGGACTGATATGAGGTCATGATGACGACGATGGTGCTTGAAAAGCACAGTAGTCAAGTGTAAAAAGGACAGAAATTTGGACACTTTGGACACTTTTATGTTTGGCACATTAGCCTTGGATCGAAAAAACCAAAAGTCTTGGCCCAGCAGTGGGATGATGCAGACTAAAAGTATCAGTATATTTGGCACGGTTCAATCTGGTTGATTCAACCAGATTTAAAGACCAAAGTGAATCGTGTACGTCTAGCGTTAATATGAGATGTCGGTATTGGTACAGCGTAGTTTTTTACCGCCATTCACATGACAATCAATATCTAAAGGTTTTTATTTAACGTTACATTGTCTAGTTAAGTAATGCTTGCGTTTAGTGCTTTTGAAGTTGTCAATGGTCTGTATGTTGTGTGCTGAATAATCAATATACTGTAGAGATTGATAATTTGGTTTTCCAAATCTATGTCATAAAGTATACATATTTGCCTTCTATCTGTTATAAAATGACCGACATGAATTAAAAAAAGGCAGAGTTTCTTTTGTGCAACCTCATCATCCGCTTTTCCCAACTATGTTGGGGTCGGCTTCCAGTCTTACCGGATGCAGCTGAATACCAGTATTTTACATGGAGTGACTGTCTTTCTGATTTCTACATCCCAGTTAGTATTGGATAATACGGTACCCCTTTGAAATAATGTTTGTCAGGTTTTCAGGCCAGTGACTATTTTTTTTGCAATCAGCATAATAATTATGATCACAAATATTTATTTATCTCAAAATCAAGAAATACACGCATTGCTTCATAAGAGCACAATCTTGGATAGAGAAAGATGTCTGAGGTAGGGAGGCTCTTCGACTTAGATATGACTTATAGGCAAAAAGTTAGGTCAAGAGACGTACGCTAAAATTGGAAGTAGTAACTAATTTGAGATTGCCACAGCAAACAGATAAACAAGGATTTTCAAAGCCGAAAAAAAGCTAGCTAATCACGATAATCTGTTCATATAGGCAATAAATGAAGAAAGCTAGGGACAAGTTCCCCACTTTACTACGACATAACATAATTCAATAAGAGTCCACATAATCGTTCATTTATCATAATGCTCGTAAATATAACTTCGCAAGGACTATAAAAACTAAGGACCTTATCCGTTACTGTCAAATCGCTAGATCATAAATAATTCTGAACAATAATATACTGTATTGTGAGCTGTGAGCATTGTATCAATGTGAGAATAATAAATCTGTATAGAGGCGAAATTCGCTTTTAAACAGGTGTTTTAGTCTCGATGTGACCCTTTTATCCATGGAGGTCAGACAGGCAGTCGCTCCATGTTAAATACTGGTATTCAGCTGCATCCCGTTAGACTGGAAGCTAACCCCAACATAGTTAGGAAAAGGCTAGGCAGGTGATGAATGTCATTTATTTATTTAACACTTTAAGCACAAAGTACAGAGGCGGACTTAATGCCATAGGAATTTTCTACCAGTCAACCTTTGGGTGATGGAGAGACAAACAGTGAAAGGTGTATAAATCTGCAAATAAATCATCAATTATTGTTGACAGAACGGTAAAGGATAGTGTTGGTATGCCGATATAATTGCCAGAAGGGTAGATAGCCTTTGGATAAACGAAGTTAAGACCTATAACCCAACTGCTTTAAGTGGTAAGTTGAAAGAAGTTTTGACGGGAATTTTTAGTCAATTGAACATTTTTCTGCTTGACAACTTATTTATCACAATAAGTTATTGACTTATCAAAACGAATGGCATTATTATTGTAAACGTGTTAAACTACGCAATTACCTACTGGATGAGTCAAGCAAAAACCAGCAAAGAGTGCCACTTATGGAAATAGTCAGCAGTAGCTGGAAGAAAGTTATCAATGATAAAGATGGTTTTAACAATCTTAAAGAAGTCTGGCTTCCGCTTGAGAACAACGTGCCCCGTAAAAATAGCGTTGATGTATTTCCTTAATAAAAGCACACTTGCAAGTTAGCCATAGAAATTACCTAATGTGATATTCTATTTTCATTCCCGATAGTTTGCAAATTTTGGAGATGTACTTTATTTGAAAAGTAGGTAACAGGAATGAATGCTGAAATTAAATTAACTCACCGTTTGTCGTCTCAGTCAAGGAGCATTAGGCGCAATCACAAAGCACTATCGCTTCTACTCCAATATACACAATTTTCATGGCACCTCATGGTAGGGCGGTGAACCTACCTACCTCTGAGAGAGCGGCGGCTTTTCATTCACAATGTTGATTCACCCGTCGTAGAGTAGTGCTACTCGACCAGTGTCTGTGAAACAAATTATTTGTTTTTTTTTTTAAACAAATAGACGTGTTGTACTTTGTATAGGACAGTTTAGTGTTAGTGTGTGGATGATCTTCTGATATGAGGAGCTTGGTGATTTTTTGTGAGTTATGTTTTTTTGTTTTTGTGGGACATATTGTTTTCAGATTTAGAAATTTTCTTGGCGTATTCCCGCTGACCCTACTGCTTGGCCCCACTGGTGGAATCAACGGGAAAAATCAAAACCGTCGTTTCGTTGGCCCCACTACCCTGCCCAACTACCTTTAGATCAGAAAAATGAAGGAATTAAACAAACCAAACAAACAAACTTGATGTCAGTGGGAATTAATAGACATTCCGATCCATACAGTACGACAGCTCTGATCACGGTCTTGTATATTTTCCCTGCCGACAAACGGGGACAAAAGTTAAAAAAAAAGCGGTTTCGGTAGCTGAAATATTGTTTTAGTTAAACTTTTCAGTGATTAAGTTCACTACGTGTTTATTGTCAACGTCTAAAAAAAATGGACTGACCCACTTTTCAAACTGGCCTGAAAAAATGACCCAACTTAAGGTAAGTTTTATAACTACGAAATAATAATGAAACCTGAGAGCCTAGACAGGCTGTAGGAGTTTTTCAATAAGTTTTCGTACTTATATACCTACAACAACTTTCAAAAACATTCACCCGAGCTTTTCAGGTGCCCTACAGTTTTGAAGTATAAAACGAATACCCAAAAAAAAATTGATAGGTATGTTTTTCCATCACGACAATCGCTGACATATTTTCAGTCATAAGTAGGTCTCTGAAATGGCCAAAAGCAGTTAGAACGCGTGGTGGTCAATTCATACTCCTTTAATGGATGTGAATAGGGTTTTGCTTCGAAATAGAACAGCCTGGCAACAGCCTCGATGGTCTAGTGGTCGCAAGCGCGACTGCTGAGCATAAAGGCATCGGTTCGATTCCCAGGTCGGTCAAAGTGTTATTGGGTTTTTCCATCATGAATTTTTCAGTAGCAGCCACGGAGTCTGGATTTGCCCCGGTTGTGCCCGGTTGATGGCAATAGGCTGGCCCACTGTTACATAACTGGCAAATGTGGGTGTACTATTAGGTACACCTCTGCCTAACCCTTCGAGGATTACAGGCGTGATGTTATGTTATAGCTTAAAACCGATATTTACGAACAAGCAGCTACGTAAATCTGGAAAATTATTAAGCTAAATACTTACGGGTGGCGCAACTTAATTAAAACTTGGCTTATATCAAGCTATGCGTCTTACAAGTTCATATTTATGATTGTAGCGCATCCTGCAGCATATGTGCAGATGCATAAATATTGTTATTAGAGTCTTGAGAAGCTTTTGGTAAAATAATAACAGCCGCTCGGGTCGATCTTTGGGTTAATCCCTGCTTGCCTAGGTTGGTCTGTGGATGGGTGACGACCCATTACATACCGAGTTTCCTCCGTGCCTCGGAAAGCACGTTACGCCGTTGGTCCCGGCTGTCATTTGCACATCTTTGACAGTCGTTACAGGTGGTCAGTGGACAAAAAAGTCTGACAACCAGTCTTACCAAATACGAATCTGAACGCACATCTATCTATCCGCATTCAAGGGCTGTGGCCTGTTACTGCCAGGGCTGCGGGTCTGTTCGAGAGAGATACCGCGGCCTTGGAACAAAAAGGGCTAGGAAGGAACATGGATGGGTTTTAGTCAATACAAGTCTGACACTCCCTTCCGCTCCGCCCAGAGCGGAAAGGGTCATTTGATGATTTCCCATCCGAAAAAAAAACACACAATACCCCGCCAATAACCCCCGAATCGCCTGTAATCCCCGAAGGGTTGGGAAGAGGTGTACCTAATAGTACACCCACATTTCGCCAGTTATGTTTTAAGTCCCATATAATAGGGGCAAGCCTATTGCCATCAACCGGGCAAAAATCCAGACTCTGTGGCTCCTACTAAGAAATTCCTGATGGAAAAACCCAATAACTCTTTGCCCGACCTGGGAATCGAACCCAGGACGTCATGCAAGCAGCCCTTGCGACCACTTAAAAAAAAGGGGCGGTGGCCTGTGAGTGTCAAATTGCTATCTTCTTCTTTATCGTGTGGTTAGTGCCTAACCTACCGTCAGAGTTTTATGCCACCCATGGGCCTCTGACTTGGCTTTTCATGTCTTCGAGAAATATCTCTCAGGTATGCTGCTGGTTTCCTCACAATGTTTTCCTTCACCGAAGCAAGTGATAATTAACAATATGCACATGAATACGAAAAATCAGAGGTGCGTGCTTTGGGATCGGACTCGAGAATAGCATAAGCATAATTAGCCTATATCGTTCCCACTACTGGAACACAAATTTATTAAATAATTGTTTTAATTATTTTATTAAATAATTGGTATGAAATAATGAGTCTGATGGCCCTTTGGCGCCGTTTAGATATGCTGATCGTGACATTGGTGAAATACGCCCTGAGTAGGTACCAAAACGAGGTTTAAGTTATTGGGATCTTTCTACACACAGAGATAAACCTCTATATGCTTTCAAAACACTAAAAGGCAATATGGTGGGATTTCGATTTTGGTCAGTTAGTATAAAACTTAGTATCAAACTTTGATCTTTCTAACAATTCAATTACTCTTTGGGACTTATTCAAAGCTTCTAGATTGCTCTGCTAAGCACCACACACACAAACATACGCACACATGACTCAGCCTACTACATTGTTTGATTTATAAATTCATACAAATAAAATTTATACATGACCAAAGCAAGGTTCTAAAAACCACCATAAAATTTTACCATAAAAATTAAACAGCCATGACATAACCCTGATCGTAAATAAATAACCATTACTAATCTGGGTCGAAGAGATTCCTATAAAAGCCCAATATCTCACACCTTATGTAACACATACCTTTGTGACGTATTATTAGTCGGCCATGTTGTTAAGTTATGACAGAATAATAGATAAGTCTTCCCCGTAATATAACATAATAAAATCACGCCTGTTGTCCCCCGGCAGAGGTGTAGGTACTCGTACTTATAGTACACCCAAACGCTTTTATTTAGTCCCGTATTACCCAGTGCTAACTGAGTTGTGGAGCTCAGATAGGTAGTCGCTCCATGTATAATACTGGTACCAACATAGTTGGAAGATGATGATGAAGTGGAGAAAAAGTAGGTCTAGATCTATTGAAGGTACGTACGTTTGAATAAGCTATTTGGTATACACGCGGAAATATTCACAATCCAATGCCGAAGCGTATAATTTCCAAATATTTATTTTATAAAGCTTTAGTCATTATGAGACTGACTCTTAATGACAAAAGCTTTATAAAATAAAATTGCAAACAATATTTTCAGTATATTTCTGCTCGTATACCAAATAGCTTTTAGCCTTTTCGACATGGTGTTATGAACCCAAGGTCAATTCTAAAGCCCTAAACACAATTGGTCTCATATCTAGATCAGCACATAAAAAAGGCTATTTTTCATGCTTGACTTTCTAAAATCACAAAAAAATATTGTTATCTAGATAAAATAAATGTTGTTGATACTTTTGCCGTATCATTGTATACGGTACTTACCTAATCTAAAAGCCTACAGCGCAAATTGATCCATCAAACAAAGTCGTTAGATTTGGAATTTTGTTGTTACTGAGAGATCGAGTTTGGAGCCTATGCGATTGGTTGAACCATCCATCCAAAAAATAAAACTGACATTTCGTTTCTTTTTCGGGTTCCTAACTCGTAGGATAACCAACGGGACCCTATTGCTAAACCTCCACTGTCCGTCCATCTGTCCGTCTGTCTGGCAGCCGGCTATATATTCGCATGATCCATAAAATAGGTAGACTGGTAGAAAATTGAAATTTTCACTCTGTCAGAATTTGTATTTCTGCTGCCGCTAACGCTAACAACAAATAATTATTTTTTTTTAAATAAAGGGGGCTCCCCTACTACCGTACGATGGTACTGAGCCCTTCAGGCGCGAGTCCGACTCGCACTTGGCAGGTTTTTTTTTGTTGTAGCTTCTGTTCGTCGACGTCCTTAATAGCCTTATCTCAAAATTATATATATCAACGAATAATAAATAGGTACTGCGCAGCCACAACGTTGTAAGCTCAACCCAACACTATTTGACACAGTGAATAGGCAATTCTTATCTGCAAATTGAGTTCTCATGTCAGTCTATGGGCTTCCGTAGCAATTAATTCTCGTGGCACGTGCTAACACCACAAAGATTACTAGATAGAAGATCAACTCTGCTTATGTGTCCAACCGAAGCATGCAGTACGTGATTGCAGGGAATTACCAAATCTACTGTTCATGTAGTCTAGATAATTATTGGAACAAATGCAATAGTACACGATAGATGGATTGTGTGAGGAATGATATGAAAGAGAAAGGAGTAAATGATAGTGTGACGGTTGATAGCGGAGAATGGAAGAAAAAAACGTGTTGCGCCGACCCCAAGTAACATGGGATAAGGGTAGGAAGATGATGAGGATGACGCAGTAGTCCACGAAGCATTCTGTACCCATCTGTACCCAGTGTTGCTCAATTTCATTTAGTTTGAGGCACATAATGCTTCGTTGATGGCTTGTAAAGGGTCTTTTTACACCCTGTGTAGCAATGTTGCATATAAGTGTTAGTCGGACTTAGGTAGTGTCGAACTACTGTCGTACAAGCATTTGTCGCAGTGGCGTGAGATCCAGCTTAAGTTTGTCACACTTACACTGCATTCGAACTACGGTGAGTCGCCGTACAGTTTTGTCGCACAAGTGTTAATCGTACATCCTCACGTAGTGCACTCATTATCCTTAGGACGGAATAAAACATCATATAATGTTCCCACTAAGTATCGTTACTCGTGACGTAGGTATACCGTATAAGCAATTTCCATTCGCTTTTCGCCCTGCCGCGCTTTTTATTTCGTCCGGCCGATCTCTAAATGGACATTTGAATATTGAACTTCTGTATCTCTTGTAATGGTTGTTATTGTGCGGCTAGTAATTCAATAACTGTGTATTCGTGTTATCTGACAGTTATGGCCGACTGACCAGCCTCGTACACACGGCGCCACATGAAGCTGTACATTTCCAGTATTACTTGGCCTGGCTTTGTACAGATTTCCTATACAATGAAAGATCCGTATAAACTGGAATTGTATAGCTTGATTGGCCGCTATGCGTACATGATGCAGCACCACAGACAAATGAATGGCTGCGGCGGGATGTGGCCAGCGGGTCGTCCTGTCTTCAATTGTGTGCACGCTTTTGTTTTCAATTTTGGGGGCTACATAATTCAAATTCAAAATTAGTTTGCAATGGGTTGGCATAATAATAATAAGGCTTGATTCAGAAAGCAGTACTTCTGGACACGGCGCGTATTGTCAGAACAAAGGAACCTCTTCCTTTCACAACAGCCCTGACCACCGGTAGCTCGGGCCCTGTTCACAATGCTGGTGGGCTACTATTTTATATATTTTTAAATGGTTTTTATATTGTTTTATATTCGAATATTTAAAAATGAAATAGATATATATTTAAATGAATAAACGAAATAATATCTTGGTAATGGGTGATTTGTTTACTGGACGATTATAATTATATGTGGTTTCATAGACCTGACCCATGTTTGTGAATGCATAATCAATTAATCATTTATCTAATGTCGTGGCATGTTACATTACTTGTTATTTTCAACCGACTTCAAAGAAAGGAGGAGGATATGTATTCAACCAGTTTTTTTTTTCAAGGATGTAGTATGTACGCCGATTTCTCTGTGATTACTGGTCCGATTTTCGTATTTTTTTTTATTCTGGTATAAAATTTTTACTGACTTGGGGAGTTTATGAGTTATTTTATGTTCGTCTATTTTGATAACGTCATAATGGCATTATAAAAACTTCCTGTTACAAAGTAAAATGTATATATTGCAAGTATTTGTGAAGGATATCTCAACTGAAAAGGGTAAAATAAAAAAATAAAACATTTTTGAAAAAAACCTTCCATAAAACACAAAAAAGTGAAAACATACTTTAATTTTGGAAGTCGGTGGCAATAAAGTCAAGAACACAAAGTCACAGACTTCCGAAAGCAAAGTAGGTTTCAATTTTTTTGTGTTTTCTGGAAGTCCGTTTTTTTCAGTCATTCAACAACATCAGCTAACTAATATTTATAACAGCGTTTCAATTTTTCGTCAGCTATTTAGAAAACATGGTTTTTTTTTATTAAGAACGAACGTGATAGGTTATATTCATACTGATTACAATAAATAGTCAATATTCAAAGCTCAGTGTAAATGTATTAGAAATTGAAAAGATTATTGAATTCCAAATACGACTAGGTATTAATGTTTGTTTTAACAAAGGCCAGGGTCTAGGGTCTCGGGTGTTTCAGTACCTACCCAATTTACAGACATAAATCAAGTTTAGTTTGTGCCCGGTTGATGGCAATAGGCTCGCCCCCTATTACATGGGACTTAAACATAACTGGCTAAATGTGGGTGTACTATTAGGTACACCTCTGCCTAACCCTACGGGGACTACAGGCGTGATGTTATGTATGTGTAAGTAAATCAAGTTTAACTTGTGAAGACTCGAACAAAAATGTGACTTTTCTCAATGCTTTTCTTAGAGACGGTATCTGCAGGGTTAAAAGCCTATCGTTTCTTATAAACGAGTTGAAACAACTACTAACAAGATCTGTTATTACAGAGAGAAGAATGTCTCTTTTTGTTACGAATGTAATTCGAAGAAAATCTCAAGAGTGTGTTCAACTCTTTCTTATAATTAAATGGTCATTGATTACTAGATTATTTGTGGCCTTATATGTAGAAAGATAGGTTGGCTCTCGATCTTTAACTTATGTATTTTAAAAAGTCATCATAAACACGTCTTTTTAAAGATTTTTAAGGTATGCAATCTATAATTTATGGTTAGCAGTGACAGCTTATGGGCGGCATACAACTCTGACATCAGGCTAGGCACTAACAACACAAAAAAAAAGAGAAGATTTATGGTCAGTATAGGTTAGTAGCTTCAACTGCTTTATTTTTATTAAAAGCTGTGCGCCGCGGCGCACAGCTTTTAATAAAAATAAAGCAGCGTTCATCTTCAGCCGTGTGAAATGATTATAAAAATATTACTTCTCTATTTGAATCGGATTTTATTGTCAATTTCAAGGGTTTTTTTGCACGGAACCCTAATTCTTTTTTTTTTAGTAAAAATAGCCTAAGTTACTCCTTGTAACATCAGCTATATGCCCGTAAAGTTCCCGTCAAATTGGTCTAGCCGTTACGGAATAAGCTGGAACAAACAGACAGACGAACAAAAGTTAAAAAAACTGTGTTTTTGTTAATAAGTAGATACCATATTTAAACTCATGCGTCCAGTAAAAAGCTGTTATTTTAAAATTACAAACAGACACTTCCACTTTTATTTATTTCGATAAATGAACCTCAGTTACTGCTTTTATGAAAACTATTCATTTTCGTTTTTATTTACTCCAAGATACTTCTTTTAAATAATTTTTTATAAAAGTTTATTTTTAAAATTAATCATTTTTTTTATTTTTGAAAAAGGAGTAAAGTTCCTTGCAAAAAAAAATTAAACCCACTAAATTGTTAACAATATCCGATTCAAATATGGAAGACATATTTTTTATAATAAAAATATTTTTTTTTAAATAAATTCACGGGACGAAGATCGCGGGCAGCAGCTAATAATAAAATCAAATCATACAAATTGATTTCATATCGCAATACCAGTTCACTCATTATAAACTTCAATATTTACTCTTTCATTCAGATCGCAAACGAAGCTGACGCGACGATCTGGCAGATAGTTGGCCCATACAAAGAGAAAATATATTTGTAGGTGTGGGTGGTGTTGGTGTTTAGCACAAGTGAAGTGTGAACAATTGAAGTGCCACTAACATAGTTTTAAGTCTTATTTATTAACACTGATATTGTATTTACTTTATGTATGTTAGTTTATAAAGTATATATCTATGGGCCATTGAAGCCTGAAATAAATGATGTTGATGTTTTTTGTTTTTTATTAATTAATAAAGAGCCTGAACAATAGCTTTCATCAATGTTACATTTTTAAAGGATTACGTGAAATTAAAGACAATGTGATGTTATGCAAATTACGTACAGACGCCAGCACATCAAGCTACTAAAATCTGTAAAAAAAAATAGTAGATGTTCAACTTTATCGCTAAAGCATTAGGTTCAAGGTTGATTGGGAAATTTTGTCATTTTCGGATAGGTTGATGTGCTGGCGTCTGTACATTTTGATATAAATGTACCATTCCTACCTTCTTGCCATTTCGAAATGGTGGAATTACAGATAAACACGTGCCCAAGTATCCCATAAAAGTCGCGTTTTATTTTCAGTACAGGCCGATTTCACTGATCGACCTTAAATTTTATGGGCATAATCGTCAATAAAAATGTTGTTTGTCCAAAAGAATCTCGAAATCGACATAATTTCCCATAGCACACTGACCTTCCGTAACACACTCAAAATTAGTCCAAACAGGTAACGATTACTTAATAACCATATATTGTCAACTTTCTACCATGAGAATGCCCCATGGTATATGGTTAACCGGACGTTTAAAACAATTTATTATAATGTATTCCTAAAATCATTCAAAAGGCTGTATGACATAACTTGCCTTTGCCTAATGACTTATTATTTTCATGTTACAAATGATGACAGTTCGCATTTTAATTTTTACTCTGTGGGAACTGAATGACCTGAACTTTTTTTAAATATGATAAATGGATTGGATAAGCCGATTGAGCCAATGGCTGGCGCTTGATGAATATGGATTCTTTATTGCCGATTAGGCCGTGTATACTTTTACAAATCATAATTAAGCTGTGTTATCATTATCAATGCCGCTGTTGAGTAATGGTAGCTGTTGTTTGATATTTAGCTTAATATCTGCGTATATTCATTATTTAGATAAAACGTAGGTTTAAAGTCCCAATATTTAGAAGCCACTGCTTTAACGAAACCATTGCATAAGCTAAAGTAGATTCGATAATAAATTCTATCAGCCGTCAATAATATAATAACTCACCATCACTCACTCATTTATAATATATTAACTCACTAACTTCTATCACTATAATGTTAAATATTGTTAAGAAATTCATCGTCCGAATTGTATTTATTAGAAACATGCCGCCTGTGATACAGGTTTAACCTAGTACAGGCATCGAACTTTGTTATACCAACCTTATTTCTAAGATTGAAATTGTATTTATTGTGCCAATTCTAATTTTGAATAAATATATTATTATTATTATCGTTTATTCATTTTTATACACATTTCGCTACATTTTTAAATATTTCATAAACAAAAAAACAAAAAAAAAACATTAAAAAAACATTTAAAAATATAAAAAATAGCGGTCCGCCGGTGTCGGGAACAGGGTCCAAGCTACCGGTGGTTAGGGCTTCTGAGACAGGAACCTCCTCACAATGCGAGCCGTATCGAGGAGTACTGCCTTCTGAAACAGGCCCTTGATCCAACTGCCTAAGGAGAGCCTCGAAAGATGATCGTCGAGGCTCTTAGCCATAAGGCCATTGGCCGTTACGACAATCGGCACAATGATAGCCGAGCTCACATTCCACATGTCGACAACCTCGTGTGCCAAGTCGAGATATTTTATTTGTTTCTCTTTCTCAGCTTTCACGAGGTTCTCGTCATGCGGGATGGTGACATCGATTATCATTACGCGGCGCGCTGATCGGTCTATCACCACTATGTCAGGTTTATTGGCGACAATAGTCCTGTCTGTAATGATAGACCGATCCCAGTACAGTGTGACATGGTCTTTCTCGAGAACTGGGTCGGGTACATACTTGTAGTACGGTACCTCAGCTTCCACAAGTTTATATTTCAAGGCAAGTTGCTGGTGAATAATCCTGGCTACTTGGTTGTGCCTGTGCAAGTACTCGCCGTTAGCCAGACGAGAACAACCAGAAATAATATGTCTAATGGACTCACCCGGACGGTGGCATGCCCGACACACGTCAACCGTCCCGTCCTTCATAATATATTTCCGGTAGTGGTTCGTCAACATAACTTCGTCCATAATCGCACAGACAAAACATTCAGTTTCCCCAAAGAGGTCACCGAAACGGAGCCAGGACACGGACGCTAGAAAATCTACATCGGGCCCATGAAGAGCCCGTGAAGCTCCTTGCCTTGCCATACTTCCTTGCGGTCATCGGTAGTAAGTACTACAGGTTTGCGCCAGTTCTCTTTAGCCATAGACAGCGGGGTCAGTCCCTTGTCCACTGCGACCACATCTCGGTGCATACCCACATCGGTTTCTAAAAAATATTCTCTGAGACTGCACACCACGCGGTTGTGGAGGGTCTTCGCATTTAAAAAACCTCGACCTCCGCACTTCCGCGGGATGTACAGTCTCATCACTGATGATCGTGGGTGATGCATCCGGTTTGCCGTCAGCAGTGTACGGACTCTCCTGTCCAGGGTATCGAGTTCCGTCTGAGTCCATTTGAGTATGCCGAAAGAGTACATTAAAACCGGCATGACCCAACCGTTGAAGGCGCGCATGTTCCCACCTGAAAGAAGGCTATTTAATACCTTCTTCAGGCGTCCAAAGAAGCGCTCCCTCAACGATTGCTTCATGTCAGTCACATTAATGCCCAACGCTTCCGACATACCCAAATACTTATAGCTTTCGGCTGAGGAGAGGGATCTCAGGTGTATGGAATCCGAGAGCTGAATTCCCTCGGATGCCATAATCTCCCCTCGCTTTACATACATGACTGCACATTTGTCCACACCAAATTCCATCTTGATGGCGCTACTAAAATTTTCAGTTACTCTCAGTAACTCCATCAGACGCAATTTGTTGGGGGCAAAGAGTTTCAGATCATCCATGTAAAGCAGGTGAGATATGACCTGACCATCTCTTCTCAACCGGTAGCCTAGACCTGAATCCTCCAGCAATGTGCTTAGAGGATTCAGGGCTAGACAGAACCAAAGTGGACTCAGACTGTCGCCCTGGAATATTCCCCGTTTAATCTATACAGGCTCATCGTTCCCCTGGATCTGTCGACATCCTGGATATCGAAGGACCGTCCTCCATTGCCCCATACATGACTCAAGGAAGAGTTGCATCTATCTTGTACAACTCCAGCACCCTCATGAGCCATGTATGTGGCACCGAGTCGTAGGCTTTCTTATAATCTATCCAACATGTCGCTAGATCCTTGCGAGATCGATGAACCTAATGGCCATGTCGATGAGGAGTAGCTCCTTAGTACCGCGCGATCCATTCCTACATCCATTTTGAGAGGCAGACCTAATGGAATTTTTGTCGATGTGTGTATTCATTTTCACTCTTAAAATGGATGTAAGAAGTTTATAGACCGTCGGCAAACACGTAATCGGCCTATAATTCTTGGATTCCGCGGGACTACCGCTCTTATGGAGCAGGTGGGTAACGCCTGTTGTTAAAAACTGTGGTAGGAACCCAGACTCTAAGGATGACTGGAATTGGGATGCCAGGCAAGTGTGTGAACTAGTAAGCCATTTAAGCCAGAAGTTGTGCAGTCCGTCCGGTCCTGGTCACTTCCAGTTCGGCAACGGACGAACTGCTCTGGCTATATCTAATGGAGTTAACAAAATTGGCTCCATTTCTGTGATAGGCTCACACACTCGCTCGACATCACGCATCCAGTCAGCCTCAATATGACAGACGGGCACCGACCAAATGCTGCGCCAGAAAGAACTCGTGGCGGCATCATCTGGGCGGCACACGTCTGTCATATTTTGCTCGGGTCGCTCCCAAGCTCTGTATACCCACCTCTCATCGCTCTGGAACATGCGATTCTGTGAGTACCGATCAACCCGCCGCTTATACCGCCGAATACGGTTCGACCATGCATAAACTTTCTGCTTCAGGAAGTCAATGCGCTCTGTGACACGGGTCATGTATTCTTGAGGGCTGATTCCAGTCCCCGAGAATGCCCGCCTCACAAAGCGCATCACTCGTGGTCGAGTATTACCCTCCCTGAAGCAGTATAGTTTGCCGATGAGTACCCTGGCCCCGTCGATACGGCGCTCGATCCTGCGCTGCCACGCTGTCACGGCTGGTTTTGGTCGAGTAGCTACGTCACAATTTGGAAACTTGACATTAGCTAAACGACATGCCGCAACAGCCCCACAGTACAGGATCGAGTGTGTATCAACGAGGTCCTCGCTACTCTCGAATATACTCTTGAGTTGCGAGTCCAAGGCACACACCAGCACCCTATTTTTCTTATGCATGGGTAACCGTGGTAATCGGGGTCTAAGTTCGGTAGGAGTGGATCGATATTCGCGAAGCGCATCTTCTAGAGCGCTCCTCAATCGGTCGTTGCACTGGCTACTTACCGAGGCAACCCTATCATCTTGCTCTTCAACTACAGGACTAAAACGCGGTGGGATTGTAATAGCTGACGCTGCAAGCGTTGGTGGTTGATTATTAATATTAATAATAACGTAATTTTTGTAATATCCTAAACTGGTCCCACTGCTGGACAAAGGCCTCACCCAAGTTCTTCGAGGTACTCTAATCTCACGCCACCTTGAACCAGCCTTCGTGGTAATCAACCTACAGCCTCGGCCGTGCCGTCCTGTTTTCCTTCCCGCAACCATTATGCACAAACTTTTACCCAGCAGTCATCGTGCATGCGAGTGATATAAACCCAGTGCCTTTTGAAAAAAGAAACGCTAATAGCCTAATGAAACTTTTTCGAATAGGTCAATCAGGCAATCTACGAAATACGGGATAAACCAATAATTTGATCTTTGTAAAAGTTGAAAAAACCAGTTTGAATAAAACCATAAAACTTTCCAGTTCCCGAACATAGCCAATCAATCGCGCAAGTGCTGAACCAGAGCGCTCAATATTCGTTTTTCGAATGTCAAACAAAAGTTAAGCTATCCATCATGGTAGGGCAAAAGTTCGCGAGTAACGTAAATATTCTGATGTTGGTAGCTCCTAGTTTTTTTGTTTAAGTTTCTAAGTCAATTTTAGTGATTAGAATTTCGGATTATGTTGGGTGTGCGCCCTTAAAAATATTGTTACCGCTAGGAGTGTTTTGCAGACAAGGATAATTCAATAATTTTCTTTGAATGCAGAATAGTAATTTGTAATTCAATCATTTTCTTTGAATGCATGAAATTTTTCTTTGATGCAGCAAACAAATCTATTTGGAAAAATAATCAAGTTACATGCTTGTTTGTGACTCGTTAATTTGGAAAGAAATTCCCAAACTATTGCTTCACCGGTTTGAAAACTTCATAGATGCTTGATACTGTAACTAACGCCATGAATAGTGCCAAATTAAAGGTATTGCCAGCGTTTGTATGTTAAAATAATAAAGATCTCTATAGTTTAGTTTCTTATTCGGAAAATGCACTTGATTTTTTCAGAAAAACCTTCACAGTATAATGTCGGTTTAGTTTTGTAATTCATTACTCAAGACCTAGATCTCCAACTCCAAGCTAAATTGGTTTCAGGACCTAAACACTACTAGTTACTGTGTCGTAAATCAGAGCGGATAATCAGTTAGAATCCGTCGCACATAGATCACCTAGTTTTTCTTATTACTAGGTGCTATTGTACGAAACAGCTATACGTAGACCTATTCTATTTTTATTATAAACTATATAGTACTTCCTCAGCGACTTCGTTCGTAAAAATTGTGATAGCTCGGCTTATTTGCATGATATAAATATAATTGTCCATTGACTTGATTGAATAAGAACAGACAACAGTGCCTGTTCTTATTCAATCAAGTCAATTGGCTAAGTGTGATTCGTGCAAAAATATCGCTTAACGTTACTGAAAGCGACACTATTTTTTTAAAGACTTCTCGACAAATCAAGTCTAGCTTTCTGAGTATTTATTACTAAGATACAAAACACTATCAAATACCTCCTAAAGTAAATCATACCCTAGGCCTACGCGTCCTTGTAACAATACCCTAACAACCGTGAGAGTAAACGTCAACGAGACACTTTTTGCCCCTAGATTACTCAAACCAGCAAAAAGTATGTGAACTGTCTCCATAGTATTGAAGGTTGCGACACTATTGTTAATAAACTATGCTGGAGGGAGCTGAGAATAGTTGTAAGCTGTGTTTAACGTTCATTAGGTGCGCTAGCTCTAAAATTAGTGGTAGATTTATCATTGGAGCTTATCTAAAGTATTGATATGCCTACTTAAGTTTTAAGAAAGTGTCGACTTAGTATTTCGGGATATCTCCAAACGGTTGGTCGACTCTTCTTGTGACGTGAAGGCTGGTCTATTTCTTGGCCAAATCCAACGTGCAGGTTATGCTGCCTGCCTTCTGGGAACTTACGAACTTTTTGACGGCCTTTAATTCTTTTCTGCTTTTGATACATGTACAATTTTTTATTATTATTTTTTTTGGTCTGTATAGTAAATAAAAAATATATATATACCTATATATATATTTTATGAAATAGTTAGTAAACCCACAATTAATTAAGAAACCTTTAGACCAAACTGACGATTTTTTTGTGAACAAAAAAATCGTCCTTAGAATGCGATATTTATAGACGATTTTTACCGAAACAAAAAACCACTGCGACTGTTGGTAGGAAGTTAGAAACCAATAGAAACAGTAGTTTACAGAGCAGTTTACATTTGGGTATGGCCATAGTATATTGTATTATATACCTATATAGTTAGTTCATACAATAACGCCCCCCCCCACTGCCAGGACTTCTTAAAGTAAAGCAAAAAAACTCCGATTTCAGACCATGGCAGAGTTTGATTTTTCCCTCCAAAGAAACTTTAAAAAAATATTGTTATAATTAATTAAGTCAAAACAACATTGTTTCAAACAAAAACCTTTGTTTTATAATAGTCGCAGAGCTAGCATTCATTCCCTACAACAATTTTCTGCTTCGTTCATTAGCGTCTGTTCATCTGACACGGCCATCTCTGGTTACCCAGGAACTATTCCCGCCAGTGAATTTATTCCGACGAGTCCGCATCGGAAACACTTAGCTAAATTGAGTTTGAAAGTAACGAAACGCGAAAAAACATAACAGTGGAGATATCACGGAACCATAATAATATGCATGGTTTTACAATTCAAAATTGATTTCCTTTTGTTTTTTGTGGCACTGTAGTTTTTCATCTGAGTGAAATGTTATTACATTTCACTCATTGAAAGTGGGCGTAGCTCTATGTACAATAGTGAGCGAATTGGAGCTATAAAAAAAAGTTGCTCCACACTAGGAATTTCTCCTGTAAGTATCGTGGGTGCGTTCACAAACATTGAAACTCACACACAAACAGCCAGACCCGGAACAACTATCTGTAGGCCATACAAATATTTGCCCATCGCTCTACTTTGCTAGGTTTAAAAGTCCTATGAGCTAGTACGCACGACGCTGGATCAAGCTATACAAAACCAGTTTATGCGGATCTCTCATTGTACAGAAAATATATACAAAGCGACGCCACGATATACTGGAAATGTAAAGCTTAATGTGCCGCCGTGTGTACAATCAGTTAAATCAATAACATAAAAGCTGATTAAACCAAACATTTAACTTTACTGCCAAGATCGTCCTTTCAGGAGCCTTCTCTTGAGAACCGCGAGAATTTAATAAGTTGGTGATCTGAAAACATATTATCAGACTGTTCCATCTTTCTTAAAGCTCTCCCTAAGCTTGCTTCCATCAATAAAATAGTAGCCATTCTATCTGCTACACTAACGTATTACAGAACAAAATTATCGATCTTAATACGACCGGCTTGGAAATGCTATAAAAATGCAAAGCTGCATTTACTCGACTGCAGTCATTTTGTTAAAGCTTGTTTAATTAATCTCTTTCATTTGCCGCTTAAGTTATTGCCTTAAAGTCGTTCAGTCTATCTCCTTTGCTCACTTTTTTATTTTAACTCTAAGTACCTTCTGCTATTAGTTTTAGTAGGTGTTAAACTAGTAGTCGAGAAATCGAGATCGATTGCCACGAAGGTGGTTAAGCTAAAGAAATAAATAAAAAATGATTAGAACCTTATTTTCATCGAGAAGTTAAAATTTTCATAGTTATATATAATATTCATAGCAACCACAGTAATTTAAATTAAAGCATTTATTAATAAAGTTAGTCCCTCCATCTTTTCAAAGCTAGTTCAATACGTTCGAAGAACTCTTAAAATCACACATTTTTTGATGGAAGACTAATCTAACATATTTCCTTATTTCCAGTGTGCCTCACCATTACCTGGGCTGAAGCCCAAAATGGTCGAGGGCCGCAGCACCAGGACCACAACGGACATGGGTGGGACATCCGGCTGGCAGTTCCAGGGGAACCCGGCAGTGACTATCCCACCCTGGGCGCGATACCAAGGACATCATTCTCGTGCGCCGGGAGAGAACCAGGTAATGTTTTCAAACGTATTGATGTAGCTAGAAACTGGGTAGATGTAACCCGATAAATAACCTGGACAAAGTAACATTTAATCAACGAGAACGAGGATGGAAAAGTCTTTATTGTCTTTATTCTAAAATAAATAAATAAATAAAATCCATGGGATCCATTAGGTATTGAAAAGCTAATGGCAATCCTGGAGAAAGTCTTGGACGATGGAATAGGCTTTGATAGCGACAGCCACTTGTGCAGACCCAGGGCACGGGGTTTGTAGAAAAGCATAACTAAAGCCAACTTTGAATTTGATCTTCTACATTTACAAGTAGAATCGACACCCTAACTGTCTCAAACATAACCTTTCTCTATTCCAGGATACTACGCAGACTTAGAAGCCAACTGCCAAGTATTCAGAGTCTGCACCGTTGGATCAACCTACGGCTTCCAATCCTTCCTCTGTCCAAATGGAACCTTGTTCAACCAAGCGGTATTCGTGTGCGATTGGTGGATGAACGTCGATTGTCAGAACTCTCAACAATTCTTCAATAACAACAACGAACAGTTTGAAAATCTTCGACTAGGGCCACAGCTTATGAAGGATATAAAGAAAATGCTTACACATCCGATGTTAAACCCTTATGATAAAAACGCAATGAAGAGTAATCTCATTGTTATGCAAGATTACAAGCCTCCATTTGGACAACTGTTTCCTAACGGAGCTTTACTAGCAGGTCCAGAACGAGCTCCAAACAACGTTTATGTTCCAGCGAAGCAAATACAACAAAATCTAATTCAAGGCAATCCAAACGATTTTACGTATTCAGCGTCAACACCTGATCCGAGATATGTACCTGCGCCTTTAAACTCTAACTTTTTACCGTTGCAAAGAGATTCTGAAGTTTTCCAAAGCCAAAGACAAAATGGTCAATACAACGCTTTAAATAGTCCTATTCAAAACGCGAGAGTGCAAACTACACAAATATCACAGACGGGAAACCTCATATCTAACGGCCACGCGGGCAGATTTTTACAAAATGGAAACTCAAATATACCAAATTCCAATGTCTACTCACAAGCACAAGTACAAGCACCACGCCCGACACAAGTCACTAATAATTATTCACAGAGACAAACAAATTCTGCTAGTAATCCACATTTCGGCAATACACAGAACACACAAAGAGGACAAGTTACCAAACAACGAGCACAGTATACAGAACCTAGAAGATTACCTCAAACGAATAATGAAGCACAATTTGCGAGAACACAGAACAATCAAAACAATAATCAAGATAAACAACAGTATACATACAGTACACCTGCTACCAATAAGCAACAACATCCAAATAATTTAGACAATCCAGCTGGTAGAGAATTAAAAGAAAACTTGGTGAGTACAATCAAAGATATCCCGTCAACTGTTATAACAAAAACATTAACATATAGTAGGTTAATACAGGAGCCGAAGGTTGGCAAACCAAAGTCCAGAATAACAGTCAAAACCTGGATTGTTAAACCGACTAAGTCTGCCAGACTAATAGCGGAGCCTACTCCATACACTTACGCTAGACCTTCTGCAGCATCACCTTCGTCCCCGTCACCGACAGAAAGGCTCATTGAAGAAAACACGCCCTATGTGTATGATGTACCGACCACTTCTTCTCAATCTGAGAGAGTAATCTCACCAGAACTAGATTCTGAACAAGAATCAGAGGAACCGTATGTTTATACTAGACCTACTCCTTCAGCTAAACAAGTGCAGACAACTGAAATTCAAACAACGCGTATCTTTATCGCCCCAACAACTTTGCCCACTCGTGCTTCATTTTCAGGGCGAATTACGAATTTCCCAAATACGTCTCCACTCCCTACAAAGGCATCTCGCCTGTATCTTACTCCTTCGCCATTTACATCAACTCCTCGATTCTATCTGCCTCCACCTTCAAATCCAACTACTCTACCTCGTCTATATTTACCCCAAAATCTTCCACAACCAGTATATTATCAAAGTGCTCCATTACGAGCCGCACCGACCATACCTACACCTACTCGTGGATCGTTTAGTGAAAATTTAAATAAACCGTCATTTTCTGTAACAAAACAATCTCGTAATAACCATCAAAATTTAACATTCACTGATATTCTAACTAAAGAAAAACTCGATATAACTGTAAATGATATAGTCAAAGACACTGACGATATTTTAAAGACCGCTTCTCCTCCACAATATAGTCAATTTAAGAATCATAAAGAATTCAAATCTCTTGATTATCCTGAAAATTACTCAGCATCAAGGACAACAACCGACAGTGGTGAAACGTTGACATCTCAAGTACCAATTCAAACTCCAACAGTGTCTACAAAAAGTTCGAGAATAATAGCTACACCTGCAACAAACTTGCAACCTCCTAATGAAAATTTTATATACCAAAATAGTAACCAACTCTCGAATTTGCCTTTCTTTAAAGAAACTCGTATACCAAACACTATAGAACGCACGGTCTCTATAAAAATAACAATTCCAGAGAGAATCGCCGCATTCTTATTCAAAAATCGAAGTGATTCTGACTTTGATAAACTAGAAATACTTAACACTGGAAGCAGTAACTATTTAGTTATGAGTAACAACTTTGTACCCAAAAAAAATGCATTAAATTTTATTCCAATAGCAAAACTAATTGGAAATCAAAACTCAAATAATTTTTCTGATTCACAGGCGCTCGTGTATTCATTTTTGACTGACTCTATCAACGTAGCGAGAGAATACAACAACATTGCACAGCGAGATATACAATCATCGACAGCATCACCTGCACTAGCACAATTTCAAAACCTGAACAATGAAAAACTATCACAGATCACGAACCAAATATCACAACTTACATCATCACAATACTCTAGTAACAATCCCAACAGTTTTGGCACTAATGCAAATATTATATCTACCCAAAGACTTAATACTAATCAACCTAATCAATTTACAGGCAAATACACAGATGGATCGAATCAGGCACAACAAACACAATCAAACCAATTAACACCTTCACAACAAACTCAAGGTAATTTTTACTCATCCCGATTCCAAGTACCCAACGCTCAGCAAAATCTTCTTAACAGTCAAAACCAACTGTACAGTGGTCAATTATATCAATGGTCTGTTCCAGATGTAACTAATCAAATATACAACAGCCCAAGTCCCGCAAAGCTGGTTAATCCCAGCAACATTCAACAGCAGACTACACAAATGTTCAATGTACAACGAAACACAAATGAAAACAATGCAGCTGGTAATTTTAAGCAATCAAGTCCTCAATTTGAAGTCGTTAAAGCGGAAACCGTGGCTTTGAATCCAGCCAAACTGCAACTCGAGCCGCCTAATGAAGCCGAACAATTTGCTAGTCAAGAGACTATTAACAGTTTGCTAAATAGTGAAAATGGTATAACGGCACACCTAGAAGATAAAATCGTAGGCACTATACCACATCCATCAGAAGACAACAAGGTTCTCACATACAAGAAGGACCAATCATACTACCTTTACACAAAACTGGAAGACAACACTATCGAACAGAATTCTCCAACGAACCAGCAGACCGACACAAATACCCAACAAAATGCTAAGCTAATACAGTCTTCTGACAACAATATGCCAAATAATTTAGTATCGTTCCAACTTATACCCTCAGTGAGTTACGAATTAGAGGATGAAAAAGATCAAAACAAATTCCTTAGCGCTTTCCAAATTGATGAGTTTGGTGCTCCTAAAGATCTTACTAGGCCGCAGAATGCAGACAATCAGAACAACAATCAAGGACAACAACCTATGACGTCTAGCGTAGACTTCTCAGTTGAACACCCGACAACAGTTAAACAAAGCGACCAGTACAGAATAAACCCCCTGTATTCTGGACCATCATCGTACACCGCTCCACAATCATCAGTTGGTAGCTTAGGATCTAGACAGATAGCACAAAATAACTTTAATTCTAGACTAGAAGATTTTGATAGCAGTAATAGCAATGGTTACCCCAAAGAAAGGCCTGCTCGCCAATTTTTTCCTACATACAGGTACAACTAATTTCCTTACCAAGGAACCTAAGACTAGTGTTGTAAGTAATCGATGTAAATAAAAATATAGGTTTAATTATATAAATAAGTATGTGTAAAGTAGGCTTTAAGCTAACACATTATTCTGAGACTTGACTGCAACCAAAAACGAGACATTACAAAATAAGTTAAAATTATGATATGTGAACACTAAAATACTCGTCATGAATTTTAAAGAAAAAATTTTAAACTAGTAGGTAATTTTGTTGTCCAAGATGTGTGATAAACAAATAAAGGAATGTACCATATATAAAGGGACTTTTATTTTTTCTTCAATTAGCAATGTCTATACCTACTTTAATACCACGACTTTTCTTGCTGACCGTAACAGGACTGTCAAGGTATGTGTCGGATCATTTAGTTCCCTTCAAAATGGTCGAATCGAATGGTGCTGATACATGCATTATGGCGGTCACCGCCAAATATTCTCGCCAGCTATTGTTTACGCTACAGACATACGCTAGAGAATAGATGTTATAGCCACGTATGCTGACCCAACATGGACAACCCAACGAACATACATGTAAGTATACCCAACACGGAATGCTTTTGCTGACCGTTCCAAACACAATATTTAGAAAATAAGTTCAATTAAACAGCTAAACTAAAAACCGAGCTATAGGCTATAGTCTTGTCATTGGTGCTCGAAAAGAAGGTTACCTAAAAAGTTTTCGGGGAGTTTTGAAAATTGGTGATTTTATAGATTTCGAAGTGCTCTCTCCGGATTTTCATTTTGCCACTCGGGCCGCCAAATTGGAAAAATTGCGGTCAGAAACAGTTTTTTGGCGATATAACGTCTTTCCGACTCATTTTAAAACTCATTTGAAAATAGTTAAGTAATAAATTAAACTACAGAAAATTTCCTACAATTTGAGATGACCTGTTGGTCTAGTGGTTAGTGACCCTGACTGCTAGGACGGAGGTCGTGGGTTCGATTCCCACACAGGACAAATCTTTGTGCGATGAGTACGATTATTTGGTCTGTATCTGGGTGTGTAATTTATCTATAATAATTATGTATGTATTTAGAAATATATAAGTATGTTTATCAGTTGTCTGGTTGCCATAGTACGGGCTCTGCCTAGTTTGGGATCAGATGGCAGTGTGTTGGTTGTCCCAAGATATTATTATTATTTCCTTTATTTATTTATATACATATTCGTTTACATTTTTAAATATTTAAATATAAAAAAAAAAACATTTAAAAATATAAAAAATAGTAGCCCACCGGTATCGGGAACAGGGTACAAGCTACCGGCGGTCAGGGCTCCAGAGAGAGGAACCTCCTAACGATACGAGCCGTGTCCAGGAGTACCGCTTTCTGAATCAAGCCCTTGATCCAGCTGCCTAACGAGTGCCTCCTCAGGTGTTGGTCGAGGCTCTTGGCAATTAAGCCATGGGCTGATACGACTACCGGCACATTGATCGCTGAGTCCACATCCCACATGTCGACAACCTCGCGAGCTAAGTTAAGATACTTGATTTGTTTATCTTTCTCGGCTTTCACAAAGTTCTCGTCATGCGGGACCGTAATGTCAACAATCATTGCACGCCGCTCTGATCGATCCACCACCACTATATCAGGCTTATTCGCTCCAATAGTCCTGTCAGTGAAGATGGATCGATCCCAGTACAGTGTGATATTGCCATTATCGAGAACTGGATCGGGCACATACCTATAGTACGGCACTTCCGATTCCACAAGGCTGTATTTTAAAGCAAGTTGTTGATGGATAATCCTGGCTACAAGGTTGTGTCTATAAAAGTACTCTCCGATAGCCAAACGAGAACACCCGGAGATAATGTGACGGATTGATTCGCCTGGACGGTGGCATGCCCGACATAATTATGTCAACCGTGCCGTCCTTCACAATAAATCTCCGGTAGTTATTCTTCATCATAACTTCATCCATAATTGCACAGACAAAACCTTCGGTTTCTCCAAAGAGCGGCCCCAGAGCGTAACCAGGCTACGGACGCTGATAGGTGTACATCGGGCCCATGCAGGGCCCGGAAAAAGCGTCCGTGAAGCTCCTTACTCTGCCATACCTCCCTGCGGTCGTTAGTGTCAAGTACTACGGGTTTGCGCCAGTTCTCTTTAGCCAACGAGAGCGGGGTGAGGCCCTTGTCCACCGCGACTACATCTCGATGCATCCCCACGTCGGCTTCTAGGAAATATTCCCTGAGACTGCATATCTCGCGATTGTGAAGAGTCTTAGCATTTAAAAAGCCTCGACCCCCACACTTCCGCGGGATATACAGTCTCATAACCAAAGAACGTGGGTGATGCATTCGAAATGCCGTCAACAATTTGCGGACCTTCACCAAGGCGTCTAGTTCTGTTTGAGTCCACTTGAGTATGCCGAAAGAGTACATCAAAACCGGCATGACCCAACCGTTGAAGGCACGCACCTTATTTCCGCCTGACAAAAGACTATTAAATACTTTTTTCAGGCGGCCAAAGAAGCGCTCCTTCAACGATTGCTTCTTGGCAGCAACATTGATGCCCAGCGCTTCTGACATACCCAAATACTTATAGGTTTTGGTTGCTGAGAGGGATCTAAGATTTATGGAATCCGTGAGCTGGGTTCCCACAGATTCCACAATCTCCCCTCGCTTTAAATGCATGACCGCACATTTGTCCACACCAAATTCCATTCTGATGGCACTACTGAAAGTTTCAGTTACTTTCAGTAGCTCCATCAGTTGCAAATTGTTGGGGACAAAGAGTTTTAGGTCATCCATGTAAAGGAGGTGAGATATAACTTGACCACCTCTCTTCAACCGATAGCCTAGACTTGAATCATCCAGCAGTGTGCTTAGAGGATTCAAGGCCAAGCAGAACCAAAGCGGACTCAAACTATCGCCCTGAAATATTCCTCGCTCTATACTTATCGGTTCGCTATTCCTCTGGATTTGCCGACATCCTGGATAGCGAAGAACTGTCCTCCATTGCCCCATACATGACATCAGGAAGGTGCGCAGAGTTGCATCAACTTTATACAACTCTAGCACCCTCATGAGCCATGTATGTGGCACTGAGTCATACGCCTTCTTATAGTCTATCCAAAATGTCGACAGACCCTTTCGTGAACGGCGAACCTGTTGACTAATGGCCATATCAATGAGGAGTAGCTCCTTAGTACCGCGGGACCCGTTCCTACATTCATTTTGAGAAGCAGACATAACAGAATTTTCGTCAATATGTTTAGTGATTTTAGATCTCAAAATGGAGCTAAGAACTTTATAGACCGTCGGGAGACACGTAATAAGTCTATAATTTTTGGGTTCCGCAGTACTACCTGATTTATGGAGCAGGTGGGTTATTCCAGTCGTCAGGAACTCGGGAAGCGACCCTGACTCTAAGGCTGACTGAAATAGGGCTGCCAAGAGAGCGTGCGACCTCTGGATCCATTTAATCCAGAAGTTATGCAGCCCGTCCGGTCCTGGAGATTTCCAATTAGGTAACGGACGGACTGCACGAGGAGGACTAATAAAAAGATAGAAATAACTTTCTGAAGCTTCAGGGCTGCTTCTTTATTTTTCCACTTTATGGCCATTTCGTTTTGTAATGTTTGTAACAAAACTTTTTTTTCAATCAATACTTCTTATAGCTTTCATGATTTGGGTATTGTTTCTTTTTTTTTACTATTTTGATATTTCAGAACGAAAAACTACAACAGCGCGAAAGTTTGAATCGCTGTCACTTTCAAAGAAAAGTTTTGTTACTATGGCAGCCAAAAGTTGTTTTGATTTCATTGTTTTATTTACTTCTTGGAAACCGCCACTGCTCATATTGATCGGTTCCAGCTCAACTTGTTAAAACTGTATAGAAGTACGTAATTATTTGGAAATCAGTGTAACAGTGAAATTGTAAAGGTTAAATACCTACGTGATTTACTGCAACCGTAAAAAGTAAAGGATAAGTAACATCATGATGAATTATTTATTCCTTCTTTTTTTACGAAGAGTTATACATTCTAAGAAAGGGATTGATTTCTATTCCGTTTTTCAAGTATAAAATAATATACACTCAGCAATAAAAACATATGCATTATCTTTCAGCGTTCTTTTTGAATTGGATCTGACCTACAGAAAGATTAAACATGCCAGCCGAATCAGAAGGACCTAAATCGTCGTCTGAAGACACTCTAGAGGCTGGAGATGTCTTCATTGACATGTACAACGATCCTAGAGTGCTATGGTTCAAGGAACGCATCCTTGGCTTCATTGGCATAGACGATGATAATCTCTTCTACGACTTGTTCTCGGTACCTGACCAGAAGAAGCTGTTTGTGAATTATATAACAGGAACGATAAAGCCCAATGATTTCTGTCTGGACAAGAGAATTATGTATATATCTAAAGTGATTGTTGACAAGCTCGTACATGTAGACACGGAATTTACTGAATGGAGTAAGTTTTCATCTCATTATTTTCGTCTGTTTATATTTTCAATTAAATCAACTATTGTAACTTTATTTTTAAATTTAAATAGAATTACTTGATTAAAACATAAAAAATAAGAGGTAATTATAACATTAAAAATAAAACAATGTTGTTGCCTTTACAACTAGAGACAACCTAGTAGAATTTTTAGGCCTGTATCACATTTTTTATCTAATTTTCATTAAAAAAATTAACAGAACTCATACCACCTCCCCCGCCACCACCTCCAAAAAAGAAAAAGAAAAGGCCAAAGACTCCAGAGGCTGTCGCGGAGCCAGAGAAAAGTGCTAAAAGTATGAAAAGTATGAAGAGCATTAAGAGCATGAAAAGTATTAAAAGCATGAAAAGTATGAAAAGCAAGCTTGGTATGTACCAACTATATTATTTTTTATTTACAAAACACTTCAATTTGATACTCTTTGATTCAAAGACATATTACATCATGCCATTAAAGGTTGGTTACCCCACCTCATGGGCATAGTGTGGGGTGGGAAGCCTGTGTCCCAACTGTGGGAACATAATAGACTGACTATACCATGCTATTTTATATTTTATAAAATTATGTTTTACTTTTATTGAGGAGTTTAAAGTATGAGGTAGGCCTTAAATCCTGTGATGAGCCCTATTAGGAACTTGTGCAATTACCATGGCGTATTTCCTGTGCCTTTGTTACAGCATTATTTTGTAGATGAAAACATTTTTGGATAACTAAGTATTGTATCAGTAATTTCTTGTTCAAATCTTCTGTAAACATCATAATTTTATTTACAACAGTAACCATACAACTTCACAAAAAAAAGTCATTGCAATAATTGACATAATTTTATTGACACTTGACATGAATTTTATAAGTAAAATTAGCTGATAAAAATATCAAACTTGCACACAGTGCACAGGTACATATTCATATAAAAACATTATTTGAATATGCTAATTTTTTCTCAGATGCTGCAAAACTTTCAATTGCTGGTTTGTAACTTTTATGTCATCTTTTAATTTGTTTTTGTTTTTTAATTTGACTGATATAACTGTATAAAGTAATATAATGTCATGATATGCGCCAGGTATCTTTCATCACAAAAATCAAATAAATTAGATGTTATGTCAGTTTTGTAAAGTTTAGATATCAACTACTACAGTAATAAAGCAAAGTCACTTTCTTCCATATTTTAAGTTTAAAAACCAAATGTAGTGTTAGTTTTGTTTATAGTAATGATTATCTTGTGTTAGTTATAATTTTGGACTATTTAGACCCCTTTACAGCTATCAAAAAGTCAAAATTATTCACCAGAAATTGGTCTCCAAGTCATATAGTAAATTATAATTTATGTACAGAAGAGGATGTGGAAACTGCAGCAGGAGCTATAGAGGAGGAAGATCACATGGTCGAGCCTTCATTTCATGGCGACATCCGTCTTACCGCGGAAGACACGTACTACTTTCCGCCGCGTAAGTCTGAAATTTTGTAATTTTCATCTTGGATCCTTTGAACCCTTCCAGGTGTACTAGACTTAGCCAAGGGTATCGTGATACTCAATAACTGGGTGTTGGAGGTCAAATAGGCATTAACTCTTAATGAAACACGACAGGCGACGTTATAGACCTTTTTACCCGACTGTGCGATGCAAAGAAGGGTAATGTGTTTATATCAGCCTATGCATGTTTGTTCCTTGGGGGCGCTCTAGGGATAAAACGCGTTGGCCGATTTTCTTCAATTAACTTTTGTCTAATGATGAAACCGTACCAAAATACGTACGTACTTACTTAAAGTAAGGCTTTTTGGTAACCTACGGGACCCTATTTCTAAGCCTCCGCTGTCCGTCCGTCCGTCTGTCTGTCAGCGAGCTATATTTCATGATCCGTAATAGGTAGACAGTTGAAATTTCCACAGAATATGTATTTCTGTTGCCGCAATAACGACAAATAATAAAAATAATTTACAAATTAAAAGGGGCTCCCCTACAACGATGGTACGGAACCCTTCATGCACGAGTCCGACTCGCATTTGGCCGGTTTTTCTTTACAATCTGATTTGCAGATGCGGCCCTAATTTTGATGGTGGCTTTGTAATAGTATTGAGCGATTACTTGAACAAACGACTTTGTAGATTTGACTATTCAGATATTTTGACGATTGTGATCGATCTTTTAAGTTTCATTGCATATTTTCCCTAATTTAAGTTAAGCGTAAATTTCAGTTTATTCTTACAAACATATGGTTTAACGTAGTTTTTTTGCAGCTCCCGAGGATATAGACCCGGATGTGGACGGAACTTTGGAATTTTATACCATTATCGTAAGAATAATGATCATTTACACAATTTGCATAGAATATGTAAAACAGTTTTTGAAGTGAAACTTCTTTATCGACGTATGGGAGAATTTTTTTTTGACGTATCGTCACGTTTTTCGGTTACGCGCCATGTTGCTTTTTTTATCAAAGTTTAGTATAGTGACGTAAAGAATATAATGTATCATTATTGATGAAATACAACAATAGCAATGATATTATAATAAGAACAATGATAAAATAAATTACTCATTAATTGTATGCATATCTATAATAATAAAATAGCTTTAATTTAATACGGAAATTTTTTTTTTTCTTAAGGCTTAACTACCCCATTTTCGTGAAGTTGAAAATAGTAGAAAAATGATATGTCGTAAAGAAGTTTCACTTCTTACCTGTGTACTTTGGTACACACACATATTTTTATTTTCGCGTTTATTTTAATTATGTAGTAGTACCATTTAGTTTTTGTGTAGCTACTATTTTATTTTCCTACAGTCGTTATTTGAATTAGATTATGATTTAGCAAGCTTCCAAGTTTGATCTTAGTTTAAAAAACCGGTCTATACACCACACTACCGGAATAAGTTGGCTCTTATTCTCATAGCTGGGCATTAACTCGTTAATCCGTTAATCGTTAAGTAACGAAGTTAACAATGCCATTAACGGATTAACTTTTAAGTTAACTTTAAAAAATATTAAGGGACTCGTTAACTTCCGTTAAATTTCCTCAAGTCCGTTAATCGTTAATCCAGTACCTACTATTTACCAAACATCGCGCTGCGCCACGCCACCGCAATCGTGAAAAACACGTTCTGACAAGTAAGTTCGAGCCGGTCGTCAAGTGCGGTGCGGCACGTGCCACGCGTGAATCGAAACTAGGTACCCAGGTAGTATTGCCGGTTTGTGTAAGTGAGAAAAAAGCCCCCGAAGTTTGATTCATATTCCAAAGTGAGCCTCACTTTCAGACGAGAACTTCAACATAGTAATTTTCATGATTGGCAATATCCACATTATCCCAGATGATTAAATTACACACTCTAATTATACATGTTTTTTTTTTGTTCCTAAACTGTTAACTTCCAGAACACAAACCAACAGTTTTTATAAGTAGATCATTAGCGCAACGATAAAAAATTCAATTTTAATCACGTGTCAACGGATTAACGATTAACGTTAACTTGCGTTAAATCTTCCGAAATGTAACGAAGTTAACTTTTTTAGTAACGGATTAGCAATTAACGAAGTTAATTATTTAAAACTAAGTAACTCTACGCAAAAATGATTGCTGGGAAACGACATTTTTTTGGGGTCAGAAATTACGTTTTGCGGTAGAACTCAATGTAACAAAACGCTGTGCTGATGGATGCATTGATAAGTACGAAGGTCGTGGAGGTATTTAAAGTAAAATTATAACATTAAAAACTTGTATTGAAAAAAAATATTGCGTAAAAGTTGGAAATTTGAACCCCCAATATCTCCGTAACTAGAAGGTTTCTAGGTATGATCTAGAACAAAAATTAAAAATATCGCAGTGACGGGAGAACAAGTGCCTTCCGGCTTCGTTATGGGTATTTTTACACCCATTACAGTGTAGGTTCATGGATCATTCGGTAGTCTACCAAAAAGGATTTTTTCAATAAAATTTATTGAATCACTTTCGCCATCTATCGATGGTTTAGCACTTCCTTGACATGGCAAACGTAATTGTATTGAACCAAAATATGTCTTTGTACCTATGCTCAGCTCAGCCCAGCTCAAACTCGAAACTATTGCTACCGATGATAAAACAACGTGCAGGGATCTGTACCACTGACACCTACTTCTCCTTAATTGTATAATAAACGCGTGTATAATAAAACCACCCAACCGATTTCAATAAAATTTTGTGAATTTGTATGGTTGGATCAAGCTTGAAAGATAGGATAGTTTTCGACTCGATAGGTCCCCATGCGAAGCAAGGATGGGTCGCTAGAAGGATGGGTCGCTTTTTGAAGTTATACTTCTTTTGGCGCGTTAGGGAAAAATGATGAGTAAATTTTTAAGATGCGCGCGCACACCGTCACGAAAAACCGATACCCTGAAGTTAGCTAGTCAACATACACCCTGAAGTTACCTAGTCAACATTTTAGTTTTATACGCCAAAGTAGTATAACTTCTTACGTGCGTAATAAGTACACACACTTTTTTAATATTCACACAGAGACCAGTCCCGCATGTAATCCAGTACCCCCAGTTGACTATACAATTTGGAGAAATGACTCCTCGCCGCGTAGCCACTCGCCACAGACGCTATATGTACTTCGTGAGACAGTCGCAAGAGGGTGTGCCCATCGATGACTGTGAGCGGTTTATCAAGCTGAAGATGGCTGATTACTTCCTCACTGGTCTGCTCACTGGCAAAGTGCTTATGAGTGTTGGGCAGTTTTTGAAAGAGGTGATTTTTAGTCTTTCGTTTGCTTTAGTTATATCTCAAATCTTGAAACTCTACTTTGACATTGGTTAGGCTCGCTGGTGTCAGATAAATTGGAGTGCTATTAAATACGATATTTGCAAATTGCAGTTTTCGTTTATTTTGTCAGTGAAGTTAACGTTTCAAACTAAAATGTGTAAGGTAAAGATCTGATCTGAAAAATCAAAAGATGATTTGTGTGAATCTTGCCATTACTCATCGGATTATATCTATCTGTCTGCCTAAGAAACGTTTTTCCGTAACCCATTTTATTTTAGTATGTAATTATAAAAGCAGGTTTTCTATATCACCCACCCCCTATCACCCCCTTGCCATTTATTTATTACTCTCAGGCCGCCACCCCGTTGTTCAGCAACCAGTACCGTGAGGTCATGGTGAAATCGGAATCCAGCCAGGCGACGCTCGCGCGGCAAGTCTCCTACGCCGGGGCACATCATAAGAAACCAGACGCTGGGTCACAGGTACGTGAAAACGTGCACTGTGTTAATAATATGCACAAAAATGAAAATGTATTATTTGTTATGATGGTGTCAGTGTCATGTTGTTGTCTCTGATATTTGATTATCAGTTGCTTCGGTGAAGGAAAACATCGTGAAGAAACCAGCATGCCAGAGTTATCGTGGTACCCAGTAACTGGTTTTGGAGGTCAAATAGGTAGTCGCCCCACGTAAAATAGTAGTATTTTTGTTTGACTGGCAACCGATCTCAACATATTTGAGTAAAGATAGGTATATGATGTTCGTCTATCACCATAGCTCTCACGACCGATGAAGGAAGACGTAGTGAGGAATCTGGCATGTCTTAAATCCAAAAATTCGAAGTGGTGTCATGTCTTCGAATTTTTGCCACAGCGTGAAGGCGTGTCTTACTACCTTATTATGACGTACATGTATATCTATCTTCTTGAAAGGTCAAAGTAAAAGTATACAATATACGTCTTTACCATTGTTTCATTTCAATGTTTTGCTCAGGTGAACTACCTTAGACCCTCGGACTACAGAAGAATGTCTAATATAGCTAGAGGAGAGAATGCTGAAAGAAGGTTAGTGGTCAACTCTTATTGCGTTTGTGAATTACTAGTCCTACTAATATAAAATACTTTTTCTTTATTTCCTTCTTGGTACAGTACCTACCGATCGTGAGATTCTCCCGACCGCGTCAAAAAATGGTCTCTTTTGTTTTATTGAAATGATATAATATGTGGTACCAATATAATGTTGTCTCGCTCTCGTATTCATCCAATTAATGATAGATGGCGACCCATGCATGATTTGGAAGCTTAGTCTTCTAAGTAGTAGGACACTTATCGCGCAACTTAAGAGACCTTCACCCACGCCGACATTTTGTAATCTGTCTGTCGCACGTTTCTATAAACGCGCTTGCACATCGCTTCTTCATTGCATTTGCAACGCGCAACAAAACCGATGCAAAGGCGCGTGAACATCGCTACTGTACGATACGTGTAACGTGTGATAACACGTCACTTTCGTTGACGACGACATCGGGTGAAGGAAGTGTGGAGAATGGAGGCGTTTCTGTATCGACGCTGAATGGCGTTTGCATCACAACTGAAGCGCGACAGCATTACGATAATAGCGATACAGAATTGTGGTTATGAGGTTACCTAGCCAGCGACAGCAGCGACTTCACGGCTGTTTTACATTTGCATCCCTCTCAAAAAGTCGCCGTGAGAGCGAATCTACGTAAAACATTTGGTTGCGACTAGTCATCAGACATTCTAACATCTTAATGAAATTAAAAAAAAAAGTTATAACTATTATTATTATATTTATATGTTTTTTTTGTACTAATAATTTTTAATATAAGAATGAATTATTTTAGAATGAAGAACATGCACTCGAATCCGAACGAAGAATCTTCATTCTACTCTAGATCAACGTTGGGACCAAGAGACACGGTATTTACTTTACGTTCACTTTGTTTTAAGTTTTTGGCTTTCTTACTAGTTCGATTCCCTATTGTATGCAGTTATGCCTAAATTCAGATTTAGGCATTTTTTTTAGAGCCTTGTATGTCCCAAAACTACTGGACAAAGGCGTCCCCTATATCCTTCCAGGGATCACAGGGCTGGACAGTTTCGCAGCTGGACAGATTAGCAACTGGACAGAGTACAGTCATGAAAAAATAAGTTTATAAACTATGAAACAAGGTATTTTTAAAAGTGTTTATTCAAGGAAAGTCTGTATAACACAAAGGCACGACAATAGAAAGACCTGTCTTACATACTTATGATATATAAGTATTTACGATTTATTAATCTTGATGTTCCACTATACGCGCATATTTTTCAGTACAAATATACAGAAATTATCGCCACATTATTGCTAAATTATAGTTCAAACTTTAAGAATCGCCTTCTGTTCACTCTAATAAATAATGGATAGTAACTTGGCTCATTTACAGGAATTGGACACTGCTGAGATAGCTAAATCTGCTGTTCTTGATGTTGCACACGTACAAACATACCTACAACGAGATTCTAATAACCTGACTATCCTAACACAAAATATAAGGAGTATTTACAGTAATTTCGAGGATTTTCAGATAACTCTGTCTCAAATTGGGGTTGAAATAGATGTACTTATCCTAACAGAATGCAGACTAAATGCTAATAAACCACTACCAGTGTTAAACGAGTACACCTCCTTTAGTACGTTAAGGCAAATAAACCAAAATGATGGCGTAGTAGCCTATATAAAAAACTGCCATTTCCCCCAGGAAACTGAAATTAATTTAACGCATGCATCCGCCTTGCAAATAAGATTACCAAATATCACAATTATTGGTATCTATCGGTCTCCGTCGATTGTCTCCACAGATAGCTTTATTAGTTCACTTGATCAACACCTTCAAAGTATTCACACACATAGAAACATTGTTATTACTGGGGACATAAATATTAACCTAATAGGAAAACCGTCAGAACCAGCCCAATCAAGAACTAATAGACTAACCTATCTGAACATGACTGCCGTGCATGGTTTCCTCCCAGGACACAGTCTGCCTACTAGAGAGGAGAACTGCCTCGATCACATGCTCCTTAAGCTAGACAAATCAAAAAACTCGGCTTTCGTTGCAGTTCTAAATACGTCTGTCACGGATCATGCAATGGTGTTATTAAACATATCTCACACATATGCAAGTAAAGACAAGACAAGTGATAAATATAAAACCATAACAAACTGGGAGAAAGCCTATACGCACCTTGTAAACGCAGATTTATCTTTTCTTAGCGCGCATAGAGACCCAAACATTCTAGCTAACGCGATGATAGACGTGATTAGGACATCGCTCCTACAAAATACTAAAGTTCTCCCAGTATCCAGCTCCAAGCGAACATTAAAGCCTTGGATATCAATGGGCGCCTTAAGATGTATAAGGTTTAGGAATAAATTACAGTTACAAAAGACAAAAGATCCGTTTAACATTATTTTGAACATAACTTACAGGCGTTTTCGCACGTATTGCTCTAATCTAATTAAAAAACTCAAACGACAATACCATAAAAATCAGATATTAAAGTCTTTAAAAAATTCTAAACTCCTCTGGCGTCAAATCAATGATATTACCCATTATAAAAAACCTAAGACGTCTAATATACACCTGATGCAAATCTCACCACATCCACTCGACTCCTTGAACCGTGTAAACCATTTCTTCGCAACAATCGGAAAAACACTTGCCGAAGAAATCATAAACCTAACTGGACAATTGCCTAGGCCTCTCACTAACTTAAGTTCGCAATCTCAAATTAACTCGTTCGTGTTGCTGGAAACAGATCCGACAGAAGTGGACAGCATACTTGGGTCGCTCGACTCAGGGAGTGCTTCGGGGTGGGATTGCATACCTGTAGGATTCCTTAAATTATCTCGAGAACTTGTTGTACCTCTTATTAGTCAGTTAACTAACCTCTGTTTCGAAACGGGTATTTTCCCTGATGCGCTAAAACGTTCCATAATCACGCCTGTGCACAAGGATGGAGACAAGATCGATGTCAACAACTATCGGCCGATATCTGTTTTAACATCCCTTTCAAAAATAATAGAAAAAATAATAAATAAAAGACTAGTAAATTATTTAAATAAATACGACATTCTTTCCGATTCACAATACGGCTTTAGACAGGGACGGTCAACTCAGGATGCGGTTATTGCGTTGACTTCAGAAATCACTGATAAAGTTGACAAGGGTTATAAATGCGTCACTGTTTTTCTAGACCTAAAAAAGGCTTTTGATACCGTATCTGTCCCCATCCTTGTGCAAAGACTTGAGGCTATAGGGATAAGAGGTAAAGCTCTCTCCCTTTTTAACAGTTACCTCAGGGGTAGGAAACAGCAAGTCAAAGTAGGCAACTTGTACAGTGCGGAGGAAGACATGGATTTCGGTGTTCCGCAGGGGTCGGTTTTGGGCCCGCCGCTGTTTCTAGTGTATATTAATGAACTCTGCAACCTAAGAAGCAGTGGGGGAAAAATCTTCTCCTATGCGGACGACACGGCCATTGTCTACTCTGGGGACACGTGGGAAGCAGTGTGCACTAATGCTGAACAAGGATTAGTTAATATAGATAGATGGCTCAAAGACAATCTGTTAACCCTTAGTGTACCTAAAACTAATTTCATTTGTTTTTCCCCCAGTATAAGGTCTAAACCAGGCTTAAATTTTAAACTTCGAATCCACACGTGTGCAGGCTTCTCGGAACAAAACTGTAATTGCCCAGCCATTAATCATATAACGTCCACAAGGTACTTGGGAGTTATAATCGACGCGTGTCTAACTTGGCATTCACATATTGAGACTGTTATGTCACGGGTGCGAAAATTCATATGGATTTTCAAAAATCTAAGATATGTGATGCCTCCGAAGACTCTGAATAGCATCTACATTGCGCTCACACAATCAGTTATCACATACTGTTTGCCAGTCTGGGGAGGAGCCACTAAAATTAAACTCCTTGAGTTGGAAAGAGCCCAAAGGTCACTTATAAAGGTGATGTACTATAAGCCACGTAGGTACCCCACAGTCGATCTATACAGAATCAGTTACTTGCTCTCAATCCGGAAACTATATTTCTTAATTACGACCCTATATTTGAAAAGATCCATTCCAATTAACCAGGGCAGTCAGGAGAAAAGACGAAAGGATATAGTGGCTTACTCCCCAAGGGTCCGAACCGCTTTTGCACGACGTCAGTATGCAACCCAATCAGCATACATTTACAATAAAATTAATTCAAAATTAAGGTTCCACAATGAGGCCTCACCGGTATGCAAAAAGGTGATAACCAAGTGGCTCAAAACGTTATCATACGAGGAAACCGAGCAAATTTTAGAGAGACTTGGCTAGGTAACTTAATTTATTTCTTATTTATAATTTCTTATGTATATAATTTATTCGAGTAGGTAGTAGCAGACAGAGGAACACACGGGCACTTCGCACACACACACACGCACACACACACACACACACACACACACACCCACACACACACCCACCCACACACACACACACACACACACACACACACACACACACACAAACAACAGCACAAACTCTGTTTTAAAAAACATGGCTCACATACAATATTACGGTGTTACACAACTACAGCAACACAAAGAGCTGGAATTTTTTTCTTTTTTATTCTTCTTTTTTTTTTTTAGTTTATAAGTCCATTTTTCATTTCTTTTTATTTTTCTTAACTATAATTTTATTATTGTAACTCAGTCATTATCAGAGTCTAAATATTGTTAATAGATAAATAAGGGAAGAGCGAGGAAACTCCAACACAAGTATTTTTAATTACTTACTGGGGTTGACTCATTTATGAAGCATGTAAGTTTTGAGACAAATAAAACATTTTCATTTTTTTTTTTTTTCATTTTCATTAAGTTTGCATTGCGCAAATAAATAGATTAAATTTATATTTCCGTTTTTTTCTCTTCTTTTTTGTATTTGATGATCTATTTCAAATTCAGATAAAAACACCGTGGGTAATTTAATTATGTCTAGGGTATGCTAATTTGATTGGCCTAGTTGTACAAATCAAAGCTTGAAAAGAGTCAGCCCTTGCCCTCTGGAGCAAGTCGTCCACAACCACCACTTTTTCATAACGTCCATAGTCCCAACTCATCCCCATTAATTATGCCATGGGCCGTACACGTTCTGTCCAGTGGCTAATCTGTCCAGCTGCGAGATTGTCCAGCTGAGAATCTGTTCAGTTGCGAATCTGTCCAGTTGCTCCGGAGGCCTTCCAGGTACTCTTCTCCTCTTCTCTGAATTGAGGCAAATCTACATAATTATTTTTGCCTGCAGGAATCTAATTCTTGTGCTGTTTTCCAAAGAATTGGCTAGCGTAAATGCTCATTGAAGTTTTTGCACTATATATAAAAATTTATGCAATATATATAAAAATTAATGCAATATATATAAATTAACTGACTTCATAAAACGTGGAGGAAAAGGAGGTTATGTTTCCGGCGAGTATATCTTATTTTTCTTAAATGTGCACCTTTTTTAGTTTGTATCTTCACCACCTAAAAGTCGACTGGTAGAATATGTTTGAGGTATTCATTATGTCTCAGTATAAATGTGATCCGGTTCTGGTTCGCAGTCGCCACTCCATAACTCCAGGACGATACGTTGGAAGGCATCCCACTAGGTGGACCGAGGAACTGGTGAAGGTTGCGGGGATCCGCTGGATGCGAGTCGCACGGGACAAGTCAATGTGGCGACACTTGGGGGAGGCCTATGAACAGCAGTGGACGTCTTTCGGCTAAAATTATGATGATGATGAATTTTCACCCTTTTGCCCTAAGTAATAAGGTTGAAAAGTGGTCGACTGTCAGTGAACTCGGTAGTCCATCACCAGTTACCTACCCTTGTCCCATGTTAATTTCAGTCATAACGGTACCGATATTGACAGATTGTAATGAACTTTGACAGATATTTATTTAAATAAATAATTAAATAAAAATTATTAAAAATATTTCAGTATATTGTCTGTCAGTCTAGAGTCTGTCCAGTCCGCAGTCTGTCCGTACGTACCAGATTAACTGAACTTATACTTGGGGTCGGTGCAACACGTGTTTCTCTTCCATTCTCCCTTATCAACCGTCAATCACTCCTTTTTCGTTCGTCATCATCATCATCATCAGCCTTTTTTAATGTTCCCACTGCTGGGACACAGTCCTCCTCTCTATGAGAGGGAACCTTTTTCGTTAACTTGTGTTAATTTTGTTCTTAGGATGCATGGTCACAATCTTTCGGCGAAATAGAGGAAAATAAATCTTCTGCTCTCGAAGTCATATCAGATATCGAAAATCTCATTGGAATTGTTAATTGGTTTGTATATTAGTTTACATAAAGAGATTTTTGTTTCTATATTTAAAAAAATAAGTGTCTCGTATGTTTCAGAATTTCTCCTAAGACATTTTCCGTACTTATTTGAACATTGCTTGTCATTTTGTCGATTTCTGCAACGTTTTTGTCGGTTTTTTACGTAAAGTAACCACAATATAAGCAAAAATTTAACATTTATATTATGGTCACTTTATTTCCATCCGTCAAAGAGGTTTTTCTAGAGATTTATTCTTGTCTGCAAATCGATACATTTACACTGTTCAATTGGGCAATAGTGATCTGCTTGGCTTTTTTGCTGAACTGCGAGTGAACACATACAAACACACAATAGCAATGAATGTAAATAATCAATTATCTTTGATCACCCAGGACCATAGAACACATAGAAGGTGAAATCCAGCTCCCCATGCCGGATATACCTTTTCTGGCAGAGGACCGGAGCCACGGCGTAGAATTCGTCGACCCTGAGGTCGTGGCGCAGCTGGAGGAGGCAGTCACGATGTGGCAGCAGCATATCGACAATACTATCGCAGCCTGCTTGGGCAAGGTAAGCATGAAGTATCTACATAATATAGTAGAAAACCCCAACCTGGTTTTCGACCGTGAGAGATCAGCGAAATTCGTTATAATATTAAGATAGAATCAAGAGATGTTAAATTTGCCTAATTTTTTGTATGTTTGTAATTTCCAAGTACTTAAAACAATATATTTTTTTGTTGTTTGGCTAATCTACGAAACGGCTGAACCGATTTTGACGGGACTCTTACTGGCAGATAGCTGATGTTTAAAGGAGAAACTTAGGCTTTTACTTTTGAAAAAGGTTAGGATTTCGTGCAAAAAAATTAAAACCCATGAAATGTTAACAAAATCCGATTTAAATGGGGAAGTAATACTTTTATTAATAATAATGTCACCCGGATAAAAGTCGCGAGCTACAGCTAGATAAATAAATAAATCAACTCGTATTTAAACTACGCTAAAGAGTTTTTGAGGTACGAAATCGTATATTCGTGTAAGAAACTTAGAAAGAGTTCAGTTTCAGTTTCATAGGCCCACTTGCACAAAAAAATTTACTCTAGAGTTAAATGCTAACACGAGGTTAAATTACTGACAATATTGTATGATAAACTGTCAATTTAACCTCGTCATCATCATCATCATCATCATCATTTCAGCCGAAAGACGTCCACTGCTGGACATAGGCCTCCCCCAAGTGTCGCCACATTGACCGGTCCCGTGCATTTAACCTCGTATTAGCTATTAACTGAGTAAAGTTTTCCGTGTAAGTGGGCCTATGAAACTGAAACTGTCTTTTTAGTATTTTTCTGAACTCGGTTTAACTAGATTTTAAAACTTTAAGACGTTACGACACCTGTGCCACTACACTAGAACTTCTTACTTAAGCAGTAACCGACGAGTTTATGTTTTTAATATAGATGGCGCCACATTACCTTACTTTGAGGCAGAGTAATTTCAACGTGGACTAAAATACATGTAGAAATTCCTTAAATAAAATACAAAGTGATAGGTTAAACGAGTTAAATATACTTTTACCTTTTTAAAAAATATATACAGGGTGTAAACGGAACCTTCACGAAGCAGTCAACTAAGCATTCTGTGCATACATCAAACTAAGTAACTCGCCAAAATGATTGCTGGGAAACAACTTTTTTTGTAACGCAATGAAAACATTGTGCTGATGCACCATTGATTATTACGCAGGTCGTGGAGTTCTAAAGCAAAGTTATATTATTAAAAACTTATATTTGATAAAAAAATACCTTGTGAAAAACTTGGGAGTTTGACCCCCTAATATCTCCGTAACTAGAAGGTTCCCAGATATAGTCTAAAATAAAAATAAAATACCGCAATACAAAGATGGGGAAAACAATGCCTTTCGGCTTCATTAAGGGTATTTTTACACCAATTATGTAAAAACATCTTCGAAATTATATTTGACCCACTTCCCGGTTTCCGATTGAGCCGAAATTTTGCACACCATGTTTAGTTTGGATGACAATGCATAGTTAGCTAAGCACCGTCATTCTAAATCGAATATGTCGGACTCAAAGAGGGCGGACTAGTTATTTTTCATGCATTCCCATGATATATGTATCAAATGAAAGTGTTTGCTGGACAAAATACGAGAAAGCGTGTTTTTTAGTTCTTTTTAGGGTTCCGTACCCAAAGGGTAAAACGGGACCCTATTACTAAGACTCCGCTGTATGTCTGTCCGTCTGTCACCAGGCTGCAACTCATGAACCGTGATAGCTAGGTAGTTGAAATTTTCACAGATGATGTATTTCTGTTGCCGCTATAACAACAAAAATATAAATTATTTGATAATTAAAGGGATAATAATAAACCGAAAAAAAACACGTTTCTTGTATGGGAGCCCAATACAAGGAACGTGTTTATTTCGGTTTATGGAACGAAACCCTTCGTCTACGGAGTCCGACTCGCACTTGGCCAGTTTTTTAAACTATACTATTTTATTATTCCTCCACCAAAGTTTTATCTGTATTCTGTCCTGTCAGACCCGTGAAGGTGACGGTCCAGTGGCAGAATACAAGTACTGGCGCGAGCGAGACGCAGAGATATCGCTGTTGGTAGAGCAACTCAAGCAACCCATGGTCGTCAGGATACTGGCCATGCTGAAGAAAACCAAGTCTCCCTTCCTTCAGGTATTGTTGTTTAATTTCTTACAGTGGTGGTTGTTGATGCTAGATTATAACATCTGCATGGGTTGATCTTCAAGACTATGCAGTGCTTGCTAACGTCAGTCTGTGGATAGGTGACCAATGTGACCATCCACTACATAGTACCGAGTTTCCTCTGTGCTTCGGAAAGCTGTTGGTCTCAGCTGTCATTCATATATCTTTGACAGTCGTACCAGGTAGTCAGTGGCCCGAAAGGCTGATAACCAAGGGGTAGCATAATACCCAGTACTAACTGAGTTGTGGAGATCAGATAGGCAATTGCTCCATGTATATAATATAGGTATTCAGCTGCATCCGGTTAGACCGACCCCAACATAGTAGGGGAAGGGCTAGGCAGATGGTGGTGGTTGATGTCGCTAAAAACTAGCACCGTATCAGCTGTACTTATATCTCTCGCATGGTGTTACAGCAGAATTATGTCGAGCGATGGCCTTTTTGCGTGAATGTGACGTATATTATATGCCCCAACCTTGTTATTTTTGTGTCTCGACTACTTTTTTGCATCAGATTTAACTCTTTCAGTCACACTTTTAATCAGATGACTTTATAAATAAAACAATTGGACATTTTGTTTAGTTTGGGTTTAATTATTACGAAAAAAAATATTTTCCGAAAATACCAAAAAAAGGTTTTTCAGCAATAAGGGGGCTAGTTAACTAACTACCATGGCGTTTTCAAAACACACGGTCAACAATGACTTTAAAAAGCTTAATAGTCCAGCGCATTATCGACGCAAGATGACGTGGAAATATTTGTAAACAACCTAGAATACGTGGTTAGAAAACTAAACACCAAGATTGAAAGAGTATGCAAGCAAATGTATCGTCGATCCCTTTTTTAACAAGCTTTTATTAGCTTGACCTGTAGCTATGTAAAATAATCTTTGAAGTTAAATTTGACCCACTTCCCGGTTACCGATTGAGCTGGAATGTTGTGCACGTGTTTAGTTTGGATGACAATACATGCTTGGCTAAGTGATGTTATTCTAAATCCAATATGGCGGACCCTAAAATATGGCGGACTAATTATTTTTTATCCATGATATGGGTATCAAATGAAAGGGTTTGCTGAGAAGAATACAAAAAATAAAATGAAGTCACTCTAAAGCGTGTTTTTAAACTACATATAATATTTTATTTGTTCCTTCCATTCTTTTCGTCGAAATCGCGGGAAAAATGCGTGGTAATCGCCGTATTTAAAAATTTACCCATTCTAATCTCAAATATACCTGTAATAGTACCTACAGTTTTTACACGTTTTACGCCTGAGCTAAGTTGTTTATTATTTCTGGCTATAATAACTTATTACCTGTTCTGTCTTTGATAGCAAAATTATATTTTCTTCCAGGACTTCACTCAATATAATGAGAGACTAGTAGAGCAATACAATATGGCGAGTGACAATCTGAAGTTCCTGTCCACTTTGATGCGTTTCTTTACCGTAAGTGTTAACTTTAAGTTCAATGAAATAAGGTAAGGTAATTTTTAACAATGTATACGGGTTATCAGATCTTGAGTAGGTAACCTTGGTTCCTTTGAAAATATGTTTTCTTCGTTTTTTTTTTATATGGCCACTCTCAGATTAACTCTATAGCGTCTATAATCCTGTGGTGACCTCAAATTAATTTAAGGCCCCCAGTCAGGGTAGTTTTCTTTGCTCGTTTTGACACAAAATACATGCGAGACGCTACGGTGCTACGGTGAAGGAAAACATCGAGAGGAAATCGGCTTGTCCTAGAACCAACAATTCGAAGATATGTGCCATGTACCGACAGTATACCAACCCGTCAGTACGGGTTGGTGTACACATCCACCATGCTGGCCCAGTGGTCACGTATGACATGGTGGTCTCTCACAGAGAAGAGGTCTGTACTCTAGCAGTGGGAACATTATAATATTCTGATTATATGTGGGAAAATATTTACCAGCCAGCATAGGCGTACTTCCAAAGCCAGCGACCGTTGAACACATAAGTTCTTAAGCAGAAATCATGAATCGACATCATATGAAAGGTAAGATGTAAAGTTGCCCTTCAGGAGCGACGGTCTTCAATCTTGAATGCAGCGAGGATCGAGATAAAAAGCGGGATTTGGCAATGGTCCAGCAATGCTTGATGATGATGATTAGAACCTTCATTAATCTCAACATCTTTCAGGTCATAGAAGACGACTCAACGCTACCGCGAGTGTTAGAAATTCTGCCGGAAATGGTGGAGAGTATCTACATGATGTGGGTGCTCTCCAAGGGGTTCCGGTCTGATGAAACCATGATTCCGCTGCTGTCTAGGATCTCATGGGCTCTCAATCATAAGCTGGAGATCATTCTCGACGTGCATAAACTGTTTGAGTAAGTATACAAACTTTTGCATTTACAAATGTAAAAGAACAATTGCAAAAACCAACGCGTTTTGTGTATGTGTTCAAATATTTGAACACATATACAAAACGCGTTGACACACTTTTAAGACACTGACAGGAGCCGTGTAAACGGCGCGTTCGTGTTGCACGCGCGCCTCAAAGAGATGTCAGTAAACAGGGAGGGGCCCGCAAGGGCCGATGCCTGCCAGGGCTGCGGGACTGTTCGTAAGAGATACCGCGGCCCTGGAACACAAAGGGCAAGGAAGGAACATGAATGGGTTTTAGTCAGTACAAGTCTGACACTCCTTTCCGCTCTGCCCAGAGCGGGAGAAGTTATTTGATGATTTCACATCCGTAAGAAAAAAAAAAGAAAAGAAAAACACTGACTGGAGAAATTCTTAAGGCAAGGATTTTTTTTATAAAAAAGGCCCGAAATATGTTCTGGCCCTTGGTTTGACACAATTTAACATTTTTCAGCAAACCCAACGAAGAAGTCCTATCCCTTGCCCGAAGCGGACAGAAGATAATGGATATGTGGCACACGTTATACAAGGAGACTCGACGGAGTATCGAAGCGAGTAACAAAGGAGCGCGTTGGGAGTTCGACCAGCCTCTCTTGTTCACGCAGACTGACTACATGGGCACTGTTTGCAAGGACCTGGCGGATGTGGTGCAGGTAGATATCAACTCTATGTTCATAGGCATTGAGTAGCTAGTCCTAACGACTGTATTTCTATCTGGTTTCACTGCAAAAAATATCAACTTTGCAACGCATGCTCTGCAATTTTTTTATTTCACTTCTTTTATTATTAATTTTCCAGGTGCTCATAGACTTCGAGCGCATATTCGGTGTAGAACTAAAGTCCATCATCAGCGACCCTACACAGATCGACGACGTGCGCAAGCGCGTCAAGAACCTCGTGTTCCCGATACGAACGATTGACTTCAGCCTTTTCGTGTTCGATAACAAGGAGAACTGGGATGTTATCATGGGAGACTTCTGGAACGAAGTCCGGTATCTGGAGGAAGAGGCCAAGAATTATATTAACACGTGCTTCGGGAATTTGAGGTGAGCTATCATGATATTTTTTATTTCGATAGTGTTTTACGTCCCACTGCTGGGCAAAGGTCTCCCCCATATCCTTCCAGGTACTCTTCTCCTGCGCCACCTCGAACCAGCCTTCGGGATGACCTTTCTTGTTTCCCAACATATCCTGCAACATCGCCTGTGATCCCTAAAGGGTTAAGCATAGACGTGAATCTCTAATGCCTAACGCAAGTATGTAAGGAGCGAGCCTATTGCCATCAACCGGGCACGAATCCAGACTAAGAGCTGCTACTGAAAAATTCTTGATAGTAATACCCAGTAAAAATGCCCAACTTTGGAATCTAACTCAAGATTATTAACATTATCATAGTCATACGAACCTAAGAACTACTCTGCAAATGATTAAGAAACGAGCTCAATTAGCTCCTGTAATATTCCATAAAAGGAGGCGCCATGGCCCGGTTCATTGAATCCCGCTGAATGACTATTTCATGAAAAAGACATCCAATGGGATTAAATGGGCTTAGAGGGTTGTGGTTATGATTTTAATGATGTATATAACTCGGTAAAGCCATATCTGTTACAGTTGAGAATCATATATTATTTTAATCAACAAACATCCTGACACTAACCTGCAAATTAAAAAAATAATTTTGCGTGCTATCCTGGCGCTTCTACGGATGGGAAGTCATCAAATGGCTCCTCCCGCTCTGGGCGGAGCGGAAAGGAGTGTCAGACTTGTACTGGCTAAAACCCATCCATGTTCCTTCCTTGCCCTTTTTGTTCCAGAGCCGCGGTATCTCTTTCGAACAGTCGCGCAGCCCTGGCGCTTCTACCTTAGTCATGATTTCTTTCTCGCTCCTAAACATGCAAATAAATCTATCTTCTGTTCCTCTCTAGAAATGCCGAAGAAGCGCTGGCAGTATTGCTGAAGTTTATCGATTACGACATTCGTGATTCGATCAAAAAGCAGCTGGCGACCAAGTTCGATCTCGTCATGAGACAATTCATTAAAGAGATCACTATTATTGAGGATAAGTTTACTGTGAGTACTAGCATATCTTTTAAGGCTTTATACTGTAAAAGTTGACAGCGTCGCAAATTGCTGTATATTTCGGTGTTTTGATGAATTAATTAAAAACTGTAAAGAAAACAGACTTCAAAGTCTGTTTTGGTCTTCAGTCGTTTTTTTGTTTTCAAAAAATGTTTTTTATTTTCCCTTTTTTAGTTGTAATATTCTAAACAAATATTTGCTATGCATTCATTTTACATTTTTAACAATATAATTACATATGTCATGGTAGTAGGCTTATCCCCAATAAAATAGAACTTAATATAACTGACTGTCGAAAGGTGGGTGTACTGTACACATCTGCGTACCCCCTCAGAGCATACAGGCGTGATGTTATGTTATAGTGTTGTGTAAACAATTAACATCCAAGCGATTGCAGCAATCACGACAGATTAGCTGTCTATTATTGAAGAGTTCCGTTCCATATCTCCGAAGTCCATGATCAGATCATGACAATATTTCTATGGGACCAACTTGGGAGTGTACTTTTTCAAACAAAAATAAAACAATTTTCAAAATCGATCCAGAATTGACACCGAATTAGTTTTTGTAACAGTTTTAGATGCAAATATGGGTGTCTTCAATGCTTCCAAATAAAAGTTTGAAAACCTTCCAAATGCCTTGTCTTACGGTCTACCGTCCTCTTCAGAAGTTTACATTTATAACATACTAGCAATTCGCCCGTGACTTCGTCCGCAAAAATTGTTCTAGCTCGGCTTATAGCACTCACGAATAATGTACCTTCAATCAGTGAAAAAGTTTTTAGAATTGGATCATTAGTTCCGGAGATTACCCCCTGCATACAAACTTACAAACAAACAAATTATACCTCTTTATAATAGATACTCTTTAGTATAGATAGTATAGACGACGAGAACCTCAAGAGGTTCTCAAGTAAATTGATAATTCAATCAAGTATCTTGATTTGGCTCGCGAGGTTGTCGACATGTGGTGATGTGGGATATGGACTCAAAGCTCAAGAGCTTCGATCAATACATGAGGAGGGTCTCGTTAGGGAGCTGTATCAAGGGCTTGATACAGAAAACGGTACTCCTGGACACGGTTCGCATTGTTAGGAGGTTCCTTTCTCTGGAGCCCTGACTGGTATCTTGGGCCGTATTCCCGATACCGCGAAATTATTAAATTATTTTTATATTTTGAAATGTTTTTATATAATATTTAAAAATGTATACAATTTGTAAAGAAATAAATCGATAAATATTATTCTGATAATAGCGTTTCCGCAAAAACCCACCACTTCTCCGCAACCATCCACCGGTCGCTGGTGCCATCTACTGGGCAAGAGCACTCTTCAACAAGATGAAACAACCCATCATGAAGTTCCAGAAGGTATTTTGTTCAATTACACCAAGTCCTTGTCACATAATAAGTATCTTCTTTTTTTCTAGAGTTCCTATAAAAAACCTCTAAAAAAGATAAAAAAAATTGGTCCCTTTTTTCGGGTGGGAAATCATCCAATGACTTCTCCCGCTGGGCAGAGCGGAAGGGAGTGTCAGACTTGTACTGACAAAAACCCATCCATGTTCCTTCCTTGCCCTTTGAGTTCCAGGGCCGCGGTATCTCTTTCGAACAGCCCCGCACCCCTGGAAATATGGTCCCTTTGCGTTAAACTTTAGTAGAATATTTTAATCGAAGCTGCGTTGCGTTGGGTGACCGCTTTCTTCATTACTTTCTGCGCGTATCAAATCTGCTTGTACAGACGCCAGCACATCAAGCTACTACAATCTGTCAGATTTGTTTAATAGATTTTCGACTTATTTGCTCGAGTATTAGGTTCAAGGTTGATTGGGAAAATCTGACAGTTTCGGGTAGCTTGACCTGCTGGCGTCTTTACTAAGCGATCTACTTACTGTAATTTCTTACTTTTACACTTTTGCAATATCATTGGACAAGTGACAGAATTTCAAATCTCGTCAAATCAGAAAGGAGTTGAATTTAATGGCCTACCTAACTTCTGCCATTTTAATTTTTTTTCAAAGGTACATGCATAAAACATGTATTAATCGATAGCTGATATCAATACAAACCAGTTTTGTATGAGACAAAATGTTCTAAAGTGTCACGTTTCCGAGATATGAGCTATCAAAGTTAAAGTCCATTTACTGATTGATGGCATCTTCAGCGCAACTTTGATCAAGCCAGGCTTCATACAAAAATCTTTCAAGCTTAAAAAAAAATGTTCATCTTATACTCCCGATGAACTTCTCAGGTGCCAGAATTAAACGACTGCGAACAAAAGAAGGAAGCCTTCTTGCAATACAAAAACTTCTCTAAAGTAATCAAGGAGTACGAAGACGCGAAGTATAAGGAATGGGTGTTTGGAGCAGCCCGTTTTGTGGAGAATATGATGAAGAAGAATGTTCTCAAGGTCGAGTTTAAGAAGGAGCCTGGTATGTTGTGTCGTATTTCTGGTGTTATTTATCATTTCGAGCAAACCTTATTTTTATGTTGATAAGGTTCATATTCCTATGGGCGAATGTGATTGGGAAATGCATGCTAATCTGATTTTCGTATGAAACATCTACTTTTTTGGCAAACTAAAGTCGTAGTCCGGTTTGTGAGTTTTAGCCTTAAAATAGTAGTTAGTAGGTATAGGGAGGGGGTGTGAGTGGGAGCAGCTCACTAATAGACAAGTATGGAAGGAGAAGACATGCTGCGCCGACCCCAAATTAATTGAGATAAGGGCAAAAGAATGATGATAATGATGTACACCATATAAATTTCAATTTACATAAAAGAAAAAAAGTGTTATAGAAATGCATAATAATTTATTTCTATATACAGATTGTGGTGTTCTTAGCTTACCCGGGTCATTTAAGAAACGTATTAAAATGGCGGCGCCTCTCATGACAGAAGTATTAGCGCCGTCATTTTCAATTTGTTTCTTCAATTGCATGTTATGTTATCGACGTAAAAACCAATATGTATTTTAAACGAGTTTTTTTTTTTTTGTGTAATTCAATCATCTATTTATTTTACAAGCAAACGATTCCGATGAGGATGGTAAGATTTTCGATTTTCTATAAATATAAAATTCTTTTGCACGTCACTGATCTCCTGCTGAACGGCAGGGCCGATAGTGATGGATATTTTTTTGTGTGGTCCCTCCCTTGTTGGTATAGATTCGCATTTGGACCTGGCAAATAGCGCTGTTGTCGACATTCAGAAAGGTAGCTAGTGTGTATATAAAATTGCACTTCACAAACACTCGTTATCATTACAATTTTAAATCTTACGTCAATGTGTATAAGAGCCAACTCAGTACTTACAATGGAACGGAACGAGTGTTGCTAGTTAGATAGATTAATTTATTTGCTTGAAATATGGTATTTACAAATTTTATAACACATACATAGTTCTTCATATTCCGCTTACTAAATTCGGCATACAAATTTTCTAACCGCAACAATGATTCTATAATTTAAACAAAATAATGAAATGCCAATGTCAAAAAAGATATTTAAATTATATAATTATATTAGGTTTTCAAAAGAGATTGTAACCCCTACGATATTTCCTCAGTGGCGACAACAACCCCAGGCCGTGGTATGGAGTTAACTGCGGCCGGTCGAGCGCACGTAGAAAAGAAAAAAAAGACCACAGGCTCCAAGACTTCGCTGCAACCCACCGATATTGTGAACAGGGAAATCGCTGAGAGGAGGAGAAGAGATAAGGCGTGTAAGTATTCCTGGTGACAGCAAAGCAACTAAGCTGCAGAGCATAATCATCAGCCTCTAAAACTCAGTTCATAGAGGATGGTAAATTGGCCGAGCAATTAACTGGCTGCCTTGAAAATAGGACCGTATCACCATTTTTTTTCTTAGCCTGTATTGTCCCACTGCTGGGCAAATGCCTCCCCCAAAGCATTCCATATAGTTTAAAAAAGAAAATTAAAAATACTAAAACTAGAAATATCGGTAACTGGTAAATATCCCGTTTTCAGTATCAACGATCGTATAGCCATTGTTCCTCGTCGGTATTCATACAGCTTTCTACTTTAACTAATGGTTATTCGGTCCTATTTTCTACGCGTTTTGTCTGTAGTGTGACCCTGATGGTTCTACCGCTGGGAAACAGACCATCTATCTGTGAGAGGGAGTGGGCTGCAATTCACCACGCGAGCCCGGTGGGGGTTGGTTTAAAAACATAACCCTTCTTTTTATGGTTTCGCCGCAGTCGGGTAGTTATTGAGTTGTTGATTTTTTCCCCTTGAAGCCTCATTGGCTCAATAACTTAGGTACTTAATTATCCTCATACTTAATAAATGATTGGCACCAACAGCACCTCCTACTAGCTTGTGGAATAGTATGTTGCCATGTACAAGAATAAAAATAAAATTTACGGTTCAGTCTTCGGTCAGTTCTCGGAGTTTTCATGTCTAACCGGTAGTGATGAGACTTTTTAAGAGAAGTTGATTGGTTCGCTGGCTTCGTTAGTCCAATGTTCGCGGGCACAACTGCTGAGGAAGTCCTGGGTTTAATTGCCAGGTCTTTCAAAGTAGTTTTGGGTTTTTCCGTCAGGAATTTCTCTGGTTGGTGGCAATGCAGTCGCCCCCTATTAAATGGGACTTAAGCATAAGTGGCGAAATGTAGTTATACTAATTAAAGCAAATACTAATTAAACCTCTGCCTAATCCGTCGGTGATCACAGGCGTGATGGCATGTTATATTAGTTGCTAGCTCAAATTATTAATCAGCCTTTTGTTTTAGAGAAATTCAGCAAAACCACGAAACTCATCTAAACTTCTTCATCGTGAAGAAAAGTGAATAAAAACTTGGCTTTCCGCTGTAAAATGACCCTTAATATCCTTAATACCCTTACATCCATGTGGGTACACGGCCCACACAAAAACTGAACTACATAAAAACATGCATAAAAAAGCAATATCCTAAATGACTAAAGTTCCCTGCAAACTGTCATCAACATAAATTAATCCAACTTTTGTGCTGTTAAAGTAACGGTTCTTTTCCTAAACAAAACGGAATTCCTACAAATAATATTTCGCAGTTAAGGGGTCCCCATCAATTTTGCGGTACGAAAACAGAAAATACTACTTTTTTCAGTTCAAATTTCTCAACAACCTTAAGGTATCTGGTATGTTTTATAATGCACAGTTATATATTACCTATATATGTCTAATAAGTGTACCCTCGGACGAAACTAAAAGCAACGAGCATGCACATTGGCTTATAAGGCATTATTTAAATATTTTATTACAATTAAGTAAAAAAAAAAAAGCAAAAAAGTTGAATTGGATAGATAAACACCTTAAGTTTTATAATACTTCATATTTACTTATATTTTCAACACATTCTTACGAGTAGAAGACGGTTTTGCGCATCATTTTATCGGGATTTTTTCAGTGTGAACCACATTTTTTTTAAACTAGTAAGTAAATTAATTAAAAAAAACAAAATCGTAGGCTTACTAATACTACATGTTCAGTACGTCCGATTTTTTTTTTTCAGATTATAATTCATTACCAGTTAGCCCAAAAAGCTATTGATTTTTATTTTTCCTAATTTATGTTGAGTGATTATCAAAATTAAAATTCACAATACACTTACTAGATATTAAGGTAAATAAATACCAGATACGTTATGTCTATTGAGAAATTTGAGCTGAAAATAGTAGTATTTTCAGTTTTTAGACCGCGAAATTGATAGGGACCCTTAACTCAACGGGATGATTGAAGAGTAATATTTTTATAGAAATCACTATTTTGACTCAAGTTCTCAGACAATTTCAAGAATTGTCGCCATTTTGATACAATTTTTAGTCCAAGTCGTTGAAAATTTTCAGTGATGCTGATGAGAATACCAGGGCAACATTATGAGAACGTCAGATCGCCTAGTTCTACATCGTTATTAGCTAAGGAGGGATTGGTAAGTGACTTAGAGCTTACTCCCCGCTAGCCAGACAATAAGTTTTTTTTTTTAAGCTTTTATTTAACTTGCCATGTCTGTCCATATGTTTGTTGTATGTTTGTATAGATCAAATCTTGCAACTGAATTTAGAAACAGCTGTCCTCAACCGATTGAGCTGAAATTTTGCATACACGTTTAGTTGGGATGACAATGCATTGTTAGCTAAGTGAAGTCATTCTAAGCCCAATATGGCGGACTCCCAAAGATGGCGAACTAATTATTTTTATGCACCCCCAAGAAATGGAAATGACGTCACCTATATTTAAAAGCTTGTTTTTTTTTTACTAGAAGCTTGAATCAGTAGTTTGAGAAGAAGGGAACGATTACTTACCTTGAGAGGTGAAAATTGTCTTTTAGTGACAAAAAACCAGAAGGTCAATAATACCATATCTAATAATCTACACAGACGGACGTGACTTGGCGTGACCTCACAGTACACAAGCTGCTACAGGAGTACACGCTGGCCTTCCGGCCCAACTTCGACGAATACATATTCCTCGTCATTCGTGAAGCTGAACTAATGGAGCAACTTGGTAAGAGATCACTTAAAAAACAATGCTATTAAAGATCTCTGAACATAGAATATCATCTTGTCAATTTAGGACCGATTTTTACCAAAATCCAAAGAGATAAATGATGTTTATTTGGCAAATAGATTCATACAGACACTTTTACACGTCACGTGTTTCGTACTTGACTACTCTGAGAAGAAACAGCCGAAGCAAACTCAGTCTTTTTCAAGGGTCAGAGTTAATCTTGGTCAACTCACATGAGAACTGCAGATTAGTGTCTGAGGTGGTCTTTGCGAGAAAAAGAGTGAATTCGTTGGCAAAAATCAGGCTACTAAATCCGTACTATAAAAAAAAAATACTAAGTTTGTTAGTTTGTTTGTTACCTTTTCACGCCTAAACCGCTGAACCGATCATCCTGAAATTTTGCATATACGTTGTCAGGTGTACAGAAATGGACATAGACATACTTCATCCCGAAAAAGAGTACTGTTCCCGAGGAAAATAAATGATGTTCTTATGATGGCGCCACGTGTCTTTCAAAACATAATTGTATTATATTATTACAAGCAGAGTACAATCTGAATTGATTGTCAAATTTCAAATTAACGCGAGTGAAGTCGAGGGCAAAAGCTAGTTATCTAATAAATAACAAAAGCAGCGCTAATACAAAATACTAATTATAAAGTCTTTAAAATCAGTAAACTAGCTTCGAATATCGTTTAAACTCTCGCTATGTGGCGATGTGATGATGTGTCGAACAAAAAACAATCAATGACATACTTTGTTGATTCACCTACTACTTCTAAAACTAGGCTATCTGTTCTCCAGGGCTGCGGGACTGTTCGAAAGAGATACCGTGGTCCTGGAACACAAAGGGCAAGGAAGGCGCTTGGATGGGTTTTACTCAGTACAAGTCTGACACTCCCTTCCGCTCTGCCCGGAGCGGGAGAAGTCATTTGTAGATTCCCATCCGAAAAAAAAGGTTAACTGTTCTACAGCTCCATATCTATCTGTTCCACAGGCTTCAATCTACCATCATGTATTCGTGACGTAGCCATGCAGAAGTCGAGGCTCTACTACGAACTAGAAGCACTAACCATCGTGATCGATAAGTACAACAAGAGCACTCTCTCACTCAGTACTTCAGAGACGTTCCTCATGAAGAAGCACCTTCTGGACATGGAGAGGCACATCCTGCCGGGGCTCACTAGGGTCACGTGGACTGCACTCGGCATTGGAGACTATATAAAGGATATTTCTAAAGGTATGTCTCAGATGTACTGCCTCGTTGGTCGAGTGGTCGCAAGCGCGTCTACTGAGCATGAGGTTTTGGGATCGATTCCCGGGTCGGGTTTTTCCATCAAGCATTTTTCAGTGGCAGCCGCGGAGTGAAAGACATTTCAGACCTTGGATATGTCAACACATTAAATCTCGGCAAGCAGGTAGAGAGTTTAGAACTTTGTTTTACAAGTGAAGATGATGAACATTTTCAGTTATATTATCTTGTTACAAGAGCTCAGGGTAAGGGGGAGGGACTTAGCTTAAAGTTTGAAAAACTGCGTCAGCTATGCAAGCTGCTGCGGGACTGTTCGAAAGAGATACCGCGGCCCTGGAACACAAAGGGCAAGGAAGGAACATGGATGGGTTTTAGTCAGCACAAGTCTGACATTCCCTTCCGCTCAGCCCAGACTGGAAGTCATATGATGATTTCCCATACTAACAAAAAGATATGCGAGCTAAGCTAAACTAACTTAGCTTAGCTCTTGGTCTGCAACCTGTAATAATGTGAAAAGTGTACCTAAACTATGTAAATAAACGTATATTCTATATGCCTGCCCTTCATAAAACCCAGGTGAACACGCCTTACAAGCTGTCTACAAGCAGCTAAAGATGGTGGAAAAAGAGGTCCAATTCCTCGTCGATCAAATACAAGCCTTCGACCTGTACCCACTATTGAAGCCCGAGAACTACGTGGACCCTGACACCGGTGAACCTGATCCCACATGGCTGTTTCCCTGCAAGGTAAGATCCAGACCCTGCCAGGGCTTCCGGGACTATTCGAAAGAGATACCGCGGCCCTGGAACACAAAGGGCAAGGATGGAACATGGAGGGGTTTTAGTTAGTACAAGTCTGACACTCCCTTCCTCCCTTCCGCTCTGCCCAGAGCGGGAGGGGTCATTTGATGATTTCCGATCAGAAAAAAAAAAGGTAAGATCCAGACTCTGTGGCCGACCTGGGAATCTAACCCGGGACCTTAACACAGACGACAACCGGATGCAGCTGAATTTCACATTAAGCATTAAGATACAGCCCATCTGATCTCAACAACCCACTTAGTACTGGGTAAGACTGGTTGTCAGACTTTCGACTCACTGACTAGTGACTCTCTGTAATTACTTTCAAATTTTGAGGCACGGAGCGAACTCGTTATTTAATGTGTGTCACACATCCATGGACTGACCGTGAAAATCGACTCGTGCGGCTGTTATTATATAACCATGTCGTTTCTACATCTTTTTCTCAGGCCTTCTTCGTGGAACTAGAACACGAGCGTCTAGACCGCGTGGCGGCACTGGGACGCATGTACGAGCGCATCGGTCCAATCCTCATGAAGCTGGAGTACCTGATCCTAGGGTCCTGCACGGGCGTGTCGCCTATGATGAACGCGTACTACACGCACTGGGAGAAGAAGATCTTCGAGTGTCTCGTCAGGTTAGTAGGGGTATCATCATGTGTGTGTGGTATGTGGCCTGGTCGCGGCTACTTCTTTGCAGACCCGAACTGCGAAATGTGCCCATAAACAAAGCTATGAATCTGCTAAATGTCCTGATTGTTCAGGAACTGGAGCTTGATATGTTTATGAGTGCATACAGAAGTTTGTTAAAGGGCTGTGATTCTCCATTCAAATGTATTCTCTGTTTTTCTTCCTGAATTGTGACTCTAGAGCTAGACTCGAGAGAACTTCTCTAGAGCTTTTTTTCTCAAAGCGCTTGTGAATAGGGAGACAAAACCCAGTTACTGGGTAACATGATAGGCCTTGACAAAACTGGTTGACTGATTTTTAGCCTCTGGGATTCATCCACGTGATTGTTTAAACTTACATTTGAACACCATAATTAAGATTAAATACCGAAACACTTCAGTTTTAATTCAGAACTTACAAACGAATGGTCTTTTTTCTAGATTAACCCTAGAAAATTTAGAAGACTTCCAGCATAACCTCAGTGGGAAGAAGCCAATCTTTCAAATGGACGCTGTGTTGGTGCCTCCTGACATCACCACGCGGCCGACGCAGACTGAGGTGTGCAATATACTCGGATATGACGCTAAGAATTATCTTAGCAGGTGAGCATTGGAACCGTTACGTTTTATTTCTTCCCTTAATGGGTGTCCACTACGGAAAGCGTAGTGGACACCCATTAATTAAGTAGGTTTTCCAAATAAATGAATTCTTCTTTCTTTATCGTGTGGTTAGTGCCTAACCTGGTGTCAGAGTTTTTATGCCGCTCATGAGCCTCTCACCCTAACCTAAGTTTATATGCCATGCCGTCGATAAATATATCTCTGGCATGCTGGTTTCCTCAAAATGTTTTCATTCACCGAAGCAAGTGATACAATATGCACATGAATCCGAAAAATAAGAGGTCCGGGGTTCGAACTTGAGACCTATGACTTGGCAGTCCGATGGTCACACCACTAGGCTATCATTACTTCAATAAATGAATGGTATTAGGACACGGCTATACCCAGTTTTTTATTTGATCGTTTTCTATTAAGAGGGTGCAGTCTGAAAGTTGGCAACGTCGCACGTAGCTATCAAACATTCACTTTATGATAAACTAGCTGATGCCCGTGGATGTCGGTTATCGCGACCAAAAGTAATCATGATGATCCCATTCCCTCAACTCATGGGAACCTAGTTTGCCCATTTTCAAAGTATTAAAATGGATATAGTATATTATCCTTAAGAGATAGACATAAGCCATAGCGGATTTTTCTGTAGACCTATATAAGATATACAATTCTACCATTCATCATTTTGTTATATCTCAAAGGGCAGCGTTTTCGTTGAAAGCTCCCCCAGACGGCTTATTTTTTTCCAACACCTCCAACAAATATCATTATATTTTAGCCAATCTGTACAAAAACTTGACAAATTATATACTAAAAAATTCCTCGAGAACCACTCTATCTATTTAAGAAAACAACATGAAAATCGACGCGGCGGCGAACATTGTGTTATAATATGTAGTGCTGTTGGGTTCGGCTTCCAGTACATCCGGATGCAGCTGAATACCAGTATTTTACATGGAACGACTGTCTATCTGCCCTCCACAACCCAGTTAGTTCTGGGTAATACGATATATTAAAAAAAAATTGGGGGGTGTTTAGCAACACCCTCCAATTTTTTTTTTAATATATTCAATGTACAGACACAGTTTTTTTACTGTCTTATTATATGTATAGATAAATCAATATTAATTAATGAAATTATAAAATATCTCACTATGTTGCACTTAAATTTTGATTATAAATTACAATAACCAATACCGTGGCACTGGATTTTTAGTTCAAAGGTTCAAAAAAAGCACTTGGAAAACTTTCATATGCTTTTTCTACGCTTAAAACTTTGAACACTTAATCCTGTCTTCTTTTTGCAATTCATAATACATATTATTGTGCGACACAGAAAGACATATTTCGTCGTTTCTAATTGATTTATTTGAAAGCTATGCACGACGTTGTCGTTCAGAATGTACCTTCTTAGGACTGCGCCTGAAAATACGCGCTGGTACGAAAATAGTTTAGCATGCATTTATCAAAAGTTTCTCCCCATGACTCCCAATTCTTTCGGTTCAGGGCTAATGTGAGCCACTGGGCTCGTTGGTTTCTCTCTTCACACCACCATCATCTTTATTTTCTTGATTTATTTTTATATTATTAACATAAACGAGATTTGCTTCAGTGTGGCCTGAGCTTTAAACTGAATGAGGATTTATTTTAGGTACAGCTCTGACCTTTTGAGGAGAACAGTCGTGAAGTTATATTGCCACACAGGTTAACATCATTTCCTCGCTGGATGAAGAAGACCTGTCTCTCGTGCGCACCACAGCGCATCAAGGAGGCGACCGGCAACGAGTTCTTCACCTGGTCGTACTTCGAGGACATTCTCCGCGTGGCCGCCATCAATGACATTTCGCTGCTCATACAAGACACCATTTATAGACTCACTTCGGACATCAACGCTTATATACTCAAGTAAGGGTTGCTTGCGATAGGCATGTTTTGTAATTTAAACTTTATGTGAATGATCTTAAGAGTATATCCGTGGCTGGCGTGAACACATTGACATGTCGACTTCTATGACTTTTTTTTTATTGGCTTATTACATCCTACGCATTAGGAATTTATATGAAAAAAATTGACAGTTATAGATATACATAATTTTTGGAGCAATCGACTTTGGTAATATGTTGACATCTCGCATTTTGACATGTCTAACTTAACAAAACCTCATGTCAAATTAACGATTCACATGTTTTTGTGATCGAACATTGATATTTTGTTATATCAACCTATACTCAGCACCCAAAATAATATTCGTTATTTGATATCTCAATTAATACACTTAAAAGTTTTGTTTAAGTACTTATTTTAAATTGACAAATTGAAGTGTCAAGCTATTGCCAGCTGAGGTCTTTTTGATTAAATCGTGGCAAATTGAGATATCAAGTTATGGCCCACCGAAGAATTTCTGTTGAAATTGCGATATATTGAGATGTCCAGTTACGGCCAACGAAGTTCTGAGCACTAAAAGTAATAAGTATAGGTATCACTACATGTCCGTTATAAAAAACTTGTAACGTTAAATTAATATGTTTAGTTGACAACTTATGTACCCAAGTTGTATTAAAAAATAATCGAGTTATCAAAAAACTTTCGTAAGAAGTAATAATTTTTCAAATATCGCGGCAAATCCCTCGCTCGTGTGTTGGTAAACAAACGTCAGTTTAGAGTTCAGAAGGCACGCGCGCGCGAACCGCGAACGAGTGTGAGTGCTTCAAATTGATTTCGTTTGTTTTTGAGTGTATCTATTGATTGATTTATTTCTACAGTGTTTCAATTCATAAGTTGGGTGTATAGTTTGTGATTTGCAATGGAGGAAAAAGTGAGTACCTACCGACCAAACCTTACGGTCTACCTTAGTGTATTATCGTAACAGAGGGAATACCTACCTGATTATGTGACGTGATATCTAGGTATTTCAATATTTGGTTTTTGCAGAATCCGACGATTGCCGAATTAATGGCTAGGAAACGCAAGTTAACAGAACTTCGTGACATTAAGTTAAATTCATCTCGTCAGCGAATGAATGAAGTGGACGAAAACGGTAAGATACAGATCTTATACTCACAAATATTTTTTTGCCACTTTTTAGGTAGATATTGATGAAGGTTGGGAGTTAGTTATCTAGGTAAGTAACATATTGTAAGCCGACGTTCGGAATGGACGTAAAAATATCGCGGCGATTTTTTTCGCGCACTGGATTTTCAACGCTCTGCTTAGCGCCGAGAGTTGAAAATCCAACCAGTGTGTTTGTTCAACGCGTTGGAATGCACTCTGTTGGATTCTCAATGCTCGGCTCAACACCGAGAGTTGAAAATCCAGTGCGCGATAAAATCCCGCTGCGATATGTTTACGTCCGTGCGAACGTCGCGGTCAGCTGATTGTTTACTTGAAACTGTGAACTTAGATGTATGTAGACGATGGGAATCTAGCTGTAGTAGGTAGATATACACCGTCGTGGGTAAGGCCTCCCCCACATTAGGATCGCGCGTTCCTCGGGCGTATGAGCGACGCGTCCGCCGCGTGCGCGACGCGAGCGCGCTGCGTAAGCGTCACGTGTTGCCACCGTGTAACGTGTGTGCAGCGACCGCGCGGCGCGCACACGGCGCTCGCGTTGGCGTTTAAACCCTTCAGTCAAGTCGAAAGTCGAAGGGGTATGAACGCGACTCGAGCGCCGCGCGCGCGTGTGAGTAGCGCGGGCGCCGCGCGCGCTACTCACACGTGCTCGCGGCGCTCATCCTCGCTTCATCCTCGGGCGTTCACACGCCCGAGGATCGCGCACGCCTAATGTGGGGTCAGCCTAATTGTTCTATGAGTAACTTGCTCCTCTAATGTTGAAATCAAAACAAAAATAACTATTTAAAAGAAATGAAGGGTGTGTAGTATAACGGTTTAACTTTGGCTACTATCGTAATAATGATTATTTTCTTTCTTTACCTGAACTATTTTAGATCTGAAAGTTTATGTGTGGGTGTGTGTGTGTGTGTGTGTTTGAAACGATTTGCATCTGTTACTGCTGGGCAGATTTGGATGAACCTTGGTGTGTAGATAATCTAGACCCTGTAATAGGAATAGGACTCAGCAGTTAGACACCGCTAGTTATTCACCCAAACTAATATTATAAATACGAGAGTAACTGTGTTTATCTGTCTGATTATTATTTTTTATTGCTTCAGGTTACCCTAATCTTGCCACTCCACTGTCAAACTCTTCGTTATTGAGGAACATAAGTAACGATGATCCATTATCTCCTTTTCCGGTAATGTCCCCAGCAACCCAAGAAATTTATAATGTATTAATTACTGACCCAAGCCTACAATTAGATAATACGTCAGACATTGTCGAAAACAGTGAAGCGTCTGAAGAAAATGAATCGTTTAATGGCGACAGTGACGACAGTGTTCGTGATCCTGATTTTAACATAAAAAAAGTCACAGTAGATGATTCAGAAACTGACTGCGAATCATGTGATGATGCCAAAATTGAAAGCAAAGAATTGATACCAATCTCCGGAAAAATATCGAAAGCAACAAGAAATCCGGAAAAATATATCGAAGTCAACTACGAATGCGAAAATATAGCACCTACCTTAAATACGAAAGAAACACCACAAAATTCATCTATGGATAATACACAGAACAAGGAAACGGGGAGCTCAACGTGTGTGACAGACGAAAAAACGGCCAACCGAAGTGTTTCACCTGAAATGAATGAATATGAGAATGCAGCTCCTACTATATATGAGATAGAAACACCAACAGTGATCCTAGAAAAGACGAGTGAAAGAAATGAGATTTTAACTTTAACTATGGAAACCGAAAGTACTAGTGAAGAAAGGACTAATAATAATACAAAAAAAGGAAGATCAAGAGTGGAGAGAAATGCAAGCAAAACACGTCGGAATACAGGAAAGAGTTATATAACGGAAAAAGGTAAAGTAGTTCCTGACAGAAAACCGAAAAAGTTGAGTTCATGTAGACTAAAATGTGCTGAAAGAATTACAACGGCTGAACAGACGCATTGTTTTGAAAATTATTGGCAACTAGGAGATAGAGATAGATGCATTTGTGTCTAAGTCAGTAATGATTTTCCCGAAAAAATCACAAAAAACGGGCAGCAGGACATTAAATAGAGAGTGCTACTGTAAATACATGCTAGAGATTTCTAATGAGATGAAACCGGTTTGTAAAGAGTGTTTTTGTAAAATTGTAGGAGAGACCAAGGGATTTGTTAATGTTATAATAGAAAAAAAAAAAATGTCTCCCAACGGAATCATTGATGAGGATCAGAGAGGTCGTCAACCTCCCAAAAATAAGAAGACTATCGAAGACATTTCGCTTGTCAATCACCACATTTTGAGTTTTCCAAGTTATGAGAGTCACTACTGTAGAAATTCGACTGGGAAGAAATATTTAGCTGCTGACCTGTCAATCGCCAAAATGTACAGAGAGTATAAAAACACTTCTTCAAATCCTGTCTCGTTAAAATTATATGCCAAATGCTTTCACGACCTCAATCTGTCGTTTAAGCAACCATCAAAAGACACATGCAACACGTGCGATGTGCTGAACGCTAAAATTAAAGTTGCAGATGAAGATCGCAAAATTAATTTAACTGCTGAATTAGCTGAACACCAACATCAAGCTGATAAAGCTTATGCTGAAAAACGTGTGGATAAAGAGAATGTCAAAGCAGATTCGTCTGTTAGGGCATTTGCATTCGACCTCCAGCAGTGCTTGCCGACTCCATATTTAAAAACATCTGTCTCGTTTTACAAACGACAGCTTTGGTCTTTTAATTTAACAGTGCATGATTTAGCAACTAATGAGGCTACCTGCTACATGTGGGACGAGACAATAGGAGCTCGAGGTGCAAACCAAATTGCCTCATGTTTGTGGCACTTCTGCAACAATTTGTCCTCCGAAGTAAAAGAACTGATTTTTTATTCGGATACTTGTGGTGGTCAAAACAAAAACAATGTCGTGGCAATGATGTTTATGTTTTTGCTACATAATCATCCGACGCTGCAAAAGATAAATCACAAATTTCTCCTCAGTGGGCACACACATATGGAGTGTGACTCTGACCACGCTATTATTGAGAAAACAAAAAAGAGAACACAAATGAGAATAAATCATTTGTATGATTGGGTGCAGCTGGTGAGGACTTGCAAAGTTCAGAAACCATTTAAGGTCGTGGTGATGACGGTAAATGATTTCTTGGATTTTGCTGAACTAAAAGCCAAGAAAGGACCCTTTACTATCAAAAAACTGGACGATTCTGGGGACAAATTTCTATGGCAACCTATTAAATGGCTGCAATATAATAAAAACAGCGTAGGAAAAATAAATTTCAAGAAAAGCCTGGATCGCGAACCCACTTTCGAGTCAGTGAACTTTCGGAAAAGAGGAAAAACCACCATAGATGTCTTTAGGTTGAGCCAAATCTCCAAGGAAGCTTTGCCAATCAGTGCAGAGAAAAAAAAGGATTTGATGGACATGATTGACCTGATTGACGATTCGTTCAAAGAGTTTTATATTAATATAAAAACTGTCGGTGATGTCTCTGCATCTACTGATCCAGATTTGGACGAAGACAACCCAGATGAAGAGGATTCTGAGGTCTAATAAAATACGAATGGTCTGCGACGAGGTTGAGGAGTCAACGTAGTTATTTGTGTTAGTAACATACTTGTATCTGTTTGATGACGTTGTTTGTGGTCCAATAAAGCAATTTTCTATTTTTTTATAATTTTTTTTATTGCGAAAATACTAAACTGATAGTTTCGTGGTGTTTGAATTAAATATTTCTTCAGTTAAAACAACATTACTTGATTTGAGTGAGTAGCAGCAAATTAAATATTTTTTTTATGTTTGTCATCTGTTTGCTATCCAATTAAAATAATGTGGTTGTCATTAAATTACATTGTTTACTTACTATAACTTCCCACTCAGAAGGTGAATAAGTTGATAACTGTTGGTGAACAAGTTGACAACTCGGTGCATAAGTTGATAACTCGTTGGTGAACGACTTGACAAGTCTATTATTTTGCAATCTATGGAAAATTTCGTTTATTTATTGTCATCATTGAAAAGATGGCACAAAATAACCTTTAAAACAACTTAAACACATGTAAAATTAATTAACCGATTTACCAGAAGACGCCAAAACTTTAAAATGGCCGTCCTGACAAATTGCAGTTTTAGACATGTCAACATATTCACGCCAGCCACGGATATAACTTGAAGTCACGATGGTAAAATATACATTTTTTGGCATACTTTGGTTTTGTTCTAAATGCAGAATAAAATATGAAGTATAAATTACTTTAGGCTTGGTAAGCGCTTAAAGTAATGGCACTGGAAAATCATCACTTAAAATCTGTTATCTTGGGAAAAAATACACCTAGCCACAGCCGGCCATACAAAGAAAACTTAAGCATCAAAATTTGAGCTATCTAATCTATTCAAAATCTTTAATATGTCATAAAAAAACCCCTGCGTTCTTTTGAAAATTCTAGGAACACGCGAAAAGGAATCCCTTTTCTAAATTGACTTAATTCAATAACCTTTTCTAGATGGCACAAATACTCCCATCTCTGGTCATTCGACAAGAACCTCTCCTGCGAGAAGTACGTACAGAAATACGATCAAATCTACAAATACGACGAGAAATTCTTCTTTTTCGAAGACATCATTGCCGACCTACACCAACACTTTAAGTACGTCGATATAGGTGCTATAAGGGTGAATCTGAGGCCGATTATAAAGCAGATACAAGACCACGCACAAGAATGGAAGGATATATTAGGAGCCTGCATCGCAACGAAGACTAGAAATGGCATGCATGACCTGAAGAATCAAGTTGATGTAAGTTCGTTTGCTGTTCGATCTTATCTACACTAATATTGTAAGAGGGAAAATTTGTAAGTTTGGTTGTAGAACGTGATATTCGATTTCAAAAATTCTTTAACCGATAGAAAGCTTCGCTATAAATTGCCGAATGCCACAGGGCTTCTTTCACGCCAACAAAGTTGTGTGCAAACGCTTGTGTCACTTACTGATTGACGATACCCATTCTATACAGCTGGGTCTAGGAAGCACGAAATGCATATAAGTTCGTTTTATATGGAAGGTGAGCAAAAAGGAAAAACAAAATACTGTTTGTTTTTACCAAGGCGTATCGTGTTTTATGGGTTGTGGAGATCGGATATGCATAGCTCCATGTAAAATAAAGTTATGCAGCTGGGATCGGTATAGACTGAAAACCGACCCCAACATACTTAGGAATTAGCTAGGCAGATGGCGCATACACAATATATTAAAACCAACGATGGTGTTGTTACATTTTAAATATTTGCTAGATTTAAAAAAATCATTGTATATTATATTTACTTTGGTGAATATTTTATGTTTCTTATTTTATTTGGCAATGTGATGGACATGGCTTTTTTACTTCCTACTAATATAAATGCGATTTGTGAGGATGGATGCATGGATGGATGTTTGTTACTCTTTCACGCAAAAACTACTGACCGGATTTGGGTGAAATTTTGGCACACAGATAGTTTATATTCTGTATTAACACATAGGATACTTTATATCCCGGTAGTACGATTCCGTGGGTCAATAACCGAACTCTACGCGGGTGAAGCCGCGGTCATAAGCTAGTATTGTATAAATCTAATCTTAATTTGTTCACCCAGCAACTCCGGTGCACGGTAAACATGAACATCAAAGGTCTGGATGACTTTAAGCTGGTGATGGCCACCATTACTCAAATACAAGCAATGACCATCACCGTCGAATTCAAGTACAAGAATATGCAGGAGATATTTCATATGCTACACCAGCATGGTATTGAGGTAAGTCTTGATTATTTTATAAACTTTTATTTATTTTTTCTTGTTAGTTAGTTGGGTAGTTCGTATCTTCATCATCATTTCAGCCCGTTGCTGTCCACTGCTGAACATAGGCCTCCCCAATCGATTTCCAACGTGTCCGGTTCAATGCCACCTGCATCCAGTGATTCCCTGCAGTTTTAACAAAGACCCACGCTGCGCTTTCCCATGCGTGGTCTCCACTCTAGTATCTTGTAGCCACTTCAGCTTGCTTATCCGCTGGGCTATGTCGATGACATTATTTCGTCTACGGATTTCCTCATTTCTGATTCTATCACGTAGAGCAAAGCCCTCTCCATAGCCCGCTGAGTGACTTTGAGCTTCTGTATAAGAACTATTGTAATAGACCACGTTTTAGATCCGTAAGTCATCACTGGTAACACACATTGGTTATAAAACCATACTTTTGAGGCACATTATGCTCATATTTTGGACGAAAAGGCATCGCGTAGTTTCCCGAATGCTGCCCAGCCGAGTTGAATTCGACGATTGACCTGCCTCTCGAAGTTGGGCCTACCTAACCGGACCGCGTGTCCTAGGTAGATATATTCGTCGACAGCTTCGAGATTAGTGTTCCCAACTGCTAGGTACGGTAGGTGCAACATGGTCATTAAACATGAGTTTCGTTTAGTCCATGTTCATTTTAAGACACATTTGCTGGGAGACACTATTGAGGTGACCGAGCATTTGTCCTAGGCCTTCTAGTACCTCAGCCATGACTACAATATCGTCGGTAAATCGAAGGTGAGTGATGTATTTGCCGTTGATATTGATGCCAAGTCCTTTCCATTCCAGGAGTAGGCGTTAGTTAGTATGTACTGGTCAAATCTTGCAACTCAATTTTAAACCAGTTCAAACTCAAACTCAAAACATTTATTTCAAATAGGCCCCGTGAAAGGCACTTTTGCATAGTCAAGAATAAGCTACCATAATGACTGTGAATTTAATGGACTGTAGATTGCCCATTCGAAAATAGTAGATCTCATGGAGAAGAATGGGCAAGAGACTCCATGGACACCCTATTCAAATCAAGTTAGAAATTCCATAGTCTTGGTTTCTTCCATATGTGAGCACAATGTAGAGATAGAAAAGAAAAATAAAAAGACATTCAATAAAAACAAAAAGTCTAAGATCCGAGCTAGGAACGACCTTCACTGATCTGTTAATGGATGAAAACTATTTTATATCAAAATGATTTTTTTTCCCATTCGCGTAATATTTTTAATATTTACTATATTAAAAAATATATCGAGAGTGGGAAAAAAATCCTGGCCAAGCTAGTTTTTGCTCGACAACCCTCATTCAAATAACTCGAAGCCAAGAACAAGAAATTCGGTACCTTAGGCTCCGCGCAAACGGGCTACCGGTGGCTGCCGCGCGCCACGTCCTTTGGTACCGCGCAAACGAAGGTGGTTAGTGACTGCCACGAGTGGTCGGTATTTATTTATAATTCGCCACCGTGTAGCATGGTGGCGTGTCGCGGCCACTGAATCGCGAATGGTCGCCACACTCTACACTTGTGCGGCGATTCTATACGAAATTCATTTCACAGGTACCTGAAGATGATGTAACATTCGCTAAAATCCTCCAAAGTTCCTGGGGCAGTCTGTACCAAACTACACTGTTCAGGGCCTCGACTCTTGAGAAAACTAAAGACAAATTCTCTAAGATGAACGTGGTAGAAATTGCGACCTTCTTGAAAGAGCTCGACGAATTCGTTGAGAAGTTTGACAATGAAGGCCCTGGAACTGTTGGCGATGATATGGACCGCGGATTGCTTCTTATAGAGGTAACATACATATTCTTATTGGTTTCTAGCCCTAAATACTAACTAGTATATTTAGTCAAGTTAAAGTAATTCGTATGCCACCATTTTGGATTCAGAACTTAACTTTTGTCAGAATAAAGTTCAAAATACAAAACCTGGATCGCAGGTTTAAGCTCGGGCTGAAGTTGGATCTCGTTTTTAATAAGATGGAGTAACTGTTATACTGTCCGTGCATAGTTATTGTTACCTCTGACAACAGCTATAGCAGATATCGTCATCTGCGTAGTCTTTTCCCTAACCACATGCAGGAATACCAGTATTTTAAATGCATTGGCATGTCTTTCTGACCTTCACAACCCAGCTTCACAACCTAGTTAGTACTGGATAATACCTCTTGGTAAGAATATGGTTGCTAGACTTTCGTGCCACTGACGACTGTCAAAGACCTACAATTGACAGCCCGGACCAAAGTCATAACGCACTTTCCGAGGCACGGAGGAAACTCGGTATGTAATGAACAGTGATCGGAGTAGGTAGATTGATTTTTGGTACTTGTATCATAAATGTTCATCATCATCATCACCAGCCTATAATATTCCCACTGCTGGGACACAGGCTTCCTCTCTATGAGAGGGATTGGGCTATAATCCACCACGCGGGCCCAGTGCGGATTGGCAGATGTCACATGTCTTCGAATTTTTGGACATGCCGGTTTCCTCACGATGTTTTCCTTCACCGGTTTTGAGAGCAGTGGTGATGAAATAAATTACAAAAAGTAATGCGCCTGCCTGGGTTCGAACCCACGACTTACTGTTCGTAAATCGGGGTTGATACCACTGGGCCGCTGCTCTCATAAATGTTCACAGAAAGAATAACATGAATAGGTCATTTTCTCGGAAAGTAATTCCGGTATTTCCGGATCCAATTATATATTGTTAATGTTGGTAGTGATATTATTACTACTCAATTCATTTAAAGGAAGGTACCGCCGGTTAGTGCACCACCCATGATCCTTTGCTCTGATTGGTCGTTGGGTTGTGTCAAATCGTGACTGGGTAACGTTAAAAAAAAAATATGAACAATATAATATTGCTCATTTTAATACAATTCCTACCTAAGTTCCGTTTTTTTTAAATAATCAACCACTTCCGAAAATCGAAAGTTTCGGATCAATGACCCCAATTCAATCTACCTACTCCGATCTCTGGTAATGAGTGTTCCCCCAACCCTCATCCCATCCACAGAACAACCTAGGCAAGCGCGCCTTAACCTGAAGACCGAGGTATAATTATTTGGCCACGAGCTCCGCAACAACAACAATAGTAGACTTATTATCACGAATAGATTTGTCATGGGATGATATAGACTTGTGGGTGGTAAGATAACTGTATAACGACTGAACTCTTTAATATCACTCCAACAGGAATATGCCAAATACTTCGACGAACTCGAAAGCCGAAAGAAGAATCTCCAAGCAGCGGAACAGCTCTTCGACAATCCATTAGCCGACTTTTCTAATTTCAACCGCGCTAAAACCGATTTTGCTTACATGGAGCAGATCTACAAGATTTATAAAGCTCAGAAGAATGCCAGGGAAATATGGTCGAAGACTCTGTGGGTTAATCTGAATCCGCAAGCCCTGGTTGATGGAATTGAGCAGTTCTTTAAGGAGTTCAGGTAAGAATATTTTTAGGGTCAGAGCTAGCCTGGGGGCCAAATCTGCTATTGCAGTTGTGTCGGGTATTCGGGATAGCCGATTTTTACCCACATGTGGGTTTTTGAGTTTTGCTATCTCCTAAATGAAAGACGTCGTTATGATTTTCGCTAATATTCCATAAGAAAATTGGTTTGACATTTGAACATCTGGTACAAAATGACAAAAAATCTCCAATCAGTTAGTTTTTTTTTTGAAAAATGACACTATTATGAAAGTATACAAGATTGTGAGGTTTCGGCAAACCCTACCCTCGTAGCAATACTAGCTGTTGCCTGCAATTTCGTTCGCTTTGAAATTTTGATGTGTACGTGTGAGAAAAAAAGACTATAATTTATCTCTGAGCCATCAAATTTTATCCAGATCCGTTCAGCCGCTCTGGAGTGTTTGAGTAACAAACATCCAAATTTGCAGTTAAAATAGTATAGTAAGATTATGTTTATTTGTTCTAACACAATATGCCGTGACGTGTGCTGATGTTCTAACACAATAGTGTTTCTCAGGAAATTACCAAAGATCGTTCGCCAAACGAATAATGGTCAGATGTTGGACCTGAAGATGAGGCAGTTCAAGAGTGTTGTGCCGCTGATGGTCTCGCTGAAGAACGAGGCCATGCGCGAGAGGCATTGGAAGGAACTTATGCGCAAGACTGGTAAGAATCATAATCAGTAAGGGACATTAGGCACGTTGCTGAATACGACTGCGACGTTCAGCTAAACGCTGTTGAAAATTCGAAAACACCAATTTAGTAAAAAAAAAAAACAATCTTTGTCAAAATGGGCGTAAGTCCAACAGAATTGAAATATATATCTTAAATCATAGCTCATGGTGGTAGTCTAGTGGTGTGACCGTCGGACTGCCAATCCAAAGATCTAAAGTTCGAACCCAAGACACGCGCCACTGATTTTTCGGATTTATTTGCGTATAATTATAACTTGCTTCGGTGATGAAAAATATCCTGAGGAAACCAGCATGCCGGAGAGATATTTCTCGACGGGATGTTAAGTCATAGAACATCATAGCTCATAATAATATACGTCCTTTCCACCTCCAAAATAGAATAGTAAGAAAAAAAAAAACTAAAATATCCCTACTGCTGTTGCACAGCCCTCCTCTTTGTGAGAAGCAGTAGACCGTGCACATCACACACAGCTATTAGCATGGAATCACACATTTTTCCATGCTCTTACCTTTTTTGTCGCTCAGAAACATCATTTACTAGAGCGAGAAAGTGAGCGTGAGTGAGTGTATATCTGTACCCCAATGCGGGTTGGTAGATGTCACAAGTCTGAGTCACTGGTTCTAGGATATGCTGTGGTTACTTAACGATGTGTTCCTTAACAGTTCTGAGAGCACTGAGCAGTGATGATGAAATTAATCGCACAAAGTGCCTGTCGCTATATATCTCACTGGCTTTCGAACCTCCATACTATTAAAAATCTTGCAATATTGATTTGTTATTCAGGTCAGGAATTCGATATGTCTCCCGAACGCTTCACGCTGGAGAACATGTTCACTATGGAGCTGCATAAGTATCAAGACGTTGCTGAGACAATCGTTAACCATGCTATCAAAGTAAGTTGGAAAAACATACATACATAAACTCGCGCCTTACATACTCCTTTTGACTCGTCCAGGTTCAGATGTATGAACGTGGACGAGGCACAAGGAGTATGTATATAGTATGTATATATATATATATAAAGGTCATACACGCACGCTGGTTGCGAGTACTACGCACCTGACCTTTCTGAAGAACCTCACCAATCAGTCAGGTCAGCGTATGAGAAACATACAATGCATAATCAGCCTTTAACATTCCCGATGCTGGAAATGAGAGGGAGAGTCATCAACCAAGCAGTTCAAGGGCGTTTTTTTTAAAAAAAAAAAAACGATTGTATATACTTAACTTAAAATATTCATTTGAACTTTTTGTCTTCTGCCCATTTTTACTGATTATAAGTAAAATCGCGACCGCGGACCGGCGGACGTTGCGTTGGAAGGCCTCCCACTAGGTAGACCAATGACCTGGTGAAGATTGCGGGGCTCCGCTGGATGCGAGTCGCACGGGACCGGTGAATGTGGCGATACTTGGGGGAGGCCTAAGTCCAGCGGTGGACGTCTTTCGGCTGAAATGATGATGATGATGATAAGCAAAAAAAAGGTTGGATTGTGTGAGGAATGGTATGAAGGAAAGAGGAGTATATGATAGCGTGACGAAGGACAGGGGAGAATGGAAGAAAAAACGTGTCGCGCCGACCCCAAATAACATAGACCAGGGGCAGGAAGATGATGATAAGCCACACCTAAGTAAAAACGCAGTGTTGGATGAACTTTTAAAGCTCGCGAGTGGAAATTACAAGTGTAATAATAGTTAAGAATTAATTCGTGTTAGTGAATACAAAAGTAAAAGTTACCTGTTGCTTAAATTATAGTTATGGAACTATAGAGTGGAAAGGTATTAAAAAAATAAGAATGCCAAATTAGATATCATAAAAAAAATCTAATTTTAAAATTTCCTAGGACAGTTTTCCGATATCTCTTATGGATTCGCATTTACTCACTTCAAATAATCATACATAAGTCTCGTTAGTAGTGAGAATTTTGACCACTATTGCCCAATGTCATTATAATTGCAAACTTTCATAGGAAATGGCGATAGAGCGAGGAGTGAAGGACGTCCAAGACACATGGGCCAACATAGCCTTCACTGTAGCTCGGCACTTCAACCGCGGCGAAGATCGAGGGTACACCCTCAACCCGTGCGACGAGATCAGCGTCAAGCTAGACGACGACGCCATGACGCTGCAGAGCATGGCGGCCTCGCAGTTAGTACTAGCAGACCTTATGTTATATGTAGTAAGGTGTATTGTAGCAAAACCATGCCGAGGACTGCGGGTACACCTTCAACTCTCCTCAGCTATATTTGTTAACAATTTGACACAATCCATATATTTGACATTGGTTTGAGGAGGATTGATTGAAGTTTTTAATAGTACATTATGGTACAAGTGAGTAATGTTGGTGATTACCGCTGAGGCGCCATTGAGACCCGAGCCGTTAGGTGAGGGTCTCAAGAAAGCCGAGGACGGTAATCATCAATACACACGTGTATCATACGACGTTTTTCAACACACTTGTGAAGAAAATAATACTAAAAAATCATTTTATTTAGTAGATAAAAAGTTTATTTAGAGAAACAATTAGTAAATGTGCAGTTAGTAAAATTATAAGTAACTGTTTTTGATGGCCATGGTTCTCTACGTATTTTACAGTTATATTTGTTAGTTCTTGTATCCTAAATGCACCAGTTACACCAAATATTAAAGCAACCTGAAAAAAAGAAACAACAATTAAGTTCAACACACAACACAGGCTGAAGTCACATAGATATTTAAAATTAATTTAACTAACCTTAGTAGCCAGATATTGGTTATATGGAGACGATAAAAACTTTGATTCCTTGCTTCTAAATCCATCGGATAGTCTCTTGGTGATAGTTTAGATAAGCTGACACATTAGAGTATGTTTTTTAAGTCCACTCCATTCTTTGTTCGGACTGTACTTTTTAACATTGAGTGTTACACCACAAAGAGATAGGTTTGCACTTAGAAAATAATTCTTTAAAATACGCCATGAACACATTTTCTAAAAAAGACTGCGTATTCTTGTTGTTTTGCCATTGTATGAAATTTTGGTACGCCAATAGATATTTGTCCTTGGAATTTTCAGGTAGTAAACATTCCATAACGCTAAGGGCTTCACATCTTAAATCGGGCGGAATACAACATAAATTATTTTCTTCATAACTATTACTTGTAGACATTTTAATTAATAAATAACTATAATTTCAACAGTGAAAACGAATTGTGAAAATAATTTCGTAATGGCGGGAAAAATTAATCAGTTTTCCTATGCGCGCGCATCTAACAATGGCGATCGGCCATAGACTAAATAATGAGATTTCTTTTTTTTTGGCTTTTCGCGGATAGCGTTTTATCCACGTACAAAATGGGGAATTCAAAGTTTTCTTTATTACAGAGAAAACTAATTTATACTTAAGTGAAAGTTTTATATATTAAAAATGTACAAGTTGAAATTATCTATTTAAATACGAAGTTGCATGAAATGAGCGAGAAATAAGTACATTAATTTATTTGTACTATTGAACACGATTGTTTTTTGTATCCAAACTTTTTTAAGAACAAAGCAACTAAACCAATAAAATAAAATAAAAAACCCTATAACTCACTTGTGATGAAAAAGTCACAGTTTGATTATAGGTGTCATTATGTGCCTAATTGCGGTGAAATTAGAGCCATTTTATGAGCAAGTGTGTTGAAAAATACATTATCAAATGAAGGCGCGATTCTGCCGGTATGCAGCACTCAAATTCAAATTCAAATTCAAAAGTCTTTATTGCTAACTATGTGTACATAAATAAAGTTCTTAACAGAGGATATCAGTTCTTAGAACATAGTGGCCCTGTTAGGGCATTGCAATTTCATCATGCATATATGCTTATAATTGTAACAGTAACAGTTGAACATGCATCATTTAAATTCATTAATTAAAAAGAAAAAAGTTATAAATATTAAATTTTATAGAGGACATCGTTTTAATTACATTATATAATTTTATCATTTACATCATATTAATTATAAATTATTAAAGTCATACCTAAATAAAAAATACACATGTCATGAGTTACCTGATTTAAAAATTATCATTATTCATTAATTCAATTGTGTCACAGTATTGTAATCATTTAATATTAATTATCCTAATCCTTTTAAAAATATTTTACTGAATTATATTCACTTTAGTGATAGGTACTTTATTGAACAAAATTATTTTTCCTCAAGAAATTCTGCTATTGAGTAATAGGCCTTTTTAATTAAGAAAATTTTCAGCATTCTTTTAAAAATAATAATTGAATTTATAATCTTAATGTCCATAGGTAGCTTGTTATAAATCTTTGTGCTCATACAGAAAACACTATTACTATACGCTCTAGTGTGGGACGTTTTATTTCTTAAGGTATGTTTAAGTCTTCTGCTTTTTAACGTATCATAGCTTGTAATGTTTGATTTAACTAAAATTGAGGCCAGGTAGATAAATAGAGCAGGGAGTGTTAAAATCTTGAGATTTACGAAATGTGGTTTACATGAATCCGTTTGGCGTAACCCATATATAGACCTAATACACTTTTTTTGGGCTTTGAACGCAATTTCTTTATCAGTCGAGTTTCCCTAATATAGTAACCCATACGACAGAGTGGATGCCACATACGCATGGTAAGCAGTAAGAAGCGCGGTCTGGTTGGATACTTTTTTAAGCATGTATAGAGCGTAAGAAAATTGATTCAATTTGGTACATACACTATTTACATGTGTTTTCCATGACATATTCGAATCAATATGGATTCCTAAAAATTTTGTATTTGCTACTTCAGCTACTGTTTCATTATTGTATGCAATACTTAAAGGAATAGATGTCGCGTTTTTATTTTTAAAGTTCATGTAATGTGTTTTTGTGAGATTAATTTGTAAATTATTTATTTGAAGCCAATTTATTAATTTAGATAAGGAATCATTTATTTCTTGTTCATGATTTTTGTTTTTATTATTTGTGAAAAGAACCGTACTGTCATCTGCAAATAAAACCATAGGTTGCTGAATAGCATTAGGTAAATCGTTTATGTAAATGAGAAACAGTAGTGGTCCCAGTATTGACCCTTGAGGTACACCATATTTTATAAATCTAGGACTCGATGTATACTTAATCTCTCTCTTTGTAAATGGACATAACTGTGTTATTTCAGTGAACTGTATTCGGTTACATAGATATGATTTGATTATTTGTAGTGCTTTACCCCGAACTCCGTATATTTCCAGTTTTTGCAAAAGAAGTTCATGATCAACATAATCAAACGCTTTTGTCATGTCCATGTATAGAGCTGTAACTTGGTTTTTTTTATCTAGTTCTGTAAGTATTTTTTCTAAAAACTGATACATTGCTGAATTTACCGATTTCCCTTTTCTGAATCCTACTTGATTATCTATTATTATTTTATTTTTCTCGAAATATTCAGTAAGTTTATTATTTAGTACTTTTTCAAATATTTTGGCGAATATTGGAATGAGAGCAATCGGCCTGTAACATCGTACATCTTCTGGGTTTCCTTTTTTAAATAGTGGTGTAACCACCGTAGTTTTTAAATATGTTGGGAAAATGCCTTCCTCAAGACACTGATTTATAATATGAGTTATGATTGGGGCAATTATGTACACTACACGTTTTATTATTTGCGTTGAAATTCCATCATTGCCCGTACTTTTGGTGTTTTTTAATGCCATGATTAATTTCACAACATCGTTTAGGGTAACTGGGGTTAAGAAACAGGAGTTTGGTTTATTATAAGTTAGAATCTTTGCGTAATTTATTTTATTATTTGTCAGTTTCGAGATGTCATCAATAAAGAAATTGTTAAATGTTTGTGCTATAGTATCAGGGGCCGTTATAACTTGATTATTATATCTTAATCTATCAATTTTTTCAGGGGGATTATTGTTTTTATTTTTATTTATTATTTGCCATATTGCTTTAGGTTTGTTTGTGGCTGTTTGTATATAATAATTATTTTGCGACTTTTGAGTAAGTTTTACAATTCTTTTAAACTTTTTTGCATAATTATTAAAGTTACCCTTATCTGACTTTTTACCTGAGAGTCGATATATTTTAAGAAGCATTCTTTTACGAAGAGAACATATTTTTAATCCTTTACTAAGCCATTTGGTTTTGCTAATAATTGGAACTTTAATTTTGATGTTTGGAAAGCAGAGGTCATAAAAAAGTTTAAATAACTTATGGAATTCTTCAAAAGAAGCATTTGCGTCATTTTTCTCATAGCATTCAGTAAAATTTAGGGCTTTTAGACATTCAATAAATTTCTCAACATTTTCGGTGCTAAAGTCTCTTCTGAATTTATACCAATGGGTTATTGAGTAAGTTTTTCTAACTGGACATGAGAGAATTTGTGCTGTATGATCAGACAGAGCTAGTTCAATAACGCTTTGTTGACAGCCTCTAATATTGTGTGCAATGTTATCAATGCACGTTTTACTTTGCAAGCGGGTTGGCTCATATATTGCAAGTTTTAAGTTAAAGCCGTGTAACAAGTTTTCAAACTCTCTTGAAACAGGAGTGTCTTTCAGTCGATCAATATTATAATCGCCACAAATAACAATTTTCTTAAATTTACTACATTATTTTGCTAGTAAAGCCGCTAAACGGTCGAAAAATAATTGTATACAATCTTTTTTTGTCTTTGGAGGTCTATATATACATACGATAATCAATCCATGCTCTAACAATTCAATAGCCGAACACTCTAAAAGGTTGGGTATGCTTACAAGTTTTGCTTCCTGTATAGTCTTAAATTTATGATTATTTCGTACTAGGATACATGACCCACCATTTCTATTTGTCCTTGTGTAGTTTGCCGCTATAGTATAATTTGGAATATGGAGATGTTTTAAATCGTCTGCTATCATATTATGCTCGGTAACACATAGCACATCAATATGGTTATTTATAATATTATTTAGATTTACAGTAAATTCATCAGCTTTGCGTAATAAACCATTGATATTCTGGTGAAGTATATGGATTCTATTATACACGAAAAAAATTATTATTAGACTTATTATTTACTAAGTTTTCCAATATACCATCAGCGTCTGTTACTTGTTTTTCTGTATCTGAACTTATATCTAGGATAAGGTCTTGTAAGTCACTTAAAATAATATTCAGGCCTTTGTTATTTAAACTTCCATTTCTTAAGGTATATGTTTCGTAAGTGAATGGGAGATTTAGGTTGGAATCCAATAGATACGCATATTTATATGTCTCAATATCCATGTATAATAAATTATTAAAGGTATCGATTCTACTGTTGATCATAACATTTTTATTTACCATATACTTAAAAGTCGGCAGACATACTAAAAAGTTCGTATGGGTTAGGGGTTGTAATTTTTCGCGAATGAAAGCAACTAGTTCTATATAATTATGCGTCCTTCTGAAATCCTCTTCCCCAACATAAATGACACAGTAGTCTGAGCCTGTGAAATCTTGCACTTTTTTATCAATATTATCGAGCAGTATCTTCAATCCACAGTTTGGCATGCGATAGTGACATATATTAAAATTACATAAATTAGTTTTTTGACAAATTGTGTATAATCTATTCGATGTTTCACTACTGATAATACATAAATTATTCTTTACTAATGACGACAATTGGTTACATTTATCAATATTTTGTGACGTATATTGCGACGCTTCAGTTCTAGAATATTCAGCAGTAGCAGACGTGCAATCAGGAACCTCGAATATCTGAGAGTTATTTGACGGCTTGTTTGAAGGAATAATTTTATTTCTCTTTGGTGTTTGTATTTTCTTCTTTAAAGGACTACTGGTAACTTTTTTATACATCTCATTTTTCTTCACTAAGTCAGCATTAGCTTGTTTTAAAGAGCTATTTTCCACAGAGATAATCTCAATTTCTTGATGCGCGCTTCTTAACTGAGACTTCAGATCCTCAATCTCAGTTTTAAGAATATCTATTTGTTTATCTTCCTCGTCTTCTGACATTACCGGCATACTATTTGTTGTATCATTGAATGTTTGAGAAATAATTTCGCTGGTGTCATTAGTAGGTTCTGATATAGTGCGCATGCGACGGAATGTGATATTCTCGAGGAAGTTCATGATTATTTTACTCTAAATAATCACAAAAAGTTGACTGCGGTTTACCAGGCTCGAACTTGATTCTCCTAGTTTACGATGATAGCTTCTTGTGTCAAATTATACCAAAAAATTTAATCTTTTTATACTGGTATCACAAGTTTTTTTGTGGTAACACTTCTATATTTTTTTATAATGGCAACACTAGCCAGTATGTCAATTTTATTTCTGCTATTTGACACTAGATGGCGCTGTTCGGTATGAAATATTTATTATTAGTAGTAGCAACCCTAATGTTAATGTCAATTTTTATATGTTAATGTCAATATTAGTTTCGCTACTCACTACTAGGGGCGCCACTTAAGGTACAAAGTTCACTTTTTAAAACAAAACATTCAATTTAACCGTTTTATATACAGTTATTAGTAGTTAATTCACCACTTATTATATTTATAAATGTTCTACTGATGAGGATATATTTGTATAGTTCCAATACACTTGCATAGTCCGTGATTAGCACTTTTTTGAAGCACAATAATGTTTAAAAGTCCAAATATTAAATACAATGTTTTTATTGCATGTCTTGGTATATAGAAGTCACCAACAATTTCACTTATATAGTTCGATACGTCTATTAAGATTCACTACAATACACATCACTTGTACTATTGTTTACTATTTATTTCGAGTTTTAAATACGCGGGCGATGTTTACTTAATGCTACTATCGTGTTTGCACTGTGCGGCACAATAATGTGTCTTGGGCTGGACTCGCTCGGTAAACATGTACTACATGTGCGTGTGTTCAAGCAACGTGCGCACACACGTACAACCAGAGGGTGGAGTCACGTCAGCGAACACGCACTCGCTGTTTACGCACTCAGTTTTCACGGCTTCTCCTATCAACATGGTTTTGCTTTTTGTATCTTTATAAGCAAACATGTACAATATGACACAAGCTGCAGCATAAAGCTAAACGTTTTCCGTCTATGTTAACGACTAAAAACAGAGCGCTCTCGAGGTGAACATGTTCGTTGCAAAAGTGCTGCGTAGTTAAAAGTTACGCCTAGTTTTGTCGGTGGAAACTGGACTTGGAGATCTGCTCAAAACTTGCTGAACACAATTTTAGTGGAATCGAACCTAGATACCTACTTAGTACCCACTGTCGGTATATAGTTAGACCGAGATCTAACCTTGAACGAGACGCAAAACAAGATCACTCACCATGAAACGTTTCTTCCAGATTCATCGGACCATTCCTGTCCCTGGTCCACACATGGGAACGTCGACTGTCCCACATATCCGAGGTCATTGAAGAGTGGATGGCCACGCAGCGCAAGTGGCTCTACTTGGAGGGGATATTCGTAGGAAGCGACATCCGTGTCCAGCTGCCCGACGAGGCCAAGAAGTTCGATGATATTGATCGGTCGTTTAGGAAGGTGAGTTAATCATTGAAATTAAACACATCCATAACGCAACATCATGCCTGTGTTTCTTAAAACGTAGCCAGTTATGTTTATTTTGGAGCGACCCTATTGCTATCATCCAAGCACAAGTCTAAAATTAGTGCTATAACTGAGAAATGTCTAATTGAAAAACCCAAAAACACTTTGTTAAAAAAAAGGTGACGCTCTTTAGAGCATTCTGCACCACCTTCTACACTTGCAGCTTGTGGGAGAATTATTCGCAAGCGACGTATGGAGCCCTTCGTGTCCAATTCAATAATGCGTTCCGGAAACTGATGGGGTTGCCATGCATGGCGTTGCAGTGCGTCAGGGATGTTGCGGCGGCGCGTGTAGACTGTTTCGACACAATTATGCGAAAGCGCGCAGCATCGTTGGTAACTCGCGTCATGGCCAGCCCTAACAGGGTTCTGAGAATGGTTGCTGGCAGAGTAGACTGTCCTTATGTGGTGCACTGCTGTCAGTTGAATGTGTCACCGTATCGTGTTGTTTACACTTAGTTTTTAAGCATTATGTTACTATATGAGCCTTCGCTCGAATTAAAGATTGTGAATTTGAATTTAAACCAGAGAATTGAATCCAAGACCTCGTTCTCAAACCTTGCGACCACGAGAGCAACAAAGCAGTAAAAAACAGCACCAATGAAGACTATCGACTACTACTCAACTATCTACTTATGCGGTTCTGCACTTTAAGTTTCATTTGGGATGACCATTTATAATAAAAAGGTCCTTACGCTTACAATGCAATTTGAACTTTGTCACATTGAATTTGTTTTTCCGGAATTTGATAATTATTTCAAATTATGATTATAAAATGTAATTTAACCAAAGATTATCCGGATCAAAATATTTCAGATCATGTTGGACACAGCTAAAAGGCTAAATGTGGTGGACTGCTGCACTATAGGTGGCAGACTAGAAGAGTTCGTTGCTCTGGGTTTCGGGCTACAGAAGTAAGTGTTTATGCAGAGTTATATGTACTTAGAAGCGTCAGACAAAATATGATTGGTGACCGTAACACATTTGTATTTATAGAATTATGCGACTTTAACCCGCGGCTACGCTCGCGTTAATTTAGAATTTGACAATCAATTTGGGTTGTACTCTCCTTGTGGAGCTCGTGGCTAAACAATAACAGCCGCTCGGTTCGATCTTTAGGTTAAGCCGTGCTTGCCTAGGTTGGTCTGTGGATGGGTCACCACCCATTACATACCGAGTTTCCTCAGTGCCTCGGAAAGCACGTTAAGCCGTTGGTCCCGGCTGTCATTTAAAGATCTTTGACAGTCGTTAGGTAGTCAGTGGCCCAAAAAAAAAGTGTCTGACAACCAAACTAACCAAGAGGTATCGTATTACCCAGTACTAACAGTTTTAGCAGATGATGACTCTCCTTGTGTAATAATATAATTAAATCATGATTCGAAAGACACGTGGCGCCATCTATTATCTTAAGAACGTTATTGTTGTTTTCCTCGGGAACAGATTTTTTATTCGGGATGAAAGGTACCCTATGTCCGTTTCTGTGCACCTGACAACGTATATGCAATTTCAGGATGATCGGTTCAGTGGTTTAGGCGTGAAAAGGTAACAAACAAACTTTCTTTCGCATTTATAATATTAGTAAGGATAATCATTAAAGTCGGTTACGGTCGCGAATGATATTGTGTTCAACATAGAACCTGACACTGACCGGTAAATTGCAAAAAACGTCAGAACATTTTAATTTCGCGGGCTACCCTGACGCTTCCCCCTTAAACAGTGTTTAAGAGTCGCTCGAGAGGTTCAAAAGCTTCAAGTAATTAAACAAATGCTGTATCTGGTTAGGTGGGTGGTTAGGACGTCACACTTTTTTTTTTTTTAATATACAAATGTTGTTACTTTATTTAAAATACGCTCATAAACCCTGTATACTTCTATTTATCCATTAGCGCTACCGTAAACCGTGATTTATCACACCATAAAATAATGTCCTTTCCCAACAATATTTTTTAAGTAGTGTTATTTAGTTCGATGTTTGTGTGGGGTTTTTTTTACACCCTGTGTAATGATGATGAGTTCAGCATTTAAAAAATTGTACAGTACCCGAGCATTGATATGATACATCCAGTTCGGAAAGAGACAGAGAGACAAAGAGAGGTATGTGTGACAGATATGAGGAACTACTGTGCTCACTAACGGTCGACAACTTTTCGCCCTTATGACTTGAGTAATAAGGTTTAAAAGTGGTCAATCGCCAGTGAATCCGGTAGAACATTCGCGACAAAACACAAATCCGAGCATTTCTGTCAAGAAGAAATGAACTAAGAAGACTGCCTATCTAACTCCCACAACGTAGTTACATAGTGCTAACTATTGCAAATATTCATGACTGATTTGTTAAATAACAGCTCCATTTCTAAAATTAGTAATAATTTACGTTTTCTTTATCGTGTGGTTAGTGACTAACCTGGTGTCAGAGTTTTTATGCCGCCCATGTGCCTCTGACTTGGTTTTACATGCCGTCGAGAAATATATCACTCTGGCATGCATCGCGAACCGGAAGACGTTGCGTTGGAAGGCATGCCACTAGGTGGACGGATGACCTGGTGAAGTTTGCGGGGATCTGCTGAATGCGAAACATACGAGACCCGTCAATGTGGTGACACTTGGGGGAGGCCTATGTCCAGCTGTGGACGTCTTTCGGCTGAAATGATGATGATGCTGGTTTCCTCACGATGTTTTCCTTCACCGAAGCAAGTGATAATTCTAATTTACGTGCGAATGGCTTACCTAATAAAACTATTTATAGGTGCCAGAAATCCTTGAATGATTACTTGGACTCGAAGAGAAGGATATTCCCTCGTTTCTTCTTCATTTCCACGGACGAACTGCTTTCCATTCTCGGCAGCAGCGAGTGCTCTTGCGTGCAGGAACATATGATTAAAGTAAGTGCTTTGATGTTCAAATATTAAACATAACTTCACGCCAATATCCCCACAAGATTAGGCAGAGCCTCATTTTGCTAGCTAAGCGAACTTATTGAAATTGGTAATAAATCTTACGTTTTTTGCAAATCATCAATACAACCATCTAAGTTCATGTAATCCTATTCAATGAATATTTCATGAAAATGTCATTCAATAGGATTAAATGGACACTTACAGGGTTATATTGATGATTTTCATGATTGTGATTCTGTAACTACATACGTGTTACTGGCGCGACTCATTTTTTCACGTAAGAAAATTTGAATTTCGCGGGCTACACTGACGCAACCACCTTAAGAATGAAGGAGAAAAGGGGAATAAATAAGCTTGTATGTTTCAGATGTTCGATAATATTCGCGCTCTGGAATTATACGTGGATCACACGAACCGGCCCGTGGCCACCAAAATGATATCCGCTGAAGCTGAGGTAATACAACATAACATAATATCACGCCTGTAATCACCAAAGGGTTAGGCTGAGGTGTACCTAATAGTACAACCGTATTTTGCCAGTTATAATATTGTAGTAGTTATAATATTATACTAATGTGGGTAATTTATAATTAACTAGCTTTTGTCCGCGGCTTCGCTCGCGTTAATTTAGAATATCACAATCAATTCGGCTTGTAATCTGCTTACAATTCAATTCAATCATGATTCGAAAGACATCTATTATCATAAGAACGTTATTGCGGTTTTCCTCGGTTTCAGTACTTTTTTTCGGGATGAAAGGTGTTGTGTGTCTATGTATCTGACAATGTATGTGAAAAGGTTTAGGCGTGAAAAGGTAACAAACAAAAAAACAGGCTTACTTTCGCATTTATAATATTAAAATTAAGGATTAGGATTAAAAACCTTCCTCCTGAATCACTCTATCTATTGCTGAACACTGCATTAAAATCCGTGGCGTAGCTTAAAAGATCTAAGCGTACAAATAGCGGGAGCGACTTTGTTTTGTAGAATATAATGAAGCTGTATTTTTTTTCCTTTAGATAATGGACTTCCGCCACGTGGTCTACACTGAGGGTCGCGTTGAAGACTGGATGAACCTCGTACTCAATGAAATGCGACAGACCAACAAGTTTATCAGTAAGAAGGCTATATTCTACTACGGGAGGAACTGGAAGGTGCCAAGGTGGGTAGCTAATTTAGCAACTATTTCAGCGAGGCTCAAATCAGTTCCAGTGCTGGTTTTAGTCAGTACAAGTCTGATACTCGGTTCCGCTCCGCCCAGAGCGGGTGGAGTCATTTGATGTTTTCCATTCAATTCAATTCAATTCTTATTCTTTATTGCACACACAAAAAAAGAGAAATACACACAAAATTATCATAAATAGTTTATGTACAAAGGCGAGCTTAACCCAGAATTGGGTTTTCTTACAGCAAACCTAAATTCGATTGCGAAATTTGCAGAAGAGGGTAACCTTATGTGCATAAAGAGTACATTTATAAACTTAGATTAACTTATTTTATAAACAAACTAAACTTATATATACAATATAATATACGTAATACATACAATATATATAGATAAACATACATAACAAACAAGACAACTCATTTTTACATTTTTCCATCCTAAAAACAAGAAAAAAATCTAAATAGTTTAGTAGTTTTTGCGTGAAACAGTAACTAACATCCATCCATCCTAACAAACTTTCGTATTTATAATAGTATATGAAGAATACATTCTCCTACCTTCTCTCCAGAACCGAGTGGATCATGGAATACCAAGGCATGGTGTGCTTAGCCGCAAACGGTGTGTGGTGGACGGCCGAAACGGAGGAAACCTTTATACGCATACGAAAAGGCAACAAGAGAGCCATGAAGGAGCATCTGTTGCAGCAGAACGAACAGCTAGCTGGACTTGTGGTGAAAGTGAGGCAGGGTGAGAATTTTAATGGATAGCAATACATCACATCTGTATACCTGAAGGTAAACGGAGATGTAAAATTACTTACAACATTAGCTAACTCCAAACGCTATGTTGCTGTTGAAAAATCCCTCATGGGAAACTCTTCAAACGCTTTGGTCTACTTGAGAATCGAGGGTTACGCGTGTAACATATTCAGTGCCTCCGACGCGTGGAAGTTGTAGAAACCTGTCGTCAAAAGTCGTAGAAACGGGTTAAAGCTCTATGGCTTTAGCTCGTTCCTATGGACAAGATAGTTATGTCGGACTCCTGTCCAACATAACCGTTTGTTCTCAAAGGGTATCATTGAACTGCCAGGGCTGTGGATCTATTCGAAAGAGATACCGCGGCCCTGGAACACAAATGGCAAGGAAGGAACATAGATGGGTTTAGTCAGTACAAGTCTGACACTCCCTTTCAGAGGTCCGCCCAGAGCGGGAGGAGTCAACTGATGATTTCCCATCCTAAAAAAAAGGGTATCATTGAAGGTTTCCACACTTGAAAAAAGGCGCCGTGCAAAGTAACTGCGCTTGCGACGAATAGATCAATAAAACAGTAACAGTAGGCACGTTCTATATGCGAGTATATCTTATGTAATTTTTCTAACACCAAATATTCAGTTGTTCACTACAACCGAGATTTATGTCTTCCTCAGACCTATCATCGAACGATCGCCTGAAATTCCGTACAATAACTACAATCGACGTGCACGCGCGTGACATTATAGAAGGCTTCGTGCGTGACAACGTGACGGACGCCAGCGAGTTTGAGTGGGAGAGTCAGCTGCGGTTCTACTGGCTCAAGAAAGATGATAATCTGTGGATTAGGCAGTGTACTGGTGAGTAGTAGTGGATTGTTCTAGAACATTCTAGCAGGCTTCGTCGGCTACCTGGCGAATGCTAGCTAGTTTGAGTAGGAATGTGAGCTGTATTTTTTTAATTTAAATATAAGTACCTGGATGACCGAACTTTGATGGGTTTTTTTTTGACATATTCTAAAAATAAAACCTAGCTAGATTGGTTTATCGCCCCCGAAACCCCTGCATACTAAATTTCATGAAATTTGTTGGGGCTGATTCCGAGATTCAGATTATATATATTTACAAGAATTGCTCGTTTAAAGTATTACCTACTAGTTTTAATACAGGTTCATGTTTGTTTTGTACCATAAAACCAGAGATGGTTTGTATTGGTACTCACATTCGCTACAACAACACCGCTTAATCACTACTAAACAAGTCGATTGGTAGTGCATGGTAATAACCAAATACTTGACAGGAATAATGGCGTTCTCTGTGAAAGATATAACAAGTTTCCTATAAGAGTCCAGAAAGTTCGTTCAGCGCATTCTATTCAGTAAATCGCGCTACCAATCTTCTTTAGCATTGACATGCTGACGAACTCCTACCACGGCATGAGCTTATTCTTGTGCGAAAAATTCACATAGGAAGAGATGTAGGAAGTATATGATGTCCAAAAGTATAACATGTAAGAACACAAACTACAATCGTTACTGCAGTTATTACTTTATTCGTTTGCGTTAAGGTTTAATTCGAAACTTTCCTGATTTTCAGGTATCTTTGAGTACGGATACGAATACATGGGTCTGAATGGGCGACTGGTGATCACGCCGCTCACCGACCGAATCTACCTCACCATCACACAAGCCCTCACCATGCAACTAGGCGGCGCACCTGCTGGTAATATATCAAAACTTACTAAATAATAAACTAACTTACAACTACTAATTACTTACATTCGGTCTATTATCCTCTATAGTGTATTATCTCTTGTTGAAACTCTAGTACCCTTACCCCCTCCCCATTTTCTAAGCCAATTTCAAAATTTCAGTACAAAAAAGAAACAACGAATACCCTTTATTTGTTGTTAATTTTTGAAGTAAAACTTCTTTGGGCGCGACTAGGGAGTAACTCAGATTTTTTTGAAAATCTCTAAATATACTTGTTTATTTATTACTTTTAAAATAAGTAAATTAAAAGAAAAAGAAGTTTTACTTCAATCGCGCGTAAAGGTTACACGCACACATTTGTTTTTTTTATGTGCCTTATCATAATTTTCGTCTGCCAAATTTTCTTCTTAAGTGAAGATTCTGCGGCCAAGATAGGAGGCGGCATCGCGTAGCCGTGTAGTGCCCGAGGCCCCTTAGTATGTCAACGACCATAATATTCATCTCCGATTAATTATTCCTAGGTCCCGCCGGCACAGGCAAGACTGAAACAACAAAAGACCTAGCAAAAGCCCTAGGGCTTCTCTGCGTGGTGACCAACTGCGGCGAAGGAATGGACTTCCGCGCCGTGGGACAAATCCTGGCTGGCCTGTGCCAATGCGGCGCCTGGGGCTGCTTCGACGAGTTCAACAGGATCGATATCTCTGTACTGTCCGTCATCTCAACGCAGCTGCAGTGCATCCGATCTGCGCTGCTGATGAAGTTGAAGAGGTTTACCGTGAGTAGCTTTTATCACCAGACTGCTCCTGTAATCCTAGTTTTTGGGCTTGTCTGAAGGTACCGCCACTTTTGTGGCGCACAAAAGAAGATCGGGAACTCTTAGCTGCCTTTGTACTTGAACTCGGTCATATATTTATCAATGACAAAACAAAAGATGCTTGGAAGCAGTAGGTTGCTTTCTTCCGCGAATTAACCGGATCGACATCTCCGTGCTGTCCGTCACCTGCACGCAGCGGCAGTGCATCTGATCTGAGCTCTTGATGAAGCTGAAGAAATCTACTGTAAGTGGGAGTTCACCTTTAGAAGTACATAACTATTTCGTCCGTTGCAGTTGTTATGATAGATCACAGACGAAGATAAGAATTTTAATTCTACAATCGGTAAATAATACTGGGAATTGATGATGATCAAAATTAAATATGAGGTCTCTGTGTATATTCCATAAAAACAGAGTTTCTTGTAAATAGTCCATCTAACATCTAGAGCTTGGGTTTACCAAGATAGTGAATTGATTTCGGTATTATGAAAAAGTCTTAGAGCAATCACACCAACTAAAACAATACTAAAAATAATGTTTTTGTGACATAATTCGACGCAATATTGTGAAATCTATGTAACGGTAACATTGTCATAGACAACCCTAACTTTACCCCACATAAAAATATATTCAAAATTGCTATAACAAAGTCTCTCCTTTAGTTTGAAGGTCAAGAGATAGCGATGGACTCTAAAGTGGGCATCTTCATCACAATGAACCCCGGGTACGCGGGTCGCACGGAACTGCCGGAGTCCGTGAAGGCGCTGTTCAGACCCGTCGTCTGCATCCTGCCGGACCTCGAGATGATCTGCCAGATATCGCTGTTCTCTGATGGGTTCCTTAGCGCTAAGGTAAGAGTTGTATTAAATTAGTCAACCTCGTTCCTACTTCCGACCTTAGATCGGCAATTGCAGCTGATCAACATCAGGTTATAATACCTAGTATTACTCGGATCAGGTGCTAGCCAAGAAGATGACAGTCCTGTACCACGTGGCTCAGCAGCAGTTGTCGAAGCAGTCTCACTACGACTGGGGCCTGCGCGCTCTCACCGCCGTGCTGCGCATGGCCGGCAAGCTGCGACGGGACTCGCCCGGCCTTAGCGAGATCATGGTACTCATGAGAGCTCTCAGGTACGCAATGTCATCAGCTTTCATTATTAAACTCGATTCTCGGCTACCACCCTGCGCAGATTATCTCCCCGCCTATCGTCTAATCTTACAGAAACAATAACTGTATCGCCTACTTAGATTATGATTATTTAGATCAGTGTTCCATAAACGTTTTGTTTCAACATCTAGGAAATCGGAAAATTTTGAAGGTACACCATAAATGAAAAATTTCTACATATCAATTTTTACATAATACGGAAGGCAAGCGGAGTGGAGCGGAATTAACTAATCATAAATCGATCGAAATTCACATCGTGTCTCCCGTCTTTCCGTAATTAGTCGAGTTTTGCACGTCTTCTTACCGCTTCGGTCGTTGTCTAACAAAATGTAACAATTTCGGTGTGCAAAAAATTATACTCTAGCCATCTAATGGGTGTAAAAAGACCTTTAACGAAGCCGAAAGGCACTCTTTTTCCCCGTCATTGCGATCATTATTTTGTTCTGGTTCATACCTGGAAACCTTCTAGTTACGGCGATATTGGAAGTATAAATTCCAACATTTGCAAGTTTTTTTTGTTTTTTATACAATTTTCTAACGTTAATTTTACTTTAAAAACCTCCATTACCCCTGTACTATTCAATGCATGCACCAGTTTAATGTTTTGTGTGCGTTACATTGAGTTATGCCATAAAACGTGATTTTTTATCCCAAAAATAAAATTCATTTCCCAACAATTTTTTTTTTGCGTAGAGTTACTTAATTTGATATACAGAATGCTTAGTAGTCGGCTTCTTAAAAAGTCCATTTACACCTTGTATTTATGTAAAATAAAATAAAAATCTTTATTAGACCAGAAAAATAGACATATGTTCACACAATTTGTCAACAAGCCACACAATATCAATCTTAAAAGTAAGTGTTGAAAACGTGCTTAATTCCATTTTTATAGAGACATGAACCATCCGAAGTTCGTGTTTGAAGACGTCCCGCTGTTCCTGGGTCTGATCAAAGACTTATTCCCTGGACTGGAGTGTCCACGCGTAGGATACCCAGACTTCAATTCAGCGGTTACCGAGGTGCTGGAAAAAGAGGGGTATATCGTGCTGCCACATCAGGTTCGTGTGTAGTGAAACGACAGTTTTCATAATTGTACCTAATGGAAAAAGAAGTAATAGATTGACACTGAAACCAACCTCTCGTCGCCGATTTCGCGATTGTTTTCATTCGTTTCATCGTTGGATCAGACACAGATGACATAGACATAACTGTGATGGCCTAGTCCGTCGGACTACCAAGTTATGGGCCTCGAGTTCGAACCCAAGGCACGCACCTCTGGCTGCGGGACTGAACACAAAGGGCAAGGAAGGAACATGGATGGGTTTTAATCAGTACAAGTCTGACACTCCCTAAAATGGCGCGCACCTCTTATTTTATGAATTCATGTGCGTATCGTATAATTATTACTTGCTTCAGTGAAGGAAAACGTCGTGAGGAAACCAGCATGCCTGAGAGATATTTCTTGACGGCATGTAAAGCCAAGTCTGAGTCCCATGGGCGGCATAAGAACGCTGGCATCTGGTTACTAACCACACCATAAAAGAAGAAGATCGCTGGATCAAGTTCGGGTCGTCTTGACATAATTCGTACTGCGCCGAGTGGTTTTTACTGAATGTACATACCCGTCTGTGTCAAATTATGCCAACCCTTTTTTTTCGTATGGGAATTCATCAAATGGATTCTCCCGCTCTGGACAGAGCGGAAAGGAGTGTCAGACTTGTACTGACTAAAACCCATCCATATTCCTTCCTTGCCCTTTGAGTTCCAGGGCCGCGGTATCTCTTACGAACAGTCCCGCAGCCCTGTCAGGCATCACCTCCCTGTTTGCTGACATCTCTTTGAGGAGCGCGTGGAACACGAACGCGCCGTCAACACGGCCTGTCGTCAAAAGACGGACGCACATTACTCACCGTCCACAGGCCCGCGTCTACGGCGGCCGGAAGCCACCACGTGACCCCCGATGCCCGGAGCGTTGATTATGCCGACCCTAACATGAAGTTTTTCGTTAAACAAATTTTACTATTGATGTACGAATGTACGATTCTATTGCCAAGTACTACCACACCACAGGTGGACAAAGTGGTACAGCTATACGAGACGATGATGACGCGGCACTGCACCATGATAGTAGGCCCCACCGGCGGCGGCAAGACAGTCATCATACACACGATCGTCAAGGCGCAGACACTGCAGGGGCTGCCTACTAAACTGACTGTGGTCAATCCTAAGGTGAGCGTTTACAAGCTTTAATTTAACTTGCCATGTTTTTATGTTTGTTTAGGTAACTTGCATCTGAATTATATTTTATTTTTATTAACACGTGCACATTACCAAACCAAAATGGTGAACTTACCGAGATAGCCAAAATAAAAAATTCAAAGAGAAAAATATCAAATAAATAATTTTTTCGACGATTTTTTTTTGGCTATCAAATACGGTGCGTCCGCTATTTTATGGCGCGTGATGTATAGGAACAGCAAACGGTTACATTATGAAAACTTTTAACGTTTTTTTTATTTCCGTCTAAGATGCTTTACTAAAAGACAAATTGATGAATGATTCTTGATTTTCCAGGCTTGCTCCGTAATAGAACTGTATGGAATACTGGATCCTGTGACCAGGGACTGGACAGATGGCTTGTACTCCAGAATATTCAGAGAAATGAACAGGTATAATATTATTGTTCTACAAGATTCGTTTTACCATAAATCTCTTGCTGGCGTTATGTTATGTTATGTCGTTCGTGGACCAAACGTGATGCATAAGCTCTTTTTGTACTAGGCCGCTAGACAAAGAAGAACGTCGCTACTCACTCTTCGACGGCGATGTGGACGCTCTCTGGATAGAGAACATGAACTCAGTGATGGATGACAACAAACTCCTCACGTTAGCCAATGGGGAGCGAATCCGCTTGGCGCCATATTGTGCGCTACTCTTTGAAGTCGGTGACCTGAACTACGCATCACCCGCGACTGTGTCTAGGGCTGGCATGGTGTTTGTGGACCCGAAGAATTTGGGATACGATCCTTACTGGGAAAGGTTTGTACTGAAACTACACAATAATACACAATACATTTCGACAGTGGCCATTTAAATTGTTTTAACTTAGCTTGTTGCTGTGAATGTCGTCGCAGTTTTAACACCACATCATCATCTGCCTAGCCTTTTCCAAACTATGTTGGGGTCGGCTTCCAGTCTAACCGGATGCAGCTGAATACCAGTATTTTACGTGGAGTGACTCCCTATCTGACCACCACAACCCGGTTAGTACTAGGTAATATGATTCCCCTTGGTAAGACTGGTTGTCTGACTTTTGGGCCACTGACTACCTGTAACGACTGTCAACGATCTACAAATGACAGCCGGGACCAACTGCTTAACGTGCTTTCCGAGGCACGGAGGAAACCCATCCACAGACGAACCTTGCCTAGGTTGGTCTGTAGCACGGCTTAACCGAAAGATCGGCTCGAGCGGCTGTTATTATTTAGCTCCTCAGTTCTAACACCACGTAAGTCAAAAAAAATGTGGGCTGCGGGACTGTTCGAAAGAGATACCGCGGCCCTGGAACACAAAGGGCAATGAAGCAACATGAATGGGTTGTAGTCAGTACAAGTCTGACACTCCCTTCCGCTCTGCCCAGAGCGGGAGAAGTCATATGATGATTTCCCACCCGAAAAAAAAAAAAAGTCAAAATTAGCAACTTTACAGGAGAGTGCAAAACCTGCACAATTATACCTAGGTAATGGTAGAATATTATTATCGTTACTGAAAACGGGATATTTACCATGTTTACTGTTTGTTTTGAATTCCCGATCTTACAACAACACAAAAACAGCTGGGTCTAGGGCGGGCATGGTGTTTGTGGACCCGATACGAGTCTTATTGGGATAGGTTTGTATTTAAATTACAGTAAAGGTACACCAGAAATTTCGACGGTTGGAATTTGTATGCCTTTTTTTTTGGATCAAAAATCATCAAATGACTCCTCCCGCTTTGGGCGGAGCGGAAAGGAGTGCCAGACTTGTACTGACTAAAACCCATCCATGTTCCTTTCTTGCCCTTTGTGTTCCAGGGCCGCGGTATCTCTTTCGACCAGTCCCGCAGCCCTGGTAGGGAATTTGTATGCCTTAAAGGAGCATTCTGTTGGTTATCAACATTAAGCTCAGCGGGGAAAGTTGAAGATTCAACAGCAAACTTAATATCCATAATATCCACCATTGATTTTAGGCCTCTGGGTATTGGATAATATCTATAGGCAGCGGCTTCTTTGCCACTTATGTAATGCTTAACGTCAAGATCTAGATTACTCTAAATGGAACAAAACGCGCTTAATTCAATTTCACCAATATAACCTACTTATAATGATTGATTAAAAGTATTTTTAGCTATCACGGTTTATAATTAAACTTATACCGTCACTTACAGGATATCTTCCGTGATTTTAATAGCAATTATAACAGCGTCGAAATATCGGGAGCTCAGAATAATTAATAATCACGAAAGATATCCCGTAAGTGACAGTGTAAGTTTATAACATTTTCTTTAATTTCTGACTTGGTGACGAATTTGTTTTTCACATACACAACACACTTCATCAATTTCTTTCTTTTTTTTTAAACTTACGAGTATATGCTTTTCGTGTTCCATACAGATGGCTACGCGGTCGCAACAACGAGCTAGAGCGCGAACAACTGCAAGGTTTGTACGACCACTACGTGGCGGGTGCCATCAACTACATCGTATTCGGCTTGTTTGGACTTCAACAGCAGACGCCGTTGAAGACTATTGTGCCGCAGACGCCGCTTAACTTGGTCAGTATACAGGGTGTGAACGGATCCTTCCCAAAGCCCTGAAATAAGCATTCTGTACATCAAACTAAAAGTTTCACTGCGCAAAAATTATTGCTGGGAAACGACTTTTTTTTGTTTGAAAATCACGTTTTACCGTATCGCTCAATGTAACGCACGCAAAACATTGTGTTGATGGATGCATTCTTCAACTTTACAAAAATAAACACAACAACAACATTTAAAAGTTTTTTTTTTTTATTGTGTGTAAAACATTGGGACTTTGACCTTCAATCTACTTAACTAAAAGGTTCCCAGATAAATTTCGGTCACCGTGGCCAATAATAACGGTGACAACCAAAGTCAGGATACATTATAGTAGTGTTTGCGTAAACAGGTAAATTCCCTCTATGACCTCACTCTCATAGCCTGATGAGACGTCACCATGGCATTCGCGAGAAGTGATCAGGCGGAGCACTAGCTACTATTACGTGATCCCTGAGGTACGACCCTCCGTTCCTCGGAGATCACGTAATAGCTGTTGTTTACCGATGACATCTTTTTTATTATTTAGTAATGACAGCTGGATGGCAGCTATCATTTTTTCCAGTGAATGTCGAATTGTCATGATTTATTCCGTTAGTCTCTGTCATCATGTTGGCAGAAGATTGATTTTGTGCAACGAAACCACACTCAGTGCGATATACTGCTTTTATTAAACTAAAAAAGTACTTTAAATTACAATTTAACTCGATAACACTGGGCACAATTAATCGGGTACTAGTTCTAGGACGTCTTATCTCCGCTGAGCTCAGACACTGCCTGTCGTCCTCGCTGCGAGCTTAAAACATGACGCTTATGTAGAAGCGCGCTGTAGGTGTGGGTAGACTTGTAAGGAGGTCGCTAGATGTTGCTTACCGCGCACCTGCGATTCATTTTATATCCATACTACTGACCGGATCCGGCGCATCTTTAAAGATTTTGCTTTGCCGTCTTACTTAACAAATTTTTACATCAACAGGTGGTGCAGCTATGCTATATGATCAGTGGCTTGCTACCGAACAGAGAAGATGCTAACGAAGAGCTTAACACATCAGTCGTTGAATGTGTGTTCATGGTGGTATGTATACTGTTCTTTACTTCCGATTGGGCATCACTGTCAAAATTACAGTTATCTTTATTGACTTTTTAATAAGGTTGCTTTTCGATTGCTGCCTAACTAAGACGGTTGTGTACATTGTGCATTAAATAAATAAACTATTCTGAAAGGACTGCAGTTAACTCTTATTATTATATTATAATTATCCTTTATTTATTTTTATACATATTTCTTACATTTTTAAATACATAAAATTTAATATAAAACGACATAAAAAAAAATATGTAAAAAATAGTAGCCCACCAGCATTGGGAACAGGGTCCGAGCTACCGGTGGTCAGGGCCGTTGAGAGAGGAACCTCCTGACAATACAATATTATATATTATTATTATTAACACTGAAAAGGGGATATTTATAACCATGTTTAATACTTGTTTAGAGTTAGTATATCAATATGTCAGTTCATCCGTGATCATTGTGCTTGCAACAGCGCCGAAACATCAGGAACTCAAAACAAATAGTAAACATGGTAATTGGTGTCAAATAAAAAAAATGGTCATTTGATGATTGCTCATCATAAAAAAAAAACAATTCAATGTTATTTATCTCTTACAAAAAGATAAAACTAACTCTCATTTGTTTAATGAATTAACTTGTTGCATTTTATCTATTTACTTTCAGATAATTTACAACACATGTTTTATTGCTTATTAAGATTTTCAAGGTAACATCATATCAATGTCACGTAACTACTCGAAATAAAACCGGTTTATTTTTATTGAATACACTTTCGTTTCTGACTTGGTGACGAATTTCGTGCAGATAACATAATTATGGGGGGCGTAGCTCAGATGGTAGAGCGCTCGCTTAGCATGCGAGAGGTACCGGGATCGATACCCGGCGCCTCCTAAAACATATTTCGAAGTTTTTTTTCTTCATGTATTTTTACGACATGAGCTTTGGAAATCTTAATTTTAGACATCATTCGTTTCAAGGCAAGAGTAGTACCATGTGATACAGGGTCGGGGATTGGAGGAGTCATGCGCCTAACCCTTATAATAAAATGGTGTTCAAAAGAAGCATGCTTTATTTAATGACCGCTTTACTTATTGACAAAATTATGGCTTGCCAGTAAGTCTGTAAGTACCATTACCATTAGATCTAGACTCCATCTCTAATGAGGTCTTGACAAAAGGACATTATGCGAGTCAGTTCATCTAGTCGCAAATACTTCTTACCGGAAAAAACACCTTACTTACTGAAATATTCTAGGAGCCATTCAAGTATTACGTAAGCACTACAGGGAGGCGGGTGGGTCTTTGCATTGACACTCAAACGCCAGCAGGGACTACGGTACCCAGCAATAAAAAACGCTTACATGACATTATTGACAATGACATAGGTGACACTTTTGACACTTGACAGTTCAAACAACGTGGCGCGCTACTTTTGATGACATGGGGTCTGGATGGTGATTACGTCAGCACTATTTTTTTTTACTTTCATTTCTAGACTCTTCTGCTCAGGAATCAATCAAGAAACCAGAACACATAAAAAAATGCACGTGCAAATGTTTACTTAAGCATGGGTGGGGGGTTAGAAGCTTGCTTACTTTTGCTGACGAGGGAGACGAGGGTTTTATAAAATAAATCTGCTTACGTAATACTTGTACGGCCCCCTATTTGTATGCAAGGTGGACGGGACGCTGACGCTAAAAGGGCTACCATGTACTCAGTACATCATTTTGAAACCCTCACTTTTCGTCGTTTATTAAAAAAACAGGTGTTCCCTACAAAACTGCAATACCTACACGGTCAAAATGCTTGGAATAGCAGATTTTTTTATAAATTACCGATGAAAAATTACTAGGTAGGCCCTCCTGAATAGTCAGCGTGCTGCCCCCCTCCAGCACGATGTACTTAATACGTGGGAACCGTTTTCGCATCGGTGGCCTTTCCACCTTGTATATTATTGTCTTTGTTATTGCTTTGTCAACGTAAGGTTTAATGTCAATTGGTTTATGTGACAGTTATGCCCGTTTTCACTAACGAGCTAAGCTACCTTCTTTACGCACGCTTGACTTGGGGAGTAAGCTCGTAAATACGTTACGTAGGGAGGTATAAGTTAGTGAAAATAGAAAGAGACAGTTACGTTTTTGAAATTGACACACGATTGTTCGGCATTTGTTTAAGTTTTACTTCAGTCGTGTGGTCTAGAGCACACTCGTTTTTTATTTATAAAATCGCTGCCCTACACTAGAAATTTCTCGTGTATCGTGGATGCGTTTAAACGCCAACCATTCCGTCACTGTTTTACTTTTATAATTTTGGCATTTTAACTCTTGGCGCTACGTCGACGTTGAAGCTCATTGTAGATAGCGCGACAATAGCTAGGTCTCAATCTGACCAATAGCATAACCAGTCTATAATGTTCCCACTGCTGGAACACCCGGCCTCCTCTATATGAGAGGCTATAATTCACCACGCGAGTCCAGTGCAGGTTGGTAGATGTCACATGTTTTCGAATTTTTCCTCTATTTCTCGAAGGTTTCCTCACGATGTGTCCCTTCACCGTTTTGAGAGCAGTGGTTATAAATTACACAAAATAATGCGCCTGCCTAGGTTCGAACCCACGACTGACTGTTCCTAAGTCGGGGCCGCCATCAATGGGCCACTGCTGCTCTCAATCTGACCAATGAAATCAAGCTATTTTAAAATATAAAATGCCATTACCTGATGTTTAACTAATGACGATGCTTGGAACCAGCTATGGTAGCCCGGTTTCACCTTTGCCATCCCCATTGAACTAACTCGGAGTTTTGTTGATGATTGCAGTCGATGTACAACAGCCTCGGAGCCACCATCATCGACGATGGCCGCCTGGACTTCGATGTATACGTCAAGAAAACTTGCCCCATGATGTTGGTCGAGGATACGCTGGAGAAGAAAGCCACTACAAGTAATTATCTAATACTAGCTTATACCCGCGTGGAATTGGGTCATTGATAGTTATTACTAAGCATCCGCGGTCTGTCCAACGGATGACGGACGGTTGGGTGTATTCAACGGCCATACTACGTTGAATACACCGGTTCTCGTCCGATCACCGAAGTCAAGCAACATCGGGCGCGGTCAGTACTGGGATGGGTGACCGCCTGGCAATACCGCGTGATGTTGGCTTTTTGCTTTTTCACAACAATCTTCAATAGAAAATATTGTTATTTCAGAATAGTTTCTATAATGAGCCATACTTGGCTGTTTTTGAAATTTCCTTAAAAAGGGAAATTGCATGTTTGAGGCACTTTATGCAATCAATGCCTGCCGTTAGTGTTTATTCGACGCCTTTCCTTTCTTTTCCTTTGCTATTAATTGGCGGCCCTTGCCCTTATAGCATGATGCTATCTGTCCTCTACAGGGTGTAAACAGACTCTTCACGAAGCTGTCAACCAAGCATTAAGTACTTCAAACTAAAGAACTTTACACAAAAATGATTTTCGACGACTTTTTTTTTGGGCGTGATAAATTCCGTTTTACGGTAGGACTTAATGTAACGCTCTCAAACCATGGTGCCGATGAGTGGATTAGTTAGTACGGCGGTCGTGGAGGTTTTTAAAGTAAAAATCTTTCATTAAAAATATGTATAAAAAAAAAACTTGTGAAAAAGTTAGAACTTTGACCCCCAATATCTCCGTAACTAGAAGGTTCCCAGGTATGGTCTAGAACAAAAAAATCGCAATGACGGGGAGAACATGTTTCTTTCGACTTCGTTAAGGGTCTGGTTACACCCTTATCCTCTATATCTCTTTAACCTATGATTCTCAACCCTCCTCTACCCCTCAGAACACTTCCCAATGGGTTTCCCATCACTGTACGACTACTGTCTGGAGCTGACTACCAAGACCTGGGAAGCTTGGGAGTGGCTGGTCCCGGAGTATGTTCACGACCGTGAGATGAAATTCCCGGCTATACTGGTACCAACTGTGGATACACTCAGACTCACCTGGCTTATCAAGATTATGGAGAGCGTAAGTATTACAATCATACATACATACATATAAGGTCCTATTAAAATAGATGGACAAACTTTTACTAATCATTCAGACCACCTAAATAAGGACAATGGTAAAAAATAAGAAAAAGTCATTAGATAACTTACAAGAAAAAAATCAGCTATCGAAAATACACTAAATTTATTATTTTAAGTCATAATAAAATCACTTTAATCAGTGTTTTGTTTTGCTGGATATCATTGGTTAGACGTACTGAACGCTGTGTTAAAATTTGTCCATCTATTTTAATGGGCCTTATATACAAACTCACACCATTTTCCCATGAGGCTAGGCAGTAACTACTAAAGGCCACCTGCTACGATCCTTACATACTGTTTTACGCCTCGTCCACCTTCATACATCTGGTCATACACGAACGCCAGTTGCGTGTACTACGCACCTGACCTTTCTGAAGAATATTACAATAAAATCAATGTATACGTTACTGCAGCGTCCACATCTGCCATTGCCCATAAGGTTGCCCAACGTAAATGGGACTGGGCACTGGGTCATTTCTGCCGCCGGACAAACTGGGCCAAAATACAAGGAAACTGGTGCCCTGACACAGTGGTGCGAGGTCGCGGCAGGCCACGAAGGAGATGGTGGGACGAACTGGACAAGTTCCGTCTGAATCGGAAGGAGCACGCGCGGGTTCGCTAGAAATGGAAAAAGTGGAGGGAGACCTTTACCCAGGAGTGGGACCAAGCAGGCTAGGAAAAAAAAACAAATACTCTACACGTACTTTTGACATAATGCTGTCTCTGTAAACTTCAAACAATTGACAGAATTAAAATGATATTTTACAAATATTTAGCGTTAAATGATTCAGGAAAACATAAAACAAAAATAAAATAAAAAACTAACCACTTCAGGAGTGCCGACAGAAGTGAAAACTTCTTTTTTTTTTTCAAGATTCTGGATTACTTTCAGAAAATATTTTTGCATAAGCCTTTAACATACACTGTTTTTTTTGGGCTTGTAAAATGTAGCTATACGGCTAACTCTCCAACGAAAAGAGGTCGTTTAACGGTGTCGTGAGTCCCCATCTCAAAAATGCCCAACGCGCCTAAAGAAGTATTCACAAAAAAAAAGAATGTAAATATCTCTTCGTTATATTCAATTGTCCACGTTCTCAACAGGTTGAACGGCCCGTCCTACTGGTTGGTGAAACAGGGACATCGAAAACTGCTATAATCACTAATTATCTAAGAGGGTTACCAGCAGAAAAATTTGTAAGTACTTTCTGTCTAAAAATAACACATAACATAACATCACGCCTGTAATCCTCGAAGGGTTAGGCAAGGTGTACCCAATAGTACCTACACCCACATTACGCCAGTTATGTTTTAAGTCCCATGCAATAGGGAGTGAGCCTAATGCTATCAACCGGGCACAAATCCAGACTCCGTGGCTGCAACTGCGAAATTTCTGATAGAAAAAAACCCAATATCTGTCACTTTACATGACCTGGGAATCGAACCCAGGACCTCATGCTCAGCAGTCGCGCTTGCAACCACTAGCCAACAAGGTGATCCCAATCGTTTCCAAATAATATTATTACGAAATAAAGATCTTATGCACAGAAAAAGTAATCCTATATTTTGAAAAGATGGCGACCGTATATTGCCAATAACTGAACACAAATCCAAACATCAGCTACTAATTGATAACTTCATAATCCAAAACTCAATAACTCTACCTGATAAGGTGATTAAACCAGGAACTGAACTCCTATTTAACGAACCAACCACTACAGTAAAATACCAAGAGTGTTGATAAATAATGATCACCAATTTAGACAATACTTTCGCCAACGTCCATACTACGTTGAATACACCGGTTCTCGTCCGATCACCGAAGTTAAGCAACATCGGGCGCGGTCAGTACTTGGATGGGTGACCGCCTGGGAACACCGCGTGACGTTGGCTTTTTACTTTTTTTTTTCTTGATTGTAATAGGAAAAATCTGTTGCACAAGAATAAAACAAATAAAAAAAACAATTAAACATGCGAATATACGCTAAACAATTATTTCGGCATCCGAATGCATGTTACAATAATATCGAAAGAAAACGAATCAAGTATTTATGTTGCGTAAAAGAACTGCAACATTTCTGCATATGCACTGTTGTACCAGTTTCTGATAAGTTACGGTTATCTCGTTTAACAGATATATTCGTACAATTATTTTCTTAATTTTTCGGTGATAGTCTGTATAAGGGTGTAAAAAGAGTCTTAACGAAACTTAAAGGCACTTGTTCTCCCCGTCATTGCGATAATTTTTTTTCTACACCATTCCTGGGAACCTTCTAGTTACGGAGATATTGGGGGTCAAAGTTCCATCATTTTCACAAGATTTTTGAAGTTATACTTCTTATGGAGCGTTAGGGAAAAATTATGAGAGTAATTTTTTACGATGCGCGCGCACACCGACACCTAAATTTAACAGCATGAAGTTAGCTAGTCAACATACACCCTGAAGTTAGCTTAGTGTCAGATATTGACAAGCCTAGGTTTTTTATTTTTAATCTACTGCTGGCTGAGATAAGGCGACAGATATTTTTTTTAAAAAGAAGTATAACTTCTAACGCGTGTACATAAGTACACACACACACTTTTTTTTTTTACTAAGCCACCTTCACGACCCCCGTACCATTCATTCCATCCGATCCAATCATTTCTACCGTAAAACGTTTCCCAGCAATATTTTTTGCTTAGAGTTACCTAGTTTGATGTACACGTTACTTGTTTTGTGTAGTTTGATGTGAATGCTTGGTTGACGGCTTCGTGAAGAGTCTGTTTAAACTTTACACCCTGTATAGTGATTACAAGTTTATAAAATAATCAAAACTACTGGCTGCAAAATTCTAAACACAGCTCTTTTCTTCACTCTTTCATCATCTGCCTAGCCTTTTCCCAACTATGTTGGGGTCGACTTCCAGCCTAACCGGATGCAGCTGAAATCCCAGTATTTTACATGGGGCGACTGCCTATCTGACCTCCACAACCCAGTTAACACTGGGTAATACGATACCTCTTGGTAAGACTGGTTGTCAGACTTTTTGGGCCACTGACTACCTATAACGAATAATATAATAATACTCATTAATATTATGAAACGTAAAGTGCCAAAACATGGGTGTACTTACTATAATACCTACTTCCCTGTCAAACTCTTTGGGGGATTACAGGCGTGATGATGAAATATGTTATATTACGAAAGCTCTCAGCTATTTATAACCGTGCCACTTTCACGGAAGTATTAGATAACGATATTAAACTGCTCCTATTTTAAGAACGAAATCGCTTGTGAACATGAACGACTATTTGAAAGTACTTCATATCGGGGGCGTAGCTCAGATGGTAGAGCGCTCGCTTAGCATGCGAGAGGTACCGGGATCGATACCCGGCGCCTCCAATATTTCTTTTTGTGTTTTAGTGCATTTATTACTTCACGCTTATATATAAATGAGTGTTAGCAAAGTCGATGAAGTATGAATGCAGGTTCAATCAAAACTGTATTGGGGATTGTCCATTTTCCAATAATGATTGTGCTAATTGCAATACCCTTTCGAGGATTAAGGTCCCTAATTATTTCTTTCTGGTTAAAATAAAAAAATATACTCCCTATTTAGGTATATTTTTGAATAACTATGTTTGTTATTTGGATTTGACCTTCAATGACGTCATCCCAAGAAGAAATATCGGAAATACGCTTTTGTTTCATGTGAATTAGCTATTAAAAGTTTCATTAGAAGTCAAGTTTCACTCATGTGTTAAATTGTAGAAGGGGCAAAGGAATATATGTCATCAGCACTAAGACTTTAAAAATAAATTAAAATAGCCATAAAATTTCAAAAATTTTCAAATTACTTTATTTTATATACAAATAAATAAAAGATACAGGTCAGGTTTTTTGAACACTACTTTATTAATTGGTATCATAATTATTATTTACACTACTGTTCTTATAACTATACCGTTGGTCGTAGTCATCTCGTTTTGGTAAGAATTAGTATTGAGCATGGGTTAACCTGGGTTCGATTCCCGGGTGGCGCCACGTTTTATTAGGTTTTTCATGAGAAATTTCTCAGTTATATCAGGTCAAAGTTTGGAAGTTGGTAGTGTGACGCCCTGGTACACGGAAATCACGTTAAACCATTAGTCCTGCATCTGCTCTCTTCCCGGGCGTTTCAGATTTCAGTCCCATTGGTGTCTCAACGGTGATTAGCCAAGTACGCAGTATACCTCCTGCGTACTTGGCTAATCGCCGTTGGTGTCGCCCGCCCTGGCCAAATTTCGGTAGAGAGTATATATATATATATTTTTTTTTTTTTTTTATTGGAAGAAATAAATAAAATATTTATTTGGCTCATGCCACAAGTGCACACAACAAAAATAAAACTCTACCACTCCAGGAGTGCCGACAAAAGTGAAAACTTTTTTTTTTTAAGATTCTGGATTATTTTTAGAAAATATTTTTGCATAAGTCTTCTACATTTGACTATACTCTGTATTTTTTTGGGTTTGTAATATGTAGAAATACGGCTAACTCTGCAAAGAAAAAGACATCGTTTAACGGTGTCGCGAGTTCAATTGTTTTACCCCATCTCAAAAATGCCCGACGCGCCTAAAGAAGTTTTCACTTTAAAAATAAAATAAAAATTTTAAATCTAAACAGAAAAAAAGAGATAATATTGTGTGTCTCACGGCTGCGCCAAAAAGACCCATTATATCATTTTTTTTTACCATTCATAGATAATCCAACAAATGAACTTCTCCTCGCGAACGTCGTCGATGGACGTCCAGCGTAACTTGGAGTCTGTCGTTGAAAAGAGAACTAAGGATACCTTCGGTCCACCGGTGGGCAAGAAGATGCTTGTGTTCATAGATGATATGAACATGCCCATTGTAAGTACAATCAGGCCACACAAATCCACGTTCTTTACATCATACAAATCCATTTTCTTTAAAATATTGTGTGGTATGTAATATGATGTGCAAGCTTGCAGTAACAGCTCGCAAGTAGTTTACATAGAATAAGTATTATGTTTTAGTACTAGTCAATAAATGGATCGCACGACATACGGTAATTTCCTTATAAGTTCTGCCTAACCCTCACAACAATCCTGCAATAGGCCTGCATAGAAACCAAGGACTGGCCGAGCAGTGTGTGCTCAAAGTAAATTTCAGGGGTTGGATGCTACTGAAGATGCTTAGCTTATAGTCGAATTTATTTAATTTTAATTATTAAAAAAAACAAGTAAGTAGTTTATCTAGTGCGTTTTACACCGTAATGTGCATGTTCAGTCATTTGTTTTCTTCGGGAACAGTGTTTTTTTTTGGGATGAAAGGTATACATATGTCCGTTTCTGTACACCTGACAACGTATATGCACAATTTCAGGATGATCGGTTCACTGGTTTAGGCCTTAAAAGGTAACAAACAAACTTACTTTCGCATTTATAATAATATAATTAATAAGTATGGATAGTTAGGATTCAGAAAGTGTGGGACTATTACTACGTACGGTCGCGTTTTTTCGCTTGAATATAGCCTCTGCATGGTTCAAGCGAAAAAAAATTGCTAGAATCCCCCGCCAGGCTAGAGAGCGCTTCGCGCGCGTGCAACGCAAGCAAAAATGAGCTTTGTGGTGATCAGACGGAAGTGTCCTCGATTGTACATATTGGCTGACCAATGAAGTTGTTACTGCTGACATAGCAAAACCGCTTACACTGCGCTAGATTGTGAAGGTTATTTCGTCATCAAGTGAGAGTGCAACAGAGATTGTACTCGATATAACGTTACCTTTTATAGTGGAAGTATATATCGGGGGCGTAGCTCAGATGGTAGAGCGCTCGCTTAGCATGCGAGAGGTACCGGGATCGATACCCGGCGCCTCCAAAAAATTGTTTTATGTGTCGATGATGGTTCAAAATATCGCTTTTCTTCGTTATTCGATTGTAAAATTACATGTTTTTTTCATTTTAGACTAAGTACTATTTAATTATAAAATTAAAAAAATCTGCTGTTCCATACATTTTGACCGTGTCAGTATTGCACTTTCTTTTTTTAAATACTGATGAAAACATTTCGCAATTATATATTTAATACGTTGTAAGCGTTGTGCAACGATATCCCTTCCACCCTATACAGGTTGTCCCGAAACTCAACGTCAAGAGGGTACGGGGCGATAAGCTAGATTGTATTAGTTCTAGCAAAAATAAAATCAAAATCCATGTTACCTACCAGCTATAAAAAAAAATGACAGTCATCAAGGTCCATAGGGTGTTAGTATTACATCTAACTAGTAGTATAAAATCTATATTAGTAACATGCACGAACACTAAAAAGGAACACTACACAGAAAAAGAAAATCACAATTACAGGAAGGTTTAACAAGCTTTGTTGCCAACATGTAACTTGGTAAACCTTCCCATCGCATTTTAGGCCCATCCAGCCTCTCTGCAAACACCATCAGAGTGCTGTTGCTGCTTACCCTCACTCGGGATATCACTGAGGCAACCTCCTTCCGCATTATTGCAAAGTAATCGTCAGTGTGCGCATCAGCGAACATACCTGACGCAATACAGTAAGGTGGAAGCCTCAACAGCGTCCTGAAGGCATTGTTGTATTGAATGCGTAGGGCATTGTCTGCATTTAGGGTATCATCATCATCATCATATCAGCCCGGAATCACCCTCTGCTGGGTATAGGCCTCCCCTTTTTTCTGCCACACTTCCCGGTTTTGTGCGTTCCTCATCCAGGTGTTTCCCGCGACTTTGACGATGTCGTCAACCCAACGAGCTTTAGGACGCCCCTGGTATCTATGGCCTAACCTTGGCCACCATTCGGTCAAAACTTTGCTCCATCGGTCATCTCCGCGTCTAGCCAAGTGTCCTGCCCAAGCCCATTTGTGGCGCACCGCCCGGTCCCCGACGTCGTAGACTTTCGTCCTTACAAAATGCCTTACTCACTAGGTATGATTATCCCAAAGGCTGCTGGTGTAAAATGTTTGGCAGTAGGCCTTAAAAAGAATTAGTTTCACTGGAACAGAACAACCATGAAACCTTCTGCGTATCACATTTCCCCTCACAGCCAGTGCCCTGCGCTCCCTTCCCATATCCAAGTCGTATTTTAGTTCTTCAGTAACAATGTGACCTAAATATTTTTATCTTTTTCCATTCAAAAAATTTTCCCATTCAAAAATTCCATGTTACCTACCTACATACATAAACTCACGCCCTTTTCGCATGGGGGTAGACAGAAACCACAGAATTGTACCTACCTATTGTCACTTAACCAAGTAACGTAGAATTTTGAAGCGAAACTTTTAATGCAACTTCCAACAAGGTTGCGTTAAACGTTTAACGCTCCTGGGGAGGGGGAATAGAAAGAGACAGAGTGAGAGTGAATGTGTTCCACATTACGAAGTTTCACTTCTTCCGCGCGGAGGGACTCCACGCACTATTTTTTTGATAGAACTGGTATTTTTAGTACAACCTAGCTTATCGCCACGTACCCGCTTGACGTTGAGTTTCGTGACATCCTGTATAGGTAACCTATACCTAGTACACTGAGCAATCTCTAACAAGTCATCTTGACAGGTGGACAGATACGGCACCCAACAACCTATAGCCCTGCTGAAGCTGCTGTTTGAGAGGAAAGGCTTTTACGACCGCGGCAAGGACCTCACCTGGAAGAACATCAAGGATGTTGGTTTCCTGGCTTCTATGGGCAAGGCTGGTGGTGGAAGGAATGATGTAAGTGATAACCGTACCCAAAGGGTAAAAACGGGACCCTATTAATAAGACTCCGCTGTCCGTTTGTCTGTCTGGCTGTCTGTCACCAGGCTGTATCTCATGAACCGTGATAGCTAGACGGTTGAAATTTTCACAGGTGAGCTATTTCTGTTGCCGCTATAACAACAAATAATAAAAATATATATTATTTAATAATTAAACGGGCTCCCATACATATCAAATCATTTATTCGCATAGAATGTAGGTATTTTACAATTAAGTTGTTATAAAATATAGTGAACCGGGTACATTCTGCCTGAGTTTTGGCATGCAAAAAACGTCTTTTTTCGGTTTATGGTACGGAAACCTTCGTGCGCGAGTCCGATTCGCACTTGGCCAGTTTTTATATCCTGTTTATACAGCGTGTAACAGAAAGGGTATAGACAAACTTAAGGGTGTGCTATCGTTAAATATAATCAGCTGCCCCATACATGTGGATCGAGTTAGTATTGAAATTTTTAGTTTTTAACATTTTTCGCGATTACGATGTTGGTCCCATAAATTAAGTTATTTAGTAATTCGATCAATGAATCTAGAAAGAAGAAAAATAATTTGCAGGTGCACTAGTCGTTTAAATTAACTTCTATCTCTTTCCCTCACTAGGTGGACCCCCGCTTCATCTCAATGTTCTCATCATACAACCTACAGTTCCCGTCAGAGACCACACTGCGCCACATCTACGTGTCAATCCTGAAAGGGCATTTTGAAATATTTCCCGAAGAGGTACAGCATATCATCGAAAAGATTGTATACATGACCCTGGACTTGTACAAGGTAAGTACTACATAATATTAGTGTTTAGGCAGGAAGATTGGCAGGAACTGTCCACGCAGTGCGGAGACCGCCTAAGTTTTGTCATCTGGGGAACTCGTAAAAGGAATTGGCAGGTAGAATGCTGATATTATTATTTTTTCCCCTCTCCTGGGCAAAGGCCTCTCCAGGGCAAAGTTAAAATAATTGACAAAAAAGAAAGGTCTGGAGGCGCCGGGTATAGATACCGGTACCTCTCGCATGCTAAGCGAGCGCTCTACCATCTGAGCTACGCCCCCAATATGATACACTCTATAAATTGATATGTTTATTCAGAAAGTAGTTGTTTGACCATGATTATAAGTTGAACAGAATGTCACGTACGACCACAATTTCGATTCTAGGACATGTTTTTTTCCATACTTTATAATCCCTTGCTCTTTTTTAATATCCCATAGAGGCGACAATCCAAGTATGTAACAATACAAATTTCGATTTCGTAGAGGAACTAGAGAACGTAATGCTGAAAATCGACCTTCGACCTTTATGACTTTTGTCGGGGTTCTAAACCGAGCTCGGATGTTTTTAAATGTTATCTTAGAGTGCGTTTTCTTTGAAGCGAGTTATCATTAACGAATAGCGTACTAATAGAGACGCAATGTGGATTTCAACGAATACGATTGATCGACTCCAACAGGAACGTTTCCGCTTCAATCCGCTTGTCTCTGCTTCAGTCGTAAAATACACTTATTCAAAAATGGAAAAAGCGATTCAATGCCGCGTTCTGATGGTCACGTAGTTCTCGAATCAATAAGAACAAACCGAACCATTAATCAAATCTCTTTTTTACCCTCATAGATAATAGTAGTAGAACTACCACCAACTCCAGCGAAGTTCCACTACATCTTCAACCTTCGTGACCTCTCCCGCATAGCGGCCGGCATGTGTCTGACTCACCCGAACTACTTCAGCGAGAAGCGCTGCATCGTGCGATGTTGGCGCAACGAGTTCACTCGAGTCATATGCGACAGACTGATCAGTGTGCAGGTAAGTGAAGTGGCTTACATCCAAGTTTATCTGTGCCTGCTGTCAAAAATATAATTTAAATTCTATGTTTAACATGTACCTACTAATATTTGTATGCCATTCTATGGCGAAAGCGAAACATGTAAGTTCACAACCCCATTCATAAGATCTACATGTACCATGTTTTGACGCAAATAAAATTATTCTAAATCGTTCTAAAAAAATAATGAGGATAGGCGTTCCATGTAATGTACTGGTATTCAGCTGCGTATGGTTAGACTGGAAGCTGACATGAAAAGCAAGGCAACTGATAAGTTGAATGAGTAAGTACTTCATGCAACTATGCATTACATTATACGGCCACCAAAATCCTATCGAGAAGCCCCTAGAACATTCGAGGAACATGAAAACACCGTCTTCTGGTCTTCTTATGTTTGTATACACTCGGCGGTCCCAAGTTCACCCGATCGAACCTTTCACCTCAGAACGTGACGGATCAGCCTAACTCACTACCTACGAAAAAATGTGTGTGCAGTACGCCAAAAGAAGATTTCACTTCAAAAAATTAAAACATTTTCTTAAGTTAATGTTCTGATCTTCACGAACAGGATAACGACCTGATGCGCAACCATATCTACGAGCAAGTGATGATATACTTCCCGGAAGAAGAACCCGTTGTCCTAGAAGAGATCGTGGTGCAAGACGAGGATGTCAAACTCGAAGAAGAACAAGAATTAGACGGTAGGGCTTCATTTAAATTATTTTTAACCGACTACAAAAAGGAGGAGGTTCTCAATTCGATTACTCGAAGACGACTGGACCGATTTGGAAAATGTTACTTTTGTTTGAAAGGGTATGGGGTTCCCAGGTGGTCCCATGGTCATCGGGGCAGGATCTGATGATGGGATCTTGGAAAATTCGAGTCTTCAAATGGTATAGGCATACTTAAAGCGAGTTGTGTATTTTTTTATAATAGTGACACGAACTGGGTTGTGGAGGTCAGACAGGCAGTCGCTCCATATAAAATACTGGCATTCAGCTGCATCCGGTTAGACTGGAAGCCGCCCCCAACACAGTTGGGAAAAGGCTAGGCAGATGATGATGAGTGACTCGTGCAATTAAAGCACAATTTTAAGATATTACATCAGCATCTTGTTTTTTGTATGTTCTCCGATGATTGGGCAGATTTAAATGATTCTTAATACATTTTAGCAGAGGAACTCCGCGCGGTGGTCCCACATAGATTTGATTAACTTTGCTTGTGGTTTATGAAGTAGCTCGTTTAATGCGTATTTTTTTTTGTCATGTAAATGTGTGGTATGTTACAACTAAAAAGGGTAAAATAAAAACCTTTTTTCCAATAAGAAACCGGCTTCCAAAAAAAACACTATAAAAGTGTAAAATAACCTACTTTCAGAAGTCGTTGGCAAAAAAGTCAATGAAACAAATAAAGTCACCGACTTCGAAAAGTAAAGTTATTTTAGACTTATTAAGTATTTTTTTGGAAACCTGTTTTTTTTTGGCAAAAAGTTTTTTATTTACGTCCAGGTACTACATTCAGAAAACACATTGTTTGGTTCAAAATCTATAGACTAAACTTACAACGGGTCTGTCACAGATCTGCTTCTTTCTAACAGTAAAAGCTAGCAAGTTGCTTTCACAGATTCGCGTACTTATCGCTTTGGCAATGGCCATTATTGTACTAATGACAATAATATATTGTGTCGCAGAGTACGGCATTCCAATAGAGAAGTCCGTGGTAGCAGAGGCATCTGATGTTGTTGCTGAGGAGGTAGAAGAAGAAGAGGAGGAGGCGGAACCTGAACAAGAGCTCACGGTATATAATTCTGTTGTATCATCATCATCATCATCATTTCAGCCGAAAGACGTCCACTGCTGGACATAGGCCTCCCCCTAGTGTCGCCACATTGACCGGTCTCGCATCCAGCGGATCCCCGTAACCTTCACCAGGTTATCGGTCGACCTAGTGGAAGGCCTTTCAACGTAACATTGGGATAAAGGCAAAAGAATGATGATGTATCCCCGAAAAAGGATACCTATACTACGCCAATATAAGCATATTACCGAACATTATACACCTGTTACTTGAGACTTACACTTATGTCGCAGGCAAGCTTATAGCCTAGTGCCGTCCGCACACTTTGCAGCCGGCTACTGCAACCGTATTATTGAGCAGCTAGTCGACGACCAGTCGTGACCGTTTTGTTACAATCAACCGTTTTAGAAAATAATCTACATACATCTGGCTGCTACAGCAAGTGTACGGGGATCGAAGACAGTCATTCGCTTTGTCTTGCTATGACTGCATTGCTATGTGCAGTTATTCGGCTGCCAGACATGTTTTACCGCCTAGTGCGCGAAGTCCTACACACCATCATGCATCGGAGTGGCTGCCGCGGATACTGCATCGGAGTGACTGCCTAATGCGAGCCACACTATAACTCAGCACTAATCCAAACAGGCTGCTTTGAAGGGGCCGTCTGCGCGAGTGAGAAAATGGCAGCGATATTATCGTCATGCCACGTATTTCTATACGATTATGTCGCCGCGATTGTCTCGCCCGTGGAGACGGTCCCTAAGAAATACTTTATGAAAAAAAAAAACATTAAATAACTCTTTTGCGGATCTGTACCCTGGACTCTGCTAAACCAACATGGTTTTATAGTATTTAGTATCCAATTTACGTCATGTTAATATTGGCATCATCGTCGTTCACAGCTGCAAGACTATGTGTTCCGTGACCCATTGTTATTCGGTGACTATCGCAACGCACTGGATGAAGAGGAGATCAGATACTATGAGGATCTACTCGACTATGAAGCTGTCTATTTCCTGTTCCAAGAGGTATTGATTCATCACACTACTGGTATTATACACGAAGTAGACAAGTGACTAATAATTCGAAAGATGAGGAACCGCTGTTCTCATCAACTCAGCTACGAAGTCCGCTAGCTAGTAGACGTCGAAGTCCTCTATGTAAGACAGGCCCCAAGCTAAGCCACAGGTACCCTACCCCCACCTCGCACACCCATTCCGCTTGCCGATACGCGGTCTTCACTTTGTGCACTCCATCAGTTCCTCGGCAAACGTTAGGTCCGATCAAATTAAGCCGAATATGGGCAATCACGGGAAATAATTCGTGTAGTTTTGTAAATTGGTACAGTTATACCTTGCGGTATCCAGATGAATATACTAAAAGTCCTCAAGGGTGAGGGGTGTGCTGAGGGTGTAGGGGGGGGTTGAAGGTACCTTTTTTCAGGTTTTTGCTCATATCTCGAATATCAGTGGGAATAGCATTATGAGTACTTCTGTAGTACTTCACGCTCACGGTTACCTAACTCAAGAAAATATATTATAAAACAGCAGATTTTTATCCCCGTAGTTCAGTGATCCCTTTTCGGTTATTTCTATTGAACTTTGTGTTGTTACCATATAGATCCTGGACGAGTACAACGACCGCGTGGGCAAGATGTCGGTGGTGCTGTTCGAGGACTGCCTGGAGCACCTGACGCGCACGCAGCGTATCCTGCGCATGGACCGCGGGAACTTGCTCATCATCGGCGTGGGCGGTTCCGGCAAGAAGTCCATCTGCAGGCTCGCGTCCTTCGCAGCAGGTATGTGGTATATTATAACCAGGGCTGTAACAAAGCTATCATGACAACCTCGCAGTTCACTGCCAGAAATACACGGTATAAATGGATCCTTCTCGAAGCCGTCAACCAAGCATTCTGTACATCAAACTAAGTAACTCTACGCAAAAATTGTAGCTGGGAAATGACTTTTTTTTTGGGGTAAAAAACACATGAAAAAGTAATTAACTGGTAGATTCTGGGGGCTATCGTTTTTAAGCTCACCAGATGTCGCCACTGTCGAGTAAGGTCGTGTCATTAATTCTATTTTATACTTTTATAAAGTACAAATAACTTCATAAAAAGTTTATTTCATTTCGTATATCAACATAGTGTAAACTTCAGATACGTATTTACAAATATTCTTCCCAACATTAACAAGCAGGAAACATTTAAAACTCATTCTACCTCCAAGTACTTAACAAATAAGATCCTAAGTTGCTACTTAAAATCTTCAAGTCATAATTAATCAGGAATGGCTCAATCTAGACCAGAATCATGAATATTAGTTAAAATACGTGATAAAAAAGCACATAACGCGCGAAAGCTCTATGACATCTGACATTTCGGAAGACCTTACTCTACACGAACGCCTCTAGTGGCGAATTCATGCGCGATAGCTCCCATTACGTTGTCCACAATCACCCCAGCAGAATTGAGACTAAGCCTCATGCAAGTTGTGCCACACTATCTGGTGGCTTCTGAATGTTACCCGTCTGTTGTCGTATGGGAGACGGGTCACGCACCTATACGTCTCCACTCGGTCTGTACGAAAGGTTACATAAGAACCGTCTACTCTTTGACATGAAGAAAATAACACAGCAACTTTCTCTATTCTATCTGATTAACCTGCATCATCTCACTGCTTCTACCGTGACTTGCAAACTTATAATTCTACTCCGAACACTAACTAAGCGCAATTGCTTCTGATACGAGTCTATCACCAAGTCCCAAGTTTCAGAAGTATTAATTCTCACTATTCCACAGGTTGCGACGTATTTGAGATCGTAATCATGCGCAACTACAGCGAGAACTCGCTCAAAGACGATATGAAGAGGCTGTACAACTCGCTCGGCGTCGATGATAAGAAGACTGTCTTCTTGTTCACTGCGGCGCAGGTAATGTTTGTGTATACATTACTAGTCTGTAATGTAAGGAAAAGAATGTTCAAAATCTTTTTTTTCTTGATTTTGTGGTTAGTGCCTAACCTGGTGTCAGAGGGAAAAGGGCGTAAGTTTATGTATGTATGTATGTATGGTGTCAGAGGTTTTATGCCGCCCATAGGCCTCTGACTTGGCTTTACATGCCGACGAGAAATATAATATACAATACGCTCATACGACAATTCAGACTTAGGTTCGAACTTGCTAAGACCTATATGCAGTCCATCGGACTTCATATAGGTCTTAGCAAGTTCGAACCCTAGGCTATCACTGCTTCAAAATGATATTAGTGATGGTGATCGACTATGAGGTTGTCCTAAAAAAAAGGACGGACCACATTAAGTGTTTATTCCTCAGTAAAACAAGGGGTATTTCAGAATGAACGTTCTGTACGACAACATTGTCATTCTGATAATATTATTTCACAAAGGAGATAAATTTAAATTGTTGGAATCAATTTTATCAGACTGTTCATCCCGGTATTTTAAACTATAGGTAAAGAAATAGCATACCGGACACCGTATGTACGTATACAGGGTGAATTTCCCAAATGGGCGTGGATGGCCAAATCCGAAACAATGAGGAATAGCGAAAAATTGTCAAAGGAGTTTCGAGCCCAATTTTGATGAAAACTAAAACTGCATCATTACATTTTTTTAAATCTATATTCCTAGCCAGGAATCGAACCAGGAGATTTTGAAAAAAAAAGAGCAACGTATTATTACACCATTCGATAGTGTCGCTAATAAGGATCAAATTCTGGGAAGTAATGACATACGGCAAACTTAAGAAAAATCTAAAATTTTATGTTTTTTGTATTTTTAATTAATATCCTTGATTGATGACACCCACAGCGCAGTCGATTTTCACATCAGTATATTCTAATTTCAATTTTTTTGTCTCATCGTGGCTAAAGCAATAATTACAAATTTTAAATTGGAACTTACAAGTGAGTTCGCGTTAATAGTGATTTTGTTCAACGTTCCGTTGATTACCTACTAACTGTTTGCATACTAGTATGAACTGAAAAATGAACAAAAAAATTAACTCTTTCCTTTAGTTTGCCGTATGTCATTATTTCCCAGAATTTGATCCTTATTAACGACACTATCGAATAGTGTTATAATACAGTGTGTATTTTTTTCCGAAAACAATGAGTTCGATTCCTGGCTAGGAATGGTATTACTTTTTGTAAAAATTTAATGATGCAGTTTTAGTTTTCATCAAAATCGAGCTGGAGACTTCTTTGAGCATATTTCGCTATATTCAAGATCCTCCATTGCTTGACCCCTTTTACAAAAAAGATAATGCAGAGCACTCTGAGTAGTGAATAGGCCAGCATCTATTCCCCTAGATCATCGAGGAGGGTTTCCTGGAGTTCATCAATAACATCCTGATGATCGGCATGATCCCCGCGTTGTTCGGTGATGACGAGAAGGACGCCATCATCAACGCTGTGCGTAATGCCAGCATTGATGCGGGATATGGGATTGCCAAGTTAGTATGCTATGTTAACGACTTATTAGAAGTTAGTACAGTCTTTCACAGTTACATATTTTGCCTGCGGTAGTAACAACCAAACAGTAACTTTCTCGTAACAAAAATAAAGATCAATCTGATTTTGACCGCCGTCAGTAGCAACAATCCATAAGTAACTTTATTGTAAAGATATTAAAGACCACACGAGGTAAATAATTGTGAGAGTACTATAGATATGACTGCCTTGTGGGTCTATTGGTAACAAGCGTTGAAGTGGGGGCCTAAAATGGCCGCTTTAGCAGAATCATATCTTCATCATTCTCTGCCCAATTCATTTGGGGCCCACGCAGCATGTCTTCTTCTTCCATACTTCTCTATTACCAGTAATTTCATCAGACACCTCCTTTCTAGCCATATAATTTTTTTACACAGTCCATCAATCGTTTCTTTGGTCTTTCTCTACTCATATACCCAACCACATTCATATTCAAAACTTCCTTACGACATTTTCCTCATTCCTCCGCATCACATGCTCATACCACGCCAACCAATTACCACACAACTTTTCAGTCACCGGCGCCACTTTCAGACTTCCTCTTACTCATTTCTTTTTTTATCCATTCGCGTAACACCACACATCCCCTTTAGCATTTTTATCTCAGCCACATGCAAATGCCTTTCATTAATTTAGCAGAATCATAATAGAATAATAATGTAAATCACGTTAAAATTCGTAAATGGTCACAGACGCTGTTAATATTATGAAAAGGGTAGTTGACCAAAAAAATCTAATTAGTCCATCAAATAGATTTCCAAAAAATATTGGACACGTATTTTTTTTTTCTCGTAGTAGTCTCGATGTAGTGCGTCGAAAACTCTTGTGACGTCACAATCCGGTACACTTTTGAGCGGAAAGTGACGTCACAAGCCCCCCCACTCATGAAAACTAAAAATACGACTCATGATTTGATAAAACAAAAAATACGTATCCAATATTTTTCGATAATCTAACTGACGGACTAAATAAAAATATATTTTTTTTACTCAGGAAACATCCCTATTGTCTCATTGTGTGATTTACGAATTGTGACGTAATTCATATTATTATCCTATTTTCTGCTAAAGCGACCATTTTAGGCCTCTAGGGGAAATTGAGTTGTTCCATTAGTAATTTCTCAGTATCACCCTAATCTGGTTACTCAGTTAAGTTACTTAGGGCTAACTGAGCCTCCTGTCTGCATTTAAACATAACTGGCGAAAGTTTTGGTGATATAGCTCAGCTTCTCCCCTTCGGTGTGGTTCGGGTGTGCTGTTATTAAGTGCAGTGACATTCTACATTTGCTTATAGCAAAACAATCCTAATCCTAACTAATATATATAATATTATAAATACGAAAGTAAGTTTATTTGTTACCTTTTCACGCCTAAACTACAGAACCGACCATCCTGAAATTTCGCATACGTTGTTAGGTTTACAGAAACGGACATAGGGTAACTTTCATACCGAAAAATGGAACTGTTCCCTAGGTAAACAACAATAACGTTTTTATACTAATAGATGGCGCCACGTGTCTTTCGAATCATGACTGACCTATAGTAATATATAAACTTTAGTAGTGTGTTAACAGTTTAACTGTCTAATTCTAAATTAAAGCGAGCAAAGCCGCGGGCAAAATCTAGTAACACTAAAATGATTTCAGAGACGCCGTATGGAACTTCTTCTGCGACAGATGCTGCGAAAATCTCCACGTAGTACTATCTATGTCTCCTAGCGGTGATATATTAAGAAACAGGTAATAATGAACATTATTTATTAAAACTTTATGCACAAGTATAAAAAACAAACTGTACAAAAGCGGACTTAATGCCTTGGGAATTTTCTACCAGTCTACCTTAGGGTGATGCAGAGACAATATACAGTACAGAAAAAAGACTAGAAATCATTTATAACTAAAACATATAAGAATAAATACATACAACGAAATATATAAAGTTAAGAGAGATAGACAAAAACTACAACAACAACAAACATTAACATTGTCATGTTTTATCAACATTATAGAACATGACAGCATAATCAGCTAGTGGCGGTACTTTCATACAAGCCTTAAAGCGTGGCTTGTCCTTATAAGCTACTTCTCTTCATGATGTTAGGGCTTCTGAACGGTCTGCTTACCTCTAGGCACGCCACTAACAGCCTATGTGTGTTACCCTACCAATCGATCGATCGATGGTAGAAATGACGACAATCAATCGATTGGTGTAGTAGAAACTGTCGATCGACGTCGTCTTATCCATTCTACCATCGATCGATACCCTCGATCGACGATCGATCGATTGGTGTGGTAACACCTTATAACATTTTTAACTGCTAGGACACATGCAAGCCTCCTTGTTTGCATCGGGTCAGCGCCGGCTGTTGCTGTGCCACTGCCTCGCATGCTGGCTGGCAGGATGGCTCTCCTGAGCGGATGTGACATAATATTTTTCCTCTACTTGATGTAGATCTTGTGGACTTTTCAGGGTTCCGTACCCGAAGGGTAACCAACGGGACCCTATTACAAAGCCTCCAGTGTCTGTCTGTCGATTAGCGGGCTGTCTCATGATCCGTTATAGGTAGACAGTTGAAATTTTCACAGAATATGTATTTCTGTTGCCGCTATAACTACAAATAATAAAAATAAATTAATGGGGGCTCCCCCTTCTACGATGGTACGGCACCCTTCATGTGCAAGTCCGACTCGCATTTGACTATTTTTATTTTATTTTATGCATCTTCTTTAGTGCCAATAAATGTTTTATTTTTCTTGTGAGAGGTGGGCCGTTTTTCATCACGCGGGACAGGTGCAGATTTCTATATCTTGTTTTATTCTGGTATCAGATGTCGAAGTTTCCCCGGCCTGGTTAACAATACAACCATAGACTGGCAGTTCCCGTGGCCGAAGCAGGCGCTGTTAGCGGTGGCTAATGTCTTCCTCGCTGACGTAAGTAGATCCTAACTTATAATAATACTAGCTGACCCGCCCAACTTCGTCTGCGTCACATGCACTTAAATAAAATTGCGACTATAAATTGAGATGTTATCCTATCTTTCAAGTTGGATCAAACTACACACGGTGTGCAAATTTGATTAAAATCGGTTAAGTAGTTTAGGAGTCCATCGCGGACAAACAACGTGACACGTAATTTATATACATTACATTGTATATTTTATTTTATAAGATTATAAATGCGAAAGTAAGTTTGTTTGTTACCTTTTCACGCCTAAACCACTGAACCGATCATCCTGAAATTTTGCATATACGTTGTCAGATGTACAGAAACGGACATAGGATACATTTCATTCCGAAAAAAATAACTGTTCCCGAGGAAATCCACAATAAGGTTCTTATGATAATAGATGGCGCCACGTGTCTGTCGAATCATGATTAAATTATATTATTACGAGCAGAGTACAACCAGAGTTGATTGTCAAATTCTAAATAAACGCAAGCGAAACCGCGGGGAAAAGCTAGTATTTGATATCTTTTAATTTGCAAATCTCTCTCATCTTCCAGACCATTCCAGCACTTTTTGGGCAAAAATACCTACTTAATTATTTAACAGTTACACAAATTCTAAAGAGCTCTTTTTGTTTTCTGTAAAACGTTGTACGTTTTGGAAGAATATATTATGTACGAATTACGGGAAATGTAATGTATTTTTAGGTTAAACAGGTATCGCTTTCGAGGAGTTTAGCTTTCGGCTGACATTGGGACTCTGACTCAAGTTCGGAATTGGAGTCCCTCAACACAATAAGTAGTATAAGTTCTCGTGTACCTATACACGAGAACTTATGGCAAACTTATAACTTTTATTAACTTATCCATATGGCGTTATAATACGAGGATATCTAATAAATCGATTAGAAAATTACATTCAGATTCATACATTTTTTATATGTGTAAACATGACTGTACATGACAGAATATGCAGGTTGCATGACAGTACATTTTTAGTTCAGTAATAGAACGCGGCAATTAATTTTTCCTTCAACCATTTAATTCTCAGGTGGCGAAAATCCCCGAAGAGTTCCGACCGATCATCGTAGAGCACGTAGTACACGTGCACATGTCGGTCGCGTTCTACTCGCAGGAGTTCCTGCTGCGCCTGCGCCGCAACAACTACGTCACGCCCAAGCACTACATGGACTACCTCACCAACTACCTGTCGCTGCTCAAGGAGAAGGACGCTTTTATTGTGGCGCAGGTATGATAAAACTAGAGTTACCATGACGGTTTAAAGCAGCTTATTTTTTTAAGGTCACTCCAGTGTGGGAAAGAGACGAAGCTATAGCGTCTTTATTCCATTCTGAAAAAAAAAAAAAAAATGATTTATCCATTGAATGACTATTTCATTTAATGGATTACATTTAATGGGAATTAATGAGCTTAGAGTGTTGTATTGGTGATTTTAATGATTTAACTCTTTAAGCCATGTGTGTTACGGGCACGAATCATATTTAAATCAACATACAAACTGACGCTGACCTGCAAATTGCAGAAAACGGAAGAAAATTTTAACTTCTCGGGCTACCCTGGCGACGATCTTAAGACGTCATGGTAGGCCCACCGGACAGATAATGTACTGAAGTATCTGTCAGTCTCCGGTGTCCGTAGCTAGGCTGCAATTTGTTCTGACTGACTGAACCTTGAACCCAACGACATCGATTGCTTGCCGGATTATTGGTGCAGGAGCTTCGACCAAGATGCGGGCGGTTCACTGACGGTATGCCAGTTTTCATCCTTATGCTCTAAGTAATAAGGTTGTAAAGTGAATGACCGCCAGCGAACTCGGCAGTATATCTTAAAGATATTCTACCCAAAGTGACTGCACCCCAAACTGCACCGACAACGTGACCCAATCGATAGTTCGTAACTCTGAAAACGTTTCCGCAGGTTCGCTTTTATTGAGTACCTTTACAGGAGTGGTTCGCGTCACTGTCGTCTATCATAGCAATGGAGAAGTTTCCATATATATATATATATATATATATGTTTTTTAATTTAAATAATAGTCAATTGGCCTTTGTTTGGCAACCATGCTCCACCCTAGGCCACATCATCGCTTTACGCAAGGAGAGTTGCGGTCAGACGCTACCCTATTAGGAGTAAAAAAAGAAACAAAAATGTGCAAAAAATCATTACAATATCTTTAGTAATGAATAAGTTATGAGACTTTAAAGTTGCGCTTGCAGGATAAATGTCGGATATAATCATTCATCATACATTACATACAACAACTCATGATAATTTTATATTTTTCAGTGCGAACGTCTGATAGGTGGACTGGCTAAGATCGAAGAGGCAAACGTTCAGCTGGAAGACCTAAACGCGAAGCTGGTGGTGCAGAAAGTCATCGTCTCTGAACAAACCAAGGAGTGTGAGACTCTGCTCACAGAGATCACCAAAGGTTAGTCACATAACCCGCCTACTTGGCCGTTAAAGTGCCACACCTAGTTTGATGAATGTTCAGCTTTGGAGTGGGCTTATGCGTTACAAAAACGATGTTCTCTTCTTCTATACAATGTTTCATAATAATAATTATTCCTAAGCAAATCAACTTGGCTTGGCTCGCGAGGTTGTCGACATGAGGGATGTGAACTCAGCAATAATTGTGCCGATAGTCGTATCAGGCCATGGCTTAATTGCCAAGAGCCTCGACCAACACCTATATAAGGAGGCTCTCGTTAGACAGCTGGATCAAGGGCTTGATTCAGAAAGCAGTACTCCTGGACACGGCTCGTATTGTTAGGAGGTTCCTCTCTCTGGAGCCCTGACTGCTTGTAGCTAGGACCCTGTTACCGATACTGGTGGGCTACTATTTTTATATTTTAAAATGTTTTTTTATACTTTTGTTTTTTTTTTTTAAATATTTAAAAATATAATAAGTAAGTTAGGAAAATTAATAAAGGAATATAATTATTCCTGTTATCACCGAAGGGGGAGTTAGATGTTTACCTAATACTGCCGTCGTAAGGAAAAAGGGCACAACTAAATTTTTTTTCGAAATTGAGTTAAAAATTCTGGCAGAATTGCCTTTTTCTCTGATTCCGAACATGTATATAACTCAATTTCGAAAAAAAATGTTAGTTGTGCCCTTTTTCCTTCAGACGGTACACCCACATTTTGCCAGTTATGTTTAAAAGTCCGATCGTAATAGGGGGCGCACTACCAATCCAGACTCCATGGCTACTACTTAGAATTGACAAACACTGTGCCCTTCCTGGGAACGATCTAACCCAGGACCTCATACACTGCAGTCGCGCTTACGAGACCACCGAAGTAGTCAATTTACCAATGAACATCTTAACAATTCCACACTGCCTTTCCCAACAGCAACGGGCGCAGCAACAGCAAAGCAAACTGTTGCCTCAGAGAAGTCAGCTGAGATCACGGAGCAGAGTGCCATCATCTCCGAAGAGAAAGCGGAGGCTGAGGAGGCGCTGTCTGCGGCCCTCCCGGCCTTGGAGGCCGCCAGGCTCGCGCTAGCCGATCTAGATAAGAACGATATCACTGAGATTCGGTCTTTTGCGACGCCGCCTGAAGCTGTGCAGGTTAGTTGATTAGTGCTTGTCTGCTGATTGTACCATCGAATTCACTATCACTTTTCTCTCTTATGCTTTAAATAATAAGGTTAAAAATTGGTCGACCGTCAGCGAACTCTGTAGCACATAAAGGTTTTTGAAAAGTTCGGCTTTCTAGAGCGTAATATCGTGCTACAGGTTTCTGAAAAGTTCGGCTTTCTAGAGCGCAATATCTGTTACTTATGACACTATTTAAGTCATAACTGTCTGACATAACATCACGCTTCTAATCCCCGAAGAGTTAGGCAGAGGTGTACTTCATAGCACACCTAAATCCAAAATCGCCACTTATGTGTGAATCCCATGTAATAGGGGGCAAGCCTATATTGCCATCCGGACTCCGTGGCTGCTTCTGAGAAATTGCTCATGGAAAAACTTAATAACACTTTGCCCGGCCCGGGAATCAAACCCAGGACCTCATACTCAGCAGTCGTGCTTGTACTCAGCAGACGTTGCAGTCGACTGTGTGTCAGTCTTTTTTAAAAAACTTGGTTCTATAATTTCAATTCACTGGAACTGGCACTGGAATTTCCGTAAATGTAATAAGTTTTTTGCAGTGATTTATCCAAAGTGTGCCACTTGGCTAGTATCACAAGTAATAGTTTTCGTGGTATGAAACCCTACCTAGGTGTGTTACGCATATTAAGTCCCAGTCTGCTTGATTCGGCAAACTACGCGACAAAGTACTAGGAAAAAACCCTGCCAGCTTGGCTCGAATTGTACTGAGCCCATTATAACATGATTTAGCAATATTCGATACCTAGCAGAGTTTGCCGATCGGTACGAGCCGAATGATAGCCGAATACGTGTTGCCGGTCTTTAGATTTGGCTTCCTTTATCAACGTATAACTACTGTTATATGTCCGACTCGTAATTAGTAAGCACGCAAGACCAACTTGCAATAGGCTGATTTTTAGAATTACCTCATGGACACAATCCGCCCATTTCCGTTCATCAGGTGGTATGCGAGTGCGTGGCCATAATCCGAGGTGTTAGAGAAATAAACTGGAAAGGTGCCAAAGGCATGATGGCCGACCCCAACTTCCTGCGGAACCTGCAGGAGATGAACTGCGACCTCATCACACAGAAGCAGGTCAAGGACGTGAAACAGCACATGAAGAAGAGCAAGAAGCTGGATACTATGCAACAAATCAGTAAGGCGGGGTAAGCGAAATTAAACGTTAATTGATACAATGTAGGGTCTAGTTCTGTTTGCAAAGTATTAATAGTCGGACACTATGTAAGAGATTAATAAGGTAAGCAATGAAAATAACGGTAGAACCTACCTACTTCAACCTACGTCCACGATGACGTGTACTATAGCGCTCAGTTGTTTTTAATCAACATGTTTTACATATTTTGTTCGTAAAACGTCGACTTAGCTTGAATTATACCGAGCTGACCCGGTATAATTCAAGCTCTAAATTAAGCGATATACTAGATGCCGAACTGAGTTTGCCGTTCGGCACGAGGCGAATATGCCGAGGGCCGAGATCCGAGCATGTATTATAATTGTTTCGGGTAGACAATATTTTTCAACAAATACCACCAAATCAAACACAAGTATGAACTTTTTTTCCACAGCTATGGTCTTCTCAAATTCGTGATCGCCGTCCTAGGCTACTGCGCCGTATACAGAGAAGTGAAACCTAAGAAGGATAAAGTGGAAGCCTTAGAGAAGGAGTACAGCGAAGCGTGCAACTACTTGGCTTCGTTGAACCGCGAGATTGACCGGCTGCAGAAAACGTTGGATGGACTTAATAACAGATATGAGACGGCCATGTTGAGGAGGCAAGAATTGCAGGAGGAGACTGATATTATGATGAGAAGGTATGATTTTACTCTTTCAATGTCGCTGCCACGTCACACGTGTTTTTTTGAAGTTATACTTCTTTTGGCGCTTTAGGGAAAAATGATGAGAGTAAATTTTTGCGATGCGCGCGCACACTGTCACGAAAAACCGACACCCTGAAGTTAGCTTAGTGTCAGATATTGACAAGCTTAGGTTATTATGTTTAATCTATTGCTGGAGCTAGGAGGTTAGGTTGTATAGGTAATTGATATTAGACCTTGTTTCTACAAACGTAGGATAAGGCGAAAGATAAAAAATTTAAAAAGATTTTTATCCTGTTACGCCAAAGAAATATAACTTCTAACCACCTCCTTCTGCGAAGCAGTCATGCTAGCGAAGGAGGTGGTGGAGCGTGAGAGGGAGAGAACCTCTCGTCCCAGCCGCCGCGGGTGACGCCCCGGGCGTCGGGGGTCACGTGGTGGCTTCCGGCCGCCGTAGACGCGGACCTGTGGACGGTCAGTAATGGGCTAGCTCGCCGTCCGGCCGTCTTTTGACGACAGGTCGTGTTGACGGCGCGTTCGTGTTCCACGCGCGCCTCAAAGAGATGTCAGCAAACAGGGAGGTGATGCCTGCCAGGGCTGCGGGACTGTTCGAAAGAGATACCGCTGCCCTGGAACAAAAAGGGCAAGGAAGGAACATGGATGGGTTTTAGTCAGTACAAGTCTGACACTCCCTTCCGCTCTGCCCAGAGCGGGAGAAGTCATGTGATAATTTCCCATCCGAAAAAAAAAGTATAACTTCTAACGCGTGTACATAAGTACACACACTTTTTTTATATTTTGAATAGCCTCGTATGTCCCAATGTTTGGCAAAGGCCTCCCCCATATCTTTCTATGGAACTTCGCTCCTGTACCACCTTGTGTTTTCTTAAATTGATGACGATTTAGTCGGGTTATTATAATTCAATGTTTACATGTTGGTATCACGATTTGTATACCTTAAACGACCTCATAATGATAGACATGGCAATAAAAGTGCTAATTATGTTATTTTCCAAAAGTTCGAACCAATAATATGTGGCTATTGATCGATTTGTAGAATTCGTGGCGGCCCAAATGATAATGGCAGTCATGAGGAGAGTCCTTTGCCCAGCAGTGGGATGAGACAGACTAAAAGTAACAGTGAATAATAATTGGTTGACTGATTTTGACACAATTTTATTTTTATTTGAGATGTTTTTAAATGCGTTTATAAAATTATCTTCTTTGTTTACTTACACGCGTTGACTTGCAATTAATAAAACAGCTTCCTTTCTTTCAAGATTGGTCGCCGCCGACAAACTGATGTCAGGCTTATCAAGTGAACAAAAGCGCTGGACAGTAGACCTTGCAGCGCTTTACGTCGAACAGTCCCGCTTGATCGGCAACTGTTTAATCTCCGCCTCATTCTTGAGCTACGCGGGACCTTTCTCCTTTTCCTTCAGACAGACCATGATATACGAAGACTGGATGGGCGATGTGTTGGAGAAAGGCATACCTTTGACCACGCCGTTTACTATTGAGAAGAATTTGACCAATGAGGTTGAAATAAGCGGGTGAGTGCTGTGTTGAGAATACTTTCTGTATAGAATCGAGTTTTGTCCTAGATGGAGTTAGGACAAAACTCATACGTTTCGACTAGATAGTTTCATGTCAATTTTATTCCGTTTTTTGAAGTGAAACTTCTAATGCGACTTTCAACAAGGTTGCGCTAAACGTTTAACGCTACCATGGAGGGGGTATGAAAGGAGTCTACGCTTTATTGCGGAACTTTTTTGTCATATTTTTATTTTGCATAGTAACGGATAGCATAAACTTCATTTCGCAGAAAATCGTTTAGCAGACACTCATTTATCATCCAGTCAAAACTCATAATTTCCTAAGTCATAATCATCTTTAGGCATAAATTTCATATGCATAAGAATTAAAAAGTAGAACCATCATATTGCAGAAAGTTCACCGTCAGAATCATCTTTTGGCATAAATTTCATATCGATAGTCATTAAAAGGCAGAACTATAATTTCTCAGAAAGTTTACAGTTAGTATCGTCTTTTGGCATACAATATCGATAGGCAGAGCTATTATATTTTAATTTTGATTTTATGTGATTTTAATTTTGATTGAAATTTAATTTGATTTTCATTTATTCTGATTTTTATTTAATTTGTTTATTTTATTCTTTCTGCATGTATTTTTATTATAATTAATGAATACGCGGTTTTTCTTTCCCTGTAAGAAGCATGAAAACATGCCAACAAGCATACACCATGTATCAAGCATGCAGCATGCAAGCATAAAAATTTCAATATGCCTAATAAAATTATTTCAAATGAAATTCTGCTATCTTCATATTATGCCAAGTGAAATTATACTATAAAATCTTCGTGCTAAATAAACATTATGTTAAACGAAATTATGCCATCTTAAAAGTATGCCATTGTTAATTCGGACATATAAACAATCAGCTAAAATATAATTATACTAAATAATTTTTATGCCTTAAAAATATTCGTTTAAAGAAGATTATGCCAAGCGTGTTCTGCCAAATAAAATTCGGAGCATCAAGATTCTGCCAGATAGAGGGAACCCGTATGAAAGCACTGTTCCGTTAAACGTTCAACGCTCCTGGGGACGGGGAATAGAAAGAGACAGAGCGAGAGTGAATGCGTGGCATTCGAACGCATGCGCCTAGTATACCTGTTTTCATTTCCACATTACGAAGTTTCACTTCTTCTACGCGGAGGGACTCCACGCACTACTACTTTTTTATTTAATCCTGTATTTACATTCTAATTGACTGGACTCTGTGGAATAGGCCTCATATAATTTTATAATTTCGACGCTAATTTACTGTTTTTAAACTAACTTATAATAAGGCAACGACCAGTGGCCCACATTAGCCCTGGATCGAAACAACTGGAAGTCATGGGGAGAGGCCTTTGCCCAGCAGTGGGATGACGCAGGCTAACAGTATCAGTATAATTCGGCTTGTCTAACGTCAATTTCAGTTGGAACTCGGAAGGTCTACCTCCAGACGAGCTGTCGGTCCAGAACGGCATCCTCACGACGAGAGCGTCCCGCTTCCCACTGTGTATCGACCCGCAGACGCAGGCGCTGTCCTGGATCAAGAGGAAAGAGACTAAGAATAATCTTAAGGTGCGTGCAATTACGTGGTATCAGAGATCAAGGGAGCGAGAATATTGATGGTGTGAGTCATGGCACAAAAGAGTGAACGATAGCTTAAAGATTGACAGGAGAGACTGGGGGCTATCGCGCATGAATTCGCCGCTAGAGGCTTTCGTGTAGAGTAAGGTCTTCCGAAATGTCAGATGTCAAAGAGTTTTCCCGCGTTGCGTGCTTTTTTATCCCGTTTTTTAACTAATATTCATGATTCTGGTCTAGATTGAGCCATTCATGAAGAATTAATGACAGGACCTTACTCGAAAGTGGCGCCATCTGGTGAGCTTAAAAACGATAGCCCCCATTACGTAGTATCAGAGATCAAGCGAGCGAGAATATTGATGATGTGAGTCATGGCAGAAAAGAGTGATAGCTTAAAGTTTGACAGGGGAGAATTGAATAAGAAAAGGTTTCGATAAATAAACGAGTTGCACAACCTCAAAGTAAAATTAAAGCTGGCACAAGGGCAGGCCACGTTGTTATGTTTACAATAACACAAAATTATACTGGCATGGATATACCCATCGCAGTTGTAAATGTCCTTCACACTGTGCGCGGAACACATACAGTCAACCCCAAAAATATATAAACACGGACTAGGAACCATTTTATTAAGCTACAAAATATAGTAAACAATTTATGTCACAAAAACCAATAAAAGTTACATACATCTTTTTAGTGCATACAGTCTGCAGGCTGTTACAGAAAAGGGGTTTGAATTTAATGGCCGGTCTAACTACCGCCATTTTTTTTTTTTTTTTTCAAAGTTGCCGTCACGCATAAAACCTATATTTATCGATAGCTGGTATCAATACAAATCAGTTTTGTATGAGACAAAATGTTCTAAAGTGTCACGTTACCGAGATATGAGCTATCAAAGTTAAAGTCCATTCTTAATGGCGGAAGTTGGGCCAGCCAAGCTTCATACAAAAATCTTACAAACCCTTTCCCTTTGGATACGAACTGCCAATACCACCGAAGATCTAGTTAGAGAAGCCCAAGCTCAGCAGACTCGCGTTTACAATCACTACAGTAAAAAACCAATGAAACAATCAAAGTAACTGAATTATTGATTCCAGGTGCTATCGTTCAACGACCCTCAATTCCTGCGTCAGTTGGAGATGGCTATCAAATATGGCATGCCGGTGCTGTTCCAAGATGTCAACGAGTATATAGATCCTGTCGTTGATAATGTTCTGGAGAAAAATATTAAGGGTATGTATTTATAAGCATTCGCATGTTATGTATCAAATCAAAGATTCAATTTTGCTTCAGGTGACGGAGTATTCATCTTTTAAAACAATCCAAGACTCGATTTTGTACAGAAACATATGATTGTTACACATTTTTTTTTTTTTAAAAAGCGTTGCCGCACACTAGGAATTTCTCCTGTATCGTGGGTGCGTTTACAAACATTTAAACTCACATACACAAACAGCACACATACATTGTCAACTGTTACTTTCCACGTTACACTGTAACGTACAGTACATGTTGCACATTGTAATGCTCGGTTCTCCCTACTCACTGATTTCCAAATTTTTACAGGCAAATGCGGATGTAAACATGTCAATTCGAAAAATTGTTTATCATGCTTAAGGAAAGCATAAGATATTACCCTTCAGAGGCGGGCCATGAAAAGTACGCTAACGACATTACGTTATAACGCAGGAAGAGAGTTAAAAAATCCTGCATCGCGCAGTCAAAATTATCCGCGAGATAAGCTTATACAGGGTGTAAACAGACTCTTCTTCTTCTTTACATCAAACTAAGTAACTTTTCGCAAAAATTAGTGCTGGGAAACGACTTTTTTTTTTGGTCTGATAAATCACGTTTTACAGTAGAACTCAACGTAACGCACTCAAAACATTGTGCTGATGGATGGATTGAATAGTAAGTGGGTCCTGGAGTTGTTTAAAGTAAAAATCTTACATTAAAAACATGTATTTAAAAAAAAACTTGTGAAAAAGTTGGAACTTTGACCCCCAATATCTCCGTAACTAGAAGGTTCCCAGGTATGGTCTAGAATAAAAAAATTATCGCAATGACGGGCAGAACAAGTGCCTTTCGGCTTCGTTAAGAGTCTGTTTACACCCTTTATACAATATGCGGATACCAACCAGTCATGCTGTAGTAGGAACTTTACACTCTAGGCCTTATTACCTGCTTTTTGAAGTAAAACTTCTTTACGCACGCTTGACTTGGGGAGTAAGCTGGTGAATGCGTTACGACGCGTTCGGGCGAGGCGAACGGAACATATAGATGGAGCTAAAGAAGTTTTATTTCAGTCGTGTGGTCTAAATCTAAAGCACACTTGTTTTTTTTTGGATTAGCCTGTTTATTAAAAAAGCTGTCCTCTCGTGTTTCCAGTGGAAAGTGGCCGCACATTCGTGATGCTGGGCAGCACAGAGGTGGACTACGACCCCAACTTCCGCATGTATCTCACCACCAAGCTCGGCAACCCGCAGTTCAACCCCGCGACCTACTCCAAAGCCGTCGTCATCAATTACACTGTCACTGTGCAGGTTTGTATGCCATTATTACATACTAGCCCGCGGCTTCGTCCGCGTGGAGCTCGGATACTTATTACGGCTGTGCCGTTTGTGACTTCGATAGCTAGGTAAATTAAATTCACTGGTTCTATTCCTGTTTTAATGACTAAAGTTGAAATTTACAAATTTAAAACCAAGGTGGCCTACGAAATAGTCTAGAAGCACGCACGCTCTCTGACATCTCGTGAGAGAGACGCCCGAACATACATTTTGCTTCAACTATATAATTAAATGGCTAAAGCAAAATGTATACGACCTTTTATCATCATCTACCTAGCCTTTTTCCCAACTATGATGGGGACGGCTTCCGGTCTAACCGGATGCAGCTGAATACTAATATTTTACATGGAGTACCTATTTATGTATACGATCTTTCGTTGCTTATTAATAAAATGTGCTTCTTCCCTAGGGTTTGGAAGACCAGCTACTAAGTGTAGTGGTCCGCTGCGAGCGCTCAGACTTAGAGGAACAGCGAGAAAGCCTCATTATAGAGACCAGCGCCAACAAGAGTCTACTCTCAGGCCTCGAAGACTCCCTTCTGAGAGAACTGGCGACATCTACTGGCAACATGTTGGACAATGTGGAGCTTGTCAACACGCTGGAAAATACCAAGTCTAAGGCTGCTGAGGTAAGACGAGCAAGAGCCATTAAGGTTGAGATCTGTAGTGCGAAGTTTGACTTATCTCGAGTATAGCTCAGTCCAAGCGTGGATCCACCGTCGTGGGCACGATGGGCATGCCCACAACCCTATTTGAGGTCGATAGTCTGATATTTTACACAAATATTGTTACAAATCGGAGAAGAGCTGCTAAAATTATCGAGCTCGCCGCGCCCGCTCCTGAATTCTCAAGTCTGTTGAATATTCTGAAAATCTAACATATTATAAGGGCGGGTGCAAAAAAAATCGAGCATATTATTAATTTCTTCGTGTAAAATTCATCATGAAACTACTACCACTCCACAAAGATTTTTCCTTTTTTTTTTGTTTGACGGCTTTTTGCCGATTTTAGGGTGGCCGTGACCACAACCTATTTTGAGGGCTAGATCCGCGCTTGGCTCAGTCGCTCTTCATCTGCAAATGAACCCTATTAGTATAACGGTAAGGTTGTGTATACATGTAGAGAAACAACTGCTCGGCTTACCTTGAATTGTGTTGAAACTATCCGAATATAGTGTAGCGATGGTAAATACCGAACGGAGACGGAAGCGTGTTGTTTAGCAAATGCTCCCGAAGGTAATGTTACGACCGAACGAGTGTACAAAACATGATCTGTCTGCCTAGCCCAACTATGCAGCGGTCGGCTTCCTGTCTAATCGGATGCAGCTGAATACCAGTATTTTACATGGAGCGACGACCTATCTGACCCTCACAACCCAGTTAGTACTGCGTAATTTACTATGACACTTGGTAAGACTGGTTGTCAGAGTTTCGGGCTACTGACTACCTGTAACGACTATTAAAGATCTACACAAAACAGGCGGGACCTACGGATTTACGTGCTTATTGAGGCACGGAAGAAACTCTGTATGTAATGGATGACCACCCATCCACAGACCGACCTTGGCAAGCGGCTGCTATTATTTAGCCATGGCCCCCTAATGGTTTTAATAATTCTGAACCCTATCTCCTAGACCAATTTTTTCGGATGAGTAATCATCAAATGACTTCTCCCGCTCTGGGCAGAGCGGAAGGGAGTGTCAGACTTGTGCTGAATAAAACCGATCCATGTTCCTTCCTTGCCCTTTGTGTTCCAGGGCCGCGTTATCTCTTTCGCACAGTCCCGCAGCCCTGGCAGGCATCACCTCCCTGTTTGCTGACATCTCTTTGAGGCGCGCGTTTTAGTACCCTATCTCCTATACCTAAGGTATACTTAACAAAACCTATTTTTTCCAGGTGATGGAAAAACTAGACCTAGCTGAAAAAACGACGAGGGATATAGAGGTATTGCGCGACGGGTACCGGCCGGTGGCCAAGCGCGGCTCCATCCTGTTCTTCGTGCTGTCGGACATGGCCGGCGTCAACTCCATGTACCAGTATTCGCTGTCTTCTTATCTTGATGTAAGTATTTAAATAACATAAATTCACATCTGTAATCCCCGAAGGCTAAGGTAGAGATGTACCTTATAGTACACCCACATTTCGCCAGTTATGTTTAATTCCCATGTAATAGGTGGCGAGCCTATTGCCATCAATTGGACACAGATCTAGACTCCGTGGAAGCTATTGAGAAATTTCTGTTGGAAAAACCCAATCACACTTCGCCCGGGAATTAAACCCAGGACCTTCTGCTCAGCAGTTGCACTTGCGACTACTAGACCACATTCCTATAAATTGGGCACAAATGCATACTTCAGACTGCTATGAAGAATTCTTGTTGGCCAATCCAATAATACTGACCCTGCTAGTATTGAAATTTACATAATAAACTCGTCTGATATCCGTCCTATTCTGAAATCCGACGCACTTATTCAGAAATTTGAGGGTATAAAGTTAGTCATCCTGCAAATAAATATCTTTGAGCTTTCATTCTGGCTAGCCATAGCCTATGAAAAAGGAAATCGTTACTTAATTCCCGTTTTAACTAAATAAAAATATTTATATTTATCTGAAACATGGTTTTTTTTGAACATCAAAATCTGCATTATATGATGTTGTTGATTCACAAGGTAGTTTAAATAATCACAAAAGAAACAATTGTATGAACACTACGCCTTTTAAGTAATTAAAATATCTGGCGTAAATGAAGAAATAAAAAGCATAAAACCAACGTCACGCGGTGTTCCCAGGCGGCCACCCATCCAAGTATTGACCGCGTCAGATGTTGGCGATGTGAAGATCTGAATATTTCTATTTCATCGTTTTAATGCATATTTTTATTAATAAACAGGTGTTTTCGTTTTCACTGCGAAAAGCTATGCCGAATGTAATCCTGCTAAAACGTTTGAGGAACATTATCGATATGCTCACGAAGAACGTGTACGACTACGGATGTACTGGTAAGAATGTTCTCTAGAATTAATTATATTACAATTTGCTTTTCCATACAAATAAATAATAACAACTTATTTGGCCGCCTGAATAAAGTGTTTTTTTTTTTACGGATGGCAAATCATCAAATGACTTCTCCCTCCCGCTCCGGGCAGAGCGGAAGGGAGTGTCAGACTTGTACTGACTAAAACCCATCCATGTTCCTTCCTTGCCATTTTGTTCCAGGGCCGCGGTATCTCTTTCGAACAGTCCCGCAGCCCTGGCTGAATAAAGTGTCAATCAGTCTCTTATCAGGCGGAAACAAGGTGTGCGCCTTTAATGGTTGGGTCATGGGGTACCATAGGCCTTTAGTAACTGAATATCAAATTCGTAGGTATATTCGAGCGCCACAAGCTACTATACTCGTTCCAAATGGACATAAAGCTGGAGCAGAGCGACGACCGCGTGAACCAAATGCAGCTGGACTTCTTCATCAAGGGCAACGTCGCCCTGGAGAAGTCACAGCGCGCCTGCCCCGCCACCTGGATCCCGGGACAGGTACTCATCATCTTCCTACCCTCATCCCTTTCTACTTGGGTTCGGCGCAACACGTTTTCGTCTTCCATTCTCCCATGCCACTCATCACACCATCATTTACTCCTTTTTTTTCCTATCATTCCTGTGAAAAGAATGATGAGTTTTGATGGATGGGAAGGGTCCCATCCATCAAAATTTAAATTCATCATTCTTTTAGTCACATGTGTTTCATCCTTTACCGGGGCAGGTACTAACACTGTTTTTTTTTTATGATTTCGTGCGACCGCTGAGCATAAGGTCCTGGTTTCGGTCGCCACCTGGCCGTAGAGGTTTTGCCTTGGCCCGTTGAGACGGGCGCGTTGGGTTGCCTTTAGGCTAGGCCTGTGGGCGCGTGTACAGCACGCGCCTGGGTGTGTGGTTGCTATTTGTATTCCAATAGGAGCGCCACGGCGCTGTTTTGTACCGACACCCGGTGGTCAGCCCCCTTGTCGCGAGCCCCGCGCTCCCCGGGGGGTGGGGGGAGGGGGAGGGGGAGGGGGAGGGAGAGGCAGGGCACGATAACAGCGCGGCCGAGCGGCGCACCACTTTTTAAATCTCCGCCGTCTCGGCTCGACCGCAGCTGGCGTTGTTGTGTGCGAATCCCGTCAGTCGAAGCTGATACCACTGGCCTACCAATCTACAATTATGCAAGATACAAAATGTCTGTGTTATTATTCTTAACAATATTTTCCACAGGGTTGGCAAGACATAATGAAGCTGAGCTTGGACTTCCCGAACTCCTTTGCTTCTTTGCCTGACGATATTACTAGAAGACTAGAGGACTGGCAAGAGGTACAAGTTTGAATCTTTAACTGTAAAATAAACGAATGCACATTGTCAAGTTTATCCTCCTGACCACGAGCTAGAGGTTAAGACCCGATTTACATTGGTCAAGTTTTTAGTAAAGTAGATAGTACAGTGAGTTACAGGGAAACCCACCACCTCTCATGGCTCGACAGCATATCATATGAGCCGAGACATCCAGGAGACAATTGCGGATATACCCTGCCTAGATAGACGTGTTGTCAACGCAGCCGCTTCTTGACTCCTTGTACAGGTTTATTCCGTCCAGTCCCTTGTCGTCCTACACAATGTGTGTAATCATTTTCCTGCCCTTATCCTATTTTATTTGGGGTCGGTCCTATTCTATTCTCTGCTGCCGTTGTCTGGCATCGAGTGCGCTTGAGAGTCGCGTTCAGTGAATGTGCACCAAATAAACGAAAGAAGCTGTTCAGAACTTGAGTCTTGTAGACCGTTGGTACACACTGCGACACGCTAAGCTATACATTTCCAGCATAACATGGCCTCGCTTTGTACAGATTTCCCGCACATTGAGAAATCCACATAAACTGGTGTTGGATAGCTTGATTGGTCGTCGTGTGTACTTAGGCGATGGAAACAAATAACGTGCGCTCGAAGTCTTTTGATGCACCATACCGTAATATACAAGGCAATTGGTCAAAGTAGACAATACTCTAAGGGAGCGAAAGTACTCATAAAAATGAACAACTTTTACGATGGGACTAAACTATGAAAAAAAATGTGATTAAAATGTAATGTGTCAAAATTATGTTTTAAAAAACCCGCTGTTGCCTACATTTTTTTCAAGTGACGCGACTATTTTTCTCGCGATTTTCTTATTAAAGTTATCGTTCTGTCCATCCCCATTGTCCAGTGGTTCGACAGCGACACTCCCGAGTCGACCGACATCCCAGGCGGCTACAACCACAAGCTGCAGCCGTTCGAGCTGCTGATGCTGCTGCGCTGCTTCCGCGTCGACCGGATCTACCGCGCGATCACCGACTACATCACCGTCACCATGGGCGAGGAGTACATCACGCCGCCCGTCATCAGGTACGCGCAGCCCGACTCTATGCAGTGCCACCAAATCGACGTCAAATTTGCTTAAGGTGGAAACGCCAGGGTAGCCATTGAATAACTATTTCATGAAAAAGTCATTAAATGGGATTAAATGAACTTAGAGGGTTATATTGATGATTTAATGATGGTCGCGGCTCCCTAATTATATTTTAAGCAATATACAATCTGACAATGGTGCTGATTCCCTTGTTTACAAACTAAACCAAATATAAGTTCAGTGCATCTTTTTCTTTCTATTTCATTAAGAAAAGGACAGAAGATAAATTTTAGTTTAGTCCTGTCAAATTAACCAGCGCCTGACACAAGTTTAGACGTGATTAAAAAGTTGACTAAAATTACATCAAATTACGTCAGATGCTGACTAATTTGACAGGACTAAACTAATATTTATCTTCTGCCCTTTTCATAATGAAATAGAAAGAAAAAGATGCACTCAACTTAAATTTAGTTTCGTTTGTGAACAAGGGAATCGGCACCACTGACCTGCAAAGTGAATTTCGCGATCTAGCTTGGTGCATCTTCCTTAAGCCACACACACCATCAGGCACACCATCAGGAAGGGTTATAAGGAAGGATTTTAGCAGTCTATGTATGTATGTATGTTTGTATTTACGTATGTTCTTCCGTAGCGCCTAAACTATTCATCCGATTTTGATGAAATAAGGTGTCAAATAGATTCGTTATTATGGCTCGGGTAACATAGACTACATTTTACCCGACTTCAACTATAAGAGGATTCGATTTTACCTTGAATTTCATTAAAGCGTGATTTTTCAGTATTCGGGTTTTTTAGTTGTAGTAAACCATACAAATTCTTTGACTTTGAGCTCTTTCCGACCGGCGTCGAAAAAGATGATCACTCTCTTAAGAGTGCATTTGCCGCTCAGTCAAATTCACACAATAATGCATGCTATTTCACCAAATGCCTGTATGAGTAAGTGAGATATATTATTTTTTTACATTTTAGGAAAGCTTACAGACTAATAACATTATAGTAACAGAAATATATAACTACTCGTAAGTTAAAAAATATTTTTCATAAGACAATTAATAAGTATATCTTTTCAAAATAAGCTTTATTTGAACTAATTGACAAATAATATGGTTCATATAATAATTGATTTCATACTAACATTATTTTTAAGTGTATTTACTAACTAAATTATGGATCATTGTGTCTGAAGCAAATAAATAATAATAATAATAAGTTTAGCTTAGTTTTTTTGTATTTTACACCAAGAGTGAAGTAATTAGTTTTTTTGCGTTTGTTCGACGGCTTGCGCAGTCTTAAAGAAAGAAAGTGAAATGTATTTAAATGACTCGCACAGGACAAAATAAAATGATATAAATAGAAAACAACCGAAAAAAATAATAAGACATACATTCTACTAAATTAGTCCAACTCCTAGGCTCTACAGCATCTAGTGTGTAGCATTCGTTTAGACACTAAACACGTTTATAGGAATGCTAAAAAGCATGCTATCAACCCAGCTTAAGTCAGCATTTGATTTTCATTCAGCCCGTGCCGATCTCAGTTCGAAATTGATGCGAGCTGAGCTGAACGCTTTTTCTCGACTAAAATCTACATCTATAATAATTAAGTTTTAAATAATCTCAAAAGAAACCATTATATGAAAACTACACTTATTATGCAGTTCAATGATGTGAATAAAAAAAAGCAAAAAGCCAACGTCACGCGGTGTTCCCAGGCGGTCACCCATCCAAGTACTGACCGCGCCCGATGTTGCTTAACTTCGGTGATCGGACGAGAACCGGTGTATTCAACGTAGTATGGACGTTGGCGACAGATTAGCTCAAAATAACAATAACTACCTGCTCACCTTATCTGACGACGACATTGTGTCATAGTTTGTTTAATACTCTGTGGTTATTTTCGTCTTCTTTCATTTGTTATTTGTGAAAGTGTAATCTCAAGGTTAATTTGGTTTCTTATATTCCTATTCGGAACCGAAATAAAACGAAACATAAGAATAAACTTATAAACACACACCTCTATTTCATGCTAATATTGTTTAAAAATTATCAAGCCGTGCAAAGAATGAGCATAACCAAACGCATACGTTAAGTTTATTTTTGTTCCCGCGTCAAACGCAAGATGGCGCTGTTGTAAGTTTTTGCATGGTGCTACGCTTTCACCAGTTTCTTACCAAATAAATATCTTTGAGCTTTCATTCTAGTTAGCCATAGGCTATGAAAAAGAAAATTGAAGAACTTGTTAATTAATTCCAGTTTTAACTAAATCAAAATATTCATATTACTCTAAAACATGGTTTTTCTTGAACATCAAAATCTGCATCAATTTTTGTTGATTCACAAGTTAGTTTGAATAATCGCATTAGAAACAATTGTTTGAACACCTTTTAAGGAGTTAAAATATCTGGCGTAACTACAATAATATAAAGCAAAAAGCCAACGTCGCGCGGTGTTCCCAGGCCTTTAATGATCAAATAGTTTATATTTTTATTATTTGTTGTTATAGGGGCAACAGAAATACTACATCATCTGTGAAAATTTCAACTGTCTAGCTATCACGGTTCATGAGATACAGCCTGGTGACAGACGGCAAACAGACGGACAGACAGCGGAGTCTTAGTAATAGGGTCACGTTTTACCCTTTGGGTACGGAACCCTAAAAAACACAGCTACACGTCAAAAACAAATTATGTTTTAAAATTGGATGAGGTCGGTGCATCCTTTTCGACTACAGAGAGAAAAAACACGCCGTATTTGTTACCACTGCTTACCATGAAACGAAAGAATTTATAAAAGAAGATTAAAGTAATTAACAAAACAGGCTGGGAAAAGAAATGAAGCAAAAAGCCAACGTCACGCGGTGTTCCCAGGCGGTCACCCATCCAAGTACTGACCGCGCCCGATGTTGCTTAACTTCGGTGATCGGACGAGAACCGGTGTATTCAACGTAGTATGGACGTTGGCGAATGGAGTTTGAAAATTTACAATAACTATTATTACCAACCGTAAAAATGACACAAAAATTACGAAATAGGACATTATTACAACTCAGCATCTCACAAGCCCTAATTTTTATTGTTTAATCAATTAGTCATGTTACAAATAAATTATGTTTTATAAGTCCGGGCACTGTATTTATTTACTCAACAAAAAAAACAAACCCCGTTCAATTAAAATGTAAATATTACTAAGAAAATTGTGATTCGATTTTGGACTAATATTTTTAGTTTTTAATTCAATATAAATATTAAACAGCAGAAGATCAGTGGGTACATGTACATAAAATTGAAAAAAGCTATGGATACAAAAAGCCAACGTCACGCGGTGTTCCCAGGCGGTCACCCATCCAAGTACTGACCGCGCCCGATGTTGCTTAACTTCGGTGATCGGACGAGAACCGGTGTATTCAACGTAGTATGGACGTTGGCGACGGAGAAACTCAAATTAACAATTACTACCTGCTCACCTTATTTGACGAAGACATTATGTAATAGTTTGTTTAATGCTCTGTGGTTATTTTCGTCTTCTTACAATATTTTGTTCGTGTGTAAGTGTAATATTATGTCAATAAGGTTAATTTGGTTTCTTGTATTCCTTCGGAATCGATTTACAATGATTTAGGAACAAACTTATGAAAACAACTATTTCAAAGTAATATTGTTATGTAAAACTGTTTTTGTAAACGGGACACGACCAGAGTATATGGCTATTAAAGTTTAAGTTAAACCGGTACGGATAGAATGCGGACTGAACGGAATTATCAAGTCGTGCAAATAATGAGCGAACGCGTACGTAAAGTTTATACTAGTTCCCGTGTCTAAAGTAAGATGGCGCTATTGTAAATTTTGCATGGCGCTATATTTTCACTACATTCTCACCAAATATCTCGTTAACCATAGCCTAAAAAGAAAATCGTTAATTAATTCCCGTTTTAACAAAAATAAAACTATTCATATTATTTTTAAATATTTTTGCAATTATAAAATTTCACATTGTATCGCTCATCCCTACATAGTAGTTCCGTTCTTCCTATGTTTCGCTGTATTTGAATGAGTACTATGCAAGTAGTTAGTAAACCAACACTTTTGACCCTCGCAACAATAATGATCAATCCGACGGCAGCAAAGAACAAACGGCTATCTACAAAATCACTAGTTTCCAGGAGAGCGTTTTTAACGCAAAAATGTAATAACTTCTACAAGATCAAAGCTAGCATCTTCAATATGTAATAAAAAAAACATGAAAAAATAAAGGGTGTAAACAGCCTCTTAACGAAGCCGAAAGGCATTTGCTCTCCCCGTCATTGCGATCATTTATTTGTTCTAGACCATACCTGGGAACCTTCTAGTTATGGAGATATTGGTGGTCAAAGTTTTTCACAAGTTTTTTTTTTTTTGTTTAATATTTTTAAAGTAAGATTTTTACTTTAAGCGCTTCCAGGACCCCCTTACTATTTAATCCATCCATCAGCGCAATGTTTGAGTGCGTTACATTGAGTCCTACTGTAAAACGTGATTTTTCAGCCCAATAAAAAAAGTCTTTTCCCAGCACTAATTTTTGCGTAAAATTACTTAGTTTGTTATACATAATGCTTGGTTGACGGCTTCGTGAAGAGTCTTTTTACACCCTGTATACCTGGATAGAATAAAGAATTCTGAATTAATTTATATTAAGAAGTGAATTTTGCAAAAAATGCAGTTGTCTTTTTGTTCTTTGCTACCGTCGAATCTATTATCTGTCGGCGCTAAACTGAACGCTAGAAGATGTTGACTTAACTGATTTCGATGGAATTCAGCACATGGTAGACCTTGACCCGGGTATTTTTTAGTAGCCTTGTATGTCCCACTGCTGGGCAAAGGCCTCCCCTATAAACTTCCAGGTAATTTTCTCCTGCACCCGTCGCGTGGAGACCTTTGGCCAGCGGTAGTTATGGATGCCGCAAACGTAACCCGCCTAATCCCATTTGAGCCTGGGTTATGCCATACTTTTTATCTTGGGAGGACGGTCCCATGGGATAATTTCCATGCAGCATCCGTGGGCAAAAGTTGTCTAATATTCACGCTTTCCTCCCACATATGGAGGCAGGAACTACAAATGAATAACTGTATCGTTCTTTTCAGTTTGGACATGATATTCGAGCAGACGACTCCGTTCACGCCGGTGGTGTTCATTCTAAGTCCTGGTTCAGATCCCACGGCTGATCTGATGAAGCTCGCTGATAGGTGCGGCTTCGGCGGCGGCAAGTTCAAGTACTTGTCGCTTGGGCAGGGACAGGAAGGGGTAAGTAATAGGATTCAATTCTTTAAAAATAATACTTTACTATGTAAACTCGCTAATCGATCTGAGGCAAAGAGATAACAGTTGCACTCCATCGGAAAATGACCATTATTTGTGTACTTCGCGAAAACTTCGTGAATTTCGTTCACGTGCCCACAACCCGGATCCGAGTCGTCGTTATTATGAACTATAGGTGACTTGTATTCATGCCCAGAATCCGACTAGCGAGTCCATAGCTACAGATACGGATTGTGCGAACGAACAAATTATTGTTCGACTCATACGCTGGGTTCTGGGCACTGAATGGGTTAATGTTTTTATTCGTATGATAGATACACTTGATCACAGCCGCTTTTAAGGATGTACTCATTAAACTTATTTAAATAAGGTTTATTTTCGGATGAAGCGTGACTGTACTTAGGTTGAGCTAGGTTTTGCTTTATAGATTAGCCTGAGTATACGTTGCGATGGGCTTTGAAATGTGATAAAATGACTGCTGAGTATGTTGTCAAGGGTATTTTCATTAGGATAGATTTGAGCCCGGTTAATGGCCATGGGCTCACCCTTTATTACATCGGACTTAAACATAACTGGCAAAATTTGGGTGTAGGTTCCTCTGTCTATTCCTCCGAGTAATATACAGGGTGTAAACGGACTCTTCACAAAGCCGTCAACCAAGCATTATGTACATCAAACTAAGTAACTTTACGCAAAAATTTGTGCTGGGATACGACTTTTTTTTGGGCTGAAAAATCACGTTTTTCAGTAGGACTCAATGTAACGCACTCGAAACATTGTGCTGATGGATGGATTGAATAGTAAGGGGTCCTGGAGGTGTTTAAAGTAAAAATCTTATATTATAAACATGTATTTAAAAAAAAACTTGTGAAAAAGTTGGAACTTTGACCCCCAATATCTCCGTAACTATAAGGTTCCCAGGTATTATCATTGATCTAGAACAAAAAAATGATTGCAATGACGGGGAGAACAAGTGCCTTTCGGCTTCGTTAAGAGTCTGTTTACACCCTTTATGCGTGATGTTGAAGTTGATGAAGTAGGTATGAAGATTTAAATGAAAATTTTGTAATCTGCAGGCAGCTTTGGCTCTACTGGAAGGTGCAATCTCCCACGGCCAGTGGCTGATTCTTCAGAACTGCCACCTGCTAGTGTCCTTTCTCCGCGAGCTGGAGAAACAACTAGAGATGATGACGAAGCCGCATCCAGAGTACCGGCTCTGGCTGACTACAGATCCTACCCCGACCTTTCCGATTGGGATACTGCAAAGGTCTCTAAAAGGTAACCCTGTGTTAATACCGGCTAGAGAAGAGCAGTTTAGCGCTGTTTGTCGTACCAAACAAATATCAACTTTGCGTCGCTTATGATACAGTCGAAAATAAATCACCTGAAGCATATACCTCATCTCATACCTCTGGACCTTACTCCGATCTTCCCTATTGTTGTACTGCAAGGGTCTCTAAAAGGTGCGGTACTGATCTCACAGCAAAGTGCCGTAAGAAAATAAATATCAACAGTCAGAAAAACACATTGACTGCGTCTAATATAAACTTTATTTGATTTAGAACTTTTTGACAATACGTTCACGGTTGATACTTGTTTGGAACGCTTGACTGCGCTGCACAAGGTCTCCACCGACCCATATTATATTTTGCCGCTTAAACTCAAAATACGTTGAATTTGTTCAACGAATAAATCAATGCACTTGTGTAGAAAGTATAGGTACTGGAAGAAAACGGTTTTGTCTGCATAATGTAGTATTTATGGTAAACAAGTAGCTACTTATCTAGATAATGTATGTAGTTTTTAGCATGACTTTCGCCAACGTCCATACTACGTTGAATACACCGGTTCTCGTCCGATCACCGAAGTTAAGCAACATCGGGCGCGGTCAGTACTTGGATGGGTGACCGCCTGGGAACACCGCGTGACGTTGGCTTTTTGTATCCATAGCTTTTTTCAATTTTATGTACATGTACCCACTGATCTTCTGCTGTTTAATATTTATATTGAATTAAAAACTAAAAATATTAGTCCAAAATCGAATCACAATTTTCTTAGTAATATTTACATTTTAATTGAACGGGGTTTGTTTTTTTTGTTGAGTAAATAAATACAGTGCCCGGACTTATAAAACATAATTTATTTGTAACATGACTAATTGATTAAACAATAAAAATTAGGGCTTGTGAGATGCTGAGTTGTAATAATGTCCTATTTCGTAATTTTTGTGTCATTTTTACGGTTGGTAATAATAGTTATTGTAAATTTTCAAACTCCATTCGCCAACGTCCATACTACGTTGAATACACCGGTTCTCGTCCGATCACCGAAGTTAAGCAACATCGGGCGCGGTCAGTACTTGGATGGGTGACCGCCTGGGAACACCGCGTGACGTTGGCTTTTTGCTTCATTTCTTTTCCCAGCCTGTTTTGTTAATTACTTTAATCTTCTTTTATAAATTCTTTCGTTTCATGGTAAGCAGTGGTAACAAATACGGCGTGTTTTTTCTCTCTGTAGTCGAAAAGGATGCACCGACCTCATCCAATTTCAAAACATAATTTCTTTTTGACGTGTAGCTGTGTTTTTTTAGGGTTCCGTGCCCAAAGGGTAAAACGTGACCCTATTACTAAGACTCCGCTGTCTATCCGTCTGTTTGCCGTCTGTCACCAGGCTATCTCATGAACCGTGATAGCTAAATAGTTGCAATTTTCACTGATTATGTAGTATTTCTGTTGCCCCTATAACAACAAATAATAAAAATATAAACTATTTAATCATTAAAGGGAGTCCCCTTTAATGATTAAATAGTTTATATTTTCCATACAAGAAACGTGTTTTTTTTTTGAGTTTATGAAACGGAATCCTTCGTGCGCAAGTCCGACTCGCACTTGGCCAGTTTTTTATTTTTTAAAACAAATTCAGAAATAAACATAATTTATTTGCCTACAGTGGTAACAGAGCCCCCTAACGGACTGAAGCTGAACCTGCGCAACACGTACTTCAAGATGCGCATCCACGCGCTCGAAGAATGCATCCATCCGCAGTTCAAGAAGCTGACCTATGTGCTGGCCTTCTTCCACGCTGTTGTACAGGTAACAATTACTCTAGAATTTTGCAGTTTATTGAAGTAAAACTTCTTTACGCACGCTTGACTTGGGACTAAGCTGGTGAATATTGACGGCACGGTTGGCGCAGTGGCTGAGCGATTGTCTGCTGCGCTGCGTGTCGCGGGTTCGATCCCCGCACGGGATCCACGCAAATATTGGTATGGCCTACAGACAGTCGTTCCGGGTCTGGCTGTTTGTGTATGTGAGTTTCAATGTTTGTGAACGCGCCCACGATAAAAAAAAAATGTTTAAGATTACGAGGCAAACGGAAGTTGAGATATAAGTTAGTGAAGATAGAAAGAGAGAGAGTTACGATTTTTAATTTGACAGACGATTGTTCGGTATTTGTTTAAGTTTTACTTCAGTCGTGTGGTCTAAAGCACACTTGTTTTTTTTTTAATTTTCGCATCTGAAGAGATGAGTAATAGAGAAGTATGGAAGAAGAAGACATGCTGCGACTACACCAAATAAATTGGGTCAAGGACAAGAGAATAATGATTATTTAATTTAAATAGTAATTAAATCTCCAACGGATCACAATTAGAAAAAATATCACTGTAATTTGGAAAGACTTGTCGGTAGCAGCAACTCAATAGCAGCCTTATTGTAACGGGCATAAAGACCACAATAATTGGGAAAGACTTGTCGGTAGCAGCAATTCAATAGCATCCTTATTCAAACGAACTTTGGGTGGACAGTCTAATGTCATTTTTGATGTTCAAAAAGAGCTACCTTACAATTTGTTTGACTAACAACTCGGTCACATTATCTCTGCACCTCGCTCGATGACGTGAACGTCCCGTGACGTTACATTCATGGTACGGTATGTAAAATAAGCATCTAGAAATATATTTTTTTTTACCCGACTGCCGAATTTAGTATAGACTGAAGGATTTTATAATTGAACATATATTTATTAATTAATTAATGAATACTAGGCGAGGTGCAGAGATATTGTAACCGCGTTGTACCTATTTAAATTGCTAGGATACATGGACGAGGGATGCTGATGTAACTGGTAGATCAGTTTGCTTTGACAGTAATGCAAAATTTGAGATTTTATTAACTATGAAAGCATTGTAAAAACATATTGAATTCAGTCTGTGGTCTAAATTCATATTTTCGAATAGGTTTTTCTTAATTTTTCTTGGCTATTAATAGCCTAAAAAACGTTACGTACGTTATTTTACGTTCTTAAGAACGTAAAATTTTTATTCTCAATGTGAAACGAATGTTAACTAGGATAAACAGGCATGTTTGGTGTTGGGTGTTAACACCAGGTTTTAAATGCATGACTCGTTTCGCCTCAAATGTGGTACATAGTACCCGGCTGTAATTTTTCTACGAGGTGAATGTGACGCACAAACAATTACCATAACATTTTTTTTTTTAATTTTGGGTTTCTCCTGTATCGTGGGTGCGTTTACAAACATTTATACTCACATACACAAACAGCCAGAACCGGTACAACTATTTGTAGGCCATACAAATATTTGTTTCGTGCGGGGATCGAATCCGCGACACTTAGCGCAGCGGCCACTGCGCAAACCGTGCCGCCATGTTCAGAACATCATTCTGATATCCACATAGAAGTTTTTCATAGGAAATTAAAAAAATAAAACTGCGTTTTTGTACAAAAGTGCAATACATACACGGTTAAAATGTATGTGTTTCGTACCTGACTACTCTTCTCAGAGTAGTCAGGTACGAAACACCGGCCCCATCTGGCTTTAAAAAACATGACGTGTAAAAGTGTTTGTAAAAACCTACTTGCAAAATAAACATCATTTATCATGGAACAGCTGTTCTTTTTTTAAATTACTGATGTCAATATTTGTTTATGTGGGGGTTCAGAATGGAGCACTGAACACGTGGTAACCGTTTATACGTCGGTGTCCCTAACACCCTGTATGAATTTAAAAAAAACGTGGTCGCCACTCGTCGTGGTCACTCATAATCGCGTCGTCTTTGTGTACCTAAAGGGTGTAAACAGACTCTTAACGAAGCTGAAAGGCACTTGTTCACCCCGTCATTGCGTCCATTTTTTTGGTCTAGACCATACCTGGGACGCTTCTAGTTAAAATATTGAGGGTCAAAGTTCCAACGTTTTCACAAGTTTTCTTTTTAAATAAGTGTTTTTAATGTAAGATTTTTACTTTAAACACCTCCAGGACCCCCTTACTATTCAATACATCCATCAGCACAATGTTTTGAGTGCGTTACATTGAGTCCTACTGTAAAACGTGATTTGTCAGCCCAAAAAAAAAAGTCATTTCCCAGCACTAATTTTTGCGTAAAGTTACTTAGTTTTATGTACATAATGCTTGGTTGACGGCTTCGTGAAGAGTGTTTACACCCTGTATAATTATTATATACGCCCGGATAGGAACTTCCTGCAGAATATAATGATTGTATGTTTTCGGTTTTCATTCGCCAACGTCCATACTACGTTGAATACATTCTCGTCCGATCTCCGAAGTTAAGCAACATCGGGTGCGGTCAGTACTTGGATGGGTGATCGCCTGGGAACACCGCGTGACGTTGGCTTTTTGCATTAATTACTTTTTTTAATTTCTTGGTATTTTTTTAACTTTATCCAAGTTGATCAAGATCAATCATCAAGAATAATGTGTTACTAACATGTAAATATGGATAAATCGTCATGCGTCGGTTAGTGTAAAAAAAGTACAGCATAGTTTATAAGCTGGGCGTCCCCGTCACTATCGTCCTCTTTTTGTCATTTTGACGGTCGGGTATATCCGCCATTTTGTTTTTTAGTAAATATCTGTTGATAAAAATATCTTGACAATTTTTTATCTGATTGTGATACAAAAAGTAAATAAGATAATGTTGGTCAGCTCCCAATGTTTGTCCCTACAAAGTAATAAATAAAACCTCGATTCGAATTTTATTCGACAAACACATCTAAGCCACACTGCATGCTGTAGTGTGCAAATTTTACCATGAACTGCAGCTGTTATGGTAAACAAAAGATAAAACATTATTGCTGCGACATAATTATGTCTAAGAAACAAAAAAATATATAATTATATATATTTGAATTTATATGAAAAACAAAATCGTAAGATACAAAAAGCCAACGTCACGCGGTGTTCCCAGGCGGTCACCCATCCAAGTACTGACCGCGCCCGATGTTGCTTAACTTCGGTGATCGGACGAGAACCGGTGTATTCAACGTAGTATGGACGTTGGCGAATGTTTAACCCAAAATTACAACAATAATCTGCTCACCTTATCTGACGAGGACATGTATAACAGTTTGTTTAATGCTCTGTGGTTATTTTTTCGTCTTATTTCAATACTTTCTAAGTATACCTTGTGTAAGTGTAATATCATGTCAATAAGTTTAATTTACTTCTCTTGTATTCCTATTCGGAGCCAAAATGAAACAAGAATAAACTTATAAATCACACCTATTTCATAGTAATATTGTCTAAATCGAAATATGAATGAGAACTACAATAAAGTTAACGTACCTACGTTAACTTTATTTTAGTTCTCGCATCAAAAGCAAGATGGCGCTGTTGTAAATTGTTGCATGACAAATATCCAAATATCTATGAGCTTTATTTCCGGCTAACCAAAGCCTATGAAAAGAAAACTTCGGTGATCGGACAAGAATCGGTGTAAACAACGTAGTATGGACGTTGGCAAATGGTAGACGAAAAACAACCATCAGTATATTCTATAGTGCCTACTCGGGCGAAAATTTGCCATGCAAAGTCAAACGTCTCAGGTCTTGGCTGGTCCCATATTTATGCCTGGGTACCCATACTTATTTTCATAGTAATCGAGGCAAAATCAAAGAAAATAAAATGTAAAAATCAGCAAAGATTTTTAAATTGATTTTGGACAGAACAATAAGTTTGTACAATAAGTGTACATACCAACAATAAAAAAAATGTTAACATTTTTATATCAAGATTAGATAGCAGATTATCAGTAATTAGGTACTCATCATAAAGTGGAAAGCATCATTGATACAAAAAGCCAACGTCACGCGGTGTTTTCAGGCGGTCACCCATCCAAGTACTGACCGCGACCGATGTTGCTTAACTTCGGTGATCGGACGAGAACGATATATGAACGTTGGCGATAAAAGGGCGAAAATTAACAATCAGTATAACATGTATTCTCTCTATTTAGTGGTACACCATAAAGGCACACCGGAGGAACTGTCCTAGGCTTTGCACAATAAACCATGAGATGTAACGTTTCTATCATACATCTCAAGTATCCGTTTAAGTCCATCAATCGAGGGACTCGGGAGCACAATAACATCTGCATAACTTATACTATTTACAATCTTCCCATTATTTTATTTATTTTTATTAAAACTTTATGCACATAATGTACAAAGGCGGACTTAATGCCTTGTGCATTTTCTACTAGTCTACCTTAGGGTGATGCAAAGACAAAACAGTAGGATTTAATAGAAGCATTAATAGAGCATCTGATACCAGTGTGCTGCTGAGCTCCTCGGTCAACTGGTTGACGTTAAGGTAAAGAGCGCCGAAACCTCCTTGTCTCACCCCGAACTCGAACCCATACGCTCCAGATAAGCTCCAGGAAAGCATCCGACCATCTGACTTGGTTGATTTGGTGTGATCATAACAGTACTCTAAAAACTTGACCTCACTAGAAAAACCTTGCCCATAGAATCCCGAAATTGAAAAGTATGTGTTAATCAAGGATATAGGCAAACTTAACTGACTACCTGTGCCAAATTACATCCAAATCCGTTCAGTAGTTTTTGCATGAGAGAGTAACAAAAATCCATTCACTCATTAGTAAGAAGATAATATTTATTACTGCATAGAAAACATATCTACCTAGAGCAAAAAAAAACTGAATAATTATAAAAACAAAAAACGTTATAAACAACAACACGTTATAATTATAGACAAACTGCGTTCCAGAAAGGGCAAAGTGGACGTTGGCAAGAAGGCTGCTAGCCTAAAATGATATTGGGCGGGTCAAGTCAGCCCTATGCACGATGACTGCTGTGCGAAAGTTTCCACACGATCGTTGCCGGAAGACGGAATTCGCAACCGAGGCCGGCCCAGAAGGTGGCGAGACGATTTGGATGCGTACTGCAAGGGCCGGTGGCGCGCGGAGGCACGGGAAAAGAGCACATAGAAGGAATCGGGAGAGGCCTTTGCCCAGCACAGTACAGGCTACTAAAAAAAATACAAACACGCCAAAGTCGTGAGTATCTGTGTGTTTACATGATCTGTTCTTTTTTCAGGAACGTCGCAAATACGACAAGATCGGCTGGAACATATCATACGACTTCGCGGAATCCGATTTCACAGTATGCATGCAGATCCTGCAGTGTTACCTGGACCGGTGCTACCTCGTAAACGGGCCCACGCCTTGGGCCACGCTCAAGTATCTGTTCGGAGAGGTATGTATTGACTATGCGCCCTTATGACTCAATTAATCAATTACACTAGTCGTTTCATCATCATCATCATCATTTCAGCCCGTTGCTGTCCACTGTTGAACATAGGCCTCCACAATAGATTTCCAACGTGTGCGGTCCAATGCCACCTGCATCCAACGACTCCCTGCAGTTTTTAGTCGTTTACCTGCGTTCATTTATTATTTATGTACGCCAACAGTACATACATTTAACAATAAAAGTTTTTGGTTAGGATTCTTATGTCATCATGTATGTATGTAAATTAATTTAATCCCATTGAATGTTTTTTTTTATGAAATAGTTTGTTAGGGTTGTATTGATCATCTAAATGATTAAAATTACCAGGTAATGTACGGCGGGCGCGTCATCGACGACTACGACCGTCGCGTGGTGGGCACGTACATGGAGGAGTACCTCGGAGACTTCCTGTTCGACAAGTTTCAGCCCTTCCACTTCTACCACGACAGCGTGTTCGACTACGTCATCCCGCCCGACGGGGAGAGGGACGAGTATATCGGTATGGACCCTATGTGAATCTTGAACGATGAACGTATTTTGGAACTTTGTCACAATATACGATGTTGATAAAGTCGAATAAAATCATGCATCATCAATGTCGAGTTTAATTTGACAAAGTCTGAAAGTGGTCAAATTTTTCGTTATAACAAATGAAAGCTGAATTAAATCTGTCAAGTCCTTTTACCTGATAAGATTCGTTATCATAAACCAAGGTTACCGACGTCGTTATACTTTTAATTAAATGTTACTTGTTTTTCCTATACAGACTTTATCGACACACTGCCGCTGGCGAACACGCCCGAAGTGTTTGGCCTGCACCCGAACGCAGAGATCGGCTACTTCAGCCAGGCTGTAAGAGAGATGTGGGGCCATCTGATAGAACTACAGCCGCAAACAAGTCAGTATCCTACTAACTATTATACCTGTTTTCATTTATATCATCAGATATCATAATAATCACTCATCGACGTCTTCAATATTTTCTGAGATCTGGCTGATAACTATCGGTTAAACGATGACAGCAGTTTTTTTTTAAAACGCCTCAGTAAGAATTTCTCCCGTATCGTGAGTGCGTTCGCAAAAATTTAAACTCATATACACAAACAGCCAGAGTCGGGCGTTCGGGGGTTCGCGAGAATCGAACCCCGTGACACGCAGCGCAGCAGTCAATCTCTCAGCCACTGCGTCAACCGTGCCGTCAAGTAGTTCAGATAAGCTCGGATACAGCAATTACTTTAGAAAAAAAACCCAACCACTCCGGGAGTGCCGACAGAAGTGAAAACTTTTTTTTTCCCAAGATTCTGGATTATTTTTAGAAAATATTTTTGCATAAGTTTTTTACTTATACATTTAACTATACACTGTATTTTTTTGGGCTTGTAATATGTAGCAATACGGCTAACTCTGCAACGAAAAAGACGTCGTTCAATTGTTTATTCGCATCTCAAAAATGCCCAACGCGCCTAAAGAAGCTTTCACTTCAAAAATTTTTTTTTTTTTTATCATACTTACATTACTTTTCTTCTTCTTACATGCGGCTTTAGCACAAGTATGGAACCGTAAGTATAGGGAAATTTATTGATAAATCCACAAAATCATGTTAATGGTTTATGTAAACTAATTTTAATTTGCTTGTTCTTTTGAATGCTGCTAGGTATTCTCAAAGGTAAGCTTACCTTCTACTAATGATAATTGATTATTTTTATGGTATATTGGGTGTATAATACCCTTAACGAAGCCGAAACTGCCGAAAGGCATTTATTCTCTCCGTCATTATACATATAATACAAGTTTTTTTTTATGTTATACCTTTACTTTAAATACCTTCTTGCAATCATGCAATCATTCATGCATTACAATGCATCCTTCAGTACAATGTTTTGAATGCGTTACATTACGCCTTACCGTAAAATAGGTTTTTTCACCACAAAAAAAAAGTTGCTTCCTAGCAATAATTTTTGCGTAGAGTTATTTAATTTGATGTACAGAAGGCTTCGTTTACCCCTTATTCGGAAATATAAAGGAAGTATGTACTATGTAGAATAACCTAATGAGTGCGAAATAATTATTTGTATACCCTATATTATATATATAGATTTTTACCACACCACATCGAGAAACATATTTATATAGATAAGGCTATCTAAAACCGCAATCTTCTCTGATAAAAGGCATACTCACTTGATTCTGAAGCTAAGTTCTAACTTAGATATCGCCAACGTCCATACTACGTTGAATACACCGGTTCTCGTTCGATCACCGAAGTTAAGCAACATCGGGCGCGGTCAGTACTTGGATGGGTGACCGCCTGGGAACACCGCGTGATGTTGGCTTTTTGTATCAATTATGCTTTCCGCTTGTACGATGTACCTAGTTACTGATAATCTGCTGTCTAATCTTGATATAAAAACGTTAATACTTTTTTTAATGTTGGTATGTACACTTATTGTACATACTTATTGTTCGCTCCAAAATCAATGTAAAAAATTCTTTGCTGATTTTTACATTTTATTTGCTTTAATTTTGCCTCGATTACTATGAAAATAAGTATGGGTACCCAGCCATAAATATGGGCACGACCTGAGACATGTGACTTTTCGTGGCAAATTTTCGCCCGAGTATGTAATATAGAATATACTGATGGTTGTTTTTCGTCTACCATTCGCCAACGTCCATACTACGTTGTTTACACCGATTCTCGTCCGATCACCAAAGTTTTCTTTTCATAGGTTTTGGCTAGCCAGAAATAAAGCTCATAGATATTTGGTGAGAAACTGGTAAGATTATAGCGTCATGTAACAATTTACAACAACGCCCTCTTGCTTTTGATGCGGGAACTAAAATAAAGTTAACGTACGCGTTCTGTTAAGATTATTCATTGCACGACTTCAAGAAGTACATATTTCGATTAAGACAATGTTACTATGAAATAGGTGTGTGATTTATAAGTTTATTCTTGTTCCATTTTGCCTCCGCATAGGAATACATGAGAAGTAAATTAACCTTATTGACATGATATTACACTTACACAAAGGTATACTTAGAAATTATTGAAATAAGATGAAAAAATAACCACAGAGCATTAAACAAACTGTTACCCACATGTCCTCGTAAGATAGGGTGCGCAGATAATTGTTGTAATTTTGAGATAATCATTCGCCAACGTCCATACTACGTTGAATACACCGGTTCTCGTCCGATCACCGAAGTTAAGCAACATCGGGCGCGGTCAGTACTTGTATGGGTGACCGCCTGGGAACACCGCGTGACGTTGGCTTTTTGCGATTTTATTCATGTCATTCGATTTCACTTTTTCCGTAACAAAATAAAATAAATTCCATTAGTGGTAATTAATTGATATGTTTTTATTGCCTTTTAGAAAAAAACGATAATAACAAAAGTCTTTAAGAAGAAATGACCATAATTGTATGAATACCAAGGCTAAACAATCAAATAGTTATGAACTGTATAAGTTAATCAGGTACGCTTGGGTAGACTCATCAACCCCTTGTGATTTTACCAGGCGAGGGAGGTGGCGCAATGAGTCGCGAAGACTTCATCGACTCCACGGCAGTAGACGTGCTAGCCAAGCTGCCGGTGCCCTTTGAAATCTGGCGCGTTCGCAAGCAGTTCGAGATGAACATCACACCTACTCTAGTTGTGCTGCTGCAGGAGTTGGAAAGGTATGGTTGGTTTATCCATTAAGGGGGCTCATGGCTAAATTATAACAGACAGGATGGGGGCTGCCATCGCTTCTTGTTGGCGTTCGGTGGACAGTCGAAAGGTACAGTTGTCTGTCCATACTTTTTTTTTATAGTATCGATGGACGAACTGGATAAGTTCCGTCCGAACTGGAAAAAGGACGCGCGGGTTCGCGAGAGCTGGAAGGAGTGGTGGGAGGACTTTGCCCAGGAGTGGGACAGAGCAGGCTAGTAAAAAAAAAGAACAAAGAATCATTGTAGCTAAAACTTAAACTATCTGCTTCTAGATCTTTATAATTACATGATTCTTGACTGCAAGCGTTGAAATTTTAACCGACACAAAAAAGTGCACACGGTAACTTTGCTACTTCAAAATAATTATAAGGCATACTGTACCCTAGGCGATTTTTGAACAAATACGCCATTAGGGAGGGCGACTCCAGACAAGGTGATGAGACGATCTTTGAAGGATAGGCAGTGGTGTACCTGTACTAGGTAGGAGTACACCGACACCCAAGTTTCGCAAGTTATATTTTTATACTCATGTATTGGAGGTTAAGCCCAGTCCCGGCTGTCACTTGTATATCTTTGACAGTCGTTATAGGTAGTCAGTTGCCCGAAAGTCTGATAGTCAGTCTTACCAAGGAGTACTTTATTACCCAGTACTAACTGGGTTGTCAAGGTCAGATAGGCAGAAGCTCCATGTAAAATATTGGTATTCAGATGCTTCCGATAAGACTGGAAGCCGACCCCAATAAAGTTGGGAACAGGTTACGCAGGTGATTATAACTTATTTATTGGAGGTCGAGTTTAATCCCATCAACCGAGCACAAATTCAGGCCATTATTTGGCTTCTTGATCGATTACGAAAACCTGACCCCATTAAACATTTCCCACAGATTCAACCGGCTAATCTTAAAGATGTCGTCCACTCTGACTCTCCTCCGCAAGGCTCTAGCAGGTGAGATCGGCATGGATTCTGTACTGGATAACGTGAGCTACTGTATGTTCAACGGACAGCTGCCAGAGGTAAACTATTTTGTTTTGTCCTTTAGATTTTATAAATAAATGTGTGTTTTCCTTCTATATTTTGTTCTGTATGCACGTCAAAACAACATGATTTATTTCTTTTCTTTCAGGTGTGGCGTGAGCTGGCCCCTGCCACGTGCAAGGGGCTCGGCGGGTGGATGGACCACTTTATGGCACGAACTAAGCAATATACAGACTGGGTAAGACTTTTATACGGTACCTAACTAACGGATGCCCACGGCTTCGTCCGCGTGGAGGTCGGGTATCGCGACCAAAGGTAAGAGAACATATTATGCCATCGCGGAATTTTCTGCAGACCTATATAAGATACACAATTCCACCACACATCATTTTGTTATATCTCAAAGGGTTTAGGCAGCGTTTTCGTTGAAAGCGGACGGCGTATTTTCCGACACCTCCAACTAATATCATTATATTTTAGCCAATGTATACAAAAACTTGACAAATTATATGGCTTATGTTTAACCAACCACCAGATTTAGTAAAATGTAACGGCAAAAAAATCACTTTTGATTGTCCAAAATTAGTAAATGATCACCAAAATTAGATCCACATTTTAGCGTGAAATTAGAACTAAAAATAGTTAATGACCACCAGGAATTGAACTGTTATGCTCTTGCATCCGAGTCGAGGGAGATAATAATTCATCATCATCATCATCATTTCAGCCGAAAGACGTCCACTGCTGGACATAAGCCAAGAATTGCCATATTGACCGGTCCCGTGTGACTCGCATCCAGCGGATCCCCGCAACCTTCACCAGGTCATCGGTCTACCTAGTGGGAGGCCTTCCAACGAAACGCTTCCGGTTCGCGGTCGCCACTCCAAAACTTTTCGGCCGGCTTTTCGGTTCTGCGAGCAATGTGCACTGCCCACTACCACTTAAGATTGGCAATTCTTCGGGCTACGTCGGTAACTTTTATTCTCTTGCGGATGTCCTCATTTCTTATTTGATCACGCAAGGAAATTCCGAGCATAGCCCTCTCCATTGCCCTTTGGGTGACTTTAAGCCTTCTGATGAGGCCCATTGTGAGCGACCACAACAACTGCTAGTTCAACGTCAACGGCTAGTATATTATAAGTAAATATATGTGAAATTCTGCGGACAAGATCAAAAACGTGTTCGTTTCGACTATGGCCACGTGCGAAAAGAACCATCCAGCACCAGGTGGACCGTCAGCTTATCTGCCGTCCACATATACCCACTGACATACTCCTTGTCTTATTGCGCAGGCCACAATAGAGGAGCCAATCGTAATCTGGTTGTCCGGGCTGCACATCCCGGAGTCGTACCTGATCGCGCACATACAGATCGCGTGCCGCCTGTACACGTGGCCGCTGGACCGCTCCACGCAGTTCACGCGCGTCACCCAGTGGACCAGCCCCGATGAGATCGAGGAGAGGCCTGTCTGTGTGAGTACTTGTTATCTAACTCTGCCTAGCCTCATCTCGATGGGAAGCTATCGCGCATGAATTCGCCGCTAGAAGCGTTCTTGTAGAGTAAGGTCTTCCGAAATGTTAGATGTCATACAGTTCTCGCGCGTTGCGTGCTTTTTTATCACGTATTTTAACTAATATTCATGATTCTGGTCTAGATTGAGCCATTCCTGATTAATTATGTTACTTGAAGATTTCAAGCAGCAACTTAGGATCTTATTTGTTAGTACTTGGAGGTAGAATGATTTTTAAATGTTTCTTGCTTGTTAATGTTACGGAGAATATTTGTAAATATGTATCTGAAGTTTACACTATGTTGATATACGAAATGAAATAAACTTTTTATGAAGTTATTTGTACTTTAAAGTATAAAATAGAATTAATGACAGGACCTTACTCGACAGTGGTGCCATCTGGTGAGCTTAAAAACGAAAGCCCTCATTATGTTGAGGTTGGCCTCCAGTCCAACCAAAAGCTGCGAAAATATAGCATATAATAGCATTGATTTTTTTTTGTAATCTGATTAGTATTTATTTACCGATATCATATTTTGTAAGCGAGTTTGCCTCTATTAAATGAAACTAGTTAAGAAAATCTAGCTTTACTTTGTATTTACCTCAGTATTAATAAAGACGAAATGCTAAGCATTCATATTTATTCCGAATTTACCTTCGGAATAAATGTTAATCTTTAGAGTTCCTCACTTATTCTTATACTTCTTTGTTTTATAAGTATTTATAAAACAAGGCTACTGCTGCTACTTGCTTGCTTGCTTTTAGCTGCTTGTTTTACTAAGGAGGGAAATACTTGTTGGTATAATATGTGTGTCATGGAAAACTGTACCTATGAAAAATGTGGTTTGCGTTGTTCTCTCGAGTCGGTAATTCTTTGACTTCAATTTTCCTTTTCTTTTCATTATTTTGCCCTGAAGACCTGTAGCGGCGCGAAAAAAGCAAGAACTAAATATCAAATTCATAAATGTCGATATTAAAATTCTCCGCGATTTCAGAGCATTTATAGTAAAACTCGACAACAGTCGGGCAGTAGCCAACCACCTGTCTCGTCGAGGATCCTCCATTTTCTATTGGGGATGAAGAATTTTACAGCATGTTTTTCATACTCGTAAAGACCTGTTAGGATATTACAGTGTTTGTAATCCTAAACCCTAAAATAATAGTTGTACTTAAACTTTATTTCTGATCAGGGCTGCTACGTGCGTGGTCTGTACTTGGAGGGCTCCCGATGGGATTTAGAAGAATCCTGCCTGAGACGATCGCATCCCAAGGTGCTGGTCACAGAACTGCCTATCATGTACGTCATACCCATAGAGGCACACAAGCTCAAGCTGCAGGTATGTTGCATACTATATTTACCTAAAGGGTGTAAAAAGACTCTTAACGAAGGCACTTGTTCTCCCCGTCATTGCGATCATTTTTTTGTTCTAGAGTTCTAACTACTAAACCATACCTGGGAACCTTCTAGTAAAGGAAATATTGTTAATTCAATCCATCCATGAGCGCAATGTTATGAATGCGTTACAGTTGAGTCCTACCGTAAAACATGATTTTTGCGTAAAGTTACTTAGTTTGTTGTACATAATGCTTGGTTGACGGCTTCGTGAAGTGTCCGTTTACACAGTATCTTTAATGACCGTTTTCACTAACAAAGCGAAACCGAAATGAATGTTAAAATTTGTGTCCAACTGCGAAGCTTCGGTTTCGGCTTCGGCTTTCCCCATTTACACAAATACTAAGTGACACTTAAATGAATGTTAAATAAATCTCAAATCAGCGTTCAAGAGTTGACATAAGCGCCTTGGTTTTAGAGACCACTGGCAATAACTAAAATAGGAGTATATTCAGAGAATGAACACAACTTGGAGCGACCTAGGTACAGGACCGTAGGTAATTATGAAGGTATACTCTATCAATTTAAACCAAAGCTTCTGCGCCAGATAGGTGACTCCAAGACAACCGACCGCATTAACCTTGACTATGCGCCATGCGGCCCGCCTAGACGCTAGACGGGGGCAGTACCACTCATGACTTACAAATTATCTACTAAGCAAACACTTTTTGTATGTAAACAATAGAAAAAAATAGGTAGGTACATTATCACAGATTTTCCTCACGATGTTCGTGTAAGTGTTTTTTCTGCTCATAGATTAAAGTACCATGACGCATTAACACTTCCGAGACTTTGGTCTGCATCTGAATATTTATTTTGAGAGATATCACAAAAATACCGATAATAAACATATCATTTTCCTGTAAATCTAATTTAATCACCGAAAATGTTTAAGGAGAAAATCAAGCACTTAGCAGCTTCGTGATAAATAATCATTTAATGTTTATAAACATAAACACGAAAACTCGTGTATTATGTATGTGATATGATTAAGGCTCATATTCACTGTGGTGTTAGCGTAATACCCTGTTAGTAAAATTCCGCTATTAAAATGGTTTTACGCAGAGGTGTAGGTACCTAATAGTACACAAACCTTTCGCTAGTTATGCTAAAGTCCCCATCTTCTTTCTTAATCGTGAGGTTAGTACCTAACCTGGTGTCGAGAGTTTTTATGCCGCCCATGGGCCTCTGACTTGGCTTTACATGCCGTCAAGAAATATCTCTCTTGCATCCTCGTTTCCTCACGATGTTTTCCTTCACCGAAGCAAATGATAATTATACAATTAATACGCTATACATGAATCTGAAAAATCAGAGGTGCGTGCCTTTGTCGTCAACCGGGCAGAAATCCTGACTCCGTGGCTGCTATTACTGAGAAATGTTGATAGAAAAACCCAATAACACTTTGCGATGCTTTGCTTTATTATGAAAAAGTAACAATGAACAAGTAGATGAAAACTGATCTAAACCTATAAAGTAAGGCGAAGTAGTTTCGTTGTTAGGTCACCTTACCCTAGCCTCCCATTATTTGTCGCGTCGTCATCTAGTGAGTACGTGGCTTTAGCCATGCATCTACTGAGGTGTGACCTTAGTAGACGCCGATAAGCTACATTATTAAACATATTCAAGGCCAAGAGTTTATCTGTTAGCTTTGTTTATGGGAAGGCATTTTGTTTATTAACAAATTTTACTTTTTTACATCCTGTTATCTTCACTAGTTTTCGGAATTGAGTGATAAAATAGTTTTAATTAGAAGCTGCAGATGTATGATAAATAGTTTTAATTAGAAGATGCGTTTAAATAAATACTGTTGCTTACTTGGCTGTATAGAGTAGGCATTATCCCAGACTATTGAGTATACATAGGCCCAAAGATTTAAATGCTTCGCTTTATCGGAAAGCACGTTAAGCCGTTGGTCCCGGCTGTCATTTGTACATCTTTGACAGTCGTTACAAGTCTGACAACCAGTCTTACCAAGAGGTATCGTATTACCCAGTATTAACTGGGTTGTGGATGTCAGATAGGCAGTCGCTCCATGTAAAATACTGGTATTCAGCTACATCCGGTTAGACTGGAAGCCGACCCCAACATAGTTGGGAACAGGCTAGGCATATGATGATGATGATAGGCCTCCCTAAAGCAGCGATAAAAGCACTAGATAGCAGTGGCGAAGGTTCTATAAGCTCGATTCCTACCGGCTTCCCTTTGAAAAATGGCACAGTCAGTATTCTATAGACAAATAATATAATCACATTATAGACACATACACCGGCTTACCTCTTACAAAAATTTACCCTTCGCTACTGCTAGATAGATAATTTATTTGACGATTTTCTTTCTGCATTGCAATACCTACAAGCAGACAGATATTCATATTTTAGTCCTAGAGATACCAGATAGCATTATCTATCTGATAACAGAGTAATTGATCAAGCTACTGTCACAAGCATTTCCGTTAATATCATCGCAATGTTTAAAAATATACCTACAGGAAGTTAGTCATAGTATTGTGACAGGAAGATTATTTTCGATACTGTCATCAATAATCTTTCGCTGAAAGGCCTTCACGTTAGTCATGTTTGTTGTTCATGATCGCTTCAATGGATGAATTTCAAGCTGTCTCTTACTTTGGTTTTTAAATACCTTCTTACTAAAAGAGAATTCACGAGTTTCACGACACATTGATCGACAACGTTCGATGCTTTGTTTTCTAAAAAAGTGCAAGCAAAAGGACGCCATATACTTCGCACCGACGGTACGAACGGGCTCCCATACTTTGTGCTCTTTAACCAACTTTAAATTATTTTTGGACAATTCACGACACATTGATCGACAGTGTTTGACGGTTTGTTTATGCTATGGTGTGGGACGCCGTACGCATCCTTAGCATCGACGATACGTGCGTGCTCCCATACTTTGTGCTCTCTAACTTTTTTTTGGACAAATTGTCGAATGCTGTCGATCAATGTGTCGTGAATTGTCCAAAAATAATTTAAAGTTGGTTAAAGAGCCTTGGTTAAAGAGCAACCCTTATTGTTATAGTAAGTGGTAAAAGGGTCTTTTTACGTTTGAACGACGATGACAGAGGATTACCTACTGTTGATAGAAATAATTGTTCTGTGTTTTAAAAAACAACATGACTGGGTTAGTTTCGATTTTAGCCACGAGCCAAAAACCTCTTGTAAGTACAGTTGTACAGATAGATATACCCTAAGGACATGAAAATCCTGGCTGCGGGCTGTTCGAAAGAGATACCGCGGCCCTGGAACACAAAGGGCAAGGAAGGAACATGGATGGGTTTTAGTCAGTACAAGTCTGACACTCCCTTCCGCTCTGCCCGGAGCGGGAGATCCCTAAAAAAAAAGGACATGAATATCCCCTCAAGACTATTAAAGTGTGTTGCAAGCGCCGAGAGTCAAACTCGCGAGTAAAATCGTACCTAAATGTAAAAAAGTACTTCATTAAAAATCACTATTTTCTTTCATCAGAACACGCTACGTACGCCAGTCTACACCACATCGCAGCGACGCAACGCAATGGGCGTGGGTCTGGTCTTCAACTCAGATCTATGGACTGCAGAACATCCTAGCCATTGGATCCTCCAAGGAGTCTGCCTCATTATGAATACCGACATTTAGAGGAAGCGAATCTTTCAAAAGCGGTGAAGCTGCGTCAAACCAAAAGACAATTGTAAAAAAAAAAATGACCCATGACCAGCAGTGGATATCTCTTTGTCATCGTCTGATGACAATGATTCATCACTAGATTTCCATAAGGAGGGTACTCAGTTACCCACACGCTAGCATTCGCTTCACGAATTTGTTTTGCAAATATTATTTTAAGAGCTTCTGTTATGCAATGAACGTTTATTCGTAAAACCCTCGTTATGGAAAATTTCAACGTTTCAAAATGTCTCACTATACGGCTTGTAGAAAGAATCGAGGCTAGGTTTTTTTTGAGTGATAATGCTCATCTGTTTCGAGATTCAAGATTTATTATCAGCATGCGCGATGACCTGTGTTTTACCAAGGAGATTTTCCATCTGATTAATGATTGTATAATGTATTGAGTATAGTATGACCACTTGCAGTTCAAAATGGTGTTGCTTGTCAAGAAAAAATGGATTAATATGTCAAACTTTACGCATTTATTTAAGGTGGAAGCGCCTGGGTAACCCGCGAAATTAAAATTTCTCATTCACATTCACACATCACTGTCACCTACAACTAAAGGGTTTTCCAATAAGAGGTGTTTTTTTGATATTCAATGAAAAATGCTATTTTTTAATATAAATGATCGGATGTTTATTTCATTATAAAGAGGAAGGTATGCCGTTAATATTGGAAAATAACATCAGGCAAATGACTACCACGACCACGCTTACAGGACCATACCACTGACAGGACCATTGATCTTTTACGGGAAAAGTTTCCGGACCATGTTATCTCTCGAAGAGGTGATCACAATTGGCCACCGCGATCTTGTTATTTAACACCTTGCGACTTCTTCCTTTGGGGCCACGTGAAAGAGGAGGTCTACGCCAACAGCCCAGCGTCGATTCAAGAATTCGTGAGGCTTAGGACATAGGGCAGCCACGTTGCGATTTGGTTATGGAAAATTTCATGAAAAGGATATGGTCCTGTAAGCGTGGTCGTGGTAGTAATTTGCCTGATGTTATTTTCCAATATTAACGGCATACCTTCCTCTTTATAATGAAATAAACATCCGATCATTTATATTAAAAAATAGCATTTTTCTTTGAATATCAAAATAACACCTCTTATTGGAAAACCCTTTAGTTGTAGATGACAGTGATGTGTGAATGTGAATGAGAAATTTTAATTTCGCGGGTTACCCAGGCGCTTACCTTAAGTTCTGTGCCTTCCCGCCTGCACAGATATGTGGGTTGAATTTTAGGTATATGAGTTACTAGCGGCTTCGCACGGGTGGACATTTATTTTCCTCTAATTCCCCCCCCCATATTGTTCCCCTCATTCTCCACCCCCCATATATTATTCCCCTAATTCACCCCCCCCCCATATTTTTTTTTAGTAATAAATATAGCATACGACCCTCACAAATAAAGTGGTTTTTAGAGATTACCCTCTACAACCTCACAAACTTTACTTCTTTATAATATTAGTATAGATTTCAATCTGAATATCGAGCGCTTAAACGTCTCGCCACCTAATAAGTCAACTGACTAGTCAGTGTAGTACCTTTTTTTTATTTTTTATTATTATAACAAAATTAATTATATTTCATTATGATATTATATCTATAAGGTTGTATTAAATGTTAATTTTTATTAAATAATGACTGATTAGAATTTATAGCACTGTTTCATTGTTAAATAAAAATGTGTAGTACAAAATACATTATTTTATTTACAATTTATTTCAAAGGAACAGTAAATTGACAGTCAAGGTTGTTTGACCACGAAACCGAATGAACTTGACCTACTACCTAAGAAGGTATATACTTGTTAAGGTCAAAGTACTTCTTTATTATGTTTTTCTTTATCTACTGGTGTTGGGTTGCGTTAGTTTCATCACAAAGAATTAAACTGTGTTACTAGCTTATCACCGCGGCTTCGCCAGCGTGGATTTCGGTGATTGTCCCACTGGATTGTACTACCGGGATAAATAGTATTCTATGTGTTAATCCAGGTTAACTATCTGCGTGACAAATTTCATCCAGATCCGGTCAGCAGTTTTTGCGTGAAAGAGTAATAAACATTCGCATTTATAATATTTATATATATAGTAAGATTTGAATTAGACACCAAAAGTCTATGTGATATGAATTCAATGAAAATGTAATATTGTTGTAATTTGAATGTATTATTCTATGGTCACGCCATTCAATCATTATTTGATTTCTAAAGTAAAGGTTATTATGATGTCATTGAAAAATAAACCTTATCCAAATGTTTCAAAGTGCAAACAAGGATGTTTGTCCAACCATTTCATGTCTGAGTCAATGTCAAAAAAACTTTGCACTTTATGACACTAACAATAAAGTGTATTTTCAAGTTTTTAAGAAAATCTTTTGCTTTTTGCTATACTGCACAGAATCTAAATCAATTTGCCTTTAGCTTTCACCTGAGGCAAACATAAATTATAAAATGAGCCACTCATAAAATCTGATAGCCCTTGCCACTTTACCCAGCCTTTGTTGAATAGGAACTCTTTTGTTTGCTCCTTTCCTACATAATGGGGATCCTGTAAAAAAAACATTAATCAAAATATCTGGTAAAACGCCAGTTACACAACACAGTTTGTGATAGATTTCCAATGCAATCAACAAATTTACTGTGTAGGAATTTACCCAACATTAGGAAAGACCATCAATTTATTTATTCATTTAGTACATTGAGGACTTACAGCTAATAAAAACAAACAAAAATGGAAACCATAGTCTCCAGAGTGTGCGTAGTCGCAGCGGAAAATGTCGAAAATCTTAATTTCAGTCTAGCAGATATTTAGTGTTTGACATCGTGTATGGTAAATAAAAATTTGTGTATCCAACCATTGCGGAGATATTCAACAAAAACTGTTTCTGCTGGGACTACGTCATCCCAGCGGCACTTTTTTTTCTATGGACGTACATGAAAAAATCACATACAACAATGTGTAACGAGAGGTAAATGTGTATGTTAAAATGAAATTTGTGTGTCATCAAACTGCGAAGATAATCAAGTTGCCGCTGCGCTGACGTTTGGCTATTTGCTGAAAATCATATAAAACGGTTTAGTACAGAGTTGTAATTTTTTACGCACGTTGCTCCTAATTTGTTTATAATGTTTGTGAAAACAGAATTTGAAAAAAACATACCGTTCAGAAGATATACACGTAGAAGTAAAATAAGGTTATTAGGTCCAAGTACTTAAAATAGGAACTCTAGAGTCTAACTTATAACGTATATTTGTATCTTGTAAGGGTCTACAATGTCTTGCCAAGTTTGGTTTATGAGCTCTTAGTAGTTAATAAGTAATGGCATAATTTACTATGACTGGACCACCATATTGTATGACATACGATTGAAGACCTTTTAATGGAAAAGCAAAATAAAAAATATTCTGATATTTAGTGTATTAATGCAACTATTCACATGTAAAATTTCAGTTCATTACACTAAATAATTAAAGATATATTATAATAAAAATACCAGAACAACCGCAATACATGGATAAACCGACCAAGTTCGAATAATATATAATAGCTAACGTTCTAAACTTTCCAGTGTTGTAACATTATTGGACTGGTACACTAGTGCACACAATTCTTTCGTGATAAAAATATTAGGTCACTTGTTTTATTTTCTTAAACATACGAAATTATTACAATAGTTGCATAATTATATATTAACAAATGCATTTATTCGTCAGAATATTATTATATAAATAACTTTGCTTTCGGAAGTCGGTGACTTTGTTTGTTTCATTGACTTTTTTGCCACCGACTTCCGAAAGTAGTTATTTTAAACTTATTTGGTGTTTTTTGGGAAGTCAGTTTTTTTTCGCAGAAAGTTTTTTGTTTTACCCTTTTTAGTTGTAGTACCACACAAATTCATGTCATTCATTAATTTATATATTGTTATGGCTCGTACACAATTGTAAAGCACCTTCACGCGACGTAGCGTGAAGTGGCAATTAGCGTGAGGAAATAACTAAATTACTGAACCGATTTTGATGAAATTTCTATGGGTCCAATTGGAAAGTATATCCTTTCACATAAAAAAAGAATAATATATTATTTTGATGTTATTACTGATCTGTGATTATATTATTATGACAATATTTGTTGCTGTAAAAGCTCGAACGAGAAGAACAACACCCGAAAATTTACTAGTAAATCCTAAGATTTACGTACTTTGGGCTTTTACAGTTGGCAATATACTTGTTATTTATTTTTAATAAAAAAACTGATTCTTTATATCAATGTTATTAGGTATTACTTTGTTAACTGTTGGGAATTGCACCCACCGTACACGCAGCCGGTACGCGCAGGCGACGTGACCGACCTACGTGTCATCGCCGTCGGCGAGGGAGCGGAGGTGCGGCGTGGGGAGCCGGCCGGGCGCCGGCGGACAATCACTTTTTCGGGGACCTCCGCGACGGACGACACTCTTAGACGTTATTTAATTCTATGTTTGTCCGGGACGGTTACAATATTATAGAGTCCACTAAGCTTTTATTTATCCCAAACGAGCAAGTCGAACTTTAATAATAATGTTTTTTTTTTGGAACTTTAATTATTAAATACTTTTAAGAGTACAAAGTTATAAATAACATTATTACATTTTAAACAAATTAGGAGCAATGTGCGTAAAAAATTACAACTCTGTACTAAACCGTTTTATATGATTTTCAGCACATAGCCAAACGTCAGCGCAGCGGCAACTTGATTATCTTTGCACTTTGATGACACACAAATTTCATTTTAACATACACATTTACCTCTGGTTACACACTAATTATTGTATTTGTTTTTTTCATGTACGTCCATAGGAAAAAAAAAGTACCGCTGGGATGACGTAGTTCCAGCGGAAACAGTTTTTGTTGAATATCTCCGCAATGGTTGGATACACACATTTTTATTTACCATGCACATTTACACGACGTCATACACTAAATATCTGCTAAACTCAAATTAAGATATTCGACATTTTTCCGCTGGGACTACGCACACGTCTTCAGAAAGCCAATTACAAATCCTCACGTATAGACTTATTATAATAAAAAATTATGGTATAAGCAAAAAAACAGAAAACACACTGCAAGCAGAAACAAAAGCTTGGAACTGCACAGTCGTTTAGAAAAGTAAACAGCTGAACTAGTCACACCATGGTTGGTGCAGTGGTTGAGCACTGCTACCCTGCATGTCGCGGGATCGATTCTCGCACGAAACAATACAATACAGATAGTTGTTCCGTGTCTGGCTGTTAGTGTATGTGAATTTAAATGTTTGTAAACGCACCACAATATAGGGGTGATTCTTAGTGGGGTCGCATTTTATTTTAAAAAAAATACTAGTCATGGCTTACTCCTAATCACTTCTTTAGAGTTGCAAAGTATTAACACTCAGACAGAACAATTTTTCAAAACAAACTAAATTAATTCTTACCACAACCAATAGACTAGCATCTCGTTGTCCAACATGAATGCCCACAATTCCTTTTGAAGAAGCATCTACATCGCCACCCATCATCACAGGACTTCCAAACTTGTCAAAATGGGACACTAAAGCATCCACAATAGTCTTTAGTTCATCTCCATGGTTCACATGCAGAATCTTGCAGGGTATGTCATACAATTTGTCTATCACTAGACATACCTGTAATTTGATAAAGGCAAATATTCATATAGATAACTTCACCTTATTATCACAATAAATTATAACATTTCCGTTTGGTTGAGATTTGAATATTGTTTTATCATAAAACTTGCCTATCATCATAAGTGTGAGCAAATTACTGGTGTACACACTCTTTTACTTTACATAAGTAAGTTGACAGCACATTTGACATTATTAAACTTTAAATTTTCAGGTAAAAGTTACAAAAACATTGTACCTATTACTTGTGGTAAGGGGATTGCTTAGAGCATTTCTTATAAGTACCCCAACTAAGACCAGCCCCATTTCTATAAAAATTGGGTTTGTTTAAGAGCCAACAGCCATGGCTGCATGAGGGTGATCAAGATATTAAGGGTTTTGTTTTTTGTTGATGAATGGAGAGGCAGAGGAAGACCAAGGAAACGATTGATGGATTGTGTGCGGAATGGTATGAAAGAAAAAGATGTAAATTATTGTGTGACGGTTGTTAGGGGAAAATGGAAGAAAAAAACTTAATGCGCTGACCCCAAGTAACATGGTACAAGGGCAGGAGGATGATGATTTTTTTGTTGTTTACAAACAATCCTAGCCTTCAGGAACCTGCTGAATGCGTAAGTACAGGATCGGTCAACGTGGCGACTCTTCTGGGAGGCCACGCCTATGATGATGATGTTTATGGCCTTTTATAAGATTTCTTATTAAATTACCAAGATTAAAGCGCGACGATTTACCTCAAAACTACCAATCCATTGCCTTGAACACAAAAATCCTTGGGGTTTGTCTTCTAGTTGTACCAATATCTCCTGAATCTCTCTTATGGAAGGAACTTTGACATCACAGTTTTGATTATCAGTCATCCAGGAACATACTGTTTGCAAAGTTCTATAGCCACAACCCCAGCCCTGAAACAAAATATAATTATAAAAGTTGAAAACAAACACGTAAACAACATAACCTCAAAACGAAAAAGATAACAGAATAGTTACGAACTAAATATTCATATAAAATCTAAAGTATCTTACTCTATCGTCAAAACCGTCACAGAGATAATGATAATATTCATAATTTCCAGAAACTAAATATGTTTTTCCTGAATCCTTTACAATACCAGCACTTTCGTGAACGTTTGTCAACAAACCTGACATTTTTGCGGCAGTGCTGCTAGTGCTATTAATGCGCTACGATGTTTTTGTTTTTAATATTTGCATTTTTCTAATTTTTGTTTTTAAACATGGTTTGTCAGTTTGTGCATAAAATTATGAACGGGTCTAATATTTATTAATAAAAATAATATATATATATATTTTTTTATATTTAGAAACATGAACCTTAGGACCTGAGAATCTGGTGTTACCACTGCGTGGATCGCCCAGAGGACACGGTGGAGGTCTGCCCCGCTTGGGCAGAGCACCGCCGTGTCCTCGTAGCGGCGATCGCCGGCGGCGACCTATCGAGGTGGCGGAGCGTGAGAGGGAGAGAACCTCACGTCCCAGCCGCCGCGGGAGACGCCTCGGGCGTCGGGGGTCACGTGGTGGCTTCCGGCCACCGTAGACGCGGACCTTTGGGACGGTGAGTAATGGGCTAGCTCGCCGTGCGTCCGTCCGTCTCGTCGCTTTTGACAACAGGCCGTGTAGACGGCGCGTTCGTATTCCACGCGCGCCTCAATGAGATGTCAGCAAACAGGGAGGGGCCCGCAAGGGCCGATGCCTGCCAGGGCTGCAGGCATTTCGAAAGAGATACCGCGGCCCTGGAACACAAAGGGCAAGGGAGGAACATGGATGGGTTTTAGACAGTACAAGTCTGGCACTCCCTTCCTCTCTGCCCGGTGGGAATCACCCGTAATTGACAGTATAAGTTTAAATGAAAACTAAACTCTGTCCCTGACTAAATTGGCCTTGTAAGCACCAGACGGTCCGTATCGTATTGTGTCCATACCACCAGGATTAATAGGCGTGACGTCACTAACTTTATCTTATCTATCTACACACTATTTAATTTAGGTAATCACTATAAGGTCCAGCTGGTGTGATCTGGAAACTGGCGTCCCTCAAGGCGGTATTTTATCTCCACTTTTGTTCTCTATTTTTATAGATCTCATAACTACCGAGCTTCAGTGTGCGTATCATCTCTACGCCGACGACTTGCAACTCTACCGTCGGGCAGGTGTTGACAGCTTATCCGGTGCGGTCGTGGAGCTAAACCGGGATCTACGCGTCGTTAAAAACTGGTCTGATCGTTTCGGTGTGACGGTAACCCAAACAAGTGCCAGGCTATCATTGTGGGGAGCCCCCATAGCTTGAGAAGGCTGAATGGTTTAACGGTGCCACCGGTTACCTTTGACGGCACAGTGATTCCGTTTAGCTCTGACGTCAAGGATCTGGGTTTGCATGTTGACACTTGCCTTGATTGGCGTAAGCAGGTCGCGATTGTGAGCAAGAAGGTCACTGGAACGTTGCGGTCGCTCTACCGGCTGAAAAATATTCTCCCAACACACATTAAGGCAATGCTTGTACAGTCCCTAATCTTCCCCATAATTGACTATGGTGATGTGTGCTACTATGACCTGAATGCAGAGCTCTTCAATAAGCTTGACCGACTTCTAAATAACTGCATTCGATTCGTCTTCAATCTCCGCAAGTATGATCATGTATCTGCACATCGATCGCTGTTAAGGTGGTTACCCATCCGGCAGCGCAGAGCATTGAGGGCTTTGACAACCCTGTTTTCTCTTCTTCACAAACCCACTTCTCCTTCTTATCTGACTTTCCATTTTCAATACTTATGCTCTGCGCATAGCAAGAATCTTCGTTCATCCAATAACTGTCTTTTACGATGTCCTTCTCACCGCTCTGGTTTTATAAAATCTTCTTTCTTTGTCCAGGCGGTCTTCCTTTGGAATGCGCTCCCTCAGAGTATCAGGACGGTGACCAGTCGGTTCACTTTCAAAATAAAAGCTCGAGAGCATATTCGTAAGAAGTTGGCAGATTCGTCTCAGAATTAAGTTGTTTTAGTTTTTTTTTTTCCCCTATCTTAACTTTATACATTTTGTTATATGTATGTATATATGTATTTATTATTTTTATATGTTTATAAATATTTTCTAGTCTCTTTTTCTGTTTTTGCACCTACTGTGTATTGTCTCTGCATCACCCTAAGGTAGACTGGTAGAAAATGCCCAAGGCATTAAGTCCGCCTTTGTACAGTAATTTTACTTGTGCATAAAGTTTTAATAAATAAATAAATAAATAAGGTGATGCCCGCGGTTTCGCCCGCGTGGATGTCGGTTATCGCGACCAAAAGTACCTAATCATCTTTATAATTGCCCATTTTTTAAAGTATTAAAATTGATATAGTATTATGTTATCCTTGTGAAATAGACATTATGCCATCGCGGACTTTTCTGTAGACCTATATAAGATATATACACAATTCCACCATACATCATTTTGTTATATCTCAAAGGGGTTAAGGCAGCGTTTTCGTTGAAAGGTTCCAGAGGGTTTATTTTTTTCCGACACCTCGCTAATGTATTCAAAAACTTGACAAATTATATACTAAACTTCCTCGAGAACCACTCTATCCATTGGTGAAAACAGCATGAAAATCGGTGCAGTAGTTTTTGAGTTTATCGCGAACAGACAGACAGACAGACACGATATGTAGTGATGAAGTGATATTTGTAATGGGACATCATAGTTTCTTACACTTACAGAGTGTAAAACGAAATTCTCCAATCTCCTAATCGATCCTGATGTAATTATTACCTTCTTGCCATAATAACATACAAACAATAGATGCTAAAAATATACAAGACGCGAAAATTAAAGTAACACGTAACTTGTCAGTGGACGTGATGGAAAAAGCATTTTTTTATATTTAATAGCATTATTGAATAGCAAAATTTAGAGTCAAATGCACGTACAGTTGCGGCCTTTTCCGCCTGATTACTGATCAGTTATAAAAAATTTCGCTCGAAATATGCCGACTATGCAAAGGCGCCCCGGCCCGCCCGCCTGGCTAAAGAGCGCTTCACGCGCGTAAGTGCAAGCAAGAATGAGCTTAGTGGAGATCAGGCGCTCGTTGATGCTAACACTGAAGTTGTCCTGAAGGCTTGGCTTAATCGTTAGTTGGCTGTTGATTGGTCGCTGGCTTGGCTTAGTTCATCCTTATGGACGCAGAAGGAAGCTGCGGAAAAGGAAACCAGCAGCATCTCGGAGCAGACGCACCGGGCGTTAGCAGAGGGCGGACAACACCCTCTTCCGACCCCCCTAAACAGTTCCAGGGGCGAAAGATTCAAGGACATCCTTCAAAACTCCACCACATCGGATCATATGATTTTTTTTTTAAGGCTGCTGCTATCACTAGAGAGTTCTATGAAATCTTTTAGTGTCCAGATATAGACAACGTTATAAACACTACCACAAATAAATATTCAACTAACTCCGTCACTTTCGCGCATATTTTTTTGTAAAAAAATAACTCTTTATTTGAAACCTCACTATAGGTAAGGTTTTTCACCTAAGGGCTGCGGGACTGTTCAAAAGAGATACCGCGGCCCTGGAACACAAAGGGCAAGGAAGGAACATGGATGGGTTTTAGTTAGTGCAAGTCTGACACGCCCTTCCGCTCTGCCCAGAGCGGGAGGAGTCATTTGATGATTTCCCATCCGAAAAAAAACGGCTTTCACCTAACTCTTAACAATAATAACCCGATTAAAACCCCAATAGAGGTACTCTTTCTGGCTCCTTGCTTATATACTAGTTCTTTTACCACACTTTAACAGGGCTAAAACTAAAAAGCCGATTTAAACAGTGCAACTACATATTACCATTATCATGCAGTGGACTGTATTAGTTTAACCGGTTTGTAAATATATTTTTTTAGTTACGAATCTGGTAACTATCTACAATGAACACTTATATTTAATTTAATTTTGCTGTGCAGACGAAGAGCAATTATTTGTACATAGATGGCTCGTACAAAGGTCGCCGAGCTAAATTCGCTCGAACATAAATAACTTACGTCTCGCTCGCGTACGTGTGTAAATAGTTTTGGGAAAAACAAAATCTACAATGAAACTAGAATAACAGAGTTAGGAAAAGATGTACCTACATTATAGCCCATTCCCTCTTATAGAGAGGAGGCCTGTGTCCCAGCAGTGGGAACATTATAGGCTGATGATGTGATGTGATGTGATGTGATGTACCTACAGTATATCCATATTTGATGATGATTGAATAATGGGACACTGGAGGAAAACTACAATAACACTTTGTCCGACCTGGGAATCGAACCCCTACCTCAATCCAATGCCACTACGAAACTGTCTTTTAATATACAGTGTATGTATTTGTATATTCATAGTAAGTATTTTATTTGTTTCTCTTTCTCAGCTTTCACGAGGTTCTCGATCGTCATGTGGGTTGGCAACATCGGCTACTTCGGCTAGCATTGCGCGACGCGCTCGACATAACTCATCATCATAATTCTCGTACCCTTATCCCTATTTGGGGTCGGCGCAGAATGTTCTAGACCTCCATATTTTTCTATTACTCCTCATCTCAGCAGTCACCTCATTTCTAGCCTTATCATCCTTCACGCAGTCCATCCATCGTTTCTTTGGTCTTCCTCTACAATCTATCACCACTATTACATATATTCATGATTAGTGTTTGTGATCGGCCTGGACAGACTAACACTACTGAAAGTAACTGGCAATATGTGGGTGTTGGTATCAAGTACCTCTGTCTGCCTATCCCTTCCAGAATTCAGGCGCATTTATTGTACCTTTCAGCTTATAGGTACTATTGTAAGTTGACTTGAAATAGTGCTATAGACAATTATTATTACCGCATTTAATTAATTACTAATTAATTATTTGGTCTTGGTTATGGTTATTAACATAAATATGAATTTTAATGTTCGGATCGAGTGGGTAGAAATGGAGAATGTGTAATGTAAGTACTTAATAATCGTTTTAAAAAAAAAAACGAGTGTGCTCTAGAGTCTAGTCCACACGACTGAAGTAAAACTTAAACAAATGCCGAACAATCGTCTGTCAAATTCAAAAACGTAGCTCTCTATCTTTCTATCTTCACTAACTTCAACTTCCGTTTGCCTCGTAACTTAATGCATTCACCAGCTTACTCCCCGTAAAGAAGTTTTACTTCAAAAATAGAACAAATCAATGTATCAGTAGTAGAAGTCCCAGAATTTTATATGATTATCGTTTGACGATTCATAGAATTTATTAAACAATTAGGTCTTGTCCGTAACAATTACTGGAATCGGTACAGGAAAACATGTCGATGTTATTTGAATATCGCAACGCACCAAATATTTGTCTGCCGCACTATTTGTACAATATTCACTTAGGTCGGAGAGGTTATCGGCGACGCGGTATAAAAGACACTACTCTAAAAAAAATTCGTCATACACTGGTCTGATTTTATAGTTCTCTCATCATCTGTGATATTATTAAACAAAATGAGGGGATTCTTGGTGAGTCGAGTGTGATTTAGTTTTTTATTGCAGCATCAATTATCTCTTTAGTTAGCTATAAATGAAATTACTTAACATACAAGAACTCGTTACCATTTTTCTTTAAGAATAAGAATAAGAATGAATAAGAATAATTTATTGTTTAAGGAATTACATTCAGTACATTGTTTCCTGAAACTCACACTAGGATTCCCTGTGTCGTGAGTTCCAGGCTCCTTTCCGTTCCGTTTCCGTTCCGTTTACATTTTCGTTGATACACAAGTGATATAACCGTTACAATATTTCGGAATCTAATCTAATCTAATCTACTCGTAATAAAAAAAAAATAAAAAAATCAAAAGAAAATCATGGAGAAAATAGATGGTTGCCTATATGTATATGTATGAATGTTGTGTGCGTGTGTATGTGTGTGTTGGTGTTGTGAGAAGTTGCTGAAAGTTATACCAGTTATACATGCTTATATATATGGAAGTTTGTGGCTTAAAGTAAATATATAATTGTTTTTAGGATAAGATGTTTTCAGTCAACTCGTAGTCGGTAAGAAGCCATTTGGTTATCGTAATTTTACATTTAGTTTGCGTTAGTTGCAGGATTTTGTGTCGGTCATTTAGTTTCGCATAAATGTGCGGTCCCATAAAACCGTAAGACCTTCTACCGATTGTTTTACGGCATCGAACCGAGTAGGTATTTCATGGGAGTGTTTATGTGTTTTCATTTGTCTATAGTGAATATTTCCAATAGATTGTGTTATCAATGTAAAGTCGCTAAACTTGGTTGGGTGATGATGAAAAATTATTAAATTCTATTGATATTTCATCTTTTCCCTTGGCATCAAGATTTGGTTAGGTGTTTAATTTTCGAAGCAATAGACATGTTATAAAATGTTTTTGTGTTGTTTTGAGCGGCACTATCATTCAATATTGTTCGCCTTTTAATCTATTTGCAACATGCAAGTGCATTTGGAATATTATAATAAATTACCTACCTACTTATTTTCTACCAAAAAATTAATTGATTTCAAAAAATACTTTATGTGTAATTTCAAGATCTTATTCTAATAGTCAAAAGAATATAAGGACAGGTGAGTAAAGCCACGAGCTTATCTAGTAACATAATAAAGGTCCAGGTATCGTTCCCCAAAGAACACCTCTAAAAAGTTCATGAAGTTTAACATTACAAGTCTATATAGCCATGTTTTATAAGCGATTACCAGATCAAATAAAATATCTGATATAAACATGAAATGTCACAAGTTACCTTTTAAACATAAGCCATGTTAATCATACATGTAACTGACTCAAATGGCTTACATACTTTTTTTTGTTAGAATCCTTTATAAAATTTAGTTCTTGTTAACCGTTATCGGTTATGGCGGACAATCTCAGCAGAGAATCGTCGCAAGTAATATTATAGTAGTCAAATGTGTGGAAACACTCACTTCGCACTTTCTGTTCCTTCAATATCATAGTCCGATAATGGGTCGGGAAGAATGCGACTTGACCGGAGAGAAATCAGGGGCAGAACCAACGGCTTATCCGTGTCACTTGAGCGTGCGTTCATGGCGAAACGTTTATCCGAATGGCCATCTGACAATCAAGATATATGTCCGATTGCAAAGTAAACAAATGCAAGAAATTGCTAAGAGTAATATCACAAGTCACTTGACACAAGTAGCATCGACTCAGGTCGTGAACCGGCGTTACGTGTACACGGGGGTATCATACCGCCAACTTCTAAACTCTGGGCTGCTACTGCGAAAAGTATAATGTCTTTCATTATACTTTTCGCAGTAGCCACACAATAACACTTTTCCTGGGCTGGAAATTGAACCCATATACCTTTTTTTTGGGATGGGAATCATCAAATGACTCCTACCGCTCTGGGTGGAGCGGAAGGGAGTGTCAGACTTTTACTGACTAAAACCCATCCAAGTTTCTTCTTAGCCCTTTGTGTTCGAGGCCCGTGGTATCTCTTTCAACAGTCCCGCAGCCCCGGCAGGCTTCGGCCCTTGCGGACCCCTTCCAGCTGCTGAAATCTCTTTGAGGCGCGCGTGGAACACGAACGCGCCGTCCTCTGGGCGTTTCCTCCCGCCCGATTCGGTGCAGGTACCTCCCGAAACAACCGTGTTCAGTGAGGACCTGCGTCAGGAGGAAGGTGACGGTGCCGTGGCGCCTCTCCAGCAACTCCTCAAAGAGGGGCTGGAGAGGCGCCACGCACACTGACTATTGTGGCGTGCCCTACACGGGGTTGTCACAGTCGCTCTCTCCATGTCGCCATGAGATCGGGCCGGAGGTCGGTCCACTGAGCGATTGAGAATTGCCGCGGCAGTGGAAGTTCCCCTCCCGGCGTTGTGCCTCCGCGCGCCATTCGGGCAGGCGCTTGAGGACTCCTGGAGGCCTCCAGATCCCATGGCGGCAATCCGGTAAGGGGGCTCACCGCCTCGCCGAAGATAACGATTATGACCACGAAACCAACGGGGAAATCCAAAAACTCTTCACTATAGGTCTAAAAGTTTTCAGTTTCTTCAGTTTAACTTCCTCAATTATTACTTTGCCTATTGATAAGGTTATTATTTTTAAGTAAAGTACGATAACCCACGATAAGAGAGATTATTTTAAAAATAAGCAAGAAACTCGTGTAAACGAGAATAATACTGAAAGACTGGTCAAATAATAACGGGTTCATTGCAACTGATAACGAGATCACTAAGAGAACTAAAACCAAAATACTTAACTAAGGTATATTGTTTAGGTCTTAGGTTTTTAATTGAGCCATGCGTATAAACGTTAAACTCAAACTCGAAGCATTTATTTCAAATATACCGTTTGCATGCATTTTTGAACTGTCAAAAACAAAAGGATGAAGCTATAGTTCAGTGACAAGGCGTAATTCACTTCGATAGGACTATAGTTGCCCATTCCAGTTCTAAAGCGTAGATCTCTGTGGTCACTCTTTTATCTATCTATCATTCTGTTGCAAGACATTGTCTTTCTAATTTATGTGAATATACAATTGTTGTTGCCTCATTATTATTGTATTAAGTAACTCATCCTACCACTATTTATTATATAGACATCTACTTGATAAGAGTAAAGTGCACGTTTTGACTAACTCTAAGTGATACCTAAAATATGAATATGTATATGTATTACTGCACTGGCGGAATTCAACAGTGCGCATTAATGTGGGTGACTCAGTCTTGGTGAAGGCGCTTTGTAGATGGAACAACTATTGCAGCAACTGGCAACTAGCTCTTTACATAATCACAATGGAACTGCGCACACTCGCAACTTGAGTTGCGAGTTCCGGTGATCGACAACAGTTTTCAGTTGATGCAATCGATGGCTAAGTTAGTTTCTAATTGCCGCAACTAGCAACTGTCGAATTGGTGCCAGTTGTGTATAGTTGCTGGTTTCTCCAGCCGGCAATCACAACGCGTCGAGGGATTCCACTCCCTCTCTCCCTCCAGTATTAGTCCCACGCAGCGCCAGTGTTGCTCAACGGCGGTGACGTAATATAGTGGGAACATGTGCTGCTTCTTTGATATCCATCATCACTCTGTACGTAGCGTAGATAGCGACTCAGCTATCAAAGTTACTCACAGATTGCCATTAAATTGTGGCAACCGTAAATCGGGCTATTTGGTTGTAGAAACTGGCAACTTTTTAAAGGAAACTTTTAAAAATGTGATGGTTGCCTCAACTAAATTATTAACTTAATTTTGTTTTCACCACTGTTGCCCGTTTGTTGTAGGTTTATTTATTGACTTATTTGCAGTCCCTTTATTTGACTGCCGATATTCTTGTCAAATTCTATTATTTCGATTATTAACTACTCCTACTCAAGCAATTAGTTCTTACAAAAACGTCCTTGTTTTTCTTCACCACATACGCGTCACCCATATTCGTTTCGAAAAACTGCACGCTCACGGCGTGCAGTTTTTCACGTAGGTTTTTATAATGATTCATCAATTCTATTTTTACGAAGCGACCGTGTCTAAATATTTGAAAGCATTTACCAAATTGGTCTTTTTGTGCTCAAACAACGAGCGCCAAATCAAATTGTTTGAATAGAGTAAACAAACGAACCGACAGACAAAACGAAGGTTATGTGTGTGATAAGTATATTTAAATTTGATTCAAATCTCGGAAACAGGTCTTATTCAGAAGAAGGCCTTGACATAGAATTCTGTGGGTTTTTTCTCGGTGTTTATAAACTTACTGCTAATAAACAGCGTCGTTGATAGAGTGGTCGCAAGGGTCACTGCTGAGCATGAGGTCCTGGGTTTGAATGCCGATCGGGCAAAGCGATATTGATTTTTTACATCAGGAATTTCTCAGTAGTAGCCACGCCGGCCGTCTGGATTTGTGGTTCACCCCCTATTACATGGGACTTAAAACATAACTGGCGAAATGTGGGTGTACTATGTGAGGTGTGTGGGTGAGGTACACCTTTGCCTAACCCATTATTGTAGTGTTCCTCGGGAACAATACATTTTTTCGATATAAAAGGTACCCTATGTTCGTATCTCTATACCTGACATCATACATGCAAAATATCAGAACGATCGGTTCAGCGGCTTAGACGTGAAAAGATAACAAACAAACAAAGTTACTTTCGTATTTATTAGTACATTATGGTACAAGTGAGTAATGTTGGTGATTACCGCTGAGGCGCCATTGAGACCCGAGCCGTTAGGTGAGGGTCTCAAGAGAGCCGAGGACGGTAATCATCAATACACACGTGTATCATACGACGTTTTTCAACACACTTGTGAAGAAAATAATACTAAAAATTCATTTTATTTAGTAGATAAAAAGTTTATTTAAAGAAACAATTAGTAAATGTGCAGTTAGTAAAATTATAAGTAACTGTTTTTGATGGCCATGGTTCTCTACGTATTTTACAGTTATATTTGTTAGTTCTTGTATCCTAAATGCACCAGTTACACCAAATATTAAAGCAACCTGAAAAAAAGAAACAACAATTAAGTTCAACACACAACACAGGCTGAAGTCACATAGATATTTAAAATTAATTTAACTAACCTTAGTAGCCAGATATTGGTTATATGGAGACGATAAAAACTTTGATTTCTTGCTTCTAAATCCATCGGATAGTCTCTTGGTGATAGTTTAGATAAGCTGACACATTAGAGTATGTTTTTTAAGTCCACTCCATTCTTTGTTCGGACTGTACTTTTTAACATTGAGTGTTACACCACAAAGAGATTTATTTATTTATTTATTTATTTAACACTTCAAGCACAAAGTACAGAGGCGGACTTAATGCCATAGGCATTTTCTACCAGTCAACCTTTGGGTGATGGAGAGACAAACAGTGGTAGGTGTATAAATTAGAAAATATTTTTAAATTTTATACTAAGATAGACTACAAGGATATATAAAATACTATAAATATATATTAAAATACTATAAATGTATATCAAAGTATATCTATATGTAGATAGACAATTACACGGGTATACTAAAATAAGAAGACAAACAATGGAGAATCCATTAACGTTGTGACGAAACTGCCAGCTTCTTTCGAATGTACTCACGAACTTTAAATTTAAAAGATAGACGATTGGTGGCCATCCTGATTTCCTGGGGAAGCGAATTCCACAGAAAAATAGACTGGACGAAGAAAGATCGGTGAATGAAGTCAGTGCGGTGAGAGGGACATAGAAGAACTCGGTTTTGCGATGAGCGCAGATTCCTATTGTGGTTGGCACAAATGTACTGAAAGTGGGGAGCAAGGTAACTAGGGGAAGAGGGAGAAACAAGGAAAGAAAACAAGGTGGTGAGCGCCCTTTGCTCTCTACGCTGACGTATGGGCAACCACTTAAGAAGAGACCGGTGCTCTGAAACATGATCGTATTTACGTAGATTGAAAACGAATCGAATGCAGTAATTTAGAAGACGGTCAAGCTTGTCGAGGAGATCCGCATTCAGGTCAAAGTAGCACACATCACCATAATCGATGATAGGAAAAATTAAGGACTGTACAAGCATTGCTTTCGTATTTGACGGTAAAAAGTTTTTCAAATGGTACAGAGCCCGCAGCGTACCAGTAACCTTCTGGCTGACACGAGCGACTTGTGTATGCCATTTCATAGTGCTATCAATGTGCAAGCCTAGATCCTTTACGTCAGCGCTAAAAGGAACGACTGTACCGTCAAAAAGAACTGGTGGCAAGGTTGTACCATCCAATTTATGGAGACTGCGAGAACTCCCAATGATGATTGCTTGGCATTTATTGGGGTTAACTGCCACACCAAATTTATTAGACCAGGTTTTTATTGCCATCAGGTCCTTATTTAAACTGGCTATCAGATCTGGTATATCGTCAACCCTCCCCTGACAGTACAACTGCAAGTCATCGGCATACAGATGATACGCACACTGAAGCTCAGAAGTTAAGAGATTAATAAAGATAGAAAATAGGAGAGGAGATAGAATGCCGCCTTGAGGAACACCAGCTGCCAAATCACACCAACAAGATGCGGAATCCCCGACATGAACTGACTGCTGACGTTCCTGAAGGTAAGTGGAGAACCATTCCAGTGCTCCGGGAGAGACCATAATATGGGATAAAATGGCTAAAAGGATGTCGTGACTAACGGTATAAAAGGCATTCGAGAAATCGACCAGCACTAGCACCGTTACCTTGGTGTCTTCCAGTCCTACCCTTATATCGCCAGTCACTTTAAGGAGGGCGGAAACAGTGCTGTGCCCGGGCCTGAAACCAGACTGAAGAGGGTTGATAAGAGAGTTACGATGGACAAAATTGGAGAATTGTTTGTGCACACAGGCCTCATGCACTTTGGATAGAAAGGGAAGGATCGAAATGGGACGGAAATGGGTAGGAAGAGAGGGATTAGGGACCTTGGGTAGTGGACAGACATAGGCTTTGCGCCAGAGGGAAGGAAATACTCCGGAGAACAGGGAAAAATTCACAATATGCGTAATCGCAGGTAGAAGATTATCCAGAAGAGTAGTGATCATACCACGGGTGATATTATCACAACCCACTGCTTTGGATTTGATGGAGAGAATGATCTTTTTGATCTCTCCCGGTTCAACAGGAACGAAGCAAAAGTGGTTAATTTGTGGCCGCGTTAGACCAGCAATTAAGGACAAAGTTTGTTGTTTGGTTAAGCGATCCATGGTGGTAGTAGAAGAAAAATGACGGTTAAGCTCGTCCAGGTCGATAGAGTTTGGAAGGTCTAAAGGTCGTGGTTTGCCGATACCCAAAGTTCTAAGAAATTTCCAAATATCGGCAGAAGAGGAAGAAATAATACTATCCAGAATGTGGCGGCGTTTATCGTTGCGTATCATCTGGTTGCACCTATTTCTTGCAACCTTGTATAGTGACCAGTTCTCGTCAGTACGATCCCTCTTAAACTTACGGAATGCTCGGTCCCTACGTCGCATAGCCATCCGTATCCCTCTTGTCATCCATGGAGCAGGAGGACGTTTCAATTTTACTTTTTTGATGGGAGCATGGGTATTGTAGAGGTTCACCACAACGTTATTAAATATTGCAACCTTATCGTCAACCAAAGCAGCTTCCAACATAGGCTCCCAATCAATCAAGGATGCATCCTTCTGAAGCTCCTCAACATTCATCCGAGCAAAACAACGCCTGTACAGAACCTTGGGTTTAGGTTTGGGAGGTTTCAGGATATACGAAAGGAAAATCATATCGTGATGAGAAAAGCCAGGAGCGTCATGTTGACCATGGGAGGACACGAGGGAAGGATTCGAGGTGAGGATCAGATCGAGCCAGGTGTCATCACCAACAGGATTATAATGGGTAGGTTGGAGCGGTAACAGGTGCAGACTAACCGACTCGATAAGATGGAGAAGTTTACGGGATCGAGGGGCATTACGAGCAAGGAGATTAGTGTTGAAGTCACCCATAATGATGTGGTGTGCATACTCTGAACCCAAAGATTCAAGTACTGATTCGAATTCAGTGAAGTAATCAATAGTGGGAGGACAGTAAACGACACCAATAACAGTTTTGGCTCCTTTGACACAGACTTCAAGGAAAATAAACTCTGCAGAAGCAGAATATTGAGATGAGGAAGAAGCAAGTATTTTATATGGAAAGTCACTACGGAGATATATGGCCACATCACCCCCTCCCCTACCAATCCTGTCATTCCGTATAAGAATTAAACCAGTAAGAGGGTAGGTGGTGGACAGGAGATGTGGTTTGAGCCAAGTTTCGGAGATCAGGATGGCGTGAACGTTGCTGTTGTTAAAAGCATCGTACAGCTCACAGTAATGACTCGGGATGCTTTGAGCATTTATGTGACACACATTCACCAACCGATTAGAGGTATCATTAAACTTTTGTTGCAGAAAGTCACCGAGAGTATCATTGAAAGAACAAAAACTTCTATCGCTTGAAGAAGCACTAAATTCATCCGCGGATAAGAATGTTTCATTATCTGACATAAATATACGTAATAAATATAAATAAATATATTATATATATATATAAATAAAATTACAATTAAGCTATTACTAAACACAAAACAATGACTAACAAGTGCACAACTCTGCACCACCCGCCAGCCAACACCAACACTAGAAGCAATAAAACAAGCGTAGAATATAGCAAATACACAGCAAAATACAAACGGAAATGTAAAAGCCTTAGTTCCCAGCCATAAAAGACAAAAATAAAATAAAAGTTAAATAGAGAAAAAGAAGGAGACACACCCAACTGCAAGTCATGTGTTTTCTGCACATGGAACGAAACGTTACTGATAATATTACAATCTGTGTGAGAAACATCTATCAGACTCAACACAGCATTTCAAAACTGAGACTTGGAACGTCACTGTCACTTAAATATTATTGCTAAACTTCAATTTGACAAGCTGACATTCACTTAATACAAACATCCAATTACTCAAATCTAATAAAATAAACACAGTTGAGGGTATCTAACATAGAGTAAAGTAATATAGGTATCTAAATACCAGTACACATATTAATAATAGAGAAATAAACAGTTGGGATACAAAACAAAAGAAAGATAACTAAGACAGGACCACTACAAACTGGTAAGTAAAAATTTGGAAAGTAAAGCTACTAAATAAGAAACAACATTAAAACATCAAACCTATAATTTTCGTGGTATGTTTTTCAGACTCCCGGCAGCGCCATCTCTTCTACTCGCAGAAGGAGCCGCGTCCAGTGCCTTGGGATACTGGGCTACCAAGGGCTTCAGCTCATCAATAGAAGTTATCTTATGCCGAATACCGTCAGGAGCCTTTATGAAAACAACCCCGTCTTGAGTCCAGCACGACCGCATGCTGAAGTGTTCCCGTGCTTTACTGAAGACAGATTGCCTGGTCCTGGTCAAAAACTCCTTCACAGACATTTTAGAGCCTTTCAAGCCTTTCTTTGCCTTCCACACCGCTGACTTCAAGTCTACACTGGCAAACCTGACAAGGATAGGCCTGTGATGATCCTTGCTGAGGGCCCCTAGTCTGTGACAGGCTTTAATTGAAGGTGCCGAGATGTCACTGAGTGCCAGCTTGGTATTTAAAACATCCAAGATAACAGCTGTGCAGTCTTCGTTGTCCGCTTCAGCGACCCCTTGGAAAACTAGTGCCTTCCGACGGTGCCTAGTCTCTAAACCATCAATTTGCTTGGCACACTCGTTAATTTGGCTTCGCAGCAAGCCAAGCATGGAGAACACAAGCTCCCGAAAGCCACGAAACTCCTCAGCTATCTTTGCCACTGTATCCTTGGCAGGACCGGCGCACTGTATCTGTGCCTCAAGCTCACTCATCTTCCTCAAGAAGTTTTCCTCTAGTGTCTTCTGAGCAGCCAGGACTTCGGCAAATTGTGACATAATTGTGTTGTGAAGTGCTTCTTTAACTAGTATGTGTATGGTGTAGTTGTACAGCTGGCAGGTGGTGTTTTATAACTTCTCTATGTCACATAAATGTGCCACAAACGTGAGTACTTGCTATACAACTGCTGTGATTCTATTTCCAATGAAAACTTTATGAGTTTTTCAATTAATTTGATTTTAAATAAAATTCCGAATTTTAAAAACGTCTGTACTTTTTCACACCTACCCCCGAAAAAAAAAAGCAAAAGAGATAGGTTTGCACTTAGAAAATAATTCTTTAAAATACGCCATGAACACTTTTTCTGAAAAAGACTGCGTATTCTTGTTGTTTTGCCATTGTATGAAATTTTGGTACGCCAATAGATATTTGTCCTTGGAATTTTCAGGTAGTAAACATTCCATAACGCTAAGGGCTTCACATCTTAAATCGGGCGGAATACAACATAAATTATTTTCTTCATAACTATTACTTGTAGACATTTTAATTAATAAATAACTATAATTTCAACAGTGAAAACGAATTGTGAAAATAATTTCGTAATGGCGGGAAAAATTAATCAGTTTTCCTATGCGCGCGCATCTAACAATGGCGATCGGCCATAGACTAAATAATGAGATTTCTTTTGTTTTGGCTTTTCGCGGATAGCGTTTTATCCACGTACAAAATGGGGAATTTAAAGTTTTCTTTATTACAGAGAAAACTAATTTATATTTGAGTGAAAGTTTTATATATTAAAAATGTACAAGTTGAAATTATCTATTTAAATACGAAGTTGCATGAAATGAGCGAGACATAAGTACATTAATTTATTTGTACTATTGAACACGATTGTTTTTTGTATCGAAACTTTTTTTAAGAACAAAGCAACTAAACCAATAAAATAAAAAAAAAACCCTATAACTCACTTGTGAATAATAGCAATGAAAAAGTCACAGTTTGATTATAGGTGTCATTATGTGCCTAATTGCGGTGAAATTAGAGCCATTTTATGAGCAAGTGTGTTGAAAAATATATTATTAATACTTAGAATTAGGAGAGGATTGAAAAACCACATCACTTGTAGTTTAATTTAATCCGCTGTGCTATATTTTTAAGCTTAAAAAAACCCTGCTGATCAGGATTATACCTGGTGAATAACACTAGCTACACACTAATCTTATCGACGAGATAATGCGATATCAGCTGTCAACATTTGGCAATTTATATTTGATTCCAACTTGCATCAGTCTGAAAGTGAATCAGTGTTAAAATGAAGGTGTTTTTTGTGTTCCAGGTATTCTTCGTATTGGCGATGATCGCCATGGCGGCCGCTCAAGGTTTGATTTATTATTAATAGACCATAATTTAGCACCTAGACCAGTGATAATTATTAGGAATTTCGTCAAATTGTCGTGATTTTTATGAAGCAGTTTCAGTAGTGATTGTAATTAGGTAGTTATCATGAAAGTAGGTTTAGAAGATTTATAATTTTCTAACTACTGTTAGGTACCGTACTTTCCTATGTAGGTGTAGTATCTTCGAGGCTATATTATTTACCTACTAACTATTGTAAATTTAACCCAACTGTAAGGTTAGGGAACTTGGTAGGTGAACAAATTGACTATGAACTTAAATTATCCGTTTTTCACTTCACAGTTGTGGCATAAACGGGGTGCAATGGACACTGACGCTAAAACGGTTCCCACGTATTCAAACCGATTTCGCGTCGGTGTCCTTTCCACCCCGTATAAGGGTGTAAACAGACTCTTAACGAAGCCGAAAGGTACTTTTTCTCCCCGTCATTGCGATCATTTATTTGCTCTAGACCATACCTGGGACCATATTGGGGGTCAAACTTTTCCACAAGTTTTTTTTAAATAAATGTTGTTAATGTAAGATTTTTACTTTAAACACCCCCAGGACCCCCTTACCACAACACAATGTTTCCATCAACACAATGTTTTCAGTCAATCCATCCATCAACACAATGTTTTCAGTGCGTTACATTGAGTCCTACTGTAAAACATGATTTTTCAGCCCAAAAGTCGTTTCCCAGCACTAATTTTTGCGTAAAGTTACTTAGTTTGATGTACATAATGCTTGGTTGACGGCTTCGTGAAGAGTCTGTTTACACCCTGTAGGTACATAATTACAGTTATGAAACGATAAATATTAAAATTGTGTGTCAATTTGGTCAAAAATTAATTTCCCTGACGCTACATTCACGTTCATTTGTAATATCTTGTGCCGTAATACCTGTATTTTTTCTCTTTTCTTCTATTCTGCAATTCTTCTTGCATTAACATCACTATTATTTACATCTAAATAACGATGAAAACGCTTAGCTTATCTGTGCTTATGTATTGTTTTCAGTGGATGTTGTCGACGGTGACAGTCAAGGTGAGTTAAGCACCTGCAAGTCATTTATTAGAGAACCCTGAATAAAAAAACCTCCTTATTTGAACAATAGACTTTAACTTTTTGCTAAAATAAGGGTATCATATACCCCTTGTGTATTTGCACATAAATATAAATTATACTCCACATCCTATAGTACAATAAACCAGTGCTTTTTTGAAATTCCTGTATTTTTTTTTAATATTCTTTTGTTATGGGATAGAAACTTATTTTAAAAAATTGTAAACAAAACTATTTGCCCCATAACTCAATTAAAATCAACTTAAAAATGGTTAGAATCCGATACTCATTAGAAGTAAATATTGCTTACAGTGAACTTCGTGGACAATCCTGACCAAGGTGAGAAACCTACAGTGACTAATAAAGCATAGCAAACTAATATTAACTATAAAACTAACAACTAAAATACTAAAACATACCTTTAGTTACATATAACTTTCGAATAAGCCGCAACTTTGAATGATTACTTACTTCTTTTCTATAAACTAACCAATAACAGTTTCTTCATATCATTTTTTGGGCTAAACACGGGATGGAGTTATATTAAGGGTTATTTTGTACTAAATGCACCAAAAAATTTCCTCTGGGTTATCTTACCTTATAGGTAACCCAATGCAAATCTTTTTTGAAGTGAAACTTCTACTGCGACTTCCAACAAGGTTGCGTTAAACGTTTAACGCTACCATGGAGGGGGTATGAAAGCACTGTTGCGTTAAACGTTCAACGCTCCTAGGGGGGGGAATAAAAAGAGACAGAGCGAGAGTGAACGCGTGGCACTCGAACGCATGCGCGTAGTATACCTGTAGCTCACTAACATTACAAAGTTTCACTCCACGCACTATTTTTTACCTTACCTGCACGATAGTTTTAGCAAGGGGCGCTTCGTTAGAACTAAGAAAGGTCTATAAAGATAAACGTACATAATATGTAGATACTAGTCATAGCTAAAGTATATCTAGTCCTCTTGGTCGAGTCATTGCCGGTATCCATCAATAAATGCTTGCTCACATTGGTAAAATTATTTTCAGGGAATAACGGGAATAACAGGCCTACACCTGGTGAGCACATTAAGGGCCGGTTTTTCAATCGCCGGTTAACTTTTATCCGACGAATAAGTTTTTCATTTGGACAGTTTTTGTATAGACAATCTGTCAAAATGTCAAACTTATTCGTTGGATAAAAGTTAACTGGCGATTGAAAAACCCGGCGGCGTAAATAAATAAAATAAAATTGTTAAATGCATAATTATACTATTACAAATTGAAACATTCGAAACGTGAACAGAAAGAGTAATACAGAGCATTGCAAAAAAAAAGTGCTTCTAGCTTTTATTCAATGCTCAATGAATCATGAATGAATGCATATCCTGACAACAGACACAGGAATGCTCATTCAAATATTCACGTAATTAATACTAGCTTTTGAATTATTGCGTTTGGGATGCACCAAAAATTCTTGGCTCATATTCAACATATTATTTTCAGTAAACTTTGTGAACAACAACAGACCAGGCAGTGGTGAGCACAATACTATTTTTAAATATATTTAATGATTTGACAAGCAATTAAATATTGAGATATAACTATCTTACATATTTTAAAAAAATAATGAGCTTTTTATAAGCAAGTTATTTTGAAAACTGAAGAAATTTTTATAATAATATGCTATTTCTATTATTTTATACAAAATATCAAGTACGAATAGATTCTGCGTTGTAGTCTGATGAGTGATTTATTATGATGCTCAGTTTAGAGTGCTTGTGCTTAATTTGCACGAATCTAATGCACCCCTTATAATATTGGTGAAATTATTTTCAGGCAACTTTGGGGGTTTTAGACCTGATAGACCTAGTGAGTAATATTATATTATGCTTAGCTATATAAAAAAAAAAAACTGTAATTGTGACACCTATTATTCAACAGTTTGGACTTTCAAAACGTTTATTCAAAGAGCATTAATTGGTATCACTCAATGCTTGCAACTACGAGCATTAATACACATAAATGAGTATACCTAATATTAATACTTCAGAAGTCTTAAGAAAAATGCATAATAACTGTGTATAATCATTTATTAAAGCAGCTTAATAATCGTATTCATATAAGCATTGCTAAAATAAATCCACTTAAAGAGCATGATAGATTCACTTTCTCCATTTACAATAAGATAGTTGTTGGGTTGCTGCTGTCAGACGTAAACCAACTGCGAAAAGAATGCACAAACAAACACTCTCTGGGTCAGTGTCTCAGTTCGAAACTGTTTTGGTTTAAATGCTCCCGAGTGAATGCTTGCATGATAATGTTTCCCGAGAATGCTCGAGCAAAATATAGTCACGTTGCGAATGCTTGATTTTGAATCATTAACAACGACACGCAAATGCTTTGCTCATATTGGACGCATTATTTTCAGTAATTGTGAATGGCAACAGACCGGGAAATGGTGAGCACACGATCATAATTAAACATTTACTAAACCCGTAAATTAGAACCATTATGTAATGTACCATTGTACCATTATGTTAATGGCTATAATATATGTACCTATAAGTCTAACCCATTTTAGAACTTTAGGACCTGCTTCATTAACCTAGTATTAAATTAAATTAATTCGATTAGACGAAAATCAGTATGTTTTATTAACTTTAAAGGTTTTCTCAATTCCAGTCAGTATTTCATAAATTATTTATCATTAAAGCACTTTTCACATGTTGCAAGTTGCAATGCTTTGCTTATAATGTTATTATTTCTAGTGCACGTAGTAGACAACAATCCGGGCTACAACCCAGGGCAAGGTGAGCACAAACATTCATACATGCACTATTCTAACATATTTTTACTACCAAATACTTTACCTTTATTATTATGTCTTTATAATGCTATTTTCATGTGTTTTTTTTATCCAAACGTGTTAAACCTTTTCATTCCTCGCAACTTAAGTAAAATCACATGACTCTTAAAATCAAGAAAGTTTTGTCAAGGCTTATATAATTTGGATTATTTATTAAATAGTTGTATACTGTAGATAGATAGTTTATGATCATGAATGTTTTATTGTTAATTATTGTCTGTATTGTTCAAATATCCATATAGCGAATGCTCACTCTCGTACCATGCTCGGCTTATAATCGTTCATTTGTGTTATTTCTAGTGAACTTTGTCAACAACAACCCCAACGACCCAACTGCTGGTGAGCACACTTCCTAATTATAAAATGTAATGGTTCCGAGTTCCTGATAGTAATAAAAAAATGGAAATTAAATAATATATTAGGTAGTTAGTTAACCTAACTTTAAATAATAAGAAAGTAAAATTGTCCACAAAAAGTTTAAAATACCGAGTGATAGTATAGTATTGGAAAGATTTTTTTATTTCTAATTTAGTGGCATCAAATATACTGTAGAGTTCCAAGAATTATTTTCTAAACTGAATTTATCAACAGTTCACTAATTTGTACAAATGCTGTTGCTAAATAGTTCATATTAAACTAGTGAACTTTGTCAACAATAACCCCAATGACCCGAGCAAACTTCGTAAAATAATTAAATATATTAAATAATTTATGGAAATTAAATAATATTTTAGGTACCTTAGCTAGGTTTATTTTTCTATTTTGAGCATTTTAATTATTTATATTAATACCACTGTAGAATTCCAAAATCTATTTCCAATAGTCTTCATCAATTTGTTTACTAAATTGTATGAATTGCAATACTTAGCTCAAATAGCACTAAAAACAACACATTTATGATGTGTTGTTTTTAGTGCAATTTGCCAACAACAACCCCAACGACTCAAAGGCCGGTGAGCAAAACTTCCTACCTAGAAATTAATGATAGAGTAAAATTTATCCAAAAAGTTAAAATGGCTACGTGAAGTAGTTTTGGAACTAGAAGTAAGATTTGACATTGGCAAGATATGTATTTTTTCGTTTATGTCCTTTCCTACTTCGACTTTGAGTGGCAAAAAAACACATTACAGATTTTCTTACTCCAAAGGTCTCAGATAAGTAGATCTTCACCAAAAAACAAAACTAAAATTACCAATACTCTTTTAACCAAAAAGATTGTTGCCGTAGAAAAAAGAGAAGAACCAAGTTCACATATCTTCATAGCGAATGCTCGCTCTTGAATGCTCTTAGTGGTTGTCCCTTGCTTGGCTTATAATCATTCATGTGTTGTTTCTAGTGCAATTTGTCAACAACAGCCCCAACGACCCTACTGCCGGTGAGAAAACTTCCTAACTATAAAATAAATTAAAAGTTCAGAACTATGTAACTGTACCACTGTTTGGAAAATATGTCACGTTAATCAGTATTTTAATTGCTCTATTTTTAATATGTTTTGATAAAATCAGACCATCTTAGGATGACGCTTTTACAACTAAAAACCTTTTAAAACAAGTTATCGATAAACCGAGGTCATATTTATTGTATCCACATGCCGGATGGTCGCTGTCAAATGCATGTGAAATTGTGCAATGTGATCGTACCATGCTTGGCTTATAATCGTTCATGTGTGGTTTCTAGTGCAATTTGTCGACAACAGCGACCCGAGTGCTGGTGAGCAAACTTTCTAAAAATAATGCAAGATCTAACCAAATTAGTGTTCCTAAGCATCTAGGACCGGACAATAGAACTGAACGGGTTAAGAAAATCTAAACGGCGTTTACAAGCTGTCACTATCACTTGTCATCTTGAAGTCAATAAACTGATCACGTTGAGTAGTAATAGTTTATTCTGAAGTTAGCATATTTTACATACTTCACATTTTTTAAAATAAAGAGTTCAAATTATATTATCAACTCTTAATTACACAATACTAATTTAGTTAGATCTTTTATTATGGTATCTAAACATAATATCATAGTCAAATACTGCTATGTATGGCTTCGCTTTTAATCGTCATGTTTCATGTTATTTTCAGTGCATGTGGTCGACAACAACCCTGGATCAGGTTGGTAGTATTTGTCAGAAAACCTCTAAAGATAGGATAGTAATTAAGAACTTATTTATGTTTAAAAAATGTTAAATAAACTAAAATAAATAAACTAACAACAAACTATAAAAGGGCATCGAAAAACTCCTCCTCAACGCTGTCAGCTGGTAATGTGCCCAAGAGACTGGCGTCGTTGCCACGTTGTATGGCAACACTTAGCCGCTTATTATTAGTATCAACTTTATTTAGAAGTCATAAGATTCGGTCAAATCGGCACGTAGACATTGCAGACTTGTCTCCAGATACGGACACATTAATACAAATAACTCTGAAGTGTCTGGTATCTGCAGTGGATCCGCCATTTGTTCGAACCAGTTTCACTGATCCGACGCTTGATGGTCCGAATCATGAGTTGTCGGTTGTAGATTCGAAAACAGGCAGGCTTTGAGTAATTTATTTCATCACCACTGCTCCCAAAACGGTGAAGGAAAGTATGATGAGGAAACCGGACCGGAGGTCTTAGACCCAAAAATTCGAAGACGTGCGACATCTACTCCGCCAGGCAAGCGTGGTGGATTACAGCCCACTCCCTGTCATAGAGAGGAGGTCTGTTTCCCAGCAGTGGGAACATTATATGCCGATTATGCTACTTTTATGCAGTCTTGAACCCATCGTGCACTTTACTCAAAAGTGAGCAATTACCAACTCAAACACCAATGAATAGCCAGAACGTCAGAGTACATTTCCGTGTCCGACGCAACTGACCACAATCTAGCGTTAAGGGCGAAGTTACAGACTGGCTGCGAACCCAGCACTGACAAATACTTAAGCAGATATCGGACTGGTGTAAAAAAAGATAATTCACCCGCGAAATGGCACATCTGAGGAAGATGTATGGAGTGGGATATTTCTCGAAGCGGGTATTCCTTTCGCGAATCTAGTTGTGATTAAATTACTCTATTGATAGCAAAAAATAACACTTGACGCGACAAATATCAAGCGTGGAACTTTCGTTGGTAAAATCGCCCTTAGTAGCGTCACGGTAATAGAATTATAAGGTATCTATTCATACCCGAAATCTCACCAGGGGTAAGCGTACTCATCATTACAAACAACTTTCACTATGGGACCAAATCTGAAATCACAAAAAAAATCAGCTTTTACCTACATTTTGACGAGTTATATTATTAGAATATTAAGTTAACGTAAATGTAGGCAACAGCTGACTTTTTTTGTGATTACGGGTTTGTTTGATGAGTACAGAGATTACGTGAATGAATAGATAGACCTTACATTATATCTATACTGTGGTAGCGTTGTGGACCGTGGCGCATTTCACACGCGTTTTCGAAATTGGGAGACGCTTTTCGGTTTAAAATGAATAAAAACAAGATTTTTTAAAATAGGTATGTCCCTACCTACCTAACTCACAATTATTGTCTAACTTCTTTTATTTTTTTTGTTTCAGTTAATATCGTCAACCGTAAGTAAAAACTATTATCTACCAAATAAACAAGATAAGTTTGAGTAAAAATCTGGCTAAAACAAAACTCTTTCTCCGTGGACCAGCCCAATTCCGACTTCATCGGAGGCTTGAGTTTATGCTAAAACATAAATACCTGAATACGCACTATTTTCTACCGTCGAAGAGACCTTCGAGTTAGGAAAAACCAGCATCGTATAGTTGACTCTTAGACTATAGGGTGACTGGTAATTAGTGACCGATACTTATACACGTGTACTCATGACAACAAACAACTTTTTTTTTTTAATATTCGAATTTAGCAACAATCTAAACATTTTCATACAGCTGCTATGTTATTGTGATAAAAGTGAATGAGTATTAAAAAAAAACCGTTTCTTTGGGAAAGTTGTTTGTTATCATGAATACAATCACGTGTTTAAGTATCGGTCACTAATTACCAGTCACCCTATATAATAATAGTTCATGAGACGACTATTTACATTATCGCAGGATAGATTAGGAGCTTTGTACCTAGTAGTTATAGTAAATCTGTTGTCATCTACTAACGTGGCTAAACAATAACAGCCGCTCGGGTCGATCTTTAGGTTAAGCCGTGCTTGCCTAGGTTGGTCTGTGGATGGGTGACCACCCATTACATACCGAGTTTCCTCCGTGCCTCGGAAAGCACGTTAAGCCGTTGGTCCCGGCTGTCATTTGAAGATCTTTGACGGTCGTTAAAGTAGTCAGTGGCCCAAAAAGTCTGACAACCAGTCTTACCAAGGGGTATCGTATTTCCCAGTAGTAACTGGGTTGTGGAGGTCAGATAGGCAGTCGCTCCATGTAAAATACTGGTATTCAGCTGCATCCGGTTAGACTGGAAGCCGACCCCAACATAGTTGGGAAAAGGCTAGGCAGGTGGTGATCTACTAATGAGATATATTTACTGTTTTACAGCTGACCCAGCTTTCGGCAGGCCCTCGGTCGAGCAGCCCGGTAAGAACCTATATTTATGGATATTCAATAATTTAAAATAATGTGTTTTTGTAGCAGATCAACTAAGATCGTTGCAAGGAGGGGACTTCACTTGTTTTAAAAAAGTTATCAATGCCCGCTGCTCAAAGCGAGTTGATACCCTTCTCTTTTTAGTGTTCCGTAGTCAACAAGGAAGCTGTATAGTTTCGTCATGTCCGTGCGTCTATCTGTCCGCAGCTCAGCTTAGAGACTCTTAGTATTCGAAAGCTGCAATTTGGCATGAATATACAGATTAGTTACGTGGACAAAGTGGTAAAATAAAATCTCGAAAAGTATTTATTTTTAGGGTATCTCCTGTAGGTTAACGTTAAGTGGGTATTTTTTTCTCTCGTACCCCATAGTGTGGGGTATCTCGTATCGTTCGATAGGTCTCTAAAAAATATTGCGAGTTTGTCCAAATAATTTTTCGACTAAGGGATTCGTAAACTTTTCTTTGACTTTTCTTAGAGTCAAGTGTCCGGTCACTTGTGTCTAATACAAATTTGCGTTGGGTATGTGAAAAAAATTCACGGTGTTGGTATATAATTATATGATATAAAAGTTAAAAGGAAATCTATCACAGCATATTAGCCTTAACAACTTTGAGAGCAATAGTCGACCAACTTATAAAATGTACTTGGCTAACTTATTTTCCTAAATATGTATAATGTCACTCACACTTAACAATATTTTTATCTCGAATTTTGACTAAAATCCGTCTTATTGTCGACCAAAAGTACTAGGTCAGCATAAATTCAAGGTGTTGTTTAATCAAACGAGGCAGGTAGGTAGGGTCGGTAAGTAGGTCGGTAGGTACCTACCTATCTTCCTAGTTAGGTAGGAAGTAGGGAGGTAGCGGGTAGGAATAGTGCATTGGAAAGGTGCATTGCAACGGTATTTTTACCAGCTTTTAGCATCAAAGTATCAAGAGCATGAAAAAATGTTCTTAATTTGATATCATTGATAATTACGGTCGCAGCGGGGGGTTGAGAGACAAACACTAACATACCGAGGGACTGCTGTCTGCACAAAAATAAATTAATCAACATGTCCCTAAATAAATAAAGAAAAAAAATCAACGATACTTCAATGAAATGGTATAATTAATGTGAATTGTTTGTATGTCTGCTAGTTCTTTCTTAAGATGGCAAATGTCGTGAGGAAAGTTCTGAGTATGAATGTGGATGTGGTATAAGAATAGAGGAAGACCAAAGACACGATGGATGGACTGTGTAAAGGATGATATAGCAAGAAAGGAGGAGTCTCATGAGATGACGAGTAATAGAGAAGTATGGAAGAAGAAGACATGCTGCGTGGACCTCAAATGAGTTGGGATAAGGGCAAGAGAATAATGATGGTAAAATATGACGCCCATCAGCCTGTTTGGTACTGGAGAAAAAAAAGCTGATTTATATATTATTTTCTGTTTATCTATAGAAAAGTTTTCTGGGGGAGCACTGGTTTATCAACTGCAAATGCAAGTTTTTTTATTTTATTATTACAATAAAAAATTCATTCTGTGGCAAATCGGACCGTAGGAAATGTCTCCATATACGGAACCCTACATTGTGCGTGGCCCGGCACGCACTTGGCCGGTTTTTCGCCTTTGTCGTAGCTGGGTTAAAAAAACCATCGTATATGTTGCGGTTCGAACTGTAGACGCGGAATGAGATTTCCGGAATACTTCATTGTGTCAGGAGGAGTGAAACAAGATGTCCTACACTATGGTTTAGCCACATGGGGTCACTTTTGAGTCTAACCGAGGAAAAGTCTGATAAAGTAGTCCAGACCAGACTCGACTAGGTTTCCAAACTGAAGTCAGATATTGATTCTCATATAGCGCTCGAATAGTCTCGGTTTTCTTCGTTTGCTCTCCGTCTCGTGTCGATTTCTTACGAGACGTCTCGGGAGAGACGTAGAGAGAATTTTCGCTCGAAAGTGTACAGCCACCATAGGAGGAGGGGGCAAGCTTCCTGTCATTGTGTGTTGAAACGTAGCAACGGCGAGCTTTAACCAGCTGTTAGGGGTATCGAATCTGGGCCCCGGTGTGTTCGCGTTCCTTGAGGCGGCGAGCCTCCCACTACCTGAACGCGCCCCAGAAGGTGGTAGCCGTAAGGCTAGTCCGCGGGTACCGCACGATCTCGTCGGCCCTGGTTCAGGATCCATGGTCCGGAGCGAGAGGGAATGGGACGCCGTCACCTCCTGCGAAGCAGTCATGCTAGCGAAGGAGGTGGCGGAGCGTGAAAGGGAGAAAACCTCTCGTCTCAGCCGCCGCGGGAGACACCCCGGGCGTCGGGGGTCACGTGGTGGCTTCCGGTCACCATAGACGCGGACCTGTGGACGGTGAGTAAAGGGCTAGCTCGCCGTCCGTCCGTCTTTTGACGACAGGCCGTGTAGACGGCGCGTTCGTGTTCCACGCGCGCCTCAAAGAGATGCCAGCAAACAGGGAGGGGCCCGCAAGGGCCGACGCCTGCCAGGGCAGCGGAACTGTTCGAAAGAGATACCGCGGCCCTGGAACACAAAGGGCAAGGAAGGAACATGTATGGGTTTCAGTCAGTACAAGTCTGACACTCCCTCCCGCTCTGCCCGGAACGGGAGGGAGAAGTCATTTGATGATTTGCCATCCGTAAAAAAAAAAACACTTTATTCAGCCGGCCAAAAGTTGTTATTATTTATTTGTATGGAAAAGCAAATTGTAATATAATTAATTCTAGAGAACATTCTCTAATTCATTTGATGAATTCCCATCAGAAAAAAAAAATTAAAAAAGAAGGCCTATCGAATCTAGTAGCTCATTATATTTCTCCTTTATCAGACATTTCACCGGCCTGGGCTCCGAATCAGAACGGCCGTCCCCCCTACCCTTACAAGCAATGTAAGTATGCAAGCAGAGTCTTGTGGTGGGGGTGCCAAAAATATACAAAATAATAAAAAGATTCTAATCTTTCGAGGTGGAACGCTAACATTTTCGAATTCGCTTCGCTCGCTCTAGCATTCTGCATTCTCTCTAATTCTAAGTCTTTACTTCTATTGGGCAAAAAAACTATCCTATTGGTGGCGGAAAGTACTGGATACTTCGAATCCCTTATCTTTTTTGCATAAGTTATGATTAAAATGATAATTTCTAATAAACTCTTGTTTATTTTCAGACACAAACCCGTACGCGCGTGATGGACCAGTGAACTAGTTCACTAAAAGGACTTCAGTTACCTATTAATACTTGTTGTAATATTCAAGCTTAAATTCATAAAATAAAAACTGTTATGTAAAATATAGCGACGTACTTTGTGGTTCAAGCTTTTCAATCAACTTGAGTAGACTTGACCCTTTTTTTTTTTCTTAATCTGCAGAATTAATGTTATAAAATAAACACATTCTTACTTTTACTTGTTGTTTTATTTTTATGATGAAGAAACCTATCCATCATGAACTTTTGACTGAATATGTCCCATGACGGTCAATCTCTACGAGGACTAGCCATCGATGCAGAAGATACTTATAGGGCACGTGACTTACCACAAACACTGGCGCACGCTCTCTTTCTTAACTCTGATTGTCCTATATCTATACAGGGTGTCCAGTAAATAGCACGACATACTGCAGGGGGTGATACGTTGGGTCAATACCTACCAAAACAACACAATATATGTTCAGCAAAATCTTACGGATTTACAGTTTTACAAAATTTTCCGAAATATCGAAAAATCTCTACCTTGAAACATATTTTTAAGCATCTCGTAATGGAAAATTCCTTTTCTTGTATTTTTTTTACATCAAATTATTTGTGAATAGTTACTTTACTCATTGATTAGTCTTTTTTCTATCAAAAACAAGAATGTTTTCAAGAAATACCATTTTTTGTTTAAATTTTCACAGACCAATTTTCTTATCGCTTAACTTTAACTACAGTGGTGAAAAAAAAATGTATGCGGCAGTTTTGTACAACATACTTAAAAGATAGCCTGTTTAATGGTGATTTTGAAAAGATACAATATTAGTGCATTTTCATTAGGAAAATACAAAAAAATGCTATTTAAGTTCCAGAAAAGCTGATTTTCTTGAAAATGTAATAACGTAATTTTGACAAAAACCACTACGAGAATAAGTAATAGCTGCTCATTTACCCCCTGCAGTATGTCGTGCTATTTACTGGACACCCTGTATGTAGATTCTCTCTCCTGAACACCCACAGGGCCGAGACGGCAGAAAGTCTGACAAAACCCCCCTGAGGATTTCTACAAGCCAGTAGAATTCTAGTTGCGTAAAGAAGTAGTGGAATGGAAGGTTATACATAAGTGAAACCTAATAGTAGCATTCGCAGGTTTCGATATTGTACTGTGCTTCCCGAAGGGGTTGAAAGACGCGTAGATAGTTACACCCTGAAAGAGCATACGGGGTCTTACTGATGTTTAATAATGTGGGACTGCTCCATCGGTCTAGAGGTCGCAAGCGCTACCGTGTTATGGGTTCGACTCCCAGGTCGGGCAAAGTGTTGTTCGGTTTCCATCAGGAATCAGCCCGAAGCCTGGAAATGTGCTCTGTTGATAGCAATAGGCTCTTTCGTCATTACATGGGATTTAAGATAATTACTTGTAAAATGTGGGTGTACAATAATGGAGTCTACACACCAAATTCGGACATTGCGGGTCTGGCTGTTTGTGTATGTGACATTAAAACACAATACCGGAGACGTTCCTAAAGTGGGAAAGCGTTAAAAAAGAACGAGTGTGCTCTAGACCACACGACTGAAATAAAACTTAAACAAATGCCGAACAATCGTCTGTCAAATTCAAAAACGTAACTCTCTCTCTTTCTATCTTCAATAACTTTAACTTCCGTTTGCCTCGTAACGTAACGCATTCACCAGCTTACTCTCCGTAAAGAAGTTTTACTTCAAAAAACTTTCTCGTAGGTTCATTTGACATGCCGCCAACCTGCTCCACATCAGCTTTGGTGTGTAGGCTTCATTATTTAGAAAACATCTACATAGCTCTTCTGGATTACAGGCGTGATGCTAAATGTAAGAGCAGGCCGGCGCGCAACGCTGGGTTGTCACCAAGTTACCACTGTTCACGTTACTACTTGGTTTTAAGCTGGAGGAAATAAGGAACTAAAACTAACGTAGTTACGAGTAATTAGGTGACAACCTCTCTTGACCTTTGAGTTGACGATGATCTTATCGTGACCAAGTGCTCATAAATTATCATACCTGACCGTAACCGTGAACCGTCGACCGGCCCGGGCAAAAGCAGGTTGTGATCAAGACCTCTTATGGTGTGATAGTGGTTTCAAAGGAGCATTAACTCTTTCAGGTACACTTTTACAATTGGACATTTTTTTAGATTGTTTGATTATGAAAAAACAAATATTTTACGAAAATACGACATAAGGCTTTTGAGGAAGGGCTGCGGGCTGTTCGAAAGAGATACCGCGGCCCTGGAACACTAAGGGCAAGGAAGGAACATGGATGGGTTTTAGTCAGTACAAGTCTGACACTCCCTTCCGCGATGATATCCCATTCGTAAAAAAAAGGCTTTTGAGGAATAAGGGGTTTAGTTTACTAACCACTGTGGCGGTTTTCGCAACACGCCAGAACGGTTGAACCGATCGAGACAAAACTTGGCACAGTGATAGATTATAGTCTGGGATAGCACATAGATTACTTATTATCACAGAAGTAAGATCCTGTGGGCAATTCCCAAACTCCAGGTGGGCACAGCCGCGGGCAATAGCTATATAGAACAAAAAAATGATCGCAATCACGGGAGAACAAGTGCCTTCCGGCTTTGTTAAGGGTCTTGTTCACCCTTTAGAAAAACCCCACTATGAATGTTGGTCGGCCAGTATAGCCGACATAGCATCCGTCTGGTCGAACGATCCTCCCTTTTCTATTGGCGATGATGAAGAATTAAACATCCTGTTCTTCATAACCCTTAACGCCTTTGAGATAGCATATTACAATTGTGACGAAACAAGATTTGCTTTATGATATTGAACAGAATTTAGAGACGGTCCTTACACATCATAATTAGTGCCATCAAGGAATTTTAGCGCTGGCAGGGGGCGCTGCGGCGCTGAAATAAACTTTTGTCATAAATATATGACATAAAAAAAAAGGTTGTCTGTAAAGCCGGTTTACGGACGATAATTTTACGTGATATCGTCATATGAAAATATCGATGAAAAATTGCATACTTTTATGAATTGAATTGAATTATTATCATTGACTTATTATTTTGTATAAAGCATGAATATTACATACCACACCTTAATTATGGATTGTTTAATCTTGTAAATTAACTATATACCAATGTATATAATTAAAAACTATTAAACTAAAATAGATAAACTAACAACAAACTATAAAAGGGCATCGAAAAACTCCTCCTCAACGCTGTCAGATGGTAATGTGCCCAAGAGACTGGCGGCGTTGCCACGTTGTATGGCAACACTTAGCCTCTGGCCAAAGTAAAAGCCAGCCCTTGGGTCACGGGAAGCGTCAACTAGGCGTTTCGAAATTTCCTTAAATAAGCTATGAGCACTCGGACCCCACGGTCCTAGAGTTTCAACCTCAAACGGCTCGAAAATATAGTTACCACACAGGTTTCTATATTTACGCCGCTTGAGGTTCTCTGCAGCCGCAGCGGCAGCACCAGCACAGCACGATGAGCTTGGAAGATGGGATGGCGCAAGAGTATCGACGCATGTTGCGTCCCACACTAAAGGCCTACCCATCTTCCAAGGAAACAAAGACATGCCGTCCGGTCTCTTGCCATCGTCGCGTGCCAAGCCATTGGGTTTTAAAACAGCTGGTACGCCGACGGTGACAAGAGCTCGTCGGATAATGTCGTTTATATTTGCGTGCCGTGCAAAACGGCCCGCACTTCGGCTGCATGACAGGCCGTGGTGACAGTGTGAGGTTGTTGACAGCTTCACCGCAGTGACAGCGATGAGGAGAACAGCAAGCGGCACTAAGGCGTAAAGAAACAGCGAGGCGGAAGGTTGTGTCGTCGAACAATGTGCCTATGCTCGACGACGGTAGTGCGTGAAGCCAAAGACCCGACTCCCACTCACCCACAGCCCGCAGGCGCGCACGCTCAGCAGTAGTAGCAGATGTGTTCAGCAGATTGCTCTGAACTACTCTGCAGAGCGGCTCGTCCCACCGTCTCTGGGAAAATGGATGGTCGGGTTCTTCAGTATTCGGGCAAGCGAGTTTCCAAGCATCGATAGCCTCGGGCATGCACGGCACATCAAAATCAATCAGTGTGGGAGACAGGATATTCCTGATTAATTTCTTAGTGCCATGGACCGAGGATATAAAAGCCGGTAAACTAATACTGGAAATTTTGCGGACGCCGAGTCCTCCCATGCGAATAGGAAGAGTAGCTTGTGCCCAAGCTCGGTCGTCCAAAGCCACATTTAAAATTGACGTTAGAGTATGTCTGATAATTTCATCCATTTTGTCCAAAAGGGGAGTGTGCTTCCATAAAGGGGAAGCACGAAGGAAATACGTTAATTTTGGACTGAAACAGCAGTAACGAATTATTGTGATGGCCGAATGTATGTTAATTTCGAGCAATCTTTCCGAAACATCATTGAAATTTTGAATTAATTATTAATGCAAAGGACATCTGACAAATTGGACCAAAAAGTAAAGTAGCCAGCCAAAGAAAATTATGCATATATTAGCTGATGCCCGCGGCTTCGCCTGCGTGGATATCGGTTATCGCGACCAAAAGTAATCATGATGATCCCATTCCCTCAATTCATAGGAACCTAGTTTGCCCATTCTCAAAGTATTAAAATGGATATAGTATATTATCCTTAAGAGATAGACATAAGCCATAGCGGATTTTTCTGTAAACCTATATAAGATATACAATTCTACCATTCATCATTTTGTTATATCTTAAAGGGCAGCGTTTTCGTTGAAAGCCCCAGACGGCTTATTTTTTTCCAACACCTCCAACAAATATCATTATATTTTAGCCAATCTGTACAAAAACTTGAGAAATTATATACTAAAAAATTCCTCGAGAACCACTCTATCTATTTAAGAAAACAACATGAAAATCAGTGCAGTAATTTTTGAGTTCATCGCGAACAGACAGATAGACGCGGCAGAGCACATTGTGTTATAATATGTAGTGCTGTTGGGTTCGGCTTCCAGTACATCCGGATGCAGCTGAATACCAGTATTTTACATGGAACGACTGTCTATCTGCCCTCCACAACCCAGTTAGTTCTGGGTAATACGATACCCTTTGGTAGAAATACAGTCACAGGCTCCTCTAGTGACGAGGCGGGCGCAGTTGGAGGATCCGATGCGGACCATAAGGCCAGATTTACGGAGATGGAAGCCGCGATAAGGGTCGTGGCCTTGAAAAAGTTGACATCGTCAAAACTCAGGGCCATACCTGCGGCTTCCGCCTCCCTCATGGCGGCAGCGGAGGCCAACTATCCGGGGTCTCCGTCAGGCAAAGTGGTCAAACTGCGGGCCGAGGTCACCCGCCTGACGGCCACTACGGAGCTTCTCCAAAAGGAGAATGTGAAGCTCCGAGCAGACCTGGCCGGTCTGCGTGAGCCTGGCTCCCGCGAGGCGCAAAATGTGGGCAAGCAGCGACTCATATGTGATATCACCGGTCAGGCCTGCCAACATCAACAATGAGGCGGGTTGGCTTCAGGAGGCCATGTCCGAGATATGCAACGTGGCAATTCCCAGAGTTCGGTCAGGAAGCGCTCGGCGTCAGGGGTACTAGTGGTTGCGAGAGCTGACGTCTCTGCGCGAGGCGTGCGTCGCCGCGCGGCACCTGTATGCCAGGCATCGCAGGCTCCGCATCGGTCCTCCGGATGCGGCAGCCATTGAGGCGGAGCTGTACGAGGGGTACAGAGCGGCGAAGACCGCCCTTCAAGAGGCTGACAGGGCTCCCCTCCCTGACATCAGAGTCTCCGGCCTGACCTTGTGGAGGACGTGGTGAGCGCTCTGTTCTCTTCGCGAGGGGAACATCCTCCCTCACCTATGGCTCGGCCGCTTGCGCTGCCGGAAGCGGACCACTCAGATGACGATGACGACGTTCCGGAGGTGACTGGAATTGACCTGAGATTGGCGGTAGGCAGTGTTAAGGCCAAAAATACCGCTCCGGGACCCGATGGCTTGCCTGGCAAAGCCTGGGTCCTGGCCTCGGAGGCTCTCGGGCCCCAACTGAAGGGACTCCTAATCGCATGCTTGGAGAAGGCCAGTTCCCGCTTCGTTGGAAGATGGGCAAACTGGTCCTCATTCGGAAGCCTGGGTGCCCTGCGGACTCTTCGTCCGCATAACGGTCCATCGTGCTGCTCGAAGAGGTGGACCACCTCTTTAAGAGACTCATTGCAATCCGCCTCGCCAGGCGTCTTATGGGGATGGGGCCGGATCTTGTGGAACCTGGTGTTCCGCCTTGGTTGCCGCAAGGGGCGCTCAACGGTGGACACCATCATCAGCCCTCACGACGGGGGATGCGGTGTCCCTAGGTGGGGATGTTTTGGCGGTGTCTCTTGACATCACTAACTCCTTCAACACCATGCCCTGGAGCTGCATTAGGGAGGCACTCCGGTATCACCGGGTGCCGACCTACCTCCGTCGTATTGTCGGGGACTACCTGACGGATAGGGCCGTCATCTACCCTGGTCGCAACGGAGAGTGGAACCGGCGAGAGATGTCGTGTTCCTCAAGGATCGGACCTGGGGCTACCCTTGTAGAACATTGGTTACGACTGGGTGCTGCACGCCGACCTCCCTAGTGGCGTCAGCGTGCTTTGCTACGCTGATGACACGCTGGTGCTGGCACAGGGGAGGTCGCACGAGGTGGCGGCCGAATTAATAACACGCGGGGTTCCAATAGTAGTGGAGAGAATCCGGTAATTGGGTCTCGAGGTAGCTTTGCACAAGTCCGAGGCCATGTGCTTTTACGTGCCTTGGAATGCGCTGCAGTGTGCTGCGCTGCAGTGTGCGGCAGTGCAGATCTGTAGAATTACAGACATGGCCTGCCCAATCCCACTTCAACCCAGCTGTCTTATTACTCACATCAGCGATTTCGGTTTTTGAGCGTATTGTGGTATTGCGAATTCTGCCGCTGAGCCCAATATTCTATGCTCCATTGCCCTTTGGCAAACCTTGAGTTTGGACTTTTGCGACTAAATCAGGGACCATGTTTGAGCACCGTAGGTTTGGATGAGCAGAATCCTAATACAAATATAATGAATTCGGTTCCCTCTCACATGCCTAAATTACTAATATATAACCTCCTTTTTGTTTGAAAAATAATACTAAGGGTAGGTTAATGAGATATAGGGATGAAAGTATGTTTGGTGAACTCTTCATTTGTTTAGTTAAGTTTTACAAAAGATAAAGTGTTTTGCAGAAGAAAATCGAGTAATTCACCGATTTTGTCAAATTATCTTCCAAGAGTATGTACATTTCGAAGAGGCATGGAAGCATGAGAAGAAATACAAAAGTGGCTTAGTAGATATTATACATTCAGTGTAGGAATACTGGGGATACCAGGTTAACATAAAAATGGAGTTTCCTCCTGACCAAAAATACTTATTTTAAGCAAATTGCGAACCTAACGCGTACGAAGTCGCGGGTAACAGGGAATTTCGGCCACAATTGGAACTAATTCGGCCATCTTATTTTTCTATTCATTCCACGAAACATTTTTGTTCCTTAGCTGGGCCGTGCATACTATATACTTGTATTTGCAGCTGCATAAACAGACATCTATAAAGTCAGTCTCTTGAAACATATAGTTATTCAAATTAATATTAAAACCCGGAACAAATTAACTGAACATGTATAAAAAAAATAGGTATTTGTTGTGTATGGCGTTACTTTGCATGAAAAATAAGATGTGCTTATTTGTACAAGTTTTTCTGGAATATTAATGAATGTAGTTATATCGCGTGTTGTAGAGTGTACGTATGTAAATACTATTTGGAAAAACCTTTGGTAGCATCGTGCCATGAAACTAGGTATTTAATTCAAAATTTTTATGGCCGAGAGATGATAATGATAGCTCGTGGCAAAATAATAACAGCCTCACGGGTCGATCTTCAAGGTTGAACCGTTTGCCGAGGTTAGTACGTGGATGGTCCGGAACATGATTACCTACCTACCTAGTTTCGTCCGTGTCTCAGAAAGCACGTTATGCTGTTGGTCCCAGCTGTCATTAGTAGATCTTTGACAGTCGTTGCGAGTTGTCAAAAGCCGAAATTTGACATCTAGTCTTCCCAAGGCGTATCGTATTACTCAGTTACTGGGTTGTGGAGGTCAGATATACAGTCGCTTCATGTAAAATATTGGTATTCAGCTGCATCCGGTTAGACTGGAAGCTGACCAACATTAATTGGGAAAAGGCTAGGTAAATAAAATTATGATGATTCAAATTAGGTATAAGGGACAGAACAAATCAGAGTTGCAATCTCATGAACGAATGTGGAAGGACAGCGACACTCAAACAGAACAAGATGCCTTTCTCCCAGACTGTCGCTTGGGTTGGATTGGACAGAAGCTACCTAACTAGCCTATAGCTGGAAATAAGTGGCAAAATGTGGATGAAGTTGTCATTTTTGACCTACCGATCTGAAGATTACCTCAACAGCCTCAACCGCATATTTTACCCCTAACGAACCGCCGAGAAATTTCTGACTGTATTTTATTATTAAAGATTTTTAATAATAACATTAATGATGAATAAAGTACATTAATAGCTCCGATACTCTATCCAAAGTTGACTTCAACGTCCCGGGAAGGTCGAAGCGATGGTACCCACCGCTACGTGTTCCATTTACTTCCACTAATTACAGGCAGAATTCGTTTACAGTGCGTGCAAGAAAAAACTTTAATAAAGTATGTAAACAGCACGATTTCGATCCCTTCTCGACAAGTGTGTCCACGACCAGAAAGCCTTAGCTTTTTTAGTTTAGATAGTTGATAGTTAAATATTTTGTAGGTATGTGTGATGTAAATATTAGTGCTTATACTATATTTGATATGACTGTGTTTCTAGTTTAAGCATTTGATGTTGTCCTTTTTTTTCGTGGGGAGTTTTGTGTTGTTCGCATCATCTTTGCCAGTCTGTTTTTTTATAAGCGAAGACTTGTAATTAGCTGTCAGTTTCACTTACTATTTTTTATTTTGTTTTGTTTAGTTGTAAGTCTTCCATAGTTCATGAATAAACAAATACATTTTAGACTTCGGTACACTCCTGTACACGGTGGGTCTGCCTCGCTTGGGCGGAGCACCGCCGTGTCCTCGTAGCGGCGATCGGTGGCGACGACCAATCGCGTCCGGCCCTGGTCCAATCCATGGTCCAGAGCGAGAGGGAATGGGACGCCGTCACCTCCTTCTGCGAAGCAGTCATGCTAGCGAAGGAGGTGGCGGAGCGTGAGAGGGAGAGAACTTCACGTCCCAGCCGCCGCGGGAGACGCCCCGGGCGTCGGGGGTCAAGTGGTGGCTTCCGGCCACCGTAGACGCGGACCTGTAGACGGTGAGTAATGGGCTAGCTCTCCATCCGTCAGGCTTTTGACGACAGGCCGTGTAGACGGCGCGTTCGTGTTCCACGCGCGCCTCAAAAAGATGTCAGCAAACAGAGAGGAGCCCGCAAGGGCCGATGCCTGCCAGGGCTGCGGGACTGTTCGTAAGAGATACCGCGGCCCTGGAACAAGAATATGGATGGGTTTTAGTCAGTACAAGTCTGATACTCCCTTCCGCTCTGCCCGGAGTGGGAGAAGTCATTTGATGATTTCCCATCCGTAAAAAAAATAAAAAAAGTACACTCCTGTCAACCTACCACTTTCAAGCATATAGGCGTTATATAGTGTATTTTTCTACTGATACTGCTGTAAATTGTTTAAAAGATCTTGTTTTTAATCGATAACAAGAAATATTTCTTTTCTTGTTATCGATTAAAAACAAGATCTTTTAAACCATTTTTTCACCAAAATTATTTCATTGAAATTAAAGTAAACTTGAAACATAATATCATTCTGTCCATATTTGTACAGGTGAAATATTCGTTCAACTGAAATAGTATAAAAGACGCTGCTCTAGAACATGCATACTTTCGTCCGATCTGACTGTCCTCTGATCATTTGTGATATTGTTTGACAAAATGAAGGCATTTTTGGTGAGTCTTTTGTTATTTTTTGTCTCTTTATTAGGATAAACTGACTATATACATTAATAATTAAAAACTATTAAACTAAAATAAATAAACTAACAACAAACTATAAAAGGTATCGAAAAACTCCTCCTCAACGCTGCCAGCTGGTATGTGCCCTTTTGTTATTAATTTTAATTTGTTTTTAGATATGAAAGAAATTAAAAGCAAAATTAGTTGTTTCTTAACACTCCCATTTCTTTAAATTAAACTGTAGCAGGATAACCGAGAAAAATAGAGAGAGACAGCATTCTCATCTCCGCCACATGCAGTCTTTTTCATCCATCTACTTCACAGCCCAGCATTCCGATCCATACAGTACAACAGGTCTAATCACAGATTGTATTGTTGTATATTGTATATTTACCCCTGTAACTTGAGGGGTATCCGTGGGTCGTACCGTCGCAAATTGTTCTAATGACTTCGCGCAATTTCATCCATCCGGTGCGTAACGTCTCGGTTTACTTCGCTATCCCCTTGCACAAGCAACCCGAGTTACCGGAAATCTGAACAGATTGTTATGGGCATTCCGTCAAGACTTGTAGAACTGGAGAGACCGCCAAAATCACAGAATAAGTATTTTGTGTTGGTCCTACTTAACTTCAGGCCAGAATACTCCAGTCTTTGTCACCACCACACCTCCAATCTGCTCTGGACCTCTTGGCCAGTCTCAGCAACTAACTCAATGTCGTCGGCAAACAGCATAAACCAGGGATGCCAGTTGTTGGTGTTGTTAGTGTTAGTTATCACTAGGAAAAGGGGCTTAGAGCCGACTACTGGTGCAAGCCGATAGCCACAATGAAGCAAGCTGCATTGTAGTGCCCGCTGTAGTTTGGACTTAGTACTACATCGACTGTACATCGTTCGGATCAACTGCACATACATACTTCCCCGGCATAACTTTCTCTTTAAGGGCCCACCACAAAACCTCACGAGGTACCCGGTCGTATGCCTTTCCGAAGTCAATGAACAGCATGTGCAAGTTTTTGTACGCACGTCTGAATTTCTCGCACAGCTGGCGGATAGTAAAAATGGCATCCATCGTTCTCCGACCACGCATAAAACCGAATTTCGAATGTTCGCTCTCTTCTCTAAGTCGTATTTCAATAACTTTCTCCCAAACTTTCATACTATGTGCCATTAGCGTTATTCTTCTATAATTATTGCACTCCAGTACATCAGCTTTGTTTTTAAAGATATAAGATAAAAGATGGGATAGCAAACTGTTGCACCATTCGTCAGGTATGGCTTCTTCCAGAACAAACTTTAATGTAGGTAGTACAATAGGCAGGTGCTTCATGTAACATTGTTGGTATTCAGTATTCGGTTCGACTGGAAGCTGACCCTGGGAAAAGGTTCTAACTTCTTAGGCACATAATGATGATAACTTCTAAGGCGTAATTATTAAGGTACAGTTGTTACTTTTGTCTGTAGTTAATCTTGAATAGTGTGATAGTTGTTAAACGTGAATTCTAAAGCATCTTTTCCTTTAGCTGGTTGGTAAGTCATATTTACTGTTTCATCCAGCTTGTATCAACCTGATAGTGAGAGATCTAGGCTGTTTGCGTATATAACTTTAAAGACGAAGCACCCACGCACCCACGATAAAAGAAATTAGCCTGGAACAACGTTTCACAAAATAAAAAAAGTGTCAAAATAAAGCTTTTTTGGTGTTTCAGATCTTCTCAGTAGCGGTGTTCGCCCTAGTCCTCGCCCAAGGTATACTTGACAATATAATAAAGCATTAGACAGTTATTGTACAATTTCGACTGCCTCGTTGGTCGAGTGGTCGCAAGCGCGACTGCTGACCATGAGGTCCTGGGTTCGATTCCCAGGTCGGGCAAAGTGCTATTGGGTTTTTCCATCAGGAATTTCTCAGTAGCAGCCACGGAGTCTGGATTTGCGCCCGGTTGATGGCAATAGGCTCGTCCCCTATTACATGGGACTTAAAACATAACTGGCGAAATGTGGGTGTACTATTAGGTACACCTCTACCTAACCCTACGGGGATTACAGGCGTGTTGTTATGTTATGTACAGTTGCGATATTTGTTTTGTGCGGAGAAATCTTGAAGAATATTTTTAACTGATGAAAAAAGAAGGAGGTTCTCAATTCGACGAGTTTGTATATATCTTAATGAACCCTATTTTTGTAAGGGGTATAATTTAAATGGGTCCTTACACTTTTGTAGAAAACAGCTGTTGGTTTTTAAATTAACGATGAAAAATTTGTATGTGGGGTTCAGAATGCTGATTACGGGGTATTTTAAACAGAAAACCGACTTTGTTCAAATTTGGCAATAATATGTAGTTTGAAGACGTTACCACATAAAAGAGACCTGGAGTAAATAAATTCCCACCTGAGTTTCCCTTTTGCGTCGCACTTTTTTTTGGAAATGACGTTTTGATAATAAGTTGTTAAAATATGGTCATCGATTGATACATTTCATTTTGTATTCACTCATGCACTCATAAAATAACGTTCCACACCCAAGGGTAGGAAAAAGGGTCGATTGATATTTTTCCAACTGAATTTAAAATTGTATGCAAACTTTCTTGAAATTCGGCACTAATGTGTACTTTGAAGACGCTACCACATAATAGAGCTGGAGTGAATAAATTCCCGCCTGAGTTACTCCTTCTGCGTCGCACTTTTTTTGGAAATGATGTTTTGATAATAAGTCGTTAAATATGGTCATCAATTGATACATTTCATTTTGTTTTCAGTGAGTGATGCCACCACCACCACCGAAGGTAAGTTAAATGATACCTGGTACATACAGGAGCATATGGGTATACATACAACTATCGTATAAATAACCCTATATGTAGACATTGGCGCTGGCTTCACCCTGGCTGCCGTTCAAGTTGAAAAATGATGTTTTGATAATAAATTGTTAAAAGATGGTCATCGATTGATACATTTCATTTTGTTTTCAGCGAGTGATGACGCCACCACCACCGAAGGTGAGTTAAATTATACTTGGTATTTCATTACCATATGGGAATATACCGCTATCGCATACATAACCTTATCTATAGTCACTGCCGCTGATCACTCTGGCTGCCGTGCAAGATGAAAAATGATGTTTTGATAATAAATTGTTAAAAGATGGTCATCGATTGATACATTTCATTTTGTTTTCAGCGAGTGATGACGCCACCACCACCGAAGGTGAGTTAAATTATACTTGGTATTTCATTACCATATGGGAATATACCACTATCGCATAAATAACCTTATGTATAGTCATTGGCGCTGTTCACCCTGCGTGCCGTGCAAGGTTGGCTTAGCAATACAGGGTGGGAAAGACACCGACGAACGCATAAAATAATGATGTAACCAAGAATTTGTAACAATATATTGATTTAAAAGAGTGTCTTTGAGTTTGCTGCCCATTCTTCTCCATAGAGATTTACGCTTTGGAATGGGCTACTACTTTGGGGAACTACTTAGTACTTTGTACTTTCACAAGTTATAATGCCTTGTGACTGATTGTAGCATCGCTTTGATTGTTTTTCTGAAATTCAGAAGTGCCTGTAATGGTTTAATTGAAAAAATGCTTTGAATTAGCGCAAACAGTTGCCACGTATTCAATTGACTTTTCCCCTCAGAAATGTATCATCAGTATTAAAAAAAAGCTGCTGTTCCATACAAATTTGATCGTGTCGGTAATGCACATTTGTAAGAAACAGCTGTTTGTCTTTAAATTAATGATGAAAAATTTGTATGTTGGGTTCAGAATGCTGTACTGATTACCTGGTAAAAGAATGATGTACCTAGACAATGAATGAGTGGTAATCATTTATGCGTTGGTGTCCCTTCCAGCATGTATATAAAAACAAAAGAGCATTGTATTGTTGCGATGTTTGTTTTATGTGGAGAAATGTTGAGGAGTATTTCTATATGTCGAGAAAAGGTTCTCAGTCCAAACCGTTTATATTTTTTTATTGTATGACCACGCTTAACTTTTGACATTATTGAAGGAAAGTCCCATTTATATTTGAAAATAACGTTCCACTCCCAAGGGTAGGAAAAAAGAGTCGATTGATATTTTTTCAATTGTATTTTAAATTGTAAACCGACTTTGTTAAAATACGGCACTAATGTGTACTTTGAAGATGCTGCCACATAATAGAGTCCAAGAGTGAACTTTCCATCTGAGTTTCTCGCCCCGTGTCACATTTTTTTTTGGAAATGATGCTTTGATAATAAATTATTAAAATATGGTCATCGATAAATACATTTCATTTTGTATTGTTTTCAGCAAGTGATGCCACCACTACCACCGAAGGTGAGTTAAATGATACCTGGTATTTACAATACCATATGGGAATATACCACTATCGCATAAATAACCCTATATAATATAGTCATTGGCGCGTTTCACCCTGCCTGCCGTGCAAGGTTGGCTTAGCAATACAGGGTGGGAAGGACACCGATGCACTCATAAAATAATGATGTAACCAAGAATTTGTAACATTATCTTTATTTAAAAGAGTGCCTATGAGAGTAATTTTAACCGACGAGAAAAGGTTTTCAGTCCGACGCGTTTATATACAGAGTGTAAGGGTAAAGACCGTTGTCACTCAAACCATGGGTAGTTGACATAAATAAAAAATATAGGCCCGAGTTAAAAAAAAAAATACTTTCCTTAGGTGTTGCGTGACGATCCTAAATGTAAATTTGATTTGACAACAAAGAAAACGAATTCCAAACCATTGGGTAGGTATTTTTGGCGCATTTAATAAGTTCATCACAATTTTATGTACAGTTAAAAATCACCGATTAAATTTGCACTGATTGAGTCATTGAATATCTACACTAACTACACTACTAATACCAACATTAATCTTAACAACAGTTCAAAATGAGACCCACTTACGACCACACATGCCTCAGCCTAAAAATACAGGCTGCCCTCCCGGTACTCTCCTCTAGGTGCTCTCACTGGCAACTGTTGGTTGCCACGACTCTGAGCATGGGCCGGCACTGTGAACTGGCCGTAGGTACGTAGCCTTTGTAATGCTGCCAACATCGTTTCACGATTGGGCACAGGCTGCAATGAAACCATACCACTGATTTCAAGGATGGTGTTTACACTTACACCCTGTATATTTTTTTTGTATGACCGCGTTTAACTTTTTACATTATTGTTAGAAAGTCTTATTTAAATTTTAAAATAACGTTCCACACCCAAGGGTAGGAAAAAGGGTCGATTGATATTTTTCCAACTGAATTTAAAATTGTATGCAAACTTTCTTGAAATTCGGCACTAATGTGTACTTTGAAGACGCTACCACATAATAGAGCTGGAGTGAATAAATTCCCGCCTGAGTTACTCCTTCTGCGTCGCACTTTTTTTGGAAATGATGTTTTGATAATAAGTCGTTAAATATGGTCATCAATTGATACATTTCATTTTGTTTTCAGTGAGTGATGCCACCACCACCACCGAAGGTAAGTTAAATGATACCTGGTACATACAGGAGCATATGGGTATACATACAACTATCGTATAAATAACCCTATATGTAGACATTGGCGCTGGCTTCACCCTGGCTGCCGTTCAAGATGAAAAATGATGTTTTGATAATAAATTGTTAAAAGATGGTCATCGATTGATACATTTCATTTTGTTTTCAGCTAGTGATGCCGCCACCACCACCGAAGGTGAGTTAAATGATACCTGGTATTTACAATACCATATGGGAATATACCACTATCGCATACATAACCTTTTATATAGTCACTGGCGCTGATAACCCTGGCTGCCGTGCAAAATGAAAAATGATGTTTTGATAATAAATTGTTAAAAGATGGTCATCGATTGATACATTTCATTTTGTTTTCAGCGAGTGATGACGCCACCACCACCGAAGGTGAGTTAAATTATACTTGGTATTTCATTACCATATGGGAATATACCACTATCGCATAAATAACCTTATGTATAGTCATTGGCGCTGTTCACCCTGCGTGCCGTGCAAGGTTGGCTTAGCAATACAGGGTGGGAAAGACACCGACGAACGCATAAAATAATGATGTAACCAAGAATTTGTAACAATATATTGATTTAAAAGAGTGTCTTTGAGTTTGCTGCCCATTCTTCTCCATAGAGATTTACGCTTTGGAATGGGCTACTACTTTGGGGAACTACTTAGTACTTTGTACTTTCACAAGTTATAATGCCTTGTGACTGATTGTAGCATCGCTTTGATTGTTTTTCTGAAATTCAGAAGTGCCTGTAATGGTTTAATTGAAAAAATGCTTTGAATTAGCGCAAACAGTTGCCACGTATTCAATTGATTTTTCCCCTCAGAAATGTATCATCAGTATTAAAAAAAAGCTGCTGTTCCATACAAATTTGATCGTGTCGGTAATGCACATTTGTAAGAAACAGCTGTTTGTCTTTAAATTAATGATGAAAAATTTGTATGTTGGGTTCAGAATGCTGTACTGATTACCTGGTAAAAGAATGATGTACCTAGACAATGAATGAGTGGTAATCATTTATGCGTTGGTGTCCCTTCCAGCATGTATATAAAAACATAAGAGTATTGTATTGTTGCGATGTTTGTTTTATGTGGAGAAATGTTGAGGAGTATTTCTATATGTCGAGAAAAGGTTCTCAGTCCAAACCGTTTATATTTTTTTTATTGTATGACCACGCTTAACTTTTGACATTATTGAAGGAAAGTCCCATTTATATTTGAAAATAACGTTCCACTCCCAAGGGTAGGAAAAAAGAGTCGATTGATATTTTTTCAATTGTATTTTAAATTGTAAACCGACTTTGTTAAAATACGGCACTAATGTGTACTTTGAAGATGCTGCCACATAATAGAGTCCAAGAGTGAACTTTCCATCTGAGTTTCTCGCCCCGTGTCACATTTTTTTTTGGAAATGATGCTTTGATAATAAATTGTTAAAATATGGTCATCGATAAATACCATTCATTTTGTATTGTTTTCAGCAAGTGATGCCACCACTACCACCGAAGGTGAGTTAAATGATACCTGGTATTTACAATACCATATGGGAATATACCACTATCGCATACATAACCTTTTATATAGTCACTGGCGCTGATAACCCTGGCTGCCGTGCAAAATGAAAAATGATGTTTTGATAATAAATTGTTAAAAGATGGTCATCGATTGATACATTTCATTTTGTTTTCAGCGAGTGATGACGCCACCACCACCGAAGGTGAGTTAAATTATACTTGGTATTTCATTACCATATGGGAATATACCACTATCGCATAAATAACCTTATGTATAGTCATTGGCGCTGTTCACCCTGCGTGCCGTGCAAGGTTGGCTTAGCAATACAGGGTGGGAAAGACACCGACGAACGCATAAAATAATGATGTAACCAAGAATTTGTAACAATATATTGATTTAAAAGAGTGTCTTTGAGTTTGCTGCCCATTCTTCTCCAAAGAGATTTACGCTTTGGAATGGGCTACTTCTTTGGGGAACTACTTAGTACTTTGTACTTTTACAAGTTATAATGCCTTATGACTGATTGTAGCATCGCTTTGATTGTTTTTCTGAAATTCAGAAGTGCCTGTAATGGTTTAATTGAAAAAATGCTTTGAATTAGCGCAAACAGTTGCCACGTATTCAATTGATTTTTCCCCTCAGAAATGTATCATCAGTATTAAAAAAAAGCTGCTGTTCCATACAAATTTGATCGTGTCGGTAATGCACATTTGTAAGAAACAGCTGTTTGTCTTTAAATTAATGATGAAAAATTTGTATGTTGGGTTCAGAATGCTGTACTGATTACCTGGTAAAAGAATGATGTACCTAGACAATGAATGAGTGGTAATCATTTATGCGTTGGTGTCCCTTCCAGCATGTATATAAAAACATAAGAGCGAGTATTATTGCGATGTTTGTTTTATGTGGAGAAATGTTGAGGAGTATTTCTATATGTCGAGAAAAGGTTCTCAGTCCAAACCGTTTATATTTTTTTTATTGTATGACCACGCTTAACTTTTGACATTATTGAAGGAAAGTCCCATTTATATTTGAAAATAACGTTCCACTCCCAAGGGTAGGAAAAAAGAGTCGATTGATATTTTTTCAATTGTATTTTAAATTGTAAACCGACTTTGTTAAAATACGGCACTAATGTGTACTTTGAAGATGCTGCCACATAATAGAGTCCAAGAGTGAACTTTCCATCTGAGTTTCTCGCCCCGTGTCACATTTTTTTTTGGAAATGATGCTTTGACAATAAATTGTTAAAATATGGTCATCGATAAATACATTTCATTTTGTATTGTTTTCAGCAAGTGATGCCACCACTACCACCGAAGGTGAGTTAAATGATACCTGGTATTTACAATACCATATGGGAATATACCACTATCGCATAAATAACCCTATATAATATAGTCATTGGCGCGTTTCACCCTGCCTGCCGTGCAAGGTTTGCTTAGCAATACAGGGTGGGAAAGACACCAACGAACGCATAAAATAATGATGTAACCAAGATTTTGTAACTTTGTAATGAAATGTCGCTTTGGAATGGGCAACTACAGTACTTTCACAAGTTTTTATTTCAGTTCAGTTCAGTTTTTTTGAAATTCAGAAGTGCCTGTAATGGTTTAATTGAAAAAATGCTTTGAATTAGCGCAAACAGATGCCACGTATTCAATTGATTTTTCCCCTCAGAAATGTATCATCAGTATTAAAAAAAAGCTGCTGTTCCATACAAATTTGACCGTGTCGGTAATGCACATTTGTAGGAAACAGCTGTTTGTCTTTAAATTAACGATGAAAAATTTGTATGTGGGGTTTGTATTGGGGGCCTTTCAGCCTGTACAATAAAACATAAGAGCATTTTATTGTTGCGATGTTTGTTTTATGTGGAGAAATGTTGAGGAGTATTTCTATCTGACGAGAAAAGGTTCTCAGTCCAAACCGTTATTATTTTTTTATTGTATGACCACGCTTAACTTTTGACATTATTGTAGGAAAGTCTCATTTAAATTTGAAAATAACGTTCCACACCCAAGAGTAGAAAAAAGGGTCGATTGATATTTTTTCAATTGAATTTAAAATTGTAAGCAGACTTTCTTGAAATTCGGCACTAATGTGTACTTTGAAGACGCTAGCACATAAAAGACCTGGAGTGAGCAATACCGGGTAGGAAAAACACCGACGCACGTATAAAATAATGATGTGACCAAGAATTTGTAACAATATTTTGATTTAAAAAAGGGTCCATGAGTTTACTACCCATTCGTCTAGTCGTTAAAATATGGTCATCGATTTATACATTTCATTTTGTATTGTTTTCAGCGAGTGATGCCACCACCACCACCGAAGGTAAGTTAAATGATACCTGGTACATACAGGAGCATATGAGTATACATACAACTATCGTATAAAGCCCTATATGTAGTCACTGGTGCTGTTCACCCTGGCTGCCGTGCAAGATGAAAAATTATGTTTTGATAATAAATTGTTTATTAACAACTTATTATTGTTTATAAATTGTTTATTAACAATTTATTATCAAAACATCATTTTTAATCAAAGAAAAATGAAATGTATCAATCGATGACTATATTTTTATGGTCATCGATTGATACATTTCATTTTGTTTTCAGCGAGTGATGCCGCCACCACCACCGAAGGTGTGGTAAATTATACTTGGTATTTCATTACCATATGGGAATATACCACTATCGCATAAATAACCTTATGTTTAGTCATTGGCGCTGTTCACCCTGCGTGCCGTGCAAGGTTTGCTTAGCAATACAGGGTAGGAAAGACACCGACGCACGCATAAAATAATGATGTGACCAAGAATTTGTAACAATATTTTGATTTAAAAAAGGGTCCATGAGTTTACTGCCCATTCGTCTAGTAGTTAAAATATGGTCATCGATTTATACATTTCATTTTGTATTGTTTTCAGCGAGTGATGCCACCACCACCACCGAAGGTGAGTTAAATGATACCTGGTATTTACAATACCATATGGGAATATACCACTATCGCATAAATAACCCTATATATAGTCATTGGCGCGTTTCACCCTGCCTGCCGTGCAAGGTTGGCTTAGCAATACAGGGTGGGAAAGACACCGACGAACGCATAAAATAATGATGAAACCAAGAATTTGTAACAATATATTGATTTAAAAGAGTGTCTTCGAGTTTGCTGCCCATTCTTCTCCATAGAGATTTACGCTTTGGAATGGGCGACTACTTTGGGGAACTACTTATTACTTTGTACTTTCACAAGTTATAATGCCTTGTGACTGATTGTAGCATCGCTTTGATTGTTTTTCTGAAATTCAGAAGTGCCTGTAATGGTTTAATTGAAAAAATGCTTTGAATTAGCGCAAACAGTTGCCACGTATTCAATTGTTTTTTACCCTCAGAAATGTATCATCAGTATTAAAAAAAAGGTGCTGCTGTTCCATACAAATTTGACCGTGTCGGTAATGCTCATTTGTAAGAAACAGCTGTATGTTTTTAAATTAATGATGAAAAAATTGTATGTTGGGTTCAGAATGCTGTACTGATTACGTGGTAACAGAATGATGTACCTAGACAATGAATGAGTGGTAATCATTTATGCGTTGGTGTCCCTTCCAGCCTGTATATTAAAACATAAGCATAATTATTGAAAGAAAGTCCCATTTATATTTGAAAATAACGTTCCACTCCCAAGGGTAGGAAAAAAGAGTCGATTGAAATTTTTTCAATTGTATTTTAAATTGTAAACCGACTTTGTTAAAAGTCAGCACTAATGTGTTCTTTGAAGACGCTGCCACATAAGAGAGACCTACAGTGAATAAATTCCCACTAAAGTTTCTTTTTCTGCGTCACATTTTTTTTTAAGATAAGATAAGATAAGATAAGATATTTTTTATTTGCATAAAACATGGTATACAAGGTGATGATAAAAAACATTCGATCAGACATGTTTTGCTTAATACTAAAGCATGCAAACTTACTTACTAAAGATACATTAAGACATTAAAATAATTATATTACATTGAATTCATATTAAAGAAATCATTAATGCTATAGAAATTATTATTATTGAGCCATTTATATAATTGGATTTTAAATAATTTACAATTTAATGTTTTTAACATTTATGGTAATTTATTGTAGAGACGTACACACATAGCCAGAGAGTTTTTATTATATTTCGCTGAGCGAGGTAGCACATCCAGGACAAGTTTGTATTGGTCACGCCGACTTCGAGAGCTTACTTCCTCTGCTGTTTTAAACAGTTCTTTATGTTTTTGAACGAACATGCATGCTTCATAAACATATAATGAAGGTAACGGTAGCAAACCAAGCTCCTTAAATATTGGTTGACATGATTCGTCAGATGGAATTTCGTATATAGCTCGTAAACATTTCTTTTGGGCGACAAATGCTCTATTGTGGTCAGTACTATTTCCCCACATCATTAGTCCATACCGTAGTGAGGATTCAATATATGCGCGATATGACATCACAGCCGTTTTTATATTAGTGACTTTTTTTATTTGTCTCAAAGCATAGACAAATTTATTTATTTTATTACATACAGTATCAACCTGTGCTTTCCAGTCTAAATGCTCGTCAATCACTACTCCTAAAAACTTAGTTTGTGTCGCTTGTGTAATTTTCGGAATGTCCATTTTAAAATTAAATGTATTATTATACGATTGATTAAATTGTATATATATTGATTTATTAAGATTAATAGATAAATTATTATTATTTAGCCAATTAATTAGATTGTCTATTGTTTCATTTATGTCCGCTTCTTGATCCGTAATTGATTTATATTTTTTATCGGTAGTCACAACTATGGAAATGTCATCGGCAAAAAGAAAGCACTTGTGATTGGCTACATTAACAATGTCATTTATGTAGAGTAAAAATAAGATAGGGCCCAATATGCTGCCCTGGGGGACGCCGCGTTTTGTACTTATGTAATCAGACGAATATTCTGTCATGTCCCAACTTTCATTAAGTTTAGTGACAGTGACTCTCTGTTGTCTGTTAGTTAAATACGACGATATCCATTGAAGTGGGAGTCCTCTAATACCGATAGTCTCTAGTTTTTGTAATAATATTTCATGTGCAACCAAATCAAATGCCTTTGACAGATCAAAAAATAGTCCTGTCGTTAGCTGTTTGTTGTTAATATTGGTCAATATTTCTTTCAAGAGTGAAAAGATGGCTAAGGATGTGGACTTATGTTTTTGGAAGCCAAATTGCTCTTTTTTTATAATATTAAATTTTTCACAGTAGTTAACTATTTTTTGATACATGCATTTCTCATAGATTTTTGACATAATGGGTATCAGCGTTATGGGGCGATAATTATTCATGTCACATTTTTCACCCTTTTTAAATATTGGTTTGACAACAGATATTTTTAAAGCGCTAGGAAAGACTCCTTGTGAAAAGGACAAGTTAATGAGATAAGTCATCACCCCACTTATTTCATTAACACATGTCTTAATAATTTTGGTGTTAAGTTCATCATAGCCTACAGAGTTGGTATTTTTTAACGATAATATCTGTTTCATCACCTCATTTTCGGACATAGGTGTGAGGAACATCGAGTTAGCAGTCTGGGTATCACTACGGAAACTATTTGTACAATTTTGGGTCGGAATATAATTTGTGAAATGACTATTGAAGGCAGAAGCTATTTCCGCTGGTTTGGTAAGTATGGTGTTGTCAATTTTAATGTGTTCAATGTTGTCGTTGGGGTCCGTGTGTATTTCGTTTCTAATGACTGTCCATGCGGCTTTACATTTGTTGTCGTTATTATTCATAAACTTTATGTTCGCATTGCGTTTAGCATTTTAGATACACTTTTGTAACAGTTTTGAATATGAGGTATATCTACTCTTGTTTATTATATTTTTAGTCTTATAATATTGATATCGCAAGAAACACTTCGTTTTAGAGCTCTGTTTTAGACCCTTACTTATCCACTTTCGCTTTATTTTATTGTTCAAATTTACCTGAATCCTAACTTTTGGAAAACAGAGATTGTAAAATAAGCATATCAATTCATGGAAAGCGCTGAATGCTGTATTTGCATCGTTTTCCTTGTAAATATCTGTCCAGGATAGATTTCGTAAGCATTCACGGAATTTACGAGTATTATCTAGACTGTAGTCTCTTTTGTAAATATGGTATTTTGCGGCTTTTGCTGTCTGAAGTCTTAAAGGGAAGCTTAGCATTTGTGCTGTGTCGTGATCAGAGAGATTCAGTGGTAGCACTGCTGGGATTGCGTCAGGTATATTACTCAATATATGGTCTATACAAGATAATTTCCGAGTAGCTACCTCAATATGAATTTTTAAATTGTGACTGTTTGCTAAGTCTTGTAAGTTTTGAGTGATTTTTCAAGGTATTAATATTAAAGTCACCGGTTAAAACAATGTGCGTTCTATATTTATATTTCTTGTATAAATCATGTAAGAGCCTATCTAACTTAGTTAAAAATTCGTTAGGATCGGATTGAGGTGTTCGGTATAAGCAAATAATCACTAATTTCTTATTTTCTAATTCTATGCCACATGCCTCGAACGTATTAACCGACGCGGCGACGCGTATGTTTTTATAAACTGTACTTCTTTGTAGTGTTGACCCTTTTTGACTAGAATGCAAGTACCACCTCTGTGTTTTTCTCGGCAAAAATTAGTTGTCATTTCAAAATCCGACAGCTTGAGATAGTTCTCATGACCTTTTTTAATAAATGTTTCGGAGAGGCAAATCACATGGGGTTCATTATTCAAGTCTCGCATTTCCTGTAACGTCAACTCCAATAGTTCCTGTTTAGATAAAGCACTTGCAATGTTTTGGTGGAGTATTTTAAAGTTATGTGATGTAGGCGTTGTGTTCTTAGGTACGAAAAAATGTATCGTTCTTCCTAAGTGTGGGAAAATACTATGGTATAGTACCTTTTTTGAGCTCTTCAGAAGGAAGATGAGAGTTTACGTTTTGATCAGTTCCACTAATATTCCTCTTACTAAAATAGAAGGGAATAGTTCCTTTTTTGGGTAAATTTGTCTCCCTTTTTAGCAAAGAACTTGATTTGCTACTAGCGAGGTGTTTCCTGAGCTCGGCTGGATTTAAATATGTTTGGGCATAATATTCATAATCTATTATGTAATTTATTGATTTGCAAATTTCAGATACGTCGTGGTGTATGGAATTCATGAGATGACAATTTTTGTAATGTTTACAAATGTTTTTGATGCGATAATTAAATTTGTTGACATCAAAATGGCTACTATTTAAAACGTTTAATATTATGACAGTGTTCTTAGAAAATGTCTGTAATATAATTTTTAACTGATATAATACATGTTCCATGTTATAGTCATTTTCACCTAATGATATCACAATTTTGTCACCTGGTTGTAGGTCTATGTTGGTACAGCTTTTTTTATTGTGTCGCTCTGTGCATTTGGCATCGTATGGGCGAGGACTCTATACTTTTCATACTGTGTGGTCTCTCTTGAATTTATAAGGGCAGCTGCCAGACCGACGCATTGTTGCGCACCAAAAATCCTTATTGCTTTTCCGAATATGTGCTTTTTTAGATCTGAGGCAATTGGGTTTGTTGTACTGGTATGGGCTGTAAAAATCTGTTCTGGTTTCGGTGTAGCCCTAAGAGATTGCTTCAAATCCTGTTTTTGTGCATTTAGAGATCTTATCTCATTTTCTGCGATTTGTAGTTCCTTTTGTAAGGTTGAGATATTTTCTTGCAGATGTAAATATATAAAGTTATTATTACGTTCAGCATTTGTAGTAAGTCTCGGCGAGGAGGGAGTGGAAGACGCGATTTGACTTTAACGAGATTGTCTTTTCTTTTTGTCATTGCTTAAAGGGCTGCTATCTTTGCTTGCCGAAGAATGACATAACAACTTTAGGACATTAATTTCTTGAGTCAGCTTGTTCACTTGTCTCTTAAAATCATTGTTTTCTAATATCGCACTGTCTAACTCATACTCCGTGCTTTCCAGTTTTATAGTCAGCTGGGTTATTGTATCTTGCATCTCAGATATTGAACATATTATATTAGATGTAGTACCGTCTACACTTTTTGAGAGTTTGTTCGGTGTGGCGTCAATTTCGTAAGATGTATCATAATCGGTCAGTACATGAGAATCCTGGTCAGGGGACACCGGGGTCGACTGCTTTTCCTTTGTGCGAGTTTGCAGAGGCGTTTTTGTAGTGGGATACGTCGGTGTTTTTCTCATTGTTATATTTGATGGCTCTGTAGTACTAGTAGTCTTTTTCTTAATACACATCTTGCAGCGCCATTTGTTTTTAGATTCTTTATTCATTAATCGGTACGTGTGTTCCGGATAACCATCGCAGTCGGGTTCAAATCTGTTGTTACAGACTGAGCACAACGCAGTTTTTTTTATGTCAACAGTTTTCTTACATTTGTAGCATACTACTAGTAGTGGCACCTTGTGGCCTTTGTTTGAAGTATTTGAGGTGGTCGATTGGGATGACATGTTACTTCTCGGTTCGTATTGTGTCTACAATCTGGTTCAATGACGTATAACTAGATGACGTTATTATCGATTGATAGCAGTAGATCATCAAATGCAGGTGAAAGCAGTTTGATGTGATACTGCTACTCGGCAATAGATGGCGGTCTTTTCAATTGTTGTATGTTTGCAATCGTATGACTTGTGATTTTGATTTTAAAAATGACAGTTTGAAAATTTTCAACTTTTTAAATACACTTGAATTGGAGTTCCATTAGATTAAAATTGCCAAGAGGAAGGTATAAACTGTGGCGAGAGTATAGTTCACAATACACCGCAATGATTATAACACTCAGTTTTTGTTGTTTACACTAAACTTTTTCACTGTTTGTTTATATAGTCACAGATTAAGTTTTTCCACAGAATTCACACTCAAAGTTGTTGCAAACGCTATCTAGCAACTATTGATCGTTTGTGCATAAGTTAGTCACAATTTTAGGCACTTTTACGGTGAAATACTATTTAATAATGATATAAATACGGAGCTAGTAGTTTACAGTAGCGGTGGCGCCACCTGTAGCCTGATGCGTTTTGGAAATGATGTTTTGATAATAAGTCGTTAAAATATGGTCATCGATTGATACATTTCATTTTGTTTTCAGCGAGTGATGCCGCCACTACCACCGAAGGTGAGTTAAATGACACCTGGTATTTACAATACCATATGGGAATATACCACTATCGCATAAATAACCCTATATATAGTCATTGGCGCTGTTCACCCTGCCTGCCGTGCAAGGTTGGCTTAGCAAAACAGGGTAGGAAGGACACCGATGCACGCATAAAATAATGAAGTAACCAGGAATTTGTTACAATATTTTGAATTCAAAGAGTGTCCATGAGTTTGCTGCCCATTCTGTTCCATACAAATTTGACCGTGTCGGTGTTGCACATTTGTAGGAAACAGCTGTTTGTCTTTAAATTAACGATGAAAACTTTTTATGTGGGGTTCAGAATGCTGTACTGATTACGTGGTAACAGAATGATGTACCTAGATACTTAATGAGTGGTAATCATTTATGCGTTGGTGTCCCTTCCAGCCTGTACAATAAAACATAAGAGTATTGTATTGTTGCGATGTTTGTTTTATGTGGAGAAATGTTGAGGAGTATTTCTATCTGACGAGAAAAGGTTCTCAGTCCAAACCGTTTATATTTTTTTTATTGTATGACCACGCTTAACTTTTGACATTATTGTAGGAAAGTCTCATTTAAATTTGAAAATAACGTTCCACATCCAAGAGTAGAAAAAAGGGTCGATTGATATTTTTTCAATTGAATTTAAAATTGTAAGCAGACTTTCTTGAAATTCGGCACTAATGTGTACTTTGAAGACGCTAGCACATAAAAGACCTGGAGTGAAAAATTTCCACCTGAGTTTCTCCTTCTGCGTCGCATTTTTTTTTGGAAATGATGTTTTGATAATAAGTCGTAAAAATACGGTCATCGATTGATACATTTCATTTTGTATTGTTTTCAGTGAGTGATGCCACTACCACCACCAAAGGTGAGTTAAATGATATGTCGTATTGACTATATAGGTATATACCACTATCGTATAAATAACCCTATATATAGTCATTGGCGTTTTTACCTTGGCCGCTGCGCAAGATTTGCTTAGTAATACAGGGTGGAATGGGACAACGACGCACAAACGGTTACCACGTATTTAGTACATCATTCTGAAACCCCCACTTAATTGTTTTATCAGAAATTATAAAAAAAAACAGCTGTTCCATACAATATGACTGTGTCGGTATTGCAGTTATGTAGGAAGGTTGCATGTGGGGTTCAGAATGATGTACTGAATACGTGGCAATCGTTTATACGTCAGTGTCCCTTCCACCCTGTATAGTCAAACATGAGCATTGTATTGTTGCGATAGTTGTTTTGTGTGGAGAAATGTTGATGAGTATCTTTAACTGACGAGAGAAGGTTCTCAGTTCGTCGCGTTTATGACGGATTGTCCAATTTAAAAATCATTTTGGTTGAAAAATCCCATTTACATTTAAAATAATTTTCGAAATAAATTTGTATTGTTTTGGGAATAATTGTAATATTGTTTTGATAAAAAGTCGTTAAAGCGGTTGCGTGAGGCTAGACCGCGAAATAAAAATTTTCTTAGTGTCAGGTTGTACGTTGATGAAAAATGAGTCGCGATAATACAACCCTCTAAGTTCATGGAATCTTATTGAATGACTTTTTCATGAAATATTCATTAAATAGGATTATATGAACTTAGAGGGTTGTATTGATGATTTTCACGATTGTAATTCTGTAACTACATATATGTTACGAGCGCGACTCATTTTTCATCAACATACAACCTGACACTGATTTTCTTACGAAAATTTGAATTTCGCGGGCTACCCTGACGCAACCACCTTAGAGTATTGTAATATTACACGAAGAGAAAGACCCCGGTATACGCGTGTTTCCTCGATTTATCCAAGGCCTTTGTCCTCGTTTCGTACGACATCCTCTGGGGGAAACTGGTGAGCACGGGCTTACCGTGGGAACTCATCAGGATGATCCGAGATGGAGCGATTTCGGATCCTTATACTAACGAATGTGGGGTAAGACAGGGCGGTCTGACCTCGCCTACCTTGTTCAATCTGTACATGAACGAACTGATCGTCTCGCTTAGCAGTCAACATGTCGGATGCTATATTGACGGAGTCTGTGTCAACAATATAAGTTATGCAGACGACATGGTGCTGCTGAGCGCGTCGATCTGTGGGCTGAGGAGACTACTCAGTACGTGTACGGAATACGCGCATGGACATGGTTTGACATATAATGGGAAGAAAAGCCAATACATGGTTTTTCAGGCCATCGGTGTGTCGAGCCCTATAAACATTCCGGATGTTGTTCTCAATGGTGTTCCAATAGAACGAGTGGAGCAATTCAAATATCTAGGGCATCTACTCACCGAGGACCTTAAAGACCATGCGGAGGGCACTGTCTGTGCGAGCCAACATGATAGCCCGCAGGTTTTCACGTTGTACTACTGGTGTGAAGGTCACGCTTTTTAGAGCGTACTGCACTTCCCTATAAACGTGTAGCCTGTGGGTTGACTATAGTGAAAGGACATATAGTGCCCTCCGTGTCCAGTACAACAACGCGTTCCGAGCGGTGTTGGGGCTGCCCCGTTTCTGTAGCGCATCAGGGATGTTTGCGATGGCACGCACTGATTGTTTCCACGCTTCTATGCGTAATCGGTGCGTGTCCCTGGTGCGCCGGGTGCGGGCCAGCCCCAATGCTATCCTGGCAATGATCGCGAACAGGCTGACTGCTGTGGCAGGCATGTTGCTGTCTCAATGCCGGTTAGAAAATTATAATAAGTGTTTGTTTTTATTATTTTTATGACCAATAATGTATAAATTAATGAAGTTTTGAATATCTTTAATTTAATAATGTTTTTAGAATAAGTATAATTTTAATTGTTTGTATTGAATGTTTTGTGTTGAATTTTTGTGCCAAATAATGAGTCGTGTAACTTGATGCTGAATAAATAATAATAATAAAAAAAAAATTGTCATCGGTTAATTCATGCGATTTTGTATTGTTTTCAGATAATGCTTTCGACAGCTCTGACGAAGGTGAGTTAAGTAATGCCTTGTATATACTAGAGCATGCGGAATCAGGTTTCAAAACCGGTTTTACTATGGGACCAGGCTGGAAGCGACACCGACGCACAAACGGTTACCACATATTTAGACCATCATAGTCCCAAAGTTTTTTATTAAATTTCCGATGAAAACTTCAATAATGGGGGTCCAGAATGATGTACTGAAAACGTGGTAATCGTTTATGCGTAGGTGTCTCTTCCACCCATTATTGTTGGAAAGTCCCATTTAAATTTAAAAATTGCGTTCCACACCCAAGGGTCGATTGATGTTTTTCCAACTAAATTTGTGTGTGTGTGTCGTTGAAGCGGATCTTACGTCGCATAGACTTGTATGAAATCCATTGATGTCTAACACAAGTAGTTTTAATTAACATATAACCTAACACTGGCGCTTTCCACTGAGTGTAATAATTTCTTATAACTTTAATCCGATTTAAAAAATCATTATTGTTGGAAAGTCCCTTTTAAATTTAGAAATTAAATTCCACATCAATCGACATCATCATCATCGGTCGATTGATGTTTTTCCAACAGAATTTTCAATTGTGAACCGATTTTGTTAAAATTTGGCACGCCTGTGTAGTTCTGAAGCCATTACCAAATATTAGAGACCTAGAGTGAATAAATTCCCACCTTAGATTCTCCTGCTGCGTCGCATTTTTTTGGGATCTTGGTGGATATAGGAGAAACGTATGCCTACACGATAGCGCCAAGAGTTAAAATTTTATCAGTGCAATAAAATCACATAAGTGTCCTTCAAATATCTGCATACTGGCGGGGTGTACTATAGGTACTCCGCTGCGTGAAATTTCGGGGATTACCATAAATATTAATCAGAGATATTTTTACAGCAGGTTCAGGTGCCAGCTCATTAGAACGAGAAAGTAAGACCATTTATTTATATTATTTGGTTCATCTTACATAATGCGTATTTATGGTTGGTTTAGCACTTAATTCAACTGGCTTACGAGAAATATCAAAATTCGCCAGCCTATCGGTTTTGTATCTGTTAAAGAAGAAAGGCAGCCAGCGATGCAATCTGGGAACCACACTTACAGCTCGCGTACATTCGTAAATATACTCTCAAATGATAGGTCTTGGTCAAATTAAGATAAAAGGTAATCACAGCATATTTTTTTAAATTTGGATTTGTCTTGAATAACATAATTCATAACCGTGATTGTCGCGTGGGCAAAATCAGAACTAACGCCGCCATCTTATTTTTTCAATACATTTCTCAAATGTTTACCAACAGCGCTCTCCTGTCAAACTTTAATATTAAGGTTAATACATGCGATTTTGTATTGTTTTCAGATAATGCTTTCGACAGCTCTGACGAAGGTGAGTTAAGTAATGCCTTGTATATACTAGAGCATGCGGAATCAGGTTTCAAAACCGGTTTTACTATGGGACCAGGCTGGAAGCGACACCGACGCACAAACGGTTACCACATATTTAGACCATCATAGTCCCAAAGTTTTTTTTTAAATTTCCGATGAAAACTTCAATAATGGGGGTCCAGAATGATGTACTGAAAACGTGGTAATCGTTTATGCGTAGGTGTCTCTTCCACCCATTATTGTTGGAAAGTCCCATTTAAATTTAAAAATTGCACCCAAGGGTAGAAAAAAAGGGTTTTTCCAACTAAATTTGTGTGTGTGTCGTTGAAGCGGATCTCATGTCACATAGACTTGTATGAAATCCATTGATGTCTACATACCCACAAGCGGCGTTCACCGCCTCTCCGCGCGGCGCACTAGCCATCCATCGCTTGGCCCGAGCTGACGAGAATCACCTCATGGTCTCAGCACACATATCAACTCGGAAAGGGAACCTTAACCTAACCTTTCAGCATTACAGGCGTAAAGTTGCGTTGTATTAATTAGCTATAATTTTGTTCCCGTCATAGTTGACTCAGCTTTCAGCAGACGGCCTTCATAGAATAGCGAAAGCGGTAGAGCTTTTATTTATATAAATGCAATAGTCCTTCTGCATAATGTGTGTTTGTAATGTCAAAACGAGTTGCTCATTATATTTCTCCTTCAACAGACGACTTTGAAATCCCATCTCTGAATACTTACTATGGCCAGCTACACCAGCAATGTAAGTATGCAAGCGGAATCTGTGGTGGAGAGGGGTACCAAAAAGCTAATATTAATAATAAAGATTCAACCCTATTTGAGGTGGAAGGTTATTCAAAAACTTTTCGGCAACTGTAGACATAGTTATTCTACTACTACTACTACGATTGGGCAAATAAATCTTATATATTCCGATTAAGGTGGAAGCGCCAGTCCAATTATGTTTTGATAATGAGTCGTTAAAATATTGCCACCATTTTTTTTGTATTGTTGTCAGTGAATATTGCCGACAACTCTATTTTTTTGGAAATAATAAATATTGTCGTATCGTCGTCTCCGCATTGTATAGACATCTTTTTTCAAGTTTCTGACTATCATTCTATGTGATTTTTGCGAAGAAATAACTCGCAAGTGTCTAACTTCTTTATTTTTTGTTTCGTTTATTATCAGCAGTAAGTAAAAATTGTTCTAGTTCAAAGCCACCACGACCGGCTTTCCATAATATCTATTTGTTCTTACCATATATTATACACCGTGACTTTTTAGTCGTCTTAATGTATCCAATGTCTACTACTCAAACACATACATAAAAAAAACCGGCTGCGTAAAAAAAATTAACTGAAAAGGGAAAAACAAGTAATGTATAATTTACCATGCATTGTTTTGAAAGATACTTACTAAATCAAATAACTACATGTATATTCAAATTAGTTAAACCAAATACTTTAAGGTGCCGCAAGCGGTAACAAACGTTGTTTTGGTAGATCTTTTTGTGGCAGTAGAAACCAAGTATTGTTTGGGGGGCCTGCAGCACCTTTTTTTAAGCAGTAGGGTTTTTTAATAATAATTTTATTTCAGACTTTTTCGTTTTATTAACCGACAAGTTCTTCAAATATCAATTTGTAGAGTTCAAATCTCGTAGTCATTGCAACTCCTTCAAAGAATTTTGGTCATGTGGCCAATCTAATAACTTTTTGGGTTCGAGTTTACTAATAGAATTATCCTTTTGATTTTTCATTCCTCTTTCTATATTTTATATTTTGTTGTTGTGTAATAATGTAATGTTATGATATAACATATTTATACATATAATACATCTGTAGACGTGGCGTTTCTGTATATTGAAAATGTTTAGAAAAACAGTAGTAGGGGTGTTAAAGGGTCACTAACAGAACTTATTTCTACCATTTTTAGAATTTTTGTCTGTGTGTCTGCGGGGTCTTTTGTTACAGTATCACGTGCAAATTTTAAAACATATATTGTGCATGAGTTAGAGAAGGTAATAGTTTTTAGGGTTCCGTACCCAAAGGGTAAAACGGGACCCTATTTTAAGACTCTGTTGTCGGTCCGTCTATCACCAGGCTGTATCTCATGAATCGTGATAGCTAGTAAGCGCCCTCATTTATTGCGCGAACCGCGAGTCTGTGCAATTCATTGCCGGCTTTTCTGTTTCCTGATCATTATAATTTGGATCTATTCAGAATTCGAAGCGTGTTCCAATCTAGGCTGTACCATCGCTTTACATCAGGCGAGTTGCGCCCAAACGCGGTCCGCTCGTCCGCGCAGTCGTGCGTTGAAGCGGATCTCACGTCGCATAGACTTGTATGAAATCCGTTGATGTCTAACACAAATACATACCGCGAGCGGCGCTCACCGCCTCTCCGCGCGGCGCACTAGCCATCCATCGCTTGGCCCGGGCTGATGATAATCGCCTCAAGGTCACAGGACAAATATCAACTCGGAAAGGGAACCTAACCTTTCGGGCAATTCAGGCGTAATGTTGCGTTGTATTAATTAGCGATATTTTTGTTCCCATCTTAGTTGGCCCAGCTTTCAGCAGACGGCGTTCACAGAGCCAGAGGGGTAAGACCTTTAATTTATATTCAATAGTCCTTCTGCGTAATGTACATATGTTTTGTAATATTAAAACGAGTTGCTCATTATATCTCTCCTTCAACAGACCGCTTTGGAATGCCATCTCTGAGAGCTTACCAGCACGAACAGCAACGTAAGTATGCAAGCGGATCCTGTGGTGGTGAGGAGAGCCAAAACGCAAAAATATATAATAAAGATTCAACCCTATTTGAGGTGGAAATTGGAAATGAGGTGTTTTTGGTGGTGGCTTTTCAAAAACTTTTCGGCAAAATTAGACATGGTTATTCCTATCTGAACGAATGGTCAAATAAATCTTATAGTATTTGGTGCCGGGGTGGTGGAAACGATCAAGCTTGTATTTTATATTTTCAGGATTCTTTACCTTTTCTGCATATACTCCGATTATTAAGGTGGAAGCGCCAGTCAGTTTTTTTGCAATTTGTCGGTAATTGCTAGGATGTATGTTGAATAAAATATTATTTGTGGCCTTATTACTCATGTATTTATACGATTATATCATTATAATCATCAATACAATCTCTTTTAGTTCACTTAATCCCATGACTATTATATGAAAAAGTCATTAAATGGGATTAAATGAACAAAGAGGTAAGCTATATTGTTGTGGTTGCTAGTCATATTTTAATTAACATACAACCTAACACTGGCCTGCTGATTGCAAAAAAAATAATAGAAAATATGAATTTCGCTGGCTACCCTGGCGCTTCCCGCCGACTGTGATAATTTCTTATAACTTTTATTTGTTTTCAGCTCGCCAACGCTACTACGCCAACAGTGGTTGGTGAACTAGGTCACTAAACGACTAATTGCAAGTTACTTCAATTATACATGAAAATTTTGATGTAAAATATATCTACCTACGTTGTTGCCTTTAATTAACTGTTTTCTTTCCAATTTTCAAAATTGTTATAAAATAAAAGCATTATTTGTTTCACTTGCTCTTTTGTTTTTTTTTATGATAATGGAACCAATAGACCCTTTCACTGAATCTACCTTCTCCTGCTCCCTAACCTACCTGTACCAACCATTGCAGGTGATTTTGGCGAAGACACCGAGAAATGTTCTTGCACAAATACAGATGGAGTCTGGTTTTGCGCTCTTTTGATTATAATCATCATCATCATTATCATCAGCCTATAATGTTCCCACTGCTGGGACACAGGTCTCCTCTCTATGAGAGGGAATGGGCTATAATCCACCACGCGGGCCCAGTGTGGATTGGTAGATGTCACATTTCTTTGAATTTTTTTGGTTCTAGGACATGCCGGTTTCCTCACGATGTTTTCCTTCACCGTTTTTGAGAGCAGTGGTGATGAAATAAATTATACAAAGTAATGCGCCTGCCTGGGTTCGAACCCACGACTTACTGTTCGTAAGTCGGGGTCGCTACCACTGGGCCACCGCTGCTCTCGCATTGATTTGATTTTTTTTTATTGATTACAAAAGGCATGACTTAAACAGACTTGTCAAATTTTTGTGCACTATAAGGATCATTCATCATCGTCTGCCTGACCATGTCCTAACTATGTAAGGTCGATACTTTAGGTATACGTCTGCTAACCTACGAAGCGGTTTTTTCCCTAGAAAATGGCGCGAATTTGCAAATGGCGCCACATGCACGTGGTGAAAATTAGAACTACATATTTCGTCTCGTTTACTCTTTAGTATTAAAGTGAAACAAACGTATTGAGAAAAAGCGCTTCCAAGGAGGTTCGATCAGTCAGCTTACTTATTCTCGTAATGTGAAACTCCTTGGTGGAATTCTTGAAATATTTTTTTATGGAAATTAAAAAAAAAACCGTAAAGAATACGCACGCTGCTATACATCGGGGCGTGCGGTAAAATAGGTACTTAGGTGAGAGTACCTATTTTACCGCACGTTCCGCATGGTGCGTAATTTTTAACTTTCGAACAATGTATACAGGCGTCGTAAATGCGTTTTTTGAGCAAATGTGTTGAAAAAGTAATTTAAAACATAAAATAATTTATACTATAAACTAAAATTAAGCAATTTTTTTTTCTTATGTTTAACATTTGTGCGTGTGCGTGCACAAGTGTGCACAGGCGCTCGTTTGATTACAATTGGCACGACTTTAAAACTTGACAAAGAAAAGACTTGTAAAATTTTTGTACACTTTATGGAATATCATCGTCTGCCTGACCTTGACCTAACTATGTTAGGCTCGGCACTTTAGGCATACGTCTGCTATCCTATGAAGTGATTTTTCCCTTTGAGATATCATATTACTATTGCGAGCAAACATAAAATGAGTGAGTGTATGATCTTCTTGGGTGTCCTTTACTTGTATTGCTAATGCATTTTGTTACCGCATTTTTAGCATATTTTCGATAGCTGATTTTTTTGAAGTGAAAACTTCTTTAACATCGTTGTGATTTGAAAGTCGATGAAACAAAAAAGTGACATTAAAAAGAGACAGACTCATTAATTCATAAGATTTAACGTGGGAGAAAATGAGATAGGAAGCATTATACAGTGTTTATCTTGAAGCCAACATTATTGAAGGGTTCACTTCTACCACGTGTGAATTGCGAAAGTATCTAATGCGTTTTTCTTATTTCTTTTTCCATTGTCCTTATTTTGGTGGTCTGAATGATTTCTAAAAGTTTATCCATCTATTTTAATGGGACCTTATATTTTACTAGGTGCAAAATATTACACTTTAATTAAAATGCTCGACAGTCACGGGAACTGCCGGGAACAAATATGTATTCACTTTCAGATACGACCTATTTCATAAAACTATGGGTCTACCACTACAGCTATCACTTTTTGAAATTCCTAAGTGTATAAATATAAATGTTCATTAAATAAGCGATAGTATTTTGCGTATCCTACGTATAGTTTCACCTGCCTCAGGAGGAACTAATGGGTGATGTGTTGTCTCTTGAGTAAGTTTCGTTTCTATGCCATGCCTCCGGGCAATCATTGGCTTAACAAAACATTCTATAGCTTCTGGTTTAAGGTCCGACATTTTAGGGAAATAAGTCTAGCTGTTTACTAAGCCAAAGTTGCCCAAAATCGAGTTGAATAGAATACAATAATATTGTATTCCATTTAACTCGATTTTGGGCAACTTTGACCTTTCCTATCGGAGAGGCCCATGTCAGACAGTTGGCTGCTAAAAATAGATGAAAGTGAGTATTTTCGTAATCCATTCTCTGTTCTCTTAATCAAATGAACTTACCGTATCTGAAACCTGAAACAAAGAAAATAAAACAATTAGTCGATTACATGACAATTACGTGGCGCCACGTGGTAGATGACGGCTTATTCAGAGAGAAAGGGAGCCAGAGTCACAGTTGTGGGAATCTTATAGGGTCATTACGGTCAGATCGTGAGAAGCATGTGATTCAGTTACAGGTGATTCAGTTCAAGGTTAAGCCGCGCTTGCCAAGGTCAGTCTGTGGATGGGTGGCCATCATTAAATACCGAGTGTCCTCCATGCCAGGAAAAAGCACTACTATCTACTATCTAAAGGGTTTGGTTTCCGCACTTAGTCCCTAAAGGTGGACCATTGTGCGTGAGCCATGGTGGCCGTTACTCCAACCAGCCCACCTCCCTCCAGAAGCAGATTATATTTCGTGGTCTTCTCAGGGCATCCGCGAGGGATCTTGGTGTACCAAGAGTCTCCTCGCGGATCTGGGTGACACCGGTGCACTCGAGGAGCACATGCGCCACCGTTTCCTCCGCCTCCATGCACGCTCTGCACAGAGGGCTATCCGTGATTCCTAGGGTGTGGAAGTGTTTATTCAGTGAGCAGTGTCCAGTGATGGTCCCCGACACCAGTCGCAGGCTATCTCTATCCAGGCGCAGAAGGCGCTTGGTCAGCTTTGCATCCAGGGATGGCATAGCTTCCTTGGATTGCCTGCACCCTGGTGTCGAGGTCCACCATTTTTCCGCTTGTGTCTTAGTGTGCTCCTTTAGCCAGCCCCTTAGCTGCTTAAACGGAAAGGGCACAATGGGTTCGGGTCCGATGGCCTTTGTGCTGGATCCCCTTCTGGCAAGCTCATCAGCCGCATCGTTTCCGAGTGATCCACTGTGTCCTTTGATCCATTGCAGTGTCACAGTGTTGCGGTTTAGCACCGTAACACGTTCTAGGGCATTGTGACATTCTAGTATTAATTTTGATGTGATTTGGTTTCTCTTTAAGGATTGTAGAACTGAGGCACTGTCTGAAAGTATACGAATATGGGTATCCGTAACTCCCCTGGCTTCTATGGCGTGTGCCGCTTGGATAATGCCTACACACTCTGCTTGATACACAGAGTTGAGCATTCCCAGGGGTCTGGATATTTTGATGTTTAGGTCGTCAGAGAAAACTCCGACACCTGTCCCATCGTCAGTCTTTGATCCATCCGTGTAGATCCTTAGCTCGTGTGGACCTGAGTAGTCACACATTTCCGCTGTGAGCTCAATATTATAGTGTTTTTGAAAATAGTGGGCCTTCAGGGTTCTGTCATTGGGTGATGCCATCATAGGCTGTTGTTTGATTGCATCATCCTTTATGCGTGTATGTTTTATTCTGGAGTCGTTACTTAGGGTGCCGGATACTTCAAGCCTGAAGATCCCTAGGGTTGCTTCCTCTCTTACAACGAGGTGTAGAGGTGGCAGTCCCAGCATCACCTGTAGAGCGGCAGTAGGTGATGTCCTCATGCTTCCAGTGATTGCTACACATGCATATCTCTGTAGCTTCTCGAGTTCTTTCTGGGCGGTGCTCAGGTTGGTCCTGGGCCACCAAACTAAAGAGCCGTATGTGATGATTGGTCGGATGACTGTAGTATAAAGCCAGTAGGTGATTTTGGGGCTTAGGCCCCAATTTCTACCGAGCAGTCTTTTACATTGCCATAGGGCTATGCTGGCCCTTGTGGTGATGTAATCGGTGTGCTTTGCCCAGTTCAGCTGTTTGTCCAAATAGATGCCCAGGTATTTGGCTTCAGTTGACAGGCTTAGGGTGGTCCCAAAGAAACGTGGCAACTGTAGGGTTGCCAGCTTCCTTTTTTTTGTGAAGAGGACAAGTTCTGTCTTGGTAGGATTCACTGCTAGTTTATATTCCTTGCACCAGTCCTCTACTATCTTCAAGGCTTGGCGCATAAGATTACACAGTGTATTTTCGTGTATGCCGTTTATTATTATGGTTATATCATCGGCGTAGCCCACCGTGAAGTAACCTTTGTCGTTTAGACGCCTAATAAGGGTGTCCACCACGAGGTTCCATAGCAGTGGCGAGAGGACGCCCCCTTGGGGGCAACCCTTCGCCACGATGGCTCTGGTGGTGTCGTTTACCGTAACCTGTACGGCTCTCAGTCTGAGCATGTTTGTTATCCATCCTCGCAGGGTCGAGTCCACGCCGTGTTCCTCGAGGGCTGCGTTGATGCTGTGGAAATTGGTTTTGTCAAAAGCTCCTTCTATGTCAATAAAAACAGCTAGTGAGGATCCTTTGGAGTCTACTGCACATTCAATCTTTGAGATCACACTGTGTAGTGCGGATTCTGTTGATTTACCTGTGGAGTAGGCGTGTTGTTGCCTGTGGAGTGGTAGCTCTCGGAGAGGTCCGTCCCGAATGTGTCGGTCACAGAGTCTCTCGAGGGTTTTCAGTAGGAAGGATGTCAGGCTTATTGGTCGGTACGCTTTAGGTTGTGTATAGTCGGATTTGCCTGGTTTGGGGATGAAAATGACTTTCACCTCTCGCCATTGGAGTGGTACATAGTTATGTGCTAAGCAGGTCTGGAAAGTGACAGCCAGCCATGGCGCAAGGGCGTCTACACCCCATTGCAGCAAGGCCGGGAAAATGTCGTCCAAGCCTGCGGATTTGTATGGTTTGAAGGTTTTGATTGCCCATTTTATTCCTTCTGCGGTTACTACCGTGCGGGCTCTGGACCAGTCCTGGTCATTTGGGATGTGCGTTGGCTCACTTGTCCATGCTGTATCTTCGGAGAGATTGCAGCCTGGGAAGTGGGTTTCCAGGAGGACTTTGCTAGTTTCGTAGTCTGATTTTGTGTAGGTGTTGTCTGGGTTTTTCAGCGACCCGAGGGTGCGATCCTGATCGGTAGATAGGATCTTCCTTACTCGCGCGGCTTCGCTGTTAGATTCGATGTCCTCACAGAATTTCCGCCAGGCCGCCCTGCTGGCGGTCCTGACTTGTTTCTTGAAGGAGTACTGTGTCTTTTTGTATAGTTCCCAGTCCTCTGGGAGCCTGGAGTTTTTAGCTCTGTTGAATTGTTTGCGCATCACTTGCCTGAGCTTGCTGAGTTCTGCATTCCACCAAGAGTTCCCCTTACTTTTGGTGTTTGGCTCTGGTAGCTTGCAGCAGGCATGATAGGCTTCTATTATGCATTCTGAGAGTTTTGTTACAGTGTCTTCAAGTTGTTTGGGGTCCGTTAAAACTAGGGGTGTTTGGTGCCGTGTTAGCAGTGTGGCCAGAAGCCGCCTGTAGCCGGGCACGTTGGTGCGGCGCGGATTACGTCTAGGTTTTGGTTTTTTTGTGTTAGCTTCTAGTGAGAAACGAATCCTTCTATGGTCAGAGCAGGAAGGCTCGTTGGATACGTGCCAGTTGGATATAAGTTTTGCCGCGCTTTCTGAAGCCAGCGTTAGATCAATTATCGTTTGTCCGCGAGCTGTGACCCAAGTGGGTTCCGAGCCGCGGTTTACGATGTTAAGGTTAGTGGAGAATAAGTATGTGCATAATACCTCACCTCTAGTGTTGGCTTTGTTGCAACCCCAAAGCGGGTGGTGGGCGTTCGAGTCTGTGCAGATGACCAGGTCCAGGTTGGCGTCCTCACAGTACCTTACCAGGTCGGCCATCTCTTTTGGTGGGCAGTCTACATCTTCGCCTGGCATATAGACCGAGGCTAGGACGATGTCGGGTGCGTCGCCGTCAGTTTTGAGCCTGACGGCCGTCAGGTCTCTGGAACATAATTGTGTTAGTGTTGTGGTAGGTACATCTTTAGGTATATAGGCGCAGGTTCGCGGTTTATCTGTGCCCTGTGTGTCGAGGATCAGCTTACCTCCAATGTTTCCAAGGCCACATATCCTGTTATTTCGGATCCATGGCTCTTGGATCAGTGCGATGGTTCGGGGTTTCATCTCCAGCGCCCTGCGTAGGCAAGCCGTGGCAGTCTGGCTGTGCTGGAGGTTTATCTGGATGATGTTTAGGGGAGCGGATGTGGGCGTCGGCGGCGGTGGAATGGAGTTATGAGGAGACGGATCCATCGGATAGGTCCCCCCCGTCCTCCAGCCTGTGCCGGCCGTCACTCAGTGTTGGTGAGGAGGCGAACGGGTGCTCTGTCCACCCTGGTGGTGAGGTAGGCATGCTCACGGCGTCGGCATCAGCCATCGCCGCTCTGGCCATCTCCTCCTCCAGTCCGGTCATGGTCAGATCTACCGTCGGTCCCGGTCGCGTCTGTGCAAGGTCTGTGGTCTCGGTCTGGGTGTCAGAGGGTTGGGTGTTGGGGAAAAAGCGCACGTATATCGACCCAAGTAGGTACGATACCCGCCGCTCCCTCCCCAAGACCTTTACGACCTCCTCCGGTGGGATACCCAGGGTCAAAAAAGTCCCATGCTTATCTCCACCGACTGAAGTCGCCCTGTATAGTGACCACCTCCCTATGTCGTACCAAGTATTCTGACGAATCAGAATACTCTGGAGCCGCGCTATGTCCCCATTATATCTGGGCACGAAAAGCGCAGCTCGGACACGGGTCGGTACGTCGGACTGTTTCATTACGTTCAGGGTCGCGTCTGTGTTGGGCAGTCTAATTTTCGGGACATTCTCAGTAAGCCAGGTCAGGGCGCCGTCGTCTTCGCACCACATCTGAACCGTGCCGTCCGCTACCCGTGGGTAACCGCGGAAGGCCGGGAGCGGCTTGGAGGGGTCGGTGTCCATGACGAGGTCTTCGAGGCTGAGCTTGATATGCTCCGCCTCGTCAGGGGTCATGTCGCGGGATGGAGGCGAGAGGCAGATTGCTACGGCGAGCCGCGCGGGAATGTCCTTTGAGGCCCGTGCGTAGGTTCTCTGCTCCCCTTGAGCGGTCTGGATTTTGACCCGCTTGGCGTCCCCCTGGAGCGTGCTCGGCGAAGCCGTGTCGTCCAGGCGCACCCTCTTCGCCTTACCCAGACCACTTGGTCCTGGTTGCGGCTCCGAGGAGCGTGGCACGGGGTTTTGTGCCAGGGATACCCAGCGTGTCAATCCAGATCGCTTGCCTCGCCTTTGTCTGGGTCGGTGTCGGTCTATGGTCGACTCGGTGTGGTGCTGGTCGCGTCCTCCGGATGGTCCTGGTGCAGGCAGTGGCTTTTCGCGCTGGGTTTCCCCTTCGCGTACTGGCCCTTGCCCGCGGGTTTCCGCGTCCGGCTGCTTTTCGCGCTGGGTTTCCCCTTCGCGTACTCGCGGCTGGTCGCGTACCTCCCTTCCAGCGGCCGTCTGCGCATCGCGCTGGCTAGTGCCTTCGCGGATTTTGCACAAACGGCTGCTGAGGACCTTCTCTCTGCTCCGGATTTTTCCGCACTTGCGTTTAAGCGTGCGTACTTTGTCCACAGAGACAAAGTCGGAACCACTGGATTCCACTTCCTTTCCCATTCCGTGGCGTCCAGAGTCAATTTCCCTCAGCCTTGCTTCGATCCTCTCGCGCTGGAGCGCCAGCATGCGGAGTTCGTCGTCAAGACTGGAGAGTCGTGCATTGTCGGTGTCGTTGTCAGGGTTGTTCGTTTTACTGTTCCGAACGATGCTCTGTTGCCAGGCCCTCGTGGAAGGTAAAACGGGTGTCAGGGTAGTAGGCGCGGAAGTCGCAGCCGTCGTGTCGGTTGGCGCAGGGTTCGCAGCCATCGTGTCAGGTGGCGCAGAGGTCGCAGCCAGGGTAGGGTTGGGTGGCGCGTGAGCCGCAGCCAGTGTTGTTGGCGCTAAAGCAGCCTGCCGCGCAGAAGGCGCGGCACTAAGTGGCAGATTGTTGCCCCCCCCCCAGATTACGGTGGAGGCTGACCGACGAGTCGGTGTGGGATTCCCCGGCATTGCCGGGACCCACCTGGGGAATATTTTTGACTTTCTGCGACATGAAGGGTTTGTGGGCTTTTTTATGGAGTTGAGGAGGAAAAAGCACGTTAAACCGTTGGTCCTGGCCTGCATTTGTAGAACTTTGACAGTCGTTACTGGTTGCCAGTACTAGTCAGTAGCCCCAAAAGTCTGATAACCAGTCTTACCTAGAGGTACCATGTTATCCAGTAGGTACTAACTGGGTCGTGGCGGTCAGATAGTCAGTCGCTTCATGTAAAATACTGGTTTTCAGCTGCATCCGGTAAGACTGGAAAGAAACGCCGACAAAATTGGGAAAAGACTAAGCAGATGGCTGGATGATGAGGTTGGGGAATCAGTGCGTATTAGCATTGAACTGATTCAGCATCGCCTCAACTCGAGCTATTTACCATTATATCTGAAATAATCCTGCTGTCTTGTATGAATCAGAATGTTGGGCCACAAGCAGGGATGCTGGCTGAGATGAGAATGCTAAGGGAGATTGGTGGTCTTACGCGAATGGAGAAAATAAGTATTGAGTACATAAGAGGAATTCTGAAATGGTACCACTGACTGAAAAGTTGTATAGTAAAAAGTGGTGTGGGCATGTGATGCTGAGGAATGAGGAAAATGTCGTGAGGAAAGTTTAGAGTAATAGAGAAGTATGGAATAAGAAGACATTCTGCGACGACCCCAAATGAATTGGGATAAGGGCAAGAGAATGATGATGATGATTTATATAAATCCACATTGCAACGTGCAATGTGCTCAAAAAGTATCTAATGTCATCGTCCCAAATCGGGATCAGCAATCAAAAATGAAATGAGGTGATGATGCCAATCCAATTCATCTCAACTACAAGTATCATCAGCTGATGAAATTATAAATAGGTTAATAATTTATATAATTTTCTGTTTAACAAACCTTGAGCGGCAGCCATGGCGATCAGCGCCAATACAAAGAATACCTGGGACACGAAAAACACCTTAATTTTAACACTGATTTAAGTTTGATACAGAATTTCCAGATGTTAATAGATATTTGGAAATACAGATGTATTAGTAAGTTTATATATATTTTTAATTGATCAACATTGCTTTCTGCAGATGGTGATGCTGGTGAAGGGGTAGTATATTATCTATGGGGCAGTGCCCGTACAAAGCGTACCGTGCCGTATGCCCGTGTCGTCTGTGGGGCAAAATTTTTTATGCGAGGTCAAAGTTCGCAAAAATGGTTGTTTTTTGTTTTTTTTTGCGAAACGGTTTGTTTTTTGAGGGAAACAGCTCAGACAAAAATTGTAGATCATTTAATTATCTACAAAAATTGTCCTTGTACTTTTTTCCCTAAGATTCACCATTTCTGAGAAAAAGCGATTCCAAAATCTACTAAACTTGTATTCTTTATAATATTCATGACTACGCTGCCTATGTAAATCATTGAATTCTGAGAATATGAACTGAAAAGAACTACTTTTCACTACTTTATACTACTAGGTTCAAGTGTGGCTTGGTAATCAACTGGACCCTGAAGAATGGGGTTGGAAGTCCATTAATAATGTATTAGCTAGAGTAATGGGCTAGCTCACCGTCCGTCCGTCTTATGACTGGCCATGTCGACGCGACGGCGCGCTCGTGCTCCACGCCCACTATCAAGAGATGTCAGCAAAATGGAAGGGGTCCGCAAGGGCCGATGCCTGCCGGGGCTGCGGGACACATATCCGTACCGTAGATACCGCCACCCTGGAACACAAAGGGCAAGTAAGGAACATGGATGGGTTTTAGTCAGTACAAGTCTGACACTCCCTTCCGCTCTGCCCGGAGCGGGAGAAGTCATTTGATGATATCAAAAAAAAAAAGGGGAAGATATGATCGACCTCATCGTAATTAGTTTACCACCCTAAGGTTGAATGTCATTTCCACGTCATAAAACGTCAAGGTTTTGATGTGTCAGTCATAATTATTAGTACCTGGATGACACGAGCTTCGCTCGGTAACACAGATAAAACGAGGTTTTCTAAAAATTAAACCTATCTAGATCGATTTATCGCCGCCGAAACGCCCTGCATACTAAATTTCATGAAAATCGTTGTAGCTGTTTCCGAGATTCAGATTATATATATATACATACATATATTATACAAGAATTGCTCGTTTAAAGGTATTCGATACATATATAAACGGTAACGAACAAACAAATGCTCGTTTAAAGTTATTAGATACCTAGATAGATTTTAATTAAGTGTTCTTTTTTTCAAAATCTGAGACTACGGTTTTTTATACCGCATCTTATATATAAGGAAAGTCAAATATTTATCTAATGATAAATTGATAATTCATTAATAATAATTATAAAATTAAACAAAAACCTCACCGGTAAGAAACTCATCTGCATATTAAGAGCATTTAAATTATTACAAACTTCCTCAACATTATGTTTAAATTAACTTTATCTTTATAAGAATATTGTATTATAAATAAAACAATCAAATTCACTGAATGATCTTTTCATATAATTACAGTAGTTACGATTGATATACTTCACTTCATACCACAAGCTCGTGGCTAAATAATAACAGCCGTTCTGGTCAATTTTTAGATTAAACCTCGCTTGCCTAGGTCGGCCCGTGGATGGGTGACCAGTGACATCTCTAACTCCCATGGGAAGTGAGTTAATGTAAGTATGTATGTAATAAACCATCGCGTAACAGCAATTTTATGCTACATTGCTTATTTTAATAATGATAGTATTATTACCACATTGCCGTTTTAAACCTGTTGCATAAGTTATTTATGTTTTTAGATTCTATCAGTATAATAATATTTTTCCCTATTGACGTCTTGTTTTGCTTGATATGAATGAATACCCGTTTTAACTAACACTGGCGGTACCTGCACGGATAAATGCTCGGCTCACCCCCAAGGGTTGAAAATACAACCGTGTGCTTTCAGGCAAGTTTAGGAGCACTGGTTCACCTAGACTAACATTGAGTTTAGGATGATTGAGTTCAGTAAACAAATATTTAGATTTATTGATAAGATAATTATGTAGCCTACTTACCTACCTACATCAGTTTGTTTTGGTCAACTTTGTGGTCGTGTATATTATTTTATAAAAAAAAATGTCTGCATTTATAATTTATCATACCAGTAATGAACTTTACGCATAATTGGAACAGGAATGCCCCCAACATACTTCCTTGTGGGACGCCATATTTGTTACATTTATATTTGGATGCTTAGATATACAGTTAATTGACATTAGTTAAAATATGATGATGATTGACGTTAATCTAGAAAATTGTTAGCATCCCAAATAAAAGAGCTTACATTTCCTATGACCATTAATACAAAATATTATATTTTACTGGTGGAAGCCTTTTTTTTTACGGATAGGATATCATCAAATGACTTCTCCCGCTCCGCATGCGCTTCCGCTGGGCAGAGCGGAAGGGAGTGTCAGACTTGTACTGACTAAAACCCATCCATGTTCCTTCCTTGCCCTTTGTGTTCCAGAACCGCGGTATCTCTTTGGAACAGCCCGCAGCCCTGAACAGCCCGTAGCCCTGACTGGTGGAAGCCTTGACTTGAAACCTTGACTATGAATGTACATTTAAGCGCAGGCCCTCCCGGGCGAGGCTTTTGTTTCACCTGCTACATAACCCATCCTTTTTCTTCTCTTGTGATAATTCGGTTGAAAATTTTCACCAGCGTATTTCAAAAATTATTTAAAAAGTCTTTTTTTTCCCTATATTATGCCACTGCTGGGCAAAGGCCTCCCCTATAGCCTTCCGCTCTCTTCTCTCCTTGCGATTTTTTTCGGCCAATCTCTCACAAACGCCTCTAAGTCGTCACGCCAGCGTTTTCTAGGCCTCCCTCGGCGACGACGCCCATCTTCCGGCATCCACTGCCTGGCGTGCGTGGTAAGTAGCCTGTTTAGGTAACTCTCTGTTCATTGCGCTCATTGAGTAATGAAAAAATAGAAATGACGTATTGTTTTTTGACATTTAACAAAAAATCACAACTTAATTTACAACTGAGAACTGGCATCCTTGTTAAAACTGGTTTATCGTAGCACTATAAAAGACGCAAATCATAAGGAAAATATTCGAGTTAAACATTAATTTTACCATAAAGTAACCGCCTGTGATAATGAAGATATTTTATTTGGTGAGTCTAATATGATTATAATGTAATATTCAGCTTCTGGATCGAAAATTGACACAAAAATTAGCTATTTAGTGCACAATTGATTGTCAAACGGATGAAACGCAATAGTTGTGATTTAAATAATTATGTGAAGCCAAACAGCACCTCCACTTTTTTTTTCACACCTTTTATTCACAATTCCCAGGATTTTTAAGAAAATACCTTTTACTTTATTCGTAATATCGGTAATTGCGCAACACATAGGTACAAATTTGTTAAAAAAAAATATGTGTGTGTACCGACGAGTACACAGGTAAGAAGTTTCACTTCTTACCTGTGTACTCTACAGGTAAGAAGTGAAACTTCTTTACGACATATAATTTTTCTACTATTTGCAACTTCACGAAAATGGGGTAGATAAGGCTTAAGCCTTAAGAAAAACAATTTTTTCCGTATTAAATTAAAGTTATTTTATTATTATAGACATGCATACAATTAATGAGTAATTTATTTTTCAACACACTTGCTCATAAAATGGCTCTAATTTCACCGCAATTAGGCACGTAATGACACCTGTAATCAAACTGTGACTTTTTCATTGCTATTATTCACAAGTGAGTTATAGTGTTTTTTTTTTTTTTTATTGGTTGAGTTGCTTTGTTCTTAAAAAAGTTTCGATACAAAAAAGATCGTGTTCAATAGTACAAATAAACTTTTATCAACACACTTGCTCATAGTATAGCTCTAATTTCACCGCAATTAGGCACATAATGACACCTGGAATCAAACTGTGACTTTTTCATTGCTATTATTCACAAGTGAGTTATAGGGTTTTTATTTTATATTATTGGTTGAGTTGCTTTGTTCTTAAAAAAGTTTCGATACAAAAAAGATCGTGTTCAATAATACAAATAATCTATCTGATGAGACCGCTATGCCATCAAAAACAGTTAATAACATATAATTTTACTAACTGCACATTTAATAATTGTTTTTCTAAATAAACTTCATATCTGATCTACTAAATAAAATTATTTTTTAGTATTATTCACAAGTGTGTTGAAAAACGTCGTATGATACACGTGTGTATTGATGATTACACACTTGTACCATAATGTACTATTATCATTGTTCTTATTATAATATCATTGCTATTGTTGTATTTCATCAATAATGATACATTATATTCTTTACGTCACTATACTAAACTTTGATAAAAAAAAGCAACATGGCGCGTAACCGAAAAACGTGACGATACGTCAAAAAAATTTCTCCCATACGTCGATAAAGAAGTTTCACTTCAAAAAACCTGTCCGATCGGTGAAGGTATTATTAGGTATCGAGATTCGATTATATTTATATACTTATTGTTAGATAACAATTAAAAAATATGAGGAAATTTACAGGGGCGCGGGCAACACGGCCGGTTCTCGGGTAGTGATGTCAAAAACAAACAATTGACGATCGAACACACTAACGTCGTTGATGGTGTTGTATGATCGTGACACGTAAGTTGACCCAAAATGGCGGTCGTCCGCGCAGGTACAATTATGGATTGAGAACCGAAAATTTATTAATGCGCATTCAAGGTCAACTTACGTGCTGCGATCTGTAACATGCTAGATTTAGAAGAAATGGTGGCATTGTGGACTCGAAAATCGTACATATTGAAATTCATTAGTATGTTTAACGAATATTTTATGTTTCTTATTTTATTTTTTGCGTGACGATTGACTGGGGAGAACGGAAGAAAAAAAAACGTGTTGCAACAGCCCCAAATAACATGGTACAAGAAAAGCGCAGGAAGATGATGATTTTATTTGGTAATGTTATTGGGATACCTATAAGCCCCATTCGGAGCAGACAATGTTTTTGAAGTTATACTTATTTTGGCGATGAGAAAAAAAATGATGAGTAAATTTTTACGATGCGCGCGCACACCGTCACGAAAAGCCGATACCCTGAAGTTAGCTAGTCAACATACACCCTGAAGTTAGTTATGAAGTTAGTTAGTGTCAGATATTGACAAGCCTAGGTTACTATTTTTAATCTACTGCTGGAGGTAGGAGGTTAGGTTGTACAGGTAGTTCATATTAGACCTTGTTTAAAAAGATTTTTATCTATGTTACGCCAAAGAAATATAACTTCTAACGCGTGTACATAAGTATACACACACTTTTTTTTGAAGTGAAACTTCTTTATCGGGGTTGGAAAAAAATTTAGTGTAACATTTTTTCGTTACGCGTCACATTTTTCCGTTACGCGCCATCTTTTTCTTATCCCTACCACGCGTGATTCGAAGTACACTTTCTCCAGCGGAGTAGGGATTGATGTATTTTGCGGCCCGTTTTGAGTAGTTACATTTTTGATATAATTTATTTTATATATATATTTTATTTTATATTGTCTTTTTATTTTATATATATATATATATAAAAAAACTTGAGAGGTGTCAAGGGACACCCGGATGGAACGAAGTTCCTTTTTTTTAAAGTTATTATAATATATAGACAGACAGATAGGCAGACAGATAGACAGACAGATAGACGGACAGATAGACGGACAGATAGACAGACAGATAGACAGACAGATAGATAGACAGATAGACAGACAGACAGATAGACAGACAGATAGACAGACAGATAGACAGACAGATAGACGGACAGATAGTCAGACAGATAGACAGACTGACACACAGACAGGCAGACAGACAGCCAGCCAGTTAGACAGCCAGTCAGACAGATAGCCAGAAAGACAGCCAGACATAAAGACAGACAGACAGACAGCCAGGCAGGCAGATAGACAGACAGATAGACAGACAGATAGACAGACATATAGACAGACAGATAGACAGACAGATAGACAGATAGATAGACAGACAGATAGACAGACAGACAGATAGACAGACAGATAGACAGACAGATAGACAGACAGATAGACAGACAGATAGACAGACAGATAGACAGACAGATAGACAGACAGATAGACAGACAGATAGACAGACAGATAGACAGACAGATAGACAGACAGATAGACAGACAGATAGACAGACAGATAGACAGACAGATAGACAGACAGATAGACAGACAGGTAGCCAGACAGATAGACAGACAGATAGACAGACAGATGTCGCGACACCACACTGTTCAATGCGAAATAGAAATGAAAATATCTGACTTGCTTTCTATAAGAGAGAGAGAGACAGATAGAGAAACATGCGACGCCGCACAGCTTACAATAGCTTACTATAGCAAAAAGTGTCGTGACAACTTTTCGTGAGAATTTTTTCCGTCTAGCCCCCTTTCACAACGCGCGATAAGGAACTTCGTTCCAATAAAAAGACTTATTTTCGTGAAGTTGCAAATAGTAGAAAAATGATATGTCGTAAAGAAGTTTCACTTCTTACCTGTGTACTCTGGTACACACACATTTTTAATTTTTTCTAACACATTCATTTCATGTTCTAGGTCAGTCTGGTAATGGCGCTGGTCGCCATAGCTACCGCTCGAACAGGTTAGTTAAACCAGAACATAACGTCAAGTCCCCGAAGGGTTAGGCAGAGATTTACCTAATAGTACATCCACATTTAGGGTGCTTTTCCACCAAAGATGTGCTATGCAGCTATGCTGCGAAGATGTGATAGCTAAGCTGTGAAACTATGTGACCGTTTCCACTGATACTAAGCTAGGTAGCGGTGCGAGTAAGATGTGCTGTGAAGATGTGCCGCCGAAAAGTAGCTGAGCGAGGAAAATTGCGCATTTTCCTGGCTCAACTACTTTTCGGCGGCTCGAGCTATGCGATGTATCGATAGTAGGGAAGCGGCGACCAGGCGAGGGCGACCATCACGCACACATAGCACGCATCCATAGCACACATCCATAGCACGCATCCATAGCACACATCCATAGCACGCATCGATAGCACGCATTCATAGCACACATCATCCACCAGTGCTAAGCTATGTGCACCAATGAATATGATTGATGGATATCAAACGCATCCATAGCAACGTAGCATAGCACATCTCTGGTGGAAAAGCACCCTTAATATGGGGCGAACTTACTGTCTATATTCTAAGTTTTATCATTTATTATCAAATATTTCATGAAGTAGTCATTCAATGGGATTAAATGAACTTAGAGGATTGTATTGATGATTTTAAGGATTATGATTCTGTAACTGACACTGATTTGCAAATTGCAAAAAACGTAAGAAAAATTTAATTTCGCGGGCTACCCTGGCGCTTAATAAGTATTAAACTCAGCCTGGAAAGTTAGACTATCAAAATATACAAAATTAACAATACTATCAATCCGTTTTGACATTGCGTAATTATTAATGAATTTTTATTTATATACATTTTTTAAATTGATTTTTATTTTGAATTGAATTACTTAGAATTAATTTGCAAATTAATGAATTTTATTTATATACATTTATAAATTTTTCTTTTTTAGGTAATATTATTTTTGAATTAGAATTAAATTTAATACAATTTTATTAAGCTAAATGATTATAATTAATATTAAGACGTATTAAAAGACTGACTATGTTTTATATAAGGACCAATGTCAATTGTGGTGTTCTTTCTTTTTTGTACTGGATATGTTTATTTAAATTTTTGTGTTTTGCTATTATGACCACTGTATAACCACTGTTCGACACAAATGTAATTTTGTTGAGAATAAATAAATAAATAAACTCTTAACGAAGTCGAAAGGCACTTGTTCTGCCCGTCATTGCGTTCATTTTTTTGTTCTAGACCATACCTGGGAACCTTCTAGTTACGGAGATATTGGGGGTCAAAGTTCCAAGTTTTTTTTTTTAAATAAATGTTTTTAATGTAAGATTTTTATTTTAAACACCTCCAGGACCTTACTATTCAATCCATCCATCGGCACAATGTTTTGAGTGCGTTACATTGAGTCCTACTGTGAAACGTGATTTTTCAGCCCAAAAACCAAAGTCGTTTCCCAGCACTAATTTTTGCGTAAAGTTACTTAGTTTGATTTACATAATGCTTGGTTGACGGCTTCGTGAAGAGTCTGTTTACACCCTGTATAAACTATATATTAGTGTGAATGTGTGAGCAGGTTTGTGTGTGTGTATAATAAGTGGTGGCGTTTTGCCTATCCTTATGGGATGAAGGCGTGAATTTAAATTAGTACATATGTACGTATCAAGCGGAACGACCTCCATTTTGACGGTTTTGGTAAATTGAAAGCCAGTTTTGATAAGTATCTCCCCGAAATTTGAATTTCTTAGCCCGGGGTCATCTCACTGGATGGTGAATTAAGGCTACATTACCTACACATGTATTAACTAGTTTTATTTAGTTTAATTTTTATTCATTTAGTTTAATTTGTTTTATTCATTTTATTATCTTAAACTGTATTTCAATTGACATTAACTTGATAAACTAACTATATACATTAACAATTAAAAACTATTAAACTAAAATAAATAAACTAACAACAAACTATAAAAGGGCATCGAAAAACTCCTCCTCAACGCTGTTCATTTTATTTAGTTTAATTTGTTTTAATTTAGTTTAATTGGTGTTAATTTAATTTATTAAGTTTAATTTAGTTTTTTGATAATGATTTTAATCTTTTTATTTCTATTTTTTAAGTTACGACAACGTTTTGTGTGCATGCAGAGTTTACCTGTAAGTGATTGTTACACTTTATTCTGATTTGTTGCTTCTGTTTCATTGCTATTACCAGTGTATACAATTGTTGGTGAACCAAATAAATAAATAAAATAAAAATAAACTATACTGACTGGACCAGTGACTCCTGCTGAAAAATAAAACCGGCCTAGTGCGAGTTGGACCCGCGCATTGAGGGTTTTGTACAAACTTGTAGGTATTTTTTTATTGTTTTGTTTCTGGGAAATAGGGTCTTGACCGACAGACGGACAACAAAGTGGTCCTATAAGGGTTTCTTTTTCCTTTTGAGGTACGGAACCCTAAAAACTAACAAATCTTTTCCGTCAAACAGCGTTTTCACAATTATTTTACTTCTGCTTTTGATCTTTATTTCTTTTTTGTGATAGGGTTGACTGTTTCGTTGCTTTCAAAGGTCTTATCGTATTTTTGTACAGACTACCAAGACAGTATTTATAAAAGAAATGTTATTTCATTTTCTAGGATTCCTGGAGACTAGGACGTTCCGTCACCTGTAAAGTAACCATCCAAGGTACGATTTAAGAAATTCAAATTTCGGGGAGATACTTATCAAAACTGGCTTTCAATTTACCAAAACCGTCAAAATGGAGGTCGTTCCGCTTGATACGTACATATGTACTAATTTAAATTCACGCCTTCATCCCATAAGGATAGGCAAAACGCCACCACTTATTATACACACACACAAACCTGCTCACACATTCACACTAATATATAGTTTATACAGGGTGTAAACAGACTCTTCACGAAGCCGTCAACCAAGCATTATGTAAATCAAACTAAGTAACTTTACGCAAAAATTAGTGCTGGGAAACGACTTTGGTTTTTGGGCTGAAAAATCACGTTTCACAGTAGGACTCAATGTAACGCACTCAAAACATTGTGCCGATGGATGGATTGAATAGTAAGGTCCTGGAGGTGTTTAAAATAAAAATCTTACATTAAAAACATTTATTTAAAAAAAAAAACTTGGAACTTTGACCCCCAATATCTCCGTAACTAGAAGGTTCCCAGGTATGGTCTAGAACAAAAAAATGAACGCAATGACGGGCAGAACAAGTGCCTTTCGACTTCGTTAAGAGTTTATTTATTTATTTATTCTCAACAAAATTACATTTGTGTCGAACAGTGGTTATACAGTGGTCATAATAGCAAAACACAAAAATTTAAATAAACATATCCAGTACAAAAAAGAAAGAACACCACAATTGACATTGGTCCTTATATAAAACATAGTCAGTCTTTTAATACGTCTTAATATTAATTATAATCATTTAGCTTAATAAAATTGTATTAAATTTAATTCTAATTCAAAAATAATATTACCTAAAAAAGAAAAATTTATAAATGTATATAAATAAAATTCATTAATTTGCAAATTAATTCTAAGTAATTCAATTCAAAATAAAAATCAATTTAAAAAATGTATATAAATAAAAATTCATTAATAATTACGCAATGTCAAAACGGATTGATAGTATTGTAATAGTTTAAGGTAATAAAAGTCATTAAAAATACATCCTCTTCATTAAAAATTATAATAAATTAAAATTATTACTCCGAACTACTATTATCTTTGAGAAACTCTTCTACGCTGTAATAACATTTCCTCAATAACAATGCCTTCAATTTTCTTTTGAATTCATTTGGATTCGTAGAGTTTTTGAATTGTACAGGCAGTTTATTGAATATATTTACTGATTGCACTCTTGAGGCATGTTTAACGACATTAAGTTTAGGTTGTATGAAATTGGGTAGATCCCTTCTTCGCGTTTTTCCTCTGACATGTCTCTGTTCCTCTGTCTCAAACTTATCAATATTTTTAATAAAATGGCTAAGTAGGACCAGAATATAGAGGCATGGTACTGTGAGAATGTGCAGTTTCTTAAAATGATCTCTGCAAGACTTCGTTTGTTTAATGCGAAGCATAGATCTCATGGCTCTCCTCTGCATAACGAAAGCAGCATTCATATTATATTGGTAGCTGTTGCCCCAGAATTTTATGCTATATCTGAGTCTGGACTCTATGAGTGCAAAATATACCATTCTTAGGTGAGCAATGGATAATTCATCTCTAAGACTCCTGAGAGCATAGCAAGCACTACTCATCGTGTTAGTGACTACTTCCAATTCCTTCTTCCAATTTAAAACTGCATCTATATGTACCCCCAAAAATTTAACACTTTCTACACTATCTACTTGATTCCCTAATAAATGAACTTTGACAGTTTCCTTGTTGTTTGCCGTTGATTTAAATAGTAAACATTGCGTCTTTTTTAAATTTAGTTTAAGATCATTCATAGTGAACCACTTCTCAAAAACACCCAAGATAAAATTAATGTTTTTTTCTAATTTTTTTATATTGTCACTAGCTATGATAGCGCTTGTGTCATCGGCAAAAATTATAAGATTAGTATCATCAGAAATATTTTTCATGTAAGCTATGAGATCATTTATAAATATAATAAAGAATTCAGGGCCTAGAACAGATCCTTGTGGTACACCTTTATTTATTACAACTGTCTCCGATTTATGTATTTTTTCATGCCCATCTTCTTGAATCCTTTTAATTTCCACATATTGTGTTCGGTTAGTTAAATAGGATTTGAATAAATTCAACACATTTCCCCTAATCCCATAGAATTCTAACTTATTAAGAAGAATGCAGTGTTCCACTGTATCGAACGCAGAACTTAAGTCGAGGAAAAGTCCAGCTACTTTTAATTTAGCATTCAACTTACATACCACATCATCAATTAGCATGTCAATAGCATCTATTGTTCCTACATTATTCTGATAACCAAATTGTTGGTCAGTTATAATTTTGTGTTTTTGCAGATGACATACAAGCCTTGATTTTATGATTTTTTCAAATATTTTAGAACAAACCGGCAACAAAGAGATAGGCCTATAATTCCCCGGATCTGTTTTAGAGCCTTTCTTATGAATTGGCAGTACTCTAGCTAATTTAAATTGCTCGGGAAAGACACCTTTCTTTACATATTCATTTATTGTATCGGCCAAAGGACTAGCTAATATATCAATGTTTTCTTTTATGATAGTCACAGGTATTTCATCATGGCCAAAAGACGTTATACTATCCATTTTCTGAACTAGTTTGAGAACTTCCACAGGTGTAACTGGTTCGAAGATCATATCTTCCTGTACTCTAACCCCATGATTTTGCAGATTCTCCATTGCTGCATTAATGTCACTCGTGATAAAAGTAGAAACATTACAGAATTTTTTCATTAGAATATTACAAACCTGTGTGGGTTCATGAACTATTTTATTACCATCCATGAGTATCAAATCGTTATCTATATATTTTTTAGGATTCCTCTTACTATTTACAGTTTTCCAAATCACTTTACTAGAATTTTGAGCTTGATTTATTTCTGTTCTTACTACCAGACGTTTTGCATGTCGTACTACTTTTCTATATACTCTAAAATAATTACCACGATATTCGGCGATTGAATCATCACAATTATCTCTGTCAACAAAATATAAAAACCGTTTCATTTTACTAGCGACTCTTATACCTGTAGTTAACCATTTTGATTTCTTGCTGTTTTTTGTATCTATTTTTATTTTCTTTTTAATAAATGTGCTGGAATGTAATTCACTGAGTTTGTCAATAAATGTACTTGTGGACCAGTTTTCTTTTAATAAATTCTGCCTAAAACAAGATTTGTTCTCGTTATTATATAGTCTTCTCTCAATGTATGTATAACTTTGCTCTTTCCTATTAGCTACCTTTTCCAGTTTTAATGTACAGAAGAGGCCCGCATGCCCATCAGACAAACCATTGTGGTCCGTATCTACACCTTTAATAATTGTCTCATCAAGATTAGTCAATATATTATCTATACATGAACTTGAATTGTTGCGGCGAAATGTATCTGTGTTAATTAAATGTCGAAAATTGTAACATGTTAGGAGTGATAGAAAGAATTTCGTCTCAAGTCATCTTTTGATAAATTAATATTAAAGTCACCACAAATTATACACTGTTTATTGATGAAATGTTGTAACAGCTGTTCGAGTCTCTGCATAAAACTATCTATATTACTATTCTCAGGAATTCTGTAGCAACATATAATATAAGTATTTGTCTCCAAATCCTTTACACCACAAACCTCAAAGCAATTAATTTTATAAAGTTGTTTACAAATTTTTAAGTCTTCAACTTTCTTGTCATTAAGTGACAATATCAAAGTACCTCCTCGTTTTTTATTTAATCTAGTGTTAAAAGAACTCAAATTATAATTAATTAAACCAAACTGGGCTGCTAACGATTGATTCAAAAAATGTTCACTAATACAGATAAAATCTATTTCTTTATTCAGTTCACATAAATATATTTCAAGGTCATCCTTCTTACTGTTTACTCCACATAGGTTTTGATGATAGATATTCATTGTTTTATATATTATGTTACTATTAGAGTTCTTCTGAGACAATAAGATTTGTTTATTATTGTATGAATGATTAGTCACGAAAAAAGTTCAATGAGTTATTCTGTTCATTTATTAAGTGTTTTTGTTCCATAGTGGTGGAATCGAGTAAATCATTATATATATTATCTAAAATACTCTTAAAAATACATTTAATTCCCTTTATATTAATTCTCCCTGTTTTATTAGAAAACATGTTGTACGTAAGGTTTTGGTTTGAATCGAAAAAATATGCATAATTATTGCTTTGTAGTTCCAGACATAATAGGTTATTAAATATTTCAATTTTATGATTATGAATAAGAGCCCCGCAAATGTATGTGGGAGCACATACTATTACATTTGTGTTCGTTATATGCGCTAAAGATTTTCTTATTGTTTTCACCAATCCGATGTAGTTATTTGTGCTCCTAATATCTTCTTCTCCTAACATGATAACACTGTCTGTTTACACCCTTTATAATAAAATTTAAAATTGAGATGAATGAGCGGAGTCTCCCAATACAGGCATTACTTGCTTAAAGGGAGGCTCCAATCACTAATTTTGTTTGTGTAACATATTTTGCTGATGAAATAAATGAATTTTGATTTTTTGATTTTTTTGAACTGCTAATATAGTCTAATAGACAACATATAGAACTATTTGAAGTTGCTCATCACCTATCTTTTTTTTTGCAGACGATGTAAACCCGCAACTAAACCCTGGATGTAAGTACACAAATTAGATACTATCCAAACATTGAAAAATCCCGACTGCAACAAAAGTTTGACACAAGATCACTTTTGTAGTAGCCTGATGGAGTTGGTGGCAGTTATTTTGTCATCAATTTCAGAATGATCGGTTCAGTGGTTTAGGCGTGAAAAGGTAACAAACAAACAAACTTACTTTCGGATTTATAATATTATATACAACGTGTAACGGAAAGGGTATATATAGTAAGCAGAAAGGGGGTCACACAACTCTTCATTCTGAACCACTTTTGTTCTACGAGTTTTGGAAATTCGTGAAATAAAAATTCTACTCCCCATACTAAAAAGTCACGTGACCAACAAAGTTTGTATGGAGAAGAATTTTTTTTTTTCGCGAATTTCCATTTCCAAAATCGTAGAACAAAAGTTGTTCAGCATAACGAGTTGTGTGACCCCCTTTCCGTTACACGTTGTATAGTAAGGGTGTTCCACCGTAGCGCCTAAACTATGCATTGATTTTAATAAATGAGGTGTCATTCGATTCATTACTGCGGCCTTCGCAACATAGGTTATTAATGTTATGCAAGCAAAATCAATACGACGGGTACTATGAAAAAAGGGGAGGTCACTAAAATGCTTTTTTTTACTGCCCTATCGAGTGAGGTTTCAAATAAAAGAGGAGAAAAAGAGTTTATAAATAAAGGAAAATTATAAAATGAACTCATACATAACATCACGCCTGTAATCCCTGAAGGGTTAGGCAGAGGTGTACCTAATAGTACTTCCACTTTTTGCAAGTTATGTTTTAAATCCCATATAATACCCCTATTACATGGGGCTTGAAACAGAACTTGCCTATTGACATCTCTCTCTCTCTCTCTCCCTCTTCTTCAACCCTTGGCCCATCTCTCTTGGCACCAAGGCACCAATAGGTTCATCTGTTCATCATCTTCTTCGTGCCGAATGGCTAATTATTCAAGCATTTTATAATTATAATGAAAAACGTATTATTATATAGTTTAACGACAGATAACGTTTCAACAGCCTAGTTGTTTTTGGAACATCACTACAAAAATAAACATTTGACGTAACCTTGTAACAACGCAGGATTAATTATAAAATATATTGTTTCTTATTTATTATACATAAATTTAGCACGATCACGATCGAATTAACTCAAGTAACAATAAATGTTATAATTACATTTATTGTTACTTGAGTTAATTATATCGTTTTTGAATAATATGATTTGTTAATAGGACAAAAAAACGATAGTTATATGTTTATCGTAAATTTTTCGCCACTTCAAAGTTACGTCGTCCTTTCGCTAACGACCTGTCAGGATCGCATTCTCTCAGCGGCCAAACATAGTCGGGTTATTTCCTACCAAGTTAACTTTTTTTTTTACCAAACCCCTTGTGTGTTGTTATAATAGTAACATAACCACGCAAGAAAATCATAACCCTTTCTTTGTAGTCGTACAGTCGGGTAATTATTTATGTTTATCATGGATCAGGCTGGCACAGGAACGTGGAGCTTGGCAGAAGCAAAGAGAGGCCTATAACCAGGAGTGGGTAAAGTCGGGGGACATAGACTGATATTATGTAGTACTTACCAAGTACCTACTAACTGGTTTGATAGGCAGTCGTTTCATGTACAATACTGGTATTCAGCTGCATCTGGTAAATAGTTGGGAAAAGGCTAAGCAGATGATGATTATTAATATTGTCGATTTCTAATCTAACTTTTTTCGTGTTGCAGATGGAAACATGGCCGGGCGTGGTGGTTAGCTTACCGGACTGAAAAAAACGCATTCAATATAGGGTGTTAACGGACTCTTTACGAAGCCGTCAACCAAGCTTTATGTACACTAAACTAAGTAACTTTACACGAAAATTATTGCTGGGAAAACTACTTTTTTTTTGTTGTGGAAAATCGTGTTCTACGGTAGGACTCATTCGAAACATTGTGCTGATAGATGGATTGAATAGTACAGGGGTCGTGATGGTGTCATATGTAAAAAAATACATTAAAAACATGTATTTAAGAAAAAAAACTTGTGAAAAAGTTGGAACTTTGACCCCCAATATCTCCGTAACTAAAATGTTCTAGGTATGGTTTAGAACAAAAAAAATATCGAAATGACGGGGAAAACAAGTGCCTTTCGGCTTCGTTAAGAGTCTTTTTACACCCTTTATATCTAAAATTTGAGGATGTACCTAAAGTATATACGTAATGCTTATTGAAGTATTTTCTTTTTCTTTGAACTACATACTTATAAAATATTGTTTATAAAGTAGATTTTGGTGTTCATGTTTTGGTCAGTTAAGTGAAATTATTAAAATAAACATGTTTCATATTTTTTATCTTGTTCTTTTTTTACTTCTTCATCTTTGCGTGTCGATGGTCTCATATTGTGTTATACCAGTATGTAGCCACCTGCACATGCTCAAACATTTGCTTTGATTAAATCTTGAAATCTGTAAGTTCATAATTGTCCAGGATGGGTAGGACAAGACGTGGAGCATATCCTGCAGAGTGGCTTCACACTAGCAATCTGTTTGAGATGGATCGAGGATACCCAATTTTGCCAGATTATATCTTTTTGTTTACTTTTAACAACTAAATCGCCAGCGGGTACTGCGGGACCCGGCAATAAAAAACGCTTAACCGCTATTGGGTACTCGAGGCCTCGGGTTTCTTAAATTGACATTATTGACAGTGACATAAGTGACACTTGACAGTTCAAACAAGGTTAAACTGTGGCGGGCCTCTGGATATGTTAGGAATGCCTGTCTGTTCGTGTTTAATGGGTAAGAACATCGACCATTGCGTCAATTAGTCTGAAAAGTTCACCGTATCTGCAACGAGGATTAACAATAAAAGTTGTGGAACGGTCATGAAAGGCTGTGCCACTGTCAGTGTGTCCCGTAGAACTGGAAATGCAAAACTGATAATGACGGCCTCTCCCCAACCATTCATTCATCTTTTCTGCCTAACCAGGTAAGATTGAAAGACTCAGTCCACAGTTATCTGACAACATTCTGGCAAAATGATATTTATAGTTAGTCATCTTATAACTGCTGCTGAGCAAGAGGTCCTGGGTTCAATTCTTCGGGCAAAGAGATATATTGTGGATTTTCATCAGGAATTGTGGATTTTCACCATAGCAGCCACGGAGTCTGAAATTGCGCCCGGTTAGTGGCAATAGGCTCGCCCCTATTACATGGGATTTAAATAGAACTGGTAATATGGGTGTACTATTAGGTACATCCCTGCCTAACCCTTCAGGGATTGCAGGCGTGATGTTATGATCATCTTATAACTATCAACACTGAAAATTATACAATAATATTTACCATAAATACTATTTGTTTTAGGTTCCCAATATTTCGGTGTTGAACCACCGGTCACGGGTCATGGCAGTAACAAGATCAACTTATCCTTGTTTCAATGGTATTTTTATAGTTCCGTACCCAAAAGGTAAAAACGGGACCCTATAACCAAGACTCCACTGTCCGTCTGTCTGTCTGTATCCAGGCTGTATCTCATGAACGGTAGCTAGACAGTTGAAATCCAAACATAATTATGATGTATTTCTGTTGCCGCTATAACAACAAATACTAAAAGCAGAATAAAGTACCCTACAAAAACGTGTTTTTTTGCACGATATTAATAACGGCGACAGGTAGACGCTTGAAATGCTTGAAAAGGTTATAATATAGTGTTTAGTGTTGCATAGATAATGGTACCTTCGTGCGCGAGTACGATTCGCACTTGGCCAGTTTTTTTGAAAACTTAATAATTGAGTACGGTTCCAAATTCTCAATAGTATTGGCTGAATCTTCTAATAATTAAAATCCTCAGCTTTGCATAAAATTAACGCCCCAATAATCACGATCACTCAATTTTGGGTAAAATCTAATATTATGGCAATTTTTGAAAACATTGCAGTATTTTCAAAAATAGCGTATATGTTAAACTAGTTGATACCCGTGGCTTTGCTCGGCGGACGACTTTGTTTTGTAAAATGTAGTGATGGCATATGTAAATATACAAAAAGGAGCCCGAAGACAGCCAGGCGGAGTCGCGGAAGACCGAGGCGAAGATGGCGGGGCACCTTGGATGGCTTCCTCATTCATAAGCAAGAAGAGGCGCCACATCGAGAAAAGTGGAAGGAATGGAAGGAGGCTTTTGCCCAGGAGTGGGACAGTTCAAGCTAATAATGAAACACAAAAATGTATATGAATGTATTTGCATATAAGGCCGTTAACCAAACATTCGGTACATCAAATTAAGTAACTCTACGCAAAAACGAACGGAAGTTGTGGAGGTATTGAATAACATTAAAAACTTAAATTTAAAAAAAAAATCTTGTGAAAAAGTTGAATCTTTTAGCCCCAATATCTCCGTAACTGAGCGATAAAACACTACAATTAATTCAGGAAAGAAAATGTCTATTTAATAGCAAAATGAAGAAACAGAATATCCAAATGATTACCAAGGTAAGTACATATTTTAGCTTCTGGAGGAACAAGAAAAGCTCTTAAAGAACTACGGGAGTCAAATCCATGGATACCCAACCTGAAAAATAACCACTGTAATATCACAAATCGAAAAGAAATAAATAAAACAGCTACAAAATTCTACCATAGTCTTTACTCCAACCAAGATAGCACCAATCAGGAAAATTATGAAATCTTTAGACCTAACCCATGTCCTTCAGACCCAGAACCTGAAATCTTACCCAGTGAAGTCAGAAAAGCAATACTAAGCCAAAAATCTGATAAAGCACCAGGCCCTGACAAAATTACAAATAAGTTGCTACAAGGAACACTAGAAGAACTGACTCCTATTCTGACTAAAATCTTCAACAATATTATAACTTCACAGTGGGAAACATCTCATATAATCCTAATATACAAAAAAGGACCAAAATAAGATATAGGAAATTATAGACCAATAAGCCTGATGTCCAAACGTCTATAAGGTTTTCTCCAAAATCATCCTAGACCGCATAAGTACAAATCTAGACGAAAACCAACCAATAGAACAGGCAGGCTTTAGAAAAAACTTTGCCACAGTGGACCATATACATACTATTAAACAACTTATAGAAAAATACAATGAGTATAATAAGCACCTGTATATGGCCTTCATCGACTACACCAAGGCCTTCGATAGCATTAGCCATAAAGCTATATGGAAAAGTCTAGAAAACCAAGGAATCCCCACACAATACATGAAAATCATCAAAACTATTTACTCCAACACTAAAACAAGAATACAACTAGAAAGTTTGGGGGAGACCTTCAATATAAACATAGGTGTCAGGCAAGGAGATCCACTGTCCCCCAAGCTCTTCTCTGCAGTATTGGAGAATATATTCAGAAAGATGGAATGGGACCAACTTGGTTTAAGCATAGATGGACGAAAGCTAAACCACCTAAGATTCGCAGATAATATTGTCGTCGTCGAAGAAAACCCTGAAAAATTAGAGAAAATGATCCAAGACCTTAACAGGGAAAGCGAGAAAATAGGATTATCCATGAATATCACCAAGACCAAGCTCCTGACAAACTCAGATAACCGAGTTATAACAATAAATAACGAACCGCTAGAATACGTGGAAGAGTACATATACTTGGGACAGATCATTTCGTTCAAAGATCAGACGGAGGAAATCAAAAGGCGAATAGCCAACGGCTGGAAAAAATATTGGTCACTTAAAGAAATCATGAAGGCCAACGACCTTAGCATCGGTACAAAACAGAAAGTCTACAACACTTGCATTCTACCTCGTATCACATATGGCTGCGAATCATGGTCTCTTCCAAAACACCACCGTGATAAACTGCAATGCTGTCAAAGAGCGATGGAGAGAAGCATGATAGGCATCAAGAAACATGACAGGAAACGAAACACCTTTATAAGAACCAAGACAAGAGTTACGGATGTACTTACGAAAATAGACCAACTAAAATAGAGATGGACAGGCCACATGTTAAGGAGTACTCAGGAAAAGTGGAGTAAAATCATGACAGACTGGTATCCCAGAGATGGAAAAAGGAAGCGAGGAAGACAACCTAAGAGATGGGAAGATGAGTTGAAGCTTACAGCGGGCCCTTACTGGAGAAGGGTTGCCAGAGATAGAACACAATGGAAAATGTTAGAGGAGGCCTTTGCCACAAGGCACACTGAACTTAGAGATATCCTCTAAATGAGGAAAACAAACACACCAAAACAGACGGAAGTTCAGGATAGAGGGCTTATTGATTGATTGATCTCCGTAACTAGAAGGTTCCCAGGTATAGTCTAGGACAAAAAATTATCGCAATGACGGGGAGAACTAGTGTCTATTAGCTTCGTTAAGGGTACTTTTACACCCATTATAATCCGATTCCTAACCATGAATAATAATTTAATCAGCCTAAATAATTAAATAAAAGAGCTGTTACATCAGTACCTCAACAGTTATTTACTACTTTAAATTGACAGTTGTTTTTTCCTGATCAATTATTGCTTAATCAATAAATGGGTCTCTACGCACATAGAAATAGGATGTACACCTATCAATTAAACAATTACTTATAGGAACCTTGACTGACAACGCTATAGGTAATTTCTCGGATCCTAGAATGTCCATTGTAACGATTGTTATCGTGTCATGTTTTTTATTATGAAAATTATACAATTACTAATTACGTACGTGTCTCACGGTTTATAGACCATGTAGGTACCTTCTAGTGAAGAAAGCAGGTATAAAAGATTTCCGTACCGAGGAGGAGTCAGTCAGTGATTGGAATTTGTGGAACATTATTCAATATGTCTCGTCTTGGGGTAAGTTATTGCTTTCTTCTATTTTTTTCATAATTTATGCCTGTTTTTTCTTCATCATAAATCATTATTATTTATTTCTGTAAATTAGTATTACAAAACGGTGTTTCGTACCTGACTACTCTGAGAAGAGACAGCCGAAACAAACTCAGAGGTCACTGTCTCTTTTAAAGTCCAGACATTAATCAAGTCGTATACAGACTAAGCAGATTAGTTATCATCATCGACATCTCTCACCCACTCCTGCCGATTCCTGGGTATAGGCCTGTGTTTGTGCTGGTCGGCTTCCAGTCTAATCCGATGCAGCTGAATACCAGTATTTTATATGGTACGACTGCCTCCAGTTCATCATCATCATCATTTCAGCCGAACGACGTCTACTGCTGGACATAGGCCTCCCAAAAGTGTTGCCACATTGACCGGTCCCGTACGACTCGCAATCAGCGGATCCCCGCAACCTTCACCAGGTCATCGGTCCACCTAGTGGGAGGCCTTCCAACGCAACGTCTTCCGGTTCGCGGTCACCACTCCAGAACTTTTCGGCCCCATCTGCCATCCGTTCTGTGAACAATGTGCCCTGCCCACTGCCACTTAAGTTTGACTATTCTTCGGGCTACGTCGGTATTTCCTCATTTCTGATTTGATCACGCAAGGAAACTCCGAGCTTTTGTTATGATACCCCTTGGTAAAACTGGTTGTCAGACTCCTTCTACTGACTACCCGTAAAGACAGTCAAAAAATATACAAATGACAGCCAGGACTAATGACTTATATTAACGAGCACTGATTGATTGATATTCTTAGTAACTTGTTGATCAGTATCGACGGTTTGAATAGCTTTCTGATCTATGCCCACTTAGTTCTCTACTAACCCTTCGGAGAATAAAGCCGTGATGTCACGACATATTTATTTGAGGTTCCTTAAGGTGTGTAGGCCTCTCTTTTTCTTCTGCCAGACTTTTCAGTCCCTTCGTTCAACTCATTATTTCTTCTTTATCCGGTGGTTAGTGCCTAACTGGTGTCAGAGTTTATAAGCCGCCCATGGGCCTCTGACTTGGCTTTACATGCACATCTCTAAGGTATGCTGGTTTCCTTACGATTTTTTCCTTCACAGAAGCAAGTGATAATTATACAATATACACATGGATTCTAAAACTCAGAGCTCAACTCATTATCCTCAACGATACAACTGAGTGACGAGTTTGCTTGCACAGTTCGGCCATCGCACTCATCACCTTGAAGTTGGTGCCATTAAAGGCTACCATAAACATTTAGTCGAATAAAATAATAAATATACTTAGGTACCTGGTATTGTCTAAGTTTGCAATACATTTCATTCAGTAGGTACGCAAAAGTAAAACAAGGTAAATTATAAACATTAAAATTTTAAATACCATATTTGTTTATTACAAGTAATTAATGTAGGTAAATATAATAATGTTATATACGCACATCAAACGTTTTCCTTTTGACTAATTGTTATGTACGCAATGGCTTTGATTTGTCTTATCACTTTTTAGTCATTTAAGGATAATTTGCATAAAATCACGTAGCTTTCGCTGAAGTCTACAAACCAAACGGTAATACCTTCCACATACCATAACATCGTGCCTGTAATCCCCGAAGTGTTAGGCAGAAGTGTACATAATAGTACACCCATATTAGGCCAGTTATGTTTAGGTCTCATTAATAGGGGCGAGCCTATTGCCTGCCTGCAGTCTGTAGTTATCAATAAAACGAATTTATGAGAGTCATTAAACAAATTCTTTAATGACTGTCATAAGATCGTTTTGAAAAATTTCGTTCAGCATTGAACGATTTTGGAAAAAGTGTCCAGTCAACAAGACAATTTGAATCTTTCTCATTTCAACATTACATCCTGTTTATTAAGAATTATGGTTCGGTCAAACCGGGTAGGATAGAATCAGTTTGATCGAACCCATGATTAGATACAAGTGTGCAATGACAAATGTTCACGCGTTTCAAAAGACACGCGTGTAGAAAAAAAAACATATTTATACTTCATAATACACAACCAGGCTAGTAAAAAAAAAAAAAATACTTCATGTTTAGAACAAAACAATAATGTTTCCGTCTGTAACACAGATGTTCGTGTGCCTGCTGATGTTGGTTTCAGTGGCCGTCTGCCTGGACACGCCACCCAACATGCCGAAAGCCGTCGACCCTCCCAAGGATGGGCCCAAGCTAGACGCCACCACAGCTCGCCAAAACTCCCAGACTCCACCACCCCGCCCCGAAGTCACATCACTCCGCACCGATGGAAAAGTAGACCTACCCAAGGGTGAGACCCCCAAACCTGACGCCAAGACAACTAAGGACGGAAAGAGTTAAAGTTTTTACCTGAACCGATGAATTAGTTATAGATTTAGACCAAAGCAAATTTTTTTTTAATTTTTTTTATGTATTTTAATACATTTTTGTAGAGCATTATAAATACAGCTGCAGCTTGAAATTTTGTCTTTTATTATATCACCACGTTCGAGGAGTTAAATATAGCGTTACGACTGTAAGAGGAGAATAGAAGAAAATGAATTGCCTGTCTGTGGAATTCACTGCCGGCTTCTCTGCTCCCAAGGATATGGATAAGATAATATAAGGATTAAAACGCATTAGATACTTACAACTAAAAATGTGTGCAATTCACACGTAGCAATGCTCCAATCTCATTTTCTCCCACGTTCTTATGAATTTATTTATCGGTCTCGTTTTACTTTTTCGTTCTTTTCATCGACTTTCAAATCACAACGATGCTAAAGAAGTTTCCACTTCAAAAAGAGAATAAGACAAGGATCTATTCAAAATTCGAATGAATCGGTTTCTTCTATAGGCAAGCGTCTTCACTTCACATCAGGCAAGTTCCGGCCAAATGCAAGCCTTTTTAGTATTATAAAAAGACATGTTGCGCTGGCCCCAAGAAATGTAAGACGAGGGCAGGAAAATTATGAAGATAGTATATAACAGTATCGTTAAAGCGTAGAGAGAAGCTGAGTTTTAGTAGACGATTAGAGCACAGGCCACCGTTTCCTGTTAACTTTCTGCCGGGAGGACCCTGGTAGGCCACCTGGTACACACATGGTAGAGGATACCAGTGATAAAGGCTATGCATTTCTGTTAATGTTGTTAAACTGTCATTACAGGAGTCGGTGGTCCGAACGTCTAACAAACAATACAGCAGGTTTCAAAACAACAGGTATTATCGTACTCTGGGTTGGTCAGATAGCCAGTTGCTCCATATAATATACTGCCTGGTATTGTGTGATGTGTGGTGACCCGAAATAATGGTTTAAAAATTTAAAGCGTAATATTTGGCATAATTATGGTTTTTAAGAAGCTTTCTGTTTCTGTCATCGGATATACCAGGGTAGATTGTCTATTCACGTCAATTTTACCTAAGAGAATTTATTTCAAAGTTATAGAATCTCAGCTTTTTTATGGGCAGGAAATGAATGAAAATGATTCAAAATATCACCAGAAATTCAAAAACCAAAGCAAAGGATCCGACTCGTGATGGACTCGAACCACCGACCACCTTTGCCATTCGTAAATGTAGGCGTTCTGACCACTGAACTAACGAGTCCTGTATGCTGACGCTGAAATACTCCATCCCCTTTGTATTTGTGACGTCACGGATCGATACTTCGCTGTTGTGCTATAGAAAGAAGTATTTATACGTAGTTGGCGTTACGCGTGCCGTCACGTCGTTCTAAACTCTTTGTCGCCAGCAGGTCAACCTACCCGAAACTGTCAGATTTTCCCAACCCACCTTGAACCTTATACTTCAGAGATAAAGTTGAAAATATATTAAAGAAATTTGATATATTGTAGTAGCTTGATGTGCTGGCGTCTGTTCATACGAGTATAACATCGTTTCGAATTTAATTCATTGTAACCTAGCCACCCTAGGTTTCAGAAACCCCTCTTTTGAGGGTTCTAAATCTGTTGTCACTATCAGAATTATAGTATTACACACACGGCAAACAGACGCATGAGGAAACCCTACCTTAAAATCCCAAAAATATTAAAAAATACCTTCAACTATGATAATACTGTGTGGAAGGGACACCTACGCAGAAACGAATACCACAAATTCAGTAGGTACAGTCGCGGACTTGCCGCCTGACCAAAAAAAAAAAAATTGCCATTGCATTTACATTTTCGCCTGAAAAAAAATATCGCTTGAATCATGCGGAGGCGCCCCGCCCGGCTAGAGAGCGCTTTGCGCGCGTGAGTGCAAGCAAAAATCAGCTTAGTGGTGATCAGGCGGGAGTGTCCTCGATTGTACACCATTTCGAACACTCCGCTTAGAAATTTTTCATCGGCAATCTAAAAAGGAATCAGCTGTTCCATACATTTTAACCGTGTAGGTATTGCACTTTTGTAGGAAGCCGCTAATCATTTTTAAATAAAAAAAAACTATATCCGCAGTTCATAAATTTAATTAAAAGAAACCTCTAGATTCCTCGTTATTATCAGCTGACCGGAGGATCGAAGGATACTAGGACCTCGTGGCTATATAATTACAGCGGGACGGATCAATCTTCAAGGATAAGCAGCGCTTGCCTAGGTCGGTCCGAGGATGGGTGAAACCTTTTGTTCATGCTGTTATTCATTTGTAGATCTTAAACAGTTGTTACAAGAGTCGATAGCCCAAACGTCTAACAACCAGTCTTACCAAGGACTGATCTGACTTCCACAACCTAGAGTACTACCTCTTTAGGTTGTGGAGGTCAGATAGACAGTCTGTTGTTCCATGTAATTTACTAGTATTCAGCTGCATCTGGTTAGCCTGGAAGTTGAAGTACACACAGTTCGTAATGTTTGGCATGATTATGGGTTTTTGAAGAGCTTTCTTTAATCGGAGACCGGGATTTACCTAAGGGATTTTACTTTCAAATTATGGAATCTCAGCTTTTCTTATTATTCCGTTTATTCATTTATATATACACATTTTTTGACATTTTTAAATATTTCTTAAAAAATCCATATAAAAAACATTTAAAAATATAAAAAAATAGCGGTCCGCCGGTGTCGGGAACAGGTTATTATTATTATTATTATAAGCCTATGTTGTCCCACTGCAGGGCAAAGGCCTCCCTTCCCTCCTTCCACATTTCGCGATCCAGTGCGATTGCAGACCAATCCTTTGCGAAAGAGTCCAGCTTTTCTTATACGGGCAGGAGAGAAATGAAAATTATATCGAAGTATCACCAGAAAATCAAAAACCAAAGCAAAAGACATGACTCGTGGTGGATTTGAACCACCGACCACCTTTGCCATTCGTAAATGTAGGCGTTCTGACCACTGAACTAACGAGTCCTGTAAGCTTCAACTGAAATACGCCATCCCCTTCGTCGTTGTGACGTCACGGATCGATAGGGGCTGCTGTGCTATAGAATGCAATGTCTTTACGTAGGGCGTTTTCCGCGCCATCATTGCAAACTTTTTGTAGCATGAGATCGTTTTAGAGTGTTAACGAGTTCAATTCGTTGTATCCCAGCCACGCTAGGTTTCTGAAACCATTTTGCGAGGGTTCTCAGTGCCGGTTAGAAGATTATAATTATTGTATTTATCTTGTTTTTATGACCAATGATGTATGTATAATGAATAACGATTTATGAATTTTGCCTAAGTTTATTTTAATCGTATAACTTGTATGTTTATGTTGTGATTGAAATTTTGTGCCAAATAATAAGTCTTTTTTTTTCGGATGGGAAACCATCAAATGACTTCTCCCGCTCTGGGCAGAGCGGAAGAGAGTGCCAGACTGGTACTAACTAAAACCCATCCATGTTCCTTCCTTGCCCTTTGTGTTCCGGGGCCGTGGTATCTCTTTCGAACAGTCCCGCAGCCCTGGCAAATAATGAGTCTTATATGTTACTTGATGATGAATAAATAATTCATTAAAAATAAATCGATTGTAATATAAATTAGTATATAATCTAAATTAGTATCGTGATACTGCTGATCAAAATACAAAAACGTAAATGGTGGTGGTCATTATTTAAAGGCTGATTTTGAACTACTACGGGGAGTACATGAATCGAGATGTTGCGACCGGCCTCGTCGGTGAGGACTGAATGACGGCTTTTTGCGTCTGTGCTCATAGTTTGAGTAAGAATTACTGAATATTTATTACTAAGTTATATTTTTACCGAACTTTACGGCATAAAAGCCTAATATTATATAGCTATAGCTGTATATATACAGGGTGGATCTTTGCAACCTCACCTGGACGAAAAGAACTCTAAATACTGGAGATTGCAAATTTTACTCAAATGTGACTGTCTGTCACGTACTCCTAATTATTAAGCAAATATCTTTGCCTTGATTCTTATTTCAAAATCACAACGTGGTATCGGCCACTTACAAAACATTATATCTCTAGTTTATGGGTTTGACAGGCTGACATGTTACCGTAATTAATAACCAAACGTTCCTTCTTTCTTTGAATTGTACAACAATATCGAACCGCTTAGAAACGCATAAATTCTCTATTTAATGGGAAACGCACTAGGGAAGAAAGCTAAATGACAGGCCAATATAATATTTCATAGAATCCTTAAGAAAACATAAAAAAACATTCAATTACTAAATGCATTTCTCAACACTAACGCCGACATCTGGTTACCATGTTTTGGGCCGTAAGCATTCAACGAGACACTTAAAACAATTGAGACGTTTGCACAAAAACGGTCATAAACGAATTCTGGGAAAGGAGCCCCATGGCTCATCGTGCGTGGTGGTTTGAGGAGGCTAAAGAAAGGATATCGAACGGGGCAGTTAGTCTTGGACGGCTCGAGAGGTCGGTCGTAAAAGTCTAGAGAGTGAGGCGAGTCGAGCTAAGGCTAGGGAGCGGGTCTAAAACCGTTAACGTGCTAGGACGTCCTAGGTTAGGCTAATGAAGTTCCCGTAGTCTTGGTACCAAGATGCACATGTCCCCGTGGACTGTTGTAAGAGAGCGATTAGTATTTTATAAGTTAAATATAAGTAGTAGTTATAAGTCTAGTTAAAGTGGGTGTTGAAGCGCGGAAGAAGACGAGCAGTGACGAGGGGAAACTGGAAGAGTGTGCAGTACTCCGTAAGTTAGTTTTAGACTAATCATCGTCAATAAACACGTGGTAAGTGTTAACTATGTATCATTAACTCTTAGCATAAGCAGCAGTTTGGCGGTAGAGCAGAGGAGCTGTTAATAAACATTTATTTCAGCATGACGGAGCAGCCGCCTTATATCACAATGTATAATATGTAATATTTTCTCTTTTGTCATGTGTCCACCTCCTGCTCCATACCTTGGCAAATATCCGTCATCTACGTTTGGTTATAGGGAGACGGGGAATGCCTTCCGCTACTCTGTACACACACTCCACGCATACGACAAGTATGTACACTGCACATTAACACACCCGACTATTGACGAATGTTGACTTCTATCTGACTGACCACATATGGAAGGCAGAACCGTAATATTCTAATTTCAGTTAGAATAAACTATATTGTTCAGTGGAGAAGGCAGCACCGTAATATCCACGGATTGCTAAATCAGATTATATTGTCCAGTATTATAAAGCCAATTTGTACTTGTGGTACAAATCAACCAAACGTTGCTGATGTATACTGCTTCCTCCAAAGGTCTTGCTCAGAAACATTGCGTAGAGATTGTTGGCACACATTTCTGGGAGCGGGGGTAGGCTTCACCAAGTATCCTGAAAGGAATGATAGCTACGTTCTAATGAACGCTAGGGACTGTGTCTCGTTAAAATCAACCCAGGCCGTTCTTGTAGGCTGTATTCTGAATCGACACTATTTAGCGAGACACGCAACCACGACATGGGGCAGAGTAAAGAAATGTGAAGTGACGATAAAATAACCACTTCGGCGTCCACCAATACAATCGCAATATGTTCTGCTATAGACTGAGTCTACGGTACGCTTGTGCAAATTGTGTTATAATAATTATAGTAATTGGGTAATCTGCCGTAAGGGTTTTAATAACAAGAGTACGCGCGTAAGTAGGTGTAAATGCTGAAAACTTGTCTTCCTCAATGGCAGTGGCCTCACAACCCAATGCCTTAGGATTGGGAAAGACATGTATATAGTGCTTAGGGAACGTGATCTGTTAGAGTTCGTAGCATGTGTCCTCAGTAGGGCTATGCAGTTAGGTCTAACAGTACACGTACGCCGGGCAAACGTTGTAAAACGGTTCCATGTAATAACATGGAATTGTTTGCGTTTGCGAAGCGGCATCTAGTACATTAGAATCAAATAAATTAACGTAACTGTAAATAATGAATTTCTTAAGTGCAAGCGTAACGTTCCCATCCACCTTTAAACTACTATCATATTCTGGTGTCCTCTTGTCTTATTACAGTCACACTTATTATTGGTTTGTTTTATATGTTTTAATGATATTCATGTATGTGTCTCTTAACTGTGAACTCCCAATATTAACTTCACCTTGCATCCTCTCCTAGTCCCTGCAGCTTTTAAAGCCGGGACATTCCTCATAGTCGGTGGAAAGGTGACCGGACTGGATGCACCTTACAGGAGCCGCGCGGTATTGGCGGGGCGCGGCCCTTTTCCCTTCGGGGGAAACCGACCTTCATACTAATATTAATATGATTTAGGAAAAACGAAAATTTTATCAGCCTAGGGTATTTTAGGAACAGTCACACAAAGGAAACATTATTTTCGAAAACAAAACAAATCTGCATTCAAAGATGTTCGAAAATTCCGACTAAAATTCGAAAAAATAATATTCTGTACTTTTATGACATAAATCGATGTGGTCAATGAATAAATTAAAAGAAATGAAAACCATGAAATCTAAAGTTATAAATCAATTGAATGGGATAAGATGGTGGTCAAAGGTCCTTCCGATAACTTATGTTAGTATCGAATTAACAATTGAAGAACGAAGATAGTTTGCACGTTTGTTTGTGCAAATTGCAATCTTCTTATCTAAATAGTTCTTCGTAATTTTAATAAATAATTGTCGTCAAAGATAATTGTTCATTAAGTACTAACATCGGATGGACCTTTGAGTAAAAGTGATTTTTCTTTCATTTAATTTATCATTGTTTGTTTTTCGGATTTTAACCGGTTCTATTCCCGAGTGTGGCAAGCGAATTCTCGAAAATCTTTAAATGCAGAATTGTTTATTTTTATAAATAAAGGAATGTTTCCTTTGAGTAGAATTGGCTATCGCGAGTATTTAGTGTACTTTCCTTCCAGGTGAGGTTGAAAAATTCCAGCCGGTATGAGCTTAATAATTGTTATTCACGATTTATAAATCTCAGAGATAAAAAGACAATACTTAATAAACATGTCAAGAATGATTAATTACGAAATACTAATCATCATGAAGCATGATCACGCAAGATATAATTAGAGGAGTATTAATTGATTAAATTGCCTGTTGACTTAAACTTATGACTGCATGACAGACCGTGGTGTCCGATGTTGTTACCACAGTGACAGCGATTTTTGTGAACAACATGGGACTCTTAAGCGTAAGCAAATATCTATATTTTATTGGAGTTTTTTTATTGATATTGGCTGAAAAACGAAATACTAGAATAAGTTATTATTAGAAGAGTATGGTTAGGATTGAAGAATATAATTATTACGAGAATGGATAAAATAAGAAATGAGTACATAAGAGGAAGTCTGAAAGTGACGCCGGTGACTCAAAGTTGTGAGGTAATTGTCGTAGTATGTGATGCGGAGGAATGAGGAAAATGTCATGATAATATTGTAAAACCAAATGATTTGAAAAAAGTAACCATGGAGTTTCTTGCCAGTTCTTCTACCTAAGAAACGACCAACCCGAACCGTGCACCTTTTGTTTTTCGACGTTTAATAAGTGCCCATGTAGGCCTAGGTGATATCAAATATTTTGATTTTGAGGAAAATTTGCGTATAAGAGTAGAGGAAGACCAAAGAAACGATGGATGGACTGTGTAAAGGATGATATGGCACGAAAGAAGATGTCTGTCATCTCATGATGACGAATAATAGAGAAGTATAGACGAAGAAGACATGCTGCGCTGACCCCAAATTAATTGGGATAAGGGCAAGAGAATGATCATGATGAATAATATGGATAATGGAGTGAAGAATATATTACAGCCTTACCATTTCGGAAAACTTTGAATTCGTCGAAGTAGAAGGTGCATCCATAAACACTTAATTATGGCTACCAATATTCCCTCAATGACACATACTTCATACTGAAAACATAACGCGACGCTGCAACTTTGACAGTTACTAACTTCTACTTAAAATCCACGTGTGTCACTTAATTAGCGTTCCATACGAATATTAACCTTATTTCTATATTAATAACGTTGACATTCGTATCTGATGCTTACTTGATAAAGTCTAATTGTGGTTTGGGATTTTTGCCCTGAGTTACTAACGTGGTTAATTCTGAGGTAAAAGATAACGAAAATCGTCTCTTTTATAAGTTACACTCCCGTCCTGTAACCGTTAGTACGACTTGGAACTTAGTCAGATACCCTGTGTAGTGACTGTCATAAGTAACATCCTGTTTACCTGCAGTAACCATGAAGTTCATTGTAAGTGTTTATTTTCTTCTCGTTTGCGCCACTGACACAGATTTGGGTGGGACGCACCGCATTGGATAAATGTTCTGTCAAACCGGTACGCATTCTCTGCGCACCGGACTACGGACATCAGACTCCTATCCAAATTTATGCCAGTATTTTAAATTAACCCACTTCTACAATAGAACTGTGTTAGTAATACTGCATTGTTACTTACTTAGTGCGTTCATAATTGTAATCAATTCAGTACTTATACTTTGAGAAAGTTTTAAGGATCTAGGAAGTTCGCCGGCCAACAGTTACTACTGACTATGTCGGCTGCATGTCTTGCAGGTAACGCAAAACCCGTGGAGTATAATATACATGCATACATAAACTCACACCTTTTCCCAAAGGGAGAGCAAAAACTACACAAAGCCACCTGCTGTGATCCTTAAAATAAATACTCCTTTCGCCTCATCTACGTTCATACATCTGGTCATACACGTACGCCGGTTGTGAATTCTATGTCTGATCTTTCTGAAGCACCGCGCCATTAGAGAGCATCACATCTATTACGATAAAAAAAGTGTGTGTGTACTTATTACGCACGTAAGGAGTTATACTTTTTTGGCGTATAAAACTAAAATTTTGACTAGCTAACTGCAGGGTGTATGTTGACTAGCTAACTTCAGGGTGTCGGTTTTTCGTGACGGTGTGCGCGCGCATCGTAAAAATTTACTCTCATCATTTTTCCCTAACACGCCAAAAGAAGTATAACTTCAAAAACGATGTGCATGCTCTTAATGATTGAAGAAGGTCTTCTTTCAACGTGCAAAACATTAAAAATAACTGATTTTTACAGGCAGGCGTTTTCCTGATTTTGGCGCTTTTGGATTCATTCCACTGTGAGTATATTTAATTGACTTCTTTTTAAATAAAATTGTGTTTTACTAAGTATACAAAGTAACTGGCAGAGTTCGTATCAGACTATAATCGGTCTATGATGTTCCCACTGCTGGGACATATGCGTCGTCTCTATGTGAGGAAGCAGGCTGTAATCTATCGCGCAGACCCGGTGCGGTTTGGCAGACGTTACATGTCTTTGAGTTTTTGGTTGAAGGCTATGCTGGTTTCTTCACGATCTTTTTCTTTTTCTTTTTCTTCTTCACCATTTAAGGAATAATCCTTTCCAGGGACTAGATACTGGCCTGATGGTATTAATGTGTCTGTTTAATTCCAGGTGCACCATTGGTTGGCAGTGATGGTGGAACTTACAAGGAAACTGAAACTTCCAGCAGTTGGGGCTACAACGTTGGTCTCGATGCTAACATAGGTTTAGAAGGGGGGTTCGAAAATGGACAAGGGTCCCTAGGTATTTATAAACACGTTGGGGCTAACGTCGGGGGCCATAAGAGGAACGGTCAGAAGGATATTCACTACCCTCAACAGTACATCTCACCCTACGCTATACCGTATTTCTCACAATACCTTCCACAGTGGTCACAGGGTGCCCCACAATACATCCCGCAATATGCCCCACAGGGTGCCCCACAATACACCCCGCAATATGCCCCGCAGGGTACCCCACAGGTTGGCCCACAGTACAACCCGCAGGTTCCTCCACAGTACGTCCCGCAGGGTACCCCGGAAAAAGCCACACAGAAGGCCCCACAGTATGACACGACGGCAGCCCCACTAGATGAAACTCAATATGGTGCATAAGGAGCTTGTTATTTTTTCACTTATTGGGTGGAATAGTGAACAACTTCATGCAATTCAATAGAGATGGCGCAGCATGTCTTCTTCTTCCATAATTCTCTATTGTTATTCCATATTATAATATCAGTTGGTGAATTTCTGTAAACATTAAAATTTGTTTTTTTTTATAAATTACTTTAGCTGTGTCTTTGTAAATAAAATCTTTTAAGAAATCATTTAATTTGTATTCTTTTCCTCAATCTAATATAAACTATTTGTTACTCAATCACGCTAGAACGTTACAAGAGTCATTGCAGGAGTCGGTGGCCCGCACGTTTAACAGCCAGTCCTAACAAAGGGTAGTATCGTACTCTGGGTGGTGGAGGTCAGATAGGCAGTCGCTCCAATATACTGCCTGATATTCAGCTGCACCTGGTTAGGCTGGAAGTAACTCCAATGTGCTTGGAAAAAATAATGCTAAACAAATAATGGTTTAAGCGTAATATTTGCTATAAATATGGTTTTTGAAGAAGCTTTTATATTCTGTAATCGGAGATGACCATGGTTGATTTTCCACGTCCATTTCACCTAAGGGATTTTACTTCCAGGTTATAGAATTTCAGGGTTTCTTTTGTGGGCAGGAAAAAAATGGAAATTATATCAAAATATCACCACAAAATCCAAAGCAAAAGATCCGACACGTGGTGGATTCGAACCACCGATCATCTTTGCCATTCGTAAATGTAGGCGTTCTGACCACTGAACTAACCAGTCCTGTAAATTGCAGCCGAAGTAAACCATCCCCTTCGTCTTTATGACGTCACGGCAAATGCATAGCATTGTAAATTTGCATTGGTGCGAGTTTTGCAGAGTGCGAATGTACGACTTGCGCTAATACATAGTACTATAGAAAAAAAAAGACATTCGTTTCAAAGTAGAATTGTGTAATAGAACTCGTAGAATAAATGGGAATTTTTGGTCCTACTAGTTCTACGATTTGGTATCACCTGAGGTCTTAGAACTAGCGGGAATTTTTTTTCCCATTAGTTCTACCGTAGGAATGTACAGTGGAACTAACAGGAATGAACCGCTTTGCGTTTTGCGTACCGTCGTTGCAAACTCTTTGTACCATGAGATCATTTTTGAGTTTTGTTGTATCCCAGCCACCCTTTTTTTTCGGATGGAATATCATCAAATGACTTCTCCTGCTCCGGGCAGAGCGGAAGGGAGTGTCAGACTTGTACTGACTAAAACCAATCCATGTTCCTTCCATGCCCTTTGTGTTCCGGGGCCACGGTATCTCTTTCGAACAGTCCCGCAGCCCTGGCAGATCCCAGCCACCCTAGGTTTCTGAAACCCTCCGCGAGGGTTGTTATTCTATAGTCACAATGTGAATTAGTATCGTGATACTGCCGAGCAAGATACAAAAACGTGAACATTTAAGCTAATTCATAGGGCAAAGTTGAAGAGGCTTACTGTAATCGAGGATTAAGACCATGAATGATAAGGGTAGATTTTCCACCTACTAGGTATTTAGGATGTAAAAATTTCAAAGATTAAATAAAAATACTTAATAAAAAAAGAAAGATAAACAAAAAGGTAAAGAATGATAAATTACGAAATCCAAAGGGGAAAACTGTTCATAATGAAGCATGGTCACGCAAGATATAATTAGAGGAATATTAATTGAATGAATTGCCTGTTTACTTATACTGTCTCGAAGCACTAGTGGTCGCAAGCGTCAGTACTGAGCATGACGACTGAGCTTCAATTTCTGGATGTTTTTGTGTTTTTACCATCAGGTGTTTATTAATAGTAGTAGTCTGGATGTACATTTAATTTGCATTGATCGAGTGGTCGTAACCGAGACTGCTGAGCATGAGGTCCTGGGTTCGATTGGTTCGGGCAAAGTGTTATTTTAACATCATGAATAGCAGCAGCACCCACGGACTCTGGATTTGTGCCCACTTGATGGTAATAGGCGTTAATTACATGGGACTTAAAACATAACTGGCGAAATGTGGGTGTACTATTAGGTACACCTCTGCCTAACTCTCGGGGATTACGTGTGATGCTTTGTTATATTATGTAGACTAGATTACTTGACTGTATGCTCTGTGACCCCTCTGCCTAACCCTCCCGTGAAAGCCGGCTTCATGCTATGTTTATTGAACACTCACTTTTTTAATTAAGCAAATTAATGTAAGTACATGGGTTACATTTAGTACATATATAGTACTCAAAAAACGGTGAAGGAAAACATCGTGAGGAAACCGGCATGTCCTAGAAACAAAAAAAAAAATTCGAAGACATGTGACATCTATCAATCCGCACTGGGCCCGCGTAGTGGATTATAGCCCATTCCCTCTCATAGAGAGGAGGCCTGTGTCCCAGCAGTGGGAACATTAAAAGGCTGATGATGATGATGATGATATAGTACTGATAGAAGGTGGAGATGACAGATAGTAAGTTAAACTTCGTATACCTCATAACGTTCCCAGTCTGCATACAAAAATTCAATCGAATATATCCAGTAGCTTAGTCACAGGACATTATTTTCAATTTTTAGCATTTTGTACCAGTTAATATGCAAACAACAACGGATTGACGATTCCCGCATCGGTATAAAAATAAACACAAGTTGCAAACTCGTTTTAAAACACTTCGCCAAATTGATTAACTGGTTAAAGCATCATGGCTTTTACCTTGGCCAGAGGCTAAGTGCTGCCATACAATGTGGCAAGGCAACGCCGCCAGTCTATTGGGCAGATTACCAGCTGACAGCGTTGAGAAGGAGTTTTTTGATGTCCTTTTATAGTTTACTAGCTGTTGCCCGTGACTACGTTCGCGTGGATATTTTGATGTGTACCTGTGAGAAGAAAAAGTAGCATTTTATGCTATCCCAGACTATAATCTATTGAGTACAAAATTTCATGCAGATCCGTTCAGCCGTTCTGGCGTAATAGAGAAACAAATATTTTATATTAGATTGAGGAAAAGAATAGAAATAAATGATTTCTTAAAAGATTTTATTTACAAAGGCAGACACAGCTAAAATAATTTATAAGAAAAATAAATTTAATACAAAAGCAAAATACATAAATTCAACAACTATATTATATTATGGAATAATAATAGAGAATTATGGAAGACGAAAACATGCTGCGCCATCTCTATTGAATTGCAAGAAGTTGTTCACTACTCCAACAACTAAGAGCAAAAATAACAAGCTACAAAACAAAAACTAAGTGTTGGACATCATCAATTCATTTTATTACAATGGATGTTAAAGCTAAAGACAGTTATTAATTCAAATACAGATTAATAGCCAAAAACCGACTTATTGTAAGTTGTCTTAATTAATCGCTCCTTGTGAACCATATTGAGTTGTATCTAGTGGGGCTGCCGTCGTGTCATACTGTGGGGCCTTCTGTGTGGCTTTTTCCGGGGCACCCTGCGGGACGTACTGTGGAGGAACCTGCGGGTTGTACTGTGGGCCAACCTGTGGGGTACCCTGCGGGGCATATTGCGGGGTGTATTGTGGGGCACCCTGTGGGGCATATGGCGGGATGTATTGTGGGGCATATGGCGGGATGTATTGTGGGGCACCCTGTGGCCAACGAGGAAGGTATTGTGAGATAATATACGGTAAAGAGTATGTTGGGATGTACTGTTGAGGGTACTGCTGAATATGCTGTAGTGTGAAGGGGTGGTGAATATCCTTCTGCCCGTTCCTCTTATGACCCCCGACGTCAGCCCCAACGTGTTTATAAATACCTAGGGACCCATGTCCGTTTTTGAACCCCCCTTCTAAACCAATGTTAGTATCGAGACCAACGTTGTAGCCCCAACTGCTGGAAGTTGCAGTGTCCTTATAAGTTCCACCATCACTGCCAACCAATGGTGCACCTGGAATTAAACAGACACATTAATACCATCAGGCCAGTATCTTGTCCCTGGAAATGGAAAGATTATTCCTTAAACGGTGAAGAAAAACATCGTGTAGAAATCAGCATAGCCTTCAACCAAAAATTCAAAGATAAGTAACGTCTGCCAAACCGCACTGGGTCTGCGTGATAGATTACAGCCTGCTCTCTCACATAGAGATGACGACCGTGTCCCATAAGTGGGAACATCATAGAGTGATTCAAGTTTGATACGAATTCTGCCAGTTACTATATATATTTAGTAAAACACAATTTTATTTAAAAAATAGTCAAATAAATATACTCACAGTGGAATGAATCCAAAAGCGCCAAAATCAGGAAAACGCCTGCCTGTAAAAATCAGTTTTTTTAATGTTTTGCACGTTGAAAAAAGACTTTCTTCATGTTATCATTCATAGCATGCACATCGTTTCTTGTTTATCACAATAGATATGATACTTTCTACTGGCGAGGTTCTTAAGAAAGATCAGGTGCGTAGTACCTACTCGCAGCTGGCGTACGTGTATGACCAGATGTATGAACGTGGACAAAGCGAAAGGAGTATTTAATTTAAGGATCACAGCAGGTGGCGTTATGAAGTTTCTGCCCATCCCTTGGGAAAAGGCGTGAGTTTATGTATGCATGTAAATGCTACTCCACGGGCTCTGCATAACCTGCATGGCATGCAGTCGGCATAGTAAGTAGTAACTGTTGGCCAGCGTACTTCCTCGATCTTAAAACTTTCTCGAAGTAAAACTACTGAATAGATTTCAACTATAAAAGCACGAAGTAAGTAACAATGCTGTTGTATTACTAACACATAAACACAGTTCATATTGTAGAAGTAGGTTAATTTAAAATACTGGCATAGATTTGAATAGGAGTCTGGTGTCCGTACTCCAGAATATTTATGCAAATCTGTGTATACGGCACAAAGAAGAAGAAAATAAACACTTACAATTAACTTCATGGTTGCTGCAGGGAATAGGATGTTACTTAATGACAGTCACTACACAGGGTACCTAACAAAGCTCCAAGTCGTACTAACGGTTACAGGATGGGAGTGTAACTTATAAAGGTGACGATTTTCGTTATCTATTACTCGTACCTCAGAATTACTCAAAAACCGCAATTTAACTTTACAAAGTAAGCATTACATTAGTCATATAGAAATAAGGTTAATGTTGGTATGGAACTCTAATTGCGTGATACATGTGGATTTAACGCTTTTACCAGAACTACTATCAAAGTTCCAGCGTTGCGCTATATTATCTATATACATCATTATAATAAAATCGATGTTCCGACATGGCCCAAAAACTGCTGCATAGATCTTGTTCAAATTTTGCACAAATATTTCCTATAGGCTTCTTCAAATGTTAGGTTATATATTTTCACGTTAATTGCTTAAAGGGGTGAGCCATATTGCATTATGTATGTACGTATTCTTCAATTGTTTGATGTTTCAGCCATGAAGTGCATGAGAACAGCTATTTAAAACACGTGTCGACGCAAGTAGCGTAGCGATTTCATGATGGCTCTGAAAACTATGTGTCGCATGTTCGAACCCGGTATTATTTTCTCTTTTTGTGATTTGTTTTCATATTATTTTGTTGATGCTGTGCGATTTTCAAATTCCGATTTTTCGCATTTTTTAGCGATAGGTCTGCAAGATATATGAAATAATTGATACCGAATCGCATAGACCGTATTGTTGATATAGTGGTTGGAAGCGAGCATGAGCTTCTGGGTTAGATTCCCGGGTCGGGCAAAGTGTTATTTAGTTTTTCCACCAGGAAAGTTTCAGTAGCAGCTACACATTTTACAGAGAGTATTTTCTACATCGATCTGAGTGATAACTGCGTCTACGCATCAATTTGTTTGCCCGTTCATCAGAGTCCTTAGAAAAGTATACGCTTCGGCAATCATGGTTTATCTTCGAAAATACGAGATCTTATATTATTGCTCTGTTCTTCTTCAAATTATTAACACCCAGGTGGCTACGATAATCGCGTTGTCTGTAGCGGTTTTGACAGTTAGTCCTTTAAAACGCAGGTAGTCGTTCTTTTAAACTCATGTACGTTAGGAAAAATCTGCATTTATTTAGTAAAAGAGGTGACAGGCACCACTATAGTACTAGAAACAGGGACCAACTAGTACAGCCAGGTTTTAGGCTAGCTAAAGTAGAATCATCTTTTATGGGGTACTGTTTAAAATGTTACAATAAAATACTTCCCCAAATTCTAAAACTAAATGAGACGAAATTTAAATCTTGTATAAAACGCACACTATTTAGGCAAGCATATTATAAGTTGGGGGATTACATTGATGATAAAAATGCTTGGCTCAATGCTGGTCCTGCTCCACAACCATAGGGGCCAACTAATTGATTACCATGTGAAGTTATTGTGGAAGCTGCAGAAGATTGTAATAATATCTTTGCATTGTATAGACTCAATATCTTAGTATTATATAATTGCATAGCACATGTGTGAGTACTATGTACTGTAAAGCTACCATTTACATTTGGTTTTCTTTCATTGACTTGAATTTACCCTGGTGGGTGAGAGAATGTCTCACTAAAATGTCTCGCTGATGTGTGGCGGGTGTGTCGGGTCATTTAGCTTCCTTCAATATGGTTGAGCTGAATGGGGCTGATTCATGCGTCATGCTCGTGAACGGGCGCTGTCGGTTGGGACTGGTCATCTCAAAGCTGCCACGGTTTATTTTAACTACTTACATTGTTTTTAAATTGTTGATATAATATTTTACTCTGGACGCTCTTAACGTGCACGTATTTCTACATCGTTCTCACATATATGTATAATCTCAATATGAATGATGTAACCAAGATTTTGTAACAATATTTGAGTGTCCATGGAGTTTCATGCCCATTCTTCTCCATAGAGATCTACACTTTGGAATGGGCAACTACAGTACTTTCACAAGTTATTATGCCTTGTGTCTGTGACTGTAGCTTAGCCTAATTTGTTTTTCTGACATTCAAAAGTGCCTGTAATGGTCTAATTGAAATAAATGCTTTTGAGTTTTTTTGAGTTTTTATTTAAAAAAATACTTGTGAAAAATGTGGAACTTTGACCCCCAATATCTCCATAAATAGAAGGTTCCCAGGTATGGTCTAGAACAAAAAAATGATCGTAATGACGGGGAGAATAAGTACCTTTCGGCTTCGTTAAGAGTCTTTTTACACCCTTTATATTTAATTTATGATATGTATTTAATTTAGTTCATAAACTTCTTCCTAGCGTGTCGATGGCCATCTAAATTGATTCCCCCAGAAGCCTAACACCATTAACACTTAAAACAAATAATAAGAGGTTTTAGTTTAAATTATTAAGTGATTAAGTCAGTTTATTAGTATATTATATATATACTATGACTTCACGTTCCGATGTAATGTTCCTTGATAATGCCAAAAGAATACGCGCTTACGTGAGCGAAGCCGCAGGCACAGCTAGTTCCGAATAAAGTATGTCTCATTAAAGGAAAAGTGATATGTAGGCACTGCCTGCACTGGAAGTGTTTATGGATGCACCTTTTAAATTCAATTTTGTCCTCAACGGTAAAGGATTACCTTTATTATACCCCTCAATCCTAACCATACACTTCGTAATAACATATTCCAGTTTTTCGTTTTACAGCCAGTATCTATCAATAACAAAACTCCAATAAAATATGTATTTTCCTACGCTTAAGAGTCCTATGTTGTTCTCATCATTGCTGTCTCTGTGGTATAGTTGTCAACAACCTCGGACACCACGGCCAGTCATAATGTAGTTTATTTAGCTTGAGACGCGAAAACGTCGACATCTGACGAGCTCTTGTCATGCTCGATCTGCTTTCACCCGCGACGATGACAAAAGACCTGACAGCATGTTATTGTTTCATGCAACCTGTGTCGACTCTCTTGCGCCATCATATCTTCCAACTCATCGTGTTGCTGTCGCTATGGCAGCGAAACCTTAAGACGCGTAAGTATAGTAGCTTTAGTAGACATAAGTTTAAAAACTCACAGCCTTTTTAAAGAAACTAGTCGTGTAGTTGATATTCCTGTTCTGAAGTGACAAAACTTCTTCTCATCATTCCCTAGCCTTTTCCCAACTATGTTGGGGTCGGCTTGCATTCTAACCAGATGCAGCTGAATACCAGTATTTTACATAGAGTGACTGCCTATCTGACCTCCACAACCCAGTTAGTACTGGGTAATACGTTACCCTTGGTAAGACTGGTTGGCAGACTTTCGGGCCACTGACTACGACTGTCAGAGATCTACAAGTAACAGCCGGGGCCAACGGCTTAACGTGATTTCTGAGGCACGGAGGGAACTCGGTATCTATGTAATAGGTGGACACCTATCCACTGGCCAATCTAGGCATACGCGGCTTAGCGTGAAGATCGACCCGAGTGGCTGTTATTATTTAGCCACAAGCTTCTCTACGACGACATGACTAGATAAGGTAAATAATGACACCAGATTGATGTCTGTAAGACTAATAGATTTTTTTTCATAATTAAGGTTAAACCATATCCCTTTTTTCGTTACAGTCACTGTTTACTGGCCAGACCTTGTATCTGTATGTATCGGTATGATTTTCAAGACAATTCACATAAAAAACGGCTGTTTTGATTTTTGACGAAACAAAAAAGAATGCCCATGCTACTGGTCGATCCATTTTTGTGAAATTGATTTACTGGTTAAGTGGTTAAAGCATCATGGCTTTTACCTTGGCCAGAGGCTAAGTGTTGCCATACACCGTGGCAAGGGCAACGCCGCCAGTCTATTGGGAACATTACTGACAGCGTTGAGAAGGAGTTTTTTTATGTCCTTTTGTAGGTTACTAGCTGTTGCCCGCGACCTTTTTTATGTGTATCTGTGAAAAAAAGTGTATATTATGAAGGACGGGACGGTTGACGTGCGTCGGCCATGCCACCGTCCGGGTGAGTCCATCACACATATAATTTCTGCTTGTTCTCGCCTGACTAACGGTGAGTACTTGCACAGGCACAACCCAGTAGCCAAGATTATTCACCAGCAACTTGCCTTGAAATATAAACTTGTGGAATCTGAGGTACCGTACTACAAGTATGTGCCCGATCCAGTTATCGAGAAAGACCATGTCAAGATGTACTGGGATCAGTCTATCATTACTGACAGTACTATTGCAGCCAATAAGCCTAACATAGTGGTGATAGACCGATCAGCACGCCGCGAAATGATAATATACGACATGTGGAATGTTAAGTCGGCTATCATTGTGCCGATTGTCGTAACGGCCAATGGACTTATGGTTAAGAGCCTCAACGATCATCTTTCGAGGCTCTCCTTAAGCGGTTGGATCAAGGGCCCGATTAAGAAGGCAGTACTCCTCGATACGGCTCGCATTGTGAGGAAGTTCCTGTCTCTGGAACCCTAGCCATCGGTAGCTTGGACCCTGTTCCCGACACCGAAGCCGCTATTTTTATTCCAGACTATAATCTATTTCTGAAAATTTCAACTAAATCTGTTCAACCGTTTTGGCGTGAATTAGTAGCAAACATCTATCCATCCATCATCATCATCTGCCTAGCCTTTACCTCCTATGTTAGGGTCGGCTTCCAGTCTAACCGGATGCAGCTGAATATCTATCCATCCAAACATAGTATATTTAGTATAGATTGTTAGTTTATTTTATTTATTCTAGATTATATTAGATTGAGGAAAAGAATACAAAATGATTACTTATAAGATTTTATTTACAAAGATAGACACAGCTAAACTAATTTATAAGAAAAACAAATCTTTTCAGAAATTCAACAATTGATTATTATAATTAAAATATGAGATGACAATAGAGAATTAAGGAAAAACCTTATGCTGCGCCAGCTATTTGATTACAAGGAGTTGTCTACTCCAACAACAACAAAGTGCAAAAACAAGAAAAGCTATAAAATAAATACATTTCAAAATGTTGAACGTTTCCTATTCATTTTGTTACAATATATATGTTAATCCTAAAGACAGTTATTAATTCAAAAACTGACTTATTGTAAGTATTCTTAATTAAACGCTCCATAAGAACCATATTGAGTTTCATCTAGTGGGCATCTACCGTCGTGTCCTACTGTGGGGCCTTCTGTGTGGCTTTTTCCGTAGCACCCTGCGGGACATACTGTGGAGGAACCTGCGGGTTGTACTGTGTGCCAACCTGTGGGGTACCCTGCGGGGCATATTGCGGGATGTATTGTGGGGCACCCTGTGGGATATATTGTGGGGCACCCTGTGGCCATTGTGGAGGGTATTGTGCGAAAAACGGTATAGCGTATGGTGGGATGTACTGTTGAGCGAAGTGCATTGTATGCTGTAGTGTGATAGGGTGGTGAATATCCTTTTGCCCGTTCCTCTTATGACCCCCGACGTTAGTCCCAACCTGTTTATAAATACCAAGGGACCCATGTCCGTTTTTGAACCCCCCTTTTATACCAATGTTATCATCGACACCAACGTTATAGCCCCAACTGCTGGAAGTTTCAGTTTCCTTGTAGGTCCCATCATCACTGCTAACCAATGGTGCACCTGAAATTAAACAGACACGTTAGTACCATCAGGCCCTCTCCCTCACATAGAGACGACGCGTATGTCCCAGCATTGGGAACATCATAGACCGATTATAGTCTGATACGAACTCTGCCAGTTACTTTTATACTTAGTAAAACACAAATTTATTTTTAAAAAAGTCAATTAAATATACTCACAGTGGAATGAATCCAAAAGCGCCAATATCAGGAAAACACCTGCCTGTAAAAATCAGTTATTTTTAAGGTTTTCACGTTGAAAGAAGACTTTCTTCATGTAATCATTCATAGCATGCAAATGGTTTCTTTTTTTGGATAAAAGATAATATGATGCTCTCTATTGGCGCGGTTCTTCAGAAAGATCAGGCAAAGTATCCACAACCGGCGTGCCTGTATGACCAGATGTATGAATGTGAATGAGGCGAAAGGAATATTTAATTTAAGAATCACAGAAGGTGGCGTTGTGTTGTTTTTGCCCACCCTTTGGGAAAAGGCGTAAGTTTATGTATGCATGTATATGAAACTCCACGGGTTCTGCATAACCTGCATGGCTTGCAGTCGACATAGTAACTAGTAACAGTTGGCCAGCGTACTTCCTCGGTCCTTAAAACTTTCTCGAAGTAAAAGTACTGAATAGATTACAACTATGAAAGCACGAAGTAAGTAACAATGCTGTTGTATTACTAACACAGTTCATATTGTAGAAGTAGGTTAATTTAAAATACTAGCATAGATTTGGGTGGGAGTCTGGTATCCGTAGTCCGGTACACAGTGAAAGCACACCGGTATGACAGAACATTTTTATCCAATGCGGTGCGTCCCACCCAAATCTGTGTCAGCGGCCCAAACAAGAAGAAAATCGATACTTACAATTATTTTCATGGTTGCTGCAGGTAATAGGATGTTACTTATGACTGTCACTACACAGGGTAACTGACTAAGCTCCAAGTCGTACTAACGGTTACAGGATGGGAGTGTAACTTATAAAGGTAACGATTTTCGTTATCTATTACCTCAATATTACTCAAAAACCACAATTTAACTTTACAAAGTAAGCATTACATTAGTCATATAAAAATAAGGTTAATGTTGGTATGGAACTCTAATTGCGTGACACATGTTGATTTTACGCATAATATCAGAATGTTAAAGTTATGTTTTCAGAATTATGTCTCATTAAGGGAAAAGTGATATTTAGGCACAGCCATAATTAAGTGTTTAAGGATGCACCTTTCAGCTAAATTAGATACCGTAATAATATATTATTCAGTCCTAAGCCCTCCAAAAGCGGTGCTGTCATATACTACGCGATATTTGTCACGTCAACCGACGGAAGTTTTTGAACGAAACAAAATAACAATGTATAGAATGCCCATGCTATTGTTCGATATAGTTTTTGTGAGATCTTATTATTTGTCATTTCATAGTTGTTTTGATCTCTTTCTATGCCTTTTGGAGCCATAATTTGTGCCATTTGTATGTAAGTGGATACGGAAATCGAGTAAACCCAGAGACATAAGAATATTTAATTTGTCTTTTCATATTTGTTTTGATAGCCTTTATAATACAATCTTAAATATCTCTGGGCTCATCTGATTTCCGTATCCGCTTACACACAAATGGCACAAATCTTGGCTCCAAAACTCAAACTTAGCTCTACACGGAGCATACCCCGAAACTTTCGTTTGTGGAATATCATATCGTCACTGAAGTTCGAAAACCACGTAAGTCAAAAACAGCAACTTTACAGGAGATTTAAAATACTGCATAATTAGACTTAGGTAATGAAACCATCATTTTTTTTTTAATTTGTGTTCATTTCAAATTAGACAGAGACGTTGCTTGTTTCTGTGATTGGCTGGCACGACGCATCTTCAGATTCTCTAGAAAACGGCATCAAGAAGCTGTGTCAAAACCGCCTAAAATGGCCTACGTGATACAACTCGTGTGAACTTCAACGACAATATTATGGCCAATGTGTACATCTCGGGTTTTCCCAACGAGATAACAGTCCTTATCATTAAACTTATTAATTTCAAAGCAATAATTTACATTAGGTACTTATCGTTGTTTTGAATTATATTATACTAGCACTTCGCCCGCGACTTCGTCCGCATGGATTTCGAAAATACAGCCCATAAGTATTACTCGCTGATATTGTTGCTTTCTATAGGTGAAACAATTGTATTACATTAAAGTTAGGATACCTAACTAAATTAAATAGGTATTTAATTGAAAGCTTCTCTGTACACAATGTTTGACGTTGTTTTATTTTCCGGTAACAAAATAATCTGGTTTTCGGGTGATGCAACTCGTGATAAGCCAACATTAATAACTGCCCATGGGAAATCATTTTTTTCTTAGGTTAATTCCCTTTTTGAATCGGATTTTGTTAACAATTTGAAGGGTTTTTTTTATGCACGGAACCCTTATCATTTTTGTAACATGAAAGTAACCTTATTTACTCCTTATAACATCAGCTATTTGCCAGAAAAATCACATCAAAATCGGTCTAGCCGTTGGAAATTAGCCGAAATAAACAGATAGACAGACAGACGGACCAACATTTTTAAAACTTTTTTTTTAAAGTACCGTATATGTATATTTTCGTATGCATTCAGTAAAAAACTGTTTTTTGAAATAACAAACATACACTTCAATTTTATTAATTTGTTTAGTATAAGGAGTTCACAGGTCACCTGCGTCAATTGGAATGAAGTATAAAAAGATTTGTAACAACTGGTTGTATTCAGTACGAAATCACCTATTCGAATAGTCAATAGTGTCTTTCGCATTTTAGAAACTATGAAGTTATTCGTAAGTACCAATTTGATTTTATTATATAGACCTCATATTTAAAAGCAGCCTATTCTGTAATTCTCATTCATAGCAAAATTACCTAAATATTCACTGCGCTTGTAAATAATAATATGTTTGATGTGTCATTTGTGGACAGAATATTGCCGTCCTCATATCAAGAGTTTCTGAATCAACTCCATGTATGAACTTGTACATACAATGGTCCGCGACTTTGCATAGTTTTCGAGTTATGATTTTTTTTCAGATTTTTTAAGAATATTCGACCTGGCCAACTTAAAAAAAAAGTAGAAAACTTTGTCGAGTTTTTTTTTTGCAACTGAATCTTCATCTATCGATGGCAAAAAGAGTAAATAGTATGTTTAGTCCAAAACTGCATGCAGTAAATAAATCATCAAGAGCGCAGGTCCTAGGGCATGCAGTATAAGATGGAAGGTGGGTCATTGTTCGTGGGGAGACGCCGCATATACACTTGAGGTCGGAGCCTTCCATTAATCCCCATCTGCAGAGATTATCTTTGCTACGGCCGACTTGGGTTCGAAGTCTGTTAAGAGTTTCCCAAGTCGACCACGGCAACTAGTGCCCAGGTGGAAGGTTCTCTGATGGATCGTTGAAGTTGTCAGGGGGTTTAAGCCGCTCCCGCCAGAGATTGCACCTGAATCTTCATGAGTAGTAATTTTATACATAATATAATCAGCTTAGTAACTGTGACGAACGTTGTGAAAATGTTGGTCTAAAGTGCAAAATTTACGTTCGGTGAATTACAAGTTCAATTTTAAATTAAAAATCTAAACAGGTGACTTCATGGTTGGTTGTGGCAATAGGATGTTATAGCTAAGACAGTTTTTATTTTATTAACATAACTAATGTTTACAGAGCCTGGCTTTCCTGATTCTGCTGGTGGTCGTAGAATATAACTGTAAGTAACTATCCCCGTACTATTAGTATGGGTGACGTACTTAAATGGGTTCTGTACCCAAAGGTTTCTGCGGGAACCACGCGTCCCCTAACTGTCCGTCTGTTTAACAATACCATGGCGGATTAGAAAAATAAAAATACTATGGGTGTGTGTGAATGTGAGCGTATTTGTGAGTATATGCCTGAGTGCGTGTGTGTGTCTGAGTTCGTGTTGTCTGTGTATGTTTGAGAGCAAGTATCTACGACTGACGGTGGCAAACCCGACATGAAATCAACTGTGCCATCATCACAATAAATCTCCAGTAGTTATCCTTATATATAATTGCGCGTACAAAACCCTTCCGTATCTTCGAAGAGGTCACCGAGACGTAGCCAGGCTACTGCCAGGTCTGAAGCACAGAGCGGGGTGAAGCCTGTGACCACATCTCGATGGTATATTTCCTAAAAGCCAGTGTCGGCTTGTAGGAAATATACCTTGGGACTCCATATCTCTCTCTCTCTCTATTATTAGTATTCTCGATTAACACCTTATTCATGAAAATCGGATGAATAGTTTAGGCACTACGGAGGAACATATGTAAATACAAACATACTTAAATAGTCTACTAAAATCATAACCCTTCCTTTTTGCTTCGACGTAGTCGGGTAAAATGGTACCCCACCGCTATCGGGAACAGGTTCCAAAGTTAGGTATTATTGTTAAATATCTAATTTTATAAAAAAATAATTAATTTTGTCACCGAGAGGAGACATCTATCCTAAAGGAGCTCCCTCATCAGAGCTTTCGCCTGTGATGTAACAATCCAAGATGTCACGATCAAAGAAATTTGTACAAACAAGGGATTGTTACAAATGGTAATGCTTGGTTCTCCTCACGCCCTGATAAATTGTTCAAAACTAACTTTCAGGCGAATACTCCAGTTGAGGGAAGAACGTTATGAACTGATTATAAATAATGTTTTTTTTTTATTATTTTTTAGGTGCACCGGTTGCTTTTTCGAGTAATTATTTTGATGATGACTATTATTGGCCAGAAAGAAGAGGGTATCGCTGTTGTTTCGGATGTTTTGGCTATCATCGGCATTATAGACCGAGATGGTACAGTAACTATGACATGACGTATGACGAACTTTTCGATATACCTCAAGACGAGCCCTTTTACCAGCCCAAAGACAAGCCTGTAGACCATCCCACGGACAAGCCTGCAGACGATCCCACGGACAAACCTTTAGACCAGCCCACGGACAAGCCTTTAGATCAGGATACGGACAAGCCTTTAGGCCAGCCCACGGACAATCCTTTAGGCCAGACCACGGATAAGCCTTTAGGCCAGGCCACGGACAAGCCTTTAGGCCAGCCCACGGACAAGCATTTAGACCAGCCAACGGACAAACCTTTAGATCAAGATACGGACAAGCCTTTAGACCAACCTTCAACTGACTCTGAAGAGAGCTTTTTGGAAAACCTGTCAGACTATAGGACAGTCAACCCATTCGGTGACACGCCCACAGAAATCATATTTAATTTTGATGTGAGTACAGTAAACCCCTTAGACAACGCCATTATTCTAGATGTCTAAAAAATTACAATTGTATTGCTACAAAGAATAAACTGATTGAAAAATTCTACTTTTGTTTTAATTGATTAGTACTAAAAAAACGTAAGCAGACTAATAAATTGACGGCACGGTTGGCGCAGTGGCTGAGGTGACATATTTGTATGGCCTACACATAGTTGTTCCGGGTCTGGCTGTTCGTGTATGTGAGTTTAAATGTTTGTGAACCACCCAGCCACGATACAGGAGAAATTCCTAGTGTGGAGCAACGATTTTTTTTAAAATATGGTCAGCAAAAATGATAGAATGGGCAGTTAGATTATTATTCTTATTATGAGTATGCATTTCATTATAGACTTATAGTATTCCATAAAAGGTGTATTGGACTTTAAACGCTGATAATTTTTCTATCTAATTTGATTTACTTGTTATATTTCTGCCCCCGCATAGGGATGCTTAACGCAACGCATGGGTAGTTAACAATTAACCCAAAAAAAATCCTTAAAGTCTTGCTAGCTGGCGTGAGGAGCGTAGGCCGAAGGACGGCGGTGCGTGACGACATTTGTGTCAGAAAGTGGGTGTGTTATTATTATTGCGAGCGCAGTGAGCGCGCGTCTTGGGGTCGTCGTAGCTAAAGTCGTTGCACGCTGAATATACGAGGAATATATTTTACCACCTCATTGTTTATAGAACTGCTTAGAATGAGAATTTTTATCGACTAATTTCCGATTTGTCAACTGCCCACTCTTAACTACCCATTTAGTTATTTCACTGCTCAGTATTAAGGGTGTAAAGAGACTCTTATCGAAGCCGAAAGGCACTTGTTCTCCCCGTCATTGCGATCATTTTGTTTTAGACCATACCAGACATCCATCAGCACAATGTTTTGAGTACAGTCAGCTTCAGAAAAAGGGACCCCCTTTGGTAATGAAATCAAATCATTTTAAGTTTTGGTAGTATAACGTAAATGGCGTGTTGGTTAACGTCGTCGTTAACGTAAATGGCGTGGTTAAGACTACTGCTCAGCAATGCAATGGTCACGAGTTCAAATCCGAGGATGATTTTTTTTTTCTTTTTTTTAGTTTCTTTATTAGTTGATTATGTGATTTTCGTTAATTATTATTTAAGAAATAAAATATTAAAGTAGGTTTGAGGTTTGTAAGAAAAGCTAGGCATGTTGCATGGACAATATTCATTTATTTCTCCAATTATAAATACCCTCAATCACAGTTTAGTAAATAAGGCAAAGAAGTATTGGGCTGCGGGCTGTTCGAAAGAGATACCGCGGCCCTGGAACACAAAGGGCAAGGAAGGAACATGGATGGGTTTTAGTCAGTACAAGTCGGACACTCCCTTCCGCTCTGCCCAATGCGGGAGAAGTCATTTGACGATTTCCCATCAGAAAAAAAGGGTATGGTGTGGGTTTTGGCGGTCAGGTCAGATAAGCAGACGCTTCACGTAATGTGCTAGGATACAAAAGGCTTACTTAGTTTGATGTACATAATGCTTGTCAGTTAAAAAAGTATATCACTTTGTTTGTAATGTACTCTATGCTCAGTGCCGGAGTAACTGGTACCGAAATAGCCTTTTGGGATAGAGATGTTGGGAAGGCCCGAAGCCGCGAAACGTAGCACACTGTGGAAAATAATACAAATGATTACTTGAAAAGTTTTATTTGCAAAGAAATACACAATACAATTTATTTATAATAAAAATATCAACGCTTACAGTGGAATAAACAGCTAATTTTAGGACTATAGTGATACAGAATATTTCATTTCAAGGAGTTTTTTCCTATTCCGACAGAAAAATGCAAAAATACGATAGGCATTACGTAGGTAGTTTTGGTTACCAGAAATTAATATCGTTAGCCACCCTGCGGAATGTACTGTTGGCCGCCCTGGGGGATGTACTGTTGGCGACTCTAGGGATATACTGTTAGACGACCTGCAGGATGTACTGTTGGCTACCCTGCGGGATGTACTGTTGGCCGGCCTGCGGGATGTACTGTTGGCCGCCTTGGGGGATGTACTGTTGACCATCCTGCGGGATGTTCTGTTGGCCATCCTGCAGGATGTACTGTTGGCCATCCTGAAGGATTTACTGTTAGCCGCCCTGCGGGATGTACTGTTGGCCACCCTGGGGGATGTTCTGTTGACCGCCCTGGGGGTGTACTGCTGATCACTTTGCGGGATGTGCTGTTGGCTAACCTGCGGGATGTATTGTTAGCCGCCCTGGGGGATGTACTGTTGGCCACCCTGGGGGATGTACTGTTGGCCGCCCTGCGGGATATACTGTATGCTGCCCTGCGGGTTGTACTGTTGGCCATTCTGCGGGTTGTACTGTTGGCCGTCCTGCGGAATGTTCTGTTGACCGCCCTGCGGGATGTACTGTTGGCCTTCCTGTGGGATGTAGTGTAGGCCGCCCTGCGGGATGTACTGTTGGCCACCCTGCCGGAAATACTGTTGGCCTCCCTGAGGGATGTACGGTTGGACACCTTGTGGGATGAACTGTTGGCCAACCTGCGGTATGAACTGTTGGCCACCCTGTGGGATGTACTGTTGGCCACCCTGCGGGAAATACTGTTGGCCACCCTGAGGGATGTACTGTTGGACACCTTGTGGGATGAACTGTTGGCTGCCCTGCGGGATGTACTGTTGGCCACCCTGCGGGAAATACTGTTGGCCAACCTGCGGTATGTACTGTTGGCCACCCTGTGGGATGTACAGTTGACCACCCTGCGGGATGTACTGTTGGCCACTCGGCGGTATGTACTGTTGTACACCCTGTGGGATGTACGTATCCTTCTGACCCTTCGTCCTTTCACCAGCGACGATAGCATTTAGATTTTTAAAAATACCCAAGGACCCAGTTCCATTTTTTAATCCCCCTTGTAAACCAATGGAACCACTGTAGCCGACGCTATAGCCAAAACTGCTGGAGGTTTCAGTTTCATTGATATATCCAACATCATTGCCAATCAGTGGCGCACCTGAAATTAAACAGTTACATTAATGTACCTATTAATAGACCATCAGGTCAGCTCCTAGTTGCTGAAAATGAAAATATTATTCCTTAAAACGATGAAGTAAAATATCGTAAGCAATCCGGCTTAATATTCTTCAACCAAAAATTTGATGACCCATGACTATTCAAAATCAAATGTTTTTAGCACACCAGGATCGCATAAATCCATGTTTATGCTACCAACTGTACCAAAAGACATTACTACAATAATAAATACTCTTAAAAACACCAACAGTACAGGCTATGATGATATTAACACCAGAGTAGTCAAATCAGTTGCTCCTATTATAGCGCCCATATTAAGTGACATTATAAATAAAAGTATTCAGAAACGCATTTTTCCCGATAAGTTAAAGATTTCAATAATAAAGCCACTACACAAAAATACGATAAAACAATAGTTACCAATTATAGACCAGTTGCACTGATACCGCTACAGCTACTTAGAAAAAAACAATATTTTTTGCAAGGAACAAATGGGTTTTCGAAAAAATAGAACCATTAATATGGCTATTTATAACTTTTTAGAAAAAATACATCATAACATGGATAACAGAAAACCAGTGATGGCGATGTTTATGGACATGACCAGGGCATTTGATTATGTAGACCATAAAACACTATTAACTAAGCTCGAAAGATATGGTATCAGAGGTAACGTACTTAAATGATAATGTTGAGAGGCATATGTCTATGTTGTTTTGTGTAATCGTTTCCTGAGAACCATTTTGAGTTTTGAGTATGAATGTGGATGGGTATAAGAGTAGACCAAAAAAACGATGTATGGAATGTGTAAAGGATGATATGGCAAGACCAAGGAAATCTATGACATGTACTTGTAAAAATCTTTATAACAAAAATAAAAAGGTGCATATTGCTCAACAGTCATGGACAAAAGTTATAAAGGTTTAAAGAAGTTGTTTTAATGACTATGGCTTAAGTATTTTTATGTGTATGGAAATGAAAAAGCGTTTATTCATGATAATATAACAAACATTACAAAAAATGTTACTACTGCCAAACTGTAAAGCACTTTGTTGGCAGATGTAGCTCCCATAATTTATACAGTATTACCTATTTTTTTTTTGTAACTTCTCGTAGGAACTTTTCCATCAATAATAAGGATAATAATTTAAACAAAAATATTTTGAAATAGCACAAAGTCTGACTAGTAGTGAATTGAAATGCCACTACGCAATTCAAAATGCTGTTAGCATTAGCTAATAACATCTTAAACCGCGCAACGGCACTTCAATTCACGCCGGTAAAGGCGCGAACATAAGCTAAGCATAATTTGTGGATCTCGATTTATGAGGCTTTGACAAAAAGTGTTAAAAAGAAACTTCCCCATTTTATTTTTAAAAAACATTTTTGTGGTACAGATACTTTCTAAATCGACTGGTATGTCATTAAAAATTGTTTGTCCATATTGTAGTATACGAGGTGGATTTTCGAGTGAAATCAAAAATAAAACTTCTTTTTATTATGAGTTCTTTTCAAAGTCTGCTATAGTTCATTAACCATTTTCTTTCGCGTAAAAGAACCAGGATGCAGGATGCAGCACCGCCCGCAAAAATATGCACATGCAGAAAAAGGAATAATAATTAACACGCCATGCACCCAATCTTATACTTGACGTGTGCGAATGCGCAAAAATGAAATGAATATAATGAAACAAATGTTAAGAATAAATGAATATTGTTGTTTGTATTTTAACTTACTGTGAAGTACGTCCAAGAACACCAAAATCTGCCGGCCTGTAGAACATATCATATATTTTAATTCCTCGAAGAAATAGATAAAGTTTAAATAGTATAGGGTACACCGACTGCGACGGCTCGTCAGTCAATGTTTTACCTAGGTTTTTTTCTATAGTTTTTTACATTGAGCGACTCCCTAGCCGACTTTCGTTACCGAAACCCAGTTACAGGGTTATACGTCACCCACTTTGAACCAGTTAACAGACTTCCGGGCTTCTGACTACCCATGACGACTGTCACTGATCAACAGTTTATCATGCTCTCCGAGGCGCGAAAGGGTCTCGGTATGTTAAGGATCGCTCGCCGAGGTGTGTCTGTGTATGGGTGTCCCCATACACAGACCCACCTCGGCAAGCGATGCTTAACCATGAAGATAGATGATAAGCGATGATTATTTTACAAATGGGTTTTTACAAACACTTTTTTTAACATTATGAGGCCGATGTTTCGCGGTACCTGAGTACTCTGAGAAGATACGGCCAAAACCAACTCAGAGGTCAAAGTGTCTTTTAAAGGACCAAATGTCACAAGAGGACTATGTAGATTTGAGTGGACTCATAACTCAAGGACTGGACATGTAACTGCCTCGTTGGTCTAGTGGTCGCAAGCGCGACTGCTGAGCATAAGGTCCTGGGTTCGATTCCCGGGTCGGGCAAAGTGCTTTTCGGTTTTTCCATCAGGAATTTATCAATTGCAGCTACGGAGTCTGGATTTGTGACCGGTTGATGGGAATAGGCTCGCCCCCTATTACATGGGACTTAAAAACAAAACTAGCGAAATGTAGGTGTACTATTAGGTACACTTCTGCCTAACCCTTCGGGGATTACTGGCGTGATGTTATGTTATATCATAACTCAAGGAGTTCAACGATACTAAAGAAAGGACATTTGAAAGGCAGCTTATAGTACTCAAACTGCCAGGCAATCTTTAAAACAAAACGAAAAAATTAACCCACATAGTGCTCACATTCATAATGATCAAATAAAATTAATAATTCTTTAAAAAGTATCGTACCAAGCGGCTGTTATTGGGCAAGTCTAGGGTTAAAGAGTACTTTTATCAGATGCCTCGGGCGTCGGGGGTCACGTGGTGGCTTCCGGCCACCGTAGACGCGGACCTGTGGACGGTGAGTAATGGGCTAGCTCGCCGTCGGTCCGTCTTTTGACGACAGGCCGTGAAGACGGCGCCTTCGTGTTCCACTCGCGCCTCAAAGAGATGTCAGTAAATAGGGAGGGGCCCGCAAGGGCCGATGCCTGCCAGGGCTGCGGGCTGTTCGAAAGAGATACCGCGGCCCTGGAACACAAAGGGCAAGGAAGGAACATGGATGGGTTTTAATCAGTACAAGTCTGACACTCCCTTCCGCTCTGCCCAGAGCGGGAGAAGTCATTAGATGATTTCCCATCCGTAAAAAAAAGAGTACTTTTATAGTTATTTAAATAAATAAATAAAACACTTACCAGTAACTTCGTGGTGCTGCAGACGGCACAATGTTGTCAGTCAATTATCTAAATCGTACTAGCGGTAACAACATGAACGCATCGCTTATATTTGTTTGAAACAGTTGGGTTATCTTGCTTGTGACCTGCGAAATTAATAATTCTCATTCAAGATATAAGAAGTAGGTATTCATTACTTCCAGGGCTGCGGGACTGTTCGAAATAGATACCGCTGCTCTGGAACACAAAGGGCAAGGAAGGAACATGGATGGGTTTTAGTCAATACAAGTCTGACACTCCCTTCCGCTCCGCCCAGAGCGAGGAGTCATTTGATGATTTCCCATCCGCAAAAAAAAAGGTATTCTACTTTCTGGTAGGTTAATTATTATTTTTAGGATTAACTTTAATTAGGTTCACGATTGTTTAGCAGTTTGAGTATTTTTTACGGCGTACCCAAATGTCCTTTCTTTGGTATTGTTCGTCGTGTGTTGAGCTTCTTGGGTTATAAGTCGAGCTCACGATAACTGACAAATGCTTGCACTGACTGGACAGGTCCACTCAAATCTGTGTGGTTCTTTCTTCATAAGACCATCTCAGACACTAATCTGCATGGTCCTCATATGATTTGACCAATGTCTGGACTTAAAGAGACCTCTTAGTCTGTTTCGGCTCTTCACAATGTAGTCAGGTACGAAACACCGGTCCCATCTAGTTTAAAAAAATAACATGATGTGACGTGTAAAAGCGTTTTATAAAACCAATTTACAGAAATAAATATGATTTATGATTTGAAAATTTGAATAAGCTATATAATAATTTTATTAGGATAAACTAACTACATATATACATTCACTAGCTTTTGCCCGCGGCTCCGCCTGCGTGGAGAAAAATAAATTGCGGGAATTGCCCGCGGGATCTTACCTCTGGGAAAATAAGTAATCTATGTGCTATACCATACCATAATCTATCTCTGTGCCAAATTTTATCCCGATCTTTTGAGCGGTTCTAGCGTGATTGAGTAACAAACATCCATCTATCCAAACTTTCGCATTTATAATAGTTTATTATGTGAGATAACAGGGTGGAAAGGACACCGACGCGAAAATGGTTACCATGTGTCCAGTATAACATTTGGAGCCCCCCCACATAGAATTTTAGCATCGGTAAATTTAAAAAAAATCACTCCCCGCACGCCCTACGCAACATGCGCGCCAAAACTGTGATACACGTGTCTCATAATTTTAATTGAAGAGTGTGTTCACCAATTTTTGTGTCAAACGACCAAGAGAATACTATACGTTTCACAGAAAATGTAACCCCCCCATTTTACCCTCTTAGGGGTAGAATTTAGAAAAACCCTTTCTTAGGGGATACCTACTCTTCACATACATCCTTCAAATTTCATGTCTTTAGGACCAACGGCTTGGGCTGTGCGTCAATATAACAGTCAGGGGATGATTTTGGAAAAACTGTGATACTCGTTTTTCATAATTTTAACAGAAGAGTTTGTACCCTAATTTTCAAGTCAATCAACCTCGAGAGTAAAATTTTCACAGAAACCATTCACCCCATTTCACCTTCTTAGGGTGGGAATTTCGTAAAACCTTTTCTTAGTGGATACCATCTCTTCACAAAGAATACACCCTCCAAATTTCATATCTTTAGGACTAACGGTTTGGGCTGTGCGTTGATATAATCAGTCAGGGGATGATTTTGGAAAAACTGTGATACACGTTTTTCATAATGTTAATAGATGAGTTTGTTCATTAATTTCCAAGTCAATCAACCCCGAAAATAAAATGTTTCACAGAAAATCTTACACCTCGTTTCACCTTCTTAGGGGTGGAATTTTGTAAAACCCTTTCTTAGTGGCCTCTTCACAAAGAATACACCCTCCTCACGTGTTTAGGACCAGCGGTTTAGGCTCTGCATTCAGCACCCTATTTCACCCTCTTTGGGGTGGTATTTCGAAAAACCATTTCTTAGTGGATACTCTTTACAAAGAATACAGCAGTTGTCAGTTTTCTACTTTTGGACACAATGGCGTTTTATTTGCACAGTAAAAATTATAATCTATTTAGTTCCTACCTTGATACTAAAATCATGTAAATGGTTTTTAATTTTTTAGGTTACTTTTTAAATTCATTTTTTGATATGGCAGGCGTGTTTATTATAAAATCATAATTTTATATAGACCATTATTATGAAGTTTAGTGAAGTTTCAGTCAATACTGCTGAACAGAGAAAGAAAAGATAGTTTAACAAATGTTCGACGTGAGTCTTTAAATTGGTATAACTTTTTTATTTATGAACCGATTAACATAAAACTAACACTAAATGTTAAGTGAAGCTTACCACAATATATTAACGAAAACCACATCCAAATCGGATAAGCCGTTTCTGAGATTAGCGTGCACAAACGCACAGACAAAATTTCTAACAATCGTTGTTTTGGGTCCTATTTGAGTTAATAAACGACCCAATAATATATTTTCTCATATATCTTCCATGTACAGACAGCGATCCGTTACATTTTTATTATATGTATAGAATAGAAGATATAGATAATTAAAAACTATTAAACTAAAATAAATAAACTAACAACAAACTACAAAAGGGCATCAAAAAACTCCTCCTCAACGATGTCAGCTGGTAATGTGCCCAAGAGACTGGCGGCGTTGCCACGTTGTATGGCTACACTTAGCCTCTGGCCAAGGTAAAAGCCAGCCCTTGGGTCACGGGAAGCGTCAACTAGGCGTTTCGAAATTTCCTTAAATAGGCTATGAGCACTCGGACTCACGGCCCCAGAGTTTCAACCCCAAACGGCTCGAAAATATAGTTACCACAAAGGTTTCTACATTTACGCCGCTTGAGGTTCTCTGCAGCCGCAGAGGCAGCACCAGCACAGCACGATGAGCTTGGAAGATGGGATGGCGCAAGAGTATCGAAGCATGTTGCGTCACACACTAAAGGCCTACCCGTCTTCCAAGGAAACAAAGACATGCCGTCCAGTCTCTTGCCATCGTCGCGTGCCAAGCCATTAATTTTAAATTATAGTTAGCTCTACGAAATCACGGCATCGTAGCACAGTGCTACGGCGTAGCTATTTCGTAGCGCACTTGTGGCCCTACCACGCAACGGAAAGCGACGTTTTATTTCTTCTCGCCTACACAACGCGATCACTGTGTTGCTTTAGTAAATGTGCTTTATTTTACTTGCAACTTCGTTTCAAATTAAAAGAGCCAGCGACTTTGTACTGATAGAAGGGGTTTAGGGGGAATAAAATGCGTGGACGACGACGAGAACTGTCATGTGGTCGCGGCGTTTAGGTAAAATTCAATGCTGTTGCTTAGTTAATAGAACTCTGTTTGCAGTATCGGAATATTTCGTATATTTCTAAACTCTGATTTGTGTTTTATTATTTACTAGCGACCCGCCCCGGCTTCACACCTTTGTTTTATACTATGTTAAAAAAGATGAATTTATACATACTAGCTTATATATTAGATTAATCTTGATTATAGGTTGGCTATTCAACGATGTGATTTCTAGTCAAAATTTTTACTGTTTCTATTTAATCTACCATACGGTAGATAAGAGTCTCTCTAACTAGAGAGTAGGTATACAGGGTGTAAACAGACTCTTCACGAAGCCGTTAACCAAGCATTATGTAAATCAAACTAAGTAACTTTACACAAAAATTATTGCTGCGAAACGACTTATTTTTGGGGTCAAAAATCACATTTTACGGTAGGACCCAATGTAACGCATTCAAAACATTGTGGTGATGGGTGGATTGAATAGTACGGGGGTCGTGAAGGTGTCTTAAGTATAAAAAATACATTACAAACATTTATTTAAAAAAAAACTTGTGAAAAAGTTGGAACTTTGACCTCCAATATCTCCGTAACTAGAAGGTTCCCAGGTATGGTCTAAAACAAAGAAATGATCGCAATGACAGTGAGCACAAGTGCCTTTCGGCTTCGTTAAGAGTCTTTTTACACCCTATATAGTGTATGTAGTATCGGCTCGTTTGTTTTTCTTAGTCCCAGCGACAGGAGAATATCAACTGTGCAAGCTAATTATGTGTTAATTAAATTAATTGAAAAGGACCTATTTAATCTACCACATGATGATTTGCCAATTTAAAAAAATAAGTTAATAACATAAGAATCTACTTGTTTGGTTTTCATTTAAAAATTGGATTCTCCGATGAGCAATAAACGCATTTCAACCTTGTACCAAGTATATTAGATAACATGTTTATGTGCAGGATTCCCGTGGTACGGGTCAGAGGAACGATAATAAAGTCAAGGATGTGCTTATTATAATCTGTTAATACGATTTGTACCTACATTTGTTGATACCAATCATATTTCGAGAGTGTAAATCATACATTGGTAACAATGATGCAAGAGTCACTGCCTCTGAGGGCTTGGACCAGTGACCATCGCTGTCAACGCGTCTCGTATTTCTACGCCGACTTTCAATAAGGTTGACGTAAGCTTTTAGGTAAATAGTATAGATTTTCGACTTTTCGATCCTGACCTAGGGAGAACTAAACTGCTCAGCACAGTTTTACAGGCGACGAAACACCTTAGATCCGTCAGGGACAAAGAAGACTGCTGGTTGCACGGGAAAAAGAAGTGGAAACCAGGATTGAATGGTGAAGAACGGTGTTATAGAGCCTTCATCCAGTCCATGGTGATCTATTGTGGTCCTGGTAAAGAAAAAAGACAGCAGCATTCGTTTTTCTGCGGACTATTGACGACTGAACGACGTCACGAAAAAGGACAGCTACCCACTGCCTAGGATCGACGACACACTGGATACGTTGGCAGGAATGAAATGGCTTACCACACTGGACACAAGTGATCTTCGTGTGGATCAAAGCTGGTACTCCTGCACGAAAGTACGACTCGAAATATGATTGGTATCAACAAATGTAGTTACAAATCGTATTAACAGATTATAATAAGCACATCCTTGACTTTATTATCGTTCCTCTGACCCGTACCACGGGAATCCTGCACATAAACATGTTATCTAATATACTTGGTACAAGGTTGAAATGCGTTTATTGCTCATCGGAGAATCCAATTTTTAAATGAAAACCAAACAAGTAGATTCTTATGTTATTAACTTATTTTTTTAAATTGGCAAATCATCATGTGGTAGATTAAATAGGTCCTTTTCAATTAATTTAATTAACACATGCTTGCACAGTTGCACAAGCTTGCACAGTTGATATTCTCCTATCGCTGGGACTAAGAAAAACAAACGAGCCGATACTACATACACTATATAGGGTGTAAAAAGACTCTTAACGAAGCCGAAAGGCACTTGTGCTCACTGTCATTGCGATCATTTCTTTGTTTTAGACCATACCTGGCAACCTTCTAGTTACGGAGATATTGGAGGTCAAAGTTCCAACTTTTTCACAAGTTTCTTTTTAAATACATGTTTGTAATGTATTTTTTATACTTAAGACACCTTCACGACCCCCGTACTATTCAATCCACCCATCACCACAATGTTTTGAATGCGTTACATTGGGTCCTACCGTAAAATGTGATTTTTGACCCCAAAAATAAGTCGTTTCGCAGCACTAATTTTTGTGTAAAGTTACTTAGTTTGATTTACATAATGCTTGGTTGACGGCTTCGTGAAGAGTCTGTTAACACCCTGTATACCTACTCTCTAGTTAGAGAGACTCTTATCTACCGTATGGTAGATTAAATAGAAACAGTGTAAATTTTGACTAGAAATCACATCGTTGAATAGCCAACCTATAATCAAGATTAATCTAATATATAAGCTAGTATGTATAAATTCATCTCTTTTAACATAGTATAAAACGAAGGAGTGAAGCCGGGGCGGTTCGCTAGTAAATAATAAAACACAAATCAGAGTTTAGAAATATACGAAATATTCCGATACTGCAAACTATTAACTAAGCAACAGCATTGAATTTTACCTAAACGCCGCGACCACATGACAGTTTTCGTCGTCGTCCACGCATTTTATTCCCCCTAAACCCCTTCTATCAGTACAACGTCGCTGGCTCTTTTAATTTGAAACGAAGTTGCAAGTAAAATAAAGCACATTTACTAAAGCAACACAGTGATCGCGTTGTGTAGGCGAGAAGAAATAAAACGTCCCTTTCCGTTGCGTGGTAGGGCCACAAGTGCGCTACGAAATAGCTACGCCGTAGCACTGTGCTACGATGCCGTGATTTCGTAGAGTTAACTATAATTTTAAATTAATGGCTTGGCACTCGACGATGGCAAGAGACTGACGTAGATATTTCATACTAAATAAATGCATTTCAAAAAACATTTTACACTGCTGTAATACCTCATGATATCCACTAGATGATCTGGCATCAGTATCTTTAATTACTGATGTTATTAGGTATACGGGGTGGAAGGGATACTAAAAAAAATTCTTCTACAAAAGTGCAATACCTACACCGCCAAAATGTATGGAACAACTGATATTTTTTTTATAAACAGTGAAAAATTTCTATGTAGGAGGGCTCGGAATGATGTACTGAACACTTGGTAGCCGTTTTCGCGTCGGTGTCTCTTCCAACCCGTATATTGCTGTTAGGTTATTCATGACAGTTTTAAATAAGCATGCTCAATCGACTTCAGGCATGCAGTTGGGCATGTGCCCTCTATGAGACTCGGTTTTGCATGCACATTTAAAACTGTCATGTATAACCTATCGTCTATGGCCGAATTTACGCAGATAGTTTTAATTAGCAGAAATAACTATTGTTGGCCACCCTGCGGGATGTTTTGTTGAGCGATGGGGATGTTAATATCCTTCAGATCATTCGCCCTGTTACCCCCGACGTTAGGATTACCATGTCCATAAAGACCCGAGGATCCGTGTCCATCTTGATACCCCCTTTGTATACCAAAGGCACCATCGAAGACAGCGGCAAAGTTCCAACTGCTGGAAGTTACAGTTTCTTTTATATGTCCAACATCACTGACATTCAATGGCGCACCTGAAATTTAACAGTCATATTAATTAATATCATTTTATAATCAATTAAATAATCATTTAAAAAACTAATAGCCCACCATCGAGAACAGGGTCCAAGCCAAGCTACCGGCGGTCAGGGCTCCAGAGGGAGGAACCTCTTAACAAGCTCAATGATCACTGAGCTCACATCCCACATGTCGACAATCTCGCGAGCCATATCAAAATACTTTATTTCTTTATTTTTGTCGGCTTTCACGAGGTTCTCGTCCTGCGGGACCGTTATGTCAACAATCATTGCGCGTCCGCTCTGATCGATCCACCATCGGCCCACGGGCTTATTGGCTACCATAGCCCTGTCAGTGATGATAGATTGATCCTAGCACAGTGTGATATTGCCATTTGCGAGAACTGGGTCAGGCCTACCTATAGTACGGCACGTCCTATTCCAGAAGGCTGTATTTTAGACCAAGTTACTGATGGATATTCCTGGCTACAAGGTTGTGTCTATGCAAGTAATCTCCGTTAGCTAGACGAGAACACCAGGAGATAATGTGACGAAATGATTTGCCTGAACGGTGGTGGCATGCCCAACATATGTCAACCGTGCCTTCACAATAAATCTCCTGTAGTTATCGTCATCATAACTTCATCCACAATTCCACTTACAAAATCTTCGGTTTCTCCGAAGGAGTCCCCGGAACGTAGCCAAGCTAAGGAGGCCGACATAGATCTTTTTTCGTTTTGTTTTCATCAAAATCGGGCTCAAAACTCTTTTGAGTATTTTTCGCTATTCCTCATAATTTCGTACTTGGCCATACACGCCCACTTCAAAAAATACCCTGTATTATAGTATTTACAGTATCTACTCGTTTGTTTTACTTTTCTAAAATCCGACTGTCCCAGTGATAGGAGCATAATATCAACTGTGAAAGCTATAAATTAACCCCTATTTAATCTACCATACGATTGCCAATTAAAAAATAAGTTAATAATGTAGGCAACTACTTGTTTTTATCCTTTTAAAAGTTGCAATGGACTTTACCAGCGATAAGAGTATGTTCGGAATTCCCTGAATACGGTTCAGTCGTAGACACGATTATAAGGTCAACGATGTACAGACGCCAGCACGTCAAGGTACCCGAAACTGTCAAATTTTCCCAATCAACCTTGAACATAATGCTTTAGCGATAAAGTAGAAAGTAGAAATTCGACAGATTGTAGTAGCTTGTTGCGCTGGCGTCTGTACCTTCATCTGACTAGCCTTTTCCCAACAACGTTGGGGTCGGCTTCCATTTTAACTGGATGCAGCTGAATACCAGTATTTTACATGGAGCGTCTGCCTATCTGACCTCCACAACCCACGTACCGGGTAACACGATACCCCTTGGTAAGACTGAAGACAGACTTTCGGCCCACTGACTACCTGTAACGACTGTCAACGATCTACAAATGACAGCCGGGACCAAAGATGTACTTTATATTCATCTTTTAATAAAAGTTTTGACTCTTCTGATATTTTCTTCTTTTCTGATCTTTTTTGATTTTTTCTTGGTCTCAATCACATATTTCACCAAACTACTGCGTAGTTACCAGAGAGTGTAAATCTAACATCGGTAACGATGATGCCAACGTCACCTCTGAGGAACTAGGCCAGGGAAAATCGACGCGAATATTCGTGACTGTACGTAATATATTAAACTAAGCTGTCACAGGTCACATCAAAGTCAAGATATCCTTTTTATTTCAAACAACATCGTGAAAAAAATTCAGTTTTATAGTAACCATCTGCTTACTACCAACGCATTCCAAGACGCAGTAATGAAGTTTATAGTAAGTTTCTTTTTATTTTAACCGACTTCAAAAAGAAGGAGGTTCTCAATTCGATTGGTATTTTTTTTTATGTATGTACACCGATTGCGCTGAGATTTATGATCCGATTTACGAGATTCTTCTCTAGTTTGATGTGGAATAGTTGTCATTTGGTCCCATAAAAATTTATCATAGTTTGGTCCAGTCAAAAATAATACACAATCTTGAAAAAAAAACATGTGTGCAATTCACACGTGGTAGAAGTGAAACTTTCAAAAATTTTGGCTTCAAGATAAATACTGTATAATGCTTCCTATCTCATTTTCTCCCACGTTAAATTATGAATTTATGTGTCTGTCTTTTTTTACTGTCGCTTTTTCGTTTCATTGACTTTCAAATCACAACGATGCTAAAGAAGCTTTCACTTCAAAAAGTTTTTTTTTCATTGCACAGTTAGCCGTAGTCCGTAGCCAAATGTCAAATGGATAACCCAGAATCTTGAAAAAAAAAGTTTTGTGAAGAGTGGTTGGATTTTCTTTTAATTATTATTAACGATTCTGTTCATGTACGACTAGGAAAACTTCAAGAAGGTTTCATCTTGTTTCGTATTTTGTCGATGGTAGTTACACAACTGTTGTTGTCTCGTTTCTTTCATATGAATTCTTCTCAGTTATGCTGCAATTGTGCCAAATTTACCGCCCTTACGGGTTAGCTACTTCTAAATTACTGGTTGGTCTTGTCAAATTACATGGAACTAGTAGGAAGTAAATTATTACAATTAGAGATTTAATTCATCTTATACGGGGTGTAAACAGACTCTTCACGAAGCCGTTAACCAAGCATTCTGTACATCAAACCAAGTAACTTTACGCAAAAATTAGTGCTGGGAAACAACTTTTTTTTTTGGGCTGAAAAATCACGTTTTACAGTAGGGCTCAATGTAACGCACTCAAAACATTGTGCGGATGGATGAATTGAATAGTAAGGAGGTCTTGGAGGTGTTTGAAGTAAAAATCTTACATTAAAAACATGTATTTAAAAAAAAACTTGTGAAAAAGTTGGAACTTTGACCCCCAATATCTCCGTAACTAAAAGGTTCCCAGGTATGGTCTAGAACAAAAAAATGATCGCAATGATGAGGATAATGAGTGCCTTTCGGCTTCGTTAAGAGTCTGTTTACACCCTTTATGCGTCTCAACATTATCATCTGCCTAGCCTTATTCCCAACTATGTTGGGGTCAGCTTCCAGTCTAACCGGATGCAGCTGAATACCAGTATTTTACATGGAGCGACTGCCTATCTGATTTCAACAGCCCAGTTAGTTAATAATAATAAGTTCATTTTCGTAATGTTGATTGAACCTGTTGAGGTTTCAAAGTTTAAATTAATGTGTCTGTTTAATTTCAGGTCATTGATTGACAGTGATGTTGGATATCGCAAAGAAACTGAAACTTCCAGCAGTTGGGGTTATAACGTCGGCTACGACGGTGGCATTGGTATACAACGGGGATCAAAAGATGGACAGGGGTCCTTGAGTATTTACAAACGTGTAAAGGCTAACGTCGGGGGTAATAAGACGAATGGTCAGAACGATATTAATATCCCCATCGCCCGATAGAACATCTCACAGGGTGACCAACAGAGTACATCCCACAGGGTGGCCAACAGTACATCCCGCAGGGTGGAAGAAACAGGATAAAGGTTAGTTTATTTCTGTAATATGGCCATTTTCTTGCCAACTGTATATTGTTTTGAAAATCTGTGGATGCGGATCCAAATTTCGAAAAATTATGGATAGTCTCCAAGGCCATTTTCGTGTAGCTGCAATGGTTAAGGTAGTTCCCATTATTGCCCCGCTGAAAATTTTCCATCCTGTATATTCACGTCTGCGTCTCTTTTAGTTTAAAATGGCTTAAACTAAAAGAGACGCAGAAAAGCAAAACATAGAAGAATAATGACATTCATTTTATGAATGACTTCTTAAGTTTGTGCTACGCAGGCCTACGCCGCGCTACGCTGCTACGTAGGGTCTACGTGACAGAGAACTGTGTGCTACGACGGTAATACCTCCCCATTGCCGGCAATAACATGGCAAAGATGGTATATGTTTATATGTCGCCACAAGAGTGTATCTGCTAAGAATAGAGTAGAGTTAGTCTATGTGATAACCAACTTATAATTTCTCATCCATCATAATATTGATTCTGCCATCTGTGAGTTGGCCGTACAATTATTACAATGATCCTTATCGATTGACTGAAGAGATAAGCGCCATCTTTTGCCTTCTGTATTAACGAAGATAAGCATATATTTTATGACAATTGTAATCATTTAACACTAAGATTTGTTCATGCGGCAACATTCCACAATTTTGTGGAAGATGGCACCTATAATGATTTTAATGATCAATAACTCAATTTATAATTTGAAACTACAACTAAATCAGTTTCTGTAAATATGTAGTTACAAACTAAAAAGTAACAAGATTATTTTACAGAGCAATTGAAGTTAAAGAAGTAGTATTGTTTGTAAGGTTTAATTAACTTACTATGTAATGAATTATTATACTGAGTATAGTTCTACTTCCGCCCACTTAGAGAACGCGCGTCGGCAACGAGGAGTCTCGTTAGCTCGCGATTAGCAAAAGGAGTTTCTTCGGCCCTGTTCTTCTCCTTACTTATAACCAACCATGTTTGCGTAAACGGGCTGTCCGACTCTAGAAAGTTTATAAGTGTCTGTACCTAAATAAACGTTAAATAAACGTTTGGAGTTTGAGTGAAGTGTTCTGTTGTGATTTCAACGACCCACCTACCTATCTACCAACAAAGAAAAATCATGTCATGCCAAGACATTATGGTGGATGGCGTCGATATTCGAGGATAGTGTTCCTCCTGCTGCTTTCTGAATTATATATATGTCGCCACAAGAGATCATTACAAATTATAATAAAGGTAAAATTATTTATTTATTTATTGAAATTGAAAATATTTATTTCAGATTTACACATTAATATACACAAGTCCATATTATGTTAGTAGGTAGAAACTTATAACTATGTTAGTCAAAAAAAATAATTATTCGATTATTTATTTAAACCTTATGCACATAATGTACAAAGGCGGACTTAATGCCTTGGGCATTTTCTACCAGTCTACCTTAGGGACCTTAATTATTCATTAACACGCATCATAACCATTTTCATTAAATATGCATTTCTAGGGATTAATAATCAAAAACCAACTTATTGTCTATGTAGTTTTCTGTAATCGTTTCCTGAGAACCATTATACACTCGGTTCCAAAAATAACGGGTCAGTCACATAAACCCGAATATCTCCCGAACTACGTATGCCATCCTAATGAAACGAAGACTGTTCAATTGAGAATTTAATTATACAGATAAAAAATAAAATAAAACTTAGTTGCACCCACAATATTAATCTCTAAATTAAAAAAAAACTAAAGTAGTCATATTTTTCTTAAGATTACATTACATTTTTATGATTGTTTTTTTGCTGTTTTTCATCACTTTCTTCATTTAATACTTTGTATTGCCTCCACGAGCTCTTCTTACAGCTTCCAGGCGATTAGGCATGCTGTACACCAAATTTCGGAGCCGGTGCTGAGGAATACCTTCCCATTCCTCCACCAGTGCTTGTTTGAGCTCGGGAAGCGTGATTGGTGGGGGGTTTCGACCTTTCACGCATCTCTGAACCCGTTATTTTTGGAACCGAGTGTACATTTATTTAGTAGGAGATCAAAAAATGGATGGAATGTGTAAAGGATGATATGGCAAGACCAAGTAAAGGAGGTGTCTGATGCAGTGTCGGGTAATAGAGAAGTATGGAAGAAGAAGATATACTGCGCCGACCCCAAATAAATTGGGATAAGGGCAAGAGAATAGTGATTTTGTGGGGTATTTTGCAGGGCAGCTGTCGAACGGGGACTCCAGTGTGACGTTTTAAGGGGCCTCTTGTGTTACGCTTTCCGAGGCCTCCTGTGTTACGTTTTCCGGGGCCTCCTGTGTGGCGTTTTCCGGGGCCTTCTGTGTGGCGTTTTCCGGGGCCTCCTGTGTGGCGTTTTCCGGGGCTTCCTGTGTAACGTTTTCCGGGGCCTCCAGTGTGACGTTTTCCGGGGCCTCGGACTGTTGGCCACGTTGCGGGATGTACTGCTGGCCTCCCTGCGGGATATAATATTGGCCACCTGCTGGGATGTACTGTTGGCCTCCCTGCGGGATGTACTCTGGGCCACCCTGGGGGATGTACTGTTGGCCACCCTGGGGGATGTACTGTTGGCCACGCTGGGGGATGTACTGGGGGCTAGCTTGCGGTTTAGACGCTGAAATTAAACAGGCCCATTAACTTATGTTATAGTAGTACATCGTTCTCGCATATTACCATCTTTCTTGTACACACTTGAACACACCCTCCACTCGAAATTCCTCCCCTAAGAGGGTTGAATTATAAGATGTTATGTTCATCATCACCTGCCTAGCTTTTTCCCAACTATGTTAAGGTCGGCTCAGTCTAAGCGGATTTTTAGTTCCAGGACTGGGGTTTCGTTTTTATATCCAACTGTCAGGCTTAAGTTAAAACGGAGAATACCTTTGTAGTGTCCGAGGAACCAGTCGGTATCTTCAAATAATGGTGCTGTAGATGCGCCGTCTGAAATTGACATTAGAACATTAAATTATTCATTCACTTAAAATACTTATACTTTATTTGGCACTGTGGATTTCCAATTACTTAAACACAACGAAATTGTTATACAGTACCACGAAAAATTGCGATCTGTATTCATAGATTTTGGAAGAATTTGTATTCAGCAAGAAATAAGCCAATTTTCACAATTTTAAGCCCGATGTATTTTATAGAAATAGTTTTTATTGTGGCTTAAAACACAGGAATTCAATTTGGACTCAATTTTGTTAAGTATTTGTATTGATATGTACATTATTTACACACTACAAATCTATAATAGTAATAAAAATATGTACAATTATCAAAAGGGTTTCAGGGCGTCAAATAATTCGTCCACATCGCTGTCAATAGGAAAAGTGCCCAGAAGGCTGGCAGCATTGCCACGTTGGATGGCAATGCTGATTCTTTGGACAAAAAATAGGCCCGCCCTCTGGTCACGTGCAGAGTCGACCAACCGCTTGGCATTTCCCGAAATACTAGGTGGGCACTGGGACCCCAAGGCCCTAGTGTTGCAACCCTAAACGGTTCAAACATATAACTACCAATTAAATTATTGTATTTGCGCCGTTTGAGGTTTTCAGAACCTGCAGTAGCCGCCCCAGCGCAGCCCACTGTGCTAGGAAGATGGGATGGCGCAAGGGTGTCGACGCAAGTTGCGTCCAACTTCCATGGCATTATGGTCATACCATCTGGTCTTTTCCCATCGACGCGTGCCAAGCCAGTGGGTTCTAAGACAGCTGGCACACCGGTGGTGGCAAAAGCACGACGGATAAGATCATTAATGCTAGCGTGCCGCGCAATACGACCTGCACTCTTACTACAAGAAAGGCCATGGTGTCCGAGGTAGTCGACTGCTTCACCACATTGACAGCGATGTGGAGCCCCACAAGGAGCGCCCAATCGCAAACATGTAGCGAGCCGCAAAGTTGTGTCACCTAGCATAGTGCCTATATTAGGTGACGGTAGTGCCTGAAGCCAGAGGCCCGACTCCCACTCACCCACAGCCAGCAGGCGGGCACGCTCAGCAGTATTGGTAGACGTATTAACTAATTTATTCCGTACCAACCTGCAGAGCGGCTCATCCCACTGTCTCTGGGAAAACGGTAAGTAAGCATTTTAAGTCATACCGTTAATGATTGAAATACAGATCAGTCTCTTACCGAATTAACAATCTACAATAATGGGTAATGAACATCATGAAGACCATCTGATGGACTCATTTCTAGTAAAGTTGTTTACTGTAATCAGATTTTCATAATTAATTGACATTTTCCCAAAGAAAAGATGTCCATTCACGATGCTAGCTAAAAGAAATTGAAACATTTGTAGCTTTTTTTTTCTGATGGGACATCGACAAATGACTTCTCCCACTCTGGGCAGGGAGGAAGGGAGTGTCAGACTTGTACTGACTAAAACCCATCCATGTTCCTTCCTTGCCTTTTGTGTTCCACGGCCGCGGTATCTCTTTCGAACAGTCCCGTAGCCCTGGCAGGCATCGGCCCTTGCGGGCCCCTCCTTGTTTGCTGACATCTCTTTGAGGTGCGCGTGGAACACGAATGCGCCGTCAACACGGCCTCTCGTCAAAAGGTGGACGGACGGCGAGCTAGCCCATTACTCACCGTCCACAGGTCCGCGTCTACGGTAGCCGGAAGCCACCACGTGATCCCCGATGCCCGGGGCGTCTCCCGCGGCGGCTGGGACGAGAGGTTCTCTCCCTCTCACGCTCCGCCACCTGCTTCGCTAGCATGACTGCTTCGCAGAAGGAGGTGACGGCGTCCCATTCCCTCTCGCTCCAGACCATGGATTAAAACAGGGCCGGACGCGATAGGTCGCCGCCGGTCGGCGGTGTTCCGCCCAAGCGGGGCAGACCTCCACAGTGTGCTCCACCGTGTCCTCTGGGATCCTCACAACCGTTTGTAGCTTACATATCGATTACACGGACTTTAGTAAAGTCCGTGTAATCGGTTCAGCTGCATCTTGGTAAAGTCACTTTACCGAGATGCAGCTTGCATGCAATCGTGAAATGACGTGGCCATGGACAATAGACCTTAGTGATTTGCCTTATGACACAAGAAAATGTTAGAATTAAACAGGTTCCTTCAGATTATGGTGTAATAAAAATGTAAGAAGATATGTGCATACTCACAGTGGATTATATCCAAACACACCCCGGTCAGGAAAAGGGAAAACTGTAACAAAATACTTTAATTCAAACCAAAGGAGACCTTAGCACGAATGTATCATAAACGCTGTCTTCACACGTTCGTTGTTGTTGTAGTTGAGTTGAGTATGTTGCAATGCGTTACTGTTCATGTTAGGTTCGATTCCTGGGTCGGGCAATGACGGGCTATTTTGATACCGAAACAATTTGTAAGACTAACCATGTCTTTCTTGAAAATCATCATTCCCAATTCTCAGCAAGTTACAAACTGTAGGTATTTGTTTATAATATAACGTAAACTTTGAAGGGTTATGCAGAGGTGTATAAGTCGCGGCACGTAAGTTGAACCAAAATGGCGGTCGTTCGCGCAGGTACAAATATGGACACAAGTGTTAGACGCATGATCTGTGGTTGCACGGGAAATTCAAAAATCTTTAAGGAAAAACCGTGAATTCGTCGTTTTTTTTTTTTATGAAGTGTACAAATGGAATGAAGAAATTAAATTAAACGGAAAATCAAATTTCATAAGTAATGATAATCTCAGATTTTCTTTCAAATTATTGTATTTTTCGAACAACAGTGGCGTGGGAAATGGTCTTTGGGTATTATCAAAATAATTGTGGTCGAGTCATTTTCTTGAAATTAAGTTATCACACATTTGAAAGAAATACAAAGAACTGAAAATTGTACTCCAGGGCCGCGAGGAGCATGCGCGGGTAGCGCGGGGCGGGGTGCAGCTGCGTGGCGGCTAGTGTCACCACGTTGCTATGGTTACTCGCGGCCCCTCGCGGCTCACCTCGTACCCCACTTCGATTTAGACCCGAAAATGTGTTACTGCGCATAATTCAACTTACGTGCCGCGGACTATACCTAATAGTACACCCACGTTTCGCCAGTTAAGTTTACGTCCCACGTAATAGGGGGCGAGCCTATTGCCATCAACCGGACACAAATACAGACTCCGTGGCTGCTACTGAGAAATTGCTGATGGGAAAACCCAATAACAAATTGCCCGTCTCGGGAATCGAACCCGGGACCTAATGCTCAGTAGTTGCAATTGCGACCACTGGACCAACGAGGCAGTATTTGAATATTATATTATTTTTAATTTGCGAACTTTACCGCAAGAGTCGATGTAAAATTCTTGTTATTGTTTCGAATGTTTTTAATAATGATGAGCGCATAATTATTAAAAACATTCATTCATTCAAACAATAACAAGCAATAACTTTTATCATTGACCGTAGAATTTCCTTTCTTTATGATAACATGAAAACAGTATCAATCTGGCAATTTGTGCCGCATCACAACTGCCGATCAGCTGTTGTGATGACTTGCCGCCATTACCACTATAGAAAAAAAAAAGACTTGACTATTTGCAGAAAACAATTGTTTTTAATGTTGAACTGATTTTTGTTTTATGGATTTAATTGATTGACATTATTGTGTCTTATTATTTCACATAATAATACATTTTTTTTAATAGCCTCGATTGTCCCACTGCTGGGCAAAGGCCTCCCCCACATTCTTACAGGTACTGTACATAATATTACTATTAAATTGCAAAATTTTATTATATTGTTCATCGAGTAACTTAAACCTACGAAGCGAACACTCTTTGTTCAAAGTTTTCGTGCTGTTTTTTATTTAATGTTCCAAATTCAAATCACATTAGACAATAAACCGACGCGCATGCTGTGCACGGGCTCACAGCGCATTTTAGCTGCGTGGATTCTTGACAACGTGGGTCTACGTTTCTACTGCAGTACACGCTACACACTCACAACTACGATTATGTACAACTGTAGCATGCGTGGCTCACCGCGGTATAGTCATGGAACTAAGTTTATTAAGGTCCGATTTTCGTGGGACTTTTTTATTGCCTTTCTAGAGTACAGGAGAAAAAATTCTAAAATATCGAATTTCAAGAAGTTTAAGGTTTGCATGTGCATATAATTTGATATTTACAAGGAGGTTGTGGGAAAAAATAATACCTCGTGTGCGGCGCACGGAGAAATGTAAAAAACGATAATAAAACTTTTAATTTAAATAAATTCAACCAAAGGCAACAAAAAACCTATTAAGTATTTACGCCAAGACGTGACGCATAAAAATTAAAATATATAAACAAGTGATTTACATTTTAGAAGTCCCAAAATAACAAGAATTAAATACAGTTCTTGTTATAAACTTATTTCATCTAACAACGTATACGTGGTGTTACCGTACCAGTTTCTACCACATACTTAGCACATCATTCTGCTGCAATACCTACACGGTCGAAATGTATGGAACAGCATTTTATTTTAAAGGACCGAAAAAAAAATCTATATCCACCCCGTATCAAAAGATAAACTTACCATAGATATTCACGCATCATGAGTTTCACAAAAAATACCCGGTAGGCCGATAGTACTTACATAAACGCCTGTAATCGCAGAATTGTCAACAAGAGTAATAATACACCCTCATTTCACCAGTTATATTGAAGTCCTTACCTCCTTTGTCATGGGGAGCAATGCCCGCCATAAATACTCCGTGGATGCTACTGAGAAACTCCTTATAGAAAAGCGCAGTAACACTTTTCTCGCCCTTGGAATCGAACGCAAGACCTCAATCATGCTCAGCAGTTATGCTTGCAACCGCCACACCAACGCCGCAGTTAAATAAAATAAAAAAAAGAACTTACAATCAACTTCATAATTCCAACTAGAAATACGACGGTTATCAGGAAATGTTAAACTGTAATACGACTTGAATATTCTGTAACGATATGTTTTTATACAAGAACGTTATCTTGCTTAGCATATGACCTGTGGCAATTCAGATAATATTTTATTTATAAGCAATTATATGACGCCTGTTAGAGAAGCTACAGCAGCCAGAAGATTATCACGTCTGCGAGGGCTGTGGAGCTTAGTGATCACAGTGCGTGGTATAATTATCATTTGTATAATTATCTATTGCTTCGGTGAAGGATAACATCGCGAGGCAACCATCATGCCTGATAGATATTTCTTGACGGTATGTAAAGCCAAGTCAGAGGCCCATGGGCGGCATACAACTCTGCCACCAGGTTAGGCACTAACCTCACGATAAAGAAAGAAGTGCGTGGAAGGGTACTCTCCTTATTAAGTTTGGTTATTCTTGTGATATGCTGGATATGCATAACGTCACTGTCGCTAATGTCACAACTAGTCACCGTCGCGACCTTTTCCAGCGTTTGCACTAGGTTTGCAGAGTTATACTCAGGCAGAACATTAATTTCCAAGTTGTTATTGCGCATGTTTTGTTCTAAAATACATAATCGTGTAGCACTAACACTCTGCTGGAGGGTTGCATTATAGTTCCGCAGTTGATTTATTAGGGTGTCCTTTTCATCAAAGCGTTTCTTGAACTCTTCGAAATGCTCATTGAAAAACCCAAGCGAAACTATGAACTCTGATATTTTTAAATTGCTCAGTAAGTAACTATTTATAAGATGACTTGACGATGACACAACTGCAAGGGGATATATAACACTACTTATTATGAAAACTATTAACCACTCTTCTAATTATTTTAACGGAGCAAACTTTTAAACGTTTGGTAAAAAGGGTACTAATCTTTGATAGTCGTTACGGATAGTCAAGAGCAGAGTTAGCGGAGGTCTGACTAAGTGTGATATATAGTTTGGGCTACGCAACCCGTAACATGTGGCTTAATATAACATCACGCCTATAATCCATATTTCGCCATGTTTAAGTCCCATGTAATATAGGGCGAGCCTATTGTCATCAACTGGGTGCAAATCCAGACTCCGTGGCTGCTACTGAAAAAAATCCTGATAGAAAACCCAATAACACTTTGCCAGACCCTGTAATTGAACCCAGGACTTCACTTCATGCTCAGCACTCGACCAACGAGGCAGGTAACATGTGGCATAGCAGGAAAAAATCGAAAAGTCATGTAGCCAATAGAGGTGAAAAGGTAGAGGTTAAAATAAAACAAAAACAAAAAAATGAAAATTTATTATATTATAATATAATATTAGGTACACTTAAAAAACGAAGCTAGCCGCTGAACATGTAACAGAACTATTTCGAAACCAAACAAGTTTTACCTGCCTTGCCTTTGCCCAGCAGTGGGACAGTACACTTCAATTTATAAAAAAAACGTGTCATAATAAGTATGTCAATTGACTGGTATCAACTACCTAATATTGTAGTGGCGAAAACTTGCCATTTTAAGAGTTTCTGGAAGACCGGTCTGGTCAGGAGTTCCTAAGCGGAGTTGTCAAGTGGCTCAGCAGGTTTCTCCTGGATGCCATGTGGTGTGACAAAGAACTGTTTTCGCTGTGGTGTTTCTATTTCAACTGGTGTCGGATTCTTTGTGTAATCCGGTGAGCCATTTGGTGAACTATTCGGTATTTGCTGCTCTGTGCCAAATGATGATGAATATGGAGTTCCGTACTGTGGTCCCCCATATTGTGGTGCTAAAGAAGCTTGGTGCCAACCGGTCCCGTACTGTGGTCCCCCATATTGTGGGCTAAACGAAGGTTGGTTCCAACCGTTTGGAGTATTATACTGTGGTGGGATGTTTGGTGTTCCATGCCTGCCATACGGAATGTTGTAAGTTGCGCCCAAATGTCTACCATAACCGTTTTGTGGGTAATATGGTGAACGGTTCCTGTGATGAGGGTTTTCTACGGGATACCATGGTCTATGGCCGAGCTCATTTATGCTGTATAACGGATGCTTATGCGGTGAATATCGTCGGTGTCCACGATTGTGTCTGCTCCCTCCTTGAATATTCGCATTTGCTGAGAGGCCAAGGCCAATGTTGATTTTCTTTGCCCGGCTATTATTCTTGTTTCTTCCTTTGAAAAGAAAGTCCAAACATGGATCACCTAAAATAAAAAAAAAGATAAATTAAATATCTTATTACACAATATAACATCACGCCTGTAATCGCTGACAGGATAAGCAGAAATGTACCTAACAGTACACCGACAATTCGCTAGTTGTGTTAATGTCCCATATAATAGGGGACGAGCCTATTGCCATCTACCGTGGCTGCTACTGAGAAATTCCTCAGAATCTGGAATTTCTCAGTAGGAAATCCTGGGTTCGATTCCCACACCACAGACTTCATGCCTCAGCAGTCGCGCTTGCGCAAACAATACACCATTTATAATAAAGAAATGTATCATTTATTATACATAACTTCTAGCTTGCTTAACTTTCAGAGATAACTAAATAATCTATAATGATTTCAATGGAAGTTTTATTAATCTCGTATACAGAGTGTAAACAGACTCTTCACGAAGCTGTGAACAAAGCATTATCTACATCAAACCAAGTAATTTTACGCAAACATTAGTGCTGGCAAACGACTATTTTTTTGGGCTGTAAAAACACGTTTTACGGTAGGACTCAATTTAATACACCCAAAACATTGTGCTGATGGATGGATTGAATAGTAAAGGGGTCATGGAGATGTTTAAAGTAAAAAAAAAATACATTTAAAACATATTGTATCTAAAAAAAACTTGTGGAAAAGTTGGAACTGTGACCCCAATATCTCCGTAACTAAAAGGTTCCTAGGTTTGGTCTAGATCAAAAAAAATATTGCAATGACGAGGAGAAAAAGTGCCATTCGGCTTCGTTAAGAGTCTTTTTACACTTTATATTAACTACAGAAGAGTTGGAAGAGAATGGGGGAGGCCTTTGCCCAGCAGTGGGACAGAATAGGCTAATAAAAAATAAAATAACTACAGCTTAGTTTCGGGAGATTGTGATGATGAGCTGACGGTTACGCGGTACGAGGACACGGGTTCAAACCTAACACAAAGTTAATTTAAATATCTCTCACTATGTCATTGCCTTACCGGGTATAATATCATCGTAAGATAACCTAGCCATATTTTAAATAAGAGATTAACTTTGCACTCACAATGGTATTCTTCCAAAATCACCAACACAAGGAAAACGAAGATCTGTAACAAAATAATGCACTGAATAAATATAACTAATGTGGCACAGACACAATAACATAGATATAATAAAAACCCATCTGTTATTTAAAAACCTCAGATTTTTCGGATTCACGTGCGTATTGTATAATTATCACTAGCTTAGGTGGAGGAAAACATCGTGAGGAAACCAGCATACCTGAGAGATATTTCATGACGGCATGTAAAGCCAAATCGTAGGCCCGTGGGCGGTATAAAAACTCTGACAGGCACTAACTACACGATAACGAAGTTAGTAATAATTAATTTAAAAACACATCCAAATTAAATTAATTTAAATTAAATTCACCCTTAAATTACTCAATTTAAATTAAATTCACCTTTAAATTACTCAATTTGAACAAATCTTTTGGGTAACTCTATAATTACCCAAAAGATTTGTTCTTCTAAACTAAACCAAGAGATAAATTAAAATGTGAATGCCAACACTTACAATCGACTTCATTTTTGACCAAACACCAGTAACTTATTGTTTACAGACAACCTTCTCGTAAGAAATACCAAGGGACACTAATTATATAGCCAGAAACGAGACAACATTTATTTAAAAAAATAAACAATATGACGTGCTGTGTATTACTGATAAACATATTTTCACATAAATAATAATTATCATGTGTGAATGATAATTTTGTTAATTATTAACTGAATTCGCATTACGAATTATATGTATTACCACCACATTATTATTTGTAAGTTGGTTAGGGAAACCCGTTTACTTAATGCGTCAATTATTGTACATTTTTACTACGAAAACCGACCTTTCTTTCTCTAATAAGGAAGCTGTTGACGTCAAATTGTTAGGTAAAACGGACTTGCGGTTATCTGTATGTAATGTGTTTGTGGTATTTAATTTGGTTAACTATTTACTTGTTAGAAGCTCGTGACTAAGTAATAACTGCCGCTCGGGTCAATCTTTAGGTTAAGCCGTGCTTGCCTAGGTTGGTCTGTGGATGAATGACCACCGAGTTTCCTCCGTGCCTCGGAAAGCACGTTAAGCCGTTGGTCCCGGCTGTCATTTGTAGATCTTTGACAGTCGTTATAGTCAGTGGCCCAAAAAGTCTGACACCCAGTCTTACCAATGGGTATCGTATTACGGAATTACCCAGTACTAACTGGGTTGTGGAGGTCAGATAGGCAGTCGCTCCATGTAAAATACTGGTATTTAGCTGCATCCGATAAAACTGGAAGCCAACCCCAACATAGTTGGGAAAAGGCTAGGCAGATGATAATTACTTGTTAGGTACTTGCGAATCCTTATATGTATTGTGCATCAGTTAACGGTTTAGTTAACTGCCTCGTTGGTCTAGTGGTCGCGCGACTGCGAACTGCTGAGCATGAGGTCGTGGGTTCGATTCCCAGGTTGTGCAAAGTGTTATTGGGTTTTCTATCAGGATTTTTCTCAGTAGCAGCCACGGAGTCTGGATTGGTTCCCGGTTAATGGCAATAGGCTCGCCCCCTATTACATGGGACTTAAATATAACTGTGAAAATATGGGTGTACTATTAGGTACACCTCTGCCTAACCCTTCGGGAATTACAGGCTTGAGTTAATATAAAACAAAAGTTTGAAAAGAATGCACCTTGTTTTTATGAGATCTGTTGATGCCTAGCACCACCCGAACGCACGGAATGGCGCTCACCGCACTGCCATGCGGAAGAGCGTGTGACACCATACCATGTGAGAATCGCTGGAGTACCGTGCTATTTGGGACCCTAGGCGGCCAAGTCATGACCGAGAAAGATCAAGAGGCCATAACCAAACACCGTGGAACATAATGGCTTGGAACACTCACTCAGACAGAACTGACAAAATAATAGTTTACTAGTTTTCGGTTCACATTCGATTGTTTTTAAATCCCGACGCAAAAAGAGGGGTGTTACAAGTTTGACCGCTATGTTTGTGTGTCTGTCTGTGGCACCGTAGCTCTTAAACGGGTGAGCCGATTTAGATGTGGTTTTTTTTATTACATAATGTCAATGTGACTGCCTCGTTGATCTAGTGGTCGCAACCGCGACTGCTGAGCATGAGATCCTGGGTTCGATTCCCAGGTCGGGCCTAGTGTTTATTAAGTTTTTCCTAGTGTTTACTGGTTGGTTATCAGGAAATTCTCAGTAGCAGCCTCGGATTGCCTGATTCGCCTGGATTTGTTCCCGGTTAATAGAATAGAATAGATTAGAATAGAATATACATTTATTCGTTAATGGACAGCAGCAACACAAAAGAGCAGCACGTACATAAAAAAATAACAACACACAGCTTAACAATTAATTAAACAGCTCAACTGCGCTGAGCATGCCCATAACGAAAGGGTAACCAACTCAGCATATGCTGGGTGTAAAACACACAGCGCTGGTTTTCAGTAGGCCCCTCGCAGTGACACTTAATGGCAATAGGCTCGCCCCCTATTACATGGGACTTAAAAATAACTGGCGAAATGTGGGTGTACTATTAGGTACACCTAATAGTACACCCACGTGCCTAATCCTTCGGGGATTACAGGCGTGATTGTGTGTGTTATAATGTCAATAGGTCAAATTTCGGACGGAAGAACTCGAAGTGATGTAAACTTTAAAGCGTAATATAGAAGTTACGTGATACGCATGGTCAAAAGTCACTCACTGTAGATAGTATTTTATCTGTTTTGGTTTTTCTGACCCTCCGTTATTCCGGTCCACAGTCACAACAAACAAAAAAGTCGACAATCGGTGTTTACAAGTCATAATGCACGGGATTTATCTTTTTTGTTATTTTAAGACGTATTTTAATAGATATCTTCGGATTGGGGTAGAAAGTGTACTACGCAGTTGAAGTTCTGTTAAAAATGACACAGCGGGACACCCGCTGCCATGACCCACCTAACCGATTGCGAAGCCAGGTGGGCAGATACAACTTGGTCCAGTCACACACGGCGTCTTCGGAATAAACTCAGGTATTACGAAGAAGTCGTGTGTGTATTTGCAGTGCCTCAACGCAAACTATGGCTCACCTCCTGTCCTGCACTATGTGCGGTTCCATGTGCACGCCGTCATGTCAACGCCGTCGAGGTGACCGAGTTCTGGTCAAAACTAATTTAATAAAAAAAAAAGGATATGGACACGAGTACGACTTGTCGCATGACTGGCCGCTATCTTAAACAAAACTGGTCGAATACCTGGTTCTATGACCAAACTTTCTTCCTGGTGGTCGCTTCTGCGGCCAAAAGTCGTGGTCCCTTTCTCACTTGGCCAGGAACTACGCTACCAAGTGACGGGGGTTGCGGAGGAAATAAATAAAAGAAATTTGCTTAGAGCAAGATACTATCGTGTAGTCACTGCGACGCAACTTGACGATACGTGACTAACCACACGATGGAACAAGTGACACACGCACGTCTGTCGTTCGCTACACAAGTCACGTCCCACGTCACGTGGCATCGACTAAGCTCATAAGGTTGCCATACTCTGATCACTCCCTGCCCTTATCCCTATTTATTTGAGTTGGGCGCAGCATGTCTTCTTCTTCCATGCTCAAACAGTCCCACCATCGTTTCTTTGGTCTTCTTCTACTCTCATAGCCATTCTCATTCATACGCGTAAGGTTCCCGGTCCTATAATTATAACTCAATTATAAATAATTAAATTATATTTCAAGTAACAAAATTATAGAAACGGAACAACAAAAACTACTTTAAAGACGGAACAACAAAAATTAAAGCATAACTGTATATTTGTTCCTACTTCTTGCTACTTGTATATATTTTTAACCGACTTTTTTTGTATGCACAAGCCTACCGGTGAGGTGGTTCTGCTACCATCTGCTAGCACGAGGTTACGAAGATCAGTTTGTGGCACAAGGATCTACGGGAAACATTTAGTGCGGCTACTTTCGCAAACCGGTACGTACTGATTGTGGGCTAGCTCTCCAGTCACTGACGGATCTGTCCTGGTCTGCAGTTTGTCCGTCCCGATTTGATCGAACCTTAATTTTGACCGACGAAGTTTCTCATCGAATGTCAAAATGCAATAATGGTTTCATGTTATTATTTCAACAAAACCGGGACGTACTAAATCGAAACTAAGAAAGTCGCTTCCTCGCTGATAAATTAACTATATTCGCGACAATAACAAGTGATAATTTTTATCGCTGACCTCAGAATTGTGTTTAAAAAGCTTGTAACAAAGATAAGAATTTTAAACATGTTACCTCTGTGTTGAGTGAGATGTTTGTCACTGACAGTGAACATTAAAACTTAATTATTATTAATAAAAATTACCTATTATTAGAGCCTTTGCTCCTCTAATATTTGGAAGAGTTCACAGCTTTTAAAAAAAGTAGACCAAATTATTAGAAACATTCGATACTTAATGTGGCCCTGGAAGACCGAGCTTGGCAGCAAGTCACACTTCTCATTCGCTTGGGTGGACTCGGCATCCGCAAAATTCCTAGTATAAGTTTACAGGCCTTCCTCTCTTCTGTCTAACGTACCGAAAATTTCCAGCAACATTCTGTCTTCCTCGCTGGTTGATTTTGATTTACCGCTTGGAAGCAAATACATACGCAATATGCTAGGTCAAAAGTCAATACAGATTGTATAATATGTCATCTGTTTTTGATTTTTCGAGCATTTCAATGTTCCGGTAAGTCATTACAAATTAAAAAGTCAACTTTAATCATTATCGCAAGTTATTATGTTCAAGATTTATGTTTTTGCTATCGCACGGCGTATTATTTGACTGATTGGTGTCAACAATTAAAGGGAATATAAATTAGATGCTTTCGTAATGTTGAGAGAATGAATAAAAGGCGACCAACAAGACGAACCAATTAGGTGACACACTATAAGGTCACCGCTAACCATATTGGTTATATTTTTCACAAATGTTGGGTGTAGTACTCGCAACTGGTCTATAGGTACAAGCCTGCCGATGGTGCTGCTACGCCGTAGTATGAGGTCTACGAAGATCATAGTATCGCTACGCCGTAGCACAGGATCTACGAAAATCCTGTATTTGCTATTTCCTCTTCAATGACGAATAGGAACCTCTGTACTTTATAAATCAACTAAATGGTACCCAAGGGGGTGTGTGGGTTCCTCCTGCCGAAGCAGTCATGCTAGCGAAGGATGTGGCGGAGCATGGGAGGGAGAGAACCTCTCGTCCCAGCCGCCGCGGGAGACGCTCCGGGCGTCGGGGGTCACGTGGTGGCTTCCGGCCACCGTAGACGCGGACCTGTGGACGGTAAGTAATGGGCTAGCTCGCTGTCCGTCCGTCTTTTGACGACAGGCCGTGTTTCACGCGCGCCTCAAAGAGATGTCAGCAAACAGGGAGGGGCCCGCAAGGGCCGATGCCTGCCAGGGCTGCGGGACTGTTCGAAAGAGATACCGCGGCCCTGGAACACAAAGGGCAAGGAAGGAACATGGAACATGGATGGGTTTTAGTCAGTACAAGACTGACACTCCCTTCTGCTCTGCCCAGAGCGGGAGAAGTCATTTGACGATTTCCCATCAGAAAAAAGGGTATGGTGTGGGCTGTGGCGGTCAGGTCAGATAAGCAGACGCTTCACGTAACGTGCTAGGATACAAAAGGCTAGGGATGATTATGACGCTGATGAACTTATTATAAGCAAGGTGGCCAACAAACGTCCCTTTGTGCCTATTGACTTTGTTTTATTCTAAGTGGAAATTATGTTTTTCCTGCAATTCGCTATTCATTTCTGATTAATTTCCTTGCAGGATCCAAGACACTTAAATTGTTTCTCTGTCTCTTTGGCAAGCTACATTGTCTCGGCCCTTTTCTGGTAGTCACCCTGTTGGTTCTGCCTTTCAGAAATTGCAGTGGTTTGGGATGTGCTGTGGTCGACCCAAAAAAAAGCATGGTTATTCTCAAACGACACCGCTCATCCGCGCGGTCGGGCGGAGGCCACGCAGCATAATATAGGTATTTGCGGTGCACCGCTCGTCCGCGTGGCCGTCTGACCAATTACTAAAAAAAAAAAAAAATTGGCCCCCGACAATGATAGAAAATGCAAATGAAGAGGCAAAGAGAAAGTAATTAATATCAGATGAACAATTAAAACAAGAAAGAATCAAAAAAGAAAAAATATTGAAAGAATACGTTCATTTTATAAATTGTAGTAAGTATATAAATTCTAACAGAAATAATACCTTTAGTTTTATTTGCATTATGTGGAATGTCCTCAAGAATGTGTTATGTTTGCAGTAAGATTACAGTCTACTAAAGTAACTGCAAGCATCTTCACTAGGAATAGTAAGGGATTTTATAGTAATACCTATTCCTATTTGTAATAGTGCATAAATGATTAATACTATTTGAGTAATATCAGTTATTAGTTGCCTTTTAACATACACCTACTAATGTTATGAATGTCAAAGTTTGTGAGGATGTGTGTTTTTTACTCTCATGCAAAAACTGCTGAATAGATTTCGATGAAATTTGGTAGGCATATAGTTTTTGACCTGGATTAACACAGGATAGTTTTATCTAGGTCCTCAAAGTAGTTCCCAGGGGATACGGGTGAAAATGCGGGAAACAGCTAGTTATGATTGGAATGGTAGTAAATTAAACTCTGCAAACTTGTAAAGTAAAAAGGTTTAATAAAATAAAAAATCAAATATTATTATCACTGAGACTTGGAAAATAAATGTTGATTAGTCTTCTCCTGACAGGGGAGCGTTCAAGTATTACGTAACGCAATTTGGGGGGGCGGGAGGGTCTCGTAAAACGTTACGATGCGTTACAGGGGCGAGAGGGGGTCTTTCTTACAACACGTTACGTAACATTATTTATTTTTTTATATAAAAAATTAGGGAATTAAAACTCCCAAATTGGCAACCCTTTTCGTTTACGTTTTACGGGGAATCCCTCGATTGTATTAGTCTGGTCGTCTATCTATCTATCTAAAGGGTTTGGTTTCCGCACTTAGTCCCTAAAGGTGGACCATTGTGCGTGAGCCATGGTGGCCGTTACTCCAACCAGCCCACCTCCCTCCAGAAGCAGATTATATTTCGTGGTCTTCTCAGGGCATCCGCGAGGGATCTTGGTGTACCAAGAGTCTCCTCGCGGATCTGGGTGACACCGGTGCACTCGAGGAGCACATGCGCCACCGTTTCCTCCGCCTCCATGCACGCTCTGCACAGAGGGCTATCCGTGATTCCTAGGGTGTGGAAGTGTTTATTCAGTGAGCAGTGTCCAGTGATGGTCCCCGACACCAGTCGCAGGCTATCTCTATCCAGGCGCAGAAGGCGCTTGGTCAGCTTTGCATCCAGGGATGGCATAGCTTCCTTGGATTGCCTGCACCCTGGTGTCGAGGTCCACCATTTTTCCGCTTGTGTCTTAGTGTGCTCCTTTAGCCAGCCCCTTAGCTGCTTAAACGGAAAGGGCACAATGGGTTCGGGTCCGATGGCCTTTGTGCTGGATCCCCTTCTGGCAAGCTCATCAGCCGCATCGTTTCCGAGTGATCCACTGTGTCCTTTGATCCATTGCAGTGTCACAGTGTTGCGGTTTAGCACCGTAACACGTTCTAGGGCATTGTGACATTCTAGTATTAATTTTGATGTGATTTGGTTTCTCTTTAAGGATTGTAGAACTGAGGCACTGTCTGAAAGTATACGAATATGGGTATCCGTAACTCCCCTGGCTTCTATGGCGTGTGCCGCTTGGATAATGCCTACACACTCTGCTTGATACACAGAGTTGAGCATTCCCAGGGGTCTGGATATTTTGATGTTTAGGTCGTCAGAGAAAACTCCGACACCTGTCCCATCGTCAGTCTTTGATCCATCCGTGTAGATCCTTAGCTCGTGTGGACCTGAGTAGTCACACATTTCCGCTGTGAGCTCAATATTATAGTGTTTTTGAAAATAGTGGGCCTTCAGGGTTCTGTCATTGGGTGATGCCATCATAGGCTGTTGTTTGATTGCATCATCCTTTATGCGTGTATGTTTTATTCTGGAGTCGTTACTTAGGGTGCCGGATACTTCAAGCCTGAAGATCCCTAGGGTTGCTTCCTCTCTTACGACGAGGTGTAGAGGTGGCAGTCCCAGCATCACCTGTAGAGCGGCAGTAGGTGATGTCCTCATGCTTCCAGTGATTGCTACACATGCATATCTCTGTAGCTTCTCGAGTTCTTTCTGGGCGGTGCTCAGGTTGGTCCTGGGCCACCAAACTAAAGAGCCGTATGTGATGATTGGTCGGATGACTGTAGTATAAAGCCAGTAGGTGATTTTGGGGCTTAGGCCCCAATTTCTACCGAGCAGTCTTTTACATTGCCATAGGGCTATGCTGGCCCTTGTGGTGATGTAATCGGTGTGCTTTGCCCAGTTCAGCTGTTTGTCCAAATAGATGCCCAGGTATTTGGCTTCAGTTGACAGGCTTAGGGTGGTCCCAAAGAAACGTGGCAACTGTAGGGTTGCCAGCTTCCTTTTTTTTGTGAAGAGGACAAGTTCTGTCTTGGTAGGATTCACTGCTAGTTTATATTCCTTGCACCAGTCCTCTACTATCTTCAAGGCTTGGCGCATAAGATTACACAGTGTATTTTCGTGTATGCCGTTTATTATTATGGCGTATTATATCATCGGCGTAGCCCACCGTGAAGTAACCTTTGTCGTTTAGACGCCTAATAAGGGTGTCCACCACGAGGTTCCATAGCAGTGGCGAGAGGACGCCCCCTTGGGGGCAACCCTTCGCCACGATGGCTCTGGTGGTGTCGTTTACCGTAACCTGTACGGCTCTCAGTCTGAGCATGTTTGTTATCCATCCTCGCAGGGTCGAGTCCACGCCGTGTTCCTCGAGGGCTGCGTTGATGCTGTGGAAATTGGTTTTGTCAAAAGCTCCTTCTATGTCAATAAAAACAGCTAGTGAGGATCCTTTGGAGTCTACTGCACATTCAATCTTTGAGATCACACTGTGTAGTGCGGATTCTGTTGATTTACCTGTGGAGTAGGCGTGTTGTTACCTGTGGAGTGGTAGCTCTCGGAGAGGTCCGTCCCGAATGTGTCGGTCACAGAGTCTCTCGAGGGTTTTCAGTAGGAAGGATGTCAGGCTTATTGGTCGGTACGCTTTAGGTTGTGTATAGTCGGATTTGCCTGGTTTGGGGATGAAAATGACTTTCACCTCTCGCCATTGGAGTGGTACATAGTTATGTGCTAAGCAGGCCTGGAAAGTGACAGCCAGCCATGGCGCAAGGGCGTCTACACCCCATTGCAGCAAGGCCGGGAAAATGTCGTCCAAGCCTGCGGATTTGTATGGTTTGAAGGTTTTGATTGCCCATTTTATTCCTTCTGCGGTTACTACCGTGCGGGCTCTGGACCAGTCCTGGTCATTTGGGATGTGCGTTGGCTCACTTGTCCATGCTGTATCTTCGGAGAGATTGCAGCCTGGGAAGTGGGTTTCCAGGAGGACTTTGCTAGTTTCGTAGTCTGATTTTGTGTAGGTGTTGTCTGGGTTTTTCAGCGACCCGAGGGTGCGATCCTGATCGGTAGATAGGATCTTCCTTACTCGCGCGGCTTCGCTGTTAGATTCGATGTCCTCACAGAATTTCCGCCAGGCCGCCCTGCTGGCGGTCCTGACTTGTTTCTTGAAGGAGTACTGTGTCTTTTTGTATAGTTCCCAGTCCTCTGGGAGCCTGGAGTTTTTAGCTCTGTTGAATTGTTTGCGCATCACTTGCCTGAGCTTGCTGAGTTCTGCATTCCACCAAGAGTTCCCCTTACTTTTGGTGTTTGGCTCTGGTAGCTTGCAGCAGGCATGATAGGCTTCTATTATGCATTCTGAGAGTTTTGTTACAGTGTCTTCAAGTTGTTTGGGGTCCGTTAAAACTAGGGGTGTTTGGTGCCTCACAGTACCTTACCAGGTCGGCCATCTCTTTTGGTGGGCAGTCTACATCTTCGCCTGGCATATAGACCGAGGCTAGGACGATGTCGGGTGCGTCGCCGTCAGTTTTGAGCCTGACGGCCGTCAGGTCTCTGGAACATAATTGTGTTAGTGTTTAGTCTGGTCGTCATTTTTAATTTGTTCTCGCATGTTGGCAAACCTTTTCGTTTATATTTCACGGGGAATCCCTTAGATTGTATTGTACGTCATTGAATGTTGTTTTTGTTGTCAGTATTTGTTAGTGTTAATGCAGAAGCCCATTACGGTAGTCGGTGTTATTAAAGTAAGTTCATAGTGTTGATACTGTAATGTCCTCAAAAGAAGGAGATTTGTATCATCAGCTGTTCTTAACCTATAAAGCCTCTCATGTTGACTTGCCAGCGCAACTATGTCAAAAAAATGCCAACGAAATTTGGAAAACGGCTAAAGAAAAACTAAAAAATAAAGAAAAGTTTATAGAACATATAAATGATGTTATACGAGAGTTGAAGGTGAAGGCCACGAAGAAGAAAGCAACAATGCTTAGTTATTTTACACAAGTAAGTTTACTACTAAACTGTAATAATGACATAAGTATTATATTTATATAATACGATTTTATTTCGAGTAAAATGTTTAATTTTGGTTGGGTTTCGGTTTATGATTGCATTGCCAAAGGTTAAAATAAAAATGTTATTTTATTTGAAGACTTTATAAGTAAAAAAAGCTAAAATACTTAGGAGAATGAAGGAAAAAAACAATTGTGTGTAAAGCCAAAAATTTATAAAAAAATAAACAAAATACGCAGGTGTTGCGAATTAAAAATCTATTGTTTTATTATAAGGCAATTAAAACTATACCAAGAATAAAAACTATAACATAACTTTTTGCGACCAGGGTAAAAATGATCACTTGAGTGTTACGTAACGTTTCTTAGAGAGGGGGGGAGGGGTACAGAAAAACGTTACGGAGCGTTACAGTGGGGGGAGGGGGGGTCAAAAATCTTCAAAAATTGCGCTACGTAATACTTGAACGCTCCCTCAGGGTTAAGGTCACTATTTTGAGAATTAGTGGAAGCTTGATTCCGTTGCTGCCTTATTCTGCCCTCTTCAATTATACTTTCCCAAGGTACAGGCAATTCCAAATTTGGGTCATCTGGAGGCATCTTATTCTTAGTTTCCGATGTTCAGAATAGACACTTCAAAAGATGCGAAATTGACCCTTTAGTCTGGGAAAAGCAGGCACAAAATCGGGTCAAGTGTAGATGTCGTGTGCATCGGCAGGTCAACGTCTTTGAAGAGAGAAAACGGTCGCAGCTAGACTTAAAGCGTGATGACCTTAAAGCTGGGCCACCTACAGCTATACCCTACAATTTCGTCAATGGTGTTCTGACATGTCCGCTTTGTGCTCGGAGTTTTTAGGCCAAAGTTGGATATGCTAGCCACTTGAGAGCACATGATAGAGCAGCACACCAAAGCTCTCGACAATCTCCCTAGAAAGGGAGGACTTGGGAGGAGGCAATGGAAGCAGCTGAAAAGGGGATAAGTATAATAATGACATGGCTGGAACAAAATCTTTTGACACTGAACTTAAGTAAAACGAATCGCTTAACCTTTCATGTCACTCAATCAAGTAGGCCAAATATTGACTCACTAAAAGTACATAACAACAAGTGCAATGTCTCAGCAGCTGCGTCCGTTTCCGCCACTGACTGTAACTGTAACGCCATTGTCAGAGTAGAATTTACGAAATACCTAGGCGTCATAATTGATCAGAACCTGAACTTCAAAGCACACATTCGAGCACTCGCAAAAAGGACTCGTAAATACATTTACGTTGCTGAGATCTTACGTGCTAGTGCTCCAAAGAAGATTTGTATCCAGGTGTACATCTCACTATGCCAGTCTGTCCTGCAATACTGTGTCGGTGTTTGGGGTAGCGCTGGAAAATCTTGCATGCTAGAGCTGGAACGCGCTCAGCGGGCCGTCCTCAAAGTACTTTTGGGAAAGCCGCGTCGTTTTTCTACGGATGAACTGTATAAGGAGTCGGGGGTTTTACGCGTTCGTCAATTGTTTATCCTAGGGTCACTTTTAAACCTCATAAAAGTCAAATCGCAGAAAGCATTCCCCTCCCAAAAATAAAAACCCTTTTCGCGGCCCGGCTTTCATCATACTACGCTATAAGAGTATTTAATGCTATTGGCAAAACTTTCTGTGTACCCAATAACTACTATGAGGCCAAAATTAAGCTGAAAGAATGGTTGCTGTGCCGGACTTATGAGGAAACAGAAGGTTTACTCTCTGGCTCAAGTTAGTTGATACCAAGTACCCACACACACCAAGATCCATACTCTCACATTCATTCACACACACACTCATACACCCCACACCCCCACACTTACTCACTTCAAATGTTTGTGTTTTTTGTATGTACTTACCTGTTTTTTTTTCTTTTCAATGTTAATAATTTGTGCATATTAATTTAAGTTTTTTTCAATGTTATTAATTTTAAGTTTTAATTTTAATTTTTTATATCTGTATGCATATGCTAATCAACCTAAGTTATTTTTCTTGCGCTAGCAGAACATGTTTTTCCATTATTATTATTTTTTTAACTTTGTGTAGTGTCTGGGTCACCGAGATACAGTGTAATATTAATTTTGTGTAGTTCCTATGATAAGCGAGATTGAATGAAAACAAGTGTGATTTTAGTATGAAAATTGTGTGTGCTCCTAAAACAAAATAAATTAATGTTGAGAGAAGGAAAAATAATAATAACTTCGGGCGCCGTGGAGCGGCATACTATATTTAAAGAATTAAACTAGCCGGATGGACGAGTCGAAGAAATCAGACTTTTAATCTGCAGGGGAGTAGCTAAAAACTAAGGCAATGAAACACTGTACGTTACCTTGCTCATTTATTAGCTTTTTAGCCAGTAGCTCTTAGTTAAATAAATATTAAAAATTAAGTTCTTAAAATTGTTAGTTATCATTCATTGCATCTTTCAAATTCGAAAATTTATATCCAGCAGAAGGTAATTCCAGTCGACACGTGGCGCGGCCACGGGGAAAAAATAACCATGGTTACCATCTGCCGGAATCGATCGTAAACGGGAATATATGTAAAATATAAAAAAACGCCCGTGCTGCAGGCGTTTTTTTTATTTCTGTAGGAACGATCCTCTAGCGCGCCGTATATTCCGGGCGATAAAACCGCCAAAGATGTCCCAAAAACAGAGGTCCAAAGAAGTAGTTCGACAATAAATACCCGACCGTTTCCTGGGTCACTGGGTTAGAATTATGGCATCTTTAAAGCCATAAAAATAATAGTGATTAAAGTCGATTGAAATTATTATCGGAGCGACATGACTCCTGCAAAAATTCAGGTCACAAAGTCAAGACGTCAAAATTGACAGATGTTGGACCGAATCTACCATAGATAAAAAATGGCGGCAGAAATCGTTCTGAAATCGAATAATTTACCATAACATGTAACGGGCCTTAAAAACCCGCAAGCCCGCCTATCTCATTTTAAAATGCAATCGTTATCTTTGCGCAGAGATATAACCGATGCTTTATTTGTTTACAAACTGTTGCACAATAAGATCGACTGCCCCAGTTTAGTGAAGCTCATTAGGTTCCGTGCGCCCTCTAGATATCCTAGGAATAAAATAACACCCCTGTGTCCACCACTTCGAAGGTCTGTGCTTGGTGCGAATTCTCCAATACATCGATTGTGCAAAATCATTAATGGCCGCAGTGACATAGTAGATTTACACCACGACAATATTAATAAATTTATACGAGCTTTTGTAATTAATAATCCAATGTAAATGTAATTTAATTTTATGCGTGTTTTCTATTATTTTCAAGTGTAATCTGTTTGTTCTCTTAATTTAATTTTCTTATTTAATATTCGTAATCTTTTATCGTAAATTCGTAATAATTTAATTGTATTCATTAATTAATTAATCAATCATAAATTAATTATAATTTAATGAGACATTTTGATGCAAATGTTTGTTTTTTATGTTTATGGTTTTCATTGTTAATGTTCTGTATATTATTTTAATTTTGTTTTTTGTATGTATATTAACTTTTTATGTACCTATATTATTTAAAGCCGTGTTTGTTCTTTGTGCATGTGGTGTTAACCTTTAATTAATTGTTGCACTTGTAAATGTTACCCTAGTAATTAAATTAAAAATGTATGTGTAAACAATTGTTGGTTAACCTAAATAAATAAATAAAAAAAATAAAAAAAAAACTCGTTACAACATGCTATGCCTAGTTTGGGACCCGCTAGTGATTATGCCAGTATTCTTTTGCAAGCGAATAAATAAAAAAAAAAAAAGCCATCGATTGCAGTCGCTGTTGCCGAAATCGGCTAGATGGCATCATCATCATCATCATCATTCTTAGTTTGCAAAATGTTGTGCAATACCCCTGTGGCAACAATTATTGGGATAAAGTTTTTTTCAAATAATACCAGATGAATAGCAGATTTAACATTAAAATTTGTTATTGTGCAAATGTCAAAATATACTGAATATCTACTAACTTGGGATGTTAACCGACCTCTCCCACCTTGGTTAGCGATAACAGTTGTTTACTGTGTTAAACAGTTGATTTGCTTTCATGAACACGAAAATTCATGTTAACAGCTATTTTCAGATAATCAGACCGTTATCTTGTCGGCGAACTTGGCCCTTTATTGTCAACTTTGACATGTTCATGTGCTATCAACACCAACAACCGGTTCGCTCTTGCTTGCAAATAGTTTTTTTTATCAATTGTAAGTATTTTTAACTGTTTACGACTCAACTCCTATACACGGGACTTATCAAGTAAACTGGTGAATTGTTGTTGTTATACTCCTGTGTTTACCCAGTGTGTACTTATCAGTGAACAACCTCAATGCCATTCATACCTATTTCTGCTGCTGACTAATAGCAACCTAACCTAATCTTCTTTATACAAAATTTCGGTGTCTATCGGGTCGCTGTTTTGAACATAGAGAAAATATTGGGCCAGGACAACGTATGTCAGGTCAGCTAGTTGCATTATAAATCGTACTGGCAACTCTTACCTACGAAAATTAAATGAAAAACATATATTTTGCAGTCGGACTGTCGAATTTTTCAAAGATCCCTTAAACTAAAGATTTTACTCAGGCACATCGACAGCGTTAACATTGGCCAGGCAAAGATCTGTCATAGTGCAAATGTTGTTGCACTTTGTTTTGTTTGAATATGTCACGGCTATAAAAAAAGTTAAGATAAACTTAAGATTAGCCGCAACCCACAAGATATCAGATTATTACGTATAAAAATGGGAAATAATCGATACGATGCATTTTATCCTTCTGGATGGAATTGGAAAAGTATAAACAATGAAGTGCCAAAAAGCTTGCAATGGTTAACACTAAATGTGCAAAAATGATATTCCTATATCATTTTCGCGATGCAACGCGGTGAGGCCCACCTGTAGTATGCGATTGTTAATTAAGAAACTGATGTAGGAAGTTTTTTGCAATGCGGTGCGGCCTGCCAAAATCTGCTCAAGATTGTTTCTGTAATTTTCCAGGGAGAAAACACTGGAATACGTTTGTATGAGAGCCACTAGCCTTTCCTCTTATATACATGTACAGTACGTCACCCTATGAACGGCATAAACCTTCAAATAAAATACATAATATTTTTTTACAAAACAATAACTTAATTTTTATTCTTATCAGATTAAAATTAATTTTTATTAAAGGGTTATGGCATTACCAAATGACTGGGTTGTGGGTTCAGATAGGCGGTTACTTGTAAGTAGCACGCCGACCCAAATATAGTTGGTAAAAGACTAAGCAGATGATGATCAGGTTAAAATTCTTGTAACTGCAAATGGATTTTCTGTATCCATATCAAATTGAATTTCTGCGGGCGTGTCATTGAATGGGTTGACTGTCGCATAGTCAGACATTGTTTCCGATGAGGTCTTTGCAGAGTCAGTTGAAGGGTTGTGTATGTTGAAGTCCTCTAAGGGATTGCTTGACGGTTGGTCTACAGTTTGGTCTGCTGGCTCGGCTACAGAATACCAAATGTCCTCTGTCACGGGCTTGTCCAGGGGCTTTTCGGGCTTCTCTTTGGATTTTTCTCTTGCAATAGTTAGGTTCTTTACAAAGTCGTGTAGAATAATCTCTAAAGAATCGTTCACGGTCATGGCTTTGTCTACTGGTTCGTCGTCTGGCTTCTCAGCTGCCATTTGGATTTGCTTGTCTTCTGGCTTCTCAAATGGCATCGCTACTGGCTTGTCTTCTGGCCTCTCGGTAGCCATCCGTACTGGTTTGTCTTCTCGCTTCTCAGTTGCCATCTCTACTGTCTTGTCTTCTGGCTGCTCTGCTGGCTTGTCTGCTGGCGTCTCATTTGTCGTCTGGACTGTCTTGCCTTCTGGCTTCTCAACTGCCATCAGTACTGGCGTGTCTTTTGGCTTCTCAACTGATTCTTCTACTGGCTTCTCTACCGCTGTATTTCCTGGTCTCTCTGCATGCCTTTCTAGAGGTCGGTCTACGGTCACGGACTGGTCTACGTTTAAGGGCCATATATCCACGGTCTTATCTATGGGCTTCTCTACGGTCGCCGGCTTCTCTACAGGTGTAGATGTAGTTATTGGAATAATATGCTTTGTACCGTAGTTGGAACCGTGCTGGTAACCGTGACGGGAATGGTAATTGGCACCGTATCGGGAACTGTAATGGGGACCGTAATGAGAACCGGAATGGGAACCGTAACGGGAAGCGGAATGAGAGCCATAACGGGAACCGGAATGGGAACGGGATTCGGAACCATAATGGGATCCGTAACGGGAACCGGAATGGGAACTGTATTCGGAACCATAATGGGATCCGTAACGGGAACCGAAATGGGAACTGGTTTCAGAACCATAATGGGGTCCGTAATGGGAACCGGAATGGAGACCGTAATGGGAACTGGATTGGGAACCGTGCCATATACAGGGTCGACTCGGCAAGTACGATGCATAACGATGGCGGTGATGACCGCTATGTGATGAACGATATGGTTCAAGGCATCTGTAGACTGAAGATGTTCTCGACGGATGATGGTGATAATGTCTATATCGGTCCCTCGGTGAACCTGAAATCAATTATCTACTTTAGGTTCACACATTAAAAGTTCATTTTTAAATGTCAATTTACTATAAAACGACCTTACAATTTCTGTTACAATGGAGATTAACTTTACCAGGTATTAAATTGAGTTTATGGTTCAGAATATTTAAGAATAACATTTAATATATAAAAAGTCAAATAATATATAAAAATAATTCGGCAGAGCTGATCGTGCCGTCGGTAGGTACAAAAAATAAACCAACACAGATAAGTTCTATAATATGTATTTACGCCTCACAATTGACGTTGAACGAAAATGTCAGTCTGCAGCAAATAAAAAAAAATACAAATAACTTATTTAAACAAATGACAAAGTTCTGAATGTTGTTACTTTAATAATAAGTGCTTTAGTAAAATACTTACATTTGTATCCTTCTATAACCATTGCGATCAATAACACACAGACCTGGAAAAGATCGTAACTGTATAAGTAAGATTATCAGAACTTGCGATCTAGAATGACTTGGATGCATACGCACGGCGGCCAATCAAGTTTTATAAAAATAGTTTATGCGGGACTCTCATTGTCCGCGAAATCTATACAAACCGAAGCCATGTTATACTGAAAATGTAAAGCTTGATGTGTTTATGGAAACACGTTTAGGAAATATCTGAATATTCAAGATTGCAATAAATATACCTTAGGTTCGTTCTCGCCAAGACACACCCGAGCCAAGGCGACTGCGAGAGTGAACACAGAGATCAATTTTTTTTTCATGCCTTTCAACTCTGTCTCGTGTAAAGACAATTTCATTGTATGGGAAGATAAATCGGGACAGCAATAGTAGGTTAAAATGTTATATCATAAGCCAGTATATTTACTTTGGCTTATATAACATCGACACTGTTTCACTTGTTACCGAAGGTCATTTATTTACTTTACCCATATGGCTGCACCCAATCTCTTAAGAGACAGGCTAGGCCCAGTTTAAGGTGGAAGCGGTCGGGTAGCCCGCAAAATTCAAATTTTCTTACGTGTTTTGCAATTGTCAGTAGTCAGTGTCAGGTTGTATGTTGATGAAAAATGAGTCGCGCCAGTTTGAAGGCGTCAAAACATGACGAAAGAGTAACAGCGACCAAGTTTTCCACCAGTTTAAATCTTATTTTTTACATTTCGGTTTGTTTACATAAAAGTTTAAAAAAATAATTGAAGATGAAGTATGAAAATAAAAAAAAAAACTTACCATTAACTTCATAGTTGCAATTGAAGAAAACACAGATGTAACTTAAAACACTGGTAGTTTGAATGATAGTCTCGTACTGAATACACAACTGATATGCACATTTATATACAATAAATTGTAATCTACGAGTATGTCGACCTATGAACTCTTATTAGATATAATTTACTCATAAGTCATAATTACTCAAGATAACTTTCGGTGAATTAATAATTACTCTTTAAACTGTATTTTTTTATCACAATACGCAAATATATTTGGGTTATTTTCGTTCCAAATACCCACAATCTATTATGATCAGTGTTTATATTTGTTATGTTTTTCGGACAAGTAATTCTAAGTAGTAGAAGTGACGAAATGCGGGTCTATTTATATTCTTGTACCCAAACTCAAACTCAAACTCAAAAGCATTTATTTCAATTAGACCATTACAGGCACTTTTCAATGTCAGAAAAACAAATAATGCTAAGCTACAGTCACAGACACAAGGCATAATAACTTGTGATAGTACTGTAGTTGCCCATTCCAAAACGTAGATCTCTATGAAGAAGAATGGGCAAGAAACTCCATGGACACTCTTTTTAATCAAAATATTGTACAAACTCTTGGTTACATCATTCATGTTGAGATTATACATATGTGAGAACGATGTAGAAATACGTGCACGTTAAGAGCGTCCTGATTAAAAGATTATATCAACAATTTAAAAACAAAGTAAGTAGTTAAAATAAACCATGGCAGCCTAGAGATGACCAGTCCCAACTGACAGCGCCCGTTCACGAACATGACGCATAGATCAGCCCCATTCAGCTCAACCACATTGAAGGGAGCTAAATGACCCGACACACCCGCCACCATCAGCCAGACATTTGAGTGAGCATGACATTCTCTCAGCCACCAGGGCAAATTCAAGTCAATGAAAGATAACTAAATGTAAATGGTAGCTTTACAGTACAATAGTACTCACACATGTGCTATGCAATTATATAATACTAAGAGATTGAATTTATATAATGCAAAGATATTATTACAATCTTCTGCAGCTTCCACAATAACTTCACATGGTAATAAATTAGTTTGCCCCTATGCTTGTGGAGCAGGACCAGCAGTGAGCCAAGCATTTTTATCATCAATGTAATCCTCCAACTTATAATATGCATGCTACATAGTGTGCGTTTAATACAAGATTTAAATTTCGTCTCGTTTAGTTGTAGAATGTGGGGAGGTATTTTATTGTAACATTTTAAACAGTACCCCATGAAAGATGAGTCTACTTTAGCTAGCCTAAAACCTGGCTGTAATAGTTGGTCCCTGTTTCTAGTACAGTCGCCAGCACGTCAAGATAAACCCTATACATATCTATAACTACAACAGCTACTGCTGTGTTAGAAAGAAAGTACACTCGGCGTGATTGGTGGAATTTTCAACGTTTCCAAAATTACCCAATAGTTGCGTATACTAACACTTAGGAGCCAATAATCATGTCTTACTTGTAATAGGCCACACCTCCTTGCTCCCGCGCCCTTCGTTTGTTTATCCTTTAAGTCAGTCAATAAAAATTCTTGGAGTAGGCCGGTTCGCGCAGTGTTATGTTCGTAGTTTTGTGTGTTGACAATATTTTTAAAACTATACATAGATATTAGGGCGCCGATAATAATAATATTATAGAGAGGGACTCGACTGAGTGGATGTGGTGATAGAAATTTGTCGGCAGAAATAACGGTGAGTAATATTTTTTTATGATTATAATTTTTAATTCAATACAAAGGCTAATATTGAAAAAATGTTGAAGCTTGTGAGTGTTTTCTTTAGATGGTTTTATGACTCTTGATGGCTAAATCCCTTACGTTCTTATTACCGTCTTTTCCCGATTTTTTATATGACGTAGGTATTATAACAATTTCTTCGTTATTTAGAGAATGAATCGAAAAATGATCTAAGATTTTCTAAGTATAATTATATTAATAATATTAGAAAAAAAAACAACGTTATTCGACAATAAAGAAACTCAGAAATATCATGGAATATGCACGAAATACGAGAAACACCCATAAATGTCTTTGCCTCGCCATAACTACCTATTCGATAGGTATCTTTATTGTGTTCTTTCATAATGAGTTCCCGGTATTGTAAGTTCTTAAATCTGCGCGCTGTTCCAAGCGCCATTGTTTTTTTTAAGTCGGTACTGATTTTATTTTAAAGTCAATACCTACGCAATTACTCGACTTTCTTTGTGTCTGTTGATAAGGGATAATTGCAGGGATAAGGCCTTTTTAGTGCTGTTTGTGTGTAAATATATATTTTCATAATAATAAGCAAGCAATTATTGTAGGGAATCATATTATAAGTTGCCTATTAAGTAATACTAATAATGTGCAAATAAACTATAGCTATTTGTTTTGTTCCAGAAAAAAATAGATGGGCGGCTCTATGCAAGAGCCACGATGGCCGAATAACCTCAGCTGCATACAATGTGAGTCTATGTATACCTTTTTATCACACTTAACACCCTAACTTATTCATATTTTTTTATAGTCATAGGTAGTTTTACGCGCGCCGCGCCACGCGCCAGCTTATACTACTCAGTGAATGTTATTAGTATTATTACTATTAGATAAAGCTTCGTCTTTACCACCTACAATGACGGAAGTTTCAATTCGACGGATTGTTTGTTTATACCTATTTTGAAGAATAATTTTTAACCATCCCATACTCATTTAGTTAAGTTGGCCGTACAATTTTTTTTTTAATTGACGGCGCTGTTGGCGCAGTCGCTGAACGATCGACTGCTGCGCTGCGTGTCGCGGGTTCGATTCCCACACGGAACAACAGGTAGTTGTTTCTGGTGTTGGTCTAGCTGTTTGTGTATGTGAGTTTAAATGTTTGTAAACGCACCCACGATACAGGAGTAATTCTTAGTGTGGGGAAACAATTAAAAAAAAAAGAAATGTCATAATAAAGAATCAAGAAGCAAGTATTGAATTTTACTTCTTTGTTTTAGATTTCAATGGACGCCGTTAGGCCTTGACGAACACCGAGCCGGCCCCGCGCCCGCACCGCGCGCTAAAGCGGCGGACTCCGCGGCCGCTACCGCCCCGCGCCCGCTGACTTCGTGTTCGTAGTCAGGAGGCGCCGGAAGACATATTGACTGTATCTTTAGATGACGAACTTCGATGGCAATAGTAAATAATGCACTTCATTCACCCGGGGTTCCGTAGAAAGCTATCTTATTTGTTAATTCCATGGTCTATTTATGTGCCAAGTTTCACTAAAATCCGTTCAGCCATTAAGGCATGAAAAAGTAATAATTATCAATCCATTCTCACAAACTTTTAAATTAAATAGTAGCACAGTTTTATAAAAATTAAGTAGTATTTCAATATTGTTATTATTTTATTTATCAAAATAAAAGGTTTAGGTATTTCCCGCCACTTTCTCAAACGTTTATTTTTCCATTGCTCGATTGGGGAAAATTAATATCGGCATTCAGCACGGGTTGACAAGGGATTTTAGTAAGCGCGAAAGATTTGCGATCTTATTTCATTATAAATAGCGTTCACATTTCGGGATGCTACGGCATGCCAGAACGTGCCGGAGGTGAACGTGCAGGCTGTGAGATTATAATGAGAAAACAAGTGAGTGTTAGCGGTGCTAAATAAGGTTCGAAATCATCTGAAGTATAACAAAAAAAACCCTTGTCATGCCGTGTCGCAGTGGGCGACGGGCCTTATTATACATATAGCCCAGTCAAATTATACTAATTTGGTAAAATATAATATAAAAGGTAAAAGCTTACTTTTTTTGGTGGCAGCATTTAATTCTGCTTGGCAGTCATTAGTAAAAAAAAGCTTGTTTCTAATCTATCGCATAGTTTAATTTTATATTTTCTGTGGTTTGTATAGTTTACTTATATTTTAATTTAGACTATTTTAGTTTTGAATTTTAAAAATATGAATGTTTAGTAATAAAATTATTAAGATTGTTATATTCCGCATTTTATTTTGATATTATTCCTGCGGTTTCACACGCGTTCTCGTATGACCCTATCCTATGTCCTTTTCTGATACATTAAATTGATTATAAGCTTCCATAGATATTTTAGCCATTGCGCCGACTACCTGTTTTTGATGAGAAACATATACATATAGTAAAACCAGCCTCACGAGAAATGACACACCACATCAAATCAACCTCTTCCCAAAAAAATAAAGTTATAATGTTAATTTTTGATCGTTTGTTGATCTGTTTCGTTTTTGAAAGTTACCACATAGGGTCAGTTCACACCGAGATCCAATGCGACGCGACGCTGCACGCACATCGAGGCAAAATAAACTATATTTTCTACACGAAAAGATACACATTTCATTAGATGCGCTGCGCGCTGCCGCCGCGAGACGCGTCCGATGAAATGTGTATCTTTTCGTATAGTAAATAAAGTTATATTTTGAGTGGAGGATGCGCGCAGAATCGTCGCGTCGCGTCGTGACTCGGTGTGAATTTTTCCAACAAAAACGACGCTATACGACATAACTATTAGGTTCATTTTTAGGTTTCTTTTATTATCCGCGTCCTTGCCACAATACATTCCTGTAGCCAATATGGAATCGATTTTTTACATAATTTGAATAATGGTTGAAACGTTAAATTGGCCAGTAAGTCATTTCGTGTGGAAGTAGCGAAATTTACTCGTCAATCGGTTCTAGTTAGATTTTTGGTTATGAAACTTCGTATTTTTTTTCTGCTCTAAAGTAAAATAAATCCTATCTTTAGAGGTAGGTATATTTTAAAATGTAGAACCTGTGCCTTATGCTAGTTGTAACTAAAATTAAAACGAGCAATGAAACGAATTGTTTATTTATAGTGCAATTTGTTCGTATTTCTTTCAAGCAAATAAGGAGATTCAGGCATGTTCATGCGCACGGTACGGTGATTACAATGTAAACATACTTCAGTTCAATTACTTCAGTTATCATTTCATTTCTTCATTGTCCAATACATCTCGCTACTTACCAACAGCTACTATTACAGAAATCATAGAAGTTACGTCAAATAATATCTCTTTTTATTCATTACGAATTCAAATAGGTATTACATAAATTTAGTTTAGTTTAGTTTATTTATTTAAATTTGTCAAAAATTACAGGTCAGGTTAAAAAAAATGTAAAAACATTAAAAGCATATAATACAAAAATAATCATAATCAAAATTCCGAATATAGATATTTCAAATCTGCCAGGCGTCCCGTGACCGCTAACTTATTTTTACTACCATGCCATTATTTCGATTCCATTCAAGTTTGCAACCTGCCAAACTAGTTTTTTGGCAAGTATATTTTATTCTACACTACGACGCGCATACGCACTCATCCTCACGCACGCACTGCAGCACGAAACATTACAAGCAAAAACAGACAAAAATATATTTATCTCTTTCGCACGATTCTCGCTGTTGTTGCTCATAACGCGCTCAAGGTCAAAGTGTGGTAGCTTGATGTGCTGGCGACTGTACTATAGTGGTGCCAGTCACCTCTTTTACTAAATAAATACAGATTTTTCCTAACGTACATGATGTTTTCATAGATGTATTGACAAGGTACTGTCATGATGTTAATTTCCTTAAACAGTTCTCTTAGAGAGTCACGCCTACGTAGATCATATAAGGCTCTGATAGCTCTTTTCTGCAGAATAAATATAGATTCGATGTCTGCAGCCCGTCCCCATAGTAAAATACCGTATGACATAATACTATGAAAATAACTAAAATAGACTAGCCTCGCGGTATCTACATCAGTAAATTGACGGATTTTTCTAACAGCATATGCTGCTGAACTCAACCGTCCTGCAAGAGATGTTATATGCGGACCCCATTGTAGCATTGAGTCGAGCGTGATCCCCAGGAAAACAGTCTCTTCGACGAATTCTAGTTTCTCTTGATTTAATACTATGTCACTATTACTACTTTTGACATTCGGTAGAGCAAATCTTATGCACTTCGTTTTTTCCCATTTAATACTAAATTATATATCTTAAATATTAAAAAGGTATCGTCAGCAAACAACACCATTTGTGGTTGGTTTTTAAATAAATGGGGTAGATCATTTATATAGACTAAAAAGAGGAAAAGACCTAATATCGAACCTTGCGGTACACCCATACTTACTTTTAAACCCATTGAATTGACACCATTTATTTACAGTACTTGCTGATGTCTATCGTTTAAATACGATTTCACTAAATTGAGCGCAAGTTTCCCTAAACCGTAATGTTCAAGTTTTAAGAGTATGGTTTCGTGGTTTACGCAATCAAATGCTTTCGAGAGGTCACAGAAGATTCCTATGGCATCTTGTGCCTCTTCCCACGCAGTAAATATGTGTTTTAATAAGGAAACACCAGCGTCAGTCGTACAACGTCCTTTGGTGAAACCATACTGTTTCTCATGTAAGATTTTATTGGTGTTAAAGTGGTTAAGCATTTGATTAAGCATAACCTTTTCAAAGACCTTGCTGAAAACCGGTAATACGGATACGGTCTAAAGTTATTGGTGTCTTTTCTGTCCCCGGATTTGAAAAGTGGTATTACCTTGCTGTATTTCATAAGGTCCGGGAAGACTCCTTGGTCCACACACAAATTAAATATTAAGGCTAAGTACGGTGCAATAGTTTCAATAAAAGCTTGACAAACTTTAACCGACATTCCCCATAGATCTTCGGTTAATTCGATTTTGATTTCCTTAAAAACTTTAATGGCTATTATGGGTTTTATATGCTTAAATTGAAACTCAACCGGACAGGCCGAAACGTTCGCTCTTAATAAATCAATAGAAAGCAAGGGCGAGGAATTTAAGGTTTCAGTAGTTTTAAGTGGAATACTAGTAAAGAAATCTACAAATGCTTGAGCAACTTCGTCTTTAGAGGTTAGAAGACCACTTGAAGTCTCTAGTGTAATATCATTATTATATTTTTTATTTCTATTAGTTTCACTATTGATAAATTTCCAAACCGTCTTAATTTTATTATCGGTGGATTTAATTTTGTTGCTAATGAATAAGGCTTTAGCTACCTTACAAGTGTTTTTAATTTTTTTTTAATAAGTTGCAACATATTTATTAAAAGTTTCCGAGTTCATGTAAGGCTTAAGGCCGTACAGCTCAAACAATCGCTCCCTACTTTTCCTAATACCCTTAGTTGCCCAGTCACTGAACAAAAACTTAGGGCAAATAGATTTAGTTTTCATTTTTAATGTATTATTGAACTCGGTGTAAACTACCGAATAGAATTCCTCATAAAATTGATTTACATTTTCAATAATATGGCCCGGGATACCAAAATTACTAATTAAGTTATTATTAAATTTATTCAAATTACTAGGTGTTATTTGTCTAGACTTTATCTGGATTTTTTGTAATGGTGTGTAGGACTCGAAAACAACGGTTTGACCGCTATGATCAGAAGGAAGGTAATTTACAATGGATTTATCCAAGTAGTCGCAGCAACAAAAAACCCAATGATGTATTAACTTTTGAAGATGGTTGCTGCCAGACAGGACTGATCTTAATGATCTTAATAAATAATTAAGTTGTAAACAATACCATACTTCTAGTTGTCATACCACTCGTCCACTTGTCTACTAGTTATACCATTGCAATTTGTATGTATATTTTTAATTTGTGTGCAATAAACAATCAGAATACTAACCTAATTACTTATTGTTACTAACACCAAAATACTAACAAAACGATGGAGTTTGAAACTAAAGTTTATTTTTGTCTATGCCTTACCCACGCTCTTTATTGGTAAAGTAAAAGCAAGCCAATTGCTCCTTCATACAAATTACACACAACGTTACAATTATTGGTTCCTTTTGTTTCTTTTAAGGTAAGTCCCCGTTTAACTCCGCTGTCTGTCCGTCCGTCTGGTCACAAGCTTTTTCTCGGAACCATTCATGTGCGAGTCCGAATCGCACTTGTTGTTTTTTTTTTGATTCTGCTCAAGTTATTCAATAGTCAATTTTCCTCTTCATTTAAAAGTCAAGAAAGAAAACAAAATGTGTTTAATTGGCATCAAAAACATATTTTTTTTTACAAAATAAATAATTCTAATAATGCCAAAAGGGCCACAGCTCAGTAACCGCAACCGTTATAGCGGAAAATACTCTTAGCGGGGATTTTTCTTTTAATATGTGAAGTTTAGAGACATCTTGTTAGTTAAGAAGGCTGGCAGCATTGCCACGTGGGGTGGCAATGATAATTCTTTGGCAAAAAAAAATAAGACGGGTCTGGAAGAATCGACCAACCGCGCCATAGATAGGCCATAGATCCTTATCATTAGCAAATAGCAATCCACTACTACACTTTTGTCCTCAGTTTTATCATCTTGCTATTATTGGGCTAGGATTTTCCGAAACACCTAGCTATCTCATAACCTTCAATGTGTGTTAAAGGATTTCAGAATTAGTTAAATAATGTGCGGGACAGAAAGGAAGGTAATGTGTTTATCGACTTATATAATTATGTATCTTTGGTCTTTTGTGGCGCTCTACAGACAAAACGTAGGCTATTTTGATGATTGAGCCATATTTGTTACAGTTGTGAATCATATTTGAATCAACACCTACAACAAGGAAATTGCAAAAAAACCAACCACTCCGGGAGTGCCGACAGAAGTGAAAACTTTTTCTTTTTTCAAGACTCTGGTTTATTTTTAGAAAATATTTTTTCATAAGTCTTTTACTTATACATTTGGCTATACACTGCATTTTGGGCTTGTAATACGGTTAACACTGCAAAAAAAAAATTGTTGTCTGTAAAGTTGGTTTACGGACGATAGTTTAACGTGACAACGTCATTAAATCGAGTGGAAGAGAGAAATTACCTATACAACCTAACGTCCTAGCTCCAGCAGTAGATTAAAAATAATAACCTAGGCTTGTCAATATCTGACACTACGAAAGTGGCGCATGCGTACAATGAGCGTAACGGGACCCGGACTCTTTTTCGTGCATGCAGCCGGCGTTCATCGGTTTATTAGACGTTGTCACGTCAAAAGAAGTCGTTAAGCGATGTTACGAGTTCAATTGTTTTTCCCCATCTCAAAAGTTTTCACTTAAAAAAAAAATTACTTCACCCTATCTATGGTTTAAGCTAAAAATGTTTGTATGGCTATAAATGGCAAAACATGTACTCGTAGTTACTTTTCATGTATTTATAAAATCTGTACACGTACCCATGTTTTTACAAAATAAATAATATCTAATATAAAACCCTCACGAGCTTAGGTACTCTGTTGAAATTGGCAATGTAAATATTATGAGACTCTTAACCCTTTGTATAAATAATGCTGCCGTTCCATATAAAATGCTGGTATTCAGCCGGTCGGCTTCCGGTCAGGGAGGGGCCCGCAAGGGGTGATGCCTGCCAAGGCTGTGGGTCTGTTCGAAAAAGATACCACGGCCCTGGAACACAAAGGGCAAGGAAGGAACATGGATGGGTTTTAGTCAGTACAAGTCTGACACTCCCTTCCGCTCTGCCCAGAGCGGGAGAACTCATTAGACGAATCACATCCGAAAAAAAAAAGGTTCAGCTTCCGGTCTAACCGGATGCAGCTGAATACCTTTCTTTTAGATGGAGCGACTGCCTATCTGACCTCCATAACCCAGTTGCTAACTGAATAATACGATATCTATTGCTGAGACGGCTGGTCAGAATTTCGGGCCACTGACTACCTGTAACGACTGTCAGAGATCTAGAAATGACAGCTGGGACCAACGGCTAAACGTGCTTTCCGAGGCACGGAGGAAACTTGGTATGTAATGGGTGATCACCCAACCAACCTAGACAAGCGCTGCAAATATTATTTAGCCACGAGCTACCACTGAATCACCACTACCTACTCTTAAAATGTCTCCGCTAATCTTGCCACTACCGTGAGAGTCACATTGTAAACACATTACATTTCTGTGGGTAGGTACTATTCATGCTTAAAGTGCTTGTCAATGTATACCCAATGACCAGCGTTTCAGATTGAGAGTTTTATGCAACTCCTACAAATATTTACTAGCAACAACATGTTGCCGTGTGATCTGTTAGACATAAGTAGCAGGGACCGATTAATCGGGTTTAGACGTAAACCGGTTATTCCTATAACCCGTTTGATCGACCATAACGTAGGTTAACCCTTAACGTAGGTTGACCCGTTTATATGGGTCAGTTATTTAGATATAGCTGATAACCAGAATTAAAGAGACAGAGTAGCAAGCGCAGGTCTTTCTTGCATTTTTGTTTGTACAAAACTGAACTCTGTGCGTGAACCGTTTATTATAAACAGATTAACAATATTATACGGCTTACCTTGACTCTAGGGTTTTTGACCTGTGGTTAAAAAAATAACCCGATTAAAACCCCTAATCAGGGTGGAAGAGAACTGACGCACAAAACGGTTTCCACGTATTTAGTAACATCATTCTGAAAACCATTTCCAACCATTCCCATATCGATGAAGGCAGAAAGCTAGTCCTCATTGTTACTTAAGAATGGTCTACTTACCTTACCAAACTGAGCTAAGAGGACCTTATAGATTTTAATAACAGTAACGTTCGTTACGTTGGTATTAAAATTTTATCAACACTTATCGTGATCGGTTATGATGTCGTATAAAAACGGAAGGCGAGAAAAGATGAATAGATCATTAATAAAAAATATAAATATATACCTAATCGGTGTTTTTTAAGATTTTATTTTAAATATTTACATAACTCTGATCAGTCCAAAATTTCGTAAGATCTGCCGCTAACCATTTCTATGAAGAAAGCGAAATGGTTGTAGATATTAACTGTTAACTGTCTAAGACAATAGGGTATCATCACTGGGTCGATTCACTGCTCTTTAGTGGATGGCCTTTCCGCCGTAGCCGAGGCCGCCGTAGCCGAGGCCGCCGTAGCCGAGACCGCCGAGACCGCCGTAGCCGATGCCGCCACCGAGCCCGTAGCCGCCGAGCCCGCCGACAGCGACAGCCGGGCCGGCGATCACCGCGCCACCGCTAACGAGTCCGCCACCGCTAACGAGTCCGCCACCGCCGCCCAGCAGGAGCGCGCCGTCCTGAGCCTGCCTGGCCACGGCGTCAGCGACCGCCTGCGCCTGCGCCGCGCTGGTAGCTACCGCGGTGGCCTGAGCACGAGCGGCGTTAGCGATACGAGCGGCCTCCACGGCGCGAGTGTTGGAGATAGCAATAGCTTGGACACGGGCAGCGTTGGCCAAACGTTCGGCCTGGGCGGCGCGCGCTACTTCGAGTGCGCTGGCTGCTCCGGCGCGCTGAGCGGCGTCCGCGGCCCGCGCGTTCTCCCAGGCGGCGGCCTGAGCGCGCTGCACATTGGCGACGCGGGCAGCGTCTAGAGCAGCGGCATTATTGATAGCTTGTGCTTGTCCGGCGCGAGCAGCGGCCTCGGTGACGCGTGCTCTCTGGATGGCGGCAGCGGCTGAGTTGGCGATCTGTGTGGCCTGCACGGCTTGTGCGTTCTGGATGGCGCTGAGCTGAGCAGCTCCTACGGCGGCAGCGTTGTTGAGTGCGACGCCCGAGCCAAGCGCGGGGCCGCCGGCGATGACAGCGGGGCCGGCGATGATGCCTGCGCCGCCAGCTAGCGCCGCGCCCGCCAGCCCAGTGCCACCGTACCCACCAAGTCCGCCAAGCCCGCCAAGCCCATAGCCGCCGTGCCCGCCGCCGTACCCGCCGCTGATCACCGCCCCGATGCCGGACTGCTCCGCTCGTGAATCCGCTACTTTACCTGTCACATATAAGAAATAGTATTGATTGATTTATTTATTTTATTACTACGGTTATATTCATAACCAATTACAGTAACTGAAATTATAAAAATAAAAAAAAATAAAAATTAACACATTAAAACATACAAAATAACAAAGTAAAGCAGAATTTGATAATTGTCCTAAAATACATTAATCACTTCACAGAATAATTTCAGTTACTTACCGTCTGCAACGACTTCGTACGCCACAGCGATAACCAAAAGAATCTGAAAGGAATTGTAGTTTTTAACATCAATTTCAATTTTGAATATATTTAATTACTAAACTTTTTTAAAAATTAGAACTATATTTTAACCATTGATATGCCTCGTCTTACCGTTAGTCGAGACATTTTCGTTTTATTATTTGTTTATTGCTGCTCGCTACGACGCTATCAAATTGGACTGTAAACTGTAATTGTTGTGGTACCGCAAATTGCGTGCACTTTTATACTGCACCGAAAATTATTAACATCGAATTAACAATGCTAAATAGTTGCTCGATGCCGCCCCATTTGAATATCATTAGGTACCTAACCTACTTGAGCAAAAACGAATCGGCAAACTTATGTATCAAAGCTAGAGCAGATACCAACAGTAGTATGAACACTACTCGGATTATTACTTTCTATTAGAGTATCCACTACGTAGACTTAAACACCAATATATCTTTACTTTGCCTGATCCTGGAATGAGTTCAAAACTATCGTATAGATAATACTTATCTACCGCAGGTTTAGGTAACTGAGTGAACTTACCAGATGAAGTCCAAGGCTCCGTAGCTCAGAGAATAACTTTGTCATTTATAATGTTTCTTAGATAAACCCTTTTTAGCAATCTTACTATTATTTCATATGCGAAAGTTTGAATGGCTGGATGGATGTTTGTTACTCAACCACGCCAGAACGGCTGAACGGATCTGGATGAAATTTGGCACAGAGATAGATTATAGTCTGGAATAGCACATACATATGTTACTTTTTATCTCGGTAGTACGATCCCGTGGGACAAGTACCAAACTACACGCGGGCAAAACCGAGGGCATATAGGCTAGTCATTCATATAATTATCTGCCTTTAGCAGTCCACTGCTCGACAATCTTTCGTGTACTTCGATCCCTCTCAACCAGCTCATTGTACCGGGGTTTTCCTATTTTCTTATCATTACAATACATGAATACAGTCAAAGGGTATCAAACTTAAGAATTTATTTACTACTAGCTGATGCCCGCGGCTTCGCCTGCGTGGATGTCGGTTATCGCGACCAAAAGTAATCATGATGATCCCATTTCCTCAACTCATGGGAACCTAGTTTGCCCATTTTCAAAGTATTAAAATGGATATAGTATATTATCCTTAAGAAATAGACATAAGCCATCGCGGATTTTTCTGTAGACCTATATAAGATATACAATTCTACCATTCATCATTTTGTTATATCTTAAAGGGCAGCGTTTTCGTTGAAAGCTCCCCCAGACGGCTTATTTTTTCCAACACCTCCAACAACAAATATCATTATATTTTAGCCAATCTGTACAAAAACTTGACAAATTATATACTAAAAAATTCCTCGAGAACCAGTCTATCTATTTAAGAAAACAACATAAAAATCAGTGCAGTAATTTTTGAGTTTATCGCGAACAGACAGATAGACGCGGCGGAGAAAATTGTGTTATAATATGTAGTGATGTTGGGTTCGGCTTCCAGTACAACCGGATGCAGCTGAATACCAGTATTTTACATGGAACGACTGTCTATCTGCCCTCCACAACCCAGTTAGTTTTGGGTAATAGGATAACCCTTGGTAGAAATACAGTGAAATTAGTGATAGCTTTAATTTCCACATCAGGTGTTCCAGATCTTCAAATTTATTCTCTTAGCAGAAAATGCTCATTACGTGGAACAATTTTTGTATCTCTTATAGTTTAGCTGGTCTGTTGCGGTTCTGCATCAGGTGTTCAAGTTTCCAAGATAAATTATAGCCTTTATGTTGCCCAGACTTAATACCTATACAACAAAAAAAAACATTCAAATCCGTCGAGTAGTTCCGAAGATAAGCGTGTACAGACAGACAGATTTTTTTTGGATTCGTGCTCTATTACTGTTTCTAAACACCCACAATTTTTTTTTTAATATATTCAATTTACAGACACGGTTTTTTACTGTCTTATTATATGTATATATAGATATAGATATAGACTAGCTGAGGCCGGTGACCTTTGGCCCCGTTAAAATTATTTTAAAAAATATGACTTTCTATTTGAATCTGATTTTGATAACAATTTCAAAGGTTTCATTTGTTTTCCCTAGCCCTTTTTCAAAAAATAAAAATAGCCTAAGTTACCTCTTATAACATCAGCTATCTGTCAGTAAGAGTCCCGTCCCGTCCCATTGTTTCAAGTTTTCACTTTTGCCGGGACTCCCCGTGTACCCTTTGTTTTTTATTTTACGTACCGAATATTTCATTTAGTAAAAAGCTGTTATTTTGAAATTACAAACAGACCCTTCAATTATATTTATTATAAATAAAAAGGACATTATAACTAGTTAATTACTCTTGCCTGACAGTCATAATATGAGATAACATTATTGTATAAATAATCTGGTCCAAGGAGACTCAGTCATTTACAAACCATTTGGCAGCGCATATCTTTCTATCCTTGAATTGTCTTGGCCTAGTAGATCGCACCAGTCATCATATAAGATCACTGTCTTGTCTCCCGTTTTGTAAGACACCATGAAGATATTTGTAAGTACCTACTTTTACTATATTATATTACATCAGCCCCCGTATTCACAAACGCTTCGATTCGAGAAGTTACGACTTCTCGAATCGAAGCGTCTATCTCGCTCGTTTTTGTAATACCAAAAAAAGATACGGGGCAGACCTGTTTTTCCAATGCCCCGAAAGTCTAAGTTGAAGTTTTCTTATAGATATAGCCACACCACATTTTGCCAGTCGTTTAAGTTCCATTATCCCACGACTTAGGGGCGTGACTATTGCCATCAACCGGAAGTCGAGGTTGCTACTAAGGAATTACTGACGGGAAAACTCAATTAAACTTTCCTTATTGTGCTTTGTGTGCGAAAAGTTAAAATAAATAACCTTAGTGCCCGTACAATAAGCAGAAATCAAGCAACATCGGGAAAAGTGGAAGGAATGGGTGGAGGCCTTTGCCCAGGAGTGGGATAGTTAAGGCTAATTTAAAAAAAAGCAGGAAAAAGCCTCTTACTCAATAAGTTTTTTACCCAAATATTCCCTTTTGTTTCAGGGATACATTTTTCTACTGTTCGTGATTTCGGAAGGTATCTATTGTAAGTATAAATGAAATACACAATGTTTTTATGGTTCCTCAGCGTGTCATACGAAATCTACCTACGGAAGTTTATATTTACAGAATTTATTGCACTCGTTATCAAGTTTCGATTGTTGTTTTTATTTAATACAAGTAAGTACCTACCAATGGATAGTCAAGTAAATAATATAGTAAATAATATGCTATGCTGTGGTCTTGAACTCTCTCTGAGGAATCGCCCAGGGAACGAGGTGATCCGATAGAGAACCAGAGTTGTCGACATAGCTCACAGAATAAGTAAGCTCCAGTGGCAATGGGCCGGCCATATTAGCCAAAGAACCGATGACCGTTGAGGTAGACGTGTTCATGAGTAGAGACCGCGAATCGGCAAGCGTACGTTGATTATAATGATATTTCATTTCATTTCATTTATTCATTAACAATAAATTGTGTCTGAATGTGTTACATAAAAATAAAAATACTTAATAACATTGTATATTCCTTATAATTATATTCCGTACGTGACATATGAACCAAACTTGTATTATACGAATGTTCTCTTCACCATAGCAGGACTTCATTTTATTGGATTAATCGTTGAAGTACCTTTCCAAATAATAAAAATTAAGTGGTGCACCTACTCAGAAGGTCATTTGCAATACGGTGCAGCTATCCCATTCTACGTTAGCCTTAAAACCTCCTTTAAATTTCAGGCAACCCGTTTTGGAATCATCGCCCTAAAGACACAGAGTTGACATTCGAAAGTCATCATAAAGTAAAATTCTTAGGTATGACTTTTGAAACCCAGAGGAAAACTAATAGAACGAACACTCCACTAGCTAAGGTCATTGGCCTGTTCGTGCCTCGAGACACCCTGGTTTGGCATTACAAAGACTTTCATGTAGGCATACCTGAAATATTCGAAGTTAGTGGACATAGAGCCTATGGTGCAGAGACCTATTGAATCGCTCGGTTTTGTTTTTTTGCGATGTATGTACCTGTTTGTTTATGATTGTTTTTCAAAGCTTTTGGACTAACTGAAATATTATACTTACGAAAGATTGTTACAAATATATAAATATACTTGCAACAATACATATATGTTTTATTCCTTCCCCTGCCAACTATTGGTGTAGATGCAGACTCCAACTTACACAAAGGCCACCATTGCTTTTAATTTTTTTCATTCTTTAAAAAACATTTCCCACACGCGGATTTTCTCCTGTATCGAGGGTGCGTTTACAAACATTTAAACTCACATACACAAACAGCCAGACCCGGAACAATTTTCTGTTGGCTATACAAATATTGGTTCCGTGCGACGATCAAAACCGCGACATGCAGCGCAGCAGTCAATCGCTTAGCCACTGCGCCAACCTTGTCGTCAAATCGACAACCGTCGCCATCAGTCTAGAACCCTACCATTGCTGGGTCACAAGAATCTTCTCCTTGGAAGCAAGTGAGTCTCAATCCACCACACGGGCTCAATGCAGATTGGTGGAGATGTTTGAAGAGTTGGCAATTTTTGCAACGCCTAATAAAATTAAGTTAGCAATAATATGCTTAGCCATATTTTCTGGAAGATATAGATAGGTCTACTCTGACTTATGTTATCAGATCAGTTAGGTACAAAGAAAACACATTAAATAGTAATTTCAGCTGCATCCGGTGAGACTGGAAGCCGACATAAACATAGTTGGGAAATGGCTACGCAGATAATGATAAGGTACTATTTATTTCTATTTCATTATACTTAGTTCCATACGAAATCAGGAACTGTATCAAAATGTGCAGAAGGAAGAGTGACTTTCGCCATGCAATGCAACACAAGCATCTAGTAATAAAAAATAAAATGACCAGCATGGTGCACTGCACCACTTCCTAATTTTCCATACCATGGACCCATCTACAATGAAAAACAAGTTACTATATAGTGTGACTGGTAATTAGTGACCGATACTTATTACACGTAATTGTACTCATGATAACAAACAACTTTCCTAATGAAACATTTTTTTGAAGTAAAAACTTCTTTAGCATCGTTGTGATTTGAAAGTCGATGAAACGAAAAAGCGACAGTAAAAAGAGACTGACACATAAATTCATAAGATTTAACGTGGGAGAAATTGAGATAGGAAGCATCATACAGTGTTTATCTTGAAGCCAAAATTCTTGAAGGTTTCACTTCTACCACGTGTGAATTGCACACATTTTTTTTTTGTAATTGTTTTTCACTTTCATCACAATAAAACAACAGCCGTATGAAATTCACGCGCACGCGCCTGTGACCTATCAGCTGTTAGACTCGAGACGCCGTTATGTCTCATTACTACCGTACCGTGCAGTAGTGGGTAGGCAGAGCACCCTCGCAGCTCGCAAGCCCGCTCCGTAAGCCATTGTCGTGTTATTTTGATAAAAGCGAATCAGTATTAAAAAAAAAATGTTTCTTTGGGAAAGTTGTTTTGTAGGTGGGTTATAGGTATCCCCGAAGAGTTAGCCGGAGGTGTACCTAGTAGTAAGGTACAGTCAGCGTCGCGATGTGGGTACCCCTATTGAAAGCACCTACGTTCCTAACTAAGGGACCCAATTGATGCAGCCCACCGTACATTTACCTAGTAAAACACTCATACTTCGCCAGTTACGTTTAAGTCCCATGTAATAGGAGGCGAGCTTATTGCCATTAATCGGACTGCTACTGAAAAATTCATCATGAAAAAACCCAATACAACTTTGCCTAGCCTGGTACACGAACCCAGAACCTCATGCTCATCAGTCGCGCTTGCAACCACTAGACCAACGAGGCAGTTTAAACGTAAATACTTTTGTTTTAATTTGGTTCTGCCATATTCAGTACAGAACTGGCTATAGCCAGCAGAACACGCAGCTAAGCATGGTGTTGCTAAGTTCATATATTTAGGCGCTACAAGACTACTAAGTTTGAAGCATCCGATAACGGGTATACACAAGTACAGTCACGAGAAATGAACTGTACGCACTTAGCAAAATTTTTAAATAGCCTAACCTATTTTATTTGTGAACACTTAAAACATGAATCGATATAGTAGGAGAAAATCGCTTTTGAATTTAGCTTAGTGTGTATATTTCATTAGTCGTCGACAAATGCTTTTCCAATAATGTGTTGTTCCTTTACACTTATCTTAATAAAAATATTTAAGGTAGCATTTCGATAGCATGCAGTGTATCATTAATACGAACTAAGAAGAGAAATGAACCCAAAATCGAACCTTGACAAACGCATCATGTCACTTCAGACCTTAATGATCCAGTTTCAGAGAAATGTCTAATGGTTTACGCAATCGAACGCGTTTGAGAGGTCGCAAAAGATTCCAATAGCGTCTTGTGCTTTTACCAAGGCAGTTAAAATTTTTCTTTATTTTAATTTACAGCAAGCACTGGGCGTTCGAATAGCCTCAAAATACTAATGTTGCGTGTGAAAGCTATAGACATGTATGTATGTGAGAAGATGTGCTTACGAAACAACGGCAAGAGAATGAAGAGACTTATGGTGAGATTAGACAGTTCGACACCGTTTTTTTATTATATTATAACAGTGATCGGTGTAGTATAAAGAAAAAAGTAGAGTAAAGAGAAATATGCCATGACTAAAAAACTATGTAATATCGGTGTTTGCTAACATTTAATTATAAGACAGACTTAATTGCCAATTTTTAAATATTTACATAACTCTGATCAGTCCAAAATCTCGTAAGATCTGCCGCTAACCATTTCTATGAAGAAAGCGAAATGGTTGTAGATATTAACTGTTAATTGTCTAAGACAATAGGGTATCATCACTGGGTCGATTCACTGCTCTTTAGTGGATGGCCTTTCCGCCGTAGCCGAGGCCGCCGTAGCCGAGACCGCCGAGACCGCCGTAGCCGATGCCGCCACCGAGCCCGTAGCCGCCGAGCCCGCCAACAGCGACAGCCGGGCCGGCAATCACCGCGCCACTGCTAACGAGTCCGCCACCGCTAACGAGTCCGCCACCGCTTATGAGTCCGCCACCGCCCAGCAGGAGCGCGCCGTCCTGAGCCTGCCTGGCCACGGCGTCAGCGACCGCCTGCGCCTGCGCCGCGCTGGTAGCTACCGCGGCGGCCTGAGCACGAGCGGCGTTAGCGATACGAGCGGCCTCCACGGCGCGAGTGTTGGAGATAGCGATAGCCTGGACACGGGCAGCGTTGGCCAAACGTTCGGCCTGGGCGGCGCGCGCTACTTCGAGCGCGCTGGCTGCTCCGGCGCGCTGAGCGGCGTCCGCGGCCCGCGCGTTCTCCCAGGCGGCGGCCTGAGCGCGCTGCACGTTGGCGACGCGGGCAGCGTCTAGAGCAGCGGCATTATTGATAGCTTGTGCTTGTCCGGCGCGAGCAGCGGCCTCGGTGACGCGTGCACCTTGGATGGCGGCAGCGGCTGAGTTGGCGATCTGTGTGGCCTGCACGGCTTGTGCGTTCTGGATGGCGCTGAGCTGAGCAGCTCCTACGGCGGCAGCGTTGTTGAGTGCGACGCCCGAGCCAAGCGCGGGGCCGCCGGCGATGACAGCGGGGCCGGCGATGATGCCTGCGCCGCCAGCTAGCGCCGCGCCCGCCAGCCCAGCGCCACCGTACCCACCAAGTCCGCCAAGCCCATAGCCGCCGTACCCGCCGCCGTACCCGCCGCTGATCACCGCCCCGATGCCGCCGGACTGCTCCGCTCGTGAATCCGCTACTTTACCTGTCACATATAAGAAATAGTATTGATTGATTTATTTATTTAATTACTACGGTTATATTCATAACCAATTACAGTAACTGAAATTATAAAAATAAAAAATAATAATTTTAACACATTAAAACATACAAAATAACAAAGTAAAGCAGAATTTGATAATTGTCCTAAAATACATTAATCACTTCATAGAATAATTTCAGTTACTTACCGTCTGCAACGACTTCGTACGCCACAGCGATAACCAAAAGAATCTGAAAGGAATTGTAGTTTTTAACATCAATTTCAATTTTGAATATATTTAATTACTAAACTTTTTTAAAAATTAGAACTATATTTTAACCATTGATATGCCTCGTCTTACCGTTAGTCGAGACATTTTCGTTTTATTATTTGTTTATTGCTGCTCGCTACGACGCTATCAAATTGGACTGTAAACTGTAATTGTTGTGGTACCGCAAATTGCGTGCACTTTTATACTGCACCGAAAATTATTAACATCGAATTAACAATGCTAAATAGTTGCTCGATGCCGCCCCATTTGAATATCATTAGGTACTTCAGTAAAAACTAATCGGCGAACAATGCGTAGTTGGTACATACGAGTAAGTACAAGTTGTACACAATCAAAGCAGTAAGGGAGATATCAGACCATGTCGGATGCGCGCGCCACACAACCCTTGCACACCAAGCAATGTACACTCATATTATGTGGAGAATACATGAACAGCAAATATTTTGTAGTGTCCATCCAGACTATGATTCAATTGAATCAATAGTCGACACATAATACAACCAAGCCACTATTTAGCTATTGTCAGCCTCTAGGCCAATAATTAGATTAATAATTTAGAACTTTGATTATTCAGCACCTACAAGACAATTACACACATTTCTAACAAAATTAAGGAGGCCAAGATCCCTATAAAACCAGTAGATGGTGGTTGAACACACTTGTCCAGTCATTACATTCACATACATATTCATTCAGCAAACAAGTTTTACTTTTGTTTGAACGGCAACTGCTGAAAGCAACGGTTGCTTCACCTCAGATACAGTAGAAACTAAGGATTGCGATCACATCCTTTCCTGTACAAAATCAGAAAACATTACAATATCGTGTAAATCTACTAATTACATGAAAACCAATTTACATGTCAATGGATTTAGGCTCATCTTTGGTTAATACAAAAGTGTGTTAAATCGTGGATATGGCATGCAAATTATAATGTATTCAGTTGAAATACAACTGTTGTAAAATATTTATTGCGTGTTTTGGCGCCAAGGCAGACATATTATTTTGACGGCATACATCTTGTTTTTTCTAACACTGACCTGTGTTGTGTACCAGGCTGTTCAAGACAGCCTGGTACACAACATATCAACAACAAACCAATACGGGTTACGTACATCCTGGCATACTAGATTATATGAATACAAAAAATCTAGTCCCTGACTGACTGTAAAAAGTCAGCCACCGGTCACATCGCGTGTCATTTGGTATTCTGGTTGAGTAATACGATTTTACAGAACGGTTATTTGATAAAGTGTTTGAGTGGGTCATAAATCAGTAACTATTGATTATTAAAGATTTAGCCTTAGTATATTCATTTTTAACAGGAGACCTGGCTTTTTCACGACAAACGGATGTAATGTTATAGGCGCTCATATAGGCAGTTGTGACCGCAGAGAGAGCAGCGGTGGCCCAGTGGTAGCGACCCCAACTTACGAACAGTAAGTCGTGGGTTCGAACCCAGGCAGGCGCATTACTTTGTGTAATTTATTTCATCACCACTGCTCTCAAAAACGGTGAAGGAAAACATCGTGAGGAAACCGGCATGTCCTAGAACCAAAAATTCGAAGACATGTGACATCTGCCAATCGCTGGGCCCGCGTGGTGGATTATAGCCCATTCCCTCTCATAGAGAAGAGGCCTGTGTCCCAGCAGTGGGAACATTATAGGCTGATGATGAAGCCATGTTTCAGCGGAAGATGTGAAGACAAATTATGTGTGATTGGTAACTAGTGGCGAGAGGAAGTAGAAAAGGAGGTATAATTCAGTTGAAAGGGCTGGCTTTTACCTTGACCTAAGAGACTAAGCATTGCCAGACAACGTGGCAATGCCAGTCTCTTTGGAACATTGCCAGTTGACAATGTTGAGGGGGAGTTTTTTGACGTGATTTTTAAATTTACTTTAGGTTATTTGAATTTATAAATGTATATTTGATATTGTTATGAATTAAAAGTTGAAATGATAGTAGTATTAAAACTAGTAAATGTAAAGCAAAAGGATTCTATCTCCAAGTTACAATCGTTATTTCTTGCGAAAATTGTTTTAAAATTTAGGAAAGTGTACATTGGTGCTCATGACTATGGTATGGTATTGTCATTTGACACAGGTACAACACATCTTCAGAAAAAACAGACATGTTTTCAAAGAATGTTTATTGAAATAATAGCTTGTAAAAATCAGTAATAGGCTGTCTGGGTGGGTGGTCTTCATTTCTTTCCAAATCGGAAAGTCTTCATCAGAGGTTGCTGGACGATCCTAGAAAAAAATCATTAACGTTTTAATCAATGTTGAAATGTATCTACCTGGAATTGATCAAAGGATGTGGTTATCAAAACTTTACATAGCTATAATTTCAGTACAAAAATAGATTAAAATATTTATCTTGAATTTTTAGGTAAGATTCTATAACCATATCAAGTCGGCCAACAGCCAAGTCAGTCTTACCAAGGGGTATCGTATTACCCAGTACTAACTGGATTGGGGAGGTCAGATAGGCAGTCGCTCCTTGTAAAATACTGGTATTCAGCTGCATCCGTTTAGACTGGAAGCCGACCCCAATATAGTTGGGAAAAGGCTAGGCAGATGATGATTCTATAACCATATAGCTGAGCCACAAGACAATATGGTTTAAATACTTGTTGAAAGATAAAGTTAAAACCTATGAGTATCCGTAAACAAGTGGAATGAATTGTGCTATTATAAGTCATACTCACTCATAAGAGTAGGGGGAGTTAACAGAGCCGACGATCTCGATGGAAGGAGCCGCCTCCTCCACGGTCCAGACTGACTGGCTAAGCTGCGGGGGCGCTGGGATGTCCCAGACCTGGGGCTTCACTTCCACGGAGACGGTGCTGATTGGCGGGATCTGGACGGGCACCTGTAAAGACTAGAAATAACGAAACGACATTAATATGTGCATCTGGTACGGATGTATGACCAGATGTATGAACCACAACCTGTATGTTACTGGTAAGGATCACTTTACTAGTAGACTATTAGACAATAACTTGAAGCGTTTTTCTGAAATAGTTACTGCGCTCTAGACTTATACAACTATTCTACACCATGGGGTTTTTCTGATCGATTCAAATTTTGGAGGTTAATTCTTCAATTGTATTATAGATGGCGTTGTCGTACTTTTTGTAGTGCCACTACACCATGTGAGATCATGACCTGATTGTAGATATTTCCACTAAGACCATATAAGTTGGAAGTAACCACTCATTGTAAGTGGTCGTTTAAAAGTGGCCTCTTCAACGAAACATTGCTCGAAGACACCATTTCATATTCAATGTATGTAGATAAAAATAAGCGAAGACAACGATTTCCCTCATTGGAAGTAAATAAAGCGGATTCTCCCTTCCTCATATGAGAAACTAGAAACCCTTGAATTTATAATGCAAATTGTGTTTTAATAACAAGTGTAGTGATCGACCTTTGTTGCCCTTAAAGGTAACAGAATTGAAAGAGTAACTATTTGTTCTAGACCTTCGTGTCGATGATACGACTTATGAAATAGAGTATTTAATCTGATAGTTCATGATTCCTGTGGCGCAGTAACCAGACACTAAACTTATATCGCTGTTTGAAATCCTGCACGTATCAAATACACTTGTATGACCTATACATAGTTGTGGCTCCTGAATGTCTGAACATGTGAGATTTATGCAAATACACCGATATCACGCTTTTGCTTTTCCACAATATTCCTATGAACGCCATTGTCACATATAGCTAAGTGACAAGCAAGCTCATGCCCTGAACACCAAACGACACTGTGGTAAAATGCACAATTATATATTATTAATATGCTGTGGCATACAAAAGGTTAACAACAGATACAGTTTATAATACCGAGCCATATTAACTGTCTTTAAGTTTAACAATACTCACTTGATCATACTCCACAACAACAGGATCCTCTACTACCTCCTCGATAGCATCCTGCGGCACTGGCTTCTGAATCACGATGGTAGAAGGCTCATACACCAGGGTTGGCTTGCCGCTGAACTTGGCAGCGATCATATTCAGACCAGCCTTTGCGATGGTGGTTCCGATGGAGATTGCACCGTTGATCACGGCTCCTGCTATTGAGGTGGCTGCTGTTTTTAAGGCTTGACCTTGAAATGAAGAAAAGGATTTGAGAATGGATGGAAATGTTTTAGTGTATATTGACTTGTTGGGAGCAGTGATGGCACAGTGGTAACGGCCCTGAGTTACGGGATTCGAACCCGGGGAGGCACATTACTTTCTGCAATTTATTTCATCACCACTGCTCTCAAAACGGTGAAGGGAAATTTTGGGAGAAAACGGACAGGTTCTGGAACCAAAAATCGAAGACATGTGACATTTGCCAACCCGCACTGGGCCCATTATAGCCCATTCCTTCTCATAGGCGGGGGGCTGTGACCCAGCAGGTAATACCCTGAGGACTTCAGATGATTATTTCAATGTAAAGTAGTACTCCAAATTAAAAAACTTCTATTACTCAGTTCAGGAACTGCCAAATGAAAAGTAGAAGCATTTGATAGTGTATCAGTCCAATGTAGCCATTAATTACCACGCGTGGTTGGCGATCGGTAATTGTATTATTATTAACACTTCAATCCAGACACATGACAAGACATTGTAGTTAATTACTAACACCTGCAAGAAACGCGATCCGACATTATGTAAGTTTTGTTATTATAAAGTCGATAGGCGTTCTGTGTGCCAGAGCTTGATAGATTGTTAGATGGCAAGACGTCGTTTTTAGAACTGTCGCGAATTAAAACATAACTATACATAACATCACGCCTGAAATCTCCGAAGGGTTAGGCAGAGATGTACCTAATAGTACACCGACATTTCGCCGTAGTCTCATATAATAGGGGGCGAGCCTATTGCCATCAACCGGGCACAAATCCAGGCTCCGTGGCTGGTACTGGGAAATTCCTTATGGAAAAACCCAATAACAATTTGCCCGACCCGGGAAGTGAACCCAGGACCTCATGCTCAGCAGTCACGATTGCGACCACTCGACCAACGAGGGAGTCAAATACTCTTTAATATCTACCAAAGAAACCCATACCTTTGGCAGAAACTCCTTGGGCAGCAATAGCAGCAATATCCGAAGCAGCCTGCGCGACAGCTTCCTTTTTAGCAGCTATGGTCTTGGCGCCAATGTTGACGATGTCCTCAGCTGCTTGGCCAGCTACTTGCTTAGCAGTCAAGATGTTGAAGGACAATGCTGAAGGAATCAGGCAGGAGAAGCAGGCGACCTGGGGAAGTTAACAGATGATTAATCATGGAGAGACAGAGTGAATTGAAAAGATAAATTGGAATTCATTAAGATACAAAATCAAACAGCAAACCGGTGTAGCTTTATTCATTTTCTACAGGCTGAAAAATGCCTTGGTACTGTTAAGAACGTATTAGGTAGGTTTTTTTGAATTTATGTAAGTGTAAAAAGTTTGGAAAGAAAATCTTTAAATGTTGTCCAAATTTTTTTAACATCAAATTCACTGCTGCGTATTGGCTTTCAAATGTACAGACGCCAGCGCATCAAGATACCACAAATTGTCAAATTTCTCCAAATGATTTTAAGCCATAAAGTGTTGATGGTTAAGTTCAAAATAGGGTACAAATAGACGTAGTGAATTAAAAAACAATGACTTGAAAAATTAAAAACTGATAATATTAACACAAAGAAACCTATAATTATTATAAATGTTCTAAATTAAATAAAACTTACCGATAAAATGACAAGTCTCAACTGCATCTTGAATAACTTTTAAAAGACGATAAATAGACGAAATAGGAATATTATTTGATGGTGAACCAAGTTCAACTGATGACCTGATTGTTTTCCATGGTGGTTTTATACTAAAAATATTGCCAAATTAAGCAAATTTGCAATTAGTGCAATTCATTAAGTTCTGGTTCCCATTGCCCAACTCATATTCCTACAGGTATTTTAATGGTCTTTAAATCCCATTAGTAAGTACTTACGATTTAACATTCTTGACAACATAATCACCCAGTATGACTATTTTTGTTTAAGAAATATTTAGGCCTGGGGAGGCTGGAAAAGGAGTCGACATCAAATCCCCATTCGAAGGCAGATTTACACGGTGTAAAAGACATCAACGCGCAAATTGTAACAAGAATTTGAGTGGTATTCTACAACTAAAAAAATCCGACTGGGTACTGAAAATTCACGACCAAATTAAATTCGGGGCTTACAAGAAAAAATCAACTCCTCCTATTGTTGATGTCGGTTAAAATGTATCAATTGACACCTTATTCATCAAAATCGGATGAATAGTTTAGGCGCTATACAGAGAAACAACATAACCCCTCCTTTTGGCTTCGCTGTAGTGGGCTAAAAACACAAATGATTTGTCCCGACAGGGTAAATTATTTTCGGCAGTTGTGTAAAATCAACCGGACTTGGGTCCATCCCTCCTTTCTTTTTTTTTTCTGATGGGAAATCATCAAATGACTCCTCCCGCTCTGGGCGGAGCGGAAGGGAGTGTCGAGTTGTACTGACTGAAACACATCCATGTTCCTTCCTTGCTCTTTGTGTTCCAGGACCGCGGTATCTCTTTCGAACAATCCCGCAGCCCTGGCAGTAAATGTAAGGCCTAAAACACATACGGTGGATCACTGCCAGTGGCATTGTTTGCTTTATTGGTCAGTGGCCTTTAGTTATAAGGTCGAAAAAAGCTGATTATGAGGTCCTGGGTTCGATTCCCGGGTCAAGCAGTGTTATTGAGTTTTTCCTTCAGGCCTTTTTCAGTAGCAGCCGCGGAGTCTTGATAAAATTTGTGCCGGTTGAAGGCAATAGACTCGCCCCTATCACATGGGATTTAAACATAACGTGCGAAATGTGGGTGTACTTAATATGGGCACGCCTCTGTCTAACCCTTCGTGGATTACAGGCGTGATTGTATGTTATAAGGAAAAACCTCAATATTCAACTCATAGCAAGCAAGTTGATCGTAGTGCTTACATTCAAATTCCGGGAATTCAACCCAACACTCAACCTACCACACATTCGCTAGTGCCACCGAAGTGAGAGTATGTTTACCTTACAAATTATGTCAGCTACACTCAGTTCAGTCAGGAAGCGTGTCAGTATGCCAGTCATGAAACACAGATATATGCTAATTGGTTCAGCAAGTAGCAGCGTGAACACGGAGCGATGGAGTCACTTCAGCCACTATAATATTTTGAGTTTGAAATTATATGAGTGTTATGAAGGGAGCTCGTGGCTAAATACAATAATGTTTTTAGGATGCTCTTGCGATTGCCTCGTTTTTGCAGTGCCTCTGGAATTTTCTCGATAACCCATACCGATGGGTTTCATGCCATGATCCGCAGGAAAACGGCCTCGCTCCTGAGCAGAAATTGGGGCACTCACAATAGCATCCTAAAAGCTGTGGCGGCCGATACTTTCTCCACCATAATCAGGCAATATGTGAGAAGACTTATAACCTAGTATTTCGTTATGGCTATTTACTATGGGTGGTCCTCTCATAAATTCGTCTTTAGTTAAGTTACTAACAATGTAACAACAGTGTTTAAGTGTTATTAACAATTTATGGAGTTGTCCGAAATAAAATTAATGATTTTATTATTTATTTAAATAACTAGCTGATGCCCGCGGTTTCGCCTGCGTGGATGTCGGTTATCGCGACCAAAAGTAATCATGATGATCCCATTTCCTCAACTCATGGGAACCTAGTTTGCCCATTTTCAAAGTATTAAAATGGATATAGTATATTATCCATAACAGATAGACATAAGCCATCGCGGATTTTTCGGTAGACCTATATAAGATAAACAATTCTACCATTCATCATTTTGTTATATCTTAAAGGGCAGCGTTTTCGTTGAAAGCTCCCCCAGACGGTTTATTTTTTTTCAACACCAAATGACACAAATATCATTAAATTTTAGCCAATCTGTACAAAAACTTGACAAATTATATACTAAAAAATTTCTCGGGAACACTTTATCTATTTAAGAAAACAACATGAAAATCAGTGCAGTAATTTTTGAGTTTATCGCGAACAGACAGATAGACGCGGCGGAGAACATTGTGTTATAATATGTAGTGATGTTGGGTTCGGCTTCCAGTACAACCGGATGCAGCTGAATACCAGTATTTTACATGGAACGACGGTCTATCTGCCCTCCACAACCCAGTTAATTTTGGGTAATAGGATAACCCTTGGTAGAAATACAGTGAAATTAGTGATAGCTTTAATTTCCACATCAGGTGTTCCAGATCTTCAATTTTCATACGTCAACAGAGAGTGCTCATCAGGCTGAACAACTTTTGCTAAGACGTCATTACCTATATATATTATAGTGTAGCTGGCCTCTTGGAGCTCCACAACAGGTGTTTCACATCTTCAATTTTTATACGTCAACAGAGAGTGCTTATCAGTTTGAACAACTCTTGCTAAGACGTCATTCCTATATATGTTATAGTGTGGCTGGGCTCTTGGTGTTCCACATCAGCTGTTCCAGATCTTCAAATTTATTCTTTTAGCAGAAAATGCTCATTACGTGGAACTATTTTTGCTATGGTACCATTTTTGTTTCTCTTATAGTTAAGCTGGTCTGTTGCGGTTCTGCATCAGGTGTTCAAGTTTCCAAGATTAATTATAGCCTATATGTTGCCCAGACTTAATACCTTTACAACAAAAAAAAAACATTCAAATCCGTCGAGTAGTTCCGAAGACTAGCGTGTACAGACAAACAGACACACAGACAAATAGACAGATTTTTTTTTTGGATTCGTGCTCTATTACTGTTTCTAAACCTCCCACAATTTTTTTTTTAATATATTCAATGTACAGACACAGTTTTTTTCCTGTCTTATTATATGTATAGATAACAGCCAATCGGATCAATCTTCAGGTTAGGCCGCGCTTGTCAAGGTCAGTATGTGGATGGTCATCTTTACATACCAAGTTGCCTCCGTGCCTCGAAAAGCACGTTAAAATGGTTCTGGCTACAATTTCTAGATCTTTGACTGTCGTTACAAGTAGTCAGACCCCGAAAATCTGACAACCAGTCTTACCAAGAGGTAGAGGTAGGTAAAGTGTATGGGGGTCTACACTATTGAATTATACTCCTTTTTAGTTTAGTTAGTTAGAATAAAAAAATCTCAATTAAAAATAATCATTAAATAATTAAAAAAGTTTGATTGAAAATGATAAGCAATTTATTTTTAATTTTTGATTTGTAATCTTTAAATCAATTAATACATATTTTCCTCTTTATAGATCTGTCTAGTCTGTCCTTCTGGCAATCAATATAATTAACTGTGTTATGAACTTATGAACGTTGAATCGTTCTTAATGTTGCCTTTATTGGCCAATTCTGAGAAGCTATAGAAATATTCGTGTAGGGTTTTGTTCTTGCTTTACACTATTAAGGGTATAAGACGATTTAACGACCCGAAAGGCACTTGTTCTCTTCGTCATTGCGATCATTTTTTTGTTCTAGACCAAACCTGGGAACCTTCTAGTTACGGAGATACTGGGGGTCAAAGTTCCAACTTGTTCACCACAAGTGTTTTTCTTAAATACATGTTTTTAATGTATTTTTTTTACTTATGACGCCTTCACGTCCCCCGTACTATTTAATCCATCCGTCAGCACAATGTTTTGAATGTGTTACATGTAGTCCTCCCGTAAAATGTGATTTTTCACCCCAAAAAAAAAAGTAGTTTCCCAGCAATATTTTTTGTGTAATGTTACTTATTGATGTACAGAATGCTTGGTTGACGGCTTCGTGAAGAGTCTGTTTACACCCTGTAGAACAGCTCTGCATAAGCGCAGTTCTCAAATTCTTTTTGTAATTCCTGTATCACGTCCTCGAAGGTTGTACAGGAGTTTTTTATTTATCTGTAGTAATATAAGGCACTGCCTTTTAAATAATAACAATATTATTTTACTTCCAGTCTGTTACATCCTTTAAAATAAAAATAGTTATAGCTTGGAATTGCTCTAAAAACCCTTCAAATGATTCGTCGAAATGACCAGAAAAACATGTACTCCATTGGACCTGTTTTTCTACTAAAGATTGTAGTATAATGATATAGCACGTATACTACTCTGATACATTGTCTTCAATATAATGTATCCTCTTCCAAGGATTATCACTCGCGGATTTTGGGGGGCGAACTCGCGATTTCTGCAGTTTGGTAATATACTGGAATCTGACCCAGCGTCCACCACTTGTAGAGTGTACGGGGGTCTACACTATTGAATTATACTCCTTTTTAGTTTAATTCTTTATCTGTTATCTTTTCGTTTCTGACAATCAATCATTTTTAATCCTTCCTCCATTCAAATATATTTTTTTATTAAGTAGCCAGCATCAACTAGATGTCAGAACGATTTATCATCATAGAACCTCTACAGTATTTATCAGTACTGATTGGGTTGATAAGGTCAAATAGGCAGTCGCTCCATGTAAAATACTGGTATTCAGCTGCACCCAGCAAGACTGGAAGCTGACCCAATTTTGGGAAAGGCTAGGCAGATGATGGTGACTTATAGGAGATATTGCAGTTTTTTGCAACTTGAGAATTACCCTTAGGTAGTTTTTTCAACAATAACCACGAGGTACTTTCCCAATTAACCTTGAACCTAATGTTTTAGCGATAAAGTTGAATATCTATTAAAGTTTGATAGATTGTACTTACTAGCTTAATGTGCTGGCGTCTCTACTTTTACCTGGCATCAAAATCTTTTGTTTGGATTCCAAAGAGATCCACTCGGATTAATCATTATCCTTTTTTTGTTAATACAAGTTTTTATTGATGTAATGTAACATTACTTGGAATACGTTACATTACATATATTAATATACCACGACGCATGCATCGCGAAGTTTTTCACCCCCAAAAAAAAAGTTGTTTCACTGCAATTTTTTTTTTTGCTTAGCCAACCACCATATTTGGTAAAATGTAACGGCAAAAAAATCACTTTTGATTGCCAAAAATAGTAAATGAGATCCCCATTTTAGCGTGAAATTAAAACCAAAAATAGTTAAAGACCAGCAGAAATTGAACTTTTACGCTCTTGGATCCGTGTCGGAGAGCCCTAATCCGGGCAAAACTAGTTTGTCATCAAATACCTCATTATAATTTGGTGCTCATTTACTAAATTTGGTGATAAATTGATATTTTAGGTGATAGATGTTAGTGGTCACAAAGTTATTTTTGATGGTCATTATATTTATCCTCTTTTTTTTGCATAGAGTTACTTAGTTTGATGTACAGAATGCATGGTTGACGACTTTGTGAAGGGTCCATTTACACCTTGTATTATGTCACTAGCATTATTGGTATGTGTACAGAGATTAGTAACGTATACAAACTGGTGCCTCTAAAAAAAGATTAAAAAAAGTTATAAGAAATAATAGATACATCGGCTTAACAGCACAAAAATGATTAAACACATATGATCTCCAATCATGAGCAGCCTTTAACGGCCCCAATTATTACGATAATAATAATTAAATAATAGTAAACCTGTTACAAGCCGGCAATAATCGATAATAACTATTATTATATGGTTTCATCCGTAAGAAAAATAATAATATGATATATAATCATGGTTTAAGCTCCAGGAAATGGCGAATCATCAAACCTCGATTGTGAATGTTTAATAACTACTTGCTGATGCCCGCGGCTTCGCCCGCGTGGTGGTCGGCTCCCCAACGGCTTTGCGACACCTCAAACAAATATCATTATATTTTAAGCAATGTATACAAAAACTTGACAAATTATATACTAAAACCTTCCTTGAGAACCACTCACTCTATCCATTGGTGAAAACAGCATGAAAATTGGAGCAGTAGTTTTTGAGTTTATCGCGAACAGACAGACAGACGCGGCTGAGGACTTTGTTTTATAATATGTAGTGATGATAGTGATTTGTCTAAAATCATCTGCACGCGAAACTATCGTTTTTGAGCTCACCAGATGGTTTCACTGTCGAGTAAGGTCATTAATTCTATTTAATACTATAAAGTACCAATAACTTCATAAACAGTTTATTTTATTACGTATAACAACATAGTGTAAACTTTAGATACATATTTACAATATTGTCTCTAAAATTTGCAAGCATGAAACATTTAAAAATGATTCTTCACTCCAAGTTAGGTGTCACCATGAGTTGGGGAACACAGGCATTTAGGCATACAGTAAGGTGTCACTTACTGTTAGTAAAAACGGGCATTAGGCATTGAGTTACGTGTCACCTAGTGTTGGTGAAAACGTGAATAAGGCATTCAGTTATATGCCAAGTGATTTGAAATATATTTTTTAGATATCATTCTATAAAACTCAAACACAGTTTCAATAACTAAATTAAAACTGTTCGACTCCATCAATTCTGTGCTGAAAGTGACCCATTTATATGTCAATAGGTATAAATAAGAAAGCCAAGTTCAAGGCAATTTCACTACATAAGAGTTGGTGCACTTTCATCGTGTATAGTTCACTGTCTCCTGTGGACCACTAAGTTTTATATAGCTCTAGAAGATTATAGATTCTCGGAAAGACTAAACATGGATAACTTTAGAAGATTGTTAATAAAGGTAAGTTTTTCCATAAACAATTTTATTAATTTGTTTAAATATCGTGTTTTGATAAACTGGTAGTCTGTCTACAAACCCGTATGTGTTTTTTTTAAAGTTATACTTCTTTTGGCGCGTTAGGAAAAAATTATGAGAGTAAATTTTTACGATACGCGCGCACACCGTCACGAATAACCGACAACCTTAAGTTAGCTAGTCAACATACACCCTGAAGTTTGGTAGTCAACATTTTAGTTTTATACGCCAAAGAACGTAATAAGTACACACACACTTTTTTAATATCTTTTGATCATTATGGAATTGCGGTGAATCCACACGTGTATAGAGAATGTTTCATAACACAGGACAACGACCTTCGCAGGTTAGGCGAGACCAGATTTTCATAGATTGGTTGTTGTTGGTTGGTTTCTAAGAAAACCTTAAAGGGTGTTAAAAGACTCTTAACGAAGCTGGAAAGGTACTTCTTCTCCCCGTCATTGCAATCATTTTTTTGTTCTAGTCCGTTATACCCGGGAACCTTCTAGATACGGAGATATTGGGGGTCAAGGTTCAACTTTTTCACAAGTTTTTATTAAATACATGTTTTTAATGTATTTTTTTTACTTAAGACACCTGCACGAACCCCGTACTATTCAATCCATCCATCAGTACAATGTTTTGAATGCGTTACATCGAGTACCACCGTAAAACGTGTTATTTCACCCCAAAAAAAAAGTTGTAGATGATGATGCCCTGTAGATGATACATTTGTTGTGGACTCTTGATACCGTAAAAACTGTGGTGATTGAGTCACCTGTATCCATCAAGGTTGTGTGTAATTCATGGTGTAAACAACTTTTCTCATTGAAAGTAATATCAAATTCGTGAAAAAGAAAAATATCCTCATGCATATTTCCATTACCTTGGCTTCTTTCAACCTACGAAGGCAAAACGAGGGAAAAAAGCAAAATAATCATAGGTGTATTGAAAAACATCGTTTAGTACCCATGAGCATTTGTCAATGCAGTTATCGGCTTTTTACGTCTCAGCTTCAATGATAACTGCCAGAGCTGCGGGACTGTTCGAAAGAGATACCGCGGCCCTGGAACACAAAGGGCTAGGAAGGAACATGGATAGTCAGTACAAGTCTGACACTCCCTTCCGCTCTGCCCAGAGCGGGAGAATTCATTTGATGATTTCCCATCCGTAAAAAATAAATAAAAAGCTTCAATGATAAAGTTTGCCCAATTGTACCAAAATGTTCTACTCATACACGTCCGGCCTCTAATGGAAGCTTAGGAACATTACTTCCTTACACATTTTCTTCGGTAATAATCAAGTAATCACTCCAAAAAATACTTATTTTTTTTCTATTTGCAGATCATAATTTTCACCTTGATAGTCGTTATCATTTCTGCCAGCGTTGCGGACGCCAAGAAAAGCAAAAAGCACACATCAAAAGCATCAAAACGACATTTTGAACATAAACTAGAAAAAGTTCACAACAAAGCGAAAAGGAGCACTTACAGCCGGAATTGGGGAAAGTCTAATTATGGAAATTACGGTCTGCCGCCATATTTGGTTTATAACAGAAAATTAGGAGCGTACTATCCATATTTCAAATATCCCGAAAATAACTTCAGACGGAGTATGAGGAAAACTAATTATTATAATTCTAGAAAATATAGCTGAATACCTGACTAAGACATAACAAGAATATTTGGATATGAATAACAAAATGTCATTTGGATAATTTTTAACTTTTAATAAGGATACATTTTTGCGTAAAGTTACTTAGTTTGATGAATGCTTGGTTGACGATGAAGGCTTCGTGAAGGTTCTTGTTACACCCTGTATACATGTTACAAAAAGGTCATTTAGCAGAATAAGATATGTATGTAAATACTCAATGATGATGGTACGCAATAGTACTATATACTTATCCAGTTTATCTACATGTATTATTTATTTATTTATCTTTAATTCTAGTTGATTACCCATGTATATTATTTAAGTTTAGTAATAAGGAAACGACTGAGTAATTGAGTATTGTATCTTGTAAATAGGGCTCAGCCTTATTCTTATTATTTATTGCACACAAAATAAAGATAGACATACACAGAAAATTACAATAAACAGACCAGACGCCAGCAGGTCAACCTACCCGAAACTGTCAGATTTTCCCAACCAACCTTGAACCTAATGCTTCAGAGATAAAGTTGAAAATCCAATAAAGGAATTTGACAGGTTGTAGTAGCTTGATGTGCTGGCGTCTGAACAACGGCGAGCTTAACCCAGAATTGGGTTAACCTTAGTAAAAGTATGATATGAAAACTATAAAAAAACTTTTTATAAAAGCTGTGTGTAATAAAATCTTTATATATATAATTCTACTGTGCGTGTGTATGTCACTGAACTCCTCCTAAACGGCTGGACCGATTTGAATGATTTTTTTTGTATGCCTTTGGGTGGCACCCTGGATGGTTTAGATTCACAAATCAGCCCGACAGATGGCGCTGCTGTCGTTATCTAGGTTTGACGCAGACGAAGTTGCGAGGGACAGCTAGTAAACTATAAAAAGAACACCGTTTTATTTACCAACAAGTCCTCAAAAGTAAATTATCATAATCAGTTAGATATGCCACAAGATCGTTTATGACGTGAATGAATATGACGTCAAATATGAATCCTTGATAGCCACCTCGAAGTCTCAACATAGATTATCTTATTTAATTAAGGCTAAATGGGCAATTCATAGATTCAAAAGACGTCACAATTGTTTTTTTTAGTGTTAAGTATCAGCTGTCCTTTCGTGATGATACAGGTTAGAAGGGCATGGACTGACAAACGGTGAGAATAAGTTCAGTACATGATACCAAACCCCCACATACTTACACAAGACACATAAGACACATTATGTACAGTCAACAAAATAGATAAGTATCCATGGTCGTTAGATATAGTTGCAGTTTTTTTAATTAATTTAACCAATTGTTTATTTTTCTTCATTTAATTTCAATTTCATTCGAAAACATCGATCGGTTTTTAAGAAAAAAACAATTATATCTTTCGACCCTGGATACTTATCTATTTTGTTGTCTGTACACAAGTATGTATCATCAAGAGGTAAAGTTTATTGACATAAAAACTGGCTTGCGAATTCCTTTATTAATGGAACCAGTTTTACTAGTAATAATGTGCAACTATAGGAGTACAGCGTTAATAATAAACACAAGCCCGTTTTCACTTACAATTCAAGCGAAACCTAAATAAATGCCTAAATATTACAGCATTTTTGGAAATTGAACTCTCGCCAATGAGCCGAGGCTTTAAAATCCAATAGAACGGTTTAATATAAGGCAAAATGTTTTAACAGGCAAGTGTGCCTTTCCTTTTCTCCCGGGTTTTGCCCCAGTCCAGTCTTTTACATGTTTTTATTGAAAAACGATGTTGGTTGATCTGTCCTGTTGAGAACGACCCTCGCACAGGGATCTTGAGTGCTCTAGAAAACAGGTTAATGTAAGTAAAATGTATGCACGTTTCTTATCTGATGATGTCCCACATACCCAATTTTTAGCTGTATCAAAGAAAATTTTATGTTTGGGTTAATGCACTTATGATATTTTTTACATACAGGTCAAACCTAACACAAATCCTGTGGGTATCATTATCCAAACAATTACTAAAGTTATTTCAGGTACCTAAGTAAAAACATATAAATAAAGAAATTCAAGCAGTCAGCAGGCAGGAGAGCAGCGTGCAGCGGAGGCCCAGTGGTGGTGGCCCCGACTTACGAGCAGTAAGTCGTGGGTTCGAACCCAGGCAGGCGCATAAGTTTGTGTAATTTATTTCATCAGCATTGCTCTCAAAACGGTGAAGAAAAACATCGTGAGGAAACCGGCATTTCCTAAAACCAAAAATTCGAATACATGTGACATCTACCAACCCGCACTGGGCCCGCGTGGTGGATTATAGCCCGTTCCCTCTCATAGAGAGGAGGCCGTGTGTCCCAGCAGTGGGAACATTATAGGCTGATTATGCTAAGCAGTCATACAGACAGACACGAGAAGCAACTTTATTATACTATGTTTATCACGTAATCGATGAAGAGAAGAGATTTCATAATATTATCACAGATAATTACGTATTATTAATGCATTATTATCCTGAGATTCCTCATACGATAATATTGTTATCCGGAACCCAAAGCAATTGGTAATAGCGTAGCTGGCGACGCAAAACGAAAAAGTATCAAGTTTTATTTAATAACACAGGTGATCTGCAAGGAACCCGATCAACCTGTATTTCTACTAGACATATGTATATTTTTTAAATATATATTAACATAACCTGAACGGCGGTGTTGTCTATTTTATGTTGCGGGTGCTTCAACAAATGTGGAGATTTAAGTAAATTCCAACAACGCGCAAGCACACGATGGATCCTAGACAGTAAAAGGCAACGCGGCAGGCCCAGGAGGACATAGTTGGACGAACTTGACTCTTTTCGTAAAGACTGACCACTAGGTAGGGGCCATTCAAGTATTATGTAAGCACTACAGGGGGGCGGGCGGTCTTTGCATTGTTTATTTTTGAGGACATGGGGGATGGAGGGGTCTGGATGGTGATTACGTCAGCGCAATTTTTTTTTGCACTTTTTGGATTTTCTACAAAATTAGTCGATTTCGATTTGAACACTTATGGTAAACCTACTTCCAAGCCTATTCCTTAATTCTAGACTGCTGCTCATGAATCAATCAAGAAACCAGAACACACAAAAAAAATGCACGTGCCAATGTTTACGTAAGCATGGCTAGGGGTGTCCCGCCAAGGCTGCGGGACTGTTCGAAAGAGATACCGCGGCCCTGGAACACAAAGGGCAAGAAAGGAACATGGATGGGTTTTAGTCAGTACAAATCTGACACTCCCTTCCGCTCCGCCCAGAGCCATTTGATAATTTCCCATCCGAAAAAAAAAATAAAAGCATGGGACGGGGGGGGGTAAGAGGTTTGCTTACTTTTGCTGACGAGGGGGAAGGGGGGGGGGTTAATAATTGCAATAAAGCTGCTTACGTAATACTTGAACGGACCCATAAGAGATAAGTGGAAGAAGGGAAAAGGCAATGGGCTCCCGCTTTTGCCCTGCAGTGGGACACATAGGGCTAACAATACCACCGCACCATATTCTGAGTACACTGATCGGATCAAAAGAATCTTTATAGTGCCAATAGCTGACTAAACAATCTGTACCAAATTGTCATTCCAGTCAAAAATAGAGCAACTTAGCAGTCAAGTACCCTGTGCCGTTAAAGGAGAAGAAAAAAACTTGAACACAAATCTTTAATATCACAGGCACAGCAGTATATTCTTACAGACATACGAGTAATAAGCCAGCTACCTAGATAGTACTTAGATGCCCATTCTTCTCCATACAGGGTGTAAACAGACTATTCACGAAGCCGTCAACTAAGCATGATGTACAGACGCCAGCACATCAACCTACTACAATCCGTCAGATTTCTTTAATAGATTTTCGACTTTATTGCTGAAGCATTAAGTTCAAAGTTGATTGAGAAAATCTGACAGTTTCATGTAGCTTGACCTACTAGCGACTGTATATCAAACTAAGTAACTTTACGCAAAAATGAGTGCTGTGCTGGGAAACGACTTTTTTTTAGGCTGAAAAATCATGTTTTACATTAGGACTCAATGTAACGCACTCAAAACACTGTGCTGATGGATGGATTGAATAGTAAGGGGGTCCTGGAGGTGTTTGAAGTTTACTTCAAACACCTCCAGGACCCCCTTACTATTTATTTATTATATTATTTTATTTATTTTTTTTAAATACATGTTTTTTAATGTACTATTTTTAAATCGTACATTAAAAAACATGTATTTAAAAAAAAACTTGTGAAAAAGTTTGAACTTTGACCGCCAATATCTCCGTAACTAGATGGTTCCGAAGTATGGTGTAAAACAAAAAAAATGATCGCAATGACGGGGAGAACGAGTGCCTTTCGGCTTCGTTAAGAGTCTGTTTACACCCTTTATACAATTTTCGTATTTAGCTGGAACCGGGAACTGGCAACCGGGAACTGGGAACCGTCCCCAAATCAGTTGGAAAAAGGCTAGGTAGATGATAACCTACCTTTCTATAACAATGTTAAGAGTTCAGACATTTTCTTCAATGTCCAGTTTTATGACGAACCACAACATTCTACTGTCCGCAAGGTAATTATGGTCTATACTGCGTAAGCGATTTAGTTTCCAGAAATGTAAACACATAGGTATATGTTTTGGAAAAAACATCTTCACGACCCTAACACAAGTTTAGGTTTGGGCTACAACGTTAAAACATTTTTGGAACTTTTTCAATAGTACTAGTCGTTCCGAAATCAATTTTATTTTCTCTGACTTAAAGCTGTTTTTCGTTCAATACCAACTGGAAACAAGGATGTGAATAGTCTTAAGGTATACGTACGGGTCCAACTGATGCAGCCGTTTTTTTCCTGCGTTGTGCTATTGAACCCTAGACGAGTATATAAAGAGATGCTCGTCTCGCGAAGGACATAGTCGTTGAATAAGCGTGTTTTGATCATTGTGATATTGTTTTTTTTATTAATATGGCTAAACTTGTGGTGAGTATTTTATTTTATGTGTGAAACGATGTGAATAATCAAATTTGTGTTAAAACTTATTTTAGAGTGACAGTATTAAGTAGGTAGGGCGTGATGAAAGATCGCTAAAATTATACAGGGTGTAAACAGACTCTTCACGAAGCCATCAACCAAGCATTATATACATCAAACTCAGTAACTTTACGCAAAAATTAGTGCTGGGAAACGACTTTTTTTTTGGGCTGAAAAATCACGTTTTACAGTAGGACTCAATGTAACGCACTAAAACATTGTGCTGAAGGATGGATTGAATAGTAAGAGGGTCCTGGAGGTGTTTAAAGTAAAAATCTTCATTAAAAACATTTATTTAAAAAAAAACTTGTGAAAAAGTTGGAACTTTGACCCCCAATATCTCCGTAACTAGAAGTTTCCCAGGTATGGTCTAGAACAAAAAAATGATCGCAATGACGGGGAGAACAAGTGCCTTTCGGCTTCGTAAAGAGTCTGTTTACACCCTTTATAAGTACTATGAAAAGTGTCAGACAAAAGTTCTTCGGGCAGGAGCTCGCTTTTAGTTTTCAAAAAGGACCAAAGGGCCGTTTAGCAGTGTTGATTTTTATCTCATCGTAAGAGTCCTAGACCTATACGACTTACACAGGCAAAACCTCTCGAAGATATAGTGGCCTTTGACTCTATCTGAAGGATTTTACGATCCTGAAAACTTGAATTGGATAGGTATGGTATAGGATATTCTGTACAGCAATATGGCGTACTGCTAAGACAGGGAACACTTTCAAAGATAATACACTTTATTTGTGAAGAATCATAATCAACCTAGCCTTTTCCCAATTTTGTTGGGGTCGGCTTCCAGTCTAACCAGATGCAGCTGGATACCCGTATTTTACATGGAGCGACTGCCTATCTGATCTCCACTTCCCAGTTAGTACTTAATTAATGAGAAATATTCTTTTAAAAAAAATTGGTACAAAATCTGCTTTTTCACATTTAGTAAGAGGCCGGTAACTTAGGATGTTACTTATTAAAACATTAAAAAAAAACATATTGGTTGATTCTTCAATTGTATCGATGGTACGACTTGTTTAAATTTCTTGGGTGCAGTATGTGGCTTTTGGCCACGTTATTCGCGGCATTTGTAGCGTTTTGGGTCCTCTACTAGAGTGCTAGTTAAGTATTCGCTGATGTGATGAAATGCAAAGCATGCATAATTTTTCCTTGATCTTTAACTTGCAAATTATTATAAAATCTACTAAATAATATTATTAACAAAAACATTAAGAACCCGTTTAACAGTGTCCAGCAAGGCAAGGTGGGTAAATTTCTAACAGGTTTAGATCTACCTAAGTTGACAGGGTGTAAACGGACTCGTCACGAAGCCGTCAACCAAGCATTATGTACAGATACCAGCAGGTCAAGCTACCCGAAACTGTCAGATTTCCCAATCAACCTTGAACCTAATGCTATAGGAATAAAGTCGAAAATCTATTGAAGAAATCTGACAGATTGTAGTAGCTTGATGTGCTGGCAAATCAAACTAAATAACGTTACGCAAAAATTATTGCTTATCCCAGCAATAATTTTTTTAATAACGTTATTTAGTTTGATTTGCCAGCACATCAAGCTACTACAATCTGTCAGATTTTTTTTTGGGGTCAAAAATCACGTTTTACGGTAGGACTCAATGTAGCGCATTCAAAACATTGTGCTTATGGGTGAATTGATACGGGGGTCGTGAAGGTGTCTTAAGGTGACACTAGTCGACATTTTTTCCATACAAATTTCGGGAGGGTATTACTCCACTGTTTGTCACTGTACATCCAAAGCTAAACATGATATCGTTTTGTCTCATTATTAATTTTGTCTGTGCGGAAACAGAAAACTAAAATAATAAGCCATTTAAAAGATACGAGCAACCAAAGATTCGTTTTTATTGCCAATTTTAACGTAACTTTGGGCGTAAATTAGTAATAAAAGAAGTGTCAAATTTCCAAAACAAAGTCGATACCGACAAAGCACATTTATCGAAAAATTCAATAAATTTTATTTGTAATTGATTTATGCTGTGGTTTTTTCATAAAACTCGATTTTCCAAAGGCCTTTTCGTATTTTTTTTCGCGCGCCTATACTATGAATTATCGTGCATCTCGCTATCGGGCACGATGCCAGGTGAGACATCGTGATTTTTGGCCACGCCCATCAGTGAGTTCGAGCCCGCGACTAGCGCTACCTTAAGTAAAACAATTACATTAAAAACATGTATTTAAAAAAAAACTTGTGAAAAAGTTGAACTTTGACTCCCAATCTGTAACTAGAAGGTTCCCAGGTATGGTCTAGAACAAAAAAAATATCGCAACGACGGGGTGAACAAGTGCCTTTCGGTTTCATTAAGAGCCTTTTTACACCCTCTATACGGTTCGGCAATTTCGGTATGTCGCGGTGTGAACCGAAGTATGAAAAGAGGTGAAACGATGCTCGCCCGGCTCGCTCAGTCGGTCGCTCGCTCGCTAGCTGGCGGTGTGGCCTGCGCTTTACATGGGATTTAACTGGTAGGGTTATCACAATTTTCCTTGTATTTGAGAGTTTGACTTGAGTTTTGATGTGTGATTATGGTTTAGTTTAAAAATATGGCCGAGGAAGTTTGATTATTCCTCTCAGGACTGTTCTAAATAAATATTTCAATTTGTTTACATACATGAGTAAAAACCTTGTCTCTGCAAAGGATGTTTCATAAAATTCTACTTTGGGCCTCTTTTGGTGCTTCGTTACATAAAAGATATAATAATACAAATCTTTATATATATAATTCTACTGTGCGTGTGTATGTCACTGAACTCCTCCTAAACGGCTGGACCGATTTGAATGAATTTTTTTGTATGCGTTTGGGTGGCACCCTGGATGGTTTAGATTCACAAATTAGCCCGACAGATGGCGCTGCAGTCGTTATCTAGATTTGACGCAGACGAAGTTGCGCCGGACACCTAGTCTTTATATATATAATTCTACTGTGCGTGTGTATGTCACTGAACTCCTCCTAAACGGCTGGACCGATTTGAATGAATTTTTTTGTATGCGTTTGGGTGGCCCCCCGGGATGGTTTAGATTCACAAATTAGCCCGACAGATGGCGCTGCAGTCGTTATCTAGGTTTGACGCAGACGAAGTTGCGCGGGACACCTAGTACTATGTAAAAATGTCCATGGTACAACTGAATGTTGTACTTTGGAAAGCTCAATTCAATTTACAGTAATACACCAAAATTATTCCGTAAAACAGAGAGATACTGACATTTTTACGTCCGAAATTATATTTTTTATCTATTAATATATAATCCAAATTCAAACAAAAAGTATTTAATAACTAAGGTCTCTTACCTTGCTTCGAAAAAATAATCAGTTCATCTAAAAGTAAAATAATATTTTTAAACAATTGTTTTATGTAATGATAAAAATCAATATAAATCTCGGAACCGTCGTTACCGTCGGAGTCGTCCTTAGCTTGTTTGGTCATGTTGGTTTCTTCCTAGTATCCGAGGCATAGCTGTTTGCATGCGTGCGTAGCGTACTTCGCTAGACGCACACGTGCGCATCCGCTGTCGCGTATACCGTCTACTCCATCCATCCATTTTCCTAAACTGAGTTCTTTTATTTTGTAATGGACCTCTTAAAAATAACTACCGAAATGTTATAGTAGTATTTGGTACCTACACTTCTGTCTGCTTAACCGGGGATTACAAGCTTAATGTTATTCTATTTTCTGATTGTATACTTCTGTTACAGTTGATGACTCTGGCGCTAGTTGCAGCCATGGCGGCTTCAGGTAATTTACATTAACACGTTTTTTATTACGACTATGTTCGACCTGTGGGCTAATTCAAGTAACTAAAGAAGTGCTGTACCTGGCAGTTGCAATTAAGTTTCGATCAAAACAACGCTTTTCGTTTTCTCTACCGCTGTCAGACACGCTCGCATCAAGTTCGCGTCAATAACGGCAAGAATTCCGTTATGGACGCGAACTTGATGCGAGCGTGTACAACAGTAGAAACTGTTGTGCATCTTTGGTGCGTGCTTCGGAACGCAACATAATCGATATTCTCGTTTGACGTCTCAAAATGACAGCTTATAAATGATAATAACGTCGAATCATTGAAATGTAATCGGTTCTATTCGATTATTTAGTGAGTAATATTTTTTTTCTCATTTGGCCACACCATAAGTAAGTTTGTTAGAGTTTGGCTGTCGTACAGTTGACGCGCAGTTCAATGATTACACCTGTTTCTATCCATAGGTAATTGGCCTGTACAGAATATAGTTCCATTGATACCCTCCTTTATAAACTCCGCGCTCAAACTTCACGGGCCGACTTCGTTCAATTATTAGAATCTTTACCTTTTTTTCTGAATCTTGCAGCTAGGTACTTAGATATCCTATGTTATTTTGCCATGTGTAGTTACGAGTATCGAGATGATTTGATCATTTGGATAAAACTACATCTCATATAATTTGAAGTAACCGATGGTAAGAAATCGATAAAAACTTGGTTGTTTATGCTACTTATTCTCTTTTACAGCGTACGCCAAACCTGGTGGCTACGGCGGCTATGGCCACCACGGCCATCATGATCACGACTACCACGGCCACCACGATGAGAAATGGGACCACAAAAAAGACAAACACGACGACTCGAGTGAAGAGAAATGGGACCACAAAAAAGACAAACACGACGACTCCAGCGAAGAGAAATGGGGCCACAAAAAAGACAAACACGACGACTCCAGCGAAGAGAAATGGGACCACCACAAACACGATGACGGTAAACACGACCATCATAAGGAGAAATACGACCACAAAAAAGATAAGGACGATTCCGATCAAGACAGTAGCGAGGAGAAATATGGTCATTACTGGGAGAAACACGAAGACAAGGAGAAGTATGACCACCATAAGAACAAGCACGAAGAGCACAAAGAATGTGACCACAACCATGATCACCATGACGATAAACATGGACACAAGGAAGAAAAACATGACCACAAAGAAGAAAAACACCAACACAAGGAGGAACCTAAACCTACTCCTATTCAAATCAAAGTACCAAAACCAACAGAGGCACCAAAATCAGATGAACTCAAAGACGCTATTGCCGAAGTATTTGGTAATCAACAAGGAGGATTAACTGTAGAACAAACCAGTGTCTGGGCTAGTGGCGCGGCTAGTGGTGCGGCTAGTGGCGCGGCTAGCAGTGCGGCGACTAGCCTAGCAGGACTCAAAGCCGAAGTAACCGAAGGTGGCCAAAATCACAAAGGTCATAAGGAACACGGAGGGTATGGCGGTTATGGTCATCATGGGCATGGATACGGCCACTAATAAGGTTATACAAAGTAAAATAAGAGGTTAAATTAAAGACATTTTTTTCTCTAGGAATTAAATATTTATATTATGTCATCTGTGGTTTTATTTTGGTTTTTACTGTTCCTTTGAAAGAGGGAAAAAAGGTTTTTGCCCTGCGGTCACGTAACTTGATAAAATTTTCTTTTCCAAGCCTACCATAGAAAAAATCGGTAAAAATGTAAATTAGTTGTTTAGGTTCTTGAGCTGATCTCCTAATGGGACTCTGAGCTACACTCCATGTGCCAATTGGTGGTCTTATCTGTAAAGGCCAAATCATTTCAAGGATTTACTTTTAAAATCCCAACAGACAACGGGTTTAGTAAAGCCCTAAAGACTAAAAATGAAGATAAACAATGAAGTTAAGTATAAATAACAGACATCACTACATAGTATAAAACAAAGTCGCTTCCCGCTGTATGTCTGTCCCTATGTATGCTCAGACCTTTAAAACTACGCAACGGATTTGATGCAGGTTTTTTTTTAACAGATTGAGTGATTCAAGAGGAAGGTGTATATGTATAAAACATGCAGAGTATAGTAGAGAAACACTGATAATTTAAGAGGTTTCTAATGTGATGTCGTAACTAAACACATTTTTTTGCGCTTACATTGCAAACGCTGGCTGAACAATATCTACATTGCACCCGTGCGAACCGGGTTGCTAGTCTGAATATATGCGTAAAAGTTTCTCGTTGATCTTGTAGTAAGTAGTAGAAAAAATAATCATAAGCTAAGTCATGCAAAGACCCTGTGAAAAATTATATTATCGATATAGTGACACTTGTCTCCGAGCAAAATGGTTGTGCGCAAGACGGACTATATGACGAAATTATACGTTTTCAGTTTTTGCCATTCTCATAATTTGCCTACGGAACTTTAAAAGGTTGTATGATAGCGGCAAACTTCTTAGAAAAAAAAACTTTTTACATTTCCGATAAATTAAGAAAAATACTGCTTCTATTCTAAATTCAAAATAAAACAAAGTCATCAATCCAAACAGCAGTCCATTTTTCCTCAGTATAATTTTAAAACTCATCATAAAATCATATACTTTTATAAAAACGATAAAAAATATTTTTTTCCTCATAGCATTTTTTCTGCTTTTTCGAAACCACGAATAATTTTCAAAATTTTAGGCAATCGCTTATTTTATTAGAGTTTCTATTGTTGTATTTTTAATAACAATTTCAAGATGTTTGGATTCCCAGGTGAGTTTTGAATTCCTACCAATTTGTAATCTATGGGCTAGTGACTGAAGAAAGAGGCGGTGGGCCATCTAAACAAGAAGTCTCTGGTGCGGGCTTTTCAAATCTGATCTCATACCCTGACCCCAATTTATTTGGAGCCGGAGCATCATTTTTTCTCCCATACTTCATCATTACCTGCCATCTCGGCTGTCGCCTCTTTTCTTCCCATATCGCCCTTCACACAGTCCATAATTTCTTTGGTCTTAGTCTGCCATACACGCTATGGGTTACCGGAGAGTTCTACATGTGCAGGTGTGCTTGCGCAGGTAGAGCAGAGCTAGCTTGTATTGGATCAGACCTGTGCAGTTTTTTAAACTGCGCAGGCAACCGGTGCAATATTAAAATCATTTTTTGTGACCTTCCGGTAATCCTGTGCGTCCCATTCTGGTAAAGCACAGCGTGTTGCCTAATATGGACCAGTCTGTACGGTTTTGCGTGTATTTTGAGGGCGCACACTACAACGCTGCATGTACATACTAGTTTGGGCTTGGGTATGTTAAAAATCGGAGGGGTTTCGCGAGCGTGCTTTGCTTTTTTTTTAGAAATTTATAAAGGCTGCCCAGATCGAGCACCACCCGCTCTGTGCACGCCCCCTTATGTGAGCGTCCTGTTTGGTCTCGTTCGTAGTTTTTGTTTCGGGAATTTACTTCCAGCCGTTAATCAACTCTCCTTTTGGGCTTCGCCGCAGAAACAAATAACAATGCATTAAAAATTCTAATTCCATAGGTTGCGGCGGATTCGGCGGTGGCCAGCAGGGCTTCGGTGGTCCCCAAAGCTTTGGCGGCGGCTTCGGCGGAGCAGGACATGGCGGTTTCGGAGGATTCGGCCAAGGAATGCCAGGAATGCAGGGCCATGGTGGACCTAGACCTGGTTCCATGGGCAGCCAAGGAGGATTTGGTGGCGGATATAGTAGCGGCCAAGGAGGATACGGCAGCGGCCAGAGCGGATACGGCGGCGGGATGCAGAATGGCATGCAAGCTTCAGGTCAAAGTCAGGGTCAGGCACAAGGTCAAAGCCAGGGACAGAGCGGCTACAGCAGTCAACAAGGAGGCTACGGAGGCCAGGCTGGTTACGGCGGCAGTGGCAGCTACCAAAGTAGCGGATACGGTCAATAGTCCAGTATCGTCCATTGTGCAATGTAGTTTATATACCTATAAGTGTAACAAGTTTGTGATTAAAAGTCAGCGTTAGCGTCGTGTATTTTGAAATAAAATGTTTTAGTTGAGTTACAAATGTTTTTGATTTCTATCTACACTACATTGGGTTCACACATGACACACCACTAACCTGATGCAAATAGGCTCATTCGTTGGATCAGAATGTAGTTCTGATTACACACGAGCATGGTTTGCCCTTCTATCTCTCAAGGAATAAGGCCAGGGAGTGTACCCTTTTCGCTCGAAGGCCAGGGAGTGTACCCTCTTCGCTCGAAGGCCAGGGAGTGTACCCTCTTCGCTCGAAGGCCAGGGAGTGTACCCTCTTCGCTCGAAGGCCAGGGAGTGTACCCTCTTCGCTCGAAGGCCAGGGAGTGTACCCTCTTCGCTCGAAGGCCAGGGAGTGTACCCTCTTCGCTCGAAGGCCAGGGAGTGTACCCTCTTCGCTCGAAGGCCAGGGAGTGTACCCTCTTCGCTCGAAGGCCAGGGAGTGTACCCTCTTCGCTCGAAGGCCAGGGAGTGTACCCTCTTCGCTCGAAGGCCAGGGAGTGTACCCTCTTCGCTCGAAGGCCAGGGAGTGTACCCTCTTCGCTCGAAGGCCAGGGAGTGTACCCTCTTCGCTCGAAGGCCAGGGAGTGTACCCTCTTCGCTCGAAGGCCAGGGAGTGTACCCTCTTCGCTCGAAGGCCAGGGAGTGTACCCTCTTCGCTCGAAGGCCAGGGAGTGTACCCTCTTCTCCTACAAGTGGCCTCTAAAGCCTCACTGGTTAGCCAGTAAGCCCTCCTCCCTCTGAGGTCGGCGAGTGTTACCTCCTCCCTCAGATCGAGCTGGGTTCTATTATTCACAGGTCTGTTAGTAAACCGTCCTCATTCTGTCTTCGCTCAAGGGTCAGGCCTCACAGATGGTGTTCCCTCCTCCCTCACAAATCCGGGAGTGCACCCTGCACCGTTAAATGTCAGGGAGTGTGCCCTCCCACACAAATCACTGGAACAGGTACGACACGAAATAAAACACCAAATTCATAAAACAATAGTATTTATTTTTCATTGTATTACATTGTCGTCTATCTGCATTTGTCATAATTTTCGACATAACGTGTCACGTCTCAACCGATCAACTAAAGGCAACTGAAAATCAAGCACAATGTTCTTTATATAAATCTATCACGTATGAGAAAATCTACCTTCTGTTTATTAGAAAAATACACGTCCCCAGTGCTTTGACCACCTAATCTATGTCGAACGCACCATCAATATGAAGAAAGACGTAAGTGCAAAAAATATTCTAATTTTCTATTCAATAAATACCACGCCCAATTTTAAGCTACAAACTATTGTGATTAATTTTCAAAGTTTACAGATACGCCTTTCTCCAACATGCTGGTATAATTTATACTGTTTTATCGTTACACTGTGCATATTAATTAGACTGTGATCATAAAATTACATTTTAATATTACTTTCTAACAAACGCACCCTCATAATGATGTTAAAATTTCCCATGATTAGTGTATCACTATGATTTAAATCTTACTTCTGTCCAAAATAAATAAAAATTCCAAACATCTAAATAAATATATTTAAGTTCTACTATTTACAACTCTAACAATTATATACACAGATCAATAATTTATATTATTATGTAATAATTAAAAAACGAAAAAGCGTTTTTTTTATCTATATCTCAACTAACATTAAAGCATTATAGAAGGCGAATAAACGAACACTATTATTACAATCATAATTATTATAAGTTCGAGATATTCTCACCACCGCACATCATAATCAAACGTAACGCATGGTAGCCCTTTTTACAGTTATTTTATCTGACAGACAACCCACTAGCAGCCTTATTTTAAGGTAAATAAAGATGATTGTGATTTTGTCAAATTTGTCAGTAGCAGGAACCCAACTGCAGCCTTATAGAAATGTAAATAAAGATCACTTTAATCTTGACATACTTGTCAGTAGCAGCGACTCAATAGCGGCCTTATTACAACGTAGATAAAGTACCTTGTGTTTTGACAACGATGTCTGAGGTAAAATAACTGCAAGGACTGTAGAATAAATATTTCGCACTTTTCAATCGTTACCCTGTCGTTAAGCGATATAATCAAAATAATTTAGTATCAACTACTACGTCGCATAAAGTTTTTTATATTTATAACTTAGATACATTCTTTTAGTTAAATTATGATTATGAGCAAGAATAATTATAATTTAAATTATTAACGGCCATGAAACAAGCGGTTCTTGTCGCTCGGGAAGTCGTCAGTCAATAATTTGACGTCAACCAACAAAATTGTTGCTTCTACTAAATCACTAATTATTGCTATCTTACTTTTTGCTTGTTTTCAATACATCTTAAGTTTTCACTTTAAAATATTAAACAAACATAAATGGACAATACAAGACGGTACGACATAAAAAAATGCAATTTCTGAGTTCGAGCACTTCGAGCGCATCAGACATGAAAATAAGAAAAACAGTTGAAGAGCTGCGTAAACTGTCTTGGTAATCGCTTATTTCATGGCCCCACTCACAACTATTGCTTAAACTCAGTTTAAATGAAGTGCCAAACAACAGTTTAAATCGTAAAACTTATTAGTGACGACATTAAGTCTCATAATATAATGCAATGGTAATATATTCAACGCGTTGTAAGTTTTTAACATTCATAAATCTGATAATGAATAACCAATTATAAGGAACCCTTAGGATTTGTAAATATACCGATATGAATAATTTAATGCTCCAATAAATTTCTTTAATAACTGCGCAATCCCACATTCATAATGTGTTTTTAACTGCCATTTTTATTTTTTAAATAAACTACAAACTGCAGCTAGCTGCAAATAATACTAATAAATACAAAAAAAAAGAAAACTTGTGCATTCATAATAACAGTATAAGCATGTCAATTAAAAAATAATACTAAATAATGATTAGATGCAAGTTGGCAACCCGAAAGCTTCGATGACGTAAACCTGTCTATATGTAGGTGGGGCAATGTTCTAAACTAGTGCCGCACGCGTCGCATATCTTTGCGTCTCGTTCATTCACGAGGGTGCAAGCGGGACACTCACGACCACCCGACCTTAAAGGTTGTATTTCGGGCCCTCTCTTCGACTTACCACACATTTCACACGCTTGTAAACCCCCCCTATTCAAGTAAGTGCAAGTCCCACATTCCCATTTGTCTCTTTTCACCTCATTAGGTCCTGTATCTGGCCTCTCTCTCTCGCTGGAGTGTTGGCTCGGCGTCTTACTGACGGGTCGCTCCCGGTCGCCATTTTGTTGCGAATGCTTCGGCGGAGATCGCCGAACGTGGTCGGCTTCGTCGAGTGATACAATTAGTTGTGCTTTTAGGTCGTAGTTGGATGGATGTGCGTTTGTAACTGGAATGTAGAAATAAAATCAATTATTAACAGTTCAAAATATTAGTAGTCATTGAATAATACAACTAAACTGGAATTTAAAATACCGAACTCAATTTCCTACATTATAAAATTCAAATTGTATTGCAAGCAAAATCTCTTTAGGACCTTTTGGTTAGAAATGGTCCCTCAAAAATCAACTAGACTACACAAAAGAGGACACTAGAGAGCCAATGAATTGAATGAATGTTTAACATATAAAACTCACCTGAATTACTTTTAGAACTGTGCGCTGTACTATGAACACCATTCTCCTTACTCTTCGGTTTATCTGCCTCAATAGCCACCAGTTTCGGAGGCTTCTTCACTTTCCTAACTTCCGCCGCATTAGGCGCCGACCCATTCACCGTAGTCTGCTGCTTTATGATCTCCTTCCTTTCTTTTATATCTTTCTTGGTCAGTAGTTTCACCTTGTCCGGTGCAATTTTTGGGGTTATTAACGCATCTGCCTTGGGGTTTAAAACAGGTTCTGGTAACTGTCTCCTGGCCTTTAATTCAACTTGTTTTTTCGCTAGCTGCCTCGCTCGTTTTATTTCTTGTTCCTGTTTCATCCTCATTAGGTTTTCTACCTTCGCTGTTCGGTATACCTCTTCGTCGTATGACCGGTCGAGGTTCAGAGCTTGTAAACCGTCTTCTAGGTCGAGGGTCGTTGGCTGGTACTTCGCCCTTCTCTCCTCTCTGTCCAGCCTATCCAACGTCCTCGAATCTCGATCGAGTGACGGCGAGAACCGACTTCTTCCGTCGTCTTGGTCTTTGCTCGATAAATTCCTAAAGACATAATCCCAGCTCTCATATGTCCCCATTCCATCCTCCCTTGCTTTACTGAGTGCTGGTTGCGTATCGGATCGCGGTAAACTCGGCAACGAAACATCACTTAACCCAGACTTCGACGTGCTATTTCTTCTAGAAGCTTCTGGATGCCTCTTCTTGTGATTCCTTTCATCGTCTTTGTACCTTTCGAATTTGCCGTTTTCATAAACTGAAGGGGTGTCTAGTTCGATGAGTTGTGCGGTCGGGACAGCCGGGTACCTGTACTGAGCCATCGGTGGGTATCCGTTGACGGGGACTGTCGCTGCGTGTTTGATGGGGGCGTAGACTGGGGTGGGGAGCATGTAGGGGGACTGTACGGGGTAGTAGTAGGGGACGCCGTAGGGGGACATCATGGGGATGGTGCTGCACTGCGGGACAGTGACGGGGATGTCGGGGTGCATGTGCTGCGGGAGCGGGTACATCATGTGCGGCAGCATGGGCGGCACCATGTAGGGCGCGCACGGCTGCACGTCCTGCGCGCTGTCGTCGCACACGTGGTTGCAGTGCTGCGAGCTGTACCTGTCGTCCATGAGCCGGCTTCGGTACGCGTCGTGGGCAATCGTTGTAGGTACGTTCGAGTATATATCTGAACCTGAAAGTAAAACGTTCAATTTTGATATTCATTTTAGATGAATTTGTAGGCATTTCATACTAGTTTAAGGGCTAGTCTAGTTGTCGTTGACGTAATTGCTTTACTTCTAATGTTGGATATCATTTGCACGCCCTTAAACGTCAAGAAGATTAATGTGAGTTAGATTATTTGAATTTACTGGGAGTTTTTATAAATGTACTAGCGACCCACCCCGGCTTCGCACGGGTGCAATGTAGATATAAACCTTCCTCTTGAATCACTCTATCTATTAAAAAAACCCGCAACAAAATCCGTTGCGTAGTTTTAAAGATTTAAGTATACATAGGGACAGACAGACAGCGGGAGCGACTTTGTTTTATACTATGTAGTGATTAAGGGAGTGATCACATATTCGATGCGGAACTGGTTTCTGGCGATCGCGCATCACAACCTTTGTCACATAATGCTATCGCAAGGTTACACACGTAGAAAAGTGGGCTGTGTATGGAATATCTTCAGACGAGTTTGTAACTTTATTAAGCAAAAACCTTTTTGCTTCCGTATGTTTGTTGAAAATTGTTTCGCGGGAGTCGGGAACGTCATTTTGGAGGCGAAAAAGTAATAGACAGAGTGAATTTGGAATTAATGGTATATAAAGGGTGTAAAAAGACTCTTAACGAAGCCGAAAGCCACTTGTTCTCCCCGTCATTGCGATCGTTTTTTGTTCTAGACCATACCTGGAAACCTTCTATTTACGGAGATATTGGGGGTCAAAGTAACAAATTTTTCAAAGTTTTTTTTTAAATACATGTTTTTAATGTATTTTTTTTACTTAAGGTAGTACTAGTCGCGGGCTCGAACTCACTGGTGTGGCCAAAAAGCACGCTGTCTCACCTGGCATCGTGCCCGAGAGTGAGATACACGATAATTCATAGTATAGGCGCGCGAAAAATAATACGAAAAGGCCTTTGGAAAATCGAGTTTTATGAAAAAACCACTACATAAATCAACTACAAATAAAATTTATTGCATTTTTCGATAATTGTGCTTTGTCGGTACCGACTTTGTTTTGGAAATTTGACACTTCTTTTATTACTAATTTACGCCCAAAGTTGCGTTAAAATTGGCAATAAAAACGAATCTTTGGTAGCTAATAACTTTTAAATGGCTTATTATTTTAGTATTCTCTTTCCGCACAGACAAAATTAATAATGAGACAAAACGATATCATGTTTAACTTTGGATGTACAGCGTCAAACAGTGGAGTAATACCCTCCCGAAATTTGTATGGAAAAAATGTCGACTAGTGTCACCTTAAGACACCTTCACGACCCCCGTACTATTCAATCCATCCATCAGCATTTGTGTTTTGAATTACATTGAGCCTTACCGTAAAACGTAATTTTTCACCCAGAAAAAAAAGTCATTTCCCAGAATTAATTTTTGCGTAAAGTTACTTAGTTTGATGTACATAATGCTTTGTTGTTGGCTTCGTAAAGAGTCTGTTTACACCCTGTATGTACATTACCGTGGATAAAATAGTAGTCACCTTCACTATAGACCGCCTTGTTGTCCCTCCCCAGCGGCGGCGGCGGCGCGGCCAGGCGCGCGGCGGCGGCGTGCGGCGCGGCGGCGTGCGCCACGCGCTCGCGCCACACCGAGCGCCACGACACGCGGCTGCCGCGCGTCCACGACTCCTCCCAGATGTGGGACATTATCTACAAATTACAATTATGTGTTGGTAAAAACCAAGTTTAGATAAGGATCGAGTTTTGGCTGTCGAAAAGTGACAATTTCCTATAGGCTACCCCTACCTATCCCATTATGTCAGACAGCATCACCTGTCTGGCAAGAATGCTGAAATGGACCTTTTTGGAGCACCCGTGAGGTACACAGCACATACTATGTATTTTCTCTTTTTTTATTTATTTTATGCGTCATTTATTTTTTATTTTGTATCCTTTTTTATTCTGTGTGCTTAATGAACTGACATCAAATAAACTTTAATTTTTCTTTCTTTTTTTTTCAAAGTAGACAATTTCATAACAGCTTAGGTAGTTTAAAATATCTTAAATTCGACTATCGTATTTTGAAAACATTCTATTGCAGCATTGAGTATTTACTACAAAAAAAAAACAAATGTGTGCGTGTAACCTTTACGCGCGATTGAAGTAAAACTTCTTATAAAATAATTGAGAGTAGCAAATTGAAGGTTAGATCAGCACATGTCAATATAATCTTGTTATTGAATATTATAGAATGTCGCAATCGTCAGAAAATTTATTATTAATTTACTTATTTTAAAAGTAATAAATAAACAAGTATATTTAGAGATTTTCAAAAAAATCTGCTAAAAAAAAAATTTTTTTTTTTTTTTCCCGCCTAAAGAAGTTTTATTTCAAAAACTTTGACTTTGACTTTATTTGCCTGAAATATGGTGTTTTACAGATTTTATAACACAAACATAGTTCTTTCGCCTACTAAAAACGGCATGCAAATAATGCGAGGAAATGAATTAAAATTTTCAAAATCAATGATGCACACAAACAACAATATTTTTTCTCGCGTTGATGAGTTCATTTGTTTTTTTTCAATAAACTGCTTTCTATTTGCAAGCCAATTCGATATTTAAATAAAACCTTTGATAAGTTGGCTCCTTGGTTGCCATGCTTAAGTATAAGATCGTTCCATTTTTAAATATAGTAAGCGTTACTTCCGTCAGAAAAAAAATCTGAGTTACTCCCTAGTCGCGCCTAAAGAAGTTTTACTTCAAAAATATTGAATAATTTTAACTCATAATTTACATAATTATGTAGTCTTGCATCATACTTTAAACTCATAATTTTAACCTGCTGCAATGCGAAATAGGGCTTTGTCATTTTTGCAAAGCTATTCTATAAAAGCAGTCAAATTATTTTGGCTAAGAAAACTGAAAAAATTACAATGATAAAAAAAAGCAACTGAATAGTCTTACTAAGGATATCGTATGACCTAGCAACTGGATTGTGGGCATTCGCTCCTGTATAATACTCAGATTCAGCTACAACCAGTTAGAAGACTAGAAGCCGACGCCATAATAGTTGGGAAAAGGCTAAGCAGAAGATGAAGAACTTTATTTCTTTACTGACCCACTTTAGGAGCTGCTTATGCGAAATAAAGATTGTATTTAATTTTATTTTTTACAAGTTTATTTATGCCCGCAGCGTCGCCCGCTTAGAGTTCGATAATTGTCCCACGGAAACATACTACCGGGATAAAACGTAAAATGTTAATCCAGGTTATAAACTATCCGTGTTCCAAATTTCATCCAAATCCGTTCAGGAGTTTTTGCGTGAAAGAGTAACAAACATCCGTGCATACAAACTTTCGCGTTTACAATATTAGTAAAGGATTACAAACCTGACATTCACACTGCGCGATGAGAGCGTCCCTAGACACAGCAGCCACCATGTCAGGACAGATAGGCGCGTCCAGTTCGAACCGACCAGCGCCCGATGACTTATATCCCATCGCTTGAAGGAGGGTTTCTGCTCCAACCATGTTGGCTTCCACTTCGTGCTTGAAGTAGCCACAGTATAACTGAAAGATTTATGGATGGTTTATTTTTCACCTAGTTACATATGGTCACGATATACAATTTTAAAATCCTCATGAAGAGCCCTTTAATTTGATATCCATATTGCAGTATCCATTTTTTTTTTTTGTTTTACTGTAGTATATAGCGTCGCACAGTCGTTATGTTGGTGTTTTTTTACATCACCTATCTAAGAACACTTGGGGTACGAGACGAATCTAACGATATGTTAATTAAATAAATCCGTGAAGCGGTTTGGAAGATATAAGGTAATAAAGAATGTTGCATGCATACATACATACAAGATACGCGCGAAAAACATAACCCTTCCTTAGCAGTCGGGTAAAAAGGAATAGAAGGTTCCAAGTCTCACGTGATTTATAATGACTCATTGACAATATGACAGATGTTTCCAGACCAAGTGATTTGGTGGATGTGGGAACCGTTTTCGCGTGTCCCTTCCACTCCGTAGTAGCGTTTGGCATTGCCTTGGACAATCTCCTTCAAGTAGCCTTATGAATGAGTTAAAACAGTCAGGTGAGGGTTTTACTGTCTTACAAACTCTTTACCTCGTGCCATCGTAAAAAATGCATAGATAAACATACATAATCAATAACACAAATTTTATAAACACAAAATATTGTTCTTACAAGAATTCGACCGGTTCAAATTACTTTCAACACTCGTACTCACCCGTATGACTTTATACTCCTTCCTCCAAGGCTGGGCCAGCAAGTTGGCCGCATACCTAGCCAGCGCCGCCCATCCCAGCCCAGCCCGATACGCACTGAACTCTGTCAACTCGTTGATCGTCTTCTGGAACACTTTGCCCGTCTCCGCCAGCCCGAACTTGCACTCATGAGGCACTAATGATAGGTATTCTATTATGTAGTCTGAAAGAAAAAAAGAGAGACCTTTTAATAGAAAGCGTCACAGAATTTCAGGTTCCATTGAAGTCAGGCCACAGACACCCTGAGTACTCGAGAATTTCCTGGGTTCTCGACTCATTGGTCGACAATCCTTACGTACAAAACGACATGTCTAAACACACGGTTTACAGGAGAGCGTAATAAGCGCGTAACGCTTTTAGAAAGTCTTTATTTCGAGTACTAAATTACATTAATAAAAATATAACACGATTTCATTAAATTAATTTTAGAATCGTTTGAATCTTTATAACGCTCTCATAAAAACCATGTGTTTAGACATGTCGCTTTGTTGGTATTGACCGTCGTGTTGTAGGAATCATGGGCTTTTATGAGTCCCACATATTATTATCTATATTAAAAAAAAGTGAAAGTTATAGGGAACTCGAAAAATATTAACGTGTTAATCAGATACAGACTTTTCAGGAATAAATAGGTCTAAACAAAGCAGCTACCGAATCAGTGCCAAAATCCGACCTGATAATAATGATCTAAGTACTTGGCCTAAGTTGACAATGCTTATAGAGCACTGGGTCAAAACTAACAATGGATAATAGAAATTTGTTATGCTCCATTATCTAATACGTTGATCATAACATTTCAGTGATCAAATTTTATTAAAAATAGAAGGTTAGCTTAAACCGTTGTCACTGCTGATATAATAAACGCCTGCAAACCATAGTGAAGGTCAACGTATACTATAAGCAGAGGATCGGGGCGTTCTTTTTCTTTGTACGGAACTTTTTAATTCACACTTAAGGGTATGTATATCAGTTTCGCGGTCTGAAAATAGAAAATACTACTTTTTTTCAGCTCAAATTTTTCAATAACCTAGTGTCTAGTATTTTTTTTTAATGCACCTATATTATTATATAGTAAGTGTACTTTTGGTATCATTTTGATAACCACTCAATGTAAATTAACAAGTAACAATATTATAGTTATTAACAAAAAAAAAACGGGCTTAAAAAAGACGTCATTTTATTTTTGGTTTTCTTCTCAGCAAACCATTTATTTTTTTCATTTGAAACTCATATCACGGGATTGCAGAATAAAACAACTATTTCGCCATCTTTGGGAGTCCGCCTTATTGGATTTAGAATGACGCCACTTAGCTAACTATGCATTGTCATGCAAGCTAAACATGTATGCAAAATTTCAACTCAATCGGAAACCGGGAAGTGAGTCAATTTTAACTTCTACGATTTTTACATACATAGGCCAAACATAGGCTCCTTCTTTCGAGGGGGATCTAACCACGCTACGCTTCTGCCAGAAAATTTTACCTTCGAGCTTTTTCTTCTGGTCCAACTTTTCTGGGCTGTCGTCGGTCTCGAGGTAGCTGTAGTGAGCGTCCTCGATGCGGCGCCATAAAGCAGGCAGCCGCTCGCGGAGCACCGCATCGCCCATGCCCGAGCAAGACATCACCATAGCAGAGGTACCGGTCAGGGGTCAACTGGGGAACGAAAAGAAGAGCCTATTTAATACAAGAACATAGGAATTTAAAGAAAAATTCCAAAAGTCATGGTAAATTCATTCTTGATGTTTTTAGATCGTATTGTGTGTGACAATCTACCTAAAATTACCTTTAAAGGACGACTCGTTCAGATTTCAGTTGAACTGTCCTACATTGGTAGGACAGGTAGGATAACAGAAATCTGCGCGAGTATGCCTATTGAGGTATATAAATCAAATTAGTCATCGAAAACCTTCAAAGCGTATAATATTTAACGGCGCATTTCCGCTTCTGCTATTGTATTTAAACTCAGAAGCTGAATCCTCATTGTTTGCCTTACAAAAATCGAATTGTGATTATAACAAAGAGCCCGGAATTTCTCCACGTGACAAAAACCGAAAGCAAGCTTGTCGAATAGTTGTGAATAGAATAGGAGCAGGAAGTCCAAAAGATATCATGCTGTCACCAAACTAACACGTAGAGTTTCAAATTCAAATGAGTACGCCAAATTGGTCTAGAAACCGGTGACCGGTGAGCATGAAACATTCTAGAATATTAACTACGAAGTTATCGAGAATGGAGAGGGACCCTCTTAGATGAACAAACTATCTAGCAGGCGCGGTCCCAGCCTAAGACTTTGGGGGGAGTCACAGGCCGAGTGTCAATTTGGCGTGCATGATTTTTGGACAAATTAATGAATCGCACACGTTCTGCTCTGTGTCGTAGGCCTTAGTAAACACGCAACAACTATTAAATTGCATCCTACCCTCATCACCCAAAAGTGTTGTGATGTTTCTTGTGTGTAACCTACCTTCTTCTGATTTCTTAATGTTGTACTTGTTATGCTAAAACGATGTATGTTTAAGTCAAAGTATTATTGTATTTGTTTGTAGTATTATTGTAGTTTTAAGATAGATATTTGTTTTTATTTACGCTTACTGGCAGATAACATTGTTTAAGAATATTTATGTGTTCTCTGTAAGTGAATTTGTAATTATTTTGAGAAATAATCTTTAGCCGTATTTTGTGACCCCACCCCGTAGGACCGTGCCTGCAATCTGGCGAGAAGCCAACCCCAACATAGTTGGGAACAGGTTAGACAGATGATGATGACTGAACTGGCCTCAACAACTACTGAGTAATACTTCCCCCCTTGGTAAAGCTGGTCCATTTTGATACATAAATATCAAAAGTGAAATTCTAACTGCTACTTGATTACTAGGTTATTCGTTTCAGTTTTCTCCCAACCCGCATGCCAATATACCTTCTGTGCTCAGACTTGGCACACAACACAATAACTGAACTACAGCAGATAATGTTGAAAGGTGAGTAAATCATTTAAAACTAATGACTGGTTTAGAGTTTAACCTACATCTCATTCAGTTAGTGCGATCCAGTTAAATTTAGACTCGAAAATAGGTTACTGGTACTTCGCATTTAAAAAGATGATGTGATTATACATAAAGGGTGTAAACAGACTCTTAACGAAGCCGAAAGGCATTTGTTCTCCCGTCATTGCGATCATTTTTTTGTTCTAGATCATACCTGAGAACCTTCTAGTAGCCAACTTTTTCACAAGTTTTTTTTTTAATACAGTTTCTAATGTAAGATTTTTACTTTAAACACCTCCAGAACCCTCTGACTATTCAATCCATCCATCAGCACTATTTTTTGAGTGCGTTACATTGAGTCCAACTGTAAAACGTGATTTCTTAGCCCAAAAAAGAAGTCCTTTCCCAGCACTAATTTTTGCGTAAAGTTACTTAGTTTGATGTACATAATGCTTGGTGACGGCTTCGTGAAGAGTCAATCTGTTTACTTTACACCCTGTATAGTAGTTCTTCTTACGAAGTAGACCATGTCACCATGCGTTATGTGGTTTGGTAGTTACATTTTTTTTTTTTGGCTAAATAATAACAGCCGCACGGGTCGACCTTCAAGGTTAAGCCATGCCTACTTGCTGAGATTGGTCCGTGGATGGGTGACCATCATTACATACCGAGTTTCCTCCGTGCCTCGGAAAGTACGTTAAGCTGTTGGTCCCCGCTATCATTTTTAGATCTCTGACAGTCTTTACAAATAGTCAGCGGCCCGAAAGTCTAACAACCAGTCTTACCAAGGGGTATCGTATTACCCAGTTAATGGGTTATGGAGGTCAGGTAGGCAGTCGCTTCATGTAAAATACTGATACTCAGCTGCATCCGGTTAGACTGGAAGCCGACCCGGACATAGTTTAGGAAAAGGCTAGGCAGATGAACACCATGTCGTTTGTATCCCTGGGTCTGTGATAATTTCGGTTTTCTTTCATCCAAGCCGAAGGAAAATACACCTAGTGATTAGACATGAAGTTTGGGAGTTTTTAGGTCTTTAGTCCACCTCCACTCAGCTCACGAAGTCATGGAAGAGGACGTCGAAATGGATTGTACTGTAAAAGAAACTGTAGCCTTGGGACCAACAGGTTCTGTTGATATCATAGGGTCCAAGAGTTCAAGTTATTACAAGGATTTGGAGGATTTTATAATTGCAACTAAAGCTACTTACAATAATGAATAATACGATAAATTAGTAGTAGTCGTGGTCGTATTCAAACTTACAATCGGCACACAAGTACCCGTTACATCTGATTAAAAATGTTCCAGTACCATCTGGATTCGCTATGAGCACAAACAGCTTACAAACACAGTCATTACATTGTAGCGGTACCTACTATTATTTACTGTTGATCAACAATTAAAAGCACGCACAACCCGTGTTATCAGAATAACAGAATCGACTGGTAGTGGTATCCATGACAACAAACTTTGTTATCAAACAAAGAACGTAATCGAAGAGGTCGTTCGCAACTTTAAATGCAAAGAGAATATTAAAAACTGCTTGGTTGTTTAGTACGACAATGCATGGCATGCAATACATTGCAATGTTTACTATGGATATACATACTTAATGCTTGTATACATAGCGTTTATATTTCAATAACCCTAACGAAGGTCTGGCAGTCAGGGTCAAGACACACTGCGGCATAATCTTACGCGCCGATGTGGTTTTGTTCTTTTCCTCTTTCTACTGCATTGGCTAGGGTCATCCCAAAAATGGCAGAGGATATGGTTTACATTCCAAAAAAGAAGATAACGCTAACCTTCACACTTACAAAATAAAAGCGAATTTTTGGCAACATGAATAATCAATCTAAAGTATAGATGTTACAACTGATGATACACAAATTGCAGTTCCTTTGTTCGAAAAAACTACAGTGCCGTGCCGTGCTCTGGTAGATACAAAGCATAATAAGAGAGGGTATAGGCAGTCAATCAGCTATTGAAGTGCGGATCGCACAATACGCGAGTGAGTCATGGAAGCATTGTTCAGCAAATATTGATGGTTCAGTCATTCATGAAATCATTACAATGTTTGTATAATATTGGTTTATGGGTTGGTTTTGTGTTTCAAATGATAAGCTGTAAACAATAATATGTATTTGTCATCATTTGAACTTAGAACAGATGTTTATTATTGAATGTTTTGAGCATGACTGAGGGGTCAAAGTTTGAAGATAGGTATATTATTCATCATAGTTAGTCATGCTGCCAGTTACTGGGTTGTGGAGTTCAGATTGGCAGTTGGTCCATGTAAAATACTGGTATTCTGCTACGTCCAGTTCGTCTTTATCGTGTGGTTAGTGCCTGGTTTTAGAATTTTTATGCCACACGTGGGCCTGTACTTGGCTTAACATGACGCCGAGAGATAACTGGTGTTTTCCGTTACCGAAGCAAATGATAAACATACGCAAATGAATGCGAAATATCAGAGGTGCATGTCTTGGGTTCGAACTCGAGACCTATGACTTGGCAGTCCCACGGTCACGCCACTAGGCTATCAATGCTTGTATCCAATTAAAAAGGAATTCAACACCAAAAAGTTGAGAAAAGGCTATTCAAATGATGATAAGGTAGTCATGCTATGTCCACCTAAAATACAAGTGGTGTTTTTAAATACTTATGAATGCTGCAGTAAAAGTTTGGAGAAAAAACCTCAAAAGCCAGTTCAGCTACTTCCACTATTTACCCTTTTCAGAAAAACGTCTGGGCCAAAGGCAAAATAGTATGTACCATTTGAAGTGGAGAGGACAATGCACCCAGTCTCAATAATGCCTATGATATATGATAACAAAAGAGATTCTAATAAACTGGTTTTGCCTAGCTGGATTGGTGGTTGTGCGTACTAGTTGCACCAAATTGTTACTACACATCTTTGTTATAAACCTTTCATTTACAGTATCAGCCAAAGACATAATCAAGTTTAACGGCTATACAAAATGTATACCTCAAACGGGCAGTTTCACTTATAATAAGTCATCATCTCTTTGTATCCGGCAAGTTGCGGACTAATGCAAGCCTAGATCTATACTAATATTATAAAGAGGCAAGATTTGTATTTTTGTAACGGATGAACTCAAAAACATCTGGGCCGGTTTCAAAAATTCTTTCACCATTAGAATGGTTCATTATTCCTGAGTAGCATAGGCATCCATGTGAAGCAGGGACGGGCCGCTATTTTAGTTTAAAAAATAATAATCGAGGTAAAATAACAAAACACATGTTTTTCATAACCATTTAACAATACTAATGTTTTTCATTTTGTACAGGAAATACATGCAAAGCGAGGCCATGTTTTACTGGAAATGTATAGCTTGATATGTGGCCGTGTGTACTATCTACCAAATATGCCTGATTTGTAAATTGCAAAACTTATCAGAATACCGTAAAGCAGGCTATTAAAGTCCATGCCAAAATTGATAATATTAAATAAGACAGTGAAACTAAAAGATTTGTATAATCACAGAGTGTTGTAGAGTTATATTTATTTTGCATTGTATATTGAGCTGTAAGAGTTGGAGGAGGCCTTTGCCGTAAGGCACACTGAACTGAGAGACCTTTTATAATATGATGTGTATTACGTTTTTAACCAGCTGTTAATCTATTTATTCAAGTAAAATTTGTTTGTTCATGAAAAACTGTCAAAGTTCGGAAATAAAGGTTTTATTATTATTATTATATTGAGCTGATGTCAGCTAGTCCTCATCATGGCGTGTTCATCTTTATGGCCCTGCCCCATAACTAATTTAATAGATTGGCACCACTCGTCTTCTTTCATACTTCTCTTTTGCTTGTCATGCCACGAGTAATGCCAGTACGGGTGTTATTAAACCAATAAAAATCAATGCATTTTCTTTACTTTTCTGTCCCTCCATACATTCTTTTCTAATGAGTTAGCAGTGACTAACTTCAAACCAAATAAATTGGCCAGGGATGTCTGAGCCTTAAGTTAATTTGAGATAGTATGAGGTTGTTCTCAGAATTTAATTGTAAAAACATAAAAAGTATATTAAAATATTTAAATATACAAGAACCTAATAATATGTCTTATTTTTAACAAAACCAGACAAAAACTTTAAATTCCAATACAATTTTTTATTTGTGTGATTCCGTAAAATTGTTATCAGTCAATGAGCTGATAATGGTAAGCCTTGATAACAAATGAAGAAGTCAATCTGTTAGAACATATAATTGTATGATAAGATAACTCATATAGATAGAGTTATCATGTGTGTGATATGAGTCATACAATATTACTTACTGAGTTGTGTATGTACTTACATAGCTTGGTATTTACTATTGATTCCACTGAAATAATGTGTTTACTTTCTGATTTCAAATAAAATCATGAAATAGTAATGTTTTTGATTTTTTTAGGATTAGTTGTACCCTTAAAATATTATTTATTTTTATACATATTTAGATACCTATAACATTGTTATTGTTACTAATAATATAGAAAAGTTTCAAAACTTGTGATGCCATGTCTTGTCTTTAGCAGACAAGACACGGCAGTTAAAAGAAAAAGGTTTTTCAGTATAAGTAAACAATAAATAAAAACTTATGCACCAATTAATATTGTTTGCTTCACAATAACAAATTATTCAGCTTACAGTCAATTAAATTAGTATGTATGCAATACAATATTATAAATCAAAAATCTAAAGCCATGTGATATTAGGATTATTATACTCCTATTTGATAGTCTTTATTTTATGTAATTTTATGATGGTTTCAAGGAAATCAGTCCAGTTTTTTTAATTTTACACAGCTAATGACAAAAGTAATTAGAGGAGATATGAAGTGCGTAAATTAGAGAAGATACGGGCAGTAATTATCGCATTGAAAGAATCCAAGAAAGCGACGTTGCAGCAAAAAATATGCTAATGATCATACTCCCACGCGATACACCAATGTGCGATTCATACATCATTTAACCTTATTTTAGCCTACAGCTGTTATCTATAATAAACGCAAGGGTCTAATGAACTTACCGTACAGGAAGAACATTCTTTTCCTGGATGTCAAAATTTATTCCAATGCACCGAAACTAGAGCGGACAAAAATAGTTCACCCAAAATAAAAGCGACCGCTGGCAACTGATTCCCAATAATCACAAACAAATATTATACACATTTCATAATCACAGTTTAGATCAATTTACAGTAAAAACGATGAATTCCCAGTAAATATCAAAGAAATAAAAAAATAGTAGAACAAAATTTTGGGATATTGTTTTGACGTTTATTACTACCTGGCACAGATTATCAATGGAAAGCGATTTTGACGCACTGTCGTCTTTTGACGTAAATAATGACGTTTTGTTACTCGGTTGTCTATAGTTACCATAGCCATTGGAAACTTTTTGGTTTTAGCGAATGTTCCAAAGTAGATTCAAAATAAAAATTGTGAATTACAATAATAAGTCACTTCTCTTTTTGAAAACAAATAGCATCAATAATTTTATCTTCAAAAACAAATACCGTCAATAATTTTATCTCCCAATCTACAGAGAACTACATACATGTATTACATAGCCAGTGGCCGGAAAGGTTTTTTCTGGCAGCAGCAAGGAGCGATTCGCTGGACAAATCTGCCACTTTTTGCGGGAGGCGAGGTAAAAGATACTCTTCGGGTAAAAGCATACAGCACACTACGGGAATTGGACAAACACACACTTGCATGCATCCTACAACCACTCATATAATAGAGAAATATATTTCTTTTTTATATTATTTTTGTTCTCTTCTCTTTTCTAATTCCTGTCTGTTTAGTGAAGGTATAGGTAATCTTCACTGTCTTGCTTTAACTTTATTTCTAATTCATCATGATGTAATAACGTTGCGTCCACTCACAATTTACATCGCACAACCCGCTGCGAAGTAAATTTAAAGCGGCAAATTTTAATGAATTTGTACGATTTGATACTTCTAGATCCGCAGGCTGTTGCGGGACCCCGCAGTTGCGAATGACAGACTACGATCAGCGGTCTAAAAAGTGGCCAGAAATTAAAAGAGGCTCGTCACAAAGTTCAGTTAGTTTTAATTGTGATTCACAGTGGCAGTGGTTGATAGCACTGCCACTGTGAATCACAATTATTGCTATTTAGATTTATCTACTATGGTGGAAATGACTTTAAATACCAAAATATTATACTTTTAATTCAGTAGATTAATCTAAATTGCCACATTGTGCGAGAGGGACAATGCTACCATTCGGTATATGACCCGTTCAGGATCAACTTCCCTTAAATCTATCGATAATGAAAAATTAAACATGCTATTTTTTCAATTTGACAGTAGGAGATCTGATGGCTAGGAATTATAATTTATTTTGACGTGATTGAGTTGCATGGAACTTACATACAAACTGGAATGATGACGAGCAAAAGGCGTTCCGAGTGAGAGAATTTAAAGAGTGGATGTCATCTCTTTCTAATAGGTTTTCCAATATTTGCACTTACATTTAGGACAGTTATTCTGTTATAACTTACTAGCGCTAGGTTATTAGTGTTCTGTGCTTACTAGCGCCTCAACAGCTAGCACGTTAGCAGTTTATTCAAAATAACGGTGTATAAAAAGACATGGCGAAGCCGCAACCTACGCATACTGTTCATCAAAAGCAGAGCCATTTCGAAAAAAAAATCGAATTAATTTTTAGGTATAATAATACTAAAAAACCTTAAAATGACTGCTGCCGACAATGTAGAAGCGGTAACGTAGGTATCTCAATATCGTTTAGTAGTATTTTTTTCCGGTGAAAATAAATCGGGATAGGTTTATGATGTGAACGAAGAATTCGTGACGCTTATTTTCATTCACGGTGGTCTACTACTACATGTCAGGTTACATTCTTCATTTGTCAAGGGATTTTAAAGCATACAGGGCTGCACAATTTACATAGATGTAACATGAACATGTAGTATACTCAAACAACTTACAATAGTTGTAATTGTAATAGTATTGGATAAATTTATTAATCTCACTACACATTGATAACCGTATGGTTTTATGTAATTGTTGGCTTTTTGTATGAAAAAATATTTATATTTCGTAAGTTATGTATGTATACTCTTGGATTTGTGGAGTTTAATTGTGTAGTTGTTTAGTTTAGTTTTATTTTATTTCTAAAGCCACTCGTTTTAACTTTATATTATTCTATATATGCTATTTATCACTGTCTTATTTTTGTGAATACTGGTTAAAACCATTAATTGGCGACTGTGTAAGTCCAATACTGTAATAGCCCAGTCAAAATAGACATAAAAATAGGGGTACCCTTGCATCAATTCCCATAAAGCTGAAAATTTGCATGAACGTTAGGGATACCATTGTAATGAAATTGTGAAAAATCCCCATCGATCCCATGTTTGCAAAATAATAAAAACAAACTTACATTTACAGATGAAAAACCTGTGCTCCGTCAAAAACGAACGGTACTTTTTTAAATTATTAGTAAATAAGAAAACTAAAAACAGCTGTAAAGGAGACTATAGTAGGTTGTTCAAAATATGTAAAATTCTACCAGTTAGCCTTAAACATAAATACTTATTATTAGTTAATAGCCATGGCAGTCGGGATAGTGACGCTTTAGTTTCTAACAAGTACACTACCAGGTCGATGACAGCGGGTAAATATGATGTACCCAGAGTTAATAATTACTATGGCGACAGGACTTTAAAAAAACGCGTTCCTTATTTACTGAACACTTTGCCTGCTGACATCAGACAAGAAGATAATAAATTAAAATTCGCACGTAAACTTAAAAAATATCTGTTAGATTCCTTGTAAGTGTAGGTATTGGGAATATATTATTTTGTGGATGTACCTGATATTGAGTTTAATGTAAAAGAGACTCAATCGATCTCACAGTTAAACTGCGTAAGCAGTTTTGTGGGGCTATGTATTTAGCTTTAAGGTTTTTTAAGTAAATAAATCATTCATTCATTCAAATCTTAGCAAAGAGTTTTTATGTCAGAAATTAAGTGGTCAACATTTTATGAATAAAATTAACTTTGGGAGATAGAATATAATAAATAAACATAAAATTCTTTAATTTAATTAATTTTGACAATAGATTACAACCATCTGTAACAAAAACACAAAAACATTAATTTACTGTATTAGTAATACTGGCTGTTTTTGTGCCTTTGCCTTAAAAAAAGCGCTAATGCGCGCGCCTCACTAATTTGTGAACAAGTAAAAATTATTCCGCGCGCTTTTTCTTTTCGCTGTATTGTTTTTATTGAAAAATGTCGTCAAGTAATTTTGAATTTATTAATTCGACACCGCCTGAAGTCTCAGAGGCAGCGAAAAAGGCTACTCTAAGCCTCTTGTCTGAAAAATCGACCGGTAGATACTTACAAACGTATCAAAATTTCGTTTAAGAAAGTCCGAGTTTTATTTATTTCCTCGCAAATATGTTATAAAACGTCGTATGACATACGTGCGCTTTGATAATTACAGCCTCTGCTTTCTTGTAGCCCTCGCCTACGGCCCGTGCTAGCAATATCGCCACGGCTGTAATTTTCAACTTACCGCACTTATATCATAATGTACTATTAAAGATATATCCAATGATTTTTCTTTACTGCAACTCTTTGTAAGGGAAAGGGACTGGTAATCCTTAATACAGGTTATTCTATAACCTAGCTAGGAAAGTAGAACTTCACCCACCAGATTGTGATCAACACGGTACAAACTTGTATTTATGTAACTTTATGTATGCCTCATTTACTACAATCTCCTTTTTATGAAAATAAATTATTATTAACTAGCTGATGCCCGCGGCTTCGCCTGCGTGGATGTCGGTTATCGCGACCAAAAGTAATCATGATGATCCCAGATCCCATTACCTCAACTCATGGGAACCTAGTTTGCCCATTTTCAAAGTATTAAAATGGATATAGTATATTATCCTTAAGAGATAGACGTAAGACATCGCGGCTTTTTCTGAAGTATAAGATATACAATTCTACCATTCATCATTTTGTTATATATCTTAAAGGGCAGCGTTTACGTTGAAAGCTCCCCCAGACGGCTTATTTTTTTCCAACACCTCCAACAAATGTCACACTGTCACGTTTCTTTGGGAGAGTTGTTTGTTATCATGAGTATAATCAGGTGTTTAATTATCGGTCAATAATAACCAGTCACCCTATATATATAGAGATAGATGACTTACGCGAGACGCGAGAAAAAAAATCCTATTTACGTATACAGGAGATGAACCTAGAAGAATGGGGTTGGAAGCGAATTAATAATGTATTGAAACCAATTAACACTCTATTTCCACTTGCACCAGAAAAACTCCTTAATATTATTTTTTGCAACTGCAAAAAGGGGTGTGTTTTGAAATGCGGCTGCAAAAAAGTAGGCTTATTTTGTTCACCAGCATGCACTAATTGTCAAGGCCAGTCGTGTTTAAATGTTGAATCTTTAGAAGAAGAAGATCCCTACATCAACGACGAAACAACTGATGTATCGCTGCTATAAAATTGTTCCACGTAATGAGCATTTTCTGCTAAGAGAATAAATTTGAATATCTGGAACAGCTGATGTGGAACTCCAAGAGCCCAGCTACACTATAACATATATAGAGTGGTTCTCTAGGATTTTTTTAGTATATAATTTGTCAAGTTTTTGTACAGATTGGCTAAAATATAATGACATTTGTTGGAGGTGTTGGAAAAAAATAAGCCGTCTGGGGGAGCTTTCAACGTAAACGCTGCCCTTTAAGATATATAACAAAATGATGAATGGTAGAATTGTATATCTTATACTTCAGAAAAAGCCGCGATGGCTTACGTCTATCTCTTAAGGATAATATACTATCCATTTTAATACTTTGAAAATGGGCAAACTAGGTTCCCATGAGTTGAGGTAATGGGATCTGGGATCATCATGATTACTTTTGGTCGCGATAACCGACATCCACGCAGGCGAAGCCGCGGGCATCAGCTAGTTAATAATAATTTATTTTCATAAAAAGGAGATTGTAGTAAATGAGGCATACATAAAGTTACATAAATATAAGTTTGTACCGTGTTGATCACAATCTGGTGGGTGAAGTTTTACTTTCCTAGCTAGGTTAGAGAATAACCTGTATTAAGGATTACCAGTCCCTTTCCCTTACAAAGAGTTGCAGTAAAGAAAAATCATTGGATATATCTTTAATAGTACATTATGATATAAGTGCGGTAAGTTGAAAATTACAGCCGTGGCGATATTGCTAGCACGGGCCGTAGGCGAGGGCTACAAGAAAGCAGAGGCTGTAATTATCAAAGCGCACGTATGTCATACGACGTTTTATAACATATTTGCGAGGAAATAAATAAAACTCGGACTTTCTTAAACGAAATTTTGATACGTTTGTAAGTATCTACCGGTCGATTTTTCAGACAAGAGGCTTAGAGTAGCCTTTTTCGCTGCCTCTGAGACTTCAGGCGGTGTCGAATTAATAAATTCAAAATTACTTGACGACATTTTTCAATAAAAACAATACAGCGAAAAGAAAAAGCGCGCGGAATAATTTTTACTTGTTCACAAATTAGTGAGGCGCGCGCATTAGCGCTTTTTTTAAGGCAAAGGCACAAAAACAGCCAGTATTACTAATACAGTAAATTAATGTTTTTGTGTTTTTGTTACAGATGGTTGTAATCTATTGTCAAAATTAATTAAATTAAAGAATTTTATGTTTATTTATTATATTCTATCTCCCAAAGTTAATTTTATTCATAAAATGTTGACCACTTAATTTCTGACATAAAAACTCTTTGCTAAGATTTAAAAAAGTACCGTTCGTTTTTGACGGAGCATCTTGAAGCCGTGCGTTTTACTTTACATTACCGCACAAGTACGTAATGAGGTACCATAAGATATTGAAATTGGTGAAATAAGAGCCCCTTTACGAGCAAATGTGTTATAAAATATATTACGAGTTTGTTTAAATAATTTTTCGATTAGGGGATTCGTTTGTAAAATATTAAGCTTTAAAGTGCAAATTTTTGTTAAATTCAAGTGTCTCCCCCCCCTCTACCAGCTAAACGGTCGTGTTTGGGTGTGTGAAAAAATTCACGGTGGTAGTATATTTATCGAAGTTAAAAGAAAAATTATCACAGCTAAGTAGGCTTTACAAGTTTACGAACAGTAGTCGACCAACTTATAAAATGTATTTGGCTAACATATTTTCCTAAACATAATGTATGAGAGCACAGGTTTTTCATCTGTAAATGTAAGTTTGTTTTTATTATTTTGCACACATGGGATCGATGGGGATTTTTCACAATTTCATTACAATGGTATCCCTAACGTTCATGCAAATTTTCAGCTTTATGGGAATTGATGCAAGGGTACCCCTATTTTTATGTCTATTTTGACTGGGCTATTACAGTATTGGACTTACACAGTCGCCAATTAATGGTTTTAACCAGCATTCACAAAAATAAGACAGTGATAAATAGCATATATAGAATAATATAAAGTTAAAACGAGTGGCTTTAGAAATAAAATAAAACTAAACTAAACAACTACACAATTAAACTCCACAAATCCAAGAGTATACATACATAACTTACGAAATAGAAATATTTTTTACTGGCACTTGTTAGACAAGGACACTATCCACACTGGTCGCTTTCTCACTCTGAAGTTTTCATCCCTCTTTAAATGTTGTAAAGTAATACGAACTCTAAAACTATCATATAAAGTACATTTTCAAACGGTTTTTTGTTATCAAGATTTGTTCGTAATCATTCCAATTAGTATTTAAGTTCCTTGTTGAGTTGTCAGTTATTGTAGTTTTGGCACTATACATTTTTGATAATGGTTAATTTTATTTTATTCTCTGATCCTCTACGGCAAGAAGAAATAGATTTATTTTACACGGTTCGTAGTAAAATTGCGTATTTATTTATATGGGCACACTATCATTCTAATTAAGACGGCAATTTTATTTCATTGACCTCTTCCACAGGCTTGTCAAATGCATCGAAATTATTACAGAGGGTATCCGAGTGCTCACCATCCACTTACGTTATTCAAAGAACCTGAATATGTGTGGCAATGTCCATCAGAGATGTCCTCGTAAGTGCAATTGTATTACTTTTAGATTAGGCCTACCTATAATAAAGCCAAAATAGTGTTATTTGAGGGACGGCCCTTTGAACCTGTCCGTTATTATTCAGACTGATGCTCTTAATCTTAAATCTCCATTCATTTTTTTTTATTTTACAGGGTATACCTAAGCTTCCCGTATTTCCATGTGAAATACAAACAACCTGTATCGTTGCCAACGACTCTGGAACGCACTTCTGAAATGCCCACACTCCCTGGCAGAACCTTGGCTGGGCGATACACAAAAGGCACTTGTAAGGCTTTTGTTAGATAAACTGAAGATCAAGAATCTCAATACCAGAAGATACATATTATTATATTTTTCCATGCTCTTTTATGTTTTGTTTGATAATAAACTTTTAAAACCGTTGGTTTATTCGTTTTATTTAGTTAGGGCTCTGAATTGTTTAGGGAGCATAGCGTTTGCCATTTTATTTTATTTTCAAAATAGCGGCCACGCTCTGTATATTATAAATCAAAAGCATCGATACAAACAAGTTATGTATGAGATCAAATCCTCTAAAGCTTCACGTTTCCGAGGTTTCATTCGTGGCTAATAAAAAAATGTACTGATTATGCGATCCAGTGAATAGATTCTAACTTTGATAGCTTATTTCTCAGAAACGTGACGCTTTAGAACATTTTGTCTCATAAAATGTTTGTATTGAAACCAGCTATTGATTAATACAGGTATACGTGGCTGTTATTTTGAAAATAAAATGGTGGAAGTTAGGCAGGCCACGCTTCATACAAAAGTCTTCCAACCCTTTAGATTATCACAGATGAAAGAAAATGTTTTGGCGAAGAACTCGATACGGTTTTCCTACTGACCATAATTACTTTAAACAGATAAATAAAATTGGAGTGTCTGTTTGTAATATTAAATTAACCGCTTTTTACTAAGTGCAGATGGATGTATACACGGTACATATACCAAAACAACATTTTTTAAAGTTTTTGTCTGTGTGTTGTTCCGGCTAACCTCTGAAATGGCCGGACCGATTTTGCCGGGACTTTCACTGGCAGATAGCTGATGTAACAAGGAATAACTTAGGCTACTTTTATTTTAGATAAATAATTAGGGTACCGTGCAAAAAAATGAAACCCTTGAAATTGGTATCAAAATTCGATTCAAATAGGGAAGTGCTTATAATAAATATATAATATTTTTTTTATAATAATTTCACGCGAACGAAGGTCGCGGGCAACAGCTAGTAAAGAATAAATTATATCCATAGACAGGAGAGTACTGTGACACTAACAAACAAGTGACACTGACACTTATCCTCATAATTTCGGCAAAACAAACTGGCGCGTAATCCAAATTATTAATTCCGATATCACACAAGCAAAATTACAGTATTTTTAAGGAAATGGACAATATTTTATTCGTGGATAACGCAAGACAGGATGAAATAGAAACATTTTACGAGGTAGGTACAAAAAAAAGCAATTTTTTCTTCATATTAATTTGGGTTGATAAGAATGGTTTTTTTTTACTATTTACAGGCTTGCCAACGCCACAGGGACTTCTACCGAGGATATCCCAAAGCTCACCATCCTCTTACTCTCTTCAAAGATTCACAGTACATGTGGCAATGCCCTCAAGAAATGACTCCGTAAGTATTAGTGTTATAGAGAGGAATAGACACCTTAAATTCTTTTAATTTAACCTTCATCATCGTACATCGCGTTTTTCTATTTGTTTCCTAAATTTTTGTAAAGCATACATTAGTTCTACCTGCTACTAAAACTGGCAACTCCAACACAGAATGCGTCGTGATGTAGGTACATTCTCCTCCTCGTCATTACATACTCCTCGTAGGTACTCACCTTGTTTTGTCTACGAAGTCGTTATGTCAGCCAAAAGTGAGGTACCACTTTTCCAATGCTAAACACTTCCGAACACGGCCTTGGCCTTTCCAAAGCAACACCGCAAAACAGTAATTTTATAAACCCGTCCCACACCCACCGCTAACGAGCGGTAGTCTAGCGTATTTATATGCGCGTATAAGCTCGTAAGATGACAGACTAAGATGCGCGCGAAAAAACCAAACGTGCGATCACGCACTCATTTCAGAATGTTCGCTCGAACCGGTTTCAGACAGTAGCAAACTTACATAACTAATGTCAGTATCTCTCGCGGCTCGAAGAAAAGCTTATTTATTTGGTGCAAATGTACGACTGCCTATACAATATCAAATCAAGGCATTACAGCGATAAACACATGAAAAATAACGCTTGGCAAAATATGTGCAATAATAATTAAATCCAAAATACCCATTTTCACTGCTTAAACACAAGTTTCCTCGAGTTTTGTTGAAAGTGAACTGCGCATAGGAGAGCGACCCGTGAATTCATCGCGGGCGGGGTCGAGAAGGCGCGCGTAATCCCGCGACTTCTCGAGCATTCCAGCGACTTCTCGAGCAGTCGCGGGAATCCGCGCGCCTTCTCTACCGAGCGGGTACCTGCGCTTCGCTGCCCTTCGCCGCTCTTTCGGTGTGAGTTGACCCTAAGTTAAGCCATTTCTTCCATTAACTTGCTGTTCTCTCCTCAGGGTATACCTTTCGTTCCCGATGTACCATGTGAAGTATAAGCAGCCAGCCATGCTGCCTAACCACATAAGCCGTACCTCTGAGTTGCCATCGTTGCCGAGCCGCACACTCGCCGGACGCTTCAATAAGGCCGCCTGCAAAGTCTTCGTCAGATGATGTGAAATGGTAACTGTTTTCATATTTACTAACTGTATTCAACGCTTAAGACATCGATACGCAAACAGTTATCCAAATTTTTTTGACGCTTGTGAAATGTTTATTTTTGAAAATCAGGGGTCCTATTTACAATATTAAGACCCCTGATTTTTCTTTTAATAACCGAAGTAAAATGTCAACTCTGGTGAGTCTAGAATTAACTAGAATCATATACCTAGGTACTTAATACAATGCACTGGCACAGGGCACAGTTGCTTGTAATACTCGTCATTGCCCATAAGAGAGTGTATAAAAATACGTGGCATGGCGATAATATCGCCGCGATACTCTCCCTTGTGGCTTGGACGTGGAGTTGCGGACACCAGCCCGTTATACAATACAAAGTAAAAAAAGCTGAGGTGGCTAGTAGCTACTGGATGAGAGTTGCTGGCCTGTGTCCAGTAGTGGACTACTGTAGGCTGATGATGACGAAAAAAAAAAAAAAAAACCTAATTCATATAAATTTATTTTCCACCGTAACATTATTCAGTAATAATAAGTATTTTATTTCTACTCCTATTCTACGTGAGAACGACGCAATATTTTTAGCAAGTAGATATTACCACAAAACGTAAAATAGATCTAAAATCGGTAACGTAAAAAAATATGATGTCCTATATTTTACAATCTAAAATAAAATGATGTTGTGAACTCCGGTAGCCTTGCCATTATGAGTTTGAATTCGTTCACTCCGATGCTTCCACTCTTGTCCAAATTAATTTCATTTAATATCTGCAAAGAATGTAAATAACTCATTATCTGCCTTTATCCATTATCTAGCCTTTACCCAAATATTGGCGCCGGCCTCCAGTCTTACCGAATGCAGTTGAATATAAGTATTTTACATCGAGCGACTGCCTATATGACCTCCACAACCCAGTTAGTACTGGGTGAAACCGCGATACGGTGCCCCTCGATAAGACTAGTTGTCAGACTTTTGGGCCATTGGCTGTGACGACTGGTCAAAGATCCAGGACCACCGGCTTAAAGTGCTTTCAGAAGCACGGAGGTAACTCGGTATGTAATGACGGTCACACATTCACAGACCGACCTTGGCAAGCGAAGCTTGACCTTGAGGATCGACCCATGCGGTTGTTATAAATAGCCACGAGCTCCCCCAAAGAAAGAAAATAAAACTGGTAACAATAAAAAATAGTGCGTGCAGTTCCTCCGCGCGGAAGAAGTGAAACTTCGTAATGTGGAACGCATTCACTCTCGCTCTGTCTCTTTCTATTCCCCCTCCCAGGAGCGTTAAACGTTTAACGCAAACTTGTTGGAAGTCGCATTAGAATTTTCACTTCAAAAAGACAAATTAAGGTATGACCTTTTTAGTCAAACAAAAGATTGAGAAATGTTATCTCATTCTATATATGATAGGTAATGATGTTGAAAACTGTACATTAAAGCATATTCCATGTATCTATGTTATATCTTTTGTTACAAGAGCATGCAATCAAAGGCCTCCTCATATTGCCAGATTATAAATGCCCCACTGAAGGACAATGTTATCTTCACATAGATCAGAAAATTGAATCGAATCATATTCGCCCCTTGATCTATTGGGCAAAGGTCGAAATACTAGAAATGGACATCGAAAGTCCAGTCGTCTAGATGGCGCAAAAATAGTATGAACTGCTAGCCTCATTCACAAATTTAATGCGATGATCTGAAATAATGGCGAACAGCTGCAATGGAACTGCATTTAGCAACAAGAAATGAATTGCCCCGCGATGCATAGTAGAGTAGAGTAGAGTGGGGACTCCTTTATCCGCACTTAGATTCCCATTTGGTCCGTTGTGCGTGGTCCTGGCTAACATAGCCAGCCTAACTCCGCCCAGAAGCACAGAAGCTTCCTGTGAGCTTCACAGGCTTCGCGGAGCGACCTCACTGTTCCGAGGATTTGTGCACGTTGGGTGGCCACGGCCTCGCATTCCAGGATGACGTGGGCGGCTGATTCCTCGGCGTCAAAACATCCTCTGCAGAGAGGGCTGTCCATGATGCCTGGGTTGAAAAGATGTTTCTTTAAGTGGCAATGGCCCGTGATTGTCCCTATCATTATTTTAAGGTTAGTTTTATTGAGGTTAAGCAATCGTTTGGTTAGTCTCGGGTTAAGGCACGGCATGGTCATTTTTGACTGCCTACAGTCTGATACCCGTGACCATCGGTTGTTGTGGAGATCCGTTGGATCTCTGGCGTATCCATGTACGAAATTGCGAGAAAGGCAAGGAGAGCAGTGGGTACGGGCCCAGCACTGCCATCTCGGAACCTCTCTTCGCAAGCTCGTCCGCGGCGTCATTGCCCAAGGATCCGCTGTGCCCTTTGATCCACTGGAGTGTAATTCGGTTTGTTAACGAAATACTCTCCAGGGCTAGGTGACACTCTAGGATTAATTTATTGTTCGTCTGTCTGTTTTCTAGGGCTTTGAGCACAGCGAGACTGTCCGATACGCTCCTGATACCATATTTTTGTTTCCTCAGACGCTTTACGGCCATTGCCGCTTGCGTCAGGGCAACAGTCTCACACTGAAAAATGGAACTGTGTTCGCCCAGTGGTATGTGAGATTTTATGTTGAGATCTAGAGAGTATACACCGGCCCCTGAGCCGTTGCGTGTTTTTGAACCGTTTGTGTAGATGCGTACTTCATCGACACCTGACTGGTCTCTTATTTCCTCTGTTGTTTGTATACGATAGTTTTTGTTAAAAGTTAGTTGGTTAGGTATTCTGTCAGACGGAGCAGCGATAAGTGGTTGGTACTCAATCGCCCGGTCCAGGATACCCGCATGGGCACTGGCGTGGTTCTTGCCCCCATATGCCTAGGTGCATAAGCCTTATGGCGGCTAGTGCCGCCTCCTGCTGTATGAATAAGTCGAGGGGGGTTAATTTCAGGGCTATCTCCATTGCTGCTGTTGGGGTGGTTCTCATGCAGCCAGTGATAGCTGAACAGGCCAGCCTCTGAAACTTCTGGAGCCTTGTAGTGGTGGTCGCGAGTTCCGTCCTCGTCCACCACACCAGAGATCCATAGGTCAGCATTGGCCTGATCACGGCTGTGTAGAGCCACAGCGTAATCTTTGGAGAGAGCCCCCACGTTTTTCCTATCATTCTTTTGCATTGGTAGAGTGCGATTGTGCTTTTGTTTAGCTTGTAGTCAAGATGCTTGTTCCATAGCAGTTTACTATCAAGAACCACTCCTAAGTACTTGACTTCTTTGAGTATAACTTCGGTGTTGAAGAGTTTAGGTAGTTTATGGGGCCCTAGAACTCTTTTGTTGGTAAACATTATTAGTTCTGTTTTTGAGGGGTTAACCGATAACCCGCGACGCATATGCTTTCAAGTCTTCACTGTGTACAAATGTCATAACATTTTGTCGATCCCGATATATATTCGTTTGATATGCCGATTTGTGCCGTGGTAAATGTATTTTTCAACACACTTGCTCATAAAATGGCTCTAATTTCACTGCAATTAGGCACATAATGACACCTGTAATCAAACTGTGACTTTTTCATTGCTATTATTCACAAGTGAGTTATAGGGTTTTTTTTTTATTTTATTGGTTGAGTTGCTTTGTTCTTAAAAAAGTTTGATACAAAAAAGATCGTGTTCAATAGTACAAATAAATTAATGTACCTATTGCTTGCTCATTTCATGCAACTTCGTATTTAAATAGATTAAGTATTTCAACTTGTACGTTTTTAATATATAAAACTTTCACTCAAATTTTGAATTCCCCATTTTGTACGTGGATAAAACGCTATTCATGAAATGGCAAAAAAAGAAACATTCTTTTAGTCTATGGTCGATCGCCATGGTTAGATGCGCGCGCATAGGAAAACTGATTAATTTTTCCCGCCATTGCGAAACTTTTTTCACAACTCACTATTGAAATTATAGTTATTTATTAATTAAAATGTCTACAAGTACTAGTTATGAAGAAAATGATTTATGTTGTACACCGCCCGTTATAAGATGTGAAGCCCTTAACGTTATGGAAAGTTTACTACCTGAAAAATCCAAGGACAAATATGTATTTGTTGCTATCTAAAGAGACTATCCGATGGATTTAGAAGCAAGGAATCAAATGTTTTATCGTCTCTAGATAACCAATATCTGGCTACTAAGGTTAGTTAAATTAATTTGAAATATCTATGCGACTTCAGCCTGTGTTGTGTGTTGTTGTTTCTTTTTTCAGGTTGCTTTAATATTTGGTGTAACTGGTGCATTTAAGATAAAAAACTAATAACAAATATAACTGTAAAATACAGAGATCCATGGCGATCATAAACAGTTAATTATAATTTTACTAACTGCACATTTACTAATTGTTTCTCTAAATAAACTTTTTATCTATTAGATAAAATGATTTTTTATTTTCTTACACATTACATTTATTATTTTCTTCACAAGTGTGTTGAAAAACGTCGTATGATACACGTGTGTATTGATGATTACCTTCCTCGGCTCTCTTAAGACCCTCACCTAACGGCTCGGGTCTCAATGGCGCCTCAGCGGTAATCACCAACATTACACACTTGTACCATAATGTACTATTAGAGTGTACCAGATATATTAGGTCCTTACTCGTTAGTAAGGACCACTTCATATGTAAGGAGTTCTTACATGACACGAAAACAAATGAATCAATTCGAAACGTAAGTTTTGAATTTGGAATTCCTAACCAAACGCCCGATATTTGAGATCAAAGTGGCCCATTCGACGTAAAGCCATTTTCATAAGTAAGGACTGCCCAGGTTCAGGTAGGAACCTACCATGGCACAGGTTTATGCCAATTTGTCACTTGCACGCGGCACCGACGATATTCCTCAACGCTCAGCTTCGCATCGCGAGTTGAAATGAACTTTACTAGCACTACACCATAACTGACTAAACTCCACTTTTTAATTCAGTCCACAGAACTATGTAACTATTATTTCGGTGTGCAACAATGTTTAGGCGTTCATTTAGATATCACTCAGTATTAGTGAAAACAGGAATTGTACTTACAACTTTACCAATTTTAAGTTTGGAGTCCCGATCGATGTAATTATCCGTGAGACGGTTATCGATAACACTCGACGTCAACCGGTCCACGATGCGGCTAATGTCCTTCTCTGTTATCTGACCGTCTTCATCTAGATCTGGAAATGTTGATGGAATATTTATTTTAGTACAAAAGTGTGATAATACCACACTGCAAGCTGAGTAAACGCTGCACTATCGCATAATTCGGCAGCCCATTGCAATTTGTCACCGATCATTATACCATACTAAATACAGTATGCGATCATGATGTTCCTGCAATATCATCACAATAATTTATCATTTTGCAGTAGGTAGCAGAAATTGATAAGTGCGATATCTGCTAAAACTCTTCTCATGGAGCTTATACAGGGTTGAAGGGACACCGAGGCGAAAACGGTTACCTAACAGCAGATTTTTATTTTTTAAACCGTTGAATAATTGTTATGTGGCTCAGAATGATGTACTGAATACCCCCCGTATACTAGATTAAAAAAAAGTAGGCTTCGGTAGTTTCTTTTCTTCTTCCATAGGTACGCGTGATGACCGATCAAGCTACACACAAATCTACATAAAGCGGGGCCATATTATACTGGAAATGTTAACCATGATCTGTCGCCGTGTACATAAATTCATATTTTGTTAAGTTACAACCAAAATGTATGCTTTCAGATTTCAAACAATCTTCAGAAGCCCAAGCCACGCCTTTTCCCTCATAACATACAATAAAATACCAACCAAAAATCCTGAACGCCCAAGCTGCCTTGACCTCGGCAGGGCAGGCAGCGCTGAAGGCCGAACATAAGTCCACCATATCTTCGAACGAGAAACAATCGTCCTCTTTCGAGGAAAACACACGGAATATCCTGTCTTGAAACGGATTGTTCTGGAAGTAAACAAAATCTCTCTGCAATCTCTTAACTAATTTAACAATTAAAAGTATGTATTTGAAGATAAGTGTCTGCAACTAAAGTTGCAATTCTTCCCTAATTTGTCTGATTCCCATTTCAAATTTATCAAAAGATATATTTTTTTATCATGTTCAAAACAAGCTATTCTTTTTTTAAATGGTCTACATATTAGGTTGCAAATGGCTTCTTTTACTCAGACATCTCATTTGGCTGCCTTACAGCAATGTTATACTTATAAAACAATAATTGTTACCTTTAAGACGCAGAACTTGTTCACAATATCTTCTCTCCTAAATCTGTGATGATAGTTATTCTTAATCATTTCTGGATTAATGGAATAAAACTTTTTCATCAAGCTGAAACATGTGTATTAGTTTTGCTTAGAATTTGCTAACTTGATGACATCGCCAAACCGTACAAAAAAAAACCGAGAAATAGCTATGAATCACTTACTACAATATCTCTCCCTTACTCAAGTAAGTTAAGGATGCATAGTCTTCTAGAACGTCCTGGGTCAATCCCGGATACGATTGTGCACTACCCATGTTTTTATTTGCAACTGTTTATTTCCTTATAATCACAAACTCACTGCCTTGATTGGAAATCCTAGTGCATACTAATAAACTTAATCGCTGTATAAAAATTATCTTATCAGTCCTATTAACATTAAAAACAAAGATCATATCGATTTTAAGGTTATTCCTATTGTTCTTTGTGACGTCGCCGCGTCGCCAGATGCCTAGTGTACAAATAAAACTGCGAATTTATATTAAGGAAAAATAATTTATTGTTTAATAATAACACCCGAGATCATACTCAGCAATAGTAACACATACATACACGAAAAGTCAATGCAATACAAATACAGCAATACAACGCTCCACTCTACAATTTGCTAATATATTTGTCCCACAATAATGTCGTTTCACGGGCTACTAGTTGCTAGAAAGTCATGCACAACGAAATAAATATATGAGACACAACAATATACTGTGATAAACTTTCATTTAAGGAAGTGTCAAGATATGAGAGTGAATAGAGGATGATTTCCATCAAACGGCTCGCATCGCTTTGGATCGGAAGGTATGTGAACGGATGCGGCGACAGCCGATCGCGTGCGGCAGGATGTCGACGCATACGATCGGCTCCGTACCTCGTCGCTTGCAAACGTATCCGTTTCTGCATGTTCCGAATGAAACCGTGTCGAATCCGACGACAGGCGAACGGAGCCAACCGCTCGTCGCAGCATACTTTCGGCTAAGATCGCGTGCCGCGGAAGACGCCAGCGGTCAAGCTGCTGTACGTGGTTTGGTAATATAAATACTGTGTTCACGATTTAATATCGTTTAAAGATTGTCAAATCCTTTCCGATACGTTGCGAGCCGTTTGGTGGAACTCATCCTTAACAGTGGTAGATTGAAAATTTACCAGAAACATTTCTATAATCGAGAAATTCAGGTCATAAGAATAATAACAGTTTTCACTACAGTTTTAGTTTATTCCACTTGCACTTAAATTATGATTGTCACTAATATTTACATTTTCACTTTCAGTTGCTTTTAATCGTGCAGCTGAAAGTTGACGCTTTGCGCCTGCACATCACCTTTTAGGAAAGTCAACATTGTCAAAACTTATTTGGCGTCGCGCTCGCATTTTAGCTGCCTCTTCGAATGAAGGCATCGAGTTGGACTTGAAGAGGCCGAGACTGGATTTATCAAGCATGCTAAGTCCACTGCTGCTATTCGAATTACTATCTATATTCACTAATTTGTCTTGTAGGATATTTTTGGAGCAACTTTTCGGTTGATCCTGCTTGATTCCGATGCTGTGCGTGTTTTCTTTGATTTGCGAGGTGAATGTGCTGGGTACGTTCTGCCGGGCCTTCATCTGCTGGTAAGCATTAGCTGATATGTAGCCCGACACTTTGTTGTTGGTTTCGTTCGCGATTTTCATTTGTTCCTCCTGGAAACACTCGTCGACCGTGCGACCTTGTATTATCGCGAATACGTACTGACGCGCTAGCCTGCAAAGGATGATATGTCGTTTAAATACAAAGAGAAAGCTTAGGATATGGACCCTGATTAAGCAGATACCAGCGAGATGCCATGTCGAAAAAAAATTGGAGATGAATTTAATCGGGAACGTGCGTTTTTATCGATTCGGTGGTTTCTTGTTTCTTTCTAAATAATGATAGCAGTGTAACGACTTGTTGCCAGTACTGCCGGGCAACTCATAAGCAGCACAAACACTCTGTACTTATATTCAGTTTTTTGAGCTTTTTGAGGAAAAAGGGGATCCAGGCTGAAATCATGGCATGGTGGTTTATCACCTTGATTGTAGCATAATTATAATATTGTGGTATATAATATACATGTATCATATCTACCGATTTACATAATTTAAAGAATTAGTTGGCTACTCACTTCAGCATAGTTTCAGAAGTAGACAGCTTAGGTGCTGCCAGTTTGGCAGCGTGTGGCGGCAACGATAACAGGCGACGTGTGAGTCTCGCCAGTGACGACGCCTTCTCTCGGAACCCGGGCGATGACATGCGCCAGCCGTGCACGCGCAGAGCCTCTGATACTGCCCATAGTAGCTTCTGTAAAGGACATTAGAAAGACATGTTTAAAAGATGTTCTTAGGAAAAATATGTCTTCACCACCTCCGCTTTCCAAGGCCTGTGTTCCATCAGAGCCAAGACGAGAGGAGTGGGGAGCAGACGTGCAGATTCATCCCAAGAGAGAGACAAGAGAATCAAAGTGTATTTTAATAAAAGTGATTTGTTCAATATGTTTTCTGCTTTGATGAAAACCAGGCCTAATGAGCTGAGCATAGAACTTCAGGTGTTTTTCATTCCAAAAGTCTCTGTAGGTGCCAATTACTAACCTTCTTATGTGTCTCATTCAAATCACTAGATGTCCTCGTACCAAATGCTTCCGACGCCCGACGTGCGAACGCAACTTGCGAATGCGAACTCCCTATACTATCGCCTCCGAACGACAAACTCTTTGCTATTTTACTCCTTCCATTATCCGAGTCATCATCGAAAGGATCGCGCTTTCTCTTTAAGAAATGATCGCTTTGAGTCCCATCCATACTTTTTGTTTCGGCTGTTCCAACTGGCGAACCGAATAATGCTCTTTTGGATTTCATTGCCTGAGCTGGTACTGATGTGGAAGGAGCTTGAGGCATAGGTCTTCGGTTCTCAGGGCTAAACAAGGCTCTTTTGAGAGTCTCCCGAGCAGGCTGTGACCTTGTTAGGTGGTCAGAGTCCATCAACAATCTTCTCATGGCTTTTTTCTTACTAGAGCCACCACTTCGCGTCTTGGGAGTTTTCGCTGGCGTCTTCTTGCCTGGAGTCTTGCGAATAGGTGTTCTTTTGCCAGGAGTGCGTCGAGTGCGGGGACTCTTTCTCTCTGATGAGTTGACCAGCTTTCTGTGTGGGAAGAAACTTGAAAAGATTTCGATATCAGTATGGAGATTTAAAATTAAACAAACACAGAGAAAAGAGCAATTAAAGATGATTTAATTAGGCATGTAACACAAGTCAAACAGAAAAATTACACACAACCTGGATGACGATCAATAATAGTACAAAGTAGTGTTCCCAAAATAGAACAAAAAACACATTATAATGGAACTCAATTAAGCATTAAGGTAATTAAACTAAGGTAAGGTAAGGTATAATGTAATATACTATATAATGTACTTAATATACTATAGCAGTGAAAACCTGTTTTATTTTTTATTTTGTTTTAACATAGTTCTGTAGTCCCACTTCAACGTTTCTAACATTTCTGTCTACCCCTTAGGCCCGAGTGTTCGGCAATAAGCCCTAAGACTTATGTTAATAATATAAAATAATTTTTCAGAATATTAAACTACATAGTATACTTACTTCTTATCAATGAGCACCATCTTGGCGGTGGAAGCTTGCGCCTTCTCGTTGATGGTAGCTGCACTGGCGAAGGCCTGCCGCCGACGAGCCAAGTGCGATAGACGACGACCAGGCGACTTGGCTTGAGCCATCCTGTGAACAAAAATGTTGGTACAATTGTTGCTACTTTAGCATGGTAGATGCAGGCGAAAATAGGCGGTCGCGTGATGAACTTGGGTCTTTTGCATATTCCAGTGCTCGGTGTAGGTAGAGCAATATTTTGTACTAGCGATGACACTCCTGGAACCCCGGAATTTGAAATAATATATATTATTAAATAAGGGTTAAAGAAATTAAAAACTTTATTATTTAAATAATATATTGTTTTAATTTTCTGTAACCATTTTGTATGGACAAGTATCAATAATTCAATAGCCATTTCAAACTAATTCTAACGTTCTACAAGATCATGTAACCTAAGAATCCCAGGGAATTTCCATATTAACATCAACTTTTGCGGTAATTGAATCAAAATAGTTCTACCTACTCACTATCTATAGGCTTTGTAACCTCTTACCTAGCACTTACGGCAAGGCTACCCTACAGTATTTTACGTCTTTGCAAATAAGCATTTGAATTGACATTTGAATGATCAATTAGTTAATGGGAGCATTAGATTAATGCTGAGTAGTTTATGAACAAAACTATATTAATTTGTTCATTGTGTCTTATTAATTAACATGCTTGGAAAAGTATCAGCAGGTAAGCTAAATACCAGCCTACCCCTTCGAGAAATATATATATATGCGTAGACGTGATAATGTTAAAGGTAAAGCATCGTCAAAGTCGCGGGAAACACCTGAATGAGGGTTGTAAAGAACCGAGAAGTGTGGCAGAAAAAGGGGAGGCCTATACCCAGCAGTGGGTGATTCCGGGCTGATATGATGATGATGATGATGATGATGATGATGATGATGATGATGATGATGATGATGATGATGATGATGGAAGTGCCTCGGCGGCACTATACAGGGTGTCATCTGCCTAGCCTTTTCCCAACTATGTTGGGGTCGGCTTCCAGTCTAACCGGATGCAGCTGAATACCAGTATTTTACATGGAGCGACTGCCTATCTGACCTCCACAACCCAGTTACTACTGGGAAATACGATACCCCTTGGTAAGACTGGTTGTCAGACTTTTTGGGCCACTGACTACTTTAACGACTGTCAAAGATCTTCAAATGACAGCCGGGACCAACGGCTTAACGTGCTTTCCGAGGCACGGAGGAAACTCGGTATGTAATGGGTGGTCACCCATCCACAGACCAACCTAGGCAAGCACGGCTTAACCTAAAGATCGACCCGAGCGGCTGTTATTGTTTAGCCACGAGCTCCTCCACCACCTGTCGTGTGGTGACTCAGACCATGAAACTGAACCAGTTTTGTTCTATGAGTATGGAAAATTCATTATTTAGTTTTCGAATACATGTTGATCACCTGATTGCGCCAATTCCTATAAAGGGTGTAAACAGACTCTTAACGAAGCCGAAAGGCACTTGTTCTCCACATCATTGCGATCATTTTTTTGTTCTAGACCATACCTGGGAACCTTCTAGTTACAGAGATATTGGTGGTCAAAGTTCCAACTTTTTCACAAGTTTTTTTTGATATACATGTTTTTAATGATTTTTTTTTACTTAAGACACCTTCACAACCCCCGTATTATACAATCCATCCACCAGCTCAATGTTTTGAACGCGTTACGCAAGGTTCAATATTAGGTCCTTTCCTCTTTTTAGTTTATATAAATGATCTACCCCATTTATTTAAAAACCAACCACAAATGGTGTTGTTTGCTGACGATACCTCTTTAATATTTAAGATAAACAGACGTGCCACAAATCTTGACGACGTAAATAACGCCCTACTGCAGGTCCATGATTGGTTCACCGCGAATAATTTAGTATTAAATGGTGAAAAAAACGAAATGCATAAGATTTGCTCTACCGAATGTCAAAAGTATTGTTAGTGACATAGTATTGAATCAAGAGAAACTAGAATTCGTCGAAGATACTGTTTTTCTGGGGATCACGCTCGACTCAAGGCTACAATGGGGTCCGCATATAACATCTCTTGCAGGACGGCTGAGTTCAGCAGCATATGCTGTTAGAAAAATCCGTCAATTTACTGATGTAGATACGGCGAGGCTAGTCTATTTTAGTTATTTTCATAGTATTATGTCATACGGTATTTTACTATGGGGACGGGCTGCAGACATCGAGTCTATATTTATTCTGCAGAAAAGAGCTATCAGAGCCTTATATCATCTACGTAGGCGTGATTCTCTAAGAGAACTGTTCAAAGAAATTAACATCATGACAGTACCTTGTCAATACATCTATGAAAACATCATGTACGTTAGGAAAAATCTGCATTTATTTAGTAAAAGAGGTGACAGGCACCACTATAGTACTAGAAACAGGGACCAACTAGTACAGCCAGGTTTTAGGCTAGCTAAAGTAGACTCATCTTTTATGGGGTACTGTTTAAAATGTTACAATAAAATACCTCCCCACATTCTAAAACTAAATGAGACGAAATTTAAATCTTGTATAAAACGCACACTATGTAGGCAAGCATATTATAAGTTGGGGGATTACATTGATGATAAAAATGCTTGGCTCAATGCTGGTCCTGCTCCACAACCATAGGGGCAAACTAATTGATTACCATGTGAAGTTATTGTGGAAGCTGCAGAAGATTGTAATAATATCTTTGCATTGTATAGACTCAATATCTTAGTATTATATAATTGCATAGCACATGTGTGAGTACTATGTACTGTAAAGCTACCATTTACATTTGGTTATCTTTCATTGACTTGAATTTACCCTGGTGGGTGAGAGAATGTCATGCTCACTAAAATGTCTCGCTGATGGTGGCGGGTGTGTCGGGTCATTTAGCTTCCTTCAATATGGTTGAGCTGAATGGGGCTGATTCATGCGTCATGCTCGTGAACGGGCGCTGTCGGTTGGGACTGGTCATCTCAAAGCTGCCACGGTTTATTTTAACTACTTACTTTGTTTTTAAATTGTTGATATAATATTTTACTCTGGACGCTCTTAACGTGCACGTATTTCTACATCGTTCTCACATATATGTATAATCTCAATATGAATGATGTAAACAAGATTTTGTAACAATATTTTGATTGAAAAGAGTGTCCATGGAGTTTCTTGCCCATTCTTCTCCATAGAGATCTACACTTTGGAATGGGCAACTACAGTACTTTCACAAGTTATTATGCCTTGTGTCTGTGACTGTAGCTTAGCCTAATTTATTTTTCTGACATTCAAAAGTGCCTGTAATGGTCTAATTGAAATAAATGCTTTTGAGTTTGAGTTTGAGTTTGAGTTTTACATTGCGTTCTACCGCAAAACGTGATTTTTCACCCCAAAAAAAAAGTCGTTTCCCAGGAATAATTTTTGCGTAAAGTTTGATGTACAGAATGCTTGGTTAACGGCTTCGTGAAGAGTCTGTTTACACCCTGTAGAAAGGCCATTTTTTTTTTGTGAATTGTAAGAGTTTATAGAACTAGAACTATAGATATTCAGTTTCATGGTCCGAGACACCACACGAGAGGTCTTGTTTGCGTTTAATATGTTACACCTTATTTAGAGCTCCAAAGCCGAAATTATCGGATATCCGAAATAAAAAAAATATCCGAAAACATAACCAAATCTTTTATGAAAGGTTTGAAATGACATAAGTTAAACAAGTTTATACATACTTGAGCCTCATTGCTTTCCTCTTGCTAGCACTGTTCGGAGACTGCAGGCCTCCAGAGTAAATGTTAACACTTGTATCAGTCTCGGCACCAACATATCTCTCTCCATATCGTAATGCAAGTAATTCTAGCTTCTCCGAGTGCTTGGTCACATTGTAGCTGGAAAATAATAGAAGAAATGAAAGTTAGATCATCCACACATAAATTGTTTGAAATGTAAACAGCCACTCATGGAATTGGAATTACTTTGATGGAATTTTTCGCTATCAATATTATGAAAAACAAATAATAATTTGTATAATTAGATCACAATGGCTATGTCTACACTTCCTTAAACATTTGATCGTATGAGGAATATTTTGCTCTATACCTAAGCATATAATAAATTAATAATAGACACAAGGTTAAAATAGAATATTAGTATAAAAAAAAAACTGTAATGCACAGACGTATTGCAAAGTTGCACCAAAGCACATTAGAAGTTGCACAGGGCCACATTACACTCCATTGTATACTAAAAATCCCCCAACATCACTTTCGTACATTCTGAATGAGCCATATCCACACAAAACAGGCAGGCTGCATCAGATCGAAGTGCAACACACTGGCGGATGGCTCATCAGGCATATTTTTCGCTAATGCGAGGCGAAACGGCCCGTATAGAGTGGCTGTTGTCCCCGTCTGCTATAACGTTAAAAGATACTTACTACACATCATAGTATCTGCATTTCACCGCATCTGGCCACGCGGTCTCAGCTGCCTCTACTTCAGTACACATCTTCAAATGTATACTCTTATCATTAACACTAGTATCTAACTCTGAAGGATCTGTAGACATAGAACTCTTTGATTTCTCCCCATTCGAACTTTTGCTAGAACTTTCTTCAGTATCTCGTGCTTTTGCGAGTTCGGGGATCTCTACAAATGACACCCGTTTTGTAGGTGTCGTAGAGTTTATTTCGGGCGCAACAACTTTTGCTTCTGCATCAAACATGGGCAGATAGGAATAATACTTCTTGAGCATTTCTGTCACATCAGTCTTCAGGATAGTCACGGATGGTGGTGGTAAGACTCCTTGTAGAGTTTCCTGTTGAAATATAAAATTGAATAAGTATAGATTCATTATCTTCTGGCTAAGAGCTTCCCAAATTATGTAGGGGTCAGCCTCACAGCCTTACACAGCTGAATACTAGTATAGTGTATTACATGGAACAACTGCCTATCTGAGCTTGTAACCCTGTCCCATAAATAATATAGGTTATATTTGGAACAAAAAGCAGGCAAGAGACAGAATAGTTAATCAATTAAAATAGACATGCAAGTTAACCAGAATTTCAGGGAATATAAATAATTATAGAGCCATATTAATTATTGAGGAAAATAGGCTCATAAAGAAGTTCCAAAAATAAAGTGGTTTCCAATCATTTGTTTTCCTGTAAAATCATTAATCGATGTGATGCTGCTATTTTGTGTATTTGTTTACTTTTTTTAGTATAAGTATTGACATAATGAGTAATGAGACTTCTTCATCAGCTAATTAGAATTAGCTCATGGCCATCTCAGCCTGAGTGTCAGTCTGAGCCAGCAAAAGATTGTATGTGTACTTAAAACAGTGTTTCGAATTTGCTGAATATTCAGAATAAACATTGACTTTTGAATATTTACATTTGAAACAAGTAGCTGTGAAAATACTTCAATCATAATTACACTTCAATGTTAAAAGACCATACAAATAAGACTATTGATTTTAAAACTAGTCATATTAGACAAAATGAGGTCATTTCATTTAGATAATGATAGCATTTGGGTGTAAACCAGACAAGGCTAACCACATGATGTAATGCTTTAATAGTCAGTAACAAAAAATATCAGTGTTTATTCAACCGTGAACATAACTTGATAAGAACGGCATACTTACTAAGATTACAAATGCAGGTTGCATAAAACTCACACAGCAGCAACACACTTACTAACAACACTTAGTAATAAGATTGTTTAGAAGTTATTGTGTTGCAGTTATCAAGTTGCATATTTTGTAAAGCAAAATGAGACTATGTCAGTTTGCAGGTTATTATGTAAATGACATAGGTAAGGTTAAAAATAACACTGGAGTTCTGCAATATTTATGCTTACCTCAGTTTTTCTCACTTTTCTTCTATCATGAATTTCTAAATCTTTGAGAAAACTCCAAAAAGGTTCTGGTTCTGGAGGTGGGTCATCTTCATTATCATTATCAGAAAACATATCTGGAGATCTCACTCCACTGTCAAAAGATGCCTCGAGTGATGAGTAACTTTGCTCCGAGTTCCATTTTGCTGTACTTCCCTCATCGGTTACTGGACCATCCTTCTTATTTTCTTCATAGTGTGAGTCTCCAGTACTCTCAGAGGTCTTATCTATTCTATCACTAACATTGTCAGATGCATCACTAACTCTCTGCTCACCGTCGTTACTCTCCATAATCAACTCCATATTATCATTGCTATTTGTATATATCCCACAACTTTCATATCCCCGTTTTTCTTCTAAATTAGCTAAACTGGAGCTAGAACTCATTGCCGAGATAGGGTCTACTATGGGTTTCAATTTTTGAACATTCTTGATTGTACCATTAAAGGATAGTTCACTTATAGGTAACTTGAATACGTTTTCTAAAGGCCCCACAGCTCTAAACATAGGCACACTGTCAACTGCATTGTTGCTATTTTCCATCGTAGGGGTTATGAACATGGGATGTTTAAGTTCTGTTTCAGTTCTTGAGTCCTCTGACGTTTGAAAGTCGGTTTGGTTGGACTTTTCGTTTATAAGACTGTGAGCGATAGTTGCGAAAGAATTCTCAAGTAACGATACCGCGAGTGGCGAACAGGGCGAATTGATTTTCACACACAAATCTGTATCTAAACTAGATCCTTTGTCAGTCATATGATCACGAACAATTTGATTTAATAAACTGGTCTCAGTTTCAGCTGTTTCGCAATGTTTATTTTTAACATTACTTGATGTTACGATAGATAGCTCTATGTTACCTCTGCTGTGGGAACTCTCAGAATCACAGTGGTTCGAAGATACACCCTCGTTCGGTTCACGTTGAACACTTTCTTCTATCAAAGGATCAACAACATTAAAACTTCTACAATATCGTTCGTACAAAGAAAAACTATCGCTCATGGAGTGACAATTTGAGTCTTCAAAGGATTCCATCACCACTTCATTTTTATTTGAGAAACGTTGTTTTACTGACTCATTTTTTGTTTCTGCACAATGAAATATATTTATGATAATAAAATTCTCTAGTTCATATTGCAAATTATGTCTAAAACATATTTAATCTGAATTATCACAAACGCGCCATATACGCCATGTTGCTAAAACTATGGCATGGCCACAGATTATAGACTATGGCAACAGGCATGGCTATGGTACATACTTTGGATGGATGGATCACTCAATTCAAGGCAAAGGTGAACGCACACTTATCCGAGCCGAACGTGTCGAACGAATCGAATTCAAGGAGACCTCCCACACATAAGCGCACCGAAAGAATCGACCGTCTACGCCGAACAATCGTTTCGTAGAAGTAGTACTCGTGCGTTGCTCTGTCGTACGCAACTGATAGAATGCAAGCGCATCGGTCGAGTCGACTGCATCAGCTGCGCCGAATCTGATGACGTCATCCAAATTCGTCTAGGGTTTCTGGGGTTCTTTCAGATTCGGACGATTCGACGCGGGAGAGGGTGCGAGGTTTCATCAATGATATTATAAAGAAAGATACGCTACGTTCATACTGGGCGGCGTTCTAATATCATTGCGTGTTACGACTGCGATAGATAATATCGAACGTATGACGGTATGATACAGAAAGAAATAGCTATTGCGCTTAAAGTATGTATGTACTTAAATCACGACAATTGTCTCTTTTTATTTATATTATCATTGGGTTTCATAAGTTCTCATTCTAAATTCTGAAATTCAGAATTCTAAAATTCGTTTCGTTTGACTCGTTCGACGCGTTGGGCTCAGATAAGTGTGCGTTCACCTCAAGGCGCAAGGGGACGTCGGCCGTAAGGTTTAGTGTTTATGGCTTATTTTTAGTCAATTTCGAGAGTGGATTCTATTTTGATCACGAACGCTCTTGAATAGCTTCATTATGCTTCTTAAGACCATAAACTAGATTATTTAATAATAGCAAAGTAGGCAGAGCCTACAGCGTTATTCTTAGAGTTATGTATAATATTGCAAAACATGCACACGTCCGCGCACTTTTAACATTTTGATTTTTGACCGGCGGGTGGTATGTATGTACAGACGACAGCACATCAAGCTACTACAACCTGTCAAATTTCTTTAAATGATTTTCAACTTTATTTCTGATGAATTAGGTTCAAGGTTGGTTGGGAAAATCGAACAGTTTCGGGTCGCTTGACCCGCTGGCGTCTGTACATACAAATAAGCTGATTAGTCAAAAGGTTTTGCATGACTGTAATGTTTTGTTAATTTTTTAGACTGTGTTTCAAGGACAGCCTTGAAACGCCAGTTTTTATGCGTTATTTGTGTTGTGATGGCGGAGCAAAATAATGGTGACACTTGTTTTAATCCCTCAACAGTATTAACGATTGTTTGTCATTAGTGGCTAGCGAGGTGTCTTTGCGAGAGACTGGTGTTTTAGTAATACAATGCTCTAAGATTTTAGTGCTGCTCTGGCTTTGTAGAACCAGAAGAAATCCACTGCTACTGCTTTAGTCGATCATGCACTCATGTTGGCTTTGTTCAGACAGAGAGGCTATGAATGGTCTAGGGCTGAAATGTTATTAGTCTGTGGACCAGTATGACTTCTTTGCACTGTCAAAATGACATTATTCGATGATAGAGATGTAGTCATCCGTTTTAAACCGACTTCTAAAAAAGGAAAAGGTTATGTTTTCCACTAGCATTATTTTTTTCGTATGTGTGTTTCGATTTCTCCGTGATTATTGGTCCGATTTAAGTGATTCACCACCACGCGAGCTTCCTTTACTAAATCAAAAACATTTAAGGTCTCTTAGTGGTCTCATATAAATTGTATTAACTGTGCTTAGGTATTGTTATGTTATGTTTCAAATAATTTGGTAGGGTGCTTCTAGCCTGTAATAAAATCTCTAAAATAGATGCCATAATTCAATTTATTGACACCACCATCAATGATAATGTAGTAGACCAATGTATTGCGGCCATCAAGAAAATAGTACAGCTTTTAATGAAAATAGGAAAACAAAATAAAAAAAAACGCGGTGGTAAGCGAAAAAGATAATATGAATTTTTATCGATATAAGTTAAGGTTGGTCATCTCTACACGATCGAACGAACTTAAATCAAAGAAAATTGTGAACTTGTTAAACACAAACAAAATCCCGGCGTCGAAATTAAATCACATTGGTATGTATATTATTATAATAAATCGATTAGTATTTTTAGTAAATAATCATTTACCTATTGAGTACCTTTACGTACCCAGTAAGAAAGTTTAGAAAGCATTTGTAACTTTTTAACACGCGATCAATTATTAGTAATTAAATAATGCTTTCTGCTTTGTAGTGTAATTTTCTTAAGTCATACTGTTACTGACTCAAAATAGGACGCAATATTGATTAGTTTGTTATTGTATCTGCATGAAAAATATGTTCTTTTGCTTAACCGGTATTTTATTTATTTCGACCTGCTTTGCCTGCCTGTGGGTAGGTACTGTATTTTAGGTCCAGCTACCTACATTTTATTTTAAGTAGAAAAAGATCGAATACCTCAGACACCGTTTAACTTAGATAAGTACATGACATTTCCCAAACCATTTCCCCTTATCAAGCTATGCACTGAAAGCGGAAAACCGAAAAACCTTTTAAGATTCTAATGGAGAGTCTTAACTTCAGCTCAGAAGATTTTTATTTAACTCATGTTTTTCGATCCAGTTATCTTTAATTTGTCAATGTTATTGTAGGTAAGTAACTAAAGTACCTCTATATTATGTATCAAAAAAATTAATCAAATCTGAAGCCTACAAAAGACTTCCTTCAAAAGTATGAATTTCTCAGTGATATGCATTATTATATTTCTCAGCAGGAGTCCAGTCTAGATTCACGCTTATTAGATGGCAATAGGCTCACCCCTATTACTTCAACTTAATTCTCAAAAAGTGGGTGTACGAAGAGGTGTGAGAGTAGGGGAGACCAAAGAAATAATGGATGAACTATGTGAATGATGATATTGCTAGAAAGGAGGTGACTGCAGAGATAATGAGAGAAGCATGGATGAAGAGGATATGCTGCACCAACCCCAAATAAATTGGGATAAGGGCAGGAGAATGATAATAACTATACAGGGTGTAAACAGACTCTTCACGAAGCCGTCAACCAAGCATTATGTACATCAAACTAAGTAACTTTACGCAAAAATTAGTGCCGGGAAACAACTTTTTTTATTGGGCTGAAAAATCACGTTTTACGGCAGGACTCAATGTAACGCACTCAAAACATTGTTCTGATGGATGGAATGAATAGTAAGGGGGCCGTGGAGGTGTTTAAAGTAAAAATCTTACATCAAAAACACGTATTTAAAAAAAAGTTGTGAAAAAGTTGGAACTTTGACCACCAATATCTCCGTAACCAGAAGGTTCCCAGGTATGGTCTAGAACAAAAAAATGATCGCAATGGCGGAGAACAAGTGCCTTTCGGCTTCGTTAAGAGTCTGTTTACACCCTTTAGGTTAACCTCAGCCACCCTTTGAGAATAACAGGCATGATGTTCTGTGCTGTAATTTATTTGTAAACTGATAATATCAATATTAAGCAGTCTTTATTTAAACCAAATCCATCCAAAATCAAAAAACAAATCCATTTAAGTAAATAACAGGTATTGACTGTAGTCTGGTGCCTACTTATGTATAAATAATGTTAATGAACAATTAACACACATAACACACACAAGTATGTATAACATATTGATTATGTAGTAAATAAAATCATACAGTGCTGTTATTAATAATTTTATTGTGATATCTACATAAAATTGTGACAGGTAGTTGGTGTGTTGGTTTGTTCGTTTAAAAAATTATTTATATAATTTTGCTGGGTTTTGTGGCAGTACTATGTAAAAATACGGGTCAGTGAGTCGTCTTAGGGGTGGATTTAATATGGATTACATCAATATCACTACATCTTTATTCATAACTAGCGAACATCACACGGTTTCACCCACGTAGTTCCCGTTCCCTTGGGAGTACAAGGATAAAATATAGCCTATGTTACTCTTTGATAATGCTGTCCATTGCTGAAAGAATTTTTCAAATCGGTCCAGTAGTTTTTAAGTTTATTTGTTACATACAAAAATAAAAATCTTTCCTCTTTATAATGTGTTCAGATATAGATTTGTATTTGTTATCCTGTCAAATCATATTCAAGGTCGAAAACAGTTAAAATTTTCCTTATTTGTGAAAGATTCATTTGAACTAGTTAGTTAGCACAGTTAAAATATTTGCTCCATGTAAGTAACGGAAATAATAAGTGGCAGAAACTATAATACACTAGCTGACCCCGCAAACGTTGTTTTGCCATTTATATTATGGTGTGAAATATACTTTACGACCTATTCTCATACCTACCAAATATACATAAAAAAATCATAAAAATCGGTTGAGCCGTTTTGGAGGACTGCAACCACGATCACCGTGTATGTAATCCGTCATTGTATACAATTAATAGGAAATGTGTATAATTCCTAAAATAGATAGGAAATCTGTGATATATTTTGTAATATGCACTTTTCCTAGGAAATCTATACATTTCGTAAATAACGATCGGAAATGTATTACATTCTTGACGGTGCGAGGGGCGACTACACCCAGTCGAAAGCGTCTATCGTATTACATTTTTTTTGTGTTACCCTGATACAATACACTATTGCATCAAAATGTTGGACCACAAAAAGGATGAATGAAAGGCATTTATTTGCATGTGGCTGAGACGAGAATGTTACACGAATGGATAAAATAAGAAATTAGGCTAAAAAGTTGTGTGGTAATCAGTTGTCATGGTATGAGGAAAATGTCGTGAGGAAAGTTCTGAGTATGAATGTGGATGGATATAAGAGTAGAGGATTGTGTAAAGGATGATATGGCAAGAAAGGAGGTGTCTGATGAAATGACGAGTAATAGAGAGGAATGGAAGAGGAAGACATGCTGCGTCGACCGCATTGGGATTAGAGCAAGTGAATGATGATGACCCTAATATAATATTAACAAGGCATTGTGGCAAGGATAACTTAGGATGCAAGGGCGAGCGGAGCGAGCTGGGGACTTGGGCACCCTGACTCCGGAAAGGTTAGGTCTTAGTTCGCTTGTTCTCAAGACCCCACGCTCCCCTTCGTGTTATGTTACTTTAAACCCGGTAGGAAATAGGAGCCCCGCCTAGCGGGGCATTCATCATGTGTGTATTTATAGAATCTTTGAAACATAATTTTACACATTTCCTAAGTAGGCTCGGATTTTTTTATCATCATCATCATCATTTCAGCCCTTTGCTATCCACCGCTGAACATAGGCCTCCCCCAATCGATTTCCAACGTGTCCGGTCCAATGCCACCTGCATCCAGCGACTCCCTGTAGTTTTAGAAGGTCGTCATCTGGCAGGTGGCCGTCCCACGCTGCGCTTTCCAATGTGTAGTCTCCACTCCAGTATCTGTTTGCCCCATCGGCCGTCCGATCTTCGCGCTATGTGGCCTGCCCATTGCCACTTCAGCTTGCTTATCCGCTGGGCTATTTCGATGACCGTGGTTCGTCTACGGATTTCCTCATTTCTGATTCTATCACGTAGAGAAACACCGAGCATAGCCGTCTCCATAGCCCGCTGAGCGACTTTGAGCTTCTGTACAAGACTTATTGTGAGATACCACGTTTCAGATCCGTAAGTCATCACTGGTAACACACATTGGTTATATACCCTACTTTTGAGGCACAGGTATTTTGGACGAGAAGACATCGTGTAGTTTCCCGAACGCTGCCCAGCCGAGTTGGATTCGACGATTGACCTGTCTCTCGAAGTTGGAACTACCTAACCGGACCGCCTGTTCTAGGTAGATATTATATTCATCGACAGCTTCGATAGTAGTGTTCCCAACTGCGAGTACGGTGGGTGCAACATGGACATTATACATGAGTTTCATTTTGTCCATGTTAATTTTAAGTCCCACTTGCTGGGAGACTATTAAGGTCACCGAGCATTTGTCCTAGATCTTCCAGTGATCAGCCATGACTACAATATCGTCGGCAAATCGAAGGTGAGTGATGTATTTGCCGTTGATATTGATGCCAAGTCCTTTCCATTCCAGGAGTTTGAAGGCGTCCTCTAGAGTAGCAGTAAACAATTTCGGAGATATGACGTCTCCCTGTCTTACTCCTCTCTTTATCGAAAGCGCCTTCGTGCACTGCTCCTGTACTCGGACTGTCATAGTGGCGTTGTTATACAAACACTTCAACACTTCCACGTACCGATAGTCAATATGGCACCTCTGGAGAGACCTAAGAACCGCCCAAGTTTCGATCGGATCAAAGGCTTTCTCATAGTCCACAAACGCCAAGCATAAGGGCCGATTATACTCTTCGGTCTTCTGTAGAATCTGCCGCCGGAATTTTTTATATTTCCTGGGAATTGTGTACAGTTAGTTTTATTTTTTGCAAAAAAGTTTTTTATTTTTCCTTTTTTAGTTGTAATATCCTATAAAAATATTTGCTATGCATTTATTTTACATTTTTAACACTACATGTCATGGTAATAGGGTTATCCCCAATAAAATGGAACTTAACATACCAAACTGTCGAAATGTGGATCTACTGTACACATCTGTGTACCCCCTCAGAACATACAGGCTTGACTTGATGTTATGTTGTGGTGTTGTGTAAACAATATACATCCAAGCGATTGCAGCAATCTCGACACATTTGCTGTCTATTATTAAAAAGTTACGTTCCATATCTCTGAAGTCCATGCTCAGATCATGATAATATTTCTATGGGACCAACTTGGAAGTATACTCTTTCAAACAAAAAAAAACAATATTCATCATCGATCCACAATTAACCGAGAAATCGCGTAACATACATACAAAAAAAAAACGACTATGTTTATACAGTCGAATTGATAATCTCCTCCTTTTGGAAGTTGGTTAAAAACCAAATAGACTTGGTCTGCGCAGCATTCCTCAATAACAGATTAATTTACTATAAGACAAATCAGCTGCCAAGCTACAGCTTATAAGTATTTATTGGTATACCCGAAATGATAGGAGCAAAGTCGTAGAAAATCACTAGTAATTAAATATATTGGATATTTGTCTCACTGGCCCCACGGTATCTGTCTATGATTGCACTGACCTATGCCCTCTGCGCCTCATTATCTATAAGGTATAAAGAAGTCAAAATGATGTATTCACTCTGGCTCTTGCACTCATTACCAGTGCCTCGATAAAAAAAAAAAACGGTGCATAGAGTTTTTTTTTTTTATTGTGCGTGCACATGCGCTAAGTGAATGATATAACATAGTTGCGTAGTGTTTAAATCGACTTAGAATATTTCCGCGGAAATTGTGAAGGTAATGTTAATAATTAATGTTAATTAGTATAGTATATAATATCTTAAATGGCTTTTGTTTTAAATTTATTTGTCTTCTGTGATAATAATTTTGGGGATAAGCAGCGATGCGAATCGGTCGTTTGTGATGTGATGTTGATGGTTAGTTGTTTTGCTATCACATTTTGGGGTGCACGTGAGTTTCGGGAGATTTATATATAATTGACTAGTTATTATAATATATTTCGGTAGGTACAAACCTCCATTTTTTTACGGTCGGGTTAGTTTTATTAGAGTTAAGCCTTCTCTCACCTCGAAGTTGTAGCCAAGAAAACAATATAATGACTAGTTTTCTAATTAGATAATTATGTTGTTTTTTTTTGGACAATTAAGGGAACTTGTTGACTACCTAAAAAAATACTACGTTCTACGACATTTATCTAAGCGAGTTGTTTATGATGATTATTTCGACACAACAATTTTTTTAATGATAACATTATCACAAAAATGTTTCTCATGAATGCATGAATGATTTAATTACTCCAATTGGTGATTCTAATTTTATTATTATATTACATATTGTCGTCTAGACGCGGACCGGACTCTGTAATTTCTATATTTATGTTGTTTACATCTCAACATATCTACTCAAAGTACCCACTTGAGTACATAATGTAATATTTACCGACTATTGGAATTTGAACGGGGAAGTAGGTATCTTATTTGTGTGCGGTTTAAGAGACTTACAAAAGCGAAGGGAAGAGATAAATTGGCCTATTCTTAAAGGGAACAAAGGTCGACGTTGGCCGATTGTCAGAGATAAAATCCTGAATACTTTTAGTCATTGCAGATACTTACCAAGCGGCAGTATCTTACTTAAATCTTGCGGGAAATGTGTATTATCAACTTTTTTAGTGTTCTGTATTTTTTTGGAATTTTCCCTTTATTTGTGCAGGTCAACCGGAAGTAACCTAAGTATAGGTTTTGGGTCGAAAACTTATATGGTAGTTCCCGTTGACCTAGAATCACGATATTGGCAAGAAGCAATGTAAAGGAAAACATCTGAAAACCGTAAATATGTACTTTAATAACAAAACACCTACGTTTATACGTTTATACGGAACCCTCGGTGCGCGATTCCAACTCGCAATTGGCCGGTTTTTAGGGTTCCATACCCGAAGGGAAACCAACCCTATTACTAAGCTTCCGCTGTCCGTCCTTCCGTCCGTCTGTCTGTCAGCGGACTGTATCTCATGATCCGTAATAGGTAGACGTTGAAATGTTCATAGAATGAGTATTTCTGTTGCCGCTATAACGACAAATTAATTAAAAATGAAAGACCTACCACGATGGTACGAAACTCTTCTTGCGCGAGACCGACTCGCACTTGGCCGGTTTTTTCGGGACATATTTAGAAGTCTGCTCTGCTCAGTAGGTAATTCGGAAACACGAAGATTACCGAAGTGTCTGGTATAATAGTACTTTGGCTAAGCATTATTTCTTTCACTGTCACTGTCGCACAGCTGTTAAAATACAATGGGGGCTATCGTTTTTAAGCTCACCAGATGGCACCACTGTCGAGTAAGGTCCTGTCATTAATTCTATTTTATACTTTAAAGTACAAATATCTTCATAAAAAGTTTATTTCATTTCGTATATCAACATAGTGTAAACTTCAGATACATATTTACAAATATTCTCCCCAACATTGATAAGCATGCAACATTTAAAAATCATAGAATGATTTTTAACTCCAACTACTAACAAATAAGATCCTAAGTTGCTACTTAAAATCTTCAAGTCATAATTAATCAGGAATGGCTCAATCTAGACCAGAATCATGAATATTAGTTAAAATAGGTGATAAAAACGCACTTAACGCGCGAAATCTCTATGACATCTGTCATTTCGGAAGACCTTACTCTACACGAACGCCTCTAGCGGCGAATTCATGCGCGATAGCCCCCGTCGCAAGACCGACGGGGGCATGTCTAAGACCTTGTCCAGAAGAAGCGAATTCGTCGCGAAACGTTTCGCGCGAATTCATTCGCGCGCTATTGAGATACTAGGCACGAATACATCGCGTCCACAAGCATCGCGCTAATACAAAATACGCGCGCAATCGCGTGCATAACGCCAGACCCTCGACTCGCGCGTGATTCGCGCGTATTGCGCCCTTTCTGGACAAGCCCTAAGCCAATGCAGCGTGAGCTTAGGTAACATTTATAGGTTTCGACTTCGGCGACCAACAGCGTTACCGTTGAGAATCCTGCGCGGTTAAAACGTCGCGTTTAAAAACAGCCCCCGATCTAGGGGGGGGGGGGCAAACCGGGGCTGTTTAAAAAACGTCGCAGTGAACTTGGGTTAAGTAATGGTTTCCTTGCACGAATATGTTAATCAATTACCAATACATATAATAATGAAAAAAATATAAATAACATGAAGATTGTACTTGTTACAATCTCGTTGTCAGCTTTTACAACTTGCACTCAGGTCAATAGGACATGTTTTGTTTTCTTTTATTCTGGAAGGAGTCATCGTTAAACCATAATTATCAGTGAGTATTGATATTTATCTCGAACGCCGGAATATTGAATTTAAACAAATTTGTAGTTCGTACACTACTCATGCGGTCTAGAGAAACTTTTGAAACTTAGCAGCAAAAAGTCAGATAGGCAGCCAATCCGTATTCGGCTGCAACTGGTTAAACTGGGAGCCGTCTCCAACATAGTTGGGATAAGGCTAAACAGATGATGTGACGGGAATTAAGTACCTTTAATTGAAACCCTAAGACCAACGCCTAAGTTTTACAATATCAGTTACAGTTAAGTTATCAGTTGCAGATTGTCTCCGTACATAAAGCAAAGTCGCAATAAAGTCGGAATTTACTTTGATACGGATCCTTCACGAAGCCGTCAACCAAACATTCTGTATATAACACAAGTAACACAAGTACAAACTAAGTAACGCTACGCAAAAATTATTGCTGGGAAACGACTTTTCTTGGGGTCGTTTTACGGTAGGACTCAATGTAACGCACTCAAAATATTGTGCTGATGATGCATTGAATAGTCCGGGGGTCATGGAGGTATTTAAAGTAAAGGTAAAACATTAAAAATTACACACAAACAAATAACCTTTAAAAAACTTGTGACAAAGTAGGAACTTTGACCCCCAATATCTCCGTAAGTATAAAGTTCCCAGGTATGTTCTAGAACAAATACCTTTAGCTTCGTTAAGGATACTTTTACTCTCATTATAATGCTGCAAGGTATAAGTTTCCAATACACGATCGCCGGACAATGATACGCTTTGTTATGCACTAGTTTAATACATGAGCTCGTTCCCGTTCTCCGTATTGTAAGAAGCGAAGCTATACTTACCATCTAAACATAATCAGCCTAAGTGCTCCCAGAGCTGGGACACTGTCTCTCTATGCCAGGGAAAGGGCCGTGTAATCCCTCCATGTGGGCCCACGGCGGGTTTTTAGGGCAATGATTTAAAGCAGCACTTTTGGTAAGCTAAAATTTACAAAATGAATATTTATTAACAAGTTCAGCAGTTAAAACTTAGCAGTAAGTAAACAAAAATGAGTCGTAAAAAATAATAAAATGTATCATTTAATAAATACGGAGCAGTGAAATAACTAAAAGGGGAATTACGAGTGGGCAGTTGACAAATCGGAATTAGTCGGTAAGAAATCTCATTCTAAGCATTTCTATGAAAACTGAGGTGGGTAAATGTATTCCTAGTATATACACCGTGTAACGACTTAAGCTACGACGACTCCATGACGCGCGCACGCTGTGCTCGCAATAATAATAAAACACCCACTTTTTGTCTCAAATGTCGTGGTCGCGCCTTCGGCCTACGCTCACACCAACTAGCAAGACTTTTAGGATAAGTTTTGGGTTAATTGCTGATTACCCATGCGTTGTTATATACCCTATGAAATATAGATAGAAAATTTATAACCGTTTAATTTACTAGAAATCCAATACAAGGTGTATTGGATTTAGAAATACTATAACGAAATCCATACTCATATAATAATCGAACTGCCCATTCCATAATTTTTACTGGCCATTTATTTATAACTTAGGAGCTCGTGGCTAAAACAATAACAGCCGCTCGGGTCGATCTTTAGGTTAAGCCGTGCTTGCCTAGGTTGGTCTGTGGATGGGTGACCACCCATTACATACCGAGTTTCCTCCGTGCCTCGGAAAGCACGTTAAGCCGTTGGTCCCGGCTGTCATTTGAAGATCTTTGACAGTCGTTAAAGTAGTCAGTGGCCTAAAAAGTCTGACAACCAGTCTTACCAAGGGGTATCGTATTTCCCAGTAGTAACTGGGTTGTGGAGGTCAGATAGGCAGTCGCTCCATGTAAAATACTGGTATTCAGCTGCATCCGGTTAGACTGGAAGCTGACCCCAACATAGTTGGGAAAAGGCTAGGCAGATGATGATTTATTTATAACTTACGTCTTTTTAGTACTGACATTGTTAGGCGAAATAACCGGCCAACTGTTTTTTATTACTGTCTATATCTTACTGTCGCAAAAATTTACCAACCGCCGTTAAAAAAAAATAACTGCCCATTATTTTTTTCAACCGATCATAATAACCTCTCGAATGTTTAAACAACAGTTCAAAAAATTAGTTCCCTTTTTTTAGTGTTCAGTCTTCGAATTTTCGGTTCTTGGACATCCCTCACGATGTTTTCATTCCCCGTTTAGTGAGTAATGCATTGTCAGCTTATTGAAGACGTCTGACTACCTTCACTTTAGCCAAAATATTCACCGGTATGTTCAATTGTTTCAGATATGGAGCTGGTCTCTCTGGCGAAGGAGGTGTTTCAGACGATAGCGGAGCATGCGGCGAGCTATCGACTGGGGCAGTCAGCGCTTAGGCACCTCGACCGCACGCTGTGGGTCGTCGAGAAGTGCGCCAGATGGGCTGTTCCACCACCCTGTTAGTATTTTAAGTAATGCTTAAGTTTTTAGGGGAATTCTGTGACCACAAGGGAGTATATCCAAATCAGCATTGCTCTAACGAGCAATAAATCGGGTGTTGGATGCAGAAATAGCTAATATGTAAACACAGCAACTTTTAAAAGTGATTTTTTGTATTAATTGTAATTTGGTTGTAGTAGTGATATTTTGTTACCTATCGTCATCAGTATCAACTGATACTGGGCTGTGCCAGCTTGGTAAAGACCACTCCCCATGACTTCCAGTTTTTTCGATACAGGGCTAAGGTGGACAAACAAGCAGGGGCCCGAAAGAGATACCGCGGCCCTGGAATACAAAGGGCAAGGAAGGAACATGGATGGGTTTTAGTCAGTACAAGTCTGACACTCCCTTCCGCTCTGCCCGGAGCGGGAGAAGCCATTTGATGATTTCCCATCCGTAAAAAAAAGGGCTAAGGTGGACTACTGGTCGTTGGATTTGTCCAGCTCGTAACACCGCCTTCTACAAGGTGCCGCGACCCGTCTGGCTGTATCAGGGCTCCATACTGTGACATAATCCTTACTATAATATTATAAACGCGAAAGTTTGTATGTATGGATGTTTGTTACTCTTTCACGCAAAAACTACTTAACGGATTTGGATGATATTTTGGAACACAGATAGGTCTTATTCCATTCTTCTCTAATACTCATCATCTCATCAGAGAACTCCTTTCGTGCCATATCATCCTTTACACAGTCCATCTATCGTTTCTTGGGTCTTCCTCTACTCTTATACCCATCCACATTCATACTCAAAACTTTTCTCACAACATTTTCCTCATTCCTCCAGGTAATTTTTGGCCATGTTGTGGATTGGATCCTTTTTCTTAACTACGTCCACTTGACCTTAAGACTAGTACTCATGTTAAATGAACTTGAGTGCTTAAGCAAAACTAAGTATCTACGCATACATAATCAGTTGTCAACCTTGCAGTAATTTGAATGACAACATTGTCTTTAACGTTTCAAGGTTCAGTATTGTACAAGTATGCTCAATTTTAAATCTTGTTTAAACATTGACGGATTTCAAAGTAATGTCAACTCATATGCAGTTTTAAAAAGAGGGTTTTTGGCTGAGTAACGCTCTATAACGCTCAGTTTTGATTCGTCAAGATTTAACTTGTACGAACAAAACTAATTAATGTATATACTCCCTTATTAAATATACGTTTAAAATCCATTTTACCATTTCTTCATGAGATAACGGGAATAGATAAAGCATTAAATTTTTCTACGAGATAAAGCTTATCAGGCATTTAGCTGTGTTTTGTTGATTGATGGTACTTATCTGTCACTTTATCTGCGTATGTGAATCAGGCGCCTAATAATGTTCGTTTGCTGATTGCGGCAATGTGTGACTAATATTTTAGCGTAAGGGTTGGATGAGTTAGACCTAAACTGCAGTTAGTGGCGGTACTTTCATATAACCTTCTACTCTTAATGATGTTAGGGTTTCCAAACAGTCTGATTGCCTGATGAGCTTGCCGTATTGTTACACGCTAATAGCCACTCCACTGCAAAAAAAAATCGGCTGTTCCATACATTTGGAATTTTGTTCCACACATTTTTGTAGGAAATAGATGTTTTTTTTTTCAATAACCGGAGAAAAATTTCTATGTTCAGGATGATTTTTATGTTTTGGGTTCAGAATGATGAACTGAATATGTGGTTACTGTTTTAACGTCGGTATTCCTTCCATCCTGTATACAATACAAATGATATACGTCGCTGTTTGTGAGATTCGAAAAGCAAACCACAATAAGAAATTGTTAAAATGTGCCAAGGATCTATTGTATAACGGGACTGGTGGCCGCAATTCCACGTCCAATGCGCGTATTTTGCGCGCACCCCAGCGTGTCCCAAGAGTGACTATCTCGCGGAGAGTACCTGGGTTACTGAAGTACTTTGCCCTGTATGAGCCAAGCTCTGGGCTGTGTAGAAGCGCGTGGGCTGCTGTCTCGTCTTCCTCCGTGCAGGGTCGGCACAATGGGCTGTATCAAGGATGTAATGAAAGTACGTCTTTTGTGTTCACAGTGGATCAAGACGAGCGTCCTCAGCCGGAGTTGGTGCGGCCGCTGCCGTGGGTGTTCTTTCTGATGATGATAGTGACACTAAGGATAACGCGTGAGGGCATCTCGCTGCTCAACCTCGTCATGGGGAAACCACCGTTAAGGTCTGCTGATGTGGTATGTGTAATTATTATTTTTCTTTTCTTGGCTATGGCTTAAATTATGTCCGACCAGTAAGTAGCGAACTGGACAGCTATTGTTATTTAAATGTAAAACTTTATAAAAAATCTATTTTGTTTAGGTTGACGTCGCCTTATTCTCTTTTTAACTTTTGTAATGCGCAGCGTCGATTTTTAGTTGTGCTTATGTCAATGATAAAATCTACTTACCCTTTTAAACATAACTGGCGAATGTGTACTATTACACCTGAGGAGCTCGTGGCTAAACAATAACAGCCGCTCGGGTCGATCTTTAGGTTAAGCCGTGCTTGCCTAGGCTGGTCTGTGGATGGGTGACCACCTATTACATACCGAGTTTCCTCCGTGCCTCGGAAAGCACGTTAAGCCGTTGGTCCCGGCTGTCATTTGAAGATCTTTGACAGTCGTTAAAGTAGTCAGTGGCCCAAAAAGTCTGACAACCAGTCTTACCGAGGGGTATCGTATTTCCCAGTAGTAACTGGGTTGTGGAGGTCAGATAGGCAGTCGCTCCATGTAAAATACTGGTATTCAGCTGCATCCGGTTAGACTGGAAGCCGACCCCAACATAGTTGGGAAAAGGCTAGGCAGATGATGATGATGTGTACTATTACACCTCTGCCCAACCCTTTGGGGATTACAGGCGTGATGGTATGTTACTAACCTTTTTTATAGCAATATACTGTTTATAAGACGGGATCTAAAATAAGTTGTTAAAATATATTGTCATTTTCAACACCGTATTTGTCTAAGCCATTGATCAAAGGCTATTATGAATAATTTATTAATTTGATTTTATCCTTTAACAAATGTTTCTTCCGTTGTCCCCAGGTAATGTACATCCAAAGCAAGAGACGCTACCTCCGCACACTGAAGTACCAAGGCAACAGAATGATGCGCGCGCGCACGAGTACGGCCGCGCCCCCCCGGGAGTCCTGGTCCAACGCGCTGCACTCCTTATTCGAGTTCACGATGTGCTTCCGCCGCTCGCCGCACTACGGCAACAATAACACGACGCGCGTCAGTAACAACGACGAAGTATTGGTAAGTTTGGGTTAACCAGTTAAATTTTGACACCCTAAAGCCATGTACAGACTTACGCAATGTAACATGCAATGTAATAAATAAATAATAATAAATCGTTTATTTATAAAACACGCAATGAAACAAATTTGCCTTGTCGTTGGGTTACATTTCATGTTGCATTGCATAAGTCTGGACGGCACATTCGTGTTGCATTAAACTATCCCGAGAATCGTGTCACTGAATATCAGAGGAAACTTGATGAAAAACAAATGACTGTATAGACTGTACACCAGCGCTCCACAGCGTTGATAGACAAATTCGCGACTACAAGGTGTTTTCTTTTCTTATATCTCATAATTCTAGGGTATGAATCAGAATCAAAAAATCAACTGGCATATTAATTATTTTTCAATTATCATTTTTTTTTTGTTTTCATTTTTCATACAAAATAATTCAACAAAGTCACGATTATTAATGTACACCCTTACGAGAAATAGGATAAGGTCGTATTTTCTTAGTTTCTATGAATGATGGGTTTGAATTAAATTAATTTTGATTGATAGGTAGTCAGTGGCTCAAAAAAGTCTGATAACCAGTCTAACCAAGGGGTTTCGTATTACCCAGTACTACCTTGGTTGTGGAGGTCAGATAGGCAGTCGCTCCATGTAAAATACTGGTATTCAGCTGCATCCTGTTAGACTGGAAGCCGACCCCAACATAGTTGGGAAAAGGCTAGGCAGATGATGATGAAGATGATATCTTCAAAACTATGCATTTTTGGACCACATATTCTTTTTACCTTATAGAATATAACCCTAGTCACGGGATAAAATTTCAATGGCTTCCAGGTTGTAAAGCGAAGTAAACGCGGCCGTGAGCAATCGAGCGCTGCGGCGTCCACCAGTGAGACGACCATGGAGAGGCTGATAGAGAAGATGATGGTGGACCTTGATGCCGACTCTGATGAGGACTCCAGCTTTACGGTATTTTACAAATGCACACACAAATCATTCATATTGTTTTATTGAGGATTTTAGGTACAGCGGCCGTATTATGACATCTTAAAACCATCATGTTTTCTGTGTGAGAAAAGGATAGTGCTATTCGTCCTGTATAGCTCCGTCTCTTTTTCACACCGAAAACATGATGGTTTTAAGAGGTCATAATACGGCCCCAGGTACAGGATAATATAAGTCTTTTCATGACCGAGTGATCAGGTAGGCAGAAAATATCAGTTCATCAGTTGCAGATACTTACACATCCTCTTTGCTTCGTCTACGTCCATTCTTGGGGCCAATTCTCGTAAATTCAATCCCATGGTATTCTGACAGGTACATAAAGATACAGAAATGCCCCCTCTAGTCGAACACGCGCGCCGGTTTCGAGTGTTTTATTTGCAGAGGATACAGGCACGCATGTTGCATGTTATAGGTAGAACAGCTGAAAACTCCTTTCCTTTTCTTCAAACTTCATGCTATTGGCTGTCAAGTTTTGACTCGAAAGTCAACAAAGTAACTCATGAATATTGTAATGATAATTGAGTCAAATTGATTATTTAAAAGTACCTTGTGCATTACCTTATTAAGTACCTTGTAAATTGGCCAATTAAAATAAATGATGTGACTTTGACAACAATACAATGCACCAATTCGTCTGCTTATTTTAATAATAAACCAATGTCCTCCAATTCTATTACAGCTAACCAACGTGACAAGCCCAAAGAGCGACCGATCGGACTTCACGACGGAATCGGACCAAGACACGGTATACCACAACAACGTCCCAACCAAACCAGCTGAAGAAAACGGCAACAGCCAGCTTCTAGAGTCACCATTTTCGCCCAACATATCTGAGGCACCTTGCTCCACTCCAGAAAAATCAGAAGTCGTTCTACCTTTGGAACCAGAAAGTCCCCCTACAAGGGAGAACTCAGAAGAGCCTATTCTAGAGCAAGAAGTCTTGTCACCCAAAGAAGCAACGCAAAAGTTCATTCAACAGGAAATGACGCCGTCCAAAATTCCGAGAACTCCCAATAATGAACAGAAAATCGGTACGAAATTAAAGCTTTGGTCTATTAAAATGAAAGAGAAATTCTCTAAGCAACATCACACATCACTTGGTACGTTTGAGTATTGATCGTGGTTTTTCTCTTTGTTTTTCAGCCAATGGGCGAACGGTTAAGAGTGTGCCCAGCAAAAAGAAAGGTATTCTGATGATTTTATGACAGAAGCTTGACTTTTCATTTGATTTGCGATCTCAGAATTCTTTATATTAAATTTTGCTTGTCAAATTTTTCCTCAAAAGCATGATTCATTTTTTTTTTATGTGAAACATCTATATTTCGCCTAGCAGTTAAACCGACTCGTATGCCGTGATGTGAAATGGTATGACGCTGTCATGGCGCCCCCTCTATGCCACTTAAAATCATCCTTTTCCCATTAAGATAAAGTTTTTTTTGTTGATCTATTTCATTTTTATTTTTATTTTACTCCATATTTCGTTATTGTATAATAATTAATATAAACATAGATGTTTCACATCTGCCGGGCGCTCCGTGACGACCAATTTTTTTATTTTATTTGTGAATGATTATGTCTCTACAAGACTTTAAAATAACACAATTTGTCTGTCTTCTCTGATAAAAAACGCCTTTCACGTTAACCTTATCAATTTCATTATTATTCTTAAATGTTTTTGTAGTAACTTCATTGATCCGTAAAAATCATTAACGCAGCATTGATTAAACATCATCATTAAACCACATTTCTGCGATAAAACTCATTGTTACGACCTTTTTGTACAAACAACGGTGTAGAAACGCCTTTGCATTTGACCGCTTGCTTTATATGTATTATATACTTTGAATGTATTTTTTAAAGGTTAGACAAAATCATGGTCAATGAGGATCATGCAGATAAGAATCTAAGCTGTTCTTTAGAGAAAAGAACCGCAAGCTTTAAGGGGAACTGTCCAGTCAGTGAACGCATTTGTCAGTAATCGTAACTTGTGTGACCCTATTTGAAGTCACTAGACGTGAATTTTCGACTATTTTCCTACTTTGCACATTTTTTCTGAATAAGTCGGCGTCTCATTTAATGAAAAATCTAGTTCGTGTCTCTTTCGAAAACTTTCTGAATTAACTGTAGGTAGTAGGATAAAAAATAACTCTTTTAATATGTATTAATACCCATAACACGACGCAATATACTATATCAAATAGCGTCATCTAGCTATAAATCTCTGTGATTTGCGGGGGAGTTGTCAACAATCTATTAAAAGAATATTAGAGTATTTTATTCTAAAGAGTTTACTCGTGGTGAGAATTTACTCATAATTTTATGACATTGCATTGATGACACTTGAGGAATATAAGTAAGTAAACGTTACGAAACTGCAGAGTTTTTTTTTTTTAAAGACCTTGTTCTTTCTACCTCTATATTGTTTATAGAATACTCGTTGACAACCAGTCTTATGAAGGGGTTTCGTATTACCCAGCACTAACTGGGTTCTGGAGGTCAGATAGGCAGTCGCTCCATGTAAAATACTGGTATTCAGCTGCATCCGGTTAGACTGGAAACCGAAAACCATGTTGGATCAACTTCCAGTCGGATCTAGGTAAAACAAAATAATAGTATTACATCAAAACATTTATTTTAAAGTAAGGCAGTCACATAATTAAGGGTGTAAAAAGACTCTTAACGAAGGCGAAAGGCACATGTTGTCCCGTCATTGCGATCATTTTTTTGTTCTAGACCATACCTGGGAGTCTTCTAGTTACGGAGATATTGGGTCAAAGTTCCATCTTTTTCACAAGTTTTTTTTAAATATATTTGTTTTTTATTTCATTTTTTACGTAAGACACCTCCACGACCCCCGTACTATTCAATCCATCCATCAGCACAATGTTTTGAATGCGTTACATTGAGTCCTACCCTAAAAAAGGATTTTCACCCCAAATAAAAAAGTCGTTTCCCAGCAATAATTTTTGCGTAAAGTTACTTAATTTGATGAGTTGACGGCTTCCTGAAGAGTCTTGAACGAAATAAAATTATTTATTTTGTAATTAAATGACTTTTAGAATACAAAGTTTGATGGGGTCGATCATTCAGTTCCAGAAACATTTTAGATAAACCGGTCTCAGCAGACGGCAGTTATCACACATTACATAAAAGTAGACTTGGTCTAAGTAGTATTGTCTCGATGCGGTCTTCGAACGTGAACAATGTATTGTTAAAAAACCCATTAGTTCTCATTTTTATGAGCTAATGCCCTTGAGTGTTTTTTCGTCGTGTAGCTGGTAAAAAGATGGTTATACTTGTCAGGAACAATCTGTTAGGAATCTCACTGCCTTTTGAAATCATTGTAGCTCATTTCAAAGATATTCAAAAATGTTTGGTGGGCCGCATCAATTGGGTACCCCAGTTGGGAACGTAGGTGTTTTCAAGGGGGGTACCCACATCGTGAAGCTGACTACGTCTAATATGAATTTAAGTATCTTTTTAATGGGTGTTGTTGATGGTTCCGATCTTAAGTGTGTATGCGGTGTCTTCACAGACAATGGGCCATTGTCAATCTTGCGCTGCATGCACCCAGGTGCATGACACCTGCGCACCAGACGTAACCGCATCAGCGAGCGGAGTTCGCATAGCTGAATTTTAGGCCAAATAAATTTAATGAAAATTTGCCATCAGCACGCTAAAAAAAATGAAGTTGTTATTATTGTCATATCATCCATACATATCATGAAACAGAGTCGGTGTATGTTAATGCGATTTTCAACAACAATCATTTTGAGCAATTATTCTGAAAGGTTTATGTGTAATATCTAGAAATCTCAAAGTTTTGTCAAGTCTTCAAACCCGTTTGAAATAGGAACCGATCAATTCTCTACTCAATTTATAATACACAGTAAGGCAGGAACAATTTAAACCCTCAACTAGTTCCATTGAATAAAATAAATAGGAATAATAGAAATTATACTTATTTATTTTATTCAATGTAAAATTAAATTCATCACAGCATGTTCATATTTTTCATACCAAAATCAACTTTATCTTATACTTTATTATATACTGATAATGCCTCCATACTTCATAAGAACTATAGTTGCACGCATATGACTATCATTTCATACTTTTCATTTGTCATTCAGGATCGCCGATAGAGGAGAAAGATAGGCGAAACTCAGATGGGAAAAACATATCAGGAAATAACACCATGTAAGGAGGATAAAAAGGTAATTAATACTGACATTAATTATATACTTAACATAGGCATAATTGGTTTAAAAAAATACCCTTAACGAAGCCGAGAGGCTTTTGTTCTCCCCGTCATTGAGTTGCTTAAGTCAAAGTTCCAATTTTGTTTCACAAGTAAAAAAAAATGTTTTAATGTATCTCTTATCAAAGTTTAAACAAATGTAGTGACTACACATTACGTAAAAACACACAGTTTGTATAGACTGCAATCACGTCGATGAAATATAAATTAATTGAAATCAATCATTACGATTTTAATTAACTATTGACTGTTGAAAAAATCATTTTTATTCAAGTTAAATTCTAAATGCAAGCATTAATCAGTGAGTGTTTTTTGCCCATAAGTGCTATGCCAATAAAATAAGTAAAAAAATAACTCTCAAGTTCTGGTAGAAATTTCATATAAACAACAAAACGTTAGCTAAAATAGCTTTACTTGGCACCCATAGCCGTCATTTTTACCCGACCTAAAAAAAAGGAGGAGGACCTCAATTCGATTGTATCTCTAATCCTATTAAAAACACACTCAAAATAATTCCATTGGCAAGGTTCACAGATGTGAAGTTATTAATACCTTGATATTTGCTGATCCAACAACCCCATATTATCTACAATCATAGACAGGATGGAAGGGACATCTACGCACAGACGGTTACCACATAGTCAGTACATCATTCCGACTCCCCTCCCCCTAGACAATATTTATAAGTAATTAAAAAAAAAGTGTGTGTGTACTTATTACGCACGTAAGAAGTTATACTTCTTTGGCGTATAAAACTAAAATGTTGGCTAGCTATCTTCAGGGTGTATGTCGACTATCTTACTTCAAGGTGTCGGTTTTTCGTGACGGTGTGCGCGCGCATCGTAAAAATTCGTCTCATTTTTCCCTAACGCGCCAAAAGAAGTATAACTTCAAAAAAATGTGCTGTTTCCTACAAAAGTGCAATACCAGCAAGGTCAAAATCTATGTAACAGCTGATTATATTTAATACGCGGTAAGTTGGTAACCGTTTGTAAGTCAATTCCACCCTGTAATTATTATCCCCATAAAATGTACACTCACAAGCACCAATATGTAAACCCTTAACAACTTTTAAAAGTGTTTTTCTCCTACTATTCTGATGCTCGTGACTGTACATACATACTGACATCAGTTGTATGATATTATAAGTATATTTATTTCTTTTTTACAGTAAATCTCGCACAGTCAATCATAGGACGCTGCCGTGCAGTTTGTTATTAGTTTAAGTCTATTCCCATGTATTGTTTTATATCTGTTATTATTATGTATCGGTAATAACATCAATGCTGCTTTGTACTAAACGAGAGGTACAGTCATGAGCCACGAGAAATAAGCTTTTGAGGTTTGCTAAGTGTATACTTATTTATGCTCGTGACTGTACACTTAAGTTCTGTTTCACCACCTTTTGGTAACTTATCTGTCAGATAATTTTGAACATAAATGTTCTATAATTGGACGTCGTTAAGCAGAAAGGACTCAATCCATATGTAATTTAATGAGGATTGAGTCTTTTCTACTTGACTACGTCCAATTTATCTGGTAGAAAGTTTATATATACATGAAACAGGTCTCAAATGAACAATTTTGTTTGCGGTGTGTGAAATTAAGTGCCTTCATAGTACGTAAAATGATTATTGTTACTTTGTATGATACACATTTGTAGACGCACTATAACGCTTACTTACTAAGCACCTGCGTTCTGATAATTTTCTATATACAAACGTTAATTATACAGGTAAGTCAATCGAATGCTATCTTTCATACCTACAGATGTTATTAAAAAAACTTATATGTCATACAAGCAAAATGTTATTTTTTTTACATAAAACATGCCAAATCATCTGTATACATCATTATGTATGTATATAGATGCTTCTGCATGCTTTTCGTTCAGAGTTATAATAACATAGTACTATTCCTCTGAACACGAAAAAAAAACATGTGTGCAATTCACACGTGGCAGAAGTGAAACCTTCAAAAATGTTCGCTTCAAGATAAACACTGTATAACGCTTCCTATCTCATTTTCTCCCACGTTAAATCTTATGAGTATATGTAAGTTTCTCTTTTTACTGTCGCTTTTTCGTTTCATTGACTTTCAAATCACAAAGATGCTAAAGAAGTTTTCACTTCAAAAAACGTCAATTTGCCTGTATTGTCACAATTGTCACTCTATCCGTGGTCGTCTAGACGTTAAGCACACGACACATCTGTAAATTAGCATACGACATGCATATCTACGAGATAATTATCGTCACCGCTACGATAATAGTAACGCGCGATAAACTTGCATATTTTCCTTTTATCAGAGTGCAAATAGACCTGTAATGTGTGTCGGACTGGTAACAGTCGGTTGTTGTAGATAAATGCAGTTTGAATGTGGGTCGTTCTTATTTTTTAGTGACAATGGTCTGTCACCGACCTCATTTTGTGTCACATTAGAGTATGGATTATTATGTATTCCTTGTTTGAATTTACATCCTCATTGTTTTATACCTTTTAATAACAAATCATCTTAAATAATATGCCAATGCCAATATTTTTTTTGCATGTGTTTATTTTTCATTAAATACCGTGACAGAGTAGTAATTCATAATGATGAATTCATAATCCTAAAAAGGACCATTCTGTCACAGTGTTTTCTCAAAAATCGCCACAAAACAAACAACATTATGGGCATGAAAACAAAGATTAAATGATCCAAATGAAAATTAAATGCATTTGCAAAAAAGTGTCGAACACTGAAATCAAAATATTGTTACTTGAAAAACTCGAAAAACTGAGAAACACCAATTCATTGACACGAAAAAAGAAGAACGTCCCATGTAATAAGCATTATGTTTTTATTCTAAGAACTACTGTTATGTGTTAAGTAAATGGTGAATCTCGGAATAAGATCCGTTTCGTTACTTTGATCTTAGCTCCCGGGGATATCAAGATTTTGTTAATCTATGTATATCTTTTTACGTTACGGCATGTAGTTACTGTGTGTGTGGTGTTATTGGGGTTTCTCATCAGGAATTTCTCAGTAGCAGCCACGGAGTCTGGATTTGTGCCCGGTGGATGGCTATAGGCTCGCCCCCTATAACATAAGATTTAAACATAACTAGCGAAATGTGGGTGTACTATTAGGTTCACCTCTGCCTAAACCTTCGGGGATTACAGGCGTGATGTTTTGTGTAGTAACTGTTTTTTAATATCTCTCATGGCACACTTGTAGAGAAAATCAATCACTAAAATTCATTGAAATGTACTTATTATGTAAATTTAAATAAGTCTGATAGCCTTTCTGGTTAACTCATTTACTGCGTTTAGGGACTATTTCATTTCTCTTATTTCTGTATTCAATATATTTAGCTCCTCAAACAGGTATAGAGTGACTTACCAAGTCACAATGACATGTATTGTGACTTTTTGTCAAGGCATGGCTACCAACATCTCATTTACCATACCTTCAAAAAAAGATTAACCTTGAGTTTCCCCGGGAGCACCCATCTCTTGAACACATCAATTGTTGGTAAGCAAGCAGATCTGTCTGTCTTCAAAAAGTTATTGCTGGCAAACCTATTACTATGCAAGGTATAAGTCTAGATTAAGCTACTGCTGAACTATGAAGCCCGTCGCTTGTTCAGGTGTTGCATTTCACGAGCGCGCTTTTATTGCATTTTCAACCTCATATCGTTGACTTAAAAGTCACATGTTGCATGTGTTATGCAACGAATCTTACCCTAAAATTGGGTGTGTAAGTTACTTAGAGTTCCTCACGTAATCGTTTCATTTTATATACCAATATAAATATAAGTTTTAATAGTGTAAGGCTAAGATAAAGAGGCAATTTATATGATCAAAGAAAAGTTAATATTATTGACGGATAAATGCAGAAAAACTAAAGAAAAAAAACAATGCAAAAATAAACATAAATTTTCCCATAAAGTTATCAAACTAGAAATTCATATCTAATCATAGAAAAATGTATGACTTTTGTACATAATTTTCCTTGTTTTACATAAAAATTATACATATTAATGCTCGAGTAGAATACTCATGCTTAGTTTACATTTTTGAACAATCATCTTCTTTAATAGGCACATTCAAATGTACCTTAAAACAAATGCAATTATGTCCACATTAGAATACTCCGTTGAAATTATTTCAATAATGTTATTTATATTTTTTTTTCATATTTCCAAAGATTTGGCTGTGTACAGATCAAATAATATAAAAGACTGATGAAATTGTAACAACTATTATTATTATAAATGTTTTCGTTTCCTAAATCATGTAATCTTATATTTTTATATAGTTTGATGTGTTGTAAATTATGAAATTATTGTTACAAATATATCTTTAATTATATTTTTATTGGTTTTTATTATATTCCCTTTTCCTCTATAATTTAGTAACAGATTTAATTACAATCAAAATGAGCTCTCGTAATACATCATTTAATTATAATTGCATCATTCGTCTTACAAATTGTTTGTTGCAGCATTCTTGGCCTTGATAACAAAACAATCATAGTTTTCTATTCTAAACATAAGTCTCAAGGCAGTAAAAAGCATGCAGCTAAAATATCAGTATCAACAAAAATATTTACAAAATTGTTGATTTCAGATATCTCTAATCAGCGTAAGTGAAAAAAAAAAAAAAAATGATCTGGTTTAAAATAAAAAGAGCAATTGTTTCCGCCCGGGATCGAACCGGGGGCCTTGTGCGTGTGAAGCACACGTGATAACCGCTACACTACGGAAACTTGATTACTCTTGTCAAAATTACTGTCCACTCTGAATTGAAACAAGCTATTACAAAATAGTTGAAGTATTTGACACGAGTTGTTAACCAAGCAACCTGTCGCTCAACGCTAAACCCAGGACAAAGCGAGATATTTATTGCGTCTGACCAAAATAATAAAAGGCATTCGTATACATATTAGTGAGAGCGAGCTGTCCGCATCCCAGTCTCGCGGCAACATCGGCCGCGGTTAGTCGCGGACGCGCGTCACCGTGTCACGCATTGTCGGTGTTTAGTTGTGCAAATAATTCTTAATAAACCGTGAAATAAACTAAAATCTAACACCATGGATCCCGAAGCCTTCTTAGACCTGGCCAACCAGGTCATTAAACTAAAAATGTACCCATATTTCGACATAGCGCATTCTCTATTATGCGCTCTTGCAGTCAGAGAGGATTTAGGATCGGGTAAGTTGTATTTGATTTATTTTTAAATGGAACCCGCCAAAATAATGGGGTTTATCGACGGACTTCCGCATCCTGGAATCAATTTATGTTCGAAAGCTAATTTGTACGGAATGTTCTAAAATAAAAGACACCTAAACGCGTTTATAAATAGATTGTTCCCGCAGCATCCAGAACGAATAGCTCCTATATCAGCTAATGTTAACTGAACACAATTATATTTGCATAAACACAATGAAGTGTGAAAGAGAATATCCTCATGTACTTATTGGAATTACAGCGTCTATTTATATGTAGGTAAAAAATGTTATAAATAAATAATTGCCGAAGTGTCATATTTATTTTTTTATCAAAAGGCATGACTGCTTGATCTTATCACTGACGTGGACACTTGTAACTTGTTGAAAAATACGCTAAGTATTTGGATTTTTTTATTATTCCATGGTAAGGTTAGGTTGATAAAAACCTCATTGAACCGGCTTCTCCGTCATGTCTGAAGCTTGAAGACTATGGTCCTACGTCTTTTGACATCTAGCAAATAGATGGCGCTAAACTAAAAAAGTATAATCTATCCCCAAAAAATCAAGAAAAAGAATCTGTTAGCTCACGGTCTATAAAACCATTTCGCGCTGCTAAAAGTGATTTCTCACGGGCTCGTCCGGGATTTGAACCCGGGACCTCTCGCACCCGAAGCGAGAATCATACCCCTAGACCAACGAGCCACGCTACTCATGATCGAAATTACGGATTAGTTTTCACGGAGTACTACGTCATCTACAATGTTGAACTTTACTATCAAAAAACGTACAAAATTGAATCAAAATATTTATACTAACTTTAATAACTAATTTTATTTAGGCGTTGTTTCATTGATAAAAAATACATAACACTCATTGTATCCTTAGGCAAGTCACATAGCGATAGAGCGTTTGAATGAAATCAATCAAAATACTGTACCAATACTGTAACATCTACTTCTTGCTAATAAAAATAACAAACTATTTATTTAACAAAGTAAATCCAACGATATGAATAACAACTTGGTTTAGATTTTCAAAGCATTACGTCTATTAATGAAGCGTAATTTTGCTTATACTTTACTGATATGCAGTACCTAGGCAACATACACGCTTTGGATGTGTACGACAATACAATGTACATACTATTCTACAGAGCGTTAAATGCAATAATTCGTCTCGAGATAAAAACCTTATAAAACTCCAAATAAGGTTTAATATGAATCGTCGAAATCTGTCGTGTAGCTTTCAAGGTATGGAAAGAGACGTGTTGGTCGTCACCATCATGATGGGCAGACGTGGAGATAGGAACAAACAAAGAGAGGCCAATACCCAGCAGTACGTGAAGTCAGGCTGTGGATCATGATGATAAAACGCCAGAAACCGAAGCCTGTGTCATCAGTGCCTTTACAAAATGTAGGAGCAATTGTTCAAACCGCACATTGAATCTGTTAACAACCGTTAACCACTAAAGACCACGTGTAGAGATAACCTGCGGTATTTTAATATTAAAATGCCAAGAGACAGGTTGTTGGACTGAAGCCAACTTAACACAGTTGTCCCATGAAATCATGACAGACACGAGACTACTAACAATTTCAAACTATCTTCTTGTATACTTCTAAAATCGTTTGCTCTGTCTATCAACGCACAGCGTAAACCTCTGGACGGATCGAGATAAAAGGTATACACATAGCTATTATGGCGTAGGCATCCATAAAGTAGTATTTTAGGAAAATTCTATCCCTAAGCGGCTGAAATCTAACATTCTTGCGTGTCGGTGGCAATCTATATTGTGTCGGCCCAGAACTGAACTACTAGTTTGGCGCTAACATTTAAAAAATGGTAAAGCTTGTGAAAAAGTTAGAGGTTTGTCACCCAATATCCTTTAATATAATTTTCCTACTTGATTTATTCTGCTATCCCCAGATTAGCTCAGGAAGTCTGGGCGCTATTTATATGTACTTTATTTAATATGACGTGTATTCATGATATTATGGCCGATCTGTAAGCTATAAAAAGCTGGATAATCCGGGTCAAGAAACATGTACATCCGCCGACGACAAAAAAATTGGAAATTTACTTTATTAATAATCATCTTTAGTGCTCATCATAACTGGAATATGTGAGAATACGTGTTAAAACAAACATTTTAGCGTCCTGTCATATTCATGTTGGGTATCCACCTGAGCATACCCAGTGCCCTTCAGTAGGTACTTGACCCTACGTAAAAAGAAGAAGGAACGAGTTGTCAGATATTTACTGCCAGGGTACTAACTGTACTGTATGTTGATAAAGGGTGGACACAGTAGATAACCAAGTAAACCAAGTTCCACTGCACCCTTTTGAACGCCAGAGCATAAACGCACGCACGTGCTCTCCACTCTAAGCGACAATTTCACCTACCATTTTGTCACATATTTGTGTCGTTTAGCGTACAGGGCACTCGTTTGCTTGTCACGTATATGTGACGATGGCGGTCAACAGGTTAATTCTGCCTTGACCTCCTTAGGTTAGTTACCTACTTTGAGCGACTAACGAACTTTCCGCAATCATCATTACTATAGCCGACCAAGTTAATTAGCTTTTGAACGAATAGAACTAGGTACTTACTTGTCATGTGTATGTGACAATGGCGGTCAAAAGGTTTACTCCTCCTTGACCTCCTTAGGTTAGTTACCTACTTTGAGCGACTAACGAACTTTCCGCAATCATCATTACTATAGCCGACCAAGTTAATTAGCTTTTGAACGAATAGAACTAGGTACTTACTTGTCATGTATATGTGACAATGGCGGTCAAAAGGTTTACTCCTCCTTGACCTCCTTAGGTTAGTTACCTACTTTGAGCGACTAACGAACTTTCCGCAATCATCATTACTATAGCCGACCAAGTTAATTAGCTTTTGAACGAATAGAACTAGGTACTTCTTTTGACTGCCTCGTTGGCCTAGTTGTCGCAAGCGCTTATAATGCTGAACGACACGACTTTGATTCCCAGGTCGGGCAAACTGTTATCGGATTCTTCCATCAGGAATTTCTCAGTGGCAGTTACGGAGTCTCAATTTGTGGTCGGTTGAAGGCATAAGCCTGCTCCCTATTACATGGGACTTAAACATAATACTGGCGAAATCTGGGGATACCTACACCTGTGCTCAACCCTCGAGGATTGCGTGATGGCGTGATGTTATGAGTACAGGTTATGAGCAATAGAACGACGTCGGTATATCTTAGATGTATATTTTCCCAAACGCAAAGACGTACCTACTGTCTCAGTGTCTAAACTGAAGGTAACGTTTATTTACATTTCTGTGGCGCTGGCTGAAAAGCAATAAGTCGATTTTGTTTACTCAGTGTAACACAAATAGCCTGTCACGTAAAACAGCTATGCCTAATGCCCGGCGTTCTCTCCCACTCAAAGCGCCTTCTACATGGATGCCGAAAGTCCGAAACATTATGTTTAGCTCTGTGGGAATTTATACAGTCTGCGTTGAACCGACATTTTTTTTTTAAATCTTTATTTAGAGAGGATGCGCTAAGGTAACCCGTGAAATATAAAAGTTCTTACATTTTTGTGTGTTGATTAAAAAATGACCTGCAAATTTCAAAAACCGTAAGAAAATATGAATTTCTCGGCTAGCTGTGACTGGTTATAGTAAGCTTGAAGTTTCGGAGGGAATCAGGAAAGGCTTTTACAATCAAAACTGGTTAAAAAAAATAGCAAACCGGATACCTCCTGCTTTATACATAGATCGACTATCCCACTAAGTTTCATGACCTAATTAAAAGTTTTTAATTGAACATTTTATTATCCATTTATAATTCACTAGCGACCGTACCGGCTTCGTACGGGTGCAATGTAGATATAATCTTGAATCACTCTATCTATTGCAGATTGCAGAAAACTGCATGCGTAGTTTAAAAGATGTAACCGTACAAACAGCGGGAGCGACTTTGTTTTATACTAGCACTTCGCCCGCGACTTCGTCCGCAAAAATTGTGATAACTCGGCTAATATAAATGATATAAATATAATTTATAGCTTATAGCATCCACGATTAATGTGACTTTCTGCCAGTGAAAGAATTTTCAGAACTGGATCATTAGTTCCTGAGATTACCCCCTACATACAAACTTACAAACAAATACCTCTTTATAATATTAGTATAGTAGTAATAATGTTGTAAGTAAAAATAATGGTACGGAACCCTTCGTGCGCTGGTCCGACTCGCACATGGCCAGTTTTTGGCATACGTTTAGGCGCCTAGTTATAGATGAAATGGGAATTACTGTTACAACCGCACTGCATACTGCATTCCATAATTTAATGGTCTCCACATGAGCCACATACAACCTAATAATACATGATTGCAAGTCGTTATATGCAAAAGCAATGTTTATGCCGACGCCGTTTAGTTCTTGGTTAAAAATAGGTTAAAGCCATCCCGCTTTGCTCAAGAATGGCAAAACTAGAGCAACAAAATCATTACTCTCATAGGATATTTTTGTGGTTGAAAATTGCAGAAAGCAAGGCAAAGGCTTGCTGTAGAGCAGACGTTGCCATGATTAACAGACCGCCAACGTAACTAACTTTTATTATGGACCTGAGTAGAATCTGAAAACTCCGTTTAATAGCATGAGTGAGTGGTCAGCAAGGTACGACTGAATCTTCTTCTTTTTCGTGTGGTTAGTGCCTGTTAACCTGGTGTCAGAGTTTTTATTCCGCCTTTTTATGGGCCTCTGACTTGGCTTTACGGGGTATTTCTCAAAGCGCAACTATTTTTGAGGGTAACCAACTAAGAGCAACTAAATTATTCCTCGAAGCGCAACTATTAGTTGCGCCCACAAATTTAAATTGTTCAAATGGTTGCGCTCAAAAATAGTTGCGCTTTGAGGAATACCCCGGCTTTACATGCTGTCGTGAAATATCTCTCAGGCATGTTTGGTTACCTCTTTTTTCCTTCACCGAAACTAGTAATAATAAGCTAAGCTATCAGGTACGACTGATGTATAGACCTTTAGGTGTATAGGGACATTATGATATGACCTACATTGCCAAAACCTAGTTCTCTAGTTTCTCTGCGCCCTGCGGCAATGCGTGGCGGGGGTCAAACGGCAGTCGCTCTTCGTTAATCTGGGTCACTGAATCGAATCCTCAACAGGCAGGTGTTACGTGGATACAAGAACTTGCCCTAGCTCTTAGAGAAATATCGTTGATAAAAAAAAGTTCTTATCCTCGTAGTGACTATTAGTGATGGAAATACTTTGGTGGTCGTAGTGTAGGTCGTAGTGTAACAAAGATGATCTTTAAAATCAAAACTTGTAGAGTAGAGGCTGTAGGTAGAATATTAAGGTCGATGGTCCATGTGTACAGCTGTCACCTGAATCGCAAAATAAAATGTTACCAGCACAATTGTGTCGTAAAGATACCAAGCACAACTGCATGACGTTCAATTTGAGCAAAATCTGTAATTTTTTTTTGTTCATGTGTTGTGTATTGGATAGTCTGCACTCCTTATACTTAGGTACTTGAAACTCGCCAAGTGGACCAAAATTCGAATGTCTTGTTTGCCATCCATACGCATAAAAACCTTATTTCAAGCTGTTTTCTATAGTACTCTTCATCGTTACCATTTCCAGGTGCGCAAGCGTTCTCCCGGAAGCACCCGCTGTCATGCTGGCTGTCCACTATGCTGGTGATCTTCGCGGGCGGCATGGTTGTCAACGGTTTGCTCGGAGAACCCATGCTAGCGCCCCTCAAGAACACACCGCAACTGATTATTGGAACAGTTACATGGTATTTTATGTTTTGTTCTTTAGACATTATCATTAGTTTTATTTTCAGTGCATCGTACAGACGCCACCACAGCTACCCGAAACTGTCAATTTTTTCCAATCAACCTTGAACCTATAATGCTTTAATTTTAATGATAAAGTTAAAATTCTATTAAAGTGTAGTAGCTTGATGTGCTGGCGTTTGTACATAAGCTAAGCTACCCATTCTTCAAAAACTTTCAACTACAGAAACCCTCAATCTCTTTACCTGGAGAAGAATATGGATTCAGTTCCATAAACAATTCGTGATTCACGAATTCCCGTTAAAAAAAAAATCACGTCGGTACTAAATCATATTTTGTTCAATATATACAGCCTGACACTGACCAGCAAATTGAAAAAAACGTAAGAAAATTTCAATTTTGCGAGCTACCCTGGCGCGTCCCCCTTAAATACAACTGATTAGACCACCGCTGCGTTGAGTAGCAAGATTATAAGACCACTTGATTATTTTCTGCAGTCAGTATTGTGTTCACAATTGCGATGCCGTTTAACGATGTCATTAAATGAATCGGCGTAGACATTACGCTATTCATTGCCTTATGTAGGACACGTTATTAAAGTTCGTATACTCATTAACTGCCTACCATTTACGGAAGGCAAAACTTCTTATCATCTTAGTACTGAGTTACTGATGTAAGTCATTAAATTCAATAAGTTATAGGCTGATCTCTATCACAGAATCAAACGAGATATTGCTCAGCAACAGCTGTACAAAATGCACATATAACAGCATAATAACAGCACATGCAATACAAAACGGTGATGGCTAAAATTATATAAGTACTTAGGTACAGACGCCAGCACATCAAGCTACTACAATCTGTCAGATTTCTTTAATAGATTTTCGACTTTAATGTCAAAGCTTTAGGTCGAAGGTTGATTGGGAAAATCTGACAGCTTCGGGTAGCTTGACCTGCTGGCGTCTGTACTTTAAGATATGATAATTATGCATATAGGATAAGAAAAGGATATTAGTTAGGATTTATAAATAGATAAAGCATGCCTTGTTTTTTGCGCCGGGGGAGCTACATAGCCCAACCGAACTTCGCTGCGGAAACAACATGATCGGTACCTTTGGCTGGAATGCTTAACCCAGCAGGGTGACCGATGGCTATTCCGTATTAGAATGTAAAGAAAATGTAAAGAAATCTTAAACCCAGGGAATTTTGTTCCCAGGGCTGCGGGACTGTTCGAAAGAGATACCGCGGCCCTGTAACACAAAGAAGGAACATGGATGGGTTTTAGTCAGAACAAGTCTGACACTCCCTTCCGCTCTGCCCAGAGCGGGAGAAGTCATTTGATGAAAAGATTTTTGATGAATGAATTTTGTTCAGAATTTGCTGAAAGACTCTGCACTTATAAGTCCTATAAGTTTTAGACGAAGACTATGTCAACAATACTAGGTACTCTTTAGTCTTTGGAGATCAAGATGTACCATTGAAAATTCTTTGGGCTTTTAAACTTGTACCGAGTTTCTACTAACAGCTCGTGAGCAGCAGGAGGAGCACGAGGCTAAGTAATAACAGCCCCTCGGGTCAATCTTTAGGTTAAGCCGTGCTTGCCTATATAGGTTGGTCTGTGGATGGACGACCACCCATTAAATACTGAGTTTCATCCGTGCCTTGGAAACCACGTTAAGCCGTTGGTCCCGGCTGTCATTTGTAAATCTTTCACTGTCGAACAGGTAAGCAGTCGCTCCATGTAAAATACTGGTATTTAGCTGCATCCGGTTAGACTGGAAGCCGTTCCCAACATAGTTGGCAAAAGGTTAGACAGATGATGACCGACTTTCTATAACAAATTCTCCTACATCTTTCCAGGTACCTAGTATTCTACACGCCATTCGACGTGGGATACAAAGTGGCAAAGTTTCTACCTGTAAAGGTGGTAGCTTCAGCCATGAAAGAAATCTATCGCGCAAAGAAAGTGTATGACGGCGTCAGCCACGCCGGGAAACTGTACCCTAACGCTTACGTCATCATGATTATAGTCGGTAAGTGAGATTATCTGTGGTATCTTGTAGTCTGATAGTGTTTGGGTACGGTCAATAAATATTTGGTTATTTTGATAAGACCGTGATAAAAAATGTTTTTTTTCCCCATACATTTGGTTTGTAGGTTTTGGACTTTTATCTTAGTAGGTATTGGTTTTCTGGTTAATTAATAAGGAAAGGTCATCTAAGGAGACGCCACAGAAGCATTTCGAATGGATGCTTGTAAAATAAGATCCCTTATTAAATAAGGAAAACAAAAAAACATATTCTAGAAATTATTTTAACATACTAGTTTTTATTGTATCTAGTTTCTTCAAGTTTGTCCTCTCTTTTCTTGGTTCACATGTGTATCCCTGAACTGAACTGAATGAAAGTGAAATTCACTGTGAAGATTTTATCTGTTTTGTACTAAGAGTCATTTGAAAGTTGATGTTGGCACAAAAATGTTCACAAAAGGACATATTTCTTTCTATGCAATCTAAACGACACTTGTATTTATCCTTTCAGGTACCTTGAAGGGCAACGGAGCAGGCTTCACCAAGTTGGTAGAGCGACTTATCCGTGGAGCCTGGACACCAACTGCCATGGAAACCATGCAGCCTAGCTTGTAAGTTCAATTGATATTTCAAGGAATGGATTTTACTAGTAGCTTGAATAGGTACCTACATCTGGTTTTTCTATAAACTTTAGGGTTGATTCCTCCTTGCTGCCTAGTTAACATTTTTAACCATGGCGTTTTCTAACTCTCTGAGTATTTTAATTATTTCGCGCCGATAAGAAAGAATTGACCTTGAACTCTAAATCTTTGCCGTTTCTAAATCCTTTTGTTAACTGCAACACCCAATTAAACATAAACGCTTCTGCCCTTCTAAGATATCTTACTGCATGCAGGTCCTTGCCGAACCACCAAAGGTAACCTTTTTTACGCTCATTAACAATAGACAATAAGCTCGCTTCTTAATCTGGGTCAAGCACGCAAATCGTAGGTAGTTCAAGGGTCTGATAAAAATTCTTTATTTAAATTATTTTATTTTTTACAGCTACACGAAGGCATCTCTGGTTGCGTCCATTATCTTCGTGTTGGACAAGAAGACTGACCTCATTTCTGCTCCGCACGCTCTCGTGTACTTTGGCATAGTGATATTCTTCGTTTACTTTAAGGTGCGTAGCGTTTAAGTCGATTATTCGTTAAAAACAAAGTTGCACATAACAAAAAAAAAATCGAACTGACCTAACCATGATTCTGCAATTTTCTAAAGCGGGTCTGCAACGTGGAACACAGAAAACGTCGCTTGTCCTTAAAGTAGTATTTCAAGACAATGTCCAGAATTCCGCTGTGTAAAATCACCCTCTCACAATGAGGTTTGAGTCGCAGCGCAGCATACAAAATCGCCAAATATTTCGGTGGACATAGACTTCTCCTAGTCGTTCAACAGTCTGTCTTCCGAGTTCCGCATGTACCTGTTGGATTATAGAGCCTTTAACAATATATCGATATTTTCATTATTCACAACAACTAGACATGCAGAATCTCTCTGTCTACTATCCACGGCAATAATTAAATGTATCTTTTTTTTCACCTCAGCTGTCATCAATTCTCCTGGGCATCCACGATCCCTTCGTGCCCTTCGAGAACTTGTTTTGTGCGCTGTTCCTCGGCGGCATCTGGGACTCCCTCGCCAAGCTGCTGGGCAAAGGACAGCCCAAGGAGGAGACTAAGGATACTAAAAAAACGAATTAGCCTATCCCACAAGTGCGTAGATAAAATAGTATAAAACAGTTACATTAAATCGAATAGGCATTTAAAATAAGTCATTTAATCAATTAGGGCAGAGAATAAGCAGTTTTTAAACGTCAAAATGACATACCTATAGGACGCCGTGAACGTCCGCCCTTCGCCACTTCCTAGTGTCTTCCTGGGCAGAAGAAATGGCGCAACCAACTTGCCAGCCTCCGTGTGTTATAATATATTTAGTATCCTGAGAGCCTCGGCAAACCTTTCAAATCGTTTCGTATTTCTCTAACAACGTTTATCCGGATTAAAACAAGCTATTCGTTATGCTTATGATAAGACAATCAAATAGGTACCTATATTTTTGTGTTTCCAAACATCATTCTCGCTCACCGAATGTCACTTTGTCTACCTTTTGTCTATTAGCCCTTTTTTTTTGTATTCCAATTCATCCCGACTGAATGACTTCTCCCTCTCTGGGCAGAGCGGACTAAAACCCATCCATGTTGCCCTTTGTGTTAAAGGGCCGCGGTATCTCTTTCGAACAGTCCCGCAGCCCTGGCAGGCATCGTCCCTTGCGAGCCCCTCCCTGTTTGTCTATTAGCCCTCAGGGCTATTTGACCAATTATTTATGTCTAAGCGTCAACTACTTTTGTATGTAATAATACTAACCAACTGTTATTGTTTTCAGGTCGCATTTTCTATTCAGCAACATTTGCGCTACGTAATCAACTGACACCGACAATACAAAATGCGACGGCTTTACTGATAGGCAATAAAATAATACAACAAAAAGGAAAATATAAAAAAAATAGTAAAACCCTTAAATCCTAAAAAAATGGCACAACGACCAAAGTTTGATTTCATTAGTTGTAAGATCCACTAGTCTTAAAGTATATAAATGTTTTGTTTATGACGAAGTATGAGGTTTCGTTATGTACTTAGAGAGGGTGTAAGTAGTTGATATTTAGTTGTTCAGTTCCTACAAGCAACTCTTTGCCAAAAATTGTGATACATTTAGTATTTATCCACAGTATCAACTATGCTATAAAACTTGCCATAATAATTTATAAAACCTACCAATATTATAATGTAAGCATAATCTAATCGGTGCTTGGTACCAAACAGTATACCAGTGTTCCCTGAGTGAAAAAAAAAAAAAACATCGAGCATTGTAATTTTATTTTTATGTTTAAGTTCACGAAACGAAAATCGACTAAGCCGACTTCCTTTACATTGAAAAAACAACTGGGAAAATGAATGACTTTTCCCGCGCAATAATTATTTAAGTTTTAGATTTATGAATATTCTGACCGATTCGCACTACGCGATGAGGAACATTTTATTCGTGTAAAAATTGTATCTTATCAAAAGAATAAAATAATTTATTTATTAGGATAATTTGAATTGTGATTTATTGTACGAAAGGTCTGACCAAGTTGCTGGGTGCATTGCAACGAGGATCACATCTTTCAACACGTTGATATTACATGACATGTATGCTATTCTTATTCAATGTTATCTGGGTATGCTAAAGGAAGCAATAAATTGTTTTTATTAATTTTGAAATTTTAATTTATGAACCTTTTTACTAAAGGAATTTTATTTAGCAATGTCCCAACGGTCAGTCGGACAGGCATGAGAAAAATATGCGTGTAAGTTCTCACACGTTCATCACGTATTGGCAACTGGGTGGGATACTCAACTTCAAAAACCAAAACATCAACAATCAAAATATCAACACCATATAATCAACAATTTAATTTTTCAATAAATCAAAATAACATTTGTTTAAAACATAAACGGTTCCAAATGTCAACACTTCAGATGATCCACGAAGAACTCAAAGAAGAACATTTCCTTCACGAAGTCGCCGACCAAGCATTATTGTAAATACATCAAATATTAAGTAACTCTAGGCAAAAAATATATTATTGATGGGATTTTTTTTATTTAAAAAAAAAATACTTTTACGGTAGGACAAAACAGAAAGATGCATTTGCATTGAATAATAGGTACGGGGGTCACGAAGGTATTAAAAGTAAAGTTATAACATTAATACATTGTATTTAAAAAAAAAAACTTAGTGAAGAAGTTTTAAATTTGATTCCCAATATCTCCGTTACTAGAGGGTTCCCAGGTATGATCCAGAACAAAAAAAAATCGCATGGACGGGGAGAACAAGTGCCTTTTGGCTTCGTTTAGGCCTTTAGGGCTTTAGGGTATTTTTACACCCATTATGTTAAGATCGTAGTAGGTGGCATTATGTATTTTCTGCCTAACCCCTTTGAAAAAAAGGTGTGAGTTTATGCATGTATGTACCGGTTGAGGTGCTGCGACCGGACCCTGGACCAAACAAACAGTGATTCACTAACGCTTTGAAGGGCGATATAGAAAGAAAGATTATTCTGATAATTAATGAATTAGGTCCTCCTTGGGAATTTTTAAGAAGATTATCTTGATAAGTGTTAAAAATCATTTCAGGTAAAAATTGTTATCCGACAAGTTAATTGGATGAAGTATTAATACTTAGGTAATGTACAATAGCGGACACTCCCGCCTGATCACCACTAAGCTCATTTTTGCTTGCACTCACAACATGAAGCGCTCTAGCATCTAAGCTCGGGGCGCTTCCGCATGATTCAAGCGAATTTTTTTGAACTAATCAGGCGGAAATGGCCGCGACTGTACATCGATAAAATCATCAGGTTACCGCAGACAATAAGTAGGCTTATTGACTGACCTGTAATAGTAATTGTACCAAAATTCGATTTAGTCATCTATCACTCAGATCAATTATTTGTTGAAATCAAGAACCCATATGTGCTGACAGCTACAGATATTATACAACTTTAATAAAAAGGACACAGTCTCACAAATAACATAGGTAGAATCTGGACATGATTCTAGCTAGACTCTAGATCTACTAGATTCTAGACCGTGTAATGAATCCAAGGTAAACATTAATGCCATGATATCCCTTCCTTCGGAACTACACAATAATTCCCTTATTATAACGTTCGGTTCTTCTTGACTCACCGAGTTTTGTTTACTTACGTCGTCGTAACAATTTTGTCTTTTTTCATCCACCAAGTCACCTAATCCACCATAATCGTGATCCTCTCTAGTACCAAATGTGTACAAGGGACAATCGAGGACACTCCCGCCTGACCACCACTAACCTCACTTTTGCTTGCACTCACAACATGAAGCGCTCTCTAGCCGGGCGGGGCGCCTCCGCATGGTTCAAGCGATTTTTTTTTAATGTTTAGGCGGAAAACGCCGAGACTGTACCTACCATTTAGCATCGGGAGCTAGATAAATTCTTAAAAAAATATTGGTCGTCTTGAAAAACCTTGCAATACATTTGTTTATGTTCACAGTTTTAAGCATAATTAAATTATTCAGCATTCTTCATCATCATCATCTTGACTCATAAATGCCAAGTACCAAGAAGCATCTTTTCATCACTTATCATGTTCATAAATTATGCGATGATCTCAAGATATCGTAAAATCATTCATTTGTAACGATGAAAACTTCAATTAACATTTTATTCAACTTTTTTCAAAAGTATATCGTCAATTTTCCCTAGAACATTGAAAGCTAGGGAAAACGGGCTCGTCCGGGATTTGAACCCGGGACCTCTCGCACCCGAAGCGAGAATCATACCTCTAGACCAACGAGCCACACTGACATGTAGAATCAACCCCTATTTACCAACCCCAAGGGTTGTTTAAATCAATATCTAACCCCGTCTCGTAAGGCCTCGTCGCTGCATCGGTACTGAACGAAATGACAGAGACAAAAGCTTAATAAAAGGTCGTAATAAAATCTTGCCATGCTGTTAGGGGTGGTAGCGGGGTTTTTCCGGGGGGTGCCGAAAGTGTTTACCTACTTGCTTAATTATCTCATAAATAGATTTTCATTAACAGTTGTGCAAAAACATAGTACATATTATAATTAAACAGCATATAGAAATCACGTCGTAAATAACTAGATTTCGAACGTTTAGAGACAAAAACAAATCTACTATAATCCCGGCATTTGAAATGCAAGCCCATTCATAGTGCGTGCGTAGACATGACATACTGCATTATGACAGCATAAGCGCTGTGTCATTTGGGAAAAAAGAGGTATTTTCTTTTAAGAAGGAAAACCACGTGAAATTGGAGTGACTGCGGTGTGCCCGATCTCCGGTTACCGGTTATCGTACGTTCGATTATAAATTACTACAGGGTGTAAACAGACTCTTCACGAAGCCGTCAACCAAGCATTAGGTTAAACTAAAACATTAAACTAAGTAACTTTACGTAAAAATTAGTGCTGGGGAACGACTTTTTTTTTTTGGGTTGAAAAATCACGTTTTACAGTAGGACTCAATGAAACACACTCAAAACATTGTGCTGATGGATGGATTGAATAGTAAGGGGGTCCTGGAGGTGTTTAAAGTAAAAATCTGACATTAAAAACATTATATTTAAAAAAAAACTTGTGAAAAGTTGGAACTTTGACCCCCAATATCTCCGGAACTAGAAGGTTCCCAGGTATGGTCTAGCGTAAAAAAATGATCGCAATGACGGAGAGCACAAGTGCCTTTCGGCTTCGTTAAGAGTCTGTTTACACCCTTTATATTAACTCTATCTATTTTTACAATCACGGATAGATAATGTAGTACAGGTAAATAAAATCAAGATTATAGTTTTATCAATTACAGTAGATACCTCCCATTTAGCGTATTTAAAAAAAAAATAGGACGTTCTGATTAGGTGGTCGAGTTAGTTGGTATGGAGAAAGTGAAAAAAAAATTGTAAATCATAGGGCAAATCGAATTTCGCTGATCCTACCCAAAATTATCAAAATATATGTTTTAATATCTTTATCGCACATGTCAAGTCAGAAAAGAATTGGTCGATTGAGGTCAAGGACTTGTAAAAAGTTAGGGCCTTTGACAATTATTCTATTATCTACCTCAAAGCAGGTAAAACATTATGTGACACCGCTTTTCTAGATGCTAAGTGCTAAATAATATTCCCACCAACACGGTACAGTCGATCTCGTATTTGTTTTACCGCTTTTGACAACCGGCCACGGTGCCGGTGCCTGGGTTGGAACTCATCTTGAAATCGCATTTTTTTCATGAATACGTAGTAGCCTTAAGGTTCAAACTATCTAAGTATCACTTAGACCAATAGACCTGAGACTGAGTGACATTCAACTTAATGGCACAGTTACGAGGTCGAGATTTTATCTGAATTAATTTCAGCATTTTCTGAGACAGGGAACTGTATTTATTTTCCCAGCAGCCGTTTTCACACAATGGCCGTGAATGGTCTAAACTTGATACTGACACGAAACACGATTTTTCAGTACACAAACATAAAATATCAAAACTGTGTGTAAGTATTTCAATAACATCCTAATTAACTAATCTACACCGTTGTGTAGTAGCGCGACAGCAAAAAACAAATGAATGATAGATGATAGCTGCAAAAATAAAGCCAATTTTTTTGCACACAGTTCCGTTTCGTGACTAGTAACGGAAGCTTTCGGATATAGGAACGATGAAACAGCCAAGTTTTTAGATAACTTACGGTATTCTGGTGTTATTAGCATAGATAGATTGTATGTATAGCTCGTTATGAGGTCACTGTCGCTGGCTGATGGGCTGCAGTCACACCGATACGAACGTTCTTTCAATGTGGATTTTTTGGCTTGGTGGAAATTCTGATTAGTTGCCCTGTGATGTGTGTGACTCTTAAATAGCTTCCAGAACTTACAGGGCAAAATTTTGAGAGCTCTAAAACCTCTTTTGGGATAACTTTTTAGTAAACAAATTCCCATACAGCAGTAGACAGATTATTTCGATGCATGTATGGAAAGTTATATGTTTTTCACGATCGGATTTATAACGTATAATTGAAAAAAGTATGCTTAGATGGTTTGGACCTCATTGGTGAGGTTCTTTAAAAAGGTCAGGTGCGTAGTACTCGCAATCGGCGTGCGTGTATGACCAGATGTTTGAACGAGGCAAAAAGAGTATGTAAGGATCGTAACAGGTGGCGTTCTGTGGTTTCTGCCTACCCCCATAGGAAAAGGGCGTGAGTTTATGTATGTATGTATAACGTAGGCTCACCTCATTGAAGGATCGCCACCCTGTATAATTTCAGTTCTACAAAACACAAGTCTTTATGAGTTTTACCTACATTTGTTTAACCGGCGTGCGTGTATCAACAGATGTATGAACGTGGATGAGGTAAAAGGCCTACCCCCATGGGAAAAAGGCGTGAGTTTATTTATGTATGTAAATTCGTTTGAGTGGGTAATTATAAATACCTTTAGCGGCTTTAAAAGCTACAGTGTTTCTATTCGGTATTTAAGACGACGAGGAGAGGAGGTTAGTCTAACGACTGGGTGATCCCGAATCGAAGGGTTTACCCATAGATCTCAAACGACTGCTAAGTTATTCATTGATCGTGCTCAATTTAAAACGCGATCTCTGCGAGAATAAATTGCTTACCACATCACCAGCTATAAAAACGATTAGAAAGTATTAGCAACTAATCGCACACATAAATTATCTTAGGTTCCTGCCTTATTTTTTTGTTAGTATCTATATCTTAACCAAGTCTGATATTCGCACCGATAATTTGGTGTGATTGCATTCAAGCAGGTTGCAAATACACTATAGTGACGTCGAAGTGAGACACCGAGTATTGTGCGGGCACGGCCCTCAACCCGTCAGATGCGCGTGCGATCAGACTAGGACTGAACGTGTCGCCTAATTTAATAATTTTAATTTAGTTTTAGCCTAGTTTTAACGTAACTTTAGTGTTATAATAAGTGTAATTACCAATTAATGGGAACAGTTAAATAAAGGTGAGTGTTGATTTGTATTTTTTTTTCTAACGGTGTTCGAAAGTGAACGGTGATTTCTGTGAAAACAGTTAGTTAGATGAGATTCTTGTGCGGATGCATGCGGCCACTGATCAGTGGTTGTGACTTTGGTTGTATAGAAAATGTATAAATAAATACCTGTGTTTACTTGTTTAGTATACTTTAGTCTCTTTTTGGAGTTTCCTTAAAGTTTTCCTTATTGATCGTGACTTATTTTCTGCCTGGGTGAATGACATTGTATTGTGAAGTAAATTATCGGTTGTTAAACTTAATTTACTCTTTTATTTGGAGGTGTTTTAAGTAAAAATATCAATATACTTATTTGATGTGCAATCAATAACAATTTAGTCGGGATTGAAATATTTTCGATTACTATCTACATTCAGGAACCGAAAAAGTTATCCATGTAGAGATTGGTTGGTTATATTTGCAGAGAAAACCTTATATTTCTAGTTTATCGACTCCTTCCACGTAAACCATTCTCGAGCAAAACAAAGATACTTAGCTAAAATGGAACGCGTATTTTGAAGTGAGGTTGATGTTCATTTTCTTTTGCATCCGCAAAGCTTAGTAATATAATTTTACTACCTACCGCGTCGCATATCATATCTTTAGCTTATCTGCCAGATGTGTTGTTTGATTACCATCTACCTCATCCGCAGCTTGCAGACGTCTGTCTCTTGTTAGCTTATAGAAATGTAGAACATAGTACCACGAGGGTATCACCAGCGACTTTATTACAAAAAAGGAAGCTTAATATCATATATCATATTAAGCTTCTGTTACCAGGACCACCAAATAGTTCTTCGTTTACCCTTCCTCGAACTACTAGACTTCAACAATCTCGCAAATTGATCGGATTTTTAGAAACGATAAGAATCCGCTTCTCCATTCAGCTATCAGGTTGCACTCAATTATAAAACACAAGCTTCTGCCTGCAAATTCGTCGTACAGTTTCTTGTTTTAATATAATTAAAATATCCTATGGCACGCTGTAGATATTTTTATCTGTGGAAGAATATTTGAAATTCGATGAGCTGTTTCGGAAATTACCTCCTGAATCAAAACTTACGAACTTTAACCTCTTTATCTTTATAGTCTTAGTATAGATAATTCAAATTCTTCTTCATCGACATAACTACACGATCTAACATCATGTAAAACCACAAAGACCTAACTATTCAAAACTGCATCGTGTATCGTGTCGTGAGTCAGACAGGCCAAACGGATCAACGGAAGCATCTTAAGTAACTCCACACATGTGTTATAAATTATTCATACCATGAAGGCATGGACTTTATTGGTTTAGAGTTCAGACGAAAAAATCTAAACCAAATGTGTCGTATTTAAAATTTTGGGAAGGGATCTCGGGAATTTGTATTGTGTTATTTGTGGTAGGTCTTGGGTTTTCAAAGTACTTATAAGTAATTTCATGCAGATGGTCTTACTAGTCTTGTCCAAAGGTCCCAGCTGTTGCATTATTTTTATTTTGGAAAGGAACTCTGCTATCAATGGTAGATACATTGGTATGGCTTCGTAGGGAAATCGAACGTGTTGTCTGTCTAACTCACTGTTAGTTGGTAGAGCTGAGTTTAGTTGCCATGCCGTTACAGTAAGTCAGTAACGGATTCGTCACATCATGTCAAACATGAGACAATCCGTCAGTCATTAAGAAAAAATGTGCCGAATGTAATTTTAAATAAATTATGTTAAAAGAGAGATCAGCATAATAATCCATTGATCTTCAGTTTTAAATGTATCAGACAATCTTATTTTGGTAAAGTATAAATATAACGGAAGCTGTTTTTGTTAAACATTTTTCATGTAGCGTGTTTGGGTTAAGTTAAATAAGTCACTGTCGAGTCATGTCGAGACGAACTATCAAAATTACTACATATTATAAAACAAAGTCCTCCCCCGCGTATTTCTAATCGCGATAAGCTCAAAAACTACTGCTTTGATTTTTTAATGTTGGCGTCACCAATGGATGGAGTGGTTCCCGAGGAAGGTTTTAGAATATAATTTGTCAAGTTTTTGTATACATTGGCTAAAATATAATAAGCCGTCTGGGAGCTTTTAACGAAAAGGCTGCCTAAACCCTTTGAGATATAACAAAATGATATATGGTGGAATTGTGTATCTTTAAAGGTCTACAGAAAAGCGATGGCATATGTCTATCTCTTAAGGATAATATCCATTTTAATACTATATCCTTTTTATCCCTGGCATAGATTCCCATGGGTTGCGGGAACGGGATCAAAATTTCATGATTACTTTTGGTCGCGATAACCGACATCCACGCGGGTGAAGCCGCGAGCTAGTAAAAAGTCCTTAAGTTCCAGCTTATTAGCAAAACCAACTGTATTTTAATGCCTGCATAATAATAATGAGCTTCTGGCTGCGTGCATTTCTATATGCGTTTGGGGTGCATGAACTCAATTACGCGTCAGGATCACAGGATGTTGTAAAAAGAGCAAAGCAACACGGAGTCTTTATACGCTTGCTCCTTGCAAGCGTGGCTAGTAATAATGGTTTACGGTACTTTAATCACGGGTTTTTCCCGTTCATTCGGTATTTTGAAGACGTTTAGCGACGACCAGTTCAGTTGAATTATTATGATCTGACTTTCCTAGAAAATTGGGAGTCCTAACCTAACTTCTTTTTAGTCGATTTTTTTTTTCGGGGGAAAACCCTCTCGTCTTCTCTTTGCTTCTTTTTATATTTATCATTAAAGCATTAGGTTTAAGGTTGATTGGGAAAATTTGTCAGTTTCGGGTAGATAAGGTATTATTAATACGGGTTGTGTGCGGAGGCCAGATAGACTTTGGACAGCGATGTAAAATGCTGGCATTTAGTTGCATCCGATTAGAATGCCAGCCGAATATATACTATGGGATGATTTCCTTCTTAAAACTCCTTAAAGTTTAAGGAAAGCATGAAAGGCGAAGTTAGGACCCTTTTTTACGTTTGGGAATCTTTTAGGATGTCTTTCACCGTGCGGCTGGCAGAGGAGTCTGTCAGACGCCTGCAGACTAAAACCAGTCGGTGTTCCTTCTCGTCACTTCTGGCTGGGGTGCTTACACAATTGCATTCACAGCCATACATTGGAGCTAGGGCCCTAAGGCAACTTTGTGAGGAACTAAAACGTAGGCAATTCTTATAGGTAGAACTGGAAATGCAGCCTTGGCAAGATAGTCTTGCTTCCATGTACTTACAGGGTTATTTTTAAATGACGTCAATGCGGAAAATATTCTAAGTAAATAATACTTACACGCTTCTTAAGATAAAGCTAAAGAATCATGATTGATAAATTGTTTAGCTCATCATTTTGATAATTGACCGAAACACAACGAATCCGTATTTATTTCCGATAACATAATTTTAATTACACCCGCACTTATCAACGTATCAATTTTTTATCACGATTTTGACGGTAGATATCGTGATTTCTGTTTAATTGTTGTTAATAGTGTTACGGTGACGTAATTTCTTGCGGTTATGGAGGAGCATCGTAGCATCCGCCATGTTTAACAAGACACATTCTAAACCGCTTGGTCGATATTATTATATCTTACTTGCATGATATTAGGGATGAGTCTTTCTTAAATAACTGCGGCGAGAACCAAGGACGAAATTTTGAAATTTTTTTTCCCCTAACAGGGTTACATAGAGGATGCAAGTTTGTATGGAAATTCGACTTTTTTTTCTGAAGTCGCGATGAGGGATCCCTAAGGGCACACAGCTTGTCTTTAATAACCTTCATCATCATCTTCTGAAATAGAAGCTTTTATTTGTATTTTACTATGCTTTGCTACATAGAGATAATTACCACGTTACTAGGTAACCCATAAGGTCATGTTGTCAGTAAAAACCCTTTCATTTAACACGACCGTGGCTCAGAATTGCGTCAAAAGACGTAAGTAGGTGTCAGCGAAGTATCATCCTTTGCAGTTGTGCAAGCATCTCCTTGATTATTGTTTAGGCACAGTCGCCTAATTGTTGGGTATAGGTGCTTGGTTGTTGAAATCTGGCAACGTCTTAATTTTGTGAAGTTTCTTTGCGCTGAATTTATTTAATGCTTCTTTTTCATCGTGTGGTTAGTGCCTAATCTGGTGTCAGAGGTTTTCAGCCGCCTATGTGCCCCTGATTTGGCTTTACACGCCGTCGAAAAATGTCTCTGTGGCATGCTGGTTTCAACACTGTGTTTTCCTTCAACGAAGCAAGTGATAATCTATATCTATATATATATATTATATATATACATATAATAAGACGGTAAAAAAACAGTCTGTACATTGAATATATAAAAAAAAAAATAGTGGGGCGTTTAGAAACAGTAATACGAATCCAAAAAAAAAATTTTGTCTGTTTCTCTGTACACGCTAATCTTCGGAACTACTCGACGGACTTGAATGTTTTTTTTTGTTGTATAGGTATTAAGTCTGGGCAACATATAGGCTATAATTTATCTTGGAAACTTGAACACCTGATGCAGAACCGCAACAGACCAGCTAAACTATAAGAGATACAAAAATGGTACCATAGCAAAAATTGTTCCACGTAATGAGCATTTTCTGCTAAGAGAATAAATTTGAAGATCTGGAACAGCTGATGTGGAACTCCAAGAGCCCAGCTACACTATAACATATATAGGAATGACGTCTTAGCAAGAGTTGTTCAGACCGATAAGCACTCTCTGTTGACGTATTTGAAGATGTGAAACACCTGTTGTGGAGCTCCAAGAGCCCAGTTACACTATAATATATATAGGAATAACGTCTTAGCAAAAGTTGTTCAGCCTGATGAGCACTCTCTGTTGACGTATAAAAATTGAAGATCTGGAACACCAGATGTGGAAATAAAAGCTATCACTAATTTCACTGTATTTCTACCAAAGGGTATCATATTACCTAGAACTAACTGGGTTGTGGAGGGCAGATAGACAGTCGTTCTATGTAAAATACTGGTATTCAGCTGCATCCGGTTGTACTGGAAGCCGAACCCAACATCACTACATATTATAACACAATGTTCTCCGCCGCGTCTATCTGTCTGTTCGCGATAAACTCAAAAATTACTGCACTGATTTTCATGTTGTTTTCTTAAATAGATAGAGTGGTTCTCGAGGAATTTTTTAGTATATAATTTGTCAAGTTTTTGTACAGATTGGCTAAAATATAATGATATTTGTTGGAGGTGTTGGAAAAAAATAAGCCGTCTGGGGGAGCTTTCAACGAAAACGCTGCCCTTTAAGATATAACAAAATGATGAATGGTAGAATTGTATATCTTATATAGTTCTACAGAAAAATCCGCGATGGCTTATGTCTATCTCTTAAGGATAATATACTATATCCATTTTAATACTTTGAAAATGGGCAAACTAGGTTCCCATGAGTTGAGGAAATGGGATCATCATGATTACTTTTGGTCGCGATAACCGACATCCACGCAGGCGAAGCCGCGGGCATCAGCTAGTTATAAAATATGCATATGAATCCGAAAAATAAGAAGTGCGTGTCTTGGATTCGAACTAGAGACTTGGCAGTCCGACGGTGACACCACTAGGCTATCACTGCTAGTTTATATTACCAATCCGCTGACTGACTGGGACTTTTATTAGGCCCGTATGGTGGCATACGGGCCTAATAAAAGTCCCAGTCAGTCTTACAGAAGGGAACGACGACCTTTGTCCCAATAATGGAGGATATACAGGCTGATTATGGTTTTTGCTTATATTTTATTTTATTCGGCAAAATGTTAACTACGAACTTTCTCACTCAGCAGCTATAAATAATTCAAAATGTCCTCACTTTAAGTACCTTTAAGGTCGATTGACATAAGGAAAACAAAAAAAAAAACTTCCATGTGCACTTAACGATCAATAATCGCAAATAATTTAATCGTTCGACGACCATAATAAAGCGCTAATGAACAAACATTTAATCAATCCAACGTAGAGAGACGTGATCCTATAAGGCCGAGATGTATAAACGTTCTTCATTTCGTGCTTTGACTTAGACACGTTATGTTCCCGTTTTTATCTTGCATAGGGACTGTACCAGCTAGACAGGACGTTTAGCTTCATCCACTTTCCCACACTGCAGTTATCTATAATTCTAGACTAATATGCAATTTGTATGTGGGGAATTATTTGCGGAACTAATGATCCGATTCCGAAAACTCTTTCACGAACGGGAAGCTACATTATCCCCGAATGTCATGGGCTAATTTTTACGCCAGCACATCAAGCTACTACAATCTGTAAGATTTCTTTAATATATTTTCGACCTCATTGCTAACGCATTAGGTTCAAGGTTGCTTGGGAAAATCTGACAGTTTCGGGTACCTGCTGGCGTCTGTACAACAGGAACGAAGTCGCGAGCAAAACCTAGGATTGAAATAATACAGGAATAACGCTTAGCCTAAGTAAGTAGGTACGTCTAAGTAAGGTTTATAGATCTCGGCCTAAGCACGTTCCTGAATGACTCACAAAGACACAGCTGGCTAATAGAGCATTGTTTTCGATCAATAGAATAGGCTCATATTGCATTAGGAAGTGGGTTACGCTTGCGGATACGATTTGCGAATCTTCCTTGAGATTACTGAGGCTGCAAATCATAAATTGAAGGTAGTAAATTGCCTGGAAATATTTCGGAAGAAAACTTTTGTAAACGTTCATAATCAAGTTAACAAGTTGTTTCAACTGACAACATGCAGGCCAAGTGTACTCAGGATTCAAGTCAAGACTCAAGGCAAATATGGGCTCAAGCTCAATACTTAAAGTATTGAGCTTGAGTCTTGCTTGACTTACTCCTTGGATTGGACTCCTTACTCTATAGTAGATATACAGGGGGTTTGTGCGTGTCCCTTCCATCCTGTATGTAGATATCCTTCGTAAAATTATAGATCGATGTACGTAAATGTAATGTAAAGAACGAAAGCCTAGGTAAGGGCAACCAACGCTTTTGGACTACCTACATCTTACTTTTTTTAATTGAATGTAGAATTAGATAACGCAGCCAATACATTCTTCACGGACGAACTGAATTTATGCCTCACCTGTCTGTGTCTATTGCCTACACAGAAAACGATTAAAAGGGTTGCGTGCACGGTGCATGTACCTGACTTTGTAATGAATAGGTAGGTACGAGAATAAACGCCCTTGACCATGGCTATTACCCTTTATTACAATACAATTACCTCACAGGCTGCTGTCCGCTGCTTTTATTATTAAATCCCATGTTTAACATGATAAGGTAGTATTTTGTCGCGGAAACCAGTCAAACTAGAGGCTAGAATTCAAGATAGAGACGGGTACCAGAGCAGATGCTCTAATAATCTGACTGTGTTAACTTAGCACTGGCAGATTAGTCGACTATAAAATTATGCTACTACCCGTTCCTCCGACTGACTACGCCTATCTAGTGCGAAAGAAATCAGTAAACCTACTTACTTTAAGCCACAGATGCCCTAAAACCATAAATAAAAATAAAGTCACCTTTGCAGAACAACCAACAGTCAAAATGCCGCGATTCAAGACTATACTGGTGACTGGTGGCGCTGGCTACATTGGCAGCCATTGTGTGGTAGACCTCCTGCAAGCTGGTCATGAAGTGGTGGCCATTGACAACTTCGCCAACGCAGTGGGAGATGAGGATGGGTCACCAGCTCTACAGAGGGCGGAACAGATTACTGGAAAGGAGATCAGTTTCTACCGAGCTGATTTGCTGGATAAGCCTCAGATTAACGACATTTTTGATAAGGTGAGGATTTTGTAACAATTTCTTTTACAGGTTGTCAGACTTTCATCTTTCTCTTTTTCCCGTCCTGTGAAACCTGTGCCATGATTGACTGGCGCCGATGGCATGAAAGTTCCTGTGAACCACGAAGCCCGGATAGGTTTTTGTTTCCTTGATATGATGATCAGTCACTCTAAGTTCAAGACGACGAATCCAAAGTAAGCTTTCTGATTGAGCAACGCCGGTTTTTTCATCAATTAGGGAAACACTATTATCGCCGCGAAATCGGTGTGAGCCGATATTACATGGACATAAAGCTGTTTCTGACTGGCGTCTGTACGTGTGGTCACGCCGTTAGCGTATGACCCAGACTACTCCCTTGTCCCCCACGATTCCTATGAGCCAAGGATTCAAGTTAAAAATATCTTCCTCACAATTTCCTGTAAATGCTAAAATATCAGTTTGTTTGCAGCACCCAATAGACTGCGTGATCCACTTTGCTGCGCTGAAGGCCGTCGGGGAGTCCATGCAGCAGCCTCTACTGTACTACCAGAACAATCTACTTGGCATGCTCAACTTATTGGAGGTAAGAACTATCCTAGTTTACAACAGACAGAAGTAAGAGAGAAAGACTAAATGGGTCAGTTCATGGTGGGTTATCACCGAAGAACACATCATCAGCCTTCTTCCATCTTGTGGAATAACGTTGAAACACCTGTACACCACCACCTGTATCATAAAATAATCATAAAATTGCAAGGTTTTGTACTTGTTCACCACTTCTCATGTCCATGTTGCAAGATAGATAGCGGCTAGTCGCTAGCCAGTAGGGTGACTGCAAATATCGACATTTGTAAGGTACTCGTAAGGTCTTTTTCAGCTATAATGCATCATACTAGCATACAAAACACACATGTCAGGTATAGATGAAAAATTCCGCCTGATTTTTATCGCGATCATTGTGTATGTTTTGTTTAATATAATTGATATAGATTACCGACTGAGTAATACAGTTGAAAGATAGATAGAAGATAATCTAGATATGATATAAAATTGATTATGTTGGGATACCAAATTGATATTTGTAGAATTTTATATCTCGCTCAATTTACGTAAAACGATCTAGTTCACAGAGTTAATCGAAGGAAATGCCGATTATTTAGCTAGATAAGTACCTACCTGCTTACATTAAATTAGTTACTCCGGAGTGTACCTTAATCACTTTCTTATCAACTTGTGGCAATGGTATATTATTTGATTTTCTTATCGAACCAAATCTAACGATTATTTTCAAAAGAGGAAAGAATGCCTTAATACATCCCGGAGGCTATTCGTAACCAATAATTATTTTATGATAGCCATTTTTTCTTCTCAACAGTCTTACCGACATTAACGACTTTCTAGAGACTTAAATGTTAATCAAGGACTGCCTAACGTTCTTTCGTTAATCTTTTTAATCACGTAACTAGATCAACCATCCGATTTTTGCTATGTTATTTGTAGTTATATACAACCCCAATTACATTCTGTCGGGGAACTTTATTAAATCCATAAGCATCCTACATTCTTTCCAGAACCTGCATACCAACAAGCTACTTCAGCATAGCATACCTACCGGTTCAGTCTTATTGTTTGCTTGCTAGGTTTATCTAAACAACAGTTCTCACTCCAAGACTGCCATTACCAATAGGTACTACAATGCACCATAAAATATTATGATGTTTACCGTTACCCGAAGCGAATAGATACAAGAGGTTGGCCGGCACGTACATACTTTCTTAGGGATTAGTATCATGCCAAACAAAGGCTACGAAAATCAGCTGCGATTCTTGCCAAATCTTTCCTGAACTAGGTTCTTTTCACTATTGTCCTTACCATTACAGGTTATGCGATCACACAACTGTTATCAAATTGTGTTTTCTTCATCCTGTACCGTGTACGGCGAGCCTGAATATCTGCCCATCACCGAGACGCATCCTACTGGCAGCATCACCAACGTGTACGGAAGGACCAAGTATTTCATCGAGGAGATGCTCAAAGATCTTAGTGCTGCTGACGAGGTAAATGATCTATGCAATATTTCGGTTTAAACTGGCGATACATTTACACATTATTCATTCTTACAACAACTCACACCTTTTTCCTATTTGTGTAGGCAGGAACCACAGAACGCGATTCTTTTAAAGTGCGTTTTTTAATCCTAGAGACTAAATTGACACATGCTAATGTCAAACTGTATAGGTCACATCTATACAGTTTGACATTAGCATGTGTCAATTTAGTCTCTAGGATTAAAAAACGCACTTTAGTTACGGAGATATTGGGGGCAATGTTGAATTTTTTTTTTTAAATATTTTTATAATTTTTCTTTTCCACGACCCCCTTACTATTCAAATGCATGTAAAAGAAAACGTGACTTTTCCTCCCAAAAAAAAAGTTGTTTCCCAGCAATAATTTTTGCGTAGAGTTACTTAGTTTGATGTACAGAATGCTTGGTCGACGGCTTCGTGCAGGGTTCGTTTACACCTTGTAGGCACTACTTTTACTTTGTCCACGTTCATAGGATCTGGTCATTCGCGCACTCGCACGCCAAAACATGATGAAATCTCTGTTTCTCCGTCGGTCTTAGTTGAAATCTTTTATCTCATCAGATGAAATGTTTTTACGTGATCGTTTCGCCAGTATACGCACAGTAATATTACTTCACTTGTTACGGCGTGGTATTGGCTCATGTTTTTGGTTAGTTTCAACATGCATAAATAAGGTGACATTTGCAAATGCTGCGGGTGCTTTCCTTCGAGGCCTTGTTGCACGTTTTCATGGAAATGTCTATTCATGTGATAAAGAAGTAAGGTATATTGGCGTGTTAAAAATGGTCTTCTAAACTCGGCCAAGTTAGACGCGCAACCAGGGGTTTTTTGTTGAAAATTACTAACGTTAAGTAGGTCACATAAGGCCAAATGTTTTCAGACTAGCTAATTTGAAACTCTTAAGATTAAGGAGGGTTTGGTACCTACTTAATACATAGTATTTATAAAGGACCAATTTTCAATTTGGACAAAAAGACCAATTTTTGCAGCAGAAAATCCAACTTATAAGAAGCTTTTACTTTAAACGGAAAACGTTTTCTAAGTTGTAAGCAGCCAACTAGTCAATGGGTACACTTTCTAAATGACAAGTCTAGTCGGTGTGATCCAATACCGGTCTCGTTAGCCTACTCCCATGAATGCCAAGGTCGAAAGACGCCTACATAATCGTATCATCCGCGTAAATTATGTCATTCCAATGATACCAATCTATTTGAATGCATTAAATTAATCTGTCGGATATAATTTATTTTAAACTACATTTAGTTGTTTTTCGCTCTTTATTTAGGTTTTGGCTGAAATTTGAATATTATTTAAGCCTATATTTATTTGTTAAATTTTTAGAACAAATCTATTTCCTGCTGTTAAATAATGCATGTTTTGCAGCCGTTCATCTATGCAAGTTATTAATACTCTTTAGTTTATTTTTTTTGGTAGCCTACGTCGTGTCCCATTGATTATAGTACTTTCGGGCTTCGTTTAATTCTGATTTTATGTCACCTATGAAGAAGGGATTTTTAGAACTATTTCGAAGCATTGCCCCAATATGCTATATTTTCAAAATTTTTAATGTTTCCCCAGAAATGGAACATAATATGTCTTCGCTACTTCAACCCTGTGGGCGCGCATCCTTCTGGCCTGATCGGCGAGGACCCAACCAAGGAGTTCTCCAACCTCATGCCGTTCATGTCACAGGTGGCCCTCGGCAACAAACCAGTGCTCACTGTCTTCGGAAACGATTATAATACCCCTGATGGTACCGGTAAGCAGATGATTTTGGAATGTCCAAGAGATCCTTGTATTAGCATAAGCATAGCATAATCAGCATATTATGTTCTCCTGCTGGGACACAAACCTCCTCTCTACGAGAGCGAATGAGCTATCATTAATCCGCCACGCTTGTCCAATACAGATTGGTAATGTCACAACTCCTTAAATTTTTGATTCTAGGACCCGCCGGTTTCCGCACGATGTTTTCCTTAAACTTTTTGAAGAGCGCTGGTGATGAAATGAAACCAACCCTTATTCTTTGCGATGGTGAAACTAAAGACCTAGCAGATACCATCACCGTGTTTTTTCTACCTTATCCTTATTCAGGTTGTAAATTGTAGTCATGAAAGGGATTTCCCCTTATCATTACAACAACAACCCAGTTATCACAACAAAACTCATTTATGCGATAATAGTACATTATGATATAAGTGCGGTAAGTTGAAAACTAATTATCAAAGCGCACGTATGTCATACGACGTTTTATAACATATTTGCGAGGAAATAAAACTCGGACTTTCTTAAACGAAATTTTGATACGCTTGTAGGTATCTATCGGTCGATTTTTCGGGCAAGAGGCTGAGAGTAGCCTTTTTCGCTGCCTCTGAGATTTCAGGCGGTGTCGAATTAATAAATTCATCATTACTTGACGACATTTTCAAATAAGAACAATACAGCGAAAAGAAAAAGCGCGCGGAATAATTTTTACTTGTTCATAAATTAGTGAGCCGCGCGCATCAGCGCTTTTTTTTAAGTCAAAGGCACAAAAACAGCCAGTATTACTAATACTTACAGTAAATTAATATTTTTGTGTTTTTGATAAATGGTTGTAATCTATTGTCAAAATTAATTAAACTAAAGTATTTAATGTTTATTTATTATATTTTATCTCCCAAAGTTAATTTTATTCATAAAATGTTGACCACTTTTCTGACATAAAAACTCTTTGCTAAGATTTAAAAAAATACAGTTCGATTTTACGGATCATCTTGATAAACCGTGCGTTTTACATTACATTACCGCACAAGTACGTAATGAGATACAATACGATATTGAAATTGGTGAAATAAGAGACCCTTTACGAGCAAATGTGTTGTAAAATATTGTACAGTTGCAACGAAATTATCGATGCTCATTCTCACTGCCTCCGATTTCAGGTATCCGAGACTACATTCACGTCATGGACTTGGCAAGCGGACACGTGGCAGCACTGAACTTGCTCGGAAATAATCACGTTAAACTAAAGGTAATCATCGATTAAATTGCATCTGGGTGAACCTCGGATTAGAGGACCACACTATTCAAAATTTTTGGTCTTTTGAGATTTTGCGGCGGAAAATAAAATCTTAATGTGAGGGGATTTGGGATTGGGCTGCGGGCTGTTCGAAAGAGATACCGCGGCCCTGGAACTCATAGGGCAAGGAAGGAACATGGATGGGTTTTAGTCAGTACAAGTCTGACACTCCCTTCCGCTCTGCCCAGAGCGGGAGAAGTCATTTGATGATTTCCCATCCGTAAAAAAAAAAAAAAAATTGGACGCTCCAATTATGCAAACAGAAATGAATAAGGAATGGCCAAGATTTTTCTGGGTCATACAATTTACGCTCGCCATAATAAATAACGGATGTAAAATTATAGACGCACAGCGAAGTTTTTAGTGACTGACCCCGAATTTACACTTCGTACTGCATACTGTGATACGCGCAAAGGCACGTTCTCAACCCAAAAAAAGAAATCGACGACTTTTCCTCCAAAAATGTTTCCTACCCTCGTCGAGCTACTTTGTCACGGCGCTTTTCTGGTGGTCGCCACACTGTTGAGAGTATGGACGCCTGCGCTAAGTAAAATAGCAATATGTGAAGTGCATGTCTATATATGTCATCGTGTTTTATACAGGCGTACTCTCGTCCATATATTTGTGCACTGACAGTTACGTTTGAATTTCTTTAATTGTATTAAATAGTTATATCTCTCAAATTGCCTTTCTCCTTATTCCATCAGGTTATGAGCCGTCCCAAGCTTGCCGTTTAAAGTTATCTTTGTGTTTTGAACAGTATTTATAATAGTAAAAGAAAAATCACGAGTATAACCTTACTTTTGGTTACCGGGCTCGCGTGTCATTTTTTTCTTTTCAGCTATTTTTTTTAAAGATTGAATATTTACGATATAAATAAGGCTGGAAGTAATTCAATGATGTCAATTGAAAAGCTAACGGGTCGTGAAAATTGGGCAACTTGGAGTTTTGCTGTGAAAGCATACCTACAACATGAAGATATGTATAACTGTGTTTTAAAAGAACCAGTTCCTAATGACCCTGTCTCGGTTAAACAAGACACCAAAGCCAAGTCAAAGTTAATACTATTAGTTGACCCGATTTTATACGTACATATTCAAGAAGCTCAAAATGCAAAACAGGTATGGGAAAATTTGGCAAGGGCATTTGAAGACAGCGGATTAACTCGTAAAGTAGGCTTATTAAGAGACCTCATTAATACCAATTTGGAAAACAGTTCATCAGTCGAAGACTATGTGAACAAAGTAATGTCAGCCGCGCACAAGTTAAGGAATATAAAATTCAATGTGGATGATGAGTGGTTGGGCACACTAATGCTGGCAGGATTGCCAGAAATGTACAAGCCCATGATCATGGCCTTAGAAAGTTCCGGTATGAAGATAAGTGCTGATTTAGTGAAAAATAAATTACTCCAAGAAGTAAAAACATCAGACACTTCCGCACTTTATACAAACTCAAAAAATCAGTCCAAAAGTGATCAATTCAAAAATAAGAAAGGCCCTAGGTGCTTTCATTGTAATAAGTACGGACATCTCAGTAAGAATTGTTGGCATAAGAAGACAAGTAAGGATGAAAAAACAGATAAAGAAACTGGATATTTTGCAGCTTTTTCAGCATCCACAGCAAATTACTCCAATTTTTGGTATGTTGACTCAGGGGTATCTATGCATATGACTCGAAACAAGGACTGGCTCACTGATATTACTCCTTCATCTGTACCGAGCATAAGAATTGCTAACAACCAAGATTTAAAAGTAGAATGCTGCGGTAATGTATGTATAAAGGTAAATGCAAAAGATGGCAGCACCGATTCAATACAGGTGAGGAATGTTTTATACGTACCAGAAATAAAAGCAAATTTGTTATCAGTCAGCAAAATAATTAAAAGTGGATGTAATGTAATATTCAATAAACATGGTTGTCACATTTACAATCCCAGCAACAGCTTAGTTGCAAGGGCTGACTTAATTAATGAGACATATCTGTTAAATACTTGTAAAAATCAAGACATGCAAGTCATGATGGCTAAGACTGATGATGATACTTATCTGTGGCACCAAAGGATGGGTAACTTAAATTTCACTAATCTTAATAAAATACCTAACTGTACAGAAGGCGTAAAGTTGGCACCAAGAAAAGAAAATTCTATTTGTGTAACATGTCTTGAAGGTAAGCAAACGAGAAAACCGTTCCCCACTGAAGGCTCCCGTGCAACCAGCTTGCTAGAGCTTATCCACAGTGACGTATGTGGACCGATGAAGAATACTTCTATAGGAGGGGCAAGATATTTTCTAACCTTTATTGATGACTTTTCTCGACGAGTACACGTATATTTTATTAGAAATAAAAGTGAAGTTCTTCAAAAATTTGTGGAATTTAAGAATACAGTAGAAAATGAGTTACGTACAAAAATAAAAACTCTGAGAAGCGATAATGGAACCGAATATAAAAATAATATTTTTGACGCCTACTTGAAGAAACATGGAATACTGCACCAGACATCTAATCCATACACTCCTGAGCAGAACGGTCTCAGTAAGAGGATGAATAGAACTTTGATAGAGCGCGCTAAATGTATGATGCTAAATGCTAAATTGCAGGTTACATTTTGGGCAGAAGCGGTCGCTACAGCTGCATACATTGTGAACCGATCTCCCACCTGCACCTTATCTGATGCGACGCCTCATGAAGTATGGACTGGAAAGAAGCCAAATCTGAGTCACATGCGAATTTTTGGATGTCCTGCAATGGTGCTTATTCCTAAAGCAAATAGAACTAAGCTTGATGTGAAGTCACGAAAGTTAATATTTGTTGGCTACAGTGACAGTACAAAAGGCTACCGACTCATAGATCTATCAACAAAAAAAGGAGTCATAAGTAAGGATGTTGTATTTCTAGAAGCTTCAATTAAAATAAATAAAGTGGATGATGTACCTAAAAAAAGAAACGGAAATGATTAAAAATGGCACTGAGATAGAGAAAAATAAATATGAAAACATAAAGGAAAGTTGTAATGAAGTACAAGAAAAGAAATCTGTTTTCGATTAATTTGAAGATGTTAATGATGAGACATACTTACCTGACAGGGCAGTTGATTCTCATCGGAATTTCTCCACCTCAGCAATGGGTATAATTTTAAAGCGTCTGCGTCCAGGAGAGGATGTTGAGAGTATGGACGCCTGCGCTAAGTAAAATAGCAATATGTGAAGTGCATGTCTATATATGTCATCGTGTTTTATACAGGCGTACTCTCGTCCATATATTTGTGCACTGACAGTTACGTTTGAATTTCTTTAATTGTATTAAATAGTTATATCTCTCAAATTGCCTTTCTCCTTATTCCATCACACACTCGCCACTACTGGTTGTGGCGTTCATAAGTTGCAGTGATTGGGAATAGTGTCGCGCTTGTCCCAAAAAAAAAACCTTCAAAACGCTCCTCTTTAAAATTTATTTAATTTTGTAGGTGTATAATCTGGGCACCGGCAAAGGGGTATCAGTCAAAGAACTAGTAGACGTGTTTGAAAAGGTGACCGGCACTAAGATACCTCTAAAGTACGTGGCGAGAAGACTGGGGGACATCACAGCTATGTGGGCAGACGCGACACTTGCTAAAGAGGAGCTGGGCTGGTCTACTAAGTTGACCGTTGAAGAGATGTGTGAGTATTTAACATGAAGACTTCTTTTATAGATATTTCCCTGACTTGATGTCATAATCGGTTGAGTCCAAAACTTCCTACTTACCTACTGAACTTAGACTTAGACTTGTCCTTAAGGATCAAAGCAAGATACTCTAAACAAAGAGAATTCTTGGTTCTTAAGTTTCAACCCAGAAAATGGGAAACAAGTTTCTCTAATGCTAATACAAAAAAAAAAAACCGAATGCAAACGCTGGTAAAACTGGGCCTATGAAATTGGATTTTTCGTTACTTGAAATTGTATACTAAGTCAGTCACTCGGATCTCTAAAGGGAAAATTGGTTTTCGAGTTCAATTGAGTACCTAATAACGATCTAACGATATAAAAGAAACAATTCGACTGAGAATAATTGATTGTTTTTGAACGCCAAGAACAGACCCCAAAACCCTCCAGTAACATACATACATAAACTCACGCCCTTTTCCCATGGGGGTAGGCAGAAACTACAGAACGCCACCTGCTACGATCCTTACATACTCCTTTTGCCTCGTCCACGTTCATACATCTGGTCATACACGCACGCCGGTTGCGAGTACTACGCACCTGACCTTTCTGAAGAACCTCACCAATGAGGTCAGCGTATGTTCTTCTAGGGCGTCCCCTCCCGGCGTTGCCACTCACATCTGCCTTGTAAATACCTTTTGTTAGTCGCCTTTCACTCATCCTCTCCACATGACCAAACCATCTAAGCATACTTTTTTCAATTTTTGTCACTACATCTTCTTTTAAGCCGCAACGTTTCCGTATAACCTCATTCCTCACTTTATCATTCAGAGTTCATTTTCCAGTAACATCTGTCTGTAATATTAGAAGAATCTAGACAAAATAGTGACAATTTACTACAATCTACTACAATTTACAATTTAGGCACTGATTTCTGGCGATGGCAAACAATGAACCCCGACGGCTACCCCAAGAAGAGCAAGAAGACGAGCGTCATCGTCAACACAAACGGCAACAGTTAACATGCATTTTATATTCATCCTTATTATTTATAGCTCATTATTAAATAAGTATACCTATTACATATTTATAACCAGTTGTTTTATTGCCCTGAACATATTTCGCACTACAAGCGTGGACTGACTGAACAGGCCCAAATCTGTGTTTCTTTCCTAAAAGGACCCATTTTCGACACTAATCTGCATGATCTGTCTGGAGTGCAAAACAGACAGTGTCCTCTGAATTTGTATCAGGGGTTCAGAGTAATCGGAAAGGAAAAATTTCGAAAATATACTATGAAAACTAGATGGGGTCGGTCCTCATCTAGTTTTTATAATATTTTTTCGCAATTTTTTCTTTCACCGTTTTGAGAGTAGTGGAAACGCAAAATAACGTGTCAAGTCGGGGGGCAGTTACTACTGGGCAACTTGTGTTCCAGTGGTTCCAGTCGTCAATGAAGATTTTAATCACCTGCCTTGGAGTTTTGCTAAAACTTTGCCACGAGATGGCGCTAAGAAAACATTTAGCGCCATCTAGCGGTATTGTGATTGGTCGCTTTTCGTTCCAGTTATGAAATTCAAGGTGGCTTTGTTGTCAAGTAAAAAATACTTAGCGCTCCCCGTGGGATTTCGGGAATATGTCCAGTAATACTGGTTGATTGAACAATAAAAATATAGTTTCATATACCTGGTTATTTATTTCTATTCATCTTATTTCTTCATACAAAGATTCATGTTGCCATTTCAATGGTTCGTAACCGACACTGGTTGTATTTGGTAGTAGATATCTTGCGAACAGTTCTAGAGTCTGAGGATTTTCTGTCTTTACAAAAGGAGATATGATATCTGGAAGGGAAGCATGTATCTATGAGAATAAGTTTGTCATTTGGTCTTGCAAGGATTTTTGCAAGGCTGTAGAATTCATAGGAATTAGCTTATTGACATGAATGCAACTTATGCAACCAAGCAGATATAGATACTTTAGTCTAGACCTGCCATGAATTCACTATGGTCTAAATTTACAGCGACACAGTACTTCAACAACGCCAAAATTACTTATACAGTCCCCCAAAATGGCCGCTCTTCGCCACCTCCTAGTGTTTTAGTTGGGAAGAAGTGGCGGAATGAACTCCCTACCACACATCCCTGTAACACATCTGTCTGTAGGATCTGACAATAAAAAGCCCTTACAGGAAGAAAAAAATGTTACTGATACTGTTAGCCTGTGTCATCCCACTGCTAGGCCAAGGCCGCTCCCCATGAATTCCAAACCCTTCGATCTAGGGTCAATGTGGACCATTGGTTGTTAGTTCTGTACAGCTTGTCCCGCTATCTTCTGCGAGGTCTACCACGTCCTTCTATCTATGTCAGGACTCAAAAAATGTAGACGGCCTGAAACAGTTACTTACCTAACAATGGCGGTTTATGCGAATGTAAAGCACTGGGCACACTAACAACCAACTGACAATCCGGCACATCATTGACATCTCCAACTTTACCCAATATTATCCTCTCATAAGGCTGTTTCTTACTACCAGTTCCAAAACCACATAATGGCTGCAAATCTACCGTCACTTTCAGCCAGTACCAAGTAGCAACATACTCGACTCCCCATTTGGGGAATATAAGGTTTTTTACAGCTGCAATATTGCTTGGAGCGTTTGTGCACCATACTGCAATTAGACAGTTTTCAGAAAGGAGGTTTTGTACTGGTATGGCTGCTATGTCTTCGTTGTACATCATTGAGTAACTGGAAAAGAAATTTCAAGGTATTGGATAAGATGCATATTCAATTATTTATATGTTAGGACCAGTTTTCTTGATGTTGTTCAAATCTTAATCAAACAATGGTTGTGCGGCCCAAAAAAGAAACAAAGAATATTCAACTATTTTCCATACCAAGAACTGTTGCTGGGTTCTAAAACTTGTAGGTACCTAAGGACCAGTTGTGTTTTTAATGCCGCCTATGCTATTTTTACATTATCATTAGCTTCATCAGCCTACAATGTTCCCACTGTTTGGACACACAAGCCTACCCTCTATAAGACGGAGGGAGTTGTGAGCTACCATGCAAGCCTAGTAAGAGTTGGAAGATGTCACATATCTTCGCATTTAAAGGAAATGTTCAATATAATTAAAGAGTTCAGTTTATTACCTTAACTTATCATTGACACTCTTCAGCCTCCTTATGTACTTGTTCCACCATGGTGGATCAGCAACTAATATGTCAAACTTACTGCCTTCTAACTTTAAGCATTGTTCCATCACACACCCACAGTAGAACCTGAAAATGTCATCTTAGTTCACCACAGGATAGTCTGGTTGAGCAGTATTGCAACCTTAAAGATTTAAACTGCGATTGGCCATATAAAGATGACATTTTATCGTAATATAAAACATTTTGCTAAGTAAATTAAAGAAATAAGTTAATTTCTTAGTACAACCTATAGAAAACATAGGTTTGGCAAAGATGTACTTATAAGTCAATGTAATAGAGAGCTGTCTTATTTGCCATTAACACCACAAATCCAGATTCTACTGACACTACTGAGAAATTTCTAACAGAAAAACTATCACTAATGGCCAATTTCACCGACAACATAATGGTCTGATTATCTGAAAACAGCTGTTTACCATGAATTTTCGTGTTCAAAAAAAAGGAAATCTGTTGATTAAGGGCCATGTTCACCGACATTAAATTAGCAATAACAGTTGATTACTGTGTATTAAACACAGTAATCAACTGTTATTTCATGAGATTTGCTTTCGGGAACACGAAAATTCACGTTAAACAGCTGTTTTCAGATAATCAGACTGTTATGTTGTCGGTGAGCTTGGCCCTAAATAGTTTAAATGAAAAAATATGTAATTCAATTCTTACTTTGGGAACAATACCTTGAATTGGGTGGTATTAAGAAATCATTGTCTTTCACCTTACATTTCAAAGAAATATCAGATTTATTACCACCCTTTACACCAGTTATGTCAAAGATGGTGGCTTCAAATAGTTGTTTGGATAGGTCCCTTACATCTGACATTTCCAGTAATTTGTATTTACTGATCAAACTCTCTTTTATATTTGAAGGTACTTCTTGAAGGAAACTTTCGTAGATTTCCTTCACTGTTGTTGTCTGAAAAAATAGTCAGAAATACTTACATTTTATATTATTATATAATAGTAAAGTATGAAAGAAGATGACATGCTGCCCCAACCCCAAATAAATTTGGAAGGAGAATGATATAATAATAAGCGATACTTAAACAAACACCTAAATTTTATTATCGGTACTTATGTACTATTGGAATTTCAACTGTCAGTACTGAGCCAAGGAGATTGGGATAGTGTGCAACAGTGCAACCTTACCCTTATGGGCAGACCCAGAGAGAAACTACTTTAAGCAGTACCTACTTAGAAGCATGTGCAATGAACAAAAAACAAGTTTGGAACTTTAGTTAACTTACCTCTTCTTGCAAACTTTCCGAGTTGCGAGTCCTTTTCCTGTTGCTTTGAGTTTTATCAACATTTATAATAGAAAAAAGTTTTGTTAGAATACTTAATGATTTTGTTTCTTTTTCACTCGTTATAGTATTTTTATATACGTTGTTAATAAAATCTCTGTGATCAATCAAGTAAAAATCACTTTTCTTATAAATCAAAGCCATTTTTCTTTTTTCTAGTTAGAACCGTCGAAAAATCTGTTTAAATTTTTTTCAAGGATTCATTGAGGCTGTTGTCAACTCAAAACTGTAACACTTTTCAGTCATGTAAAAAAATATCATCAACAAATTTATGTTCCGATATTAGCTGGATTTATTTATCGTTGTCAATTTGATTGACATTTCTTTTTATTATGGTTCCTATCTTTCTCACACTAATATTAAAACTTGTGTATTCTGTCTTTGTCTAAAATTAATTAAGCCATTTTTGTGACAATCATGACAGTTCTTTTTAGGTTGCCAGCTTTCGATCAAACATAATAAATGGTAGTTTTTTCATTTTTCTATGCAAATTGTTTACACAAAATTGCAATTACTCAAAGAGTAGAGTATTTAAAGTCGCAATTTCACATTCACGCAGGTGACGAAGCGAGTGATGCGTTGAGGCTCGGGCGAGACCATGAGTATAAAAAATAAGTATGTAAACTGTGCTTCGTCATTCACCTCGTGTGCTCGTGACGAAGTGGGTTTTTGGACAAGAGTCAAAGTAAAAAGAGTGGCGAAATGAACTAGTGTATAAGTTTACACATTCAATTCCTAGTTCATTTCGTTCGTACTAACCCAACAATAACGTTATGATGTTTTTGGAGCTTTATCAAAAGTTAGTCATTTGGAACCTAAAGCATAAACATAATAAAATATACCTTTAAATAATGACATCGACTTTGCAAATGCAATAAGTACATACAAACCCCGCTAGAATGACGGCGTCGCCCATTTCGTCAAGCTGAAATAATAATGAATAGACGCGAATGTCTGAAAGGTTACTCTCGTGTAGCCTAAAGTCACACTAATATCTCGCCAAACAATTAGTCGAATGGCGAATCACGATTACGCATTATGTAAACATGCGATTAAAGGTTTAAAAACTACTATAGTAACAAGTTTCGAAGTATTAATAATACGTCTCAAATGTAGTACATCGTCATATTAAAAAGTACAGGTCTAGAATCTATAATATGACAAAAAACCACTGACATTTTTTAACAGAAAAGAACCAATTTTTTGGTTTGGTAGAATTATTTTTTTTACTACTCAAGACCCGTTAGGTTGCTGTCAAGTAAACTGTCAAAGCGAGAAGTCAAGGAAGACTAAATTGATCTCGATGCTAAAACCGAATCAAGTTGGAAGATTCACGATCGCTTCGTACGCTAATTCAACGGTTTGTTGTATATTCAGTTACCGCGAGTTATAAGTTTCTACAAATACAGTCTCGCGAATATTACGTGATCAGATTCGCTGAATAGTTGATTATCTTAAAAGTTTGTTTTGATACTGAAACAATCGGTTTTTCGAAGAATTTAATGACGATGTTTTTTATTTGAGGATCTTTTGTTTAGATGATGGCTGTTAATAAAGGTAACTCTCTTTTATATTTTTCCTGTAACATAGTTTCTTGCTATGTATTTGAGTAGTTCAATATTCAATTTATAGACGGCCTTGCTACTTGAGGACGCTGACTTGAATTTGTAAATATTATAGGAAGGAAGGCTATATTTTACTAAAAAATATAGCCTTCCGGTTTTTCCGGTTTACTAGCGACTTGTATTGTATTAGATACATTCTTAACAATTTTACTTACTCCTTTATTTATCTGATGATGCTCACAGCTTGAGTACCTAAGCATCATGCGTGGATTAAAACTAAATACTTATTAATAGTAGACTTTAAAATAAGGTTACCAATACTCTCACTGTATAAAAACATGTTTTTAAGACTTCATTTTCATATTATTTATAAAATTAAATATATTTTAAAAGAAATATTTACTGAATTAAACATAAATAAGTATTGTATAAACATTGAAGTTGTGAACAAGTTTCCAAGTCTTTAATCTCAAAAAGATAGAATAATCAGAATAATACACAAAACTATCTCACACTTTATGTTTACGGTAGGGTTTATTTTGTACAGCACGTAAGAACTGTGGATATTGTGTCCTATGTGGTGGTGGTCTGGTCCTGCTTTTGTTTGTAATAAAAAATATGTTTAAAGATCAGTTTAATTTCATAATTAAACATAATCTGCGAATTGGGACAGTGAGGATTAAATTGCATGAGATTTAGCTATTAAAGTACAAATTATATATTAATCAAAAAAAATTAAGTAACACTTAAAAATATATATATGTAAAAAAAAATGAATAAAAAAACTGTTGTGTAAACCTACTACATAATATTTTTACCATCTTTTTTATCTTGCTAAATTGGTAGGGTTCAGGGATTCCCTATGTCCGCACAGGTATAGAAACATAATTTTATCATTGTTTTTCTGTGTAATGTTGATAAAAAATCGAATAGTCATAATTAAATAAAAGGTTGACTATCCCATTTCCTTTCCACTCTTACATTATCTTATCTAAAATACTTAAATGGGCTGACACCATCAGCCCAGGGATTATTTCTCATTTTATCTTGAAACTGATAAACAATAAATTTAAAGCAATTCTCATGTAGGTATTTAAATAACGAATATTTCAAGTACGATAAAACGAAATTATGGCATAATAGTCGAGACAGTTGAACCCTTTTAGCATTTCAATTGCGCCATCAAAAGTGCTCTCAACAAAAAGTAAAAAAGTCGCATTCATATTTACAAGTCTCGACACAGAATATTGAGCACTGTTTCATTGAAGGGAACCATAAAAGTTGTACGAAGTGGAGTTCGGGAGCGAATATTGATTAGGGGTGGTTGCGCGCGCTCGCGGCGGGGCGCGGCGAGGGGAGTCGGGTGCGCGCGCCGCCGCCGGAGTGCGCCCATGTGGTGCCACCGCTGCAACCCTCCATCGCCATCCCAATTATACACTAATGTTAAAATCCACCAAATATCAAGTATTCCTGTCTAACTTGCCCACGACCGAGCTTGTCCATCATGTGAGCCGGTCGGCGGCCGCGGTCTCACGCATCCTCACGTATTGCGAGCGACGACGTAAAAATCAATAAATCTAGTGAAACTTGGATATTGTATTTTCATATGAACAGTGGCTGATATGTAGTCGCGCAACGGTGTGGAGTGTATTCCAATAGTGTATTTGTATTTCAGTGAAGATATAAAAAGTTACCGATGTTCAATCACAAGTTACCGACTGACTTTCCAATGCAAACCCTTCGTAAGAAAACCAGCCCATGCAAATGTGAGTCCGTAACGTAATAACGTTAGATCGACTAGCTTCATGATCACCATGTTTTCTATACTCTACATTACGGTAATGCGGTGTTATTAGATAGCGCTAAATGTTCCCGACCACGTTATTCGCATATCTTTGCTTTCTATATTTTGCGGTTTATGTTGTAACCTGCATGGTCGGCTCAGTACTATCACCCTACTAACTAAGACGTGGACTCAGCAGCGTGTGGAGTCGCTTGCCAGTCCATGTCATAATTAGTGACCCCCGTGGTGTTTTGGACAGAGGGTGTGTTGTGGGCCCGTGGCGGAAGTGGAGCGGCGGTGCGTCGGGGGGACTAACTCCATAACTTGCTATTTGTCGGTTTGTTCGGGAATTATGCAGGTGTGTCATTTCCAGCACCTCTTGCGGCAGTTCGGTGAGTACATCTGTCCTTAGATACGACAATCATGCTTATGTGCTGTGTATCTACGTATGTATGTACCTATCTGTATCAATGTCATCGCATGTACTCACTCCTTTATTATTCCTGTTGTCTGCTTCGTTTATTATTTTTAATTAATGCCGCTACTGTATTCGTTAAAAACTTTGTCCGCCAAATTGTCTTACGTGTTAATTAAGAATGAACAGGCACTCTGTGTACGTCTGATATTTTACGCCAAACAATTTAGAGCACATTCTTGTGATGATTTTGGTGATGTTAGCGGATTTCCGTCTGATAATTTTATACTGGGTATTGCTATTGCCCTATGGAACAACACTAAAAGCATTTGGCTGGTAAATTAAAAATAAAATGGCGCTATCCTATAAATTATTTATGATAAGGACTAATTTACGCTGTCTCTCTGCTCTCACTGCAATACCTCGAATCTCCAATTTTATCGCATTTTAACTGCCGGTTCTAGCTGAGCAATAAGGATTAGAAACAACACACCGCTCTTACTGTTTAGTAACATTCGGTATTATAGAACTTCAGCAAAATAACATCGAATACCGCGACTAGACTAACATCTTATCCTCAATAACAAAGCATGCTCTTTCGTAAATAACATACATACCTATCTATGTATATGTATGCAATGATTGCGCAGTTTGCATACAACATTCTTGAAGTATTTCTGTTTCCTCACACTTGTGAAACAGAAGATAAAAAAAATATCACTGTGAATCTTCAGTTCAAAGAGGTCACATCCAACAGGTACCAGCCAGTGCGACAATCATGGTTCTAAATTTAAAAACAGGATATTCAATTAACTGGGAATGATGCACCGTAAACAGGGGCTAAAATAGGACACCCGCGCTCACTTTTATTTTGCGCTGAACTTCAGCCGTGTTGTTGTGCTCTATAAAAAAATAAGTGCAGAAATAAAACTATGACATTGAAAAAGATTGAATCAAAAAGTCTAATTAGCAAAGGTGATATGCAAACTACTGTTATGTGTGTGTACATGTGCGCGACTAATGTGCTTTGTTATATTTAGATCGCTGGTTGACTTGCTTGGTTTATAACTCTGTACTGTTTACGATTGTCTTTACGATGCTTTTATTTCGTATGGTTAATCGGCTGATTATATGCCGACTGTCGGTAATTATGTGAAGTCCTGATTTATTCAGAAAACAGTGCTATTGAACGGCATTGGCGTTAGAGTTCAAGTCATCGGCCCCTGTAAGATATGTGTGTCTGTTTTTGTGTGTGTTTTTGTGTCGTTAAAGCTGTTTCTTGTGTAGGTTGAAGATCAGCTGTGTGAACATACTTGTAGGGTCAGCACGTAGACCGAACCGTCAGTCAAAAGGACTTTAAATCATGGTTGCATTAGGTAGTTTAAATTTTTGCCAGATAACCTCTGATCTGCGTCATTAAAGGTCAATTTTCTTTGATATTCTTCCACCTGGCTTACAATTTTTTATGAAAAAAGTGACTAACATACCTCAATATGACTTTAAACAGACAAGAACGAGCCGGGCCGGTTCTTAGGCGAAGGCGTTTCGTTCCGCGCAAAGCTGATCGGGGTGCTAGAGGTACCGGAGGCGCGGGGCGACAGGATGTGCCAAGAAGCCCTGGCTGATCTGAAGATGGCCATCCGAGCCGCCGGAGAGCATAAACAGAGGATACAGGTCCACGTTGCTATTGATGGGCTGAGGCTGCGCGACGATAAGACTGGGGTAAGTGTTCTACTTTTAAAAAATTAACTTAAGTTCATTTACTGATTGACAACGCACAGTCTACATATTATGTCACTGGGTCTAGAAGGATGACTTTTGCAGACTTAATTTTATAATGAAAGTGAGCACTAAGGATGTATTTTATAATTATTCCCTAAACGGATTTAAAAAAGGATAAATGTTTGTATAGATGGATGGATTTTTGCCGATGGGAATGCCGTCGAACATCGCGGGCGCGAAATTTGCAAAATTCAGATTTAAACTACGACTATTTCATCGGTTATTATTCCTGCTTGAATGCGTACCTCGGTACTTATAGGTCAGTACTGAAAGGGAATTGAAATACGGAACCATCATCCTATCAGCTCAAATTACGCCTCGATACACTGACGCAAACCGCTACAGATGCAGCTGAATACCAGTAATGTACATGGAACTGCCTATCTGACCTCCACAACCCAGATTCTGGGTAATACAATACCCTTTGGCACCTGCTCTCAGGCTTCAGACTACTCGTAACGTCTGCCAAAGATCTACGAATCCAGCCTAGACCAACCAACTGAAATTATTTTCCGAGACACAGAGAGCCTTTTTTTCGTATGGGAAATCATCATATGACTCCTCCCGCTCTGAGCGGAGAGGAAGGGAGTGTCAGACTTGTACTGACTAAAACCCATCCGTGTTCCTTCCTTGCCCTTTGTGCTCCAGGGCCGCGGTATCTCTATCGAACAGTCCCGCAGCCCTGGCAGGCATCGGCCCTTGAGGACGGAGGGCCACGGTTATGCGGCTGTTATTATTAAACCACGAACCCAAGGTATTCTAAAGGCGATATAGTAGCGATCTATGCCCATTTTATTTGTCCCGTGTCCTACTTATTTAGATGTAACATGGCTAAAACACATGTGGTGCTGAGGCTAAGGATATAAGTAGGACTCATCAGTGTACTAATAAAACAAATGCGAACGGTTATCCGCTTGCCATGTGTGAAATAGAGGATTTAACTCAACGTAAATGGTGCCACTTAGGCATATACTTTTCCGAATGCATAATTATGATATCATTTTCGAGGTGAGAGTACAAGTACTTACGTAATCTCGGCTCTGCCACTGTTTCGTCAAAGTTAATATTGGTTCTCAAGCCTTACAGATTGGCCAAAGTTCTAAATGCCGCTGTATCAAATTCAAAACGTTTATTTTTCAAATAGACAGTTACATGCACTTTTGAACTGTCAAAGCATCGACAAAAACCAAACATAAGCTACAATGCCAGTCACAAAGCATAATAGACAGCAGCGCGAGCGTGAACCGTCAATCCAAACAATGGCCCAATATTAGAAGCCAACATTTGGAGCCAGCGTTATTCATATTTTGTATTTTATAACAGGATTCTCTGTACCACCACCCTGTCCACAAGATATCGTTCATCGCGCAAGACATGACGGACTCCAGAGCCTTCGGGTACATATTCGGCTCGCCCGACACCGGTCACCGGTTCTTCGGCATCAAGACTGATAAAGCTGCTAGTCAAGTAAGTAAACAAACCATTGCAATTGTGCTATTCAACTAATTGAACGTTTATTTTGTATGAACCTATATTTTGTTAAGTATTTTTAATTTTATTTGATCATTGTGAATGTGAGGACCATGTGGGTCGTTGGCATCGTTCGTCGTGTCGTTGAGCTCCTAGAGTTATAAGTTGAGCTACACGATAACTAACAAATGCTTGCAATGACTCATAATCATAATCATTTATTTCATAAACAATTTTTACATTGTATCGAAACTCATTAAAAACTAACACAACACGGCTTATGGGGTTTACAGTTCAAAACTAAAAAAAAATTCAATTATACCATTATAATTCTTCTGGCTTTCTACGACTGGACAGGTCCACTCAAATCTGTGTGGTTCTTCAAAAGACCATCTCAGACATTTAATCTGTCTGGGCTTTAAAAGAAATAAGACCTCTGAGTTGGTTTCAGCTGTTTCTTGTCAGAGTAGTCAGGTACGAAATACCAATCAAATCTAGTAAAAAAAAAAAAATGATGTAAAAGTGATTCCTAGAGACCTAATTTGCATACAAACATCATTTAACGTCTGTGCTTCTCAATCTATTGATAAAAGAGAAAGTTTCCAGCATTTAGCTCATTTTAAAGTACAGGTTTCCATGGGCCTAATTGCTATTATAATGTTATTATTGAGTCGACATAGTGTTGCGACAGCTGCTCCCTATGTTGTCAGTATCCAAAACTTTTGATGGGAGCCACTTGTTCGAGAGATACGATTAGGCGATGTTTTTTAACAACAAGTTGCTGTTTTATTCTTGTACTATAAGTGAGAAAGACATCGAAGTTGTCTGTCTAATCTTTGAAATCGTCACGAACAAAAGTTTAGAAATTTATTTTAAAAAATTCTACAGTTTGGAATACAAAAATAGTGAGCTAATCTACAAAATCTTAATATATATAAATTACGTTTTTGTATACGTTGTTTGTCCGCGATGGACTCCTAAACCACTTAACCGATTTTAATCAAATTTGCGCACCGTGTGTAGTTTGATCCAACTTGAAAGATAGGATAGCTTACATCTCAATTTATAGTCGCAATATTATTTAATTGCATTATGTGACGCAGACGAAGTTGCGCGACAGCTAGTAAAAATATATGTATTAAAATGAACTCAAACCAAATTCGATCTCAGCCGAGCGGCTTTTTCCAGAACTTCATATTTACGATGTAACCACCCGGCTGTGCCTTATCATGTCGAGCCGAACGATGTGTTGCACACATCACGTTTTGATTAATTAGGATGTTTAGAACTTACCACTTCGATCGCTACTTGGATACCAGTATACTACAATACTACAGTCAGTCAGTGAATAGCGCTAACCGGCAAACATAGTCTGGTAGGGGATTCCTCTAGTTAGGTTAGACTAACATTAACAGCCTGTAGGACATAACAGTGAATTGTTTAAAGGCGGATATCACCAATAGGACTGAACAAGATCATTAGCTCTAAACTGCGTTCAAGAGCTGTCAGTATAAAGGGTTTAAATACCCTTAACAAAGGCATTTGTTCTGCCTGGAACCTGGGAACATTCTATTTACGGAGATATCAAAAATTAAAGTTCTAACTATTTTAGACTTTTGTTTTTAAATTCATGTTTAGAATATAAACTTTACGTTAAATACCTCCATGGCTTCCTGTCCTGTTCAATGCATCCATCAGGATCATGTGATATTTTGTTATTGACAGTGTTACAATAAATTTAATTAATTAAATGACCGTTACCGTAGCGCAAAAACAAAAGTGGTTTCCCAGCAATAATTGTTGCGCAGTTTGATGTACAGAATGCTTGGTTAACGGGTAATAAAGGGGCTGTTTACACCTTGTAGAGTTGAAATTGATGTGAAATATTGATACTAATAGCTCTTGAACGCCTATCATCATCATCAGCATATAAGATGTGCTAATCGCGTTCAGTTTGATTGGAGAAATACTCTAAGTTCATCAAAACATGATACTGCCCATCATCACTTTAAAACCTCTCTGTTACAGGTAGTAATAGCAATGAGAGACTTATTCCAAGTAGTATTCGAGCTCAAGAAGAAAGAAGTGGAAATGGCGAAACAGCAGCTGGAAGGCAAGACAGTCACAAGCAGCTTAGTCACACGGCACACGACTAACGCGTCCACTGAGACTAAAACTAAGGTAATTATTGAAATTGGAAAGATTTACTATTGCATTCCTTTATTTATCTCTTTACAAAGTTTATAAATTGTTATATTCCTTAAAAAAACATTTAAAAAATGTAGCCCATCGGTACCAGGTCTACCGGCGGTTAGGGCTCCAGACAGAGGAATCTCCTAACAATATGAACCGTGTCCAGGAGTACCGCTTTTTGAATGAAGCGGGCTTCCTAACGAGAGCCTCCTTCTTTGCATTATTTTTATAATTTTAAAATAAAGTTTGTGTTTATAATGCAGTGTTTACACGATGAGAGTTACTTGACTATAATAGGCGATTTTTAAAGGAAATGTAAAGTTGACTAGTTCAAACCGTTCGTACGATATTTGCACCAGAAAGGCGGCAAAAGATAATTATTAGGGTTTTCAAAACAGACACTGCAAAATCATATTCTGAGTTGAATCACGGTTCGAGAAATTCTATTTGCGAGACTGACATTATTAGATTCGATCGTTTCTTTCTCGGCTGAATAGAAACACATTAGTGTTATGTTGCCTGACGATACTCGCTTGTAAGTCGCGCATGGTTCGATATCTCATTTCGTTAAAACGAGTGTGTAGGTAGAGGTCGCAAGTAAAACGTTCGAAACGATATCTATCTATCTATCTTAGACCTTTAAATGAGCAATTCTTGTTTTCTTGTTCTCGGAGAAGGCTCCAACGATTTTCATTAACTTTTAAGGCTCCTACACACGTCGTAGTGCCGGCGGCCATGCCGTATAAAATAAACAAGAAATATAGGAAACATGCCATGCCGGTGGCTCGTGTGTGCGGCAAGCCCAGCGGCTCGAATACCCGCCGGCATTGTGTGGGCCTTTAGAATGCTGGTGGTTTCGGGGGCGATAAATCGATCTAGCTAGGTTTCGTTTTTAGAAAAAAGTCGTGTAATCCTAAAAAAAAAACGGTAATCTAGGTACTACAACGTTAAACGTTAGTATTAATCGCAGATAACTTTAACTGCGTGGTTTAGGATTTTAATGTTAGGTCCTCATTTGTGTCATAGATGGCGCTGTATAACTTTTTTCGCGTTAAACGACTTAGCCTCGATAATCGCATAAGACTGCGTTGTCGCTTTTAGCGTAGCATTTTGTACAACGAGATTAATGGTATAAAATAATCAATTAATCAATCTTCAGGTTAAGCCGCGCTTGCCTAAGTTGGTCTGTCGGTGGGTGACCACCCTTTACATATCGAGTTTCGTCCATGCCTCGGAAAGCACGTTAAGCCGGTGGTCTCGGCTATCATTGAATCGTTACAGGTAGTCTGTAGCCTGAAAGTCTGACAACCAGTCTTACCAAGGGCTATCGGATTACCCAGATCTGGATTGTGGAGGTCAGATAGGCAGTCGCTCCATGTAAAATACTGGTATTCAACTGCATCCGGTTAGACTGGAAGCCGACCCCAAAATAGTTGGGAAAAGGCTGGACAGTTGATGAATACTTAACACTCTTTTGTCCAATCCGCTTTCATAAGACCGTGGCCTGATTTCAGCATTCAAAACTATTCAGGCTCCCCCAAAATATTCACATACATTAAGCCGGCTATTTAAAACTCATAAACATATTTGACGTTCCTTAGATTTCTAAGCGGCTGTTTTGAAAACAATGCTGCTACCAAACGTTTAGTTGCCGATTTGTGTATATTTTCTAGGAAAATAACTAGACTTTTCTTGTGTTTGAAAACCCCTAATGCTAAATATAGCATGCTTCACATTTCTCGGCGTGTCTTGTTGACAACATCGTTTGGAAAGATAATTTCCTCAAATGTTCTTTTTTTTATGGCTGCATACAACGCCTGTAATTTCACAAAAGTGTGCAAGTAGCTTACATTGCATTGTGTTTCCCCGCAGTGTTGCCTCTCAGTCGCAAGCGCGACTGTTGAGCGTAGAGTCGTGGGTTCGATTACCGGATCGGGCAGAGTGCCTCGGAAAGCGTTAAGCTGTTGGTCCTGCTCTTGATCTCCTTCCGGACGCGTCGGAATGCCGTTCCGTCGGACTAGAAGAGTAAGGCTCCGCGCAAACGGGCCACCGGAGGCTGCCGACAAGCTGTTTACATGATTTTTAAAACGTTTCGTATGGAATCGGCGCACACGTGTAACTAGTGGCGACCACTCGCGACTCAGTGGCCGCGACACACCACCGGTGGCGAATTATAAATAAATACCGACCACTCGTGGCAGCCACTGAACATCTTCGTTTGTACACTTCCAAAGGACGTGGCGCGCGACAGCCACCGTTTGCGCGTAGCCTAAGGGTTGAAACGAGCGTGTTGCCGCGTGCGATAGCTTCCTGCTCTGTTTCTCGTTCTAGCATATGACGGTTCTGATCGACAGAAAAGGATAGAAGCATGGAAGAAAGCGATTCCGTGCTGATAGATGAGGTTCAAATCTAAAGGAACATAGATTACACCTGTGTTTGCGCACACACTTGTGTACTCCTGCGTACTTGGCTGAAATTCTTTGATATGGGCAGTCGTGGCCGAAATTAATATTATTAATGAATGCCGCTATGGCACGCAAGCTACGCATAGTTCTGTTTATCCCAGCCACGTTTTCAAGGTCGTCGGTCCACCTATCCTATCTACCTACTTCATCTAGTTACGCATAATTAAATTTAAAATACTATAACGTAACCATTTCGTCAATAAATCATTGTGTACTGACGCGCAATCGATTGTTGATTCGATTCTTCAAAACAACGAATAACTTTTTCAGTAAACAAGCTGTATTGCCTTCACATCATGTGTATAGCAGGCGCCGAATGATCGTGAGTAAAATGGAGACGTGGCTGCTAATTCCGCCTTGGTCTGTGAAAATTAAGAAAAAGGTGCAGTGTATTTAGTGATTGTTCTAATATTTTGTATTGTTTGGTTTTGACTCGAATCCTAGTGGAAGGAACTTGATTTTAGGTGTGGTTTTCAATATGATTGGTGGTGTTTTGATATTTGATATTTCAATCATGTTTTATAGGGCACTGTGTGGAAAAGCCACGTTTGGTTGTAGGCATTTAAAATACTTAAACGAGTCTATGCCCACGGCTTCGACCGCTTAGAGTTCTGTTTTTTTTTATTACGGTATCAAACTACCGGGATAAAATGTATCATATGTGTGTTAATCCAAGAAATTGTATCAAAATCCGTTCTGTAGTTTTTGCATGAAAGAGTAATAAGAGCCATGCGTCCTCACAAACTTTCGCATTTATAATAGAAATAAAATAATACGTGTGTACGTTAATAGTAAGAAAAACTGGCCAAGTGCGAGTCGGATTTGCGCACTAAGGGTTCCGTACCATTATCAATACAACATTAAACCGGTTTACGATTTATGACGTATATAAAAAAAACTACTTACTAGATATCGTTCAAACCAATTTTCGGTGGAAGTTTGCATGTTAATGTACATCATATATTTTTTTTAGTTTTATCATTCTCTTATTTTAGAAGTTACAGGGAGGGGAGGGGGGGGCCACACATTTTACCTTTTTGGATATATCTCTCGCGCAAACGATTTAGTTTAGAAAAAAAAAATATTAGTAACCTCAATATCATTTTTGAAGACCTATCCATAGATAACCCACACGTATGGGTTCGAAGAATTTTTTTTTTTAGTTTTCTTTCTAAGTATGGGGAACCCCCAAAATTTATTGTTTTTTCTATTTTTGTCTAAAAATCTTAATGCGGTTCACAAAATACATAAATCAATAAATAAATACTTCTACTTACCAAGTTTCAACAGTATAGTTCTTATAGTTTTGGAAAAAACTGGCTGTGACATACGGACGGACAGACAGACAGACATGACGAATCTATAAGGGTTCCGTTTTTTTCCATTTGGCTAACCAACCCTAAAAATTACGTCTTAAAAAAAAACTGTCTCTGTGTACGCGTTTTTGTTCTCTATTAAGTATTCAACGCTATTTTGTTTGACGCTGCGGAATATTAAACAATGAAATAATCGGTTCTCATTTCATTCGCTCCCCAATTTTGAAGGTTCTTGTTTGTTCATTTGAGTCGAAATAAAGGACATGAGATGGTAGTCGCTCTATCATCTGAAATAATACCTTTAAAAATCCGTTTACATTAGATTACGCTCGATCAATGTCATCATAATGCAAGAAAAGGATAGCAGTATAAGTAAGAACGAGAGTAAAAACCAAGATGAGCTAATAAGCTCTGTTTCAGGACTCTAATGACGTAACTACCTAAATATTTATATAAGAGTATTGATCTTGTTTGATGGCAGTTTCTCTGTGTTTGGAAAGAGTCGAGTAGGTACTTCACTGATTACTTTTTTTTTATTTAACTTTATTTCACCGCTGCTTTAATAAATGGTCAGTCAAAATGAAATATGATAAGATTTTTAAATATCTATTCAATGATACTGTACTTAACATAGTTGATAGACTTTAATTTCTTACTTTTTCGCAACATGGCGCCTGGTCGTCGCCACGAACGCCACTCGCAAGATTATAACAAATCGATTGCCGTAAGAATCATCAAAATCGGCCCATGCGTTAGTTTTCTACAGTGCCACAAACGAACAAACAAACATTTATCGGCTGATAAACTCATTACACTCCTTTGAGTCGCGCAGTCGGGTAAAAACGGTGAAGGAAAAAAAATCGTTAAAAAATCGGATTAAACATGTGAAAATCCTCATAGACTTCCTCTGTCCTGGGGCGGAAAGAGGGTCTGTCGTACTTACTGATTAAAACCACACGGTGCCCGTCAACTACCTAAGCCCTGACTTTGATGACGGACCGTGATTCCATCTTTGAACAAAAATTTGAATAAAAGCACGATTCTCACTCATGCACCCGCCATGAATCCAAGTAGTACAAAACAATGGGTTATTTTAAAAATATATACTGTTCGAAAATAAGTCTTGCATCAGCTTTAATGCTATCGCCTACGCTAATCGCCAATCTCCTTCAATTTATTTCTTGAAACTGATCATCTAATGGATGATTGACCTATGTTGAATCATAGATTTCTAAAATGCTAATAAGATATTATTCTTCTTTTTTCTATCGTGTAAGTTGAGTCTGGTTACGATAATATTGAAGTTAAGATTCTGTTTTCGCGAAGACTTGCTAATATATTCTGAACTGTCTGTGGTACAATCACGAGTTTTAATAATTATGTATACGTAGCAACTTTTAAACTAATTTTCTCCAACTTTAATGATTGTAAGTTTTAGTTATGTGCTAGCTGGTGCCCGCGACCTTCGTTCACGTCAAAATTATTATAAAAAAAATTAAACTTCCCGTTTTTTAATCGTATTTTCTTACCGATTTCAAGGTTTCTTTGCACGGCACCCTAATTTTAAAATAAAAGTCGTTATAAATAAAAGCCTTAGTTATTCCTTATAACATTAGCTATCTGGCAGTAAAAGTCCCCAAAATCGGTCAAGCCGTTTTGAAGATAAGCCGGAACAAACAAACGACAAAAATTGGTAAAAAAAATATTTTTGGTTTAAGTGCCGTATTTTCATATCGTATCGTATTCGTATTTGCATTCGGTAAAATGCTGGTATTTTGTAACTACAAACAGACAATTTTTTCTCTTAAGTTCCAGTCGATATACTACGAGAAAATTTGTTGAAAAGTATAAGTATACATTATACGTGACTGTACTAAATAAAGGTTCAACAATAGTGGTTCAAGGAACGATGTTCATGCTACGACATTTATTTGTATGACCTACAGACTGTTTGTTTTGAGTCTGAGTCTGTAACTCTGCACTTATATGAAATTTACGTGATAATTTTAATGAGTCTTTGTAAAAACACATCATTTATCAGTGCTGTATGTTGCTAATTAACAGAAACATGCAGACAAATAGATTTTTTGTAACTAGATTTGCCGTCAGGGACGGAATATGTCTTACGGGAACGTTCCACCGGGCTGTTCTTAGCGTGTGTGCTTATTTATAGGAACTATTTTAACTAAACTGCAGTTCGGTTCGCAAATAACATTAGATAATATCGCCATGGCAAATTCACAAAGCAATCTTTAGTCAGCGCATAAATATTCACCGACTATAATTTTTATAACTCACGCGATTTGTTTTAAACCGTTGACATCATGCAATCTGAGTTTTGGCATTTAACTGATAGATCGATACTGGATTAGCTAAAATCTGTTTAGTTTATTTGAATTTGCAGTAAAATTGACTACAGCCTGCAAAGACTTTGGCAAGTTGATTTAATGTTAATATGTCGGAAAATGCTATCAGGCTCACCGTTTGGTTTGTCATAGTTAATTAGAGGATTCTTTTCTTTGGTTAAAAACATCTCCTTTCCGATCATGCAGCTTACTAATCCTCAGGGTTTGGATATAAAAGCACTATTTCTGCGATCAAGAAGACCATTTGTGATTCCATGAACTAAACTTCTTTACGAATACGTAAACATAAATAAATATGTTAATCGCAAATCCATATACTATCTTCTTTCTAATATATAAAATTCTCGTGTCGCGGTGTTTGTCAAACTCCTCCGAAACGGTTGGACCGATTTGTATGAAATTTTGCGTGCATATCGGGTAGGCCTGAGAATCGGCCAACATCTATTTTTCATACCCTAAATGATAATGGTGTCCCTAATTTTTTATTTTTATTTTTTTGACATTTATTTTTATTTTTATTTATCAGTAGGTAGGTAGGTAGTATGTCAATTCGAATTCAATATTCATAGTTGACAGGACAACGTCTGTCGGGTCAGCAAGTAATATTATAAATGCGATAGTAAGTTAGTTACCTTAAGTTAAGTACCTTTTTTAAACCACTTAACCAATCATCCTGAAATTTTGCATGTCAGGTGTACAGAAACAATAACTTTCTTATGATAATAGATGGCGCCAGGTGTCTTTTGATTGAATTATGTTGTTACAAGCAGAGTACAACCCGAATTTACTGTTCAAATTCCAGGCCTTGAGACTGATGACAATTAACAATAATCGTCAAAATCAAAATATTTTATTTCACATAGACCCAAAGGGGTACTTATAAAACGTCGACAAGAAGGAGCACGGTTCGGTTGGTTGTTTCCTATGGAGAAGAACCGGCAAGAAACTCCATGGTTACTCTATTCGAATCATTTGGTATTACAATATCATCATGTTACAGCACTAGTACTTAAGTTGGGGGAACAGCGTAGGCCTGACAATAAGTCGCTGCGTATTACACAAAAAATGTAATACAAGATAAAAAGTTAACTAGTATCTGGGAATCTACATAGGCACCATATAACAAAGTTATCATTTAAAATTCACGAGACAAAAGCTTAAGCGCCCATTACCGTCCCACAAAGTCCTTCCTTGATACGCACAATAAAACAAAAGGCAATCGCCCTGTTATCACTCTCTGTAATAATTTCTTTGTATCCGACCCATTCATGTTGTATCTTAGGTCATGGTCGAGGACTTATCATATCCGTTGTAGAATATTGTTGTGTAAGATTAGGGTTGCCAACATTTCTTCGGCAAATTATAGTATTTTTCAAACTAAGCTATAAAAAATATAGTACACTTCAAATAAATATAGTACTTTACGGAAAAAAAATATTTGTAGCTTATTTATTTTTATAAAAACTTTTATTTTTTGTCAAAAATAAAAGTGTACATTAAAAGCTCATTTTTTATTAATAAAATAATACCTACTTGTGTTTCTTTCTTCTCGCCATTTCGAATTGATCAACTGAAAATATCCTTTCTGAATGCCGAAGTGTCGGGAACAGAAAATATTTTTTTAAATATGCATTTTTGGTTTGTAGTAAACTCACTACAATCCTTTACTTTTGACAGATGAGTTCGGAAGTTCGGATCCATCCTCTGCCATCAGTCAAAAGTTAAAGTAAAGGCGCGTTCATACATTTTTTAAATAACGGATTGTTTGTTAGATTTTGGTGTTGAAAATATAGTATGTATGTATGTATGTATATGCGTACTACGCGTTTCTTCAACAGTATATAGTAAGCGGTCCCTAAATATAGTACAATACTATATATTATAGTACGATTGGCAACCTTGTGTAAGATACCAATGACCGCCCTCGGCCTTGTGTGATAACCTTTTTTATATTTATTTACTAGCTGTCGACCTTCGTCCGCGTGAAATGATGATAAAAATATAACTTCCTTATTTGAATCAGATTTTCTTAACAATTTCCAAGGGTTTTATTTTTTCTCGCACGGACTCCTAATCCTTTTTCCAAAATAAAAGTAGCCGAATTCCTTATAATATCCGCTATCTGCCACTAAAATCACGTCAATTAGCCAGCCAAACAGACAGACAAAATTAAAAAAAACTGTGTTTTTGTTATAAATGCCGTATGAATTTTTCATATTATTATGTATTAAGTAAAAACCTGTTATTTTGATATTGCAAACATACACATACATTTTGTTTATACTTAAGAAAAGGATAGATTTAAAAAAAAACGCACACAAAAAGTCACAAAGGCGGACTTTATGCCTTAGGCAATCCAAACCAGTCAACTAAGGGTGGCGAAAAGATAACATGACAGGTGCTTAATTTGTGAGAAAATTAAGAAATATCTTTTCTTTATTGTGACTTTTCGCACTTGACTCATGGCAGCACAAACTTCATTAAAAAACTTCGAGAAAACAAAGAAAAAATCTCTTTGTAACGTAAAGAAACATGCCTTTGTTACAAAATAATGAATAACCTTCGTAACTTGACCCCGAGTTGAGTGTTGTATCTTATAACATCTCCCCTGTATACCCCGCGGGGTGGACAGAGGGTATACATACAAGAGAACCTTTGTTTTAAGAGGAGAGCCTATTTAGTATTAAGCTGGAAAATAAAGTTGGCTCGCATCCAAATTAATTTGTTCCAATTTGAAATCGATACAAGATTAGTTCCAAGTTTCAATCAAAATGAAGACAATCCATAGAAAAAAACCGACTTAAAAAAAGTCTAAAATAACTTTTCTTACGGAAGTCTGTGACTTCGGTTCATTTTGAAGACTTTTTTTTGTTTTTTATTTTGTCTTTTTTGGTTGAGTATCCCATACAAATTCATGTTATGAATCAATTTTACATCCTAGAAGTTATTAAGGGACCGTAATGTCATCAACAAAAGCTAATAAGAAAAAATACGTATTAAAGGGAACTATCTCTAAACTAGGATGCTGGAGGATTACATAACCTCTTCCTTTTTTAGAAGTCGGTTAAAAAACATTATGCTACTTCGTGTAGAAGCTCCTGTTCCGACCGCTTTCAAAATCGCAAAGTTATGTTAAGAGACTTATCGTTATTTCAAAATTATACCAAGCCATTTCAATAAAAGCTGTGACAAAATTTTAGTGTGCAATAAAGTATATTCTATCTACATCATCATCTGCCTAGCCTTTCCCCGACTTTGTTGGGGTCGGGTTTCACACTAACTGGATCAAGCTAGATACCAGTACTTTACATGGAGCGACTGCCTATCTGACCTCCACAGCCCAGTTAGTACTAGGTAATACGAAACTCCTTGGACTAGACTGGTTGTCAAACTTTCGGGCAACTGACTACCTGTAACGACTGTCAAAGATCTTCAAATGGCAGCCGGGACCACCGGCTTAACAAGATCTGTATTTCCTTTTCCGACATCACATCCCACTATAGGAACTAAACTTCTTTACAAAGGCAGACAATAATTTCAAAGGCAGTATCGCAATCTTCCTCAGAATATCACGTCGGGTGCTGAGACCAGTACATCCACATCGAAGGTCGTGGATGTTGGGGCGGAGGGGGGTGTGGCTGAGCTGGTGGATTTGGAACAGGAGCTCAGTTCCCTTAGGAGAGGACTGACCCAGGTTGAGGGTCTGACTCCTTCTAATGACCCATTCGGAGACTCCTTCACGGCTTTGCCTTCGCAGGTAAACTTGGAATAACAGTTACAGTGGATTTTACCAATGACACTGAACGAGATGTATTTATTTATATAGGTTTACCAACGGGTTACATTAAAATGTATAAAATTAAAACTATTACAAAATACATGGTGCTGTAACGCACACTCAATTACAAGTAACCACAGCTTACGGCATATCTAACCGGCGTTCACGAGTTGTCAGCGTCAATATTCAGAGTCCATAAACTCTAACTTGATTAAAATGACAGCTGCGAATAGTTTGGCAGCTGTCATCTTAAAAAGAGCTTTTGGTCATATTTAAATTAATAATCACAAATGATTATTTATGCAGTCATTATTTTACACTCTGTAAATAGAGGCATTAAATAGGGCAAATAAAATTAAACTATAAAATCACAGTCTTAATCAAATTATCGGCTTAGTTATGTTCTTCCTGACAGCTGCCATTTTTGTAGTAATAATGGCAGTTACAGCTCTTGAACGTGGTTTAGGCGTGCTGATCGCGTTCAATTTCATTGGTGATATTCGCCATTGAAAATTTAGTAACTATAGGTACCTACGTATTTGGTAGTAAATGCCTCCAGCTGAACTTGGCTTTTCCCTTGAATGTTAGGTCTAGGCAACGATTTTGGCGTTACGCCATAATTAAAATTACGATATTTTCTTTACTGTAATACTTTTATTTCTTGATTGAGGTATACTTTTACACAATCACACTGGGCCATATGTAAATTCATATTCTCTTCGCTAAATTCATATTCATGCAGCATTTTCATATTCCATATTTTGTTTGGAACCACTAATCCGTGACTTTTAAACATTCTTGAAATCTCCAAACTGTGCTTGTCTATTGTGATCAAAATCTAACATCTCTCTCTTATTTTCATTCCAGAAGGGCCTCCTCCCCCCGCCGCCGCCGGGCGCGTCCACCCGCGGGCGAAGCACCCCCGCGGCGCCCCCCTCCACCCGCGGCGTGTTCAGCCCGGGCAAGGCGGCGCCCGCGCTGCCCTTCGACCTGGCTACCGTAACCGCTGAGTTCGAACCCACGCCCGCACTAGTCGACAATCTCAACGATACACCGGTTAGTAGACCATGCTTTGGAGATTATTTTAAGATTTATGATAATGGTGGAAAAGGAAATATGAAAAGTATGAAAGTCAAACTGGACGTGTTACGTCACGTATACAGGGTGATTAGAGTTGTATGATCGTCTATTGGAATAAGATATACAATATGTTAAACAAACCTACTGGGTACTATCACGTATTGAGATTAGATTCTATTTATGTAATCCTTTTGGCTAACACGTAAAAAAAAATACCTTGATGAAAATTAAATAAAATGAGGAAACTTACATGGCAACACAGGGGTGCGGGCGACGAAAGGCCGGAGGCTTCTCGGGTACTGGCGTCTTAAACAAACAATTGACGATCGAACATACTTATGCTGAAGATGGTGTTGTCCCTGAGGGGCTCCCATACAACAAACGTGATTTTTTTGTCTAATTTTCTATAGATGATGGTACGGAACCCTTCGTGCGCGAGTCCGACTCGCACTTGGCCAGTTTTTTTTTATACTGTATAGTCGAGGTCGTAATCACTTTGCCACATTTGGTAACAATTCCCAGTATGATGACATTACGCTTATGTTAAAATATCTAACTAACTACATTACGCTTATGTTAAAATATCTAACTAATTTGCTACTCTAACCTATGGAGGTTAGAGTAGCAAAACGAAGTGTTTCGCTTCCATACTTTGCAGTATTTCATTTTCTACAACCCTTCTATTTATTAGAACCGTTTATAAACGTTTTATAACTACAGATGTCCTTGTCGTTTGCATGTCAATGAATGAGATGACAAAAAAATGTTACATAAATTTATTTATAAGACGTTTGTAAGGAAAAGATAATTCAATACAGTTGCTTCGTTTTAGCTGAGTAATCATAAAATGTAAAATGAGCCCATGACTTCTCATCATAACTGGCAATACCGGGTGGAAACGCCATCGTCGCAAATCGGTTACTACTTATTCAGTACATCATTCTGAACACCCTCGTATCGAAATTCTTCATTAATAATTTCAAACAAGCTTATAGTAAAAAAATAAAAATCTCAAAAAAAAAAATCTCTTCTTAATATAGTTGACGTCATTTGTTTTCGAATCCTTCCCAGCAAACCATTTTAATTGATACCCATATCATGGAGGTACGGTCGAACAAGCTATTTGCTATACACGCACAAGAAATATTCACAATCCTAGTACACTGACAATATTGTTTGCAATTTTATTGTATAAAGCTTTTGGCATTTTTCTCATATTGACAAAAGCTTTATAAAATAAAATTTGGAAAAGTATACGCTTTCGGCATTGGATTTTGAATATTTCCGCGTGTATACCAATTAGCTTTTTCTACTGTACATAAAAAATAACTGGTCCGCCATATTGGATTGAGAATGACATCAATTAGCTAGCCATGCATTGTCATCCAAACTAAACGTGTATGCAAAATTTCAGCTCACTCGGTTGGGGATAACTGTTTTCAAATTCAATTGCAAGATTTCATCTAAACAAACATACAAATATTGCATCATCATCGTCTTCCCGCCCTTTTTTTTTTTTTTTACGGATGGGAAATCATCAAATGACTTCTCCCGCTCTGGGCAGAGCGGAAGGGAGTGTCAGACTTGTACTGACTAAAACCCATCCATTTTCCTTCCTTGCCCTTTGTGTTCCAGGGCCGCGGTATCTCTTTCGAACAGCCCGCAGCCCATCGTCTTCCTGCCCTTATCCCATTCTATTTGAGGTCGGCGCAACACGTTTTCTTCTTCCATTCTCCCCTGTCAGAAGTCACATCATTTACTCCTTTCTCTTTCATATCAGTCTTCACACAATCCATCCATCTTTTCTTTGGCCTTCCTCTCCCTTTCCATCCATCAACATTTATTTTCTTCACTCTTTTAGTCACATACGATTGATCTCTCCTCATTACATGTCCATACCAAGACAAACGACTTTCTTTCAATTTTTCTGTAACAGATGCCACTTTCAAACTTCCTCTAATATACTAATTTCTTACTTTATCCATTCTTGTTACTCCAAACATCTATCTCAACATTCTCATCTCCGCAACATGCAATCGTTTTTCATCCATCTCTTTCATAGCCCAGCATTCTGATCCATACAATACGATAGGTCTAATCACGGACTTGTATATTTTCCCCTTTAGCTTGAAGGGTGGGCATCCGTGGGTCATAAATGATAAATGATGTTTATTTTGCAAATAGGTTTTTCAAACACTTTTACACTTCATGTTTTTTTAAAACTAGATGGGGCCGGTGTTTCGTACCTGACTACTCTGAGAAGAAACAGCCGAAACAAACTTAGAGGTCACAGTCTCTTTTAAAGTCCAGACATTGGTTAAATCATATGAGGACCATGCAGATTAATGTCTGAGATGGTCCCAAGGAGCTCAACGACACGACGATCAATACCAAAGAAAGGACATTTGGGTAGGACGCATAAAGTACTCAAACTGCCAGACAATACTAAACTAAATCGTATTTAAAAAATAAATATATGACCCACATAATCCTCATATTTACAGTAATAAAATAATACGACATACAAAATTAAATAATGTCAAATAAAAAATAAGGTAAAATACAAAATAATAATACCATACTTCAAAAAGTAAATAATGTCAACTGAATCGAAATAATGTCATGGTGTATATAAAAATAGAGCAAAAAAAATGTATATAAAATGTCAAACTAATAAAGATAGAGGGAATTAAAAAACATATTGGGGCATATTGCAATTGAAACATTTATGGAATGGCTGATTGTTTGTTAAATAACCGATGAAAAACTTCGATGTGGGGGTTTCAGAATGATGTACCAAATAGATGGTAGCCGTTTGTGCGTCCGTGTCCCTTCCACCATTTATAAAAAATATTAAAAAAATTCGGTCATTAAAAATGAAAAACTGAATAGAGTGAACAGTCAGTAGCAAAACAAAAGTGGCGTCACTTGCGTACTTACTCATATATTTTAAACTATGTGACATTTGTCAAAACATATCAATTACCTAAATAAACTTACTTATTTGTTATGTACGATAGTGGTACCATTTGTGACCAAGTTACCTTACCCTATTATTGAAACGATTGTCGTAAGAACTAAACAAAGTATAAATTAAATTAGTTAACGACTTCTGAGGAGTGTTGCTAGCTAATTTTATTTAATCTTATGTCCTCAATGATTAAATTCCAAAGAAATTAAACTCCCAATACTAGATAGACATTGTGTATTGGTGTTTTTCGCGGTGTCAAGTGGCTTCAGCTAGAATGTTAACTGCTTGAGGTCGCGAACGGTGTATAATTGCATTTATGTCTTGTATCACCACACGCTGTTTCTAAGCCCAACTTAAGGTTGAAGCGCCAGGGTAGCCTGCGAAATTCAAATTTTCTTACGTATTTTGCAATTTACAGGTCAGTGTCAAGTGCATTCAATAACTATTGTCATTCAATGGGGTTATAAATCTGTAATTACAAACGTGTTACTTACGAATCATATTTTCATTAACATACAACCTGCAAATAGCAAAAAACGTAAGAAAATTTGAATTTCGCGGGCTACCCTGGCGCTTCCATTATAACTTAAAATATCTTAATATTCATATAAGTTAATGAACTATTATAAAACTTTTTTTTTTTGTCTTAATTGGACAAAGTTTTCCGAAAATCGCGTAGTGGTGGAACGCATGATAAAAATACTAATAATCTTATCTTATACTCTATAAGGTGTAAGAGACTTTAACGCTCATACTGATACCACCTCAGATACAGATATACCTAGATATAAAAACCATATATATATAGATATAGATACCGCGGCCCTGGGACACAAAGGACAAGGAAGGAACGTGGATTGGTTTTAGTCACTACAAGTCTGACACTCCCCTCCGCTCTGCCCAGAGAAGTCATGATGATTTCCCATACGAAAAAAAAGGACTATTTAGTTACTATACAAACGGCACGGTCGGCGCAGTGGCTGAGCAATTGACTGCTACGCTGCGTGTCGCGGGTTCGATCCCCGCACGGAACAAATATTTGTATGGCCTACAGATAGTTGTTCCGGGACTGGCTGTTTGTGTATGTGAGTTTAAATGTTTGTAAACGCACCCACGATACAGGAGAAATTTCTAGAGTGGGGCAACGCTTTTTGTTAAAGACAAAAAAAAATACAAACGTTACTATACAAAATAGACTATGTTTTTGTTCTTTAAATGCGTAGAATTAAGCTCTTGAGTTGTAACGTTATTTAAAAAAAAAAAAACAAATGTGTGCGTGTAACCTTTACGCGCGATTGAAGTAAAACTTCTTTTTCTTTTAATTTACTTATTTTAAAAGTAATAAATAAACAAGTATATTTAGAGATTTTCTAAAAAATCTGAGTTACTCCCTAGTCGCGCCTAAAGAAGTTTTACTTCAAAAACTTTGACTTTGACTTTATTTGCCTGAAATATGGTGTTTTACAGATTTTATAACACAAACATAGTTCTTTCGCCTACTAAAAACGGCATGCAAATAATGCGAGGAAATGAATTAAAATTTTCAAAATCAATGATGCACACAAACAACAATATTTTTTCTCGCGTTGATGACTTCATTTGTTTTTTTTTTCAATAAACTGCTTTCTATTTGCAAGCCAATTCGATATTTAAATAAAACCTTTGATAAGTTGGCTCCTTGGTTGCCATGCTTTTGAGTATAAGATCGTTCCATTTTTAAATATAGTAAGCGTTACTTCCGTCAGAAAAAAAATCTGAGTTACTCCCTAGTCGCGCCTAAAGAAGTTTTACTTCAAAAAATAGGTTACTGCGACTACTGTGACAGTAGCCACGTTAAGCATAAAATGCTTAAGCGGGGCACGTGAAGAAGGTGCTCTTGCGTTATCTAAATATATCTGTGGAAACCAGGAATTTTTCTGGATACTAGACCCCCCAGTGTAGAAATGTTTCATCGGTCTGAACAAAAAATGCTGTTTCTTACATTTTTACCGTGTTGATATTGCTGGTAAGAAAAATGTCTACACTGGGGTTCTAGAATTATATAATGAACTCATAGTAGTGGCTATGAATTTGAGTAGCCAGTTACTCTCCCTTACACCCTATATTTATATAAACTAATATTAATAAATATACCTAAATATATGTTGTAAAACGGCCCTTTGGATGTAATACTTATTTATCAATTAAATTTTTTCTTGTAGTTGTGTACTTATTTTGGCAACGCTGTGTACTTTATGTTAATGTTATGTGTAAGTGAATATAAACTGTTTTAGTAGGTACCCTATAGTGCATGATCTCTGTCTGTGGTATTGCTTGAAAATTACGGGCGTGGAATGTTATTGCGATAATTTACTTTAATACATATAGAAAAGAGACCATTTATTTACCGTTATAAAGGTGATCAAAATACATGGGTACAAAAATGATTTGTCTCTATTTCTAATACTGGCACTTCACTTGGCGTATTTATGAAAATATTCGCCTTATTTGGTTGATTCAAAGTAGACATTATTGCAAAATCGTAGGGTATATTTTGTGTTATCCAAGTAACGCTAATATTTGGAAAAAAAAATGAAAGTTAAGAACTGGACTACAGGCTTAAGAATTTGAAAGTGAAGGGTAAATAAATCTCCGTTTTAAATCAACTATTTGCAATAACATTTCTGTCAGTAGTAGCTCCCTGTGCTGTAACGTCTGGTCTGTGTGCTATAAGACTGAATTATGTGGACGTGACGCTTAACTTTACTGTATCGAGAACCGTTTCCCGAGCATGACGCTACCTCGCGACGCGCAGTGTCACTGTGATACCCCTAAGCTAAACGAACTACCCCGCACGACTCAATCTCGCCCGGTTTACGTCACGCACTCCGAAACGCACAATCTACGGTTATGTGTTTAGACGCACGCTTTCATCATTGTAGAACGAACCTTTTTTGTTTATTCGAATTTCAAATGTTTAATAAATTCCCTGGATTACTTGCATCGACAACGATCGAGTAATTCTTGCTCTCTTGAAGTTTGTATGCGCTCCACGTCTACATATACTTAGTGTTATGGTGACTGGCTGTGTTACAGGTTTGCCAGCCCGGCGCGTCCACGACGCAGTCGCTCAGTTACGACGTATTCACGGAACTAGACCCCCTCGGCACCGGCCGGAGTAAACCTTACGTTGACAAAAAACTCTTCTTTCAGGAGCTCAAAAATCCGCCAAAGAAAGTGCTCAAAGACCTCGTGTCGACACAGAGTCTAATATCAGACATATTGCCGGTCACCACAGACACTAAGATAGAGCATTACGGGCCTGCGACGACGATGACGTCACTCTCGCGGCATTCGGGCGGTTCCGTAGCGATCGTCAAGCCGACGCAGAGCGCATTGTTCACGGGGAACTTTTTCTCCTCGGACCCGTTCGCGGAGACGGATCCTTTCGATAACACTGATCCGTTTTCGGATTCGTTTAAGGACGATCCGTTTACGAGTATGCAGGAGTTCCCGAAGTCGAGTGTATTGCGAGTGGATGAGCTTAAGAGCAAACTGAGCAGGGAAGCACCGGTGGAGAAGGTTGAGCCTCTGGAGAATGGGAAGGTCGTGTTCAACGGTCCGCTGCAGGTCAGCTTGCCGCCGGAGCCCGCGCCCAAGTCGCCACGGCTGCAGAGACAGGTAATTTCTCATTAAACTAAGTGTTCATATTTGTCTCTTCTCAACTCTTGTACAGACGCCAGCACATCAAGATACTACAATCTATCAGATTTCTTTAAAAGATTTTCGACTACATTGTTAAAACATTAGGTTCAAGGTTGATTGGGAAAATCTAACAGTTTCGGGTAGTTTGACTTGCTGGGGTCTGTACCTCCTCATTCCTCCCTCCACGCTCCGACTTTTATTGCTTTATATTCAATTTTCTAACAGCAGTTATAAAAAAATACTATGTGTTCTTATATGCACTTCAAGTTCATTTAGTTTCGTTAACCTGAACACGTCATCGCGCCGAAAGAGTGTCCGGTTGTCAAGCAAATGAGTGACATCACGCGGCGATCATCGCTCAACTTTTTTGAAAAATCATCAATATAACCCTGTAAGTTCATTTAATCCTATTGAATGCCTTTTTCATGAAATATTCATTGAATAAGGCTACATGAACTTAGAGGGTTGTATTGATGATTTTCATAATTGTAATTTTGTAACTACATACGTGTTACTGGCGCGACTCATTTTTCACCAACGTACAACCTGACACTGACCTGCAAATTACAAAAAACTTAAGAAAATTTGAATTTCGCGGGCTACCCTGACGCAACCGCCGTAAACGCTAGAGCATAAACGCCACAATCTACCTACCAATTTGTCACTTATTTGCTTCGTTTGGCGTACAGGGCACGCGCTTGCTTGTCATGTATATATGACAATGGTGTTTAAAAGGTTAAGGTTTGGGGCGCGCTTTGACATTTGACGAGCACGTGTCATTATCCTTCAATAAGCACCACTCGTCGTGATGAGTATGAGTAGCAACACCCCACACCCCACACCCCACAGACGGGGTCCGGCAGCACGGTGCGGCAGCGCCCCACGGCGCACAAGCTGAGCGCGGAGGGCGCGTCGCCCCCGCCCCCGCTGCCGCCCAAGAAGGTGGGCGAGCTGCCGGCCGCGCGCCCCCCGCCCCGCCCGCCGCACGACCACGACGACGATGATGTGGGCCCGCCGCTGCCCAAGCCGGCGATGAGGAGAGAACCTTTGGTGATTGGTGTTCATTTGGATTATGTTGCTGCGATCTTGAAAGTTCCTTGTATTTGTCTGTGGTTAAAATTAACATTTTCATATTTGAAACTATTACTAATGTTTTGGCAGGTGATAGTAGTTCTGTCTTTTATACTTCGTGAAAGAAAAAGGTCGCAAAAATCTGCTTTTGAGGTAACACCTCAAAGACACATCACACATCTTTGCAGAAAAAAAAATCTTAATTGTATATTATAATACAGGGTGTAAACAGACTCTTCACGAAACCGTCAACCAAGCATTATGTTCATCAAACTAAGTAACTTTATGAAAAAATTAGTGCTGGGAAAAGACATTTTTTTGGGCTGAAAAATCACGTTTTACGGTAGGACTCAATGTAACGCACACAAATCATTGTGCTGATGGATGGATTGAATAGTGAGAGGTCCTGGAGTGTTTAAAGTAAAAATCTTACATTAAAAACATGTATTTAAAAAAAAACTTGTGCAAAAGTTGGAACTTTGACCGCCAATATCTCCGTAACTAGACCTTCTAGTCCCAGGTATGGTCTAGAACAAAAAAATGATTGCAATGACGGGGAGAACAAGTGCCTTTCGGCTTCGTTAAGAGTCTATTTACACCCTTTTTTCTTAAATCGATGAGAAAGCTATAAGAACCATAATAATGTTCCTTTACAAACACTTATCCCGTTCGAGTATTTGCCTCGCAAGACGGTTTGGACAATCTAACCTCGGCCGACCATTTTAATCAGATGGCGACCTTATGAGGCGGCCTGACTTTTGTATATCTTTACTAAAAACTTACCTAGAAAAAAACACGTTGTTTAGGCGGACCGCAGCATGAAACCCCGCTTATCTTCAGCGGCAACCAATAGCAGCGAGGACGAGTACCTGACGCCCGCCCCGCCCCCTCTGCCCACCGCGCGGCGCTTTGACATCACGCTCAGCCAGCTGCTCACCTGCACCATGGACGAGTTGGCGCATAGGTAAGTACCATTGCCACAAGTACCAACTGGTACCAGCTAGTCGCTACCAAAAACCGAAGTAGCCGACAGACCTACATCCCGCAGAAACTACAACACCTCCGGACCCCAAAATAGTATGACTGATTTTCTACAGCGTGGAAATGTAATATTCGTTACAACATAGTAGGTAAGTTAAAAGTTAAACAGAAGTTGGCGCTGACTTGATGGTAACATTAACTTGCAAGATTCAGGCTAATTGAACTCAGTAGAGTGCACACTATACTGTGCATTGTGCTTAATATTAATGTAGACTTACAAAATATCAAAACTTCGTATTTTTCTTCCAGATTACGAGTTCCCACCGCAACGCTGTCTTCAATGACTCTACCTCAACTTACCGATTACCTCAGATCGTATTTAGCAGCTGATAACGATAGAGCGGTAAAAAATCTTTTGAATTACTTGTAGTCAGCATTTTATCCCGAAATAAAACAATTTTAAAGCAAGAACCAGTTACAATGCACGGATCTCACCATTAACGATTAGTTAAAAATAATTGCCCTAGTCAGTTGCGAGCAATGTCCCTGCCCACTGCCACTTAAGTTTGGCAATTCTTCGGGCTACGTCGGTGCCTTGGTTTTTTTTGCGGATGTCCTCATTTCTGATTTGATCATGCATGTAAACTCCGAACATAGGCCTCTCTATTGCCCTTTGGGTGACATTAAGCCTGATGACCTGGTGAGGGTTGCGGGGATCCGCTGGATGCGAGTCGCGCAGGACCGGTCAATGTGGCGACACTTGGGGGTGGCCTATGTCCAGCAGTGGACGTCTTTCGGTTGAAATGATAATGATGATGAATCATTTGGGGTGAACGCATTTACTTTTAATATTATTAGGCGATGAAAACGACTCATTGAAAATGATCAAATTACCAAAAACCTTAAAACTATGAAGAGTCATATAGCAAGGAGGAGTTATATAGGTTATTGAGCAAGCCAAGCTTTTGGACTTGAATGAAAATACCGCTATGCCTTACGCTAAAAAGATAGATCACTTAATTTTATGTCAACCACTACAATATTTACTTGACGTTTACTTTTAATTTCAGCATATACACGTAGAACCAGTAGCAAAAACCGAAAAGGAAAAACCCTTACCAGCGGTCACGGCAATATCTGGGTTATCAACCACAAGCGGTATACTCGAGAAGCCAGAGAAAATAAACACACAACTGCCCCAAACGAACGACTTCAAACCGGAATTTGAAGACAACTTCACACCGCCCGCAGATATAAGCGACACTTTTGTTGCTAACTTCGATGATTTCGACAAAAAAGCGAACCCGTCGTACGACAGATACGCCGCTTTTAGAGAAATACAAGAAGAGGAGCTAAAAGCGAAGTCTATTTTAGCCCCTATTGACGATTTAGAACCAGAGCCTAAACAGGATTCAGACGAAAAAGAATTGACAGCTATAGATAATTTGATAAGAGCGAATCAGGAACGAGAAGTTGAAAATAAAGAGACAGCGCGAAGTCCTTTAAAAACTTTGGACGAATTGACGTTAGATTCTTTCAATATGTTCAGGAATTCTGTAAGTCCTAAGCCGTCGCAGATTGATGCGAAAATCGAGGATATAAAGTCTGTGATGAAGACCTTACAGATTGAGAAGTCTAGAAGGAGTGTGTCGCCGCGAGATAATGGACATGTTGATGTGAAACATGAGGATACTAATGATAGGTATGTATTTTTGTTATTCGTATGTTTTTTTTACGTCTTTCGTTCTATTTACTTTTCTTCTCTTACGATTGAAGTCGTCGAATACCATTACCATATAAGAAATTGCTACCTTTATATATTTTCCAATACTTCAGTATTTTTTTTATGATTCGTTCGTGACAGTATATATAGCAATACGGTCTACACAGACACCGATTTGTTTCTTATGTACACATACCATAGCATTACGCCTGAAATACCGAAAGGGTAGGCAGAGGTGTACCAAATAGTACACCCACATTTCACCTGTGGGTAAGTCCCATGTAATAGCGGGCGAGCCTATTGCCAGCAACTGGGCACAAATCTATTCTCCGTGACTGCTACTGAGAAACTCTCTATCCTTATTTCTTTGCTCTTATTTTATTGCCTTTTTTTGTTTCTTTTTAATTAATATACTTCAATTGAATTTACTTCAATTGCAGCATCCTTTCCAATCCTTCCAGGTACGCAGCTTTACGCGACATCACAATAACTGAACCACCACAAGACGAATTCGAGTCCTTGCCACCAGAGCTCCCCAAAGAACGGAAGAGATCCGACGAGAAATCGGACGGATTCGACAATTCTGACTTCTTCGACTGTATTGACAATAGCTCCCTCTCTTTTACTCATGTAGAGGATGCGTTTAGAAAGAGTCCCATAGTGAAGGACAGAGAGAGGGAGAGGGAAGAGGTGAAGAAGGTTGAAAAGAAGGAGGAGCCTATTGTGGAGATTGTGCCGTTGCCTGTGAGGGACCTAGCGCCTCCTACGAGGCTGTCGACAGGGTCTATTAGTGATGTTGTTAGTGGATCTTCGCCTGATACTAAAGGTATGTTTGTGAAGAATTATTTTATATGAGTATTTTGAAAATTATTACAAATGATAATGATACCTATATTGAACAGCACTTTTTGTTAACTTCGCAAATCTATTAAAAAAAACCGGCCAACTGTGAAGTGAGAGTTGGATCGCGCTCCGAGAGTTCCATATAAACTTGTTTTGTTATAGAACTACACATTTACGATTTTCAGATTTTATCCTTTACATGAGCTGTTAGACATTGCTTTTTGCCAAATTACATGATTCTAGGTCAACGGGAAGTACCCTGTAGGTTTTGATTCGCTTGTGAAATCGCAAAATATGCAACATAAACATAAAGGTCATATTTTATGATCGCGTTGACTTACAAGTTTTGATTTTTCACTGCTCCAAGGGGTAGCAGACCTGAGTATTTTATATTAATTTCAGCTTGATACCTCCACGCGTTTCTGAGAAAAGGGTCTTGACTCTTGACAGACAGACAGACAACAAAGCGAGCCTATAAGGGTTCCGTTTTTACCGACTGTGGTAAAAACGATTTAAGAAGTTTTTATTTTTGTCTGTCTGCTTGTTCTGGTTAATCTCCGAAACCGCTGAACAGATTTTGACGGATTGTTCACGGGAAGATAGCTGTATTATAAGGAGTAACTTCTATATGGCTACTTTTATTTTATAATTAATGTAGAAGGATTTCGTGCAAAATAAATTAAACCCCATGAAATTGTTAAAAAATCGGATGAGGATGTAATATTTTTATAAAATTTCACGCGTATGAAGGACGCGGTACTAATGTAACAAATCTTTTCCACCTCCCAGAGAAGATAGGCGGCGTGGTAGTAGGCGGCACCGTGTGCACCGGCGTGGTGGGCGGCGTGGTGGGCGGCGTGGTGGGCGGCGTGGTGGGCGGCGTGGTGGGCGGCGTGGCGGGCGGCGCGCGCTGGGCCCCGCTGGGAGCCGCGCGCGCCTCCGCCGGCTCGTCCGACTCGCGCGACTCCGAGCCGCGCGTGCGCCTGCGCCGAGCGAGACACCACGACCCTCCGCCACGCGCGCCCAGAGGTAACTGCGCCCTAACCGTACAGTGTGCACCGGTGTTACCTACGATATTTTTAAGACTGTTTGTCAACTTTCCAGCTTATATGACAAATGTGATGAAATAACACAGGATCTGGTCTGAAAATCAATTTGACGATGAAACTACTCTGATGCATGCACCTTAACTCTATAACACATTACTATAATAGACGTAACATGTGAATTGACTAAGTTTTGGGATAACATATTTCAGTACAAACATCATCATCTTCGCGCGACGTATCTCCGTGGGAAGAGGAATTGCCGCCTGTGACCCGACTGCAGCGACCGCCGTCACACCGAGATCGAGATTCAAGGTTAGTACTACAATACGACTGTATTTTTCGAAGGGTTAGGCAGAGAATAGAGATGTACAGTGCACCCCGCTGAGCGAGTCATGTTGGCGAGCCTATCACCTTCAACCAACCTTGAAATTGGACAAGTTATAGATTCAGGCGCTACGTTGCGAAAATCCATGACAGTAAATGTTATGCAAAATATTTCGTTTTGGGGCTGATTTTTCAATTATTAGATAACATTTACCTGAAAAGTGAATGTGCCGTTTTGATAGTCCATCCATACAAAAACTGTCAAAATCACAAACGTATTCGTCGGATAAAAGTTAACTGGCGATTGAAACCAGTCCTGAATGGGGTAGTTTACCTTAAAATCGAATTAGTCCGATAGATATCCAAAAAAATATTGGACACTTATTTTTTCTTTTTTCACGTAAACAAAAAATGAAGACGATACAGTGCGTCGAAAACTCGTGTGACGTCACAATGTCTGTACACTTTTACTGGCGGAATGACGTCACAATGCTTCAAAGATCATGAGTGGGGCCACTCATGATCTTTGAAGCATTTTATCTTCGTCAGTTTTTATTGATTTGATAAAACAAAAAATACGTATCCAATATTTTTCGATAATCTAACTGACGGACTAAATAAAATCATTTTTTTTTTATTCAGTAAACATCCCTATAGGTAGTATAGGTTTGGGTGCATGGCATGCTAAATATTTTCCATAACATTTAAAATTAGACGCCGGCAGCTACTAATAAATTCGTAATGAGATTTCTATAATACTTCGGGGATTAAACACAGCCCTGCAGGCAGCAGTCGCGACTTGCCACTAGAATGACTAGATGAACGGGGCAGTATTTGGTCCTTACATACAGGGTGTAAACGGAGTCTTCACGAAGCCGTCAACCAAACGTTATGTACATCAAACTGTTGTGCATCAGAATTAACATTACGCAAAACTTTTGACTTTTTTTGGGGTGAAAAATTACGTTTTACGGTAGGACTCAATGTAAAGCATTCAAAACATTTTGCTGATGGATGGATTGAATAGTACAGGGGTCGTGAAGATGTTTGAAGTAAAAAAAAAATACATTAAAAACATGTATTAAAAAAAAACTTGTGCAGAACTTTGACCCCCAATATCTTCGTAACTAGAAGGTTCCCAGGTATGGTCTACAACAAAATATTTATCGCAATGACGGGGTAAACAAGTGCCTTTCTCCTTCTTTAAGAGTCTTTTCAAACCCATTATTAAATTGGCGTTTTGTTAAACTGGCCACTTTGATCTCCAATATCCGGGGTTTGGTTACGTACTCAAGGACCTGATGTCGCATACGCCTGTTATAAAACCGACCCTAGAAACTGGAAGGCAGCAACGCTAATTGGCGACAAGGTGTGATGGTAGTACTACCGAGTTCACTGAGAGTCTGCCACTTTTCACCCTTATGCCTTAAATAATAAAGTTGAAAGTGCTCGACCGACAGTGAACTCTGTAGTGCCTACTTCACTGGATAACTAACCAACGAACGAACTTTACAATACAAGAATCAATTCTTAATTTACCTTATAGCTCTTCAAGCCAACCAAGGAGTTCTACAAACTCATACAATTAAAAAAAAACCTCTTTAATTCTTTCTTTTTCCCGTTACAGGCACAACTCATCCGGCTCAAGAGAGTGCCTGGACTCAGGCAGCGGCCGAGAGAAAGACAAACTCCGGGACAAACGCGACATGCGGGACAGAGAGCGGGACATGAGTCGCGACGGCCGAGCCTCAGCGCGGGATCGCCGGGACTCGGCCCGGGACTCCGGCAGCGGCCGGGACCGACGTGACGTCAGCAAGGAGCGGGACCATAGAGACCATAGAGATAGAAGGGATAGACGGTAATTTTGTTGTGTTGTAGATTTTATCTACTTCTGCTGTCCAATTGTTTTCTTCGTTTACAATAAAATGATCCTTACGTAAGACAGTCAATCACCATTAAAAGCACTCGTTTCATGGACAACTCACACTTGACTAAAAATTTTTGTATTGTTAAATTATTTACTTAAAAATTGTGGTGTACAAAATACATCTAAAGTTTCCTAAGACAATTTTTCGCTATCTCTTATGTTAATCCATTTATTTTCATATTGAGTTCCCTATATTATACTTAAAAAAAAAACACTATACTCGAAACTTAGAACTTTAGCATAAATCAGTGTTAACTATTTAGAATCATTGCAATTCCTTTGGAAAATGAGAGAAAATTTATGTTGGTGGGAATTTGAAATTTTACATGACGAAAGGTATTAATTTTATTGAGACAAGATTCCAACAATCCATTTTACCTTTAAACGTGCATTGAAGAAAATAAATCATTCCTATTTCTATTTACAGGTCCAGGGACAGAGAGAACGACTCGTGGGATAGAGACAGGACGTACAGCAGGGAGAGAGAGTACCGGGACTCCAGGAGTAGAGAGAGGCTGCCCAAAGACTACAGGGAGAAGGACAGGGATAGACATAGGAAACCCAGACATTCGTATGACGAGGATGAGGAGTAAGTTTATCCTATATAGGGTGACTGGTAATTAGTGACCGATACGTAAACACGTAATTGTACTCATGATAACAAACAACTTTCCCAAAGTAACTTTTTTTTATACTGATTCGCTTTTATCACAATAACACAACGGAGCGGGCTTGCAAGCCGCGCAGGTGCTCTGCCTAGCCACTGTAGCACGGTACGTAGTAATGAGACAGAACGGCGTCACACGGCTAACAGCTGATAGGTCACAGGCGCGTGAGCGGGTATTTCATACGGCTGTTGTGTTATTGAGATAAAAGTGAAAGACAATAAAAAAATATTTCTTTGGGAAAGTTAATTGCAACATATTTCAAGTAACTCTTCTCTCTCTTTCCTGTTTTCTCCATTTCTGTATTGCGACTTATGAACTTATAGTTTTAGAATGAAGTGCAGTCCTAATTGTGAGCTACTATGTGAGATATATTTCAATTCTGTTGGTATTATGCGCAGAGTAATTTGCACATGACCTTCACATACTTCTTTCCTAAAATCTGAACACATTTGAAAGTTTATATGTAGTGAAAGTAAAAAGTTCAAGTTTTTTGCAAAATAAGCCCAAAGTAGAGAGTAAATACCAACGATTTTGTGTTATTCAGTTACAGTGACGGCTGTGGATCAGGACGATCGTCACCCAGGGACCGATGGCCGGACCAAAGATGGAGGAGAGATGGTCAGTGTTATACCTATGTATACAAGGCGTAAATGGACCCTTCACGAAAAACCCCCTGATCGCATCGGCCGCCCGATACGCCATCGCGTATTAGCATTGTTCGCCATCCAAGGCCTGGCCTAGACCCTATCACGCTCCACCAGGAAAGTAATAGGCAAACCTCCTATTAAAAAATACAAACACAGAACGCCGTCATTCCGACCTCGCCGCCGTGGTTCGTCGCGACGTCTCTGTTCAAACCTCCCCCCCCGTCCCTTGCTAGAGCCAGCCCGCGATGCTGAGCCATTAGTAATAAATCAGCCCCTAAATAATCTCATCCAGATCCAGCCTGTCCCCTTGCTGCCTCCCCCCAGCGACGCCCTAAGCCGAGGCTCGTAACCCACAGGGGGTGCCCTTAGCGTGTGGTCGCTTAGTTTATAGTCCATTGCCCCTGGCTAGAGGCCTTAACTTCAAGGCATCCACAGGTATAGGCCGGTTAAGCAGTAGCCAGCCTCACAGGCTGAACTGCGAGATGCTATGAACAAACAAAAAAAGACCCCCCACGAAGCATTCTGTACATAATACAAAGTAAAACTACGCAAAAAAAAAAAAAATATGGGTGAAATATCACGTTTTTCGTTAGGACTCAATGTAACGCGTGTGTGCTGATGGATATGTTATGGACCAAGTGATAAATTGGGCATTATACATAATGCCCGGTCATTATGAAAAATGCCCAATATGAGAGTGCAATTTGATAAGAACTATTGACGGGGCATTATACATTTTGTTTTTTTTTTTATTGTTATTTTCATTTAACTTAAAATAAATTAAATATAAAACCATTTAAATAAAAGGAAAGTCATATTAAAAATAAAATAATATATTAAAAAAACAAAAAAATCACAACATGTCTAATATTGTTTTATAGAAATTACTTATTTAATTATTTATTTTATCATAAAACATAAAATAAACTAAAGTTTAAGCAATCAGACTCATAATTTTATTTAGCTTTATTATCAAATTGCCCAATTATCATGTAGCATAATAATGACCGTGCAATGTGATAAATAATGAAGTTAAGATAATATTAATCACTTAGCCCGATAGAGCTAGACATTGTTCATAATGCTCGTACATTATGTATAATGCCCGTATTAATCACTAGGTCCATAACAGATACAGAATAGAACAGGGGTCATGGAGGTATTTAAAGTAAAGTAATAACATGAAAATCTAGTTGTTTTTTTTTTAACTTATGTGAAATTCGGAAACGTGACCTCCAATATGATCAATGACGAGGAGAACAACTGCCTCTCGGTTTCGTTAAGGTTCTATTTACACCCTTTACGTCTTGGACCATTAATTCCAAGTTTCTTTTCAGTGACTTGATTATTTTTAAATATTTGATCTCCGGCTCGTATCTATTACCCGCAAGCCAGCTTCTTTAGATAAAGTAACAGATACCTTAGAGAATGAATCAGATAATATGGGCGATTGATAAAGAATTCTTTATTTTTTCAGAGAGAAATTACGGCTCTCTAGGCTGGCGGGAGTCGAGGCGTCGAGCTGAATTAAGACAAAGTGAAGACTCTAGTGAAAGAAGGTTTGTGTGTGATACCTAGGGATCAGATGTTCGGATGTATATTTACCTGAAAAAACATCTTTTCCCGCCAAATGATACAAAAGTGTGTGAAAACGGCTTCTTATTTTTCCCCCGATTTCGGGGGATTTCATATAAAATATACACCTAGTGTGTATAAAGTGTAGTATTAGTAAGAAAAATAAATATTCCTATTCTGTGTCAAACTAGGCAAGAACTTTCTGGATAGACGAAAAAAAAAAATACTGCCGATAACTGAATTCAAAGTTTGCTGCTGAATATTCAAGTTTAATAAAATGGAAAATATGACTGCTCTTATAACAATGATTATTTTGATACTCGAACTCGCCCTCCATACTTGTCAACACTCAAACTTTAGATGAATATGCAGTAGTAGTATTAGTAAGTAGTGGGGACTCTTTTGTCCGCTAAGTGCAGACTCCCATTTGGTCCGTTGTGCGTGGGGGTTCAGGCTAACATAGCCAGTCTAACTCCGCCCAGAAGCACAGAAGCTTCCTGGGAGCTTCGCAAGCTTCGCGGAGCGACCTCACTGTTCCGAGGATTTGTGCACGTTGGGTAGCCACGGCCTCGCATTCCAGGATGACGTGGGCGGCTGATTCCTCTGTGTTAAAACAACCTCTGCAGAGAGGGCAGGTGAATATGCATCCGGATATCGGATCTCTAGTGATATCCTTATTGGCAAGCACTAAGCCAGTTACGATACATGGTTATAAAAGCATACCAGCCTAGACCTACCACAATTCAACATTTTAACTACAAAAACCTGCTAAGAAATAAAGACGCCGCCAAATTGTTTGCACCTACTGAAATAGTAGCAGGTACTTCATTGTATACTTACACGAATTCAAGAAAATTAGGTATCAAAATCAAAATATTTTATTTCACATAGACCTGGGCACTTATAAAACGTAGACAAAAAGGTGCATGGTTCGGTTGGTCGTTTCCTATGGAGAAGGACCGGCAAGAAACTCCATGGTTACTCTTTTCAAATCATTTGGTTTTACAATATTGTCATATTACTGCATTCGTAGATACTTAAGTATTTCTGATTTAGTGAAAGGCCACAATATCTTCTAGGAAAAAAATAATTTAAGGTACAGGCATCCTACGATGAGATGACAATCAATCTTGCTAAACAGCCCGTTGATCGTTTTTTGTTCTATTTGACCGAAAGTGGGCCCCTGGCCGAAGGGTTATCGTCTGATATTTTTCATAGTATAGTTTCATCGGTCTCTCATCACGCCTTAATATACTTGCTGAAAAACCCTCTGGGCTCCTTTTTTTTCGGATGGGAAATCATCAAATGACTTCTTCCGCTCTGGGCGGAGCGGAAGGGAGTGTCAGATTTGTACTGACTAAAACCCATCCATGTTCCTTCCTTGCCCTTTGTGTTCCAGGGCCGCGGTATCTCTTTGGAACAGTCCCGCAGCCCTGGTAGCTCTGGGCTCCATTACCAGTAATTTGTAGTGCACTTCACCTATTTACGAGTACCTACAATCTATTAGAGTGGACTTCTTTTTAAACACAACTGTTATCAAATAAATGAATGCACCTCCGTTCTGGCAGGTACGGCTCCACGCTGGGCTGGCCCCGGCGCGAGGCCCGGCGACGCGCGCGGCGCGAGGAGGCGCGGCGGCCGCGCGACTACCGCTTCTCCAACGACTTCTCGCCGCGAGACAGGGAGCACGCCTCGCCCTTCGACAACGACTTCCACGATACTCCGACGCCGACGGGGAAGAAGAGGGCGCCCTACGCTACTCTGGAGGGTACTAGGTATGTAATTATTCATACTTCGGCCTCGTCGGTCACTAGACAAGCAAAGCGCAAGCGCGACTTGCTAATCATTAGGTCCTGGGTTCGATTCTCGGGTCGGAAAAAGTGTTATTGGGTTTTTCGATCTAGAATTTTTCAGTAGCAGCCAAGGAGACTGGATTCGTGCCCGGCAGATGGCAATTGACTCGCCTCCAATTACATAGGACTTAAGAGCGTTAACGACTTCGGCATTTCATACAAACTTTCAAGTCATTTTTTTTTTCGAGATGATTGAACTGATTTTAATGAAACTTCATACACATAAGCAGGATACATAGGTCTAAAAAATTGACAGAGCACTTTTCGAAAAATAGTGTTACAGCTAAATTAGACCAATTTTAATTAGAAACAGAAATTGCCAATTACCTTTTTTTTTGGTGATCGCTGCTCGTGTTAACTAGCTTAATTTGACTCTCAGTGTTTATCTATTTTCATAAATTTCAAAAGTACTCTAAGATAACATTACTGTGCACTATTGGTGTGATCAAGACTTTATTCGTGCTGTCAATTGGAGTCATCAAGAACTTTTATTTAAAATTGAGTTATTGTGGTATCAAAATACTAGTGACAATCATCGATTGAAAACATAATAATTGTGGTGCACGCTGAATAAACACTCCCAGTGTTTATTCAGCGTGCTACGGATTTGAGATATCGTGGCTTCGTTTAAATCAACAATTGTGTCGTGTTAAACTGGTTGCTGGTGTTATAAAGTGCATACGGCTTGTTTTCAAATCTGCATGTCATCCTCCTTGACACTAAACTCAAAACAACGCCATCTATTAAAATCACAGTGAAACAGCATAGGGCTTGCGATCCTAGCTGTCGATCGATACTGCGTGCAACGTGAATCGATACACTAGAATTTCGCCGTGCGCTAGAGGTCGCCACAAGTGTGATTAATGCACGCAAGCGTACTTGGTATTCATGCTTTGACACCAAGCGCTCGACGTAATATCTACGTTACCTGATAGGTGGCGCCACTTCAACTATTTCGCATAACAAAGTTACTTCTTCTCGAATTGCAAAAATCTTTAGTATTATTTATCTTCAAAATGCTTTGCAATGGTGCAACGGGACTTTGGCTGCTGGGGCTGGACACCTGATATGTATTTTTTGTGATGGAAAATATCATCACGACTGCCTAAATATTACTCTGCATCAATTTTTGGCCCTGACCCAGGATTATAAGTCCTGTTGGAAATGTCCTTCGTGCAGTAATATTACCCGTCGTACTCACCATAACTTGGACACGCCTGTTTCTTCCACCCAGCTTCCGACTTTTGAGGACAATAGTATGAACATGTCCTGCGACAACATGGATCGGCATGCGATATCGCTACGCACTCCACCGATGTATGTGTCATCTGCGGCCAGGGATAGCGACATCAGCGCATTGGTTACCCAAGACAACCCAATCCAGACGCTCACCAAAGAATTCAATAGAACTCTGCAGGGTTGGCGTTCTGACATGGATCGGACCCTTGAATCATTCATGGCAGATATTAAAACCACGATACAGAATTGGCGAGGCGAGATCGAGGCTAGCATGCTTAGTTTTCATGACACTGTCAAACGAAGCCTATTGGACATGAAGCAGGAGTTGAGCACTGTCCGTACGGTCCAAGCCGAATTTAAGCAGGATGTGAAGCAAATGGCCGAAGAAATATCTGGCCTTAAAGATTCGTTGCAGTTCCACGCAAGCGAGCAGGATGATTTGAAAAGAAGAGTCGAAAATATTGCACGTCAACAGGCTGAACAGTCTACTGCTTCGATCAGCTATCTAGAATCGAAGATCGATACACTCGAACAGCAGGCGAGAGCCTGTAACCTCGAAATTTGCAATGTTCCTGACAAGCGAGGCGAAAATCTGCTGCAAATCTTGGTGTCAATTGGGGAATCTATCCGTTTTACCATCCCACAAAAAGAGGTCATATCCATCCATAGGGTACCGCATGCACATCAGCAAAACAATAGACCGAAAAATATCATTGTCAAGTTCTCCACTCGCATACTGCGAGATAATGTCCTAAGCGCGTATCGGAAGTCCAAATCACTTAAAACTGATGAAATTGGTATTTCCGGGTCCTCTACAAATATATACATAAATGAGCACCTATCTTTAAGGAACAAAGTTTTATTTCGCAAATGTAAGGAAGCCGCAAAACTTTATCAGTACAAATATGTTTGGGTTAAGAATTGTACCATCCTTGCTCGTAAAAAAGACGACGATGCTGCCTTTGCAATCAGATCAGTTGATGATATATCCAAACTTAAATGCAATGAGAACAGTGCCATGGACAATATTAATGATTAGTTCTTTTTTATATCCACTTCTATTTATTCATTTATCGTAACTACTGTTTTGTATTAAGTATTTATAGTTTGCATGTTTACTTGTTATATGTACTTAGTTTGAAACATAGCTTTTGTCTATTAAGCCCCGACTACATAGCTTTTAAGTCAAAATTATTTTTCCACTTATTTTACCTAATAGATCTAGTGTTAAATTATATACATCGCCTAGCTGTAGTTAATATATATTATATTTTTCTCAATCTTATCGTCCGTAACTGTTGTGGTCAGTATTGCCTGTTTTACCCAATATCCGTAATTATCAATTTAATTTTCACGCCTTTAATCTATTCTCAGTATGAGCACTCTCATATCGTGAACATGTATACAAAATATAGTGTTAAAAATGTCTAATAAAAATATAACAATTTTCTACCAAAACTGTAGGAGCATTCGCACAAAACTAAATCAACTTTACCAGAACATCCTCATGAACACTTATGAAATCTTAGTATTAACTGAAACTTGGCTGACACCCGAAATCTACGACAGTGAGTTCATAGACCAGCGCTATACAGTATTTCGGTGCGATCGTGATCGTATTACTACAAATAAACAGGATGGTGGCGGTGTACTGGTTGCAATTCTGAGCTCTCTCAAGCCGTCTGAGCTAGACTTCGCGTTAACTCAGCGTAGCGACCTTTCACACAACCATATTGAGCACCTTGTTGAATTGCAAAGCTCTTGTAATAAAAAACGGCACATCGTAAGTGCTGCCTATATACCACCTAAGACTTCTTCGTTAGTGTACAATATGCATTTCGAAACGTTACAAGAAGTGTCGAGTCATCGTTCTGTTGACAGCTCCTATATTATGGGTGACTACAATCTTCCAGAAGCCAATTGATTAGCATCCTCTGTCACGGATCCCCCGGAGTTGCAACCCTCAACTCTGTGGCGTCTGTAACTTTCACTAACTTACATAATCTCAATTCACTTCTTGGTGCCTCTCAATTCAATAATGTAGTGAATGATAAAGGTAAAATACTTGACTTAGTTATATCTAACAACGCTTGCATAGTTTCCCGTTCCACAACCACAACCTTTTGACATTTACCACCCTGCTTTAACCTGCGAGACCTGCTTAGACATTAAAATTTCCCCTTTGACAAAGATTCCTCTACACAAATATAATTTTCATAAAGCTAACTTTGATAACATTAACTGTAATATACAACAAACAAATTGGACAGATTTGCTTAGCTCTAAAAACTCCGAAGACGCACTGACTACATTCTATGATGTGTTAGATAATATTATCAAACAAGATACTCCTCTGGCTCGTGCTAGATCACTTAGTTATCCTATCTGATTCTCAAGGACTCTTATAACCATCTCAAAAAAGAAACATAAGGCGTGGGTTAAGTGGAAGAAATTTAATAACATTTCAGACTACAATACGTTTGCTAATTACAGAAGTCAATTTAAGGACACGTGCCTAAAATGTTTCAACTTATATATTAGGTCTGTGGAGGATAGTTTGCGCCAAAACACTAAGCATTTCTGGACATACATTTCTAATCGGAAAGATAAACCTGGGATACCAGCTAAGCTTCAATATAAAAACTCTGAATCTAATGATCCGATTTCTATCTGCAATATGTTTTCTAATTTCTTCTACTCCGTTTTCGAACCTGCCTCATTGTCGTTGCCACAATGGAAGCCCCCGCTTGAACATGCGCTACACGATGCGCTGATCTACGATATATCGTTTAGTGAAGATAAAATACTGAAAGAGCTAAAATCTCTAGATGCAGCGAAGGGACCAGGACCAGACGGACTTTCTCCTTATTTCTTGAAAAATGCCGCCGTTTCTATCTGCAGGGCTCTTTTTATCATCTATAATAAATGCATGTCGGAAGGTGTGGTGCCCAGAAAAGAAAGATGCTTTTATTGTGCCGGTCCACAAAGGCGGATCACGACGCAATGTTGAACACTATCGTCCTATTTCTGTGTTGTCTGCCTTGTCGAAGCTCTTTGAGAGGTTAGTGCATCATGAAATATACCCTATTCTGCATAACATTATTGTTCAACAACAGCATGGTTTTGTTAAAAGGCGGTCCACAATCACTAATCTCTTGCAGTTCACTAGCTTTTTATTCGATAATGTTGATAGCCGTGTACAGGTGGACGCAGTGTATACAGACTTCTGTAAGGCTTTCGACAAGGTAGATCATGAAATACTGCTCAATAAATTAGCGTTTAATGGAATCCGTGGAAACCTACTGAGGTGGTTGGCTTCCTACATCACTAACCGCAGTCAAAGAGTTGTAGTTAACGGTCATTCTTCTTGTATCGCGCAGGTCACTTCTGGTGTACCATAAGGTTCTATTCTTGGTCCCCTTTTATTTGTTTTGTATATTAACGACATCAGCCAGTGTTTTCTTAATACCAAATTTCTCTTATACGCCGATGATCTTAAAATATACAGAACAATACGCGTTGTAAATGACTGCCTTCTGTTACAACAAGATTTGGATAGACTGTCAGACTACTGTCGTAGGAATAAGTTGCAGCTTAGTTTACCTAAATGTAATTTTCTAAACTTAACAAAAAATAAAAACACCATAACACATAGATATACTCTGTGCGACGTTCCGCTAACAAAAGTGGACTCTGTCCGTGATCTCGGCATCATCCTTGACTCCAAGCTTTGCTTAGACTTGCATATTAGCAAAATTGTGAATAAAGCGTACCAACGTTATGGATTTGTTATGCGCTCGGCACTAGATTTTAAGAAGCCTTCTTCATATATATATGTCTATATAAGTCATACGCTCGCAACTGGAGTATGCCGTGTCCGTCTGGAGTCCATATTATAAAAAATACATTGAGGCGATTGAGAGTGTTCAACGGAAATTCTTACGGGCTATGCATTATCGATGCTTCGGATATTACTTGCCATATCAGGATTTACTTAATAAGTACCAACTCACAACACTTGAAAGTAGGCGTAAGTACCTGGAAGCCATGAACCTTTATAACATTGTTAGTAACAGGTTTGACTGTGTTGAGTTAACCAACATGTTATGCTATGTTGTCCCTAGAACAGTGTACAAGCGAAATGTGCGCGCTGGCAGACTATTTTCCACGCGTGCCTGTCATTCTAACACTGGTTTGCGCTCACTTGTTCGCAAAATGATAGATGCTTACAATGGGACTTTTGAACATATTGACATCTTTGCATGCTCGCCCAGTTTGTTCAAAGGACTTATACTCAAGGAGCTCTCTTGATTGTATTGTATAAATAAGTATAGATAAGCATGATAGTTAAGTAAGTTTAGTTTTTAATATTATTATGTTTCATTCCCTAGCGTTTAATTGTTTGTATTTTATATCCCACAGTTAAACTTTGAACAGCGTTGTGGGCTGCAATATTGTTATAATTTTATTTATATCTCTTTTTTTATACTATATATTGTAGCTGTCTGCTGTTCCCTTTGTATAAAATAAAATAAAATAAAGACACTTCAAAAGTCCTCTGTCAACTTTTTAGACCGATGTATCCTGCTTATGCGTATGAAACTTCATTAAAATTGGTTCAATCATTTCGAAAACAAACGACTTGAAAGTTTCTATGAAGGTGTACTATTAAGTACACCTCCTCCTAATCCTTCGACGATAGTAGAATTCAGATAGCAGTACATTCTTACATCTTTTTAAATCATTTTTTTTGTTAAACGTGTTTTCGGAACCAACTCGAGTTACTACAAATACTGCTACATGTATTGATAACGTTTTTTGTTGCTGCGACTACTTAGATAAATCCATTGTAAATTACCGGCCTTCTGATCACAGTGGTCAAACCGTTGTTTCTCCGGATCCGGAAATACCATTGTGCTTATTGATGGATTAAATAGTACGGGGGTCGTCAAGGTGTCTTAAGTAAAAAATAACATTAAAAACATGTACATATTTTAAAAATGTAATGCAATAGGCTCGCTCCCTATTGCATGGGACTTAAACATAACTGGTGAAATGTGGGTGTACTATTAGGTTCACCTCTGCCTAAGCCTACGGGGATTACAATCGTGATGTTGTGTGTATTTAAAAAAAAAAGTTGGAACGTTGACCCCCAGTATCTCCGTAACTAGAAGGTGTGGTCTAGAACCAAAAAATTATCGCAATGACAGGGGGAACCACTTCATTAAGAGTCTTTTTACACCCTTTATATTGAACTTGAAGAACTCGTTCTGAAACAAAAACCAACACGTATAGCAAGTTTCTTACCAGAGTAATATATTAAAAGATGCGCCGGGGTCACAGCCAGTTTAGAAGTTCAAGGAGAAAAAGCAATAAAACTAGTTGGTTTTATCAGTATTCGATTTTTATTTACATAAACGTTTTCCTCTTTGCTTCATCAGCATCCTCCTGCCGCTTACATGTCAACCACGAGCCGGTCAGCTTTTTTTACTTTATGTTTTTTGAAAAACTTACAGCTAGGCATGTTACATGTAGGTGTGTATGTACATGACATACATGAATTTGATAGTAACACGAATATGGCCACTTTTATACAAACTAGCTTTTGCCCGGCTTTGCTCACGTGGAGTTCGGGAATTGCCCACGGGATCCTTCTTATGGGATAATAAGTAATCTATGTGGTATACCTGACTATAATCTATCTCTGTGCCATATATTACCTAGATCTGTTCAAACGTTCTGGTGTGATTGAGTAACAAACATCCATCCATCCAAACTTTCGCATTTATAATAGTTTATTAAGTAAAATGACGGGGTTAAGGAACACCGACGCGAAAGTGGTTACCACGAATTCAGTACATCATTTGGAGCCCCGGGCCACATAGAAATGTTTCATCGGTAATTAAAAAAAAAACACGCCCCGCACAACAGGCGCGCCGAAACTCTGATACACGTGATGAGACCATCATTTGAATTTAAGAGTGTGTACACCAATTTTGGAGTCAATCGACCCAGAGAATATACAGAAAATTCAACTCCCCATTTCACCCTCTTAGGGGTGGAATTTCGTAAAACCCTTTTTTAGTGGATATACTCTGCACAAATAATACACCCTCCAAATTTCGGTCCAGCGGTTTCGGCTGTGCGTTGATATATCAGTCAGTCAGTCAGGACTTGGAATTTTATATGTATAGATTATTTATGTAAAGTAAAAATTGTATCTCAGCGTCATCGTCACCACTAAAACTGTTCAAACCGAACTCTCTGTGAACTGTTTGTGTTCTGAAACTGTCGAGGACGACTAAAGTTATCAAATAATTTAATAATAATAATAACCTATCCACCAGTAGCTTGGACCCTGTCCCGACACCGGCGGACCGCTATTTTTTTATATTTTTAAATGTTTTTTATATGGATTTTTTTTAAGAAATATTTAAAAATGTTAAAACATGTGTATATATAAATGAATAAACGGAATAATAATAATTTATTTAGTTTCAGACACAATGATCCATTTTTGTTAGTAGGTACACTTAAAAATAATGTTAGTCATTAAATCAGAAAGAATAAATACACACTACACAATACAATTATAAAAATAAATTTGAATAAAATTTTGAAAAATTACATAAAAATAATTTAATTAACGAAAAAATATATATATAAAGTAATGCCTAATAATTAATACGTCTTTTGTTTGTTGGTCATTACATTAATCATATAATAAAAATAAGTACCGCAAAAATAATAAAACCCGCGTTAATGCTCCAAAATAAGTACCTTCAAAATTTGTTTTTAACAAAAGTTGATCATAACAAAAAGCAAACTTTATTCCAGATTCGCATTCGAACCAGAAGACGTAACAGCCTCCCCGATATCAGTAAGCAGCGCACGCGCACGCGACAGCGAACAGAGCGCGACACGCTTCCGCTTCGACTCCGACTCCATCTCGCCTCGCTCTATGTTCGAGGACGACTTCGCCGCCGCCCCCCGCCCCCGCACCGCGTCTATCGCCGAGGAAGAGGAGGGGGACCTCCCTCCCCTTAGACCTCGCCCCCCTCCCACTACCACCAGAGATATCCGTAAGTCGGACTCCATAAACATCTTTACTAGAGAATCGGACCCGTTTGAAGGAGATGCGTTCTTCGCTTGTACTGGATCTGATCGGGCGGCGCGAAGGGAGAACTGGCCCGGAGACTTTCAAGGGTTCGATAATGCGTGAGTTCGGGTAGTCCGGTTTGTCTAGGGTTGAATAGTTCTTAGCGGGGGTAGTGGAAATGGGGATGATTTGGGAAGATGGAAAGAGTTTGTTTTTTTTTTCTATTAGTACTGCTTAAAAACTAAACGTTTTCAGACATTTCATTATCATCCCGGTTTCTACTTTTTGTGACCTCTATTTGCATACCATCGTACTATATTTTTAATCACTTTTAAAAGTTCCTAAAATCTTTTAATTTGAAATGCAAATATTTTTCTTCGTATTTAAAAGTCAATGAATGCGTTGCCAATTTTATTGTTACAATAAAAACAAAAATGTTAATAATACTAAAAACGCCACCATTTCGAGTATAAGGATACAGAGGAATGCAAATAGAGATCGACGGTAAAAATTGGAAATGCTGTAAAGGACATTAAGGGTGCTGATGAATTTTCAAATTTCTCAACTTCCGGACTGCAAATCCAATCAAAATCAATGCTCCAGGCATTGATAAATTAAAATAAAGTTTATTTTTACACATCAATGGCTCAATGTCTCTTATAACATTTCAAAATTTCCACCGTCAATGTGTGGGGTAGCTTCCATTAAGGTCGTAAAAAGGAGCATTGATAATGAAAAGAGTCTTGCCATAGACATTAAGTATTTTTCCATGGATCTCTTCTAACCCTGTGCAATAGACTCCCAGATAAATGTCTAAAATAATCTCACGGTCGTTCTCGAATTGAAAGGCTTTTCACATCTTTACGCGTTAAGTTTTAGTGATGAATTTTTATAACATTCTCGAACTTTTATGTACGGCCATAGATAATGAAGTTCTTAATACAAAGAGGTGCGTAATGATGTGAAAGACTTATGTGTGTTTTTACTAACATTACGCGACACCTAATCCAAGCATTCGTTTAGATGCAGCTTAGTGTTAGTCAAAACAAGCTGTTTGATACTATAGCTTTAAGATTACATGCCGCTTTTGATTACCTAGGGTAATTTATTTAGTAAATAATACCGGTTGATTTTTTAAACGTTGGCAAAACTGCGTGTAGTACTCATTAAAATGAACAATTTTTAGTATTGGGCCAACCATGAAATCGGGAAAAATTACACCTGCTCGATCAATTTATGGTCGCATAACTCGAAAAAATTGTAGTAGGAAACAGCTGATTTTTTGCATATTTCAGAGTTAGTCTCTGAGTAAAAGTTACTTATGTTTATGAGTATGTTCATTCCCTTAGATTATTGCCCACGTTTAACCAATCTACCTGTGTAATGGGTGTAAAAAGAGCCTTAACGAAGCCGAAAGGCACTTGTTCTTCCAGCCATTGTGATAATTTTTTGACCCTAGCTAGGTTCAAAAAAACTTTACGTTAAACTTCTTTTTAAATATTTTTTTTTATTATTAAAGCTTTACTTTAAATACCCCAATGACCCTACATGTTACATTGAGTCCTACCGTGTGTAGCCGTGTTATTTCACCCCAAAAAAATAAGTAGTTTCCCTGCAATATTTTTGATGTGAAACATCTATAGCCTTTACATTAAACTGACTCGGGACGGGTAATGGCATGACGCTATCATGGAGTGATACCCCCTCGACTTTCTTGTAAAATCAATTTTTTCCCAATTTATTTTCTGGTTAAAGACATTTAATTCTCATAAAGAAATTACATTTCACTTACATGAGAACAAATTTAAATATACAAACTATTCATTGTCCTTCGACACTCGGACTTTTACACGACTAATCTGAAGAATTTATTTATATTTTATCAATTTACATTAGTGTTACACATACAGTTAACAAATTAATAAGTTTGTGGGTACTCATAAAAATATAAATCGTGAAATTATGCGTAAATACCCTGCTTTGAGATAAAGAGTGCGGTCCCGGTGTCACAATGCAGATAAATCAGTCAGTAGTACAACTTTTGTTTCGAGCTGCTTTTAAGTTGTTTTTTTCAATTATTTTTGGTAAGTATTTGTTTTATGTAAATTTAGTCGAAATAATATTTTGTGGTTAATTTATATTGATGTTTTGAAGAACATATTTTTTTAGTTTGGTCTTAAAAATATTGATCGAAATCGCACTCTTCATCTCATCTGGTAATTTATTGTAAAGTTGCACTCCCTCATAAACAAGTGATCTTTTACCTTGAGTGGTTCGCACTCGAGGAAGTATGATGTGATCCTTTCTACGACTGCTACGGTTATGTAATTGATGTGTTTTGGTGAATGAAATGCGTGTGTGTATGGTTTTATTATGTATTTTTTGAATGAGAATGCAGGTGTAGTATGCGTGAAGTTGTTTGATGTTCAAGAGTTTTGTGTCTTTGTATATTTTAATTGTAGGTGTTAGGTAGTCGTAATGAAAAAGCATTTTAATTATTTTGTTTTGTGCAATTTGTAGGTCTTTTAAATTTGTTTTAGGTGCATTACCCCAGATTTCGATTAGGTACAGTATGTGTGGCTTTACTAGTGAGTTGTATATTGTCTGGCAGACACTATATGGTAGACAGTGTACGATGTTACGTAGTGAGCCCAATAAAGATATCATTTTGGATCTGATGTGGTCAATTTGAACCTTCTAATTTATATGACAGTCTAGTCATAACCCAAGGTACTTCTCGTATTGTTTGAGCTCTAGTGTTTGGTTTTCAATTGTAAGAGGGGGATGAGGTGGTATTTTCTTATTTTTGGCTTTAAATATGACGTAACTGGTCTTGGATGCATTGATTGTGAGAAGATTTTGTTGAAACTAGATGGACAATGAGTTAAGGTCTTGTTGGGCTTGATTTATCATGTCAGTTATAGAACCACCAAAATAAAAAAGGCAGGTATCGTCCGCATATAGCGAAATATGCCCGTGTATTGGAACCTTATGGATGGAGTTTATATATATTAAGAAGAATAGTGGACCTAGTAGTGATCCTTGGGGAACACCAAACGTGATGTTGTGCGGTTTACTTTGGTATTCTCCGACTTTAACAACCTGAAGCCTATTATTCAAATATGATTCGAACATTTTATACGCTACACCTGATACGCCTATGTCTTTTAGCTTTTGAAGTAGTATAGGATGGCTAACTGCATCAAAAGCCTTTTTAAGGTCGATGAATAAGCCTAGCGCCATGTTTTTTTGATCAATGTTCATTTGTATTTTCGTAATTAGATCTGTGGTAGCTGATAGGGTATTGGACTGGGTTCGAAACCCATATTGCCTTTCAAAGAGGAAATTTATTGAGGTGAGGTGTTCGTCTAAGCGTGTATAAAGGACCCTTTCAAATATTTTAGAGATAATCGGAAGAACTGAGATAGGTCTATAGTTATTAGTATCCGTTTTGACACCAGATTTGTGAATTGGGGTAACTTTGGCTACCTTTAATTGATATGGAAAGGTTCCTTTGGCAAGATGTGTGTTTATACAGTCGGTCAGTTTGTCCACGATTCAGACCACTTACGCACTTTACGACTTTCGTAGTTACACCGTCGATACCGGAACCACAGTTCGGATCAAGATCTTTGATTATTTTGGATACTTCGTTTGATTGGCATGGTGTGAAGCTTGTGAGTTCTCTGTTATATGCTTGAGAGTCCAGCGCTGTTACAATTTTGTGTTGTTGTAATTGTGTGGGAATGAGGTTGGCTAAGGTGGAACCAATCGTAGAAAAGAAGCGGTTGAATGTTTCACAAACCTCGTTGCCATCGGTTAAAGGTCCAGATTCAGTTAGAAGTTTAGGGGGAGTGCACTGTGACTTGATTTTGTTATTAGACAATGTATTTATTAAGTTCCACATCTTTTTAGGGTCTGCAATGTGTTTCATAAATGCCTCATAGTAGTACTTCTTCTTAGTGTTCTTAATTGTTTCCGCTGTAGTATTTCTTTCAATTTTAAAACTTTCAATAAGATCTTCATTACTTGGCTCTTGTTTCAATCGATACCAGATTTCATTTCTTCTCTTAATTTTGTCTGTTATTTCTCTACATATCCAATCTTGGCGCGGTGGGTTTAAGATTTTTGTCTTGACCGTTGTGCTACTATGGATGCCACACTTTAGATATTTTTCAAAGTTCTCGTAAGGGTTGTCGATTGACGAGTATTCTGCGAGTGCGATGCATTCGTGTAGTTTTTCATAGTATATCGTTTCGTATTTTACACGTTTCTTTGGTGGTTTCTTGGATTTTTTCTACATTTAGATAAATTTGCTTGTGATCGGACATTGGCGTCAATAATGACCATATGAAAGCTTTTGTCCTTAAGGTTGGTGCATACGTGATCAAGGATAGTTTTTGTAGAAGCAGTCTCACGCGTGCTGTAATCTTCATGGATATTATTAAGAAAACCGTATCCAGACTCTTTCATAACATCTCGGTAGTATTTGGTCTTGGCATTTTTTGTCAGGAGGTCGATGTTAAAATCGCCGAAAACTATAGATCGGGGTTTCTTAATTAGTTGCGTTGAATATACTTCAAGAAACTCTCTTGTGTTATTTTCAACATGAGTTCAGTCAGTTTCATGGTTTTTGGGCTCAAAATGAAAAGATATTTTTTTCGGTTTTTAACGAAATTCTGTTTTATTAATTATGAATTCTAGTATTATCATGGATGTTTCACATCTGCCGAGCGTCCCGTGACAGCCAACTTTTTTTTTTGCAAACTCTTAGCACTTTGGTTGACGGCTTCGTAATGGGTTCGTTTACACCTTGTATAACCACATACCATTGTCGCCGTAGTATTATGTATATATTGAGATGTATACAGACAAGACCCCACTCCTGCCTGTATCTAACTTTAGTCGCAACCTGTGATATATATAAGCAACGCCCCTTTTTATTTCTGCGCTTTCCTAATTTATGTTTTTGTTTTTTACTTCAAATTATTGTCACAATTTCCTTAAAGTAGAGTTGTATGAATTTCGAAATAGTCATTTAAGTAAATATATTCAAACAATACATTCATTTATATGCATTTTATACTTTTAAGTACCCTTGTATTTTTTTTTACAATGTATACCTTTAACGCTTTATTCTTTTTAAATTAAATAAAGTGCGAGGTAAAAAAAGATGTGTAAAAAATTAAATAAAAAATATTTTTAATAGTTTTTCAGTGAATAATTACAATAATCATCTAACTAGCCTTTTCCCAACTATGTTGGGGTCGGCTTCCAGTCTAACCGGATGCAGCTGAATACCAGTATTTTACATGGAGCGACTGTCTATCTGACCTCCAGAACCCAGTTAGTACTGGGTAATACGATACCTCTTGGTAAGACTGGTTGTCAGACTTTTTGGGCCACTGACTAGGTACCTGTAACGACTGTTAAAGATCTACAAATGACAGCCGGGACCAACGGCTTAACGTGCTTTCTGAGGCACGGCGGAAACTCGGTATGTAACGGGTAGTCACCCATCCACAGACCAAGCTAGGCAAGCACGGCTTAACCTAAAGATCGACCCGAGCGGTATTATTTAGCCACGAGCTCCTCGTAAATAAAACTATGTGGTATATAAGCCCTTTATTTAGAAGACTGCACATATTCGTAGACGTAGTGGATCAAATATCTTATGTATTTTATATTAATAATGAAACAATCATGTCGGTTTTATACTATAACGCTCACAGGCCGTAATTAGCACAGGCTTACTGATTACATTGAAAAACATTCTTTATCGTGATTCACATAAAGTGCATATTTGTACAAACATCAATGGTTTGGCGTCGGCGAGAGCGCACGCACTTACACGTTTGAACAGATTTGAACTTTAAAAAACTAAAAATAAAGTTAATTATTTAATGACATCAGAAAACTCTCCGCTATGCCTTTCGGCCTCCTGTGAACCTATGATACTTATTATTTTGGACTAGAAGTTAGCAAGTCTATGGAATAAAATCTAGGTATGAAAGTTATCACCAAAAGAAAGTTTGGGCACAAACCTGTACAGTATTGTTATTGTAAATATTTTGCTACAATGCAATCATGTGCCGCTGTGTTAAGTGTAAATAATGAATATTTTGTAAATCAATTGAACTATTTACGTCGACGACTGTGTACTGCTAAACTGTTTTTGAGCACATCATCAAAAAAGATTAGAACATTTTTGTATACTTATAAAATGTAGTTTTGTCCATCATACCCTTTCTGTTTATTGCAACCTATTTTGTAAAAATAAAGAAATAAAAAATTTAAAACTTCATACAATAGAGTATTTAATAGTCGACATTTTTGCACACATCTGATACAAAAAGCATTTTATGGATATGTTGTACGTTTTCAAAGTCATCTTCTGAATAAATTAACTGTCTATCTCATTAACTTAAATAGAAATCATATATTTATAATGTTTTACTGTAATTTATAATAAATAATAGGTAAGTTTTTTTTTTCGTGATGGAAATACTCTGTATGTAAAAACGAACTTCTAAGCTATTATGGAATTTATGTTAAGTGAATCATTACTGTGATAACTTTAATTTATTGTGATTTTTTCCGAAAGTCTTTTTTACTTAATTTTATGCACTTGTTTCTATGTAATAATCAGTATAAAGCAATTAAATTATATTCTAAATGAAAATATCTATTTCTAACATGATAAACTAAACTAATAAAATATTGACTACTTATAGCACAGAAATGTGACAGAATGACTGGTTTAGGATAACCTGAAAGTTACTAAACAAGTCAGTTATGTTGTTGCAGTTCCAAAATGTAATGTTATCTGTTAATTGCTTATAATAAATGTACCTTAAATAAAAACCTTACGGCCCATAATCACTTGATAGCGACTTTAACAAATGTATTCATGTAAACTAATGTTACCTATAAACTAGTGATGACGTCGATTTTGTATTACCTAATGTATTTTTTGTACATAATGTAGCTAGAGGAAATTAATGATGTGCAATTACTACCACCTCTATGGCGCAATACCAAAGGTATTTATGTTCTGTAACTGTTGTGTAAAATACTCGGAGTTATTAAAATTATAACGAAATGATCGAAAACGATTACTTTGTTTTCATTAATTTATCCCAGATTCCTTAAACCTTAAAGTGAAAAACTTCTTCATCTTCCACCTCCCACATCCAGTCTGACCCCAGACACCTTTTTAAAGTGAAGAATTCATTAACATAATCGTAATATAATTCTTAAGATGGAAGTGCCAGCAACCCGCGAAATTCAAATTTTCTTATGTTTTTTGCGATTTGCAGGTCAGTGCCAGGCTGTATGTTGATGAAATAATTATGAGTCACGGTGGCGCGTATGTCGGATCATTTAGTTCCCTTCAAAATGTTTGTGTTGAATGGTGCTGATCCATGCGTCATGTTCGTGAACGGACGCCGTCAGTAGGGGCTAGTCATCTCTTTGCTGCTTACTTAGCTGCTGATTGCTGCTTGTTTTGTTTATGTTAATTTTAAATATTTGATAATATGTTTAACTCTGGACGCTCTTAACTTGATCGTTCTCACATATATGTATAATCTCAACATGGATGATGTAACCAAGATTTTGTAACAATATTTTGATGTAAAGAGTGTCCATGGAGTTTTTTGCCCATTCTTTTCCAGAGATCTACGCTTTGGAATGTCCTACCATATAATACCTACTTTCTCGACTTATTATGCCCTATCACTGTGACTGTAGCTTTACTTTTTTTTTGATATTCAAAAATGCTTGTAATAGTCTTAATAATTGAAATAAATGTTTTGAGTTTGAGTTTGGAAGCATTCGCTTGTAATGTAACAGTTCAGTTGCGAGTAGTGAGACGAACCGAGCATGCACAACCTGTATTGCCATACAATTTGTAACAAAACGACCTTTGACCTGTAATTATGGATTCATGTTTGCACTTTGACTTGTATATTGAAAATCTAACGCACTAATCTCAGGAGCTACTGGTTCATATTGAAACATTTTTTTAGTGTTGGATAGCCTATTTATCAAGGATATTACATCACTACAACGCTACAAGCAATGGAACATTTTTCATTGATGCTCCATCAATGAGAAATGTTGTTGAAAACGGGGAAAATTTATTCCTTTTGGGAGGTTTGGACTTAAAGTTACGCAACAATAATGTATGACGGAATTGTTTCTCTTGAAACGTTCTAAAAAAAAGTCTGCAATAGACTATCTTTCAAGGTTGACTCACTAATTTATATGGTAATCAAATTTATTCTAAAAAAATTGGATAAGGAATGTTTATAAAAAACACCTTGGGAAATAATGTCCCAAGGTGTTTTTATAAACATTCCTTATCCAAATATAAAGGGTGTAAACAGACTCTTAACGAAGCCGAAAGGCACATGTTCTCTCCGTCATTGCGATAATTTTTTTGCTCTAGAGTCTAGACCATACCTGGGAACCATCTAGTTACGGAAATATTGGGGGTCAAAGTTCCAACTTTTTCAGTTTTTTTTAAATACACGTTTTTAATCTAAGATTTTTACTTTAAACACGTCCAGGACCCCCTTACTATTCAATCCATCCATCAGCACAATGTTTTGAGTGCATTACATTGAGACCTACCGTAAAACGTGATTTTACAGCGCAAAAAAAAAGTCGTTTCCCAGCACTAATTTTTGCGTAAAGTTACTTAGTTTGATGTACATACATACATAATGCTTGGGCCGCATTCCGAATTACGCTGTAATCGATTTTAGCGTCCGTGAGCGCGATATCTATGTCCCTTGAATCCTCATAGATGACGTCATGACATGCGCCATCTTGCGATTACACCGACCATACACCAACCGAACCGACCGACCAAAACAAACATCACTGTGAGCGCTGTCAAAAATGACAGCTGTTGTGTTCACAGGTTGTGTTGTTTTGTTATGAACTTAGGAGTCGAATCGTCGTTCTGAGTTATCAGAGTCGATAGAGTCAACCAACATAGCTTCCATTTTCATAAATAAGTCTTGTGAAAGGTTTTGGTTTGGGGTTATGTATGCTAATCTAATTTGACGTCGAGCGAGTACTGTGAACGTGTTCACGAGCGTTTCGAATTGATGACAGCGCTTATCTGTCATAATCGTGATATCTAAATCGGAACGCAAAATATAGATGTGAGCACTGTGAGCGATTATTTCGTAATTCGGAAAGTGGCCTTGGTTGACGGCTTCGTGAAGAGTCTGTTTACACCCTGTATACGTTATTCATCACATGTATCTAATTTTGAACAAAATTGCTCCTACATCATTTGATTTCAATGAATATCTGAGGTTCTTAGAAGATCCAGGGCTGCGGGACTGTTCGTAATAGATACGGGCAAGGAAGGAACATGGATGGGTTTTTGTCAGTACAAGTCTGACCTCTATACTGAAACACAAGATAGCGAAACACAATTTTCTCGATTGTAGATATTTATTGCTTAAATTATAATCGAACAGAGTTTCGGCTTAGGCTAGGTTCTAGATCAGAAATAATACATCAAAGCGTACGGGAAATCGCGACGCCCCCGTAAGGGGGCGTGGCGAGCGGTATCAGGGCCTTTGGCCCTCTGGCCGCGGTGGCATACCGGGGCCCCGTTAATACGGGACCCGACCTCGCGTTGGCTAAATATTTGCCGAGGTATTGAGTGCACGTTAATAACATGCACTCTGTGTGTGGTTGTCGTATGTGAACTGTAGGCACGCCTACAGCGCTGCAGCGCAGCGCTGTTTGTTTCACGACACCTCGGCGGTCTGTCCCCGCCAGGTGAGACCTCCGGTTACCCGGAGGAGGCCCGGCGGGGGACAACCAGCGACAGAGGTGCCGACTCCGACGTACCTACAGTAGGTGAGTGGCTCCCGCCCGTCCCACCACCGGAGCTAGCCAGTGTTGGTCCGGACTGAGGGGGCCGACGTGTGTGTGTGGGCGGCATTGTATGTGTAACACCGCCCATGTATGCGTGGTGTGCGAGCTTGCGCCGCGCGCCACGCGTGTGTCTACATGAATGTAGAGAAGCGCCTGACTGATTTAGCTACGCAACACGCCTATATTAACTTAGAACGCGTCGCGTAGCAGGTGCATGTAGTGTGTGTGGAGTCTCTAGTGTACAGGTAAGCTGCGTGTAACCGGTAAACAACTTACCCGAGCGTCAAGTCCGGTTGGGTGGAGTCCATGCCCGCGTCCACGCTCGCGGGCACCGAGTCCTGAGGAAGCGACGGAGGGGGGGGGGGCGACCTACATAGGTCGTGGGTGCACAGCCGGCCGCCCCTGGCGGCCCTGGCGGCCCTGCCTCAGACTGAGGAGGGTGGCCAGGCCGTCAAGGACGACTAGCTCCACGTCCTGTCCCTGCTTGATGGCCTTGATCAGGTCCATCAAGAGCTTAATGGCGCAGGCTGTGAAATCTTGTTCGGCGGCGTCGTCGGTAGTTCGGCCGGCGCTCGTGGCGGCTCTGTTTGTGGGCGGGGCTGGAGGCCGTGCTCGGCTGGGGACAGCCGACGGCTCTCCAGACTGTTGGAGCGGCTGGGTGGGTAGGACAGCCTGCGCCGGGACTAGGTCGCCCCTGAGGTTGTCCTGGGATTCGGTGGGGGGGGGCACGGCAGCGTTCCCTTTACCCCCCTTCTTCTTCCTCCGCTTCCTCCGTCGCTTGGAGGAGGCAGGGGCTTCGCCCCTGTTGGTGGGCCCGTTGGCCGCCGCCATCAGCGACGCGCCTTGGGCCTCGTGGGAGGCCACTTCGGGTTGCCGCGCCGGGGCCGATGTGGCTCGGCGTGAGGCGGCTGTGGCGGCGACTGTGCCCGCTCGCCTGTTCCTTATCTCCCTCTGGAAGGAGGGGCAGCGCACGTTGTTCGCGGGGTGATCACCCCCGCAATTGGCGCAAGTCGCCGGCTCTTCTCGCGGGCGGGGGCAATCACGCGCAGCGTGCGCCTCCCCGCAGCGGACACAGGCGAGCGGCCGGTGACAGTGGTGGGATGAGTGCCGGAATTTCTGGCACCGGTGGCACTGAGCGGGCCCACGCTTACCCCGCCAGGTTTCTATCTGGACACCCCGCATGTATAAAAACACGGAGGTGTCTAGAATCCTGCGTACGTCAGGCGTCCGCTTGAGTACGGCGTGGAATACGCAGCCGGGTCTGTCGCCGCGCGCCTTAATGTGGCGCACGTACTCCGGCTCGTATCCCAACGCACGGAGTTCCTCCTCTATTTCCTCTGGGGAGGTGTCTATGGGCAGCCCCCTGATGGCCACCTTGAAGCTGCGCTCCGCCGGCAGCGAGTAGGCAAACCAGCTGATGCCACCCTCCTTTTCCAGGCCAGTCAGGTAGCGCTGGACCACCCTATATTCGTTCTCGCTTTCGGGCGAGAAACGAACCCCAGCGCCGTACGGGCGGGCGTTGGGGGGGTAGCCCAGCACATCCTTGATGGCCCTAAAGTGGGCGGCCCAATTGGGCAGCCTCTCCACCACCAGCGGAGGATACCTCTGCCGCTTGGGCGGCTTCGGCTTCGGCTGGCCGGTGGCCTCAGGGACTGCAGTCTGTGAAGCAGAGGCGGGAATTAAGACACTCACCCCGGTCCCAGGGCTCGGTGTCGTCGGTGTCGGTGATGATGCCGGAGGTGTGCGACGAGTCGCCTCGGCGAACGTAGGCGATGCGGCGCTGCCCCGTCCCCGCGGTGGCGCGCGGTCGCGCGGTGGGTCGAGGCAGTACCGCTTCGCCTCCTCCTCGGAGTCGTCGGTGCTCCGACGCCGTCGTTGAGGCCGTAGCTCCGGCTGGAGCGCGTATTCGCACTCCATGGACGGCGTCGGGGATGCAGGTGGGGTGCGCCGCCTGCGAGTGTCCGGCCCTGACCCGTCGGAGTCGACGGAGACCATCGACATGCTCGAGCCGACTCTCGACGAGCATGCCGATCGTCCCGCCGGCGAGTCAAAGGCCGCGGCACGAGGCGGCGCCGGAGAGTCCGGTACGTGCGCCGGTCCGGACAGCAAGCTGCGTCCGGGACCGGCGGGGGTGGTGCGCGAAGCGGTGGTGCGGCTGGAGGCGCCTGTCGCGGACGCAGCCCTGAAGGGCGCGGTCGACGCGGCGGGGCGCACTGCAGCGGCGGGAGGTGGAGAGGGGCGCGCAACACGGTGCGCGGGAGGCGCAGGGGTGCGCGTCAGCGCAGGAGTCCGCGCGGGCGCAGGCGGCGCGGTGCCACGCACCGCAGCAAGCGCGACAGGCGCGGCAGCGCGCGCTGGGAACGCACCGTCGCGCGCGACCGGTGCGGCAGCGCGCGCGTGCGGCGCGTCATCACGCTCTGCGGCGCGTGCGGCAGCGCGGGCCTGCGACGCGCGATCGGCGTGCGCAGCGGCAGGTGCCGGGGGCTGGGAGGGCACCGGGCGGAGTGCGGGAGGACGCACGGCTTCGAGCGGCGGTCGGCTCGGCGAGGGCGCCGGCGCAACGCGCGCAGGCGCCAACGTCTTCGACGATCCGCGCGCCGCCGCCGTGCTCGTCCCCGCCTTTTCTTTCCGCTTCTTGTTGGCCGACGTCTTGCCGGGTTTCCTCTTCTCCTCACTGGGCGGAGAGGAGAGTCCCGCCGACGTCGCGCCAGGCGATGCCTCGCCGCCGGTCAGCAGAATTTCCGGCGTCGAGTTTGTCCGGTCCAGGCCCAACCGTCTCATCAGGCTCGGACGGCAGGCTTCATGGCCGTCAATACATCAAAATGCGCTGCGCGACCTATTTATAAGCTTACCCCCACTCTAAATCGAGGAGGGGATCGCCGCTCGGTAACGCCCATCGCGTTAGGTTGACAAGCACACGTGACGTGCTAGTCAATTGACATTCTCTTTGCTGTGGCTGCCGTGGCGTACTTGATTGTCATGGCTATGGCTTTGGCTGAGGCTGTGGCTGTGGCTGTGGCTTTCGCTGCACCAAGACGACACGGCATGGCATGGCTTTGGCATGGCTGGCAATCAGGTGACCGTTACAGTCGGCCATCCTGAAACAATTGCTCCCGCAATGGGATAAGGGAACATTATTAGCTTTCCAGTAAATCAATTAGGTCCTCTGTCTCTAACTGCTCATCAGAGCTGCTGGCACTGTCAGATACATGAGCTACACTTTGATAGGGTCGCAAGGAGTCGGCAGATACTAAACCTATGAAGTTCTTATATCCTCTCAAACCTTTTATACTCCTGATCCTGTATCTGTCCTTACCAACAACTTTTGTGACAATATACGGCCCTGAATAGAGATCATCTAGTTTAGTACTGACTTTAGCCGCGCTACTCGTAGGAGCCTGTTTCCAAAGTACTAAATCACCTTTCTTATATATGTGACATGGCTTACGACGCTTATCAAAATGGTGTATCATTTTAGCGCTAGCTTTTTCAATGCGCTGCCTAGCTGTGGTGCGTTTCACATGAGTCGATTCGACTACCCGCCCCGGAATAGAAACATCACATGCCTACTACTCCGTGAAAACATCAAGTCGTAAGGTTTATATCCGGTTGTGTCGTTTAAAGTATTGTTTATACCCCAGATTACGCCAATTATTCGACCAATTGTTCGCGGCTTCACTAGGGTCGGTAGCTCGTAACGCGTTCAAAATGGTTCTGTTGGTACGTTCAACTTGGCCGTTAGCTCGAGGACAAGCTATAGCAGTTAAAGTATGCTTGAACTGTTTGTCTGTAGCAAACTTCTTAAAATATCTACTAGTAAAGGCTTTTCCGTGATCCGACACTACTCTATCCGGGTATCCAAACAAAGCGAAAATTCGTTTTAATGACCTGACCGTCTCGCTTGAGTTTACAGTCCGAGTTGGTTCCGCAATTACAAACTTTGTAAATGCATCAGTTATCACTAGCATGTACACATAGCCTTTCTTCGTCTTACAGAACGGTCCTAAGTGGTCTACATGTACTGTTCTGAACGGTTCAGTTGGTTTGGGAATAGGATGCAACATACCCTCCTTTTTCCCGTGCTCTCCTTTTCCGTAAGCGCAATGTAAACACGCCGCAACATATTTCCGAATAAACCGCGTCATTCTCGGAAACCAGTAGTCATTTTTAATAAGCTCGATGCAGCGCTTGAACCCTACATGGCCTATTTCGTCATGGTGCATTTGAACAATTTTCCACCTAGCTGGTCCCGGCACTACAAGACGATTACCGCACAGAGTTTTCCGGTATAACCTATCATCTATCAGTACGAAATCCTTTGTTAAGTCGCGCTCTGCTGAACCAGATTTTAATCGATCAATTATGTTTTTGACTTTGTCATCTTGATACTGAACTGTAAAGAACCAATCAGATACTTCTAGGCGATTAACATTAAGCGCGTCAACAGGATTTCGACTAAGTGCATCGACATGTCTCATGCGCTCACCCGGCCGGTATTCTACACTTATATCGTAATCTTGAATCATCAACCACCATCTGGCTATCCGCGGAATAATGTCACGTTTTGTCAAAGTGGAACGCACCGCGGTACAATCCGTAACAATTTTTACATGTTTACCAATTATGTAAACACGGAATTTTTTTAAAGATTCTACAACCGCTAATGTTTCGAGTTCGTAGCTGTGATATACGCTTTCTTGTTTAGAAGTTACACGACTGAAATACATTACCGGTCTTAAAGTACCATCAATTTGTTTTTGAAATAATATACCCGCTATGCCTAACTTACAAGCGTCCGTATGTATTTCTATTTCTAGCTCGGGATTGTATATCGCTAACACCGGTTTGGAGCACAAACACTTTTTTAATTCGTTAAAACTCTCTGATTGTTCACTACCCCAATCCCATGCAACGTTTTTCTTTGTTAAATTGGTCAAGGCACGAGCAATTTGAGCAAATCTATGAATAAACTTACGGAAATAGCTACATAACCCGATAAACTGTCGAACTTCGTGTACATTTTTGGGCACCGGAAACTGTGACACGGCGGTTAATTTCGACTCTGCCGGTTGCACACCACTTTCGGAAATTTCATGTCCTAAATACGTTACTCGAGTTTCTAAAAACGTACACTTTTTCATATTTAATTTCAGATTCTCGGTTTCGAATTTATTTAACACAACCTTTAACATGTCAAGACCAGATTTAACGTCGACTGACGGTACCAATATGTCATCTAGAAAAGCTAAAATCTCGCATGAATCGCTACTACCGCCATTTTGGGAAAAATGAATGGAGTTCACTATTTTGTTAATTAAACGCATGAAAACTGACGGAGAATTAGCTAAACCGAATGGAACACGAACATATTCAAATTGACCGGCCTGGCAAATAAATGCACTTTTATGAGTATCTTCGGGTTTTAGCGCCAATTGATGGTAGCCTTGAGACATATCTAAGCACGTAAAATATTTTTTACCGGCTAACTTAGAAATATGATCTTCAATATTAGGTAACGGATATCTGTCTTTAACGGTTATGGTGTTAAGTGCGCGATAATCTATGCACAGTCTGCTATCCCCGTTCTTTTTTTTTACTAATATCACTGGAGAAGCATAGTTGGACTCTGATTCTTTAATAATACCGGCTTCTAATAATTCAGAGACTTTAGATTTTACTATTTCTTGTTCACAGTGCGATAGTCTATATGGTTATCGATAGACGGGCTTATCGGTAGTCAAAGTAATTGGCATTTGAATTAAATTTGTGCAGCCAAGATCTTTAGTGCTGACTGCGAAACTTTGTTTGAATCTAATTAGCAATTTGATTAAATCTTTACGTTCCATTTGACTCAAATTGCCTATTTTTATGTCGTCTAACAAAACTCCCCCTATGCTCAGATTTGAATCTTTATCCACAGACAAAACAAAAGGCATATTTTCCGGCACAGTTAATTTAGGCAAATCACATGAAATAGGCAAATCAGAAGGCTTTAAAGGCAAATATGGCTTGGCTTGGCTAACCTGACTTATGGTGGGTGATGTGTCGCAGCTCTCGGCGCGTGTGAGGACCTGGCCAGCCTCCGACACGATGTCCTCAGCCCCGGTATTGATGACCTTGATGTGTCCGCTGTCGCCTCGAAGGAGAGTGGCGGGCAGAGAGTAGGAAACTCCTTGAAGCTCGTAGTGGCGTGCAGTGGTACAGATATCGTTGTTCTGGCGGTTGCCCACTATCAGGACCTTGATGATGGAAGCTCCTGGTGGCAACGTTTCTTGCATAGTCGTTACAATCTTGAACTTGTGGAGCTCTTCAACCACATCTTCCTTTGGCATGGAGTCAGATTCGCGCATCAGTGTGGCTTTTCCGTAGCTTACGACGAGTATAATGTCGCTGGCATTGATGACGGGTTGACCGATAAGTAAATGAATATCACCCATCTCGATGTCTGTCAGATACGCATCGCAAGTAACTTGAATACCGTCTATTTCCAGATTAAATTTTACTTCTCCACGGGAAGTAATTAACCCGCCGGTAAAGCCTTTTAGGATCGTACTCGTAGGTATGACGTCGAGAGATAATAATTTGGAGATCCGACTGGTCATGACGTTCACCTGGCTTCCGGTATCGATGTAGGTCTTCACGTGGACTCCGTTGATCTTGGCTATTTTCTTGTAGGTGTCATTGTAATTTTGGATTATCTTAATGTCCTTGACGCTGTTGTTCACATCAAACGTAGATTTTTAAAGAGTGGTGGATGAATTATTGCAGCGGGTAGCGATGTGGCCTTGCTTACCACATTTAAAGCACACACGTTGATCGGGAAGCGTACAATTTCGCAACATGTGACCCGTCTTCTTACAGCGTGGGCACGGATCATTCTCCGTAAAAATCTTCTTTTCGGCAGGCATTGGGCGAGGATCCTTACTCGGTAGGCGAATTTCTGGAGCGGGGCCGCGGTAGTCGTCGAGGGCACAGAGAAATGCTTCATATAGTTCATCAGGGCGTTCACATTGGAAAGCACGAGCATTTGGTTGCGAGATGAGGGTAGGCCTCGAATGATGCACGAGACACTGGCGCTGTCTGATAGCTTACAACGGAAGCACATGGATACTTTATCTTGATAGTACTTGGCCATTGTTTCATTAGACATCTTCCGTCTTTGCATCATCTCGTCTAACAATGCACTGTAGTCCCGATGTTTTGGAAAGGCACGCAGCAGCATCTGTTTCCACTCGTCCCACGAGTAATTATACTCGTCGAGTCGGTTGTACCATTTGCGAGCTTGTCCCCGTAGTTTGTCTTGCAGATGGAATGCCTTTATCTCAGTGCTCCAACGATGTATGTCGCCGAGTTGATCGATTTTTCTTAACCATATTGATACTGTGCAATCATCGCCATCCGGGTCGAATTCAGGAATGAGGGACGCAGCACGATGATTTTTGGATGTACCGATGTCTGAATCCAGTTCGCGGACGGCCTTGTCGACCTCATTTTTCAGAAGGTATTTCAGAATTTTTCTAGCGGGCGGTGGTGTAGAATCGCCGTCTTCATCTTGCTCGGTGTCGCTCGAGGGGTCCCATCCGGGTGGACGCACCCCACGTCCATGAAGTTCACGGCTTTCTTCACGGCGATTTCGCTTCATCACACTTCTGAGTGAAACACAAGATAGCGAAACACAATTTTCTCGATTGTAGATATTTATTGCTTAAATTATAATCGAACAGAGTTTCGGCTTAGGCTAGGTTCTAGATCAGAAATAATACATCAAATGACGGACGGAAGAAATCGCGACGCCCCCGCTAGGGGGCGTGGCGAGCGGTACCAGGGCTTTGCCCTCTGGCCGCGGTAGCATACCGGGGCCCCGTTAATACAGGACCCGACCTCGCGTTGGCCTTTTAGGCCGAGGTATTGAGCGCACGTTAATAACGTGCGCTCTGTGTGTGGTTGTCGTATGTGAACTGTAGGCACGCCTACAGCGCTGCAGCGCAGCGCTGTTTGTTTCACGACACCTCGGCGGTCTGTCCCCGCCAGGTGAGACCTCCGGTTACCCGGAGGAGGCCCGGCGGGGGACAACCAGCGACAGAGGTGCCGACTCCGACGTACCTACAGTGGGTGAGTGGCTCCCGCCCGTCCCACCACCGGAGCTAGCCAGTGTTGGTCCGGACTGAGGGGCCGACGTGTGTGTGTGGGCGGCATTGTATGTGTAACACCGCCCATGTATGCGTGGTGTGCGAGCTTGCGCCGCGCGCCACGCGTGTGTCTACATGAGTGTAGAGAAGCGCCTGACTGATTTAGCTACGCAACACGCCTATATTAACTTAGAACGCGTCGCGTAGCAGGTGCATGTAGTGTATGTGGAGTCTCTAGTGTACAGGTAAGCTGCGTGTAACCGGTAAACAACTTACCCGAGCGTCAAATCCGGTTGGGTGGAGTCCGTGCCCGCGTCCACGCTCGCGGGCACCGAGTCCTGAGGAAGCGACGGAGGGGGGGGGGCGACCTACATAGGTCGTGGGTGCACAGCCGGCCGCCCCTGGCGGCCCTGCCTCAGGCTGAGGAGGGTGGCCAGGCCGTCAAGGACGACTAGCTCCACGTCCTGTCCCTGCTTGATGGCCTTAATCAGGTCCATCAAGAGCTTAATGGCGCAGGCTGTGAAGTCATCTTGCTCGGCGCCGGTAGTACAGCCGGCGCTCGTGGAGGCTCTGTTGACGCGAGGGACTGGAGGCCGTGCTCGGCTGGAGATAGCCGTCGGCTCTCCAGTCTGTTGAGTTGGCTGGGTGGGTCGGACAGCCTGCGCCGGGACTAGGTCGCCCCTGAGGTTGTCCTGGGATTCGGTGGGGGGGGGCACGGCAGCGTTCCCTTTACCCCCCTTCTTCTTCCTCCGCTTCCTCCGTCGCTTGGAGGAGGCAGGGGCTTCGCCCCTGTTGGTGGGCCCGTTGGCCGCCGCCATCAGCGACGCGCCTTGGGCCTCGTGAGAGGCCACTTCGGGTTGCCGCGCCGGGGCCGATGTGGCTCGGCGTGAGGCGGCTGTGGCGGCGACTGTGCCCGCTCGCCTGTTCCTTATCTCCCTCTGGAAGGAGGGGCAGCGCACGTTGTTCGCGGGGTGATCACCCCCGCAATTGGCGCAAGTCGCCGGCTCTTCTCGCGGGCGGGGGCAATCACGCGCAGCGTGCGCCTCCCCGCAGCGGACACAGGCGAGCGGCCAGCGGCCGGTGACAGTGATGGGATGAGTGCCGGAATTTCTGGCACCGGTTGCATTGTGCGGGCCCACGCTTACCCCGCCAGGTTTCTATCTGGACACCCCGCATGTATAAGAACACGGAGGTGTCCAGAATCCTGCGTACGTCAGGCGTCCGCTTGAGCACGGCGTGAAATACGCAGCCGGGTCTGTCGCCGCGCGCCTTAATGTGGCGCACGTACTCCGGCTCGTATCCCAACGCGCGGAGTTCCTCCTCTATTTCCTCTGGGGTGGTGTCAATGGGCAGCCCCCTGATGGCCACCTTAAAGCTGCGCTCCGCCGGCAGCGAGTAGGCAAACCAACTGATGCCACCCTCCTTTTCCAGGCCAGTCAGGTAGCGCTGGACCACCCTATATTCGTTCTCGCTTTCGGGCGAGAAACGAACCCCAGCGCCGTATGGACGGGCGTTGGGGGGGTAGCCCAGCACCTCCTTGATGGCCCTAAAGTGGGCGGTCCAATTGGGCAGCCTCTCCACCACCAGCGGAGGATACCTCTGCCGCTTGGGCGGCTTCGGCTTCGGCTGGCCGGTGGCCTCAGGGACTGCAGTCTGTGAAGCAGAGGCGGGATTAGAGACACTCACCCCGGTCCTCCCAGGGCTCGGTGTCGTCGGTGTTGGTGATGCCGGAGGTGTGCGACGAGTCGCCTCGGCGAACGTAGGCGATGCGGCGCTGCCCCGTCCCCGCGGTGGCGCGCGGTCGCGCTGCGGGCGCGGTGGGTCGAGGCAGTACCGCTTCGCCCCCTCCTCGGAGTCATCGGTGCTCCGACGCCGTCGTTGCGGACGTGGCTCCGGCTGGAGCACGTATTCGTACTCCATGGACGGCGTCGGGGATGCAGGTGGGGTGCGCCGCCTGCGAGTGTCCGACCTTGACTCGTCGGAATCGGCGGAGACCATCGACATGCTCGAGCCGACTCTCGACGAGCATGCCGATCGTCCCGCCGGCGAGTCAAAGGCCGCGGCACGAGGCGGCGCCGGCGATTCCGGTACATGCGCCGGTCCGGACAGCAAGCTGTGCCCGGAACCGGCGAGGGTGGTGCGTAAAGCGGTGATGCGGCTGGAGGCGCCTGCCGCGGACGCAGCCCTAAAGGGCGCGGTCGACGCGGCGGGGCGCACTGCAGCGGCGGGAGGCGGAGAGGGGCGCGCAACACGGTGCGCGGGAGGCGCAGGGGTGCGCGTCGGCGCAGGTGTCCGCGCGGGCGCAGGCGGCGCGGTGCCACGCACCGCAGCAAGCGCGACAGGCGCGGCAGCGCGCGCTTGGAACGCACCGTCGCGCGCGACCGGTGCGGCAGCGCGCGCGTGCGGCGCGTCATCACGCTCTGCGGCGCGTGCGGCAGCGCGGGCCTGCGACGCGCGATTGGCGTGCGCGGCGGCATGTGCCGGGGGCTGGGAGGGCACCGGGTGGAGTGCGGGAGGACGCACGGCTTCGGGCGGCGGTCGGCTCGGCGAGGGCACCGGCGCAACGCGCGCAGGCGCCAACGTCTTCGACGAGCCGCGCGCCGCCATCGTGCTCGTCCCCGCCTTTTCCTTCTTCTTCTTGGCCGACGTCTTGCTGGATCTCTTCTTCTCCTCGCTAGGTGGAGAGGGGAGTCCAGCCGACGTCGCGCCAGGCGATGCCTCGCCGGACATCAATATTTCCGGCGTCGACTTCGTCCGGTCCAGCAGGCCCGGACGGTTGGCGTCATAGCCGGCGCCTCCGCGGCGATAAGTATAGCCGCGGGCGCCAGGCTTGGACATCTTCTTCTTATTGGTTTTCTTTTGGGGAGTGGCTCCGCGACCGCGACGGTGCACTAGGCACCGGAGTGCGCAGCGACGGCTTCCCCTGTGCTCGCACCGGTGCTAGGCACTTGTACGAACACAGGGAAAGTGAAGCGAAGTGGCGGTCCGGGCGGAGAAACTTTTGGGCAAGTACCCCCAACTGGCGGCACAAACCCAAAAGCCTCCGAAGAACTCCGGTAGGGGCAGCACTAGTGTGACACTGTGGCACGACCGGTGTCCTGGACCACTGGCGAGGAATGAATGAATACATCAAAGTACGGGAAATCGCGACGCCCCCGTAAGGGGGCGTGGCGAGCGGTTACAGGGCCTTTGGCCCTCTGGCCGCGGGGGCTAACCTCGGTCCCGTGAAAACGGGACCCGACCTCGCGTAGGCCTTATAGGCCGAGGTAATTGAGCGCACGTTAATGACGTGCGCTCTGTGTGTGGTTGTCGTATGTGAGCTGTAGGCACGCCTACAGCGCTGCAGCGCAGCGCTGTTTGTTTCACGACACCTCGGCGGTCTGTCCCCGCCAGGTGAGACCTCCGGTTACCCGGAGGAGGCCCGGCGGGGGACAACCAGCGACAGAGGTGCCGACTCCGACGTACCTACAGTAGGTGAGTGGCTCCCGCCCGTCCCACCACCGGAGCTAGCCAGTGTTGGTCCGGACTGAGGGGCCGACGTGTGTGTGTGGGCGGCATTGTATGTGTAACACCGCCCATGTGTGCGTGGAGTGCGAGCTTGCGCCGCGCGCCACGCGTGTGTCTACATGAGTGTAGAGAAGCGCCTGACTGATTTAGCTACGCAACACGCCTATATTAACTTAGAACGCGTCACGTAGCAGGTGCGTGTAGTGTGTGTGGAGTCTCTATTGTACAGGTAAGCTGCGTGTATCCGGGAAGCAACTTACCCGAGCGTCAGTCCGGTTGATGGGTAGGTGCCCGCGTCCAAGCACGCGGACACTGAGTCCCGAGGAGGCGACGGAGGGGGGCGACCTTCCTAGGTCGCGGACGCACCAGTTGGTCGTCCCTGGCGGCCTAGCTTCAGGCTGAGGAGGGAGGCCAGGCCGTCCAGGACGACCAGCTCTACGTCCTGACCCTGCCTGATGGCCCTGATTAGGTCCATCAGCAGCTGTATGGCGCAGGCTGTGAAGTCTTCTGTGGTTGAGCCGGCAGCTGTGCCGGCGCTAGTAGCGGCTTGGAAGCGGACGGCAGGGGCCGTTGGCCGTGCCGCGCCGGCAGTGGCTGCCGGCCCAACCGTCTTCTTCGCTGGTGGTGGTGGTGGAGGCTGGGATGTGAAGACAGCCTGCGCCGGGGTCGAGGTAAGGTCGCCCCTGCAGCTGTCAGACTCTGCGGGGGGCGCGGGCGCGCTCCCCTTGCCCCCCTTCTGTTTCCTCTTCTTGTTTGTCCTCCGCCGCTTCGAGGAGGAGGGAGCTTGGCCCCTGTCGGTGGGCCCGTTGGCCGCCGCCATCAGCGACTCGCCCTGGGCCTCGTAAGAGGCTACGTCGGGCTGCCTCGCCGGGGCCGACGTGGCTCGGCGTGAGGCAGCTGTGGCGGCGACCGTGCCGGCTCGCCTGTTCCGTATCTCCCTCTGGAATACGGGGCAGCGCACGTTGTTAGCGGGGTGATCACCCCCGCAGTTGGCGCATGTCGCCGGCTCTTCGCGTGGGCGGGGGCAATCACGCGCAGCGTGCGCCTCCCCGCAACGGACACAGGCGAGCGGCCGGTGACAATGGTGCGACGAGTGCCTGAATTTTTGGCACCGGTGGCACTGGGCGGGCCCACGTTTGCCCCGCCAGACTTCAACTCTGACACCTCTCATGTTGAGAAACACGGAGGTGTCGAGAATCTTGCGCGCGTCCGGACTCCTTTTCAGGATAACGTGGAACACGCAGCCGGGACGATCACCGCGCGCCTTAATATGGCGCACGTATTCCGGCTCGTGTCCCATCGTTCGGAGCTCCTCCTCGATCTCCTCCGGGGTGGTGTCTGAAGGCAGCCCCCTGATGGCCACCTTGAAGCTTCGCTCCGCTGGGAGTGAGTAGGCGAACCAAGACACGCCTTGCTTCTTCTCCAGGACGGTCAGGTACCGCTGGACCAACCTGTGCTCCTCCTCGCTCTCAGGCGAGAAGCGCACCCCAGCGCCGTAAGGACGGGCGTTGGGTGGTCGGCCCAGCTGCGCCGTGATCGCCCTGAAGTGGGCGGCCCATCCCGGCAGCTTTTCCACCACCAGCGGAGGATACCTCCGCCGCTGCTGCGGCTTCGGCTTGGGCTGGTCGGTGGCCGCGCTCTCAGCGGTAGTCGGGGCTGCGATCTGTGAAAAGGAGTCATACACATGCGAGACACTCACCCCGTATTGTGCCTCGGGACTCGTAGGCGTCGTCGTCGTCGGTGACGGCGACGCAGGAGGTGTGCGGCAGGCAACCTCGGCGAAGGTGGGCGATGCGGCACCGCCCCGCCCGCGCGGTCGCGCGCGTTCGCGCTGCAGGCGCGGCGGGTCGAGGCAGTATCGCTTCGCCTCCTCCTCTTCCTCTTCGTCGGTGCTTCGGCGTCGTCGTTGTGGCCGCGACTCCGGCTGGTAGTCGCGGTCACCGTGCAGTGACGACGTCGGTGAGGCCGGTGGTGTGCGCCGCCTTGACGCATTCGGCCCCAACTCGTACGAGCCCGCGGACGCTACCGACATGCTCGAGCCGGCTTGCGACGAGCATGCCGACCGCGCCAGCGGTGAGTCGTAGGCCGACGTGCGTGGCGGCGCCGGCGAGTCAGGTACGGTGGGCGGAGTCAGCTGGGCTGAGTATGGCCTGGTGCGCGCCGCTTGCGCCGGCCCGGTCAACAAGCCGTGTCCGGGGCCAGCGACGGCGGTGCGGGTCGTCATCGGGGCGCGGCTGGAGGCGCCTGCCGCGGACGCAGCCCTAGAGGGCGCGGTCGACGCGGTGGGGCGCACTGCAGCGGCGGGAGGCGCAGGGGGGTGCGCGACACGGTGCGCGGGAGGCGCAGGGGGGCGCGTCGGCGCGGGTATCCGCGCGGGCACAGGCGGCGCGGTGCCACGCACCGCAGCAAGCGCGACAGGCGCGGCAGCGCGCGCTGGGAGCGCACCGTCGCGCGCGACCGGTGCGGCAGCGCGCACGTGCGGCGCTCCGCCACGCTCTGCGGCGCGTGCAGCAGCGCGGGCCTGCGACGCGCGATTGGCGTACGCGGCGGCGGGTGCCGGGGGCTGGGAGGGCACCGGGCGGAACGCGGGAGGGCGCACGGCGACAGGCTGCGAGCGGCTCGACGATGGCACCGGCGCAACGCGCGCAGGCGCCAATGTCGTCGGCGGGACGCGCGCAGTCGCCTCCGTGCTCGGCCCTGCTACCGCTTCCCTCTTCTTCCTCGGCGACCTCTTCTTCTTCCTCTTCGTCGTGGCGGCCTCGTAGAAGAATGGCGTCTGGGCATCCTCCAGCATTGCGTCGTACGGCGTCTTTGCGATAGTCGGCACAGACGCCGCCCGGCCCAATGCTGGACGGTCTTCGGCGAAGATTTCGTCGAGGATGGCCTCCCGGCGATCGTAGGGATCGCTGTGGCCAATCCTCGACATCTTGACGGTGATAAAACTTCCTGGGGGAGTGGCTCCGCGACCGCGACGGTGCACTGGGCACCGGAGTGCGCAGCGACGGCTTCCCCTGTGCTCGCACCGGTGCTAGGCACTTGTACGAACACAGGGAAAGTGAAGCGAAGTGGCGGTCCGGGCGGAGAAACTTTTGGGCAAGTACCCCCAACTGGCGGCACAAACCCAAAAGTCTCCTCGGAGCTCCGGTAGAGATGAAGCGTATATACTAGAACAGATCCAGGGATTAGGTATTTAACGAGACTAGGCTGCACCTATTCTAACTTTTAAAATACTTGATCCACCTAGTCTCACTGTGCCTACGCAGTGCACGGCACCCGCGGCCCGCGCGAATCGAAGTACCGACTGTACTAGACTATGCTGCTATCTCGCTTCACCGTGTCATCGGGGCGCGGTGAAGCGAGATAGTAGCATAGTCCTAGCTCATCCATGTTTGCCAAAATCATTCGTGAGTCAGTCACTTGAATTTGAACCTTAATTCAAAAGGCATAAAAGTAACGCTATGCGCACTCGTATTTACATAGATCATACGTGTGCCAGTCGTATGAATTTGAACCATATCTCAATGGCATAAAAGTTACGCGACGCGCACCGTGTTGTGGAAGAATATATTCTGTCCTTTTTTAACTACACTATTCCGCAGTCTTTCCATCCTTGTCTGTCAATACTCGAGATCGAGACTAGTCGGGACTAGGCACTAGGCAGACTTTATAGAATAAGTAGAATAGATACTTTGACAATACTCGATGCGAATGAAGACTATATGATGCAGTCGAGTATCAAGTACGGACTCGTGCGAATGTGATCTCGATTGACGTATGATACCTACTCGACGTCGCTAACTTCTATCGGACTTATATAGTGATCGGTTTTCGTAACGAAGTTTTAATATATTGTTAAAGAACTTAGATCTATTTTTAATGATTGTAAATAGGTATGCGATTTAAACAAAAACAAAAGCAATGATTGTATATAGTTACGTCATTTAAAAAAAAAAACAACAAAAAGCAATTATTGTATATAGTGTATAACAATGATTGTATATAGTTACGTGATTAAAAAAAAAAAAACAAAACAAAAAGAAATTATTGTAAATTACATGATTCAAAAAAAAAACAAAAAAAAGGAAAACAGAACATATTAAGTACTCTGAAAAATGAATTGAAATTATTTAAATACGCTAACAATCTTCAATGTAGATAAATCTATACGTTGACAGTCCTAAGCCTGTTTAAAGTATGAAGGGAAGATTACAATTCATTACTGCGTACGTACGTACTACACGTATCGTTGTTACGCAAAGACTAAGCATCGCTATAAAGTATGCGTATTTCATGGACTAGGTGGACTAGGTGGAACAGGTATTTGGATCGAGTATTTGTACGGACTTGGACTAGGTGCACCTAGTCCAAGATTTGCCTAGTACGACCCATCTCTAAGCTCCGGTAGGGGCAGCACTATGGAGCACTGCAGCGCGACCGGCGTCCTGGACCACTGGCGATCCGAATACATCAAAATGCGCTGCGCGACCTATTTATAAGTTTACCCCCACTCTAAATCGAGGAGGGGATCGCCGCTCGGTAACGCCCATCGCGTTAGGTTGACAAGCACACGTGACGTGCTAGTCAATTGACATTCTCTTTGCTGTGGCTGCCGTGGCGTACTTGATTGTCATGGCTATGGCTTTGGCTGAGGCTGTGGCTGTGGCTTTGGCTGCACCAAGACGACACGGCATGGCATGGCTTTGGCATGGCTGGCAATCGGGTGACCGTTACAATACTTACTTTACTCTTTGAGTCTGACACTCCCTTTTGCTCTGCCCAGAGCGGGAGAAGTCATTTGATGATTTCCCATCCGAAAAAAATAAATAAAAAGGATCTTAGGAGATATCACGGATTTCAATAACTCCGCAGCAAAGTAATGATCAATTACCGCGCGCGCATTTTCGTTACGCGGGATGATGTATGTGATGTGCTGCTTTAGAGTTGTATTATAGATAGCTACTGCCTGCGACCCACTTTTAACTCTCTCTCTCTTTTATGTGACGCAGACGAAGTTGCGTGAGTCAGCTAGTAGAATAAATAAAGCCTTTCAGATCTATGGTTTGGTTTTGTCAAAGACTTCGTGCGCCCCTCTACTTAGAAGTTCAAGGAGAAAAGTAATAAAACGAGTTTATTATGGAAGTATTTGATTATATTTACATGAACTTAGTTAATCTACATTTTTCCTGTTCGCTTCACCAGCATCCTGCTGCCGATTACCTAATCTATGCGTGTGTTCCACAAGCCGGTCAGCTTTTTTTACTTTATGTTAGCTTTAGTTACATTACGTTATTAGTTACATTACATTACGTTATATATATATATACATTACGTTATACATTTAGTTACATTACATTACGTTAGTTAAATTTTTTAGTAACACGAATATGGCCTCTTATTTACAAATATTGCCATAAATAAGTAGTAAACATTGTCAAATATTGGTGTTTCAGATTTACAAAAAAAATAATAACGACCAATCACTATCGAAGTCAAGTGGTTATGTCTGAGTATAGTTTGAGGATAGTTTAAAATACTTAAAATTATACACGACATAACATTATTCCCAACAAGCAACATTTCATATTGTAAATAAACGGCTTAATTTAATATTCACTTACTGCTACCTACATAGAGGTTATATTATTTTAAGTTAACACTCTGTATTCATAACTGGCGGTTGACTGTTAGTAGTTGGACGAACACTTTTAAGGTCCATTTCGATAGCGCGATTCATTTGCCTTTCATTTAATTTTTTTACATAAAATTCATACCACACGAACCGATTCGTCTTTACGATAACGAAATAAACGCATAGTATTAGTGGCTGGATTACTAGATTTAATAAAGTTGCTAGAATTCCTATGATATAATAATAGCTATCTAAATTGTCTAAAAAATAATAAAGAGGGGTCATTAGGGCGTCGCTCAATAAAAATATCAAAGTGGCGATGTACAAGCGACGCCATTTCCTGGATGTCGTGTGTAAGCTCTCGTTGGAACTACGAAAAAGTGTACAAACAATTCTAATGTAAAGTAAACCGTTTAATATCATAGGAAAACAATAAACAATAAAAAATCCAACAACGGCACCTTCTGGCGCGACAGATACACCGTAAAAATTAAAGACGACACTTATGAGAGGCAGACCCCAAGCAAAGAGGACACATTTGATACGTCTCTTTGTGGTACGCTTATTGAAAACTTTAATAATGTCAACGTAAAAAATGTGGCCAATAACTATTGACCAGCACATGTTCACTGTTGATAAGTAATAAATAAGGGTAATAAAAAGAATTGTCCCACTATCACTATCCATTAAATCGTTGTCGCTTACATATTGTTTTAACCTAAGTGTCAGTGAAATTAAAAAATATACTAAAATTGCGTTAAGAAAGACAAAGTTTTTGTAATTCTGAAACTTCTTTAGGACGTACCAGGATGTCACTCCGTATATCAAAGTTACTGTTGGCACTGCAAGCGAAGAGAACACTACATTGTTAATGGTAAGTATTAATTGTATCTTAGCGTCATCGTCACCATGCCCTATAAATACTGTAAAAGTACCCATTTGCGTGTGGTTGTCAACCGTTATATTGTATTTCGTTATAAATTCTTGCTCAACGCCATCGTCACCATTACCTGTAAAAAGATGCACTTGCGTGTCGTTGTCATCCGTTATATTGTATAGGTAATTTCTAACATCGTCACCACGCCCTGCAGAAATATTCAGTAGCGTACCATTGTCACCCATTACATTTAATAGTACAAAATTAAATAAAATTTGGCTCGCAGCGTCACCACTCTCTGTATAAGCACGCACTTGTGTGTCGTTGTCAGCCATGGTGGAAGTCAGTTGCACGGGTTCGATTAATTCACTTTAAGATGACGAAAAAGTGTTTGTGTACAGCTTCACTTATGGCACTGCCCTATTACCGGGGATCACACAATAATAGATATAATTTATTTTATCTCATTATTGAATGTAAATATTTAAGCGTGTTTCCTCTAAAACTGTCGTTGGACCAATAGTTCTCAAATCCGAATCATATTAGAATAGTAACGGAACCCAAAACAAGTTTTAAAGGCTATAGTGCAATCAATATCGTATGCAATAATGCGACACAATCACACGCCTCCCACGCAACGACGACCTGCGAATTCCAGATCGGTATGGGAAGGTGGAGGGGATGTTCGTACGCTATCCCACGCGTGTGACCAGTGTGTTTCTAGAACTTACGCGTAGCACGTCAAATCAACCCAATATCTTCTGTTCGAAAACTTCTTTACGCACGCTTGACTGTGTGCGTTTCGCCCGTGCGGCCACGGCGATATTATTAAAAAAAAAACTATGCCAACATTATGTAATAATATGTAAAACCATATTCCCAAAACCATAGATTTGTCAAAGTTATGGTTAAAAAGTTATAAGGGGTGGAACATGGCCGCGCCATTGAAACGCGGAGAACCGCGCGGCCACGGAGATCTTTAAAAGTAAGCTTTGCAGAGACCCGAAATTAAGGTAAGTAAAAGATTGAATTTGTAAAAATATAGAAAAAAATCCTAGGTTTATATTTTAGGAGCTGTAAGACTAAAACTCCATGGCCGCGACATTGAAACGGTGAACAATACGTTATCCTCGATATCTCGCTGAAAAAGCATCGCAGACGTCTGAAGATTTTTGTAATACACAGATTTCAATTTGTCAAAGTACGTAAAAATAAAACAAAAAATCCTAGGTTATATTTTTGCGATAATTTTTCAGCGAGAAATCGGCGATAACGTGTTTTTCACCGTTTCAATGGCGCGACCATGAGGTTTTAGTCTTACAGTTCCTTAAATATAAACTTATGAGTTTTTGTTGTATTTTTACATGTTTCGACAAATTGAAATCTGTGTATTACAAAAAACTTCAGACGACGCGATGCTTTTTCAGCGAGATATCGACGATAACGTCTTTTTTAACCGTTTCTATGGCACGGCCATGGGGTTTAAGTCTTATAGCTCCTGAAATATAAACCTAGGATTTTTTGTTGTATTTTTACATACTTCGATAAATTAACAACTGTGTATTACAAAAAAACTTCAGACGTCTGCGATGCTTTTTCAGCGAGATATCGACGATAACGTGTTTTTCAACCGTTTCAATGGCGCGGCCATGGGGTTTTAGTCTTATAGCTCCTGAGATATAAACCTAGGATTTTTTGTTGTATTTTTACATACTTCGACAAATTTAATATTTTACTTACCTTAATTTCGGGTCTCTGCAAAGCTTAGTTTCTCTCTCCGTGGCCACGCGGTTCTCCGCGTTTGAATCAAACTCTTAACTCACTCACTTAAACACTGTTCTATTTTAAGTCCATCAGACGCTCAGTTAGCTGAACTGAAGCCAGATTGCCCGGAACATCTTCAGTCATATGATCATTTATCACAAGACCAGAGGATTACAGCAGATAATATCATTTCGTGATATATCATACGAAGTACGAGGTTTGGCCGTACTTCTATACATATAATAAGACAGTAAAAAAACTGTGTCTGTACATTGAATATATTAAAAAAAAAATTGTGGGGGGTTTAGAAACAGTAACAGAGCACGAATCCAATAAAAAAAATCTGTCTGTTTGTCTGTACACGCTAATCTTCGGAACTACTCGACAGATTTGAATGATTTTTTTTTGTTGTAAAGGTATTAAGTCTGGGCAACATATAGGCTATAATTTATCTTGGAAACTTGAACACCTGATGCAGAACCGCAACAGACCAGCTAAACTATAAGAGATACAAAAATGGTACCATAGCAAAAATTGTTCCACGTAATGAGCATTTTCTGCTTAGAGAATAAATATGAAGATCTGGAACAGCTGATGTGGAACTCCAAGAGCCCAGCCACACTATAACATATATAGGAATGACGTCTTAGCAAGAGTTGTTCAGACTGATAAGCACTATCTGTTGACGTATAAACATTGAAGATCTGGAACACCTGATGTGGAAATTAAAGCTATCACTAATTTCACTGTATTTCTACCAAGGGGTATCGTATTACCCAGAACTAACTGGGTGGTGGAGGGCAGATAGACAGTCGTTCCATGTAAAATACTGGTATTCAGCTGCATCCGGTTGTACTGGAAACCGAACCCAACATATTATAACACAATGTGGGTGAGCAGCGGTGGGCCAATGGTAGCGACCCCGACTTACGAACAGTAAGTCGTGGGTTCGAACCCAGGCAGGCGTATTACTTTGTGTAATTTATTTCATCACCACTGCTCTCAAAAACGGTGAAGGAAAACATCGTTAGGAAACCGGCATGTCCTAGAACCAAAAATTCGAAGTCATGTGACATCTACCAATCCGAACTGGGCCCGCGTGGTGGATTATAGCCCAATCCCTCTCATAGAGAGGAGGCCTGTGTCCCAGCAGTGTGAACATTATAGGCTGATGATGACGTGTCTCCGCCGCGTCTATCTGTCTGTTCGCGATAAACTCAAAAATTACTGCACTGATTTTCATGTTGTTTTCTTAAATAGATAGAGTGGTACTAAAGGAATTTTTTAGTATATAATTTGTCAAGTTTTTGTACAGATTGGCTAAAATATAATGATATATGTTGGAGGTGTTGGAAAAAAATAAGCCGTCTGGTGGAGGTTTCAACGAAAACGCTGCCCTTTAAGATATAACAAAATGATGAATGGTAGAATTGTATATCTTATATAGGTCTACAGAAAAATCCGCGATGGCTTATGTCTATCTCTTAAGGATCTCTAAGATCTACAAATAGCATAAAATAAAATAATTAAACTTCTATTCAACTACGATTATCACACACCCACATTCGAACTATACAAAAACACGAAACTAATGAGCATTAATCAACTTTACACATGGACTTTGGAGGTAGTGGTGAAGGCTTAACAAGTGCTTTTGTTTGTGTTACGAATTTTTTTTTTTAGTGGCTTTTATTAGTGTGAACTTCGATCGAGATTATTCCTTGTGTTTGTGTTTTAGCGTAAGGTTTGTTTTAACACTAGTTTATTTTAATTTTAAAGATTACACTATGGACCCGACTTCCACTATGGATACCAAAAAACCCCCTGACCCCCCAGATCCCTTTGATTACACACCGGTGTTAACTGTTACTCTCCCCGACGACAATTTGCAAGTAGATATTATGGACTCCGAATCTGCAAACAGGAAAAGACCGGCCGCTTCCCCCCCGGCTACTTTAATCAACCCTCCTAAGTTAGCTAAAAACACAACTGGAAGACAGATATATACGATGAGAGACTACCCCCCTTTTATAGTACACGCATCCTTAAAAGATGGTCAGACCCCAGGTACTGTTCTGCACCCTGTGAAATTTGGTATGTTCTTGACACATAACAATTTTAGCAACATTCTCCTAGGCAGTGTCAAGCGCTTGGGGAGAAAACGAGTTTCAATTGAGTTCAAGTCGCACCAGGATGCAAACAGTTTCCTAATCAGTCCCATTTTGGATAAAAATAATTTTGTTGCTTCAATTCCCCAATTCAACATCACTCGCTTAGGTCTTGTCAGAGACGTTCCCATTGAATGGACTGAGGAAGAAGTCATAGAGAACATCAAGGTTCCCACTGGATGCGGCCCTGTAATTAAGGCTAGGAGAATGAGCCGTAAGGTGACTTCTCTGGGTATTACCGAATGGAAACCCACTCAAACGGTTGTTCTAACCTTTGACGGCCAAATTCTACCAAAGCGTGTTTTTTGTTTTTACTCTGCTCTTTCAGTCGAGAGGTAAATGTACCCAACTATTCCATGCTTCAATTGTTGTCGGTATGGGCACACACGCACAGTATGTCATTCAAAACTCGCTGTTTTAAATGTGGTCAAGACCACCCAGGAGACGGATGCCAAGTTCCTTTTGATTGTGCCTATTGTATTTTTTGTTCTGGCAATCATTATGCTAATGATAAGACTTGTCCTGAATTGGGTCGTCAGAAGGGCATAAAAGCTCTTATGGCAGAGAAATCGGTCTCATATGCGGAGGCAAGTCAGGTCTTACCTCCGGTTTCAAGGTCATATTCTGAAGTGGCGAGAGCCTCCCAAAAGACTCAATCAGTAGCTAGACCATCTCATTCTCCCAGTTCACTTCCCCAAAATCCAAAATCTTACCGTAAAACGGTCTCCCTTAAACCAAAATCCCATGCCCCACTCTCACCTAGCTATGATAAGCAGTCTCATCAAGCCCTCACACAAAACTACTCCTTTTCTCCTTCCCAAAACGGTTGCGCTTACCCTAGGGATGATGCAACTAGTCCTGACAATTCAGAGAAAATTCTGAATATTATATCAAGTATGCTAATGACTGTATTAGCAAATCCGAATCAATCCCTACCTGACCACGTTGCCGACAAACTGACATCTATTGTTAATTACATTCACAGTGTACCCCCCCTGACAGTCCTTCAATGGAACGTGAGGAGTGTTACTCCCAGAAAACCTGACCTACTCTTCCTTATTAATAAGTTTAAACCACTGATCTGCAGCATTGCTGAGACGTGGCTTCGTTCTGAAAGTAATTTCAGGATTCCATGTTTCGGTAGTGTTCGCCATGACAGATCTGGAGGCCTACTATGAACTATTATTGCGATTCAATTGACGACCTAAAATAAACTGCTTCGCTATTTCATACCACGACGTCATTAAAGCTATCCAGTTTAAGTTGACGCCAAATCAAGTCGGCAATTGAGTCGCAAACTGTTTTCGTTCGTTCATTTTTCGTACCATGAGGTGACATTTCAACCTAAATTGGATAGCTTGTCTGTCAAATTATCAGATCCAAAAAAAGTTAGTAATTTCTTGGCGTGAAGTGAATCGTTCTGACAATAACTTTAAAAAAAAAGTGAAAATATACGTAATTCAAGGTATTTCAGTTGAATATTTAGTATTTCTATGTGTTCATGTAAAAAAGTAATTTCTAGAGCTATTTTTTATTGTAGATGTCTGACGAGTTAGTCCTATTTGAATTCATGGAAAATGATAATGAAATAAACACAACACGGCGACAAAAAAGACGTATAGCACGGGAACAATCGGACCCCTTTTATTTGGAAGATGCAGAATTTATAAAGCGATATCGGTTGTCTAAACAATTGGTATTAGAACTGTGTGATGAGCTGAGGCCATTGTTGAAAATTCCATCAAAATCAACTGATTTATCAGTAGAAACAAAGGTAGAAGTCAAATTATTCACAAAACAAAAACATTATATGGCACAAAAATAAATTATCTGAATACATGCACTTACCCACCCATATTTATAATGTACTCTATACATGACTGAATTTAAGAAATTAACACACATTTAAATTATTAAGTAAATAGTTAGAGTTACATTAATTAGTATCATTTTTTTCAGGTTTTGACTACACTGTCTTTCTATGCGACAGGCTCATATCAGAGACCCATCGGAGACATCAGTGCTCACTCTATGGCTCAGCAAACAGTTTCCTCTGTAATAGCTAAAGTAACAGGATGCATTGATTCTCCTGGGATGAGAAGGAAATACATTACTTTTCCCAAAAATTTTGAAGAAAGAAATAAAATAAGGGCAAGGTTATTTTGTTATCTTTAATCCTTCCTATAAATAACCAGGTAAGTATGTTGTGTTACCACTTGCTTTAGAGTAATTTAAATACTTACATGAACTTTATTTTAGGTTCTATCAAAAATTCAACATCCCCGGTGTACTGGGATGCATAGACTGCACACAAATAGCAATCGTTAGACCGGTTGAAAATGAAGAAAGATATTTTTGTAGAAAACACTATCATTCATTAAACGTTCAGTTAGTAAGTTTTATTCAGTTACCACATTAATATACAATAGGTACTTGTATGTTAAGTATATTGAACACTTTCAAAGTAGTAAAAATGTTCAGAATAACATGCAAGTATTTGTAGTAAATAATGTGATCATGATGTGATTAACCATGTTAAAAATTTCAGATTTGTGATGCAGACATGCAAATCACTAGTGTAGATGCCAGCTATGGTGGGGCAACACACGATTCATTCATTTGGAATGTGCACCCATTAAAATCACATTTAGAAAATATAAATGAATCTACATGGTTACTAGGTAAGGTTAGAAGTATATTTTTTTAATAAATTAAACAAATTATAAACTTAAATAAACTCAAACTCAAAAGCATTTATTTCAATTAGACCATTACAGGCACTTTTGAATGTCAGAAAAACAAATAAGGCTAAGCTACAGTCACAGACACAAGGCATAATAACTTGTGAAAGTACTGTAGTTGCCCATTCCAAAGCGTAGATCTCTATGGAGAAGAATGGGCAAGAAACTCCATGGACACTCTTTTCAAACAAAATATTGTACAAAATCTTGGTTACATACAATTAATCAATTTAATCTTAATTCTACAAGTATTGATGAAATAAATTTAGTCACTAAAGAATAAAACCTTTAAACTTATAAAACCTTTAAACTTATAAAACCTTTGGCATGTTTTTAGTCTCATAATTAATAATTATTTGGCTTACAAATTCCTAAAATAACAAAATATATTTTAACATGAATTAAATTTTCCTATTTGCAGGTGACTCGGGATATCCATTGAGAAGTTACATGATGACACCCATAATCAATGCAAACCCTGATACACCAGAGAGCCATTACACAAATATGCATGTCCAGACTAGGAATATAATTGAGAGAACAATTGGTCTTCTTAAAGCACGTTTCCGTTGCCTTCTGGTACACAGAGTGTTACATTACAGACCAAAAGTTGCTGCCTCTATTATAAATGCTTGTGTGATTCTGCATAACATTTGTAATAGAGCTAACATTCCTGTGCCAGTATTAAGTAACGAAGACATACTTCAAGAAGCCCAGATGCAGGTGAACATGACTGATACTCATAATGAAAGTGTCAGCAACAACAACCAAGCTCTTCAACGTGGTCTGACCATCAGAAACAACCTCATTCACCGTCTGTGGGATGCCCGACTGACCTAGAATGATAATTTGACAATTTAGTATTATAGAATAATTACATTCGAAGACACATGATGCATGATAATGATATATAGTATGCTTAAAATATTATTTGTTTTCTATTACATAATTTTTCCAAGCAAATGAAGATGATTTTATTTTTATTTGTTAGTGTTTATGAATATGATTATTATATACTTAGCTGTGGTTGTGTAAAAGAGGTTTAGTGGTACTGTTTTTGTTAGTAATTAATAATAATATTTAGGTGTAAGAGGACTATTTTTTATGACTAAAACAATTTGTGTGTAATAAAAATAGAGCCTTACCTCAACCGCAATATTTCTTTCATTTCTTCTAATAGCTTTTTTAGAGTTTCGCTATTTTGCTCCTCTATGTTGGCTCTCCTCTCCGATATGCGAATAAGAGCCCGGCGCGCCGCGTCCTGAGTCATTGGTGGCTCTCGTCGCGTATGACGTCGGCGGCGTGGTGAGCGCCGAGGAGTGGTCTGCAGGTCTGGTGCACCAGTGATAGTGTGCTCGAGAGTGGGTGGCGACGCAGGTGGGGGGGGTGTCACTCTGCTTGATGGCCCTGGATCCATGATTACTGGACTCATCAATTGGACTGGACAGAGAGTTAGTATACTCTCAGAACCCCCCTCGCCTTCTAGAACTGTGGGCACACTACCTGTACCAATATTTAATGGCGTGTCCAATTCCAAACCACTCTCTGTTTCTTGTATATCCTGCAAATCATATTTAATTTTCTTTCTTTATTTACATCATTAAAATGACATGCTAATATTTTTATACAATATTTCCTCTTTATAATATTAGTTTAGAGATGAACCAATGAGCAAGTATAAAAATATAATACTCACTTGTTCAAATGGCTCTACCCTCATACCAGGCAGGCCGGTACCAAAGTCATCTCCTAAAATCTGGAGAAATTTTTTTTCTATGTCCGTCATCTTTTTTATTTGTGACGGACCTCCTCCAGTCTGCTGGTGAGAAGCTCTAGTAGCTGCAGCCAATTTCTTAATTTTTGATTTATAATCATTCCAATACTAAAAAAACATACATTAGCTTGATAAGTTACACAAAAATATTTTTTAACAAAAATATATTATTATTAGTTAAAATAAACTTTTCACGTACTTTGCACCATCCTTTCCAATCTTTAATTGCACCATCACCATGGGAATTTAAATTCTGGGCTATATTCTCCCACATATTTTTTGAAAATTCCCTAGCTTGGGATGTTTTATTATAGCCCGTTGCTAGGGCTTTATTTTGGTTCAAAAATTCCCAAAGCTGCTCAAGTTGACCGTAAGTCACTCTTCGACGCGATACATCACTGTAAAAAAAAGCACTTGAAATACTTTGGTACTTAAGTTGGGTACGCGTTTGAGTTGAAGAAGTTTAGAAGTTTACTTTATGAAAATATAAAATTATTACAAAAACTCCACAAGAATACTTACGCCATTATCCTATTACCAATTATTTTACCAAATTGAAACGTTAAAAACACATAAATACTACTAAGAATAGTTTGAGTCTATCTTTCAAAACAAATCGCAATAACCGCGGAACCGCCTCCTGTCAAATCAGACGAGTGGAGGTGCGTTCTAAACTCGTCGCAATCAATTTATTTTTACGACAACACTAAGCAAACCTTTAATTTGTAATTTAAAGAATTATATAAATTACTATTATTTAATGAGTACTAAAAAGGGTTTAATGGTATATAATAAGACGCTAAAAAGCGCAATTTGAAAATGTATTTGTTGTAATTTTTACACAAAAAAACCGCTAAAATTATATCAACTGGGTATCGAAACGCAACGCATATGGAGTGAGTAAAAGAGATAAACTTATGCAACGACTGTATAGCGGCATCTCTTTCTCACATCGCGGACCACAGACAAATTTCGTACGTTCATTCCTCCATGAGCGATTCAAACGCCAGTCAGTTAAAGGCACTTCATGGTACGAATCTTAGCGATTCAGTTTAGTTACCTAAACTGGATTGCATCGGAATTGAATGGCTAGCTAAAAGTTGATGGTAGGCCTCCAGATGGATATGGAGGATGTGCTTTGTTCATTAGTAACAAAGTACCAGTCTCTCCGATTCCTCTACCCTTTGTTGGCGACAACATCAATGTTGTTGCTGTTAAGGCTGAGGATATAAATATATTTAGTTTTTATATTGCACACCCACAAATTGAAGATCTTAATACAATAAAAAGTCTGCTGAGTAATATACAAGGTCCATTACTAATCATGGGTGATTTTAATGGCCATCATTATCGATGGGGGTCTGAAACTTGTGACAGCTTCGGTATAGGCTTATAGACCAGGGTCGATAATTTTTAAAACCAAAAATAATAATAGTAGGATGAAACCCATTAGAAATGGAGGGGAATATTATAAAAATGAAAGGAAAAATAATTTACGGGCGATCTGAGGTCGGGAAGGGGATGGGGGTGAGTTTTTAAGGGTAAAAAACGGTTTTTCTCGATATCCGGCAAAACTAAAAATCCTATGGAAAAAGTCAAATGGCAAAGTTGTAGGTAATAAAAAGATATTAAATTTTTGTATTTACAATTTTTTCACATAACCTCAAAATTTATGTGAAAAATTCAAAAAATCAAGTTTTTGGTTTTTTATTTTTATCTTTTACAAAATTTTTTTTTTTTTCACGAAATTTGGTGAAAACTTACCTTTTTATGTCCCAAATACGCTGTAATTTATTTGATTAGAAATATTTATTTTTTCACCTTATTTTGAATTAATATCGAAAAAGCACCCTAATTTTCAATCGAAAATTCACCCGTCAGAATATCAGTTTTTTTCAAGAAGTTGATATGTTTTCTGTTCGTTGAAATCTCTACTTTCTGATGGTGAAAAAAAATATATATGTTACTATAGTAAATCTTCTCAGAAAATGCAAAAAATTGAAAAAAAACTCGAATTAGATTTTTTTCAAATTATTATATACAATTTTGAGCTATTTATTAAAAATTTACACTTTAATTACTCTAAAAACGTAATATTACATGTTACATTGATAAAAAAAAATTGCAAATCAAAATATACTACTATAATTAACAAACAAATAAGTTAATAAAATTAATATTTAATAAGACATCTATAATATTTGGAGAAAGTTGTCGAATCTTCTTTAAATTATATGCGTAGATGCCTACTTATAACTATTTTAAGATAACTTATATACCTGAGTGACCTACGAAAAATTTAAGCCGACGACTTCATTACCAGCTCTTCATTTTAACTATGTTATAAAAAAAAAAACTATTCGATTGAAAATTAGGGTGCTTTTGCGATATTAATTCAAAATAAGGTGAAAAAAAAATATTTCTAATCAAATAAATTACAGTGTATTTGGGACATAAAAAGGTTAGTTTTCACCAAATTTCGTGAAAAAAAAAAATTTTTTGTAAAAGATAAAAATAAAAAACCAACAACTTGGTTTTTTGAATTTTTCACATAAATTTTGAGGTTATGTGAAAAAAGTGTAAATACAAAAGTTTTAGATCTTTTTATTACCTACAACTTTGCCATTTGACTTTTTTCCATTGGACTTTTAGTTTTGCCGGAAATCGAGAAAAACCGTTTTTTACCCTTAAAAACTCACCCCCATCCCCTTCCCGACCTTAGATCGCCCGTAAATTATTTTCCCTTTCATTTTTATAATATTCTCCTCCTTTCCTAATGGGTTTCATCCTACTATTTTTTTTTTACACTTTTTATTATTTTTAAAGGCTTCTACCCTGGTCTATTAGTGGATATAATAGATGAACTTAACCTATGTATAATTAATGATGGCAGTTCCACACGAAGGTCTGTGCCAGGGCAGAACAGCAGCTGTGTTGATTTAACATTCTGTTCATCTAGTATAGCCAGCCTTTTTAATTGGAGTCGCTTGAATATGACTTATGGGAGTGATCACTATCCCATCATGGTTGAAATCCCTTCCAAAACTATCCCTGACAAAAGTTCCCCTCCTTTGTTAAAATACCAGCTGAATTCAGTGGATTGGGACCTCTACTCAAAGATCTTAGACTTACGTGTCTCTTCCCTTCCATCCATCAGTCCTGAGTCTGCTCAGGAATGCTTTACTCATTTTCCAACACAATATCTTCTACAGCAGATGATTGCTTCCCTCCAAAAAAACTACCAACGGGCAAAATGCCATCCCCACCGTGGTGGGATAGGGACTGCTCTGCTGTCATCAGGGCCAAGAATGAGGTCGAAATGAATTTCAACTCCGATATGAACCTGGATAACTTAATTGCTTTTCAACATATTTTGGCTAAGTCCAAGAAATTACTCAAAAATAAGAAGAGAGAAGGTTGGCGGAAGTATTGTGGCTCACTGAGTCCATCCACTCCAGCGTCAGCAGTATGGCGTAAATTGAAAACGTTCAGAAGTAGTTTGAAGCGTCCCTCCGGGAACATACTATCTGCGGAACTGGGTAACCAGTTTTTTTTCTAAGCTCGCTCCAGTGTATGTTCCCAATATGGATGAGTGTGCCGCTTCGGTCTCTCAGTTGACTTCGGATGACCCCCTGGATAGGCCGTTTACTCTTGATGAACTTAAATCTGTCCTCGCCCATGTAAAGGATTCTGCTCCTGGAGTGGATGGATTCCCGTACTCCTTCATTACTAAAGCGGGTGATAAGACCCACCAGTATTATCTAGACTTAGTCAACTATTGTTTTTCCTCCGGCTATATTCCTCCTGATTGGAAGGTTCAAATCGTCATCCCTATATTAAAACCTGGTAAAGATCTTAGTGATCATTGTTCTTACAGGCCAATTGCTCTATCGTTCATACTTATTAAGCTTTTAGAGCATTTAATTAAAAACCGTTTAGAGTGGTTCGTAGAAAGCAGGAAGCTGCTCCCGGCGACTCAGTTCGGCTTCAGGAAAGGTTTGGGTACAGCTGATAGTGTGGGTACCCTCACATCAATGATCCGACTAGCCCTTAGCAGGAATGAGTCTGTGGTAGCCGTTTTCTTAGACATTTCAGCTGCCTATGATTCTGTCCTCCTCCCACTTCTCAGGCAGAAGATGCAAGAGCTGAGAAACCCGGCTAGGATTTGTCAAATCATAGGCAGCATTTTTTCAGATCGTAGTGTTAAACTCAGAGTCCCCGAGGAAAACTCAGAGACGAGATCGGTTTGGAGAGGTCTTCCTCAGGGATCCGTGCTTAGTCCCCTTTAATATAATATTTATACCTCTGATCTTCCTCATTGTTTAAATTATAACTGTAATATACTTCAGTATGCTGACGATATTGCACTCTTGGTTTGTGACAGTTCCATTGAAGATGCCGCTCAATCCATTAATGTCTCTTTGTCCTCATTAAACCAATGGCTATTAGGACATGGGTTATCTTTGAGTGCTCCAAAGAGTACCGCGGTTGCCTTTACTCGTAGCGTAGACGCCTTATCCCGCAAGTTAAAATAAATATTGATGGCCAAGCCAGCCCCATTAAAGAGAAGGCCAGGTTTCTTGGGGTTACACTAGATTACAAATTGTCGGGAGTAGGTCACATTGATAATACAGTCATAAAATGTGAGCGCTCGGTTTCGGTCCTGAAGGCTTTGGCAGGTGTCTGGTGGGGAGCTCACCCATACACCTTAAAGCTCATATATAATGCACTGGTCAGAAGCGTGTTGGATTACTGCAGTTACCTAATTGAGCCATGTAACAAGGAATCTCTGCGTAAACTGGATTCTGTCCAGTCCAAATGTCTGAGGATTGTAATTGGTGCAATGAAATCCTCCCCCATAAATGCCCTCCTGGTCGAATGTGCAGAACCTCCTCTTTTCATTCGAAGACAATACTTGGCAGATCGTTTCCTATCAAAAGCCTTCTCTCTTTCGTCCCATTCTCTACTCCCAATTTTGGAACAAATCTACCTCTCTCTTAACAAGTCTTCCTACTGGAATAAAATCTATTCCATTGAGGAATAGGTACGGAGAGCTTAATCACCTCTCTTCCTGTCTCTTCTTCCGCCTAGTTTTGGGACTTGGTATCTCAAAAAATTCCCAAGACGTAAAAGGCGACTTCGATCGGACCATTAAGAGATACTGGGAAGGTTGGAATCTGTTTTATACGGACGCATCCAAACTATTGTCAACAGGATGTACAGGTGTTTCAACATATTTCCAGAACTCTAGGATTGCTCTTTTATTCCAATGCCCACCAGAGGCTTCAGTATTTACTCGCGAATGCATCGGTATCCTAGAAGCCATTAATTTCATTTTAACCCACAATATTAAAAATTCGGTCAGTTTCACAGATTCTCGCAGTAGCATTCAAGCCTTAGGTCAATGTCAACTAAAATCCAAAATTCATAGCAAAATCATTTCCGACATTCTAAATGTACTATTCACTTGTTCGAACAACGGTTTAAGCATTGAGATAGCTTGGGTTCCCAGCCACTCGGGAATAGGTGGCAACGAGTGCGCCGACTCATTGGCTAAATTTGCTTCATCTAACCCGGTGGATCAGAAGCACTACATGGTGCAAAGTTACGACTTACGAACTGACACCAAACGCAAGTTGTACAACTCGTGGTCAGCTACGTGGCTGGTAAGTTCGAAACTTAAGGGGGCGTATTACGCCAGTGTTCAACCTGAAATCCAGCGGAAACCTTGGTTCTTTAAATGCCCCAAACTGTCTAAAAGAACTGTTGCATTTTTGTGCAGACTGAGACTTGGTCACTGCTGCAGTCCAGTATTCCTGAACAAAATTCGGGTTCGTGACAGTACCCTGTGCGAATGCGGTCTTGATGATGGTACTTTGGACCATATCTTCTACTCATGTCCTTTGAATTCCCAATCCTTTGACTTGTACCATGAGCTTTCCAAAATGAAATCCCTCTTCCTATTAACTTCCATTCCCTTTTGACTAACTTTTCTCCTAAACTAATCCAAATCATATCAAAGTTTTTAAATGTTAATGATATCAAAATGTAGTCTGGTGTGTAGTAATAATAACCTTTTGTAATTGTACCTTTATGTTGAATTGTAGTGTTTTGTATATATCTATTAATTTTTTTTTTTTTTTTGTTTAGCTAGATCTACTAACAAAAATTGTCCTGTCTTTTCAGCTACTAACTTATAACTAGACAACTACCATGAAGTACAAAGTTCGACGGCTCGCCCTGCTGCATTGCCGTCACACATGACGCTGGCAGAATAGTCGACATCGGCTCAGTTGCCATACAAAGAAAAAAGAAAAAAAAAACTTTACACATTCAATTCTTGCGTTCTCATTCGAAAAATTCTTAACAAAACCATACACACACAGTTGTTCTTTAACACGAAAACATCCAAATACAGCCAAAGAAACCCTAACCAAATCCAGACGCGCCCCCCGCGAACGCAATATGGCAGGAAAAATATAAAGTACGAAGGTGTTCAACTTTACAACAGTCTACCAGCAGATATCAGGAACACATCTTCTTTCAACCTATTTAAAGCTAAACTCAGGCAGCACGTCACTAACAACACAAAACTATTAAGTTACTCACAATAATATGTCGACATCGTACCCACCTGTATTAAGCTAACAAAACTGTTAACTACTGGACTACAATTTACCTTAGTTATGTATTTATTCTGCAAGTGAACAATGTATGTTCTTTTAGAATAATTAAAGAATCTTTAAACCGATAATATACTATATCCATTTTAATACTTTAAAATGGGCAAACTAGGTTCCCATGAGTTGAGGAAATGGGATCATCATGATTACTTTTGGTCGCGATAACCGACATCCACGCAGGCGAAGCCGCGGGCATCAGCTAGTCTTTAATAAAGCATAAGTACAATAGACTCTGGCGACGCTGCCCCCATTCGTCAACGGTATTATAAGGGGTGTAAACAGACTCTTAACGAAGCCGAAAGGCACTTGTTCTCCTCGTAATTGCGACATTTTTTTGTTCTAGATCATACCTGGGAACCTTCTAGTTACGGAGATATTGGGGGTCAAAGTTCCAACTTTTTCACAAGTTTTTTAAAATACATGTTTTTAATGTAAGATTTTTACTTTAAACACCCAGGTCCCCCTTACTATTCAATCCATCCATCAGCACAATGTTTTGAGTGCGTTACTTTGAGTCCTACTGTAAAACGTGATCTTTCAGCCCAAAAAAAAAGTCGTTTCCCAGCACTAATTTTTGCGTAAAGTTACTTAGTTTGATGTACAGAATGCTTGGTTGACGGCTTCGTATCGATACTTGTATTATTGCGATTGTGTAAGCATAGTGGATATCAAATTGGTGTTCACTAAGGTTGAAGTTGTTTTCGTGAAAGACGCTACTCAAAGGTAGTGTTTTTCAAATTCAGTAATGAACACCGAAGCCGGTATTAAATGTTAACATAACGTTTCTTGTTGTTTTATTGTTATGTGTGTTGGTGGTGAATTAAGGCACGTGCAATAGTGCTAGAATTTGCTGAAGAAGAGAGAAAAAAAGTCGCCTGGTGACACCGCGCTGTCTACGCGATTATGGAATGCTAGAGATTATTTATAATATTCTATATATAGCTTGTGATGTAAAATGTTCATTTAGAATGTTTAAAATGTTCATTTTCTTGCATTAATATTAGTTTTTTTATTGATTATTTTATGTGAATAAAATCGGAAGTAATGGAATGGTATCGTTAGTTCTGACTTTAACCGCACGCCAAAATATCTTTGTACGTTACAAATGAAAAGGTTTGATTTATTTAAGATGGTAGTTTTATATCATCATCTTCCTGCCTTTATCCCATTCTATTTGGGGTCGGCGCAACATATTTTCTTCTTCCATTCTCCCCTGTCAGACGTCACGGCATCGTTGACTCCTTTATCTTTCATATCAGTCTTCACACAATCCATCCATCTTTTCTTTGGCCTGCCTCTCCCTCTCCATCCATCAACATTCATGTCCATCACTCTTTTAGTCACATTCGTTTCATCCCTCCTCATTACATGTCCATACCAACACAAACGACTTCCTTTCAATTTTTCTGTAACAGGCGCCACTTTCAAACTTCCTCTAATATACTAATTTCTTACTTTATCCATTTTTGTCACTCCACACATCCATCTCAACATTCCCCACTCCGCTACATGCAATCGTTTTTCATCCTTCTTCTTCACAGCCCAGCATTCTGACCTATACAGTACGACAGGTCTAATCACGGACTTGTATATTTTCCCCTTTAGCTTGAGGGGCATCCGTGGGTCGCAAGTTGTTCCAGTGACCTGTCGCCATTTTATCCATCCTGAGTTGATCCGGTGCGTTATGTCCCGGTCTACTTCTCCATCCCCTTGCATAAGCGACCCGAGATCAGATCGGTATGGACGTTCCGGCAAGAGTTATGGGCACTGAACTGGAGAGACCGCCGAAATCGCAGAAGAAGTATTCGGTTTTGGTTCTACTTATTTTCAGGCCAACGTTCTCCAGTCGCTCCATGTAAAATACTGGTATTCAGCTGCATCCGGTTAGACTGGAAGCCGACCCCAACATAGTTGGGAAAAGGCTAGGCAGATGATGATGATGATGTTCTCCAGTCTTTGCCACCACACCTCCAATCTGCTCTAGACCTCTAAGCCGCTCTCGGCAACCAACACAATGTCGTCGGCAAACAGCATGCACCAGGGAGCCTCTTCCTGGATGTCCGACGTAAGTGCGTCCATTATCACCAGGAAGAGGTAAGGGCTTAGAGCCGACCCTTGGTGCAAGCCGACAGCCACATTGAAGCTACCGGTAGTGCCCGCTGTAGACCGGACTTGGGTACTACATCGACTGCACATCGCTCGGATCAACTGCACATACTTCCCAGGCATACCTTTCTCTTTCAGGGCCCACCACAAAACCTCACGAGGTACCCGGTCGTATGCCTTTTCGAGGTCGATGAACACCATGTGCAAGTTTTTGTGCGCACTTCTGTATTTCTCGCACAGCTGGCGAATGGCAAAAATGGCATCCGTCGTTCCCCGACCAGGCATAAAACCGAATTGATTTTGTGAAATTTCACACTCTTCTCTCAGTCGTCTTTCAATAACTTTCTCCCAAACTTTCATACTATGCGCCATTAGCTTTATTCCTCTATAGTTATTGCACTCCAGCACATCACCTTTATTTTTAAAGATGGGCACCAACGAACTGTTGCACCATTCATCAGGTATGGCTTCTTCCAGCAACAATTTATTGAAGAATAAAGCTAACCACGTCCATCCGTCCATCCGTAATAACTTCCACACTTCAACCGGTATTCCGTCCGGTCCTAATGCCTTACCATTCTTCATTCCACTTACTGCAATCCTCACTTCATCCACACTAACCTTTCTCACTAGTCCCTCATTTACTGGTTTATTTTCCAGCTCACCACTCCAGTCATTCTCTTCATTCATCAGTCTTTCAAAGTAACCCTTCCACCTATCCTTAATTTTCTCATTATCCGAAATAACCAGTCCTGTTTCGTCTTTTATGCATTTCACCTGACAAACATCCTTCGCCTTTCTCTCTCTAGCTCTAGCAAGCCGGTATAGCTGTTTTTGGCCGGCTGGACTATCCAGTGTGTCATAGAGTTTATTCTGGGCGTTTGCTCTCGCTATAGCCACAGCTCTCTTGGCCTTTTTCTTGAGAGCATCATACTCACTCTTCTTTTCAGCCTTCAAACTAGCACTCTCTTTTCCAACACTCTGCCATTCTTTGAACTTCTTCTTTTTATCCTTCAACACATTCTGTATCTCTGTCGACCACCACTATATATCCCTGTCTATCGTGCCCCTTCCTTTTGTCTCTCCCAAAATACCTTTTGCTGCGCTTCTAATACACTGAGCCATCTCATTCCAACATTCATTTACAGTTTGATCATTCATATCACCCATCTCTATCATTTTATCCACCACTCGCTCTATTTTTTTGCACTATCAGACTTCTCTAGCATATGCCATTTTATTTTAGGGGGATTTCGCTCTTTTTGTTTAAGAAGCCTTATTTGTACGACTACTTCCATAACCTATCTGTCTATGTTGTGAGACCAAGTCTTCTCCTGGTAGCACTTTGCAGTCTTTGATGTGCTTTAGGTTTTTGCGTCTGACGAGGAAGTAATCGATTTGCGTGTTATGCAAACCACTTTTATATGTTATAAGGTGTCCATCGGCTTTTTGGAACCAAGTTTTGGTTACTGCAAGATCAAATGCAGTAGCCGATTGCAATAGAGTTTCCCCCTCATTGTTGAGATTACCAAATCCCCATCCCCCGTGTACTCTTTCATAACTTCCTCTCATTCTTCCCACATGCCCATTAAAATCACCTCCAACTATCAATTCTTCATGCACAGGGATGGTCATCAACACTGTATCAAAATCCTCCCAAAACTTCTCTTTCACCCTTTCTTCGCATCCTACTTGTTACATTTTCTAACATAACTTTCACACCTATTATTCTATAATTTATCCTTTTTACATCCATCACACTTTCTTTCAAATTACTATCTAATACTATTCCCACGCCATTCCTTTTTTCGTCACTTCCACAGTAGGAAAACTGGTATCCCTCGCCAATTTCTCTTGCTTTGGTACCCTTCCACTTAGTTTCTTGCAAACACGCCACATTTATTCTTCTTCTTTTCAATACATCCGCTAACTCTCTGGCTCTTCCAGTCATTGTCCCAACATTCCAACTAGCATACTTCAGTCTCACTTCCCAAGCTCGCTTCTTACGTCGCACCCGCCCGGGATAGTGCAACAACCCTTGTCCATTTCCCGTGGAGGCCGGGTGCTGCCCCTGCGCGTCGCCTGCGGGGTACGCCCTACCCCTATCGCGCATATCATTTTTTCTGACCATGTTGCAAAATAGCTCTTAATACTTTTACCCTAACTTCACTTTTCTACATAATGTAAGTATATTTGTGTTTAAAAGATGTTCATAAAAAGGCAATTAACCCAATTAATAATAATCCTGTACGAACATTTTATTGTTTGAATTATTTTAATGTAAGTATTATACTAGTTTATATAAAAATTAGTTTACTTTTTGGCCCCCAGTAAACTATGTTAGGCCTCTTTTTCGTGCAGGCATCTTAAGGAAGGGTTAAATAAACTTACAGGGTTACATTGATGATTTTCATGATTATTTCTGTTATTAAACATACGTGTTACTGGCGCGACTTATTTTTCATCAACATACAACCTGACAATAACCTGCAATTCTGCATATTATCTATAATCTCAACATGAATGATGTAACCAAGATTTTGTAACAATATAAGAGTGTCCGTAGAGTTTCTTTCCCATTCTTCTCCATAGAGATCTACGCTTTAGAATGTGGTACTTTTTTAAGATTATGCCTTATGACTGTGACTGTAGCTTCGCTTTTTTTCACATTCAAAAGTGCCTGTAATACTGTATTGACTAGCAAATTACAAAAAAACGTAAGAAAATTTGAATTTCGCGGGCTACCCTGACGCAACCACCTTAAGTTGTAGACGCTACTAAATATATTATGTTTGCATAAATTAAGTGGTTTTACTAACATAAATAAAGGTATTATTTAAAGAAGTTATTCAGAAGTAAACACTGACAACACAAAATAATTTACAATAACCATTTCACATGCCATATAAACCGCTACATATAGAATGTTCCCTTAAATCAAGTATTATAACGCTCAACTTAGCCGCATAATAGTCGATAAAAATTAGAGGCGTCAAGTACTGAGACGAAGAGCACCGTACCCGGTCTGTTAGCCACCGTAACGTGATGTCCACTCAATGTGATACACAATACCAATAATATGACATTCTCGGTTGCCAACAAACTTCGGTGTACAACTGAAGCTTGATAGCCACCGCCTATCAAAAAGATACCTAGTAGTCCTGCTGGAGGAGTTTAAAGTAAAAATCTTACATTTTCATGTATTTTTTTTTTTAACTTGTGAAAAAAATTGTAACTTTGACCCCTAATACCCCCGTAACTGGAAGTTTCCCAGGTATGGTCTAGAACAAAAAAATTTCGCAATTACGGAGGGAACAAGTACCTTTCGGGTTCGTTAAGAGTCTGTTTACACCCTTTATTTAACTAGTTTGGATCTATCTAAAAGTTTTTGGCAAATTTTGATCGTGCGGCAGGACAGGTGCAAGTCCGCATTCTACATACCAACCCGTGGTATTTACCATTTCAAAACTATGCCGTTTGGTCTCACTAATGCACCTGCCACACAACAACGTTTAACAACTACCCTCATTTCCTTTTTTTTTTAATTTTGTCTTCAACAAATTATCACAAGTTTAATATTTTCTACTTTTTCGTGGTTGAGAGAAGAGAGAGAAGAAGAGCGAAAACGAAGTCGTCTATGACACCGCGCCGCCTACGCGGTTATGGAATGCTAGAGATCATTTATAATATTCTATTGTGTGTTTATATAGCTTGTGATGTTCTAAAATGTTCATTTTCTTGCATTAATGTTATTATTTTTTTGATTATTTTATGTGAATAAAATCGGAAGTAATGGAATGGTATCGTTAGTTCTGATTTTAGCCACGCGCCAAAATATCCTTGTACAGTTACAATTGAAAAGGTTTGATTTATTAAAGATAGTTTTATAAATAGCTCGTAATTACTCGAACTTCACTTTTCTACATAATGTACTTACATTATTATTTTTATTTGTGTTTAAATATGTTGAGAAAAAGTCAATTAATAATAATCCTGTACCTACAAACATTTTATTGGTTGAATTATTTTATTGTAAGTATTATACTTGTTTATACAAATTAGTTTACTTTTTGACCCACAGTAGGCGCCTGTATTATACTAGGTTAGTCCTCTTCTTCGTGTAGGCATCTTAAGGTCGTTGTACCCTGTAAGTTCATTTAACCCTATTGAATGACTTTTTCATGAAATATTCATTGAATAGGGTTACATGAACTTAGAGGGTTGTATAGATGATTTTCATGATTGTAATTCTGTAATAACTACATACGTGTTACGGGCGGGGCGCGACTCATTTTCCATCAACATACAACCTGACAATGACCTGCAATTCTGCATATCTTTATATATATAATTCTACTGTGCGTGTGTGTCACTGAACTCCTCCTAAACGGCTGGACCGATTTGAATGATTTTTTTTGTATGCCTTTGGGTGGCACCCTGGATGGTTTAGATTCACAAATCAGCCCGACAGATGGCACTGCTGTCGTTATCTAGGTTTGACGCGACGTAGACGAAGTAGCGAGGGACAGCTAGTTATCTATAATCCAACATGAATGATGTAACCAAGATTTTGTAACAATATAAGAGTGTTCGTAGAGTTTCTTTCCAATTCTTCTCCATAGAGATCTACGCTTTAGAATGTGGTACTTTTTTAAGATTATGCCTTATGACTGTGACTGTAGCTTCGCTTTTTTTCACATTCAAAAGTGCCTGTAATAGTGTAATTTAAATATAAATATTTTGAGTTTGAGTTTGGGAGCATTCGCCTGTAATGTAACAGTTCAGTTGCGAGCAGTGAAACGAACCGAGCATTACAGTAACGTGCAGTGTGCAGTGCACAACCTGTATTGCCATACCATTTGTATAACAACACGACCTATGACCTGTAATTATGGATTGATGTTTGCACTTTGACTTGCATATTGAAAATCTATACTAATACTAGCTGACCCGCGCAACTTCGTTTGCGTCACATAATGCAATTAAATAATATTTCGACTACCCTATGATGGTTTGGACTTTGTTACGCAACAATCATGTATGACGGAATTGTTTCTCTTAAAACGTTCTAAAAAAAAGTCTGCGATAGACTATCTTTCAAGGTTGACTCACTAATTTAGGTATATGGTAATCAAAAAATGGCCCTGTGCACAAAAAATATCGGACATACACGATATTTAATTGTCTATTTTATTATATTAGTTGAAAATACTTTTGTAACACGTCAAGCTGCATGCCATATTACATTACTCTATGCTGCATGCCAAAATGAACATTTTAAAGTATTTTACGCGACTAATAACATTAATCGCCGCCATCTTCGCCAAACGTCATGTCGTATCGAAAAAGATTAGGGATGCCCAATCGATTGCAATCGATCAATCGAATTTGTAATGAATTGTTGCAAGTTTTTGAATCTGAATGAAATTTTGAATTTATTTCGAGTATATCAATAAAAAAATTCGCTCACCATTCCATACAACATATATTATTAGGTATTCCCTAAAAGTATAATTTAAAAAACCTACAAAGTATAGGTACAGAGGCCAGCACATCAAGCTACTACAATCTGTCAGATTTTTTTAATAGATTTTCCACTTTACATCTAAAGCAGTAGGTTTAAGGTTGATTGGGAAAATATGACAGTTTCGGGTAGCTTGACATGCAGGCGTCTTTACTTTATGAATGAGGTCGTACTCTATTTTAAATAGGTAGTTAGAATAATGCTGAAGTGAACAAAACCTACATTTTAATCATGATATAAGGGAAACGCAAAGCCTTTCGGAAATTAAGGCTTTATTCTACTTAAAGAAATTAGCTTACATATTTAGAAACTAGACTATGACACATTGACAATATTATGGCATTACCATAGATATAATCTACGTCATTCTTCCCAGCAGGGTTTTTATATATCGCAAACATAGTCTCTCAAGTAGCCCGGCGGTTTCCGGGATCTGCTTGAGTGACGCCTCTCGTCTATGCCAGGTTCTTCCTGGGCCACCTCTTGTTGGATTTGAGCAACCTCAGATTCTTGAGGAGTTTCAGACTCTCGCTGAGTAGCTTCTATGCCTGTAGGTGCTTCATCACAGATACTGTCTTCGTCATTAGGTAAAGGAGCTAATTGATTATTTGAAACGGTAGATTCCCTACCGTCAGAATATCTTATAAATGAATACGCAGGATTAGCTTGTAAAAGCTCGACCACTTCTACAATAGGGTCATATTTTGACTGTCGGACATTCTTTCTCAAGAGGACGGTACTAGAGGTTGAAAGCCATGATGGGATTGATTGGCCATTCATTGACCGTCGTGGGTGGTAGAATAACCGTTCATGAGGAGTGGTGTTTGTGGATGTACACAACAATGACCGAATTGCATGCAGTGACTCATGAAGGACCTTCTCCCAATAAGCTACATCCAAGTTTTTTGATTTAAGGAAAAGTTGTACAGTCCTCCATAAAGTGCCATTCAGGCGCTCCACCTGTCCGTTTCCTTGCGGGATGTAGGGGGTAGTCCGGCTGCAAGCAATTCCCAGAGACAGCAAGAATTGTTGGACACGTTCTGACATAAACGCAGATCCTCTATCAGAATGAACAAATAGTGGGGTTCCAAACATAAAGAAAAGATCCTTAAGGCTGTTTATGACAGACTCTGCTGACACGTCTGGACAGGGGTAGGCAAACGGAAATCTTGAATATTCATCAATTATAGTTAATATATATTTATTCTTCGTATTTGTTGGTATTGGTCCCTTAAAATCAATGCTTAGACGTTCAAAAGGGGCCGTTGCTTTTATAAGACTTCCTTGGTTTTTATTAAATCGTGGCTTAATTTCAGCACATATTTTACATGATGACGTTACAGCTTTAATATCATTGACGGAGTATGGCAAATTTTTGGTTCTAACCCAGTGTGTCATTCTCGTGATACCGGGATGTCCAAGAGCGTTGTGCAGATTGGCTAAATTATTTGTATTTATGTGAGCACATACACGAGATAGAGCGTCCGCCGCCAAATTGAGTTTTCCGGGCCTGTATACGACGTCATATTTAAAACAAGAAAGTTCGAGTCTCCATCTTTCTATTTTTTCATTTTTTATTTTACTTGTGTGATGCGAGAGCATAAAAGCAACAGACTGTTGATCAGTTATTAAGATGAAATGCTTTCCAGAAAGTAGATGTCGCCATTTACGGAGCGCTTCTACGATGGCGCAAGCTTCTTTTTCAATTGATGAATGACGTCTTTCGGGTGCAGATAATGAACGTGAAAAATAGGCTACAGGTCGTTCATTTTGTGATAAAATAGCCCCGATTGCAAATTCTGAGGCGTCTGTTTCGACCGTAAGTGTAGCATTATGATCAATCGTGTTAAGACTTGACTCTGCTAATTCAGTTTTAAGAGCGTTGAAATGAAAAATCGTTTCCTTAGTTAGTGGAAAACTATTTACGTCAATCAAGGGCCTTATTTTATGTGAGAAATTCTTAACCCATGGACTATAGTGAGCAAATAACCCCAAAACCTTTTTGAGGGACTTGGCATCTTTTGGAACAGGTAAATCTAATAAAGGTTGAACCCTTGTTTTATCTGGTCTGATAGTCTGGTCGCTTATTGTGTGGCCTAAGAGATTAATTGTCTCTGCGCAGAAAGTACATTTATCCTTATTTAAGGTAAGTTTATATTTCTCAGCCGCTTGTAAGAAATCACGCAGGTTTCTATCGTGTTCTTCTTTTGTTCCTCCACAAACAGTGACGTCATCAAGGTACGCGTAGGTTCCTTCTAAATTTTCATTTTCAATAATAAATTGTAAAGTACGCTGAAACGCGGCTACCCCGTTAGTGACGCCAAATGGAATACGTGTGAATTCGTATAGCTTACCACAAGCTTCAAAAGCGGTGTACTTTTGTTCTTTTTTTAATATAGGGACCTGGTGGTACGCACTTTTTAGATCGATTTGACTAAAGTATTTATATTTTGATACCTTCGAAATGATAAATTCAATTTTAGGTAATGGATAAGCATCGAGATCAGTGAATCTATTGATCGTCCTCGAATAATCGATCACTAGGCGTTTGCGATGATGGCCCCCTCCTGCGACTAAAATTTGAGCCCTCCATGGCGAAGTGCTAGGTTTGATGACACCATCCTCTAGTAGCTTTCTTATTTCTTGTTTTACGAATGATTCATCCTCCTCATTATATCTTCGAGATTTAACTGCAATGGGCTTTATAAAGGGTGAAAGATTTGTAAATATCGAAGCAGGGGGTACAGCAGCTTCCATGACGTTACATATTATGTTCAAGGGTTCGTCTTTACCACCAAAATTTAGGACAACTGATGAATGTGTTTTCAGAATATCGTGACCGATGATTATATCAGCGCATAAGTTGTTCACGATCAACAAAGTCTTCTGTTTGTAGACGTGTTTATTGACTTTTATAGTTGCAACGCACGAACCTTCTACAATAGAAGTATAATTCAACGACGCTAAGGTGACCGTCTGGTTGCAATGATTTTTCTTTAGACCCAATGTCTCTGCTAAGCTTTTATCAATAAAGCTCACTGAGCTACCAGTATCCACGAGAGCGTCTGCAGTGTAGTTATTAATTGAAACTGGGACAGTGGCCTTTCGAAGGCTTCCCGGAGAGGCTGCGATTATGGTAGCAGTGTTTAATGATGTCTCTTCAGAAATCGCATTTGTCGTCGAGCCACCAACGCTACTGCTACGACATACGTTAGCAAAGTGACCCTTTCTTGAGCAAAGTTGACACGTCGCATGGAATGCAGGGCATTTTATCCGTTGATGGACGTTCCCGCCACAAAAGAAGCAACGTCGTTTCTTTTGTCCATAAAAACGGGAAGTAGAAGCAGCTAAATGATTTTGGATCTCTTTTTGTTGTTCTACTTGTGGTTCACTGATATTAATACTCCTCTGAGAAGTGATTGCATTCAGCAATGAGTTTGTGTTTGGAGTAGAAAAAGATAGGGAACTCTTTTCAGCGTTCTCAAGCGTCAATGTTTGATTTATAGCTTCATCGAATGTCAATGTCATATTCTCCAAAAGTCTTTGGCGGATTTTTTGAGAACTTAAGCCCGATATGAATGCGTTACACATGAATTCGTATTGATATTCTTCAGCAGATACGGCACGAAAGTCACAGTCTTGGGCTAGCAGCTTTAAAGCACGAATGTAATCGGATATAGATTCATCTGGTTTTTGAAGTCTGTTCGATAGAATATGACGTGCCAAGATACGGTTTTTTTGTTTTTCATAGGTTTCCGTTAACATCTTAATAGCCTGTTTATAATTTGTACAATGTTTTATTAATGCGAAAACTGTTGGCGCTAAGTAATTCACTAGTAGCTTCAGTTTCAACTCTGGAGAAGAATCTGGAACCTCTTCGGAAATAAAATTTCTAAACGTATTATACCAGTGACTCCAATGGAGCTCCGCGCCAGAGTCACTCGGATCAGCATCAAACTTATCTGGATTTAAATATTTCGTTGGTCGAACGGCCATTGTAACTTTTGAGTCTTGATTCTTTTCCAGTATGTCAGATGTTTTTTTTTTCGTTAGACATCGGCGAAAATAACTGTTATTGAAAGCTTTGAATAGCGTTAATATTACATTATTTTTAAGTAGAATAAATTGATATAAGGGAAACGCAAAGCCTTTCGGAAATTAAGGCTTTATTCTACTTAAAGAAATTAGCTTACATATTTAGAAACTAGACTATGACACATTGACAATATTATGGCATTACCATAGATATAATCTACGTCAATCATTACTCAGGGTTTTCTAATGATCGTTTAGAAAAGTTTGTTTACTTCTAACTAAACGACTATTTACAAACAATTAATTTAAATAACCCTCCTTTTGGGCTTCGCCGCAGTCGGATAAAAATACTTATCGTTACTGAATACATTATAAACGTTTCCTTCAAAAATACAATATTGCAGACTAGATACATGTTTTTATGTATTAATATTATTACAAATACAGAATAATTTTATTATAAGTAGATAATGAAATAGAAAGAAAAAGATGCACTGAACTTAAATTTGGTCTAGTTTGTAAACAAGGGAATCGGCACCATTGTCTTATTTGTAATGGTATTAATATTATCGTATGACAAAAGTTGATGTAATTCACTTACGTATGGCCATAGTAAGTCTTAGGAAATATCGATAAATCGTATCGAGTTTGCCACCCCTATTTCTGACGTGACTAAATGGCATGGCGGTTGTCGCTAGTCAGTAGTCAGCATAGACTACTATATATATACCAAGGATAGACTGGCCTTAACTTCAAGGCATCCAGAGGATTAGACCGGTTAAGTAGTAGCCAGCCTCCTAGGCTGAACTGCGAGATGCCATTATCCAAAAAAAAAAAAAAAAACTGGCAACTTAAGCATTTCTTAGGTCATCGCCATCTAGTAACCAGGACATACACAATTTTTTTTTTTAGCCTGTTCGATCCATTACCGGGAATTTCGAACTATTCTACATTATTCTACTCGAGGGTAATATTAGTGAAACAAATACCAATTTTGGATTTTCATATTCATTGGGTAAAACAAACATTACATAGTTTATAAAAACTAAACATTGACTTCAGTGCCAGTTTGCCTTATTCGTTTCCGACCTCTACCTATTTGTTTTATAGTGCTCATGGGCTTTTCTTTTGAATTGGTCATCCTTATCATAATCTAAAGCCTTGCCAGTGAGGAGGTGACTGACTTCTTTGCACCAAATATGTATAAAAAAAATTATGCTTTTATTAATAAAATAATCAACTAAACGTTCTTTATGTACCTCACATGTTATGAAATTAACTTCCATATTTATTGTTACCGCCAATTTTATATATTCAGATAAGATATTATTTTTTAAAGGCGATGATTTTAAAATGGTAAAAGTTATGTTTTCCACTTGTGCAAAGAAGTCAAACAAATACCTCGTAGGATAGCACAGCCATCATTTGAATCTATCCAAATGAGGATGATTGCCATCAATTGTTTGGGAGCTAGCTCTCCTTCTGTTAAGATTTTCTTGCTCTACATATGTTGCCAGATGGTTTACTAGAAAAAGTCTACTTTTAGCTATTGTAACATATTCCAAAGCCTCCGGTGGGTCATCTATGGCAACATGAAACTTATTTAATAAGGCACAACAAATCCTAAAATCATCATTGAGGTGCATAGCAGCTCTATTATTGAATACATGACGGAATAGTCTATAGTCTCTTTTTATCCTACCATTGACTATTTCTACAACCCAGCGACACATGGTTACTAGACGAGACCGATTTGCCTGCTGGGTTGTTAATTGGTGTTCATTTTCGAGGAGAGACTCTGGCATGTGGGTGACAAAACCGTGTTCTTGGAGTTCATTTATAACATCTCGAAATCCTCTATCAAGCAAAAAAATATCACCTCTTCTAAAAAATGATCTTATACAAGATCCCTCATTATTTAAGTTTAAACTTGTGATTGTAGCATCATTAAGAGTGGCTTTGTATGGACCAAGACATTCCACAATGTGGCCATCGCAACACACAATCAAAAATGGTTTAACTAGGTTGTCTAGTTTTTGTAAACTGTAGGTTTGTTTCTGAAACAAATAATTTGAACTACTTTGCACAAAAACATAGGTAGCATCACATATAACTATTGCAGGTTTAACATCTGGTGGCAAATCAGGATTACTAAACAGTCCTTCAGGTATAATCTTATTTCGAGAAGCAACATCTTGTACAGTAAGATGATTAAATCCTAAGTGCAAGGGGACAAAATCACTCATTAAACAATTTCTTGCTTTTGACATCCACCGTTCTAAAGTGGTTCGAGGTTTATTAAAAAGAGTAGCCAACTTTTCATTACTGTCACCAGTTCATACCTTAACTAAATATATGCACAAGGCTATAGAAGCATTTGGTACCTGTTCTGCTAGATTTGGGATACTGTTAAGTAAATCATAAAACTGGTCAGCATTGAATCCAAGCCAATAATGACATAAATATGGAGGCATCATCCTAATATTTGAAAAATCTAATCTGTTATTAGCTGCTCGCTGCATCATAGTCATAATATTATCAAATTGACTACCAGTAAAATCCCTCAATTGGGAGGTTAATTCATTCCAAGAACCGTGATCTAAGTGGTGACAACAAATACGTGCACCAGATGGTACATAGAATATATAATGATACAATAATAAATCTTTTATAGCACATGGTACAAGTAGACGTTCATTTTCAAAACAATTAACAAATATGCAGTGGCCAGATGTGTTTGCAGCACGTCTATATAAAGATGATGTGATTTTTGGTGCCGCTAATTGAGCTGCTACTGGTCTTGAAGATGGAAGAGGAGGTGGCTCAGGAATATTGAAATCATCACTTGACACAGCATGTGCTACAGTAGGACGATTTGAATCATGCTGCTGTTGCCTCTGTACTTCTCTCGTAGCTGATCTCCAACATGCAGCACATACACGTTCCATTCTGGAAACCTAAAAAAAATAAGGTGCTTAAATATTTTTTCTGTTAGCCCAAGTAGACAGATTCTGTATTAGACACTCCATATTCTCAATAAGATACTAATAAATATTTACCAAGTGCAGTGGAACCAGTCTCATTAAAATGTTTCTTTCTTGTCGATCATTTCGCACAGGGTATGTTCTTGGTGCTCGTAAAATAGAATTTCCACAAGGAAAGCAGATGCTTCTATGTCCAAGAGCAGGCAAAGGCATAGCACTTCCTTCGCTCATTGTGTTAACTCGATTTTGAAGCAGTCCAAAACACTCGGAACAAATTATACTTCCTGGAGACAGCTGCAATCAAAAAAATATATTTGAAATGAAATATAAAAAAAGGTCATTAGAATATAGTATAATAGAATGAGCAAAGGAATGTCACAATCACCGACTTCAAGCCTAACTGAATGGGCCACACAACATAATTATATTTTGTGCTTACAGCACGGAGTGCTTCCAATTTCAGCATTGTGATATTGATTTTATGCTATCATTTGTCTATAGTTTTTAATATGTGATTTATAAAAAGCAAAAATTAAAATATAAAAACGAGAGAATGACTGGGTAGGTTTAAACTGTCTGAGAAATCAAGAAATAGACTGATAGGTATGAAAACGTAAGGTATGTAAACAATAGAATGTGCTTACCTGAGTAGGAGTTATCCATGACTGTAACACATTGATCATCTGAGTAGTAGCTTGTTCCAAAGAATACCTGCGTTGGTTTCTTAGGATTGCAAAAAAACAGTTGATACACCGGTTTCGCCGGTCGATTGTTCTTGTTGTCGGTACCTCACGCGAAGTGGTCGACATTTTCAGTAGTCGCTAAGTAGTACAGTACAGTACAGTACAACAAAATACGAATCACACACAAACTTCAAACAAAGTGAAAACTTCCTGGCGTAAAAACGTCCTGGCGTAAGATTCACAATTTCACATTAAAGTTAGCGATAGTGATTGAAAACAAGAAATAAACAAATAGTTACAATGAATATCACAATTACTGTGGAGAGTAGGACTCGATCAACACAAAAAAAACTGTAATATTTAAATCGCAATGAACAAACCCGTAGTCAGTCTCTCACCTCACATACGCTGTCACTGCGACGCTTGCTTATTATTTAAACTCCGCAGCAAAGTAATGATGTGCGCGCGGTACTTACCGTGTGAAAATGTCCTCACATTTTCATTACGTGGGATGAAGTATGAGATGTGCTGCTTTAGAATTGTAATAAAGGTGCAGCCTACTGCCTACGACCCACTCTTGAACGCCACGCGGCGCATTTTTGCTGCGTGGAGTAGTAGTACACGCTAAGCACGCACAGCTATGTACAACTGTAGCGTGCGTGGCCCACCACGGGTTAATATTCATGTGCAGCGTGTACCACGTGCATGTGTTGAGAGCGTTGAGCTATGTGATACGCGTGTACTTATGACGTCAATTGAGGCATAGCGTGGCCGTGGTTTGCAGCAGAAACAATCACATACATTTTCTTGCAAAGTGAAGCTTAGCCACGGTTTAACACACGAGCGCCGCCGTGGGTTTGCGCCTTAATCCTCTCTCTCTCTCTTGTGTCACGCAGACGAAATTGCGTGAGTCAGCTAGCATAATAAATGAAGCCTATCAGATCCATGGTTTTGTCAAAGACTTCGTGCGCCCCTCTACTTAGAAGTTCAAGAAGAAAAAGCAATAAAACGAGTTTATTATGGAAGTATTTGTTTTTATTTGCATTAACTTAGTTATTCTACATTTTTCCTGTTCGCTTCATCATCATCCTCCTGGTAAGTCGGTCAGCTTTTTTTACTTTATCTTAGCTCGGCATGATACATTTGATAGTAACACGAATATGGCCTCTTATTTACAAACTAGCTGATGCCCGCGGCTTCGCCTGCGTGGATGTCGCTTATCGCGACCAAAAGTAATCATGATGATCCCATTCCCTCAACTCATGGGAACCTAGTTTGCCCATTTTCAAAGTATTAAAATGGATATAGCATTTTTAGGGAACAGTAGTGAAATACGTTAAAAAAAATATACAAATCTTTAATTTCTTGTTAATTACACTTTTAACAAACAAACAAAAATTATAAAAATATCAAAAGGAACATGTAAATATTAATCGAATAGAAATTACACAAGCAAAATAGAATAATCAGTACACGAACGAAAACACAACCCCAAAAATAACTAAGCACACAAATTCACACAATAATGGTCAAGTAGCACGTCCGTTCCGAGCGCCGTCCAAGCAAAAAGTGAGCATTGCCGCACCACGCGCCTCGATTTATAGACTTCTGTCGGTTGACGATTGATGGCGTGACTTTAAGATGTCAACTCGCCTTCAGTTACCAACACGGCCTCTCCTGATGCTCTGACGTCCTCGTCAGCTCCAGAGGATGGTCCTGCTTGATCTGTAGCAAGGTCTTCCAATAAGACGCCTGAGTCTTCACTGTCTCCTGTAATCAGACAGTCACATTACGTAAAAAGATAACAGATGTAGAAGCAGAAAACATCTTAGATACTTAAGAACACACCAAGTACGGAACTTGGTCGCGTTGCAGACAGAGGCACCTAGTTAGCATGTCTCACAACGGCTGTCGGCATAGGCACCTAGTTAGCATACCGCCCAGACTTCTACAAACACCGTAGGCATAGGCTTTAAGTTTGCATACCTCCCAGTGGCTGTTGACATAGGCACATTGTTAGCGTATCACCCAGACTTCAAAACAGTACTTGCCCTCAATGCGGCGCATGTCTCAGGAGTCCATTCACCCCTCCAGGGCACCATGAACTGTGCAGCAGCGTATGTGGTCTTCCCATAGCCACCAGCCAGAAGTTGCAGCATAGCGACCATGGTCCAGGACTCCAACTACGCGGTAAGGTCCGCGCATACCAGGATCAAGTTTCCCCGTGGACTGGGAATACTTGATAACGAAGACTAGGTCATCTTTGCTGTAGGCACGTGGAGGCTGTCGGTTTTCATTAGCACGCCTGTCTTGATCGGTTTGATTTTTGCATAACCGTTCGGCCGTCCTTTGTCTTCTCATCTCCCGTAGCGGTTCACGGTTCTCACCTGACAATTCGATGGCAACGTCTCGGATTAGTGTGCGAATGACTGGGGTAGCTCCCTCGGCACCGATAAGCAGGTTTAGCGGGGACTGCTGGGTGGTCTTTTGCTTTGTCATGTTGAGTATCAGCTGTAACTTCCACAACTGTTCAGACCATTCCCCTTTCCGATGGTTCACCTCAATCCTCAACATGTTAAGGAGGGTGCGAACGTAACGTTCCACCTGACCATTGGCGTGGTGCATCTCGGGGGTAATATAATGAATCTGACAACATAAATCATTCATTAGTGACACAAAACCAGATGATTGAAACATCCTACCTCTATCACATACAATTGTCTTAGGTGTTCCAAACAGAGACACAACATTTTGCATGACACGTTTGAACTCATTTAAGTCCTGAGTACAAATAGGATTTAATAAACAATATTTGGTGAAAGAATCCACGACAACTAAAACGTGTTTATTACCGTTAGATACTACCAAAGGGCCTAGTGCATCTATATGTAAGGTGTCAAAAGGAACATTTGGTTTTGTCCATGAGTTAATTGGTTGTAGTGGAGCTCGTGGAACTCTCTTGTGAGCTATACATATGAGGCAGTGAGATATATACTTAACAATAAAAGCTCTGAGACCAGGGAACCAAAAGTGTTTTAAGATAAGATTTGTCAGCGTTAATATGGCTATGTTCATCATAGAATATTCGGAGGAGGCTCAAACGATGTCCTTTTGGTACGTAACAAAGTAACCTGGACTCTTCACCTACAGGTGTGAAGCGATAGTACAAGTTATTATTGCGTTTAACATAGCGTGAAGAGTCCAAGCTTCCCTCATCCAAAGACCTGATTAAGGTTTGAGTCTCCTCGTCTCCTGCTTGCGCTATTTGAGCCCAATTACGCGGTTTCTCAATGTTATTTACCATATGTACGGGGTTACGGCTAAAATAGTCTGCATGAGGTATCATTACCCCTTTCCTGTATTGAATGATAAAGTTAAAGTCTTGTAGGTATATCCACCACCTCGCTACCCTCGGGAGTAGATCTTTCTTATTTTGAGTGGCTTTTAAGGCATTGCAGTCTGTCACTACAGTAAATGGCATTCCTATTAGGTAATGCCTAAAATGCTTAAGAGCTTTTACTACAGCGAGCGTTTCCAGTTCATAAGAGTGGTAACGTTGTTCACTACCTTTCGTAACCTGACTGTAGTAAGCAACCACACGCTTATTACCATCCTTATGAACCTGAAGGAAAATTGCACCATAACCTGCACTACTCGTGTGAACCTCTGAGGGAAGCTCTGGGTCAAAAATGGCTAATATTGGCTCACTAGTAAGACACTTAATAAGCTCTTTGCGAACGCTTTCCTGTTGTGGTCCCCAGACAAATTCAACACCCTTACGCGTCAAACGAGCAATGCATGCTGTTTTTATGGAGTAATTAGCTATGTAATTTATGAAATAACCAGCAAGGCCCAAAAATTGTCTCGCTTGTTTGACGTTCTGGGGAACGGGTGCATTCACGAGTGCCTGTACCTTAATTGATGAAGGCCGGACCCCACCATTTGATATTATTCTGCCCAAATATTCAATTTCTTGGCATAGAAATCAACACTTGCGCAAATTCACTGAGAAACCGGCCTTAGTCAAAACTGTTAAAACTTCATCTAATATCTGTAAGCCCTGGTCAATCGAACAGGACAATAACATACAGTCGTCGACGTAAACCAATACTTTGCCTGCTTCAATGAATTCGCGCAGTGTATTTGCAATAATACGTTGATATGCTATGGGTGCATTGGCTAAACCATATGGCATTTTCAAATATTCAAAAAGCCCTTCGGGCGTCACGAAGCCAGTTAAGGGTATTGATTGCTCATCTAATTTAATTTGTAAAAATCCGGTAGCCATATCAAGTACCGTGAAGAATGTTGACTTCCCTAGTCGATCAATGTGATCATCTATTAAAGGTAAAGGATATCTATCCTTAACTGTGATTTTATTAAGTGCCCGGAAGTCCACGCACATACGATCCGATCCATCCCTTTTTTTTACTAAAAGAATCGGACTCGAATATGGTGACTCTGAATCGCGTATTATGCCTTTACTAAGTAAATCTTGAATAATTTCTCTAACTTTAAGCTTTTCATTGTAGGACATTTTGTAAGGACGACAATTAACAGGTACGTCACTGTTCAATCTGATGTGCATACAACCTGTGGTAACTGTAGACGTAGCCGTACCAGAAATCATAAATGCGGAATATTTATCGAGAATTCTTGCGAGTTTCTCAAGGTCTTCCTCTATTAGTGCAGTTTTCAAACCATTGGGTTGCTCGCCAGATTGAACCGTGGAAACACTCGTTAAAGCTTTATCATGAGTTAAACGTTGAGAACCCCTGGTCCTTATATAGGTTACCCCTTCCCTATTCAATACATCAGTACCAATAATAATTGGTGCGTTCATGTATTCACTAGGTACAACAAGCAAATCCACTTCGAGGGTTATTTCCTTAAGCTCTATTACAAGTGTGACATAAGAATCAACAAGAATAATGGAATTACTTATTCCTTTCAATTGTTTATTAATAGGTTTCTTTGAACAAGAAAAATGATTGGCCACGGATGACGAAATCAACGAGACTTCTAATGCCCCACTATCAATCAGGATGTCTACTAGTATACCCTGGACTGTTCCAACTATTATGTCATTAGACTTACTTTTAATAAGGGCGGAACAGAAATTGACGTTACTTTTATTGGACTTATTATCTGAGCGCTGCTTAGCGAAACAAACACTAATATCATGACCAGTCTTTTTACAGTATGCACATATTGACTTGCTTGGGATAGAATTAGATTCCGATTTTGATTCAGAATTCGATTTAGATTCAGTAGCATTGTTTGATTTCGACTTTTTAGGACAACTCGCTTGTTTATGCCTTGTTTGACCGCAGGTAAAACATTTGGGACCCTGACACCTAAATGAACGCTTAGAGTTATTCTTATGTGGGCTTTTGTGATCTTTAGAACGCGAACTGTCACTATTCTGCTTATAAGTGGGCTTTATGAAGGTAGACAGGTAATTAACGAGATTGTCAGGAGTCAAATTTGCATTAGTAGCAGTTGCTTTGATTTGAGGGTCTTTAATCCCTCTAATAACAATCGCCGTTATTAACTCGTCTGATAGGCCTTTTACGATCCGTAAACGTAGTAAACATTTACGTGCATATTCAGCGTAGGTTGGGTAACTGTCCGAATTAGAGCTCATTACTTCATACAAAATACTTGCCACATCAATTTTCTTGACACAAAGTGACCGAAAATCTTTTTTTAAATTACTCCATGAACGGTCATTTGTGACCCATTCACTAAGCCAACTCTTAGCATCTCCCTTCAGACAGTTCCCAACGCTGGAAAGACACTCATTTTGTGACCACTTATTCAAAACTAGAGCCCTGTCAACCTCGTCAAACCACTGATCAACATCATGCACATTTGGGTCAAAATTAGAAATATAAAAATGATGGGTGCTTACTGACTTTAACGACTGTATCGCTTCCACTATTTTCTCTGTGGTCGCAGTCGAAACATCAGTAGCAGTACCTGTAGTTTCCGGCGTAGCTATTACCTGTGAACGTTCTTCTAAAGCCTTCAACCGCGAGACAATAGTCTCAAGCGATCGTCGGTAAGGCGGTGATGCAGGGCTTCGCGTCCTCACGCGGCTCCCACGACGTTCTCGTTCGCGCCTGGAATGGCGATCGCAACCCCGAGACTTGCTACGTGACCTTCTACTCCGCTTATGGCGGCTACGAGATCGCTTAGAACGCGCGGCACTAGTTTTTGAACGTGAACGACTCGATCTATCCATTGCTAACTACTAACCGTTTTTATTTAAATTTGAAAGCCTGAGATTTAGTTTTAACTTGTGGGCGAAATGAATCTTAATCCCACTTCTGATTTTAGGGATCAGTAGTGAAATACGTTAAAAAAAATATACAAATCTTTAATTTCTTGTTAATTACACTTTTAACAAACAAATAAAAATTATAAAAATATCAAAAGGAACATGTAAATATTAATCGAATAGAAATTACACAAGCAAAATGGAATAATCAGTACACGAACGAAAACACAACCCCAAAAATAACAAAGCACACAAATTCACACAATAATGGTCAAGTAGCACGTCCGTTCCGAGCGCCGTCCAAGCAAAAAGTGAGCATTGCCGCACCACTAGAGATGAAGCGTATATACTAGAACAGATCCAGGGATTAGGTATTTAACAAGACTAGGCTGCACCTATTCTAACTTTTAAAATACTTGATCCACCTAGTCTCACTGTGCCTACGCAGTGCACGGCACCCGCGGCCCGCGCGAATCGAAGTACCGACTGTACTAGACTATGCTGCTATCTCGCTTCACCGTGTCGTCGGGGCGCGGTGAAGCGAGATAGTACCATAGTCCTAGCTCATCCATGTTTGCCAAAATCATTCGTGAGTCAGTCACTTGAATTTGAACCTTAATTCAAAAGGCATAAAAGTAACGCGATGCGCACTCGTATTTACATAGATCATACGTGTGCCAGTTGTATGAATTTGAACCATATCTCAATGGCATAAAAGTTACGCGACGCGCACCGTGTTGTGGAAGAATATATTCTGTCCTTTTTTAACTACACTATTCCGCAGTCTTTCCATCCTTGTCTGTCAATACTCGAAATCGAGACTAGTCGGGACTAGGCACTAGGCAGACTTTATAGAATAAGTAGAATAGATACTTTGACAATACTCGAAAACAAAAGCAATGATTGTATATAGTTACGTCATTTAAAAAAAAACAACAAAAAGAAATTATTGTATATAGTGTATAACAATGATGATTGATTGATGATTGTAAATAATTATGTGATTTAAAAAAAAAACAAAAGCAATGATTGTATATAGTTACGTGATTTAAAAAAAAAAACAAAACAAAAAGAAATTATTGTAAATTACATGATTCAAAAAAAAAAAAAACAAAACAAAAAGAAATTATTGTAAATTACATGATTCAAAAAAAAAAAAAAAGGAAAACAAAACATATACCTAAAGTACTGAAAAATGAATTGAAATCTTTTAAATACGCTAACAATCTTCAATGTAGATAAATCTATACGTTGACAGTCCTAAGCCTGTGTAAAGTATGAAGGGAAGATTACAATTCATTACTGCGTACGTACGTACTACACGTATCGTTGTTACGCAAAGACTAAGAATCACTATAAAGTATGCGTATTTCATGGACTAGGTGGACTAGGTGGAACAGGTATTTGGATCGAGTATTTGTACGGACTTGGACTAGGTGCACCTAGTCCAAGATTTGCCTAGTACGACCCATCTCTACGCACCACGCGCCTCGATTTATAGACTTCTGTCGGTTGACGGTTGATGGCGTGACTTTAAGATGTCAACTCGCCTTCAGTTACCAACAGTATATTATCCTTAAGAGATAGACATAAGCCATAGCGGATTTTTCTGTAGACCTATATAAGATATACAATTCTACCATTCATCATTTTGTTATATCTTAAAGGGCAGCGTTTTCGTTGAAAGCTCCCCCAGACGGCTTATTTTTTTCCAACATCTCCAACAAATATCATTATATTTTAGCCAATCTGTACAAAAACTTGACGAATTATATACTAAAAAAATCCTCGAGAACCACTCTATCTATTTAAGAAAACAACATGAAAATCAGTGCAGTAATTTTTGAGTTTATCGCGAACAGACAGATAGACGCGGCGGAGAACATTGTGTTATAATATGTAGTGCTGTTGGGTTCGGCTTCCAGCACATCCGGATGCAGCTGAATACCAGTATTTTACATGGAACGACTGTCTATCTGCCCTCCACAACCCATTTAGTTCTGGGTAATACGATACCCTTTGGTAGAAATACAGTGAAATTAGTGATAGCTTTAATTTCCACATCAGGTGTTCCAGATCTTCAATTTTTATACGTCAACAGAGAGTGCTTATCAGTCTGAACGACTCTTGCTAAGACGTCATTCCTATATATGTTATAGTGTGGCTGGGCTCTTGGAGTTCCACATCAGCTGTTCCAAATCTTCAAATTTATTCTCTTAGCAGAAAATGCTCATTACGTGGAACAATTTTTGCTATGGTACCATTTTTGTATCTCTTATAGTTTAGCTGGTCTGTTGCGGTTCTGCATCAGGTGTTCTTGTTTCCAAGATAAATTATAGCCTATATGTTGCCCAGACTTAATACCTATACAACAAAAAAAAAAATCATTCATATCCGTCGAGTAGTTCCGAAGATTAGCGTGTCAGAAATACAAACAGACAGAATTCTTTTTTTTGGATTCGTGCTCTGTTACTGTTTCTAAACACGTCCCAATTTTTTTTTTTTTAATATATTCAATGTACAGACACAGTTTTTTTACTGTCTTATTATATGTATAGATATTGCCATAAATAAGTAGTAATTGGTGGAACAGATTTACTAAAAAAAAAATAACGACCTATCACTATCGAAGTCAAGCGGTTTGTCTGAGTATAGTTTAAGGAAAGTTTAAAATAGGTACTTAAAAATAAGAATACACGGCATGACATTATTCCCAACAAGCAACATTTCATATTGTAAATAAACGGCTTAATTTAAAATTCACTTACTGCCTACTTACACTTATAAGTATTAAAAACATAGTACCTGCTTAAAGGTTATATTATTTATAAGTTAACACTATATATTCATAACAGGCGGTCGACTGTTAGTAGTTGGACGAACACTTTTAAGATCCATTTCGATATCGCGATTCCTTTGCCTTTCATTTAATTTTTTTACATAATATTCATACCACACGACCCGATTCCTCTTTGCGACAACGAAGTAAACGCATAGTAGTAGTGGCTGTATTACTAGACTTAATAAAACTTCTATCATTTCTGTCGTCGGATTGCGGTTGAAATTTTTTAAAAAATAACGAGAGGTCATTAGGACGTCGCTCAGTAAAAATATCAAAGTGGCGATGTATAAGCGACGCCATTTCCTGGATGTCGTATGTGAGCTCTCGTTGGAACTACGAAAAAGTGTACAAACAATTTTAATGTAAAGTAAACTGTTTAATATCATAGGTAAAGAATAAAAAATATAAAAATATACAAGACTGGCATCTGGGGTGGCAGCGAAACTAACATAAATAAATACGACGCCACTTGCGAGAGGCACACCCCAAGCAAAGAGGACACTTTTGATATGTCTCTTATGGGTACGCCCATTGAAAACTTTAACAATATCAATGTAAAAAATGTGGCAAACCACTATTGACCAATACATGTTCACTGTTGATATGTAGAAAAGTAGAAAAAAAAAAAGGATTTTAAACTCCTGAAATCCCAAAGTTCGACTATTTATTAAATGGTTGTCGTTTACATAGTTTTGGTACATAATTGTCAGAACATATAAAAAATATCCTAAAATTGCGTTAAGAAAGACAAAGTTTTTGTAATTCTGAAATTTCTTTAAGACGTACCATGATGTCATACCATATATCAACGTTACTGTTGTCAGTGCAAACAAAGAGTATATACATATATTGTTTATGTAAAGTAATAATTGTATCTCAGAGTCATCGTCACCATACCCTGTAAAAGGACGCACTTGCGTGTCGTTGTCAGCCGTTATACTGTTTAAGTAATTAATTATATATTGTATCTCAGCGTCATCGTGACCACCCTCTGCAGAAGCACGCACTTGCGTGTCGTTGTCAGCCGTTATATTGTATAGGTAATTTATAAATTGTATGTCAGCGTCACCACGCTCTACAGAATCACGCACTTGCGTGTCGTTGTCACCCATTACATTGTATAGGATAAATATAAATTGTCTCACAGCGTCACCACTCTCTGTAGAAGCACGAACTTGTGTGTCGTAGTCAGCCATGGTGGACGTCACTCGCACAATTTCGATTTATTCACTTTAAGATGACGAAAACGTATTTTTGTACAGCTTCACTTATGGCACTGCTCTGTTACCGGGGATCTCACAATAATAGATATAATTTATTTTATCTCATTATATAACGTATTTCCTCTAACACTGTTGCTGGACCAATAGTTCTCATGTAATTTAACGCTCATAACGCGCGATAACACATGAGAATATTAACGGAACCCAAAAAAAAAACTAGTTTTGAAGGCCTTCAAAACTTGTTTGTGTTTTTACAGCAGTTGATTAAAACAAAATCAACCTTCATTCATTCCACATTCGCATTAGAAACAGAAGACGTAAGAACCTCCCCCATAATTTATTTTAAGCGAGAGAACAGGGGGCTTAAAATGGTAACATTGGCAGAATCATATTAGGATAATAATATGAATCACATTTCAATTCCTAAAATGGCCACAAATTGACAATTCATAATATTAACTGCGTCCAATTCATATTACGTAATTCATCTGTCAGACACTGGTTTGACAGTATTGTATGGAGAATCGTAAAATGGTCCACTTATTATGAATTGCTTTGCTGTCAATAAGCAGATTCATAAAAAGATTGTCAAGAGCAAAATCTCACAATTCATTTTACAGATTTTGTAAAGAAATATTGAAATAATGATATATTTTGGACTTTACGAAATGGAAAAAGGTAAAAAAAAAAAATTGGGACAAGAATATAACATCTGCAAAAAGAGGTTACAACAAAAAAAAGAGTCCAATAATTTATTGAATTTAAACGAAAAAAGTAAGGTTACCTACTTTATTTTCGTGTAAAATACGCAACATAATTGGCGAATAAAGGATATCTATCGATTTAAAAAATTGTACATGGGTTTAACTTTAACAGACATTTTCAAAGTCTGACAACCAATCTTACCAAGGGGTATCATACAACCCGGTACTAACTGGGTCATGGAGGTCAGATAGGCAGTCGCTCCATGTAAAATACTGGTATTCAGCTGCATCCGGTTAGACTGCAAGCCAACCCCAACATAGTTGGGAAAAGGCTAGGGAGATGAGGACTAATTTAAATGTCAAAAATCAGAGTAATCTCACATTTTTAAGTCTATATACTGTTTAAAAGTAAATGTATAAAACATGTAATGAAAGTCATATGTACTTAAGCATCTTTTTTTGCATAAAATGTGAAGGAAAAGGATGTTACAGTTATTTCAGTGCAGAACACATTCCGTCATACTCATCAATCTCTTCTCAATGGCATGAAAATTACAAATAACAATACATCATATATAATACATACATAGGTACAAAAAATATATAGGATAGGTCAACTACTTTCATTATAATATGGTACTCCTAAATATTAAAATTCTGTGTACGGGTAATTCTACGAGTTCACACATGTTTAAGTTATTTTTATTTTGAAAGAGTTTCATTTTACACATAACAGGTTTGGATAATGCAAAAATGTAATCCTCTTCTATTCCTTTTAGTTAAAAGGTTCTGTGATTTGAAGACAACCTGTCTTCAGACAAGATTCAAACCTTTGTATATTGAATATTTTGGATTTTTTTACACACAAGCATTTCTTTTGTGCCATTTTAGCTCGTAATAGCTCTGCTGTGTAGGTATCCCCTTCAATTATAATATGGTAATATCGAATATTGGAACACAACAAATACACGCATTGGTATTGAAAAATTCTGACCAATATTACACACACTACACTATTTCACTCGGTTTGATTTTCTGCTTGTTCTTCGTCATTCCTTAGTCCCAGCCCCTGAGAGGTCTTCTGTGGTGTGAACAGCTCGCTACATGCTGCCTTCAATAGTTTTGGTATGGTTCGACACATCACACGAAATCAGCGTGAAAATGGAAAATCCCTTGAATTTGCTTATTTCTATATCCTGACGGAATAACAAGAGAATTTTTCAAGCAGCTCCTTTATGATTTTCAGCCATCTCTTCAAACACAACGACCTTACGGCCTTTTTGTCGAATTCCAGTATCATTTAGTAGCTACATATACGTGAATGTAGAAGTATATCCAGTGGGGTCGCAGCTTTAGCCAGAAATAGGTTAGCAGAGGTACTGTACGCCTAGTTATCAATAAATACTGCTTGAGAAAATACCATTGAAAACAAAAATACAACAAAACTATGGGTTTCCAATAACAACAAATAGACAAGACCAATTGACAGTTGACATGACGTCTTGACATCTCCATCAAGCATGTTGCCAGGCTAAAAAGTCAATCTTTATCGTTTCAAATTCCCTTTCTAAGACCTTATTTGCAGTGTTTTGAACTGTGCCATATTTGTCTTTTATTGAAATAGTGTTTGAATCACTGGAATGCTTCCAATAAAATGCATTTAATTAATAAAATCTGGAGAGAAAAATTAACCGGTAAAAATACGGTCTTTTATTTTTCACGTGGCAACATTTACAACAAATCTGATTCTGGATATGAAATGAATTGAGTATGATTCAGCTACCATGTGTCACCATTTTACGAAAATTAGCAGAATTGCTAATGATCTGCTGGGAATTCAGAAAATGAATTACTTTTAGAGGAATTGCTAAAAGTGGCCATTTTAGATCCCCTGGAGATCTAAAATTTTAGCAATTCCTCTAAAAGTAATTCATTTTCTGAATTCCCAGCAGATCCTTAGCAATTCACACATGCTAGCTGAATCATACTCAATTCATTTCATATCCAGAATCATGTTTGTTGCAAAATGTTGCCACGTGAAAAATAAAAGACCGTATTTTTACCGGTTATTTTTCTCTTCAGATTTTATTAATTAAATTGATTTTATTGGAAGCATTCCAGTGATTTAAACACTATTTCAATAGAAGACAAATATGGCACAGTTAAAACACTGCAAATAAGGTCTTAGAAAGGGAATTTGAAACGATAAAGATTGACTTTTTAGCCTGGCAACATGCGCATAGATGTCTATCCTTGATGGAGATGTCAAGACGTCATGTCAACTGTCAATTATTGGTCTTGTCTATTTGTTGTTATTGGAAACCAAGTTTTGTTGTATTTTTGTTTTCAATGGTATTTTCTCAAGCAGTATTTATTGATAACTAGGCGTACAGTACCTCTGCTAACCTATTTCTGGCTAAAGCTGCGACCCCACCGGATATACTTCTACATTCACGTATATGTAGCTACTAAATGATACTGGAATTCGACAAAAAGGCCGTAAGGTCGTTGTGTTTGAAGAGATGGCTGAAACTCATAAAGGTGCTGCTTGAAAAATTCTCTTGTTATTCCGTCAGGATATAGAAATAAGCAAATTCAAGGGATTTTTCATTTTCACGCTGATTTCGTGTGATGTGTCGAACCATACCAAAGCTATGGAAGGCAGCATGTAGCGAGCTGTTCACACCACAGAAGACCTCTCAGGGGCTGGGACTAAGGAATGACGAAGAACAAGCAGAAAATCAAACCGAGTGAAATAGTGTAGCGTGTGTATTATTGGTCAGAATTTTTCAATACCAATGCGTGTATTTGTTGTGTTCCAATATTCGATATAACCATATTATAATTGAAGGGGATACCTACACAGCAGAGCTATTGAGCTTAAATGGCACAAAAGAAATACTTGTGTGTAAAAAATTCCAAAATATTCAATATACAAAGGTTTGAATCTTGTCAACCTGTCTTCAAATCACAGAACCTTTTAACTAAAAGGAATAGAAGAGGATTACATTTATGCATTATCCAAACCTGTTATGTGTAAAATGAAACTCTTTCAAAATAGAAATAACAAACATGTGTGAACTCGTAGAATTACCCGTCCACAGAATTTTAATATTTAGGAGTACCATATTATAATGAAAGTAGTTGACCTATCCTATATATTTTTTGTACCTATGTATGTATTATATATGATGTATTGTAATTTGTAATTTTCATGCCATTGAGAAGAGATTGATGAGTATAACGGAATGTGTTCTGCACTGAAATAACTGTAACATCCTTTTCCTTCACATTTTATGCAAATAAAGATGCTTAAGTACATATGACTTTCATTTTACTTTCATTTACTTTTAAACAGTACATAGACTTAAAAATGTGAGATAATTCTGATTTTTGACATTTAAATTAGTCATCATCTCCCTAGCCTTTTCCCAACTATGTTGGGGTTGGCTTCCAGTCTAACCAGATGCAGCTGAATACCAGTATTTTAAATGGAGCGACTGCCTATCTGACCTCCATGACCCAGTTAGTACTGGGTTGTATACCCCTTGGTAAGATTGGTTGTCAGACTTTGAAAATGTCTGTTAAAGTTAAACCCATGTACAATTTTTTAAATCGATATTCTTTATTCGCCAATTATGACACGAAAAGGAGTATGTAAGGATCGTAGCAGGTGGCGTTCTGTGGTTTCTGCCTACCCCCATGGGAAAAGGGCGTGAGTTTATGTATGTATGTATGTATGTATGACACGAAACACGAAAATAAAGTAGGTAACCTTACTTTTTTCGTTTAAATTCAATAAATTATTGGACTCTTTTTTTGTTGTAACCTCTTTTTGCAGATGTTATATTCTTGTCCCATTTTTTTTTTACCTTTTTCCATTTCGTAAAGTCCAAAATATATCATTATTTCAATATTTCTTTACAAAATCTGTAAAATGAATTGTGAGATTTTGCTCTTTTCAATCTTTTTATGAATCTGCTTATTGACAGCAAAGCAATTCATAATAAGTGGACCATTTTACGAATCTCCATACAATACTGTCAAACCAGTGTCTGACAGATGAATTACGTAATATGAATTGGACGCAGTTAATATTATGAATTTTCAATTTGTGGCCATTTTAGGAATTGAAATGTGATTCATATTATTATCCTAATATGATTCTGCCAATGTTACCATTTAGGCCCCCTGGGCCCATGTACGCAACGTATGGGGCCCACGTAAGCAACGCATTATGATATCTGGACCCTTGATTTTATATGAAAAACTATGCAATAGAAACACACTTATCGTATGCAACGCAATCACATGCTTCCCACGCAATGACGACGTCCTGCGAAGTCTAGATCGGCATGGGAAGGTGGAGGGGATGTTCGTAAGTTATGTGTTCGTGTGACCAGTGTGTTTCTAGGAGGTACTTACGCGTAGCTCGTCAAACCAACCCTCTTCCGGGCGACTTGAACCACATTCTTTTCTCCTGTCCTCTATATGACCGTTCTTCCTTTCTCAGTAACCTATTGTCTCTCCGTATTCCTTTTCCTACTTCACAACTTTCTTTATTGAGTACAAATAGTTTACCTGTATATAAATGTATAGCTTCATTCATTACCATTAATAATATTGAATTGTAATATATACATATTTTTCGTCAACTTATTGTATCTCACCATTCATTATTAGTATAGTTAGTTATAATCCTACTGATCCTATATCCTAAATTCCGTTTCAAATAATATTAATAAATTCCAGTTTCCCTACCTTTGTCTCCTACACTAAAATCTAATTATATTAACATGACATTGGCTAAATGCACAAACCATGCGAAGCCAGAAAAAAAAAAAAAAAACCCTCTTCCGTTCTTAACTTTTGTTTTTGTGGCGCGGCACAGTGGAACGAATGTATGGGAGCGGTTGGACGTAGACATGTCCGAAAAAAAAGAGTAAAATTATGCCAAACTAATGATGCCATCTTATTCGATTACTTAATGCCTTCATAAATTGTGGTGATGAATTTCTTCATAACTCCCATATTTCGGGAGTAATTTGAGAAAATGTGAAATTTTACTATGAAAATGAGTGTATCGAGCTCTCTCCCTCCTGATTCCGGGCTTGTTTCAAGTAGCGGTCTCTAATATCATAATGCTAATACTAAGAGCTATATTTAATACTAAGACACATAGTGCGCCAAATGTGCACTTTCTGGGATAAAGAGTGATGTTTATTTTATAACACAATTTTTTTATTTTTTGTTTATTTTGTTGATTAAAACCGTTTTTCTAAAGGTTTACCTTATTACAATAACATTTCTGAGCAGCCAATTAGAGAAGATATAAGCTAATTAGGATATATAATTAGGGACTTAAGGTTTACATATAAAACTGATGCACTAATGATTACTGATAAGAACATTGCTATTATTTAATTACTAAATGGCTCTTAATACACTAATTTAGCATGCATCATTTACTAATTATCACAATAACTAATTACCTTGCAATATTTAACAAAGGATACCTGGGATACCTGGATTTTATATAAATAGGTCACTATTAGTAACTTTAAAATCAGTGTTGATTTACACCTCGTTGTATCCAAGCTAATCTCGCAATGTATTTTCCAAATTTTAATACAAATCTTGATATTCACGTTGCTTTATGCGCACGCGCACATAAAGATTTACGCGACTTTAACTATTTGTTCAGTGTTTTAAAAGATAACAGTTGTGTTCAGTTATGTGAAAGTGCTGAAACAAGTTTAAAAGACTGGTGTCGTCGATTTTGCTACCGCATTTATGCAAAATGGACACAGTCTGGAAGAAGCACAGATAAGTTTCGGAAGAAACATGAGATTTGGCTACAGGCTGCAATTCAATGGCCGGAATTACAGAATGAAAATATGGAACCTTCTACAGAAAATATAAGTGACGTCATCGAGCCCATAATTTCTCCTGCTAAATCTGATGCTTCAACTTGTACACATCCTAGTCCTCGTAAATCTTTTGAGGACCTTAGTAACCGGCAAAAAAGAAGACGCACTGAAGATAGTCTTTCATGCAGCAGTAGCAGCGCTGAAATTATGTTTTCGGCCGAAAGGGCGCTTCAAAAGGCAGGACAAAGCGATACAGCTTATGTTATGAAATACTTGACGGAGAATCCAGAAGAGGCCTCAAAAATCAAAGCCTTCATTGAAGGTAAATCAATTCAGGTACGGGAAATATCCCCTTTGAAGGCATTGGCTCTTTATGTATCGATGAACTTATCGAAATGGCGCTATAACACTCTTCGGGATTTCAACACTCAAGAAGGAGCTCTTCAATACCCGAGTTACTACATGTTGGTTAAAGAAAAAATTAAGTGCTATCCGGCCAAAGAAGATCTCACAGTTACAGAGAGCTCTGCAAAAATCAAATTACAAGCCTTGATGGATTTAACCTCAAGAAGACTTATTAGGTCGTTAGAAACCCCTGTTGATCCCAATCAACAGCTCGTATTGACCAGCAAATGGGGTTTTGACGGATCATCTAGCCAAAGCATTTATCATCAAAGGACGAGTGAAGATGAGCAAATCGATCTTGCTAGTAATTTTATGATTAGTCTTGTACCACTGCGGCTCGTCTCAAAAGGTGTAACAATTTGGGAAAACGAGCGACCATCTTCCACTTCATTTTGCCGGCCAATATTGTTTAAGTTTATAAAGGAAACCAAAGAAAATGTGCAGAGAGAGATGGCTGAAATCGAAGCAGAGATTGAAGCCTTAACTCCATCCACCATCACTGATGGAATTAGTGTCAAACACCAACTGCTGTTGACAATGATTGATGGTAAAATTCATTCCATTATATCCGATACAGCAGCTTCAGTGTGTGACATATGCAAGGCTTGTCCTAAAGAAATGAATAATTTAGAGTTAATCAAAGATAAACACGCAAACGAGGACATGTATAAATATAGCTTAAGCACCCTTCACGCTTGGATTCGCTCAATGGAATGCTTATTACACATTTCCTACAAATTAGACATAAAATCATGGCAAGTAAGGGGTGATATAGCAAAAAGGCAAGTTGATGACAGGAAGAAAAGAGTTCAAGAGGCTGTAAGAAGAGAAACGGGCTTACTTCTCGATGTTGTGAAACAAGGCAGTGGATCCACCAACAATGGCAACTCGGCAAGGAGATTTTTTGAAAACTACACTAAATCTGCTGAACTGACCGGAATAGATGCTATGCTTTTAAGAAAAATCTGTGTGATCTTGCAGTGTATTTCATCAGGAGAGAAGATCAACGTAACTAAATTCCGAGAGTTCTGCTTTGATACTGCTAAGCTTTACGTGGAGTTATACCCATGGTATTATATGCCTTCTTCACTTCATAAAATTTTAATGCATGGGCCAGACATAGTTCAGAACATGTCAATTGTGCCCATTGGTTTTCTATCCGAAGAGGCATCTGAGGCTAGAAATAAAGATTTTAGAAAATATAGAGAGGGGCATTCTCGAAAGCATAGCAGTATCTCATGCAATGAAGATATTATGCACAATCTTTTACTGTCTTCTGATCCACTTGTTACAAGTATCCGTCCAAAAGGAAATAAGTTTGTAAAAAAATCTTCTTTTAAGGAATTTTATGAGCTTACGGATTCTGAGAAAAGTGATATCGAATTTGTTAACATAAATGATTTAGCGGACATCGATTCTGAATTTGAATTAATTGATGATGATGATGATGACGAAGATAATTAAATGATGTTATTGTTTTAAAATGTGTAACTTAGTAAATTAGAGCTTACATCTTAATTATTTATTGTACTTTTAATGAAACTAGGCAATTTATTATCAACTTACTTAAAAGTCATACTCTCATCAGTTCTTGTGAATATTTTTGTTAATATATATTTCTGTATATATATAATATATTTATAGACCTCTTAATAAGTCTGTCTGCGGTTTAAAGTAAATACAAATGGGGAAAAAACGTTTTTTTTTTTAAATTTTCATTTCCTTTTATCCCAGAAAGTGCACATTTGGCGCACTATGTGTCTTAGTATTAAATATAGCTCTTAGTAATAGCATTACGATATTAGAGACCGGTACTTGAAACAAGCCCGGAATCAGGAGGGAGAGAGCTCGATACACTCATTTTCATAGTAAAATTTCACATTTTCTCAAATTACTCCCGAAATATGGGAGTTATGAAGAAATTCATCACCACAATTTATGAAGGCATTAAGTAATCGAATAAGATGGCATCATTAGTTTGTCATAATTTTACTCTTATTTTTCGGACATGTCTACGTCCAACCGCTCCCATACATTCGTTCCACTGTGCGCGGATGCCTATTTACGTTGCATACAGGCGTGATAAAGGGAACAAGTGTGCACACCAAAAAAAATCGTTCATTATTTTTTCATATTCCATACAAAAATATTATAAAAAATAAAAATATCATAGGCTGTTATGTTAAGCTGTTGTTATGTCATATTAATTATAATTATCATGAATTATACTCGTAATTCCACCGGTGGATTGGAATTAATGTAACGCCCTAGCCCCATGTTCCACACAATTGAAATTATATGTGCGCAGCTTCCTACAGTTCGATTTCTTGTGATACCTAGTTGTAATTTTAATTTTGCATTATTAGTTTTTTGAATATTATTTAAATTTAAAAATCATTGTACATTGTAATTAATTTGCACAGAAATAAATGTAGAAAATAATTAAAGTACTTTTAAAATTAAAAAGTATGGCTTACAAACAGTTATTTCATCCCAAAGTGTTAGTATTAAAACATGCTTTTTCTCGGAAATCCCACACTTTTGAGAGTTGTCGCCCTAATAAAAAATGATCACCTTACTAAGATGTTTTGACTGAGATATATTTTAAATCTGTTGGTCGATCTTAGGGTTGGGGGTACGTTTTGACGCATCGTCCTCTAGATCAGTTAAAAAGGAGATTGTCCAGAATCGCTCTGTGCACAAAAAACATATCGGACATACACGATAATTAATTGTCTATTTTATAATATTAGTTGCAATTACTTACATTAAATGCCGCTATCTACGCCAAACGCCATGTCGTATCGAAAAAGATTAGGGAAATCGATTGCAATAGATCGATCGAATTTTTAATGAATTATTGCATTTTTTTGAATCTATACCCAGCTCGTAACAAATTGGTGTCAGAAGTGAGGGATAAATTATACCAATTCTACCTAAGGTCGACACGGAGGACGGTGTCCGTACCAGGAGTCATTGAAGGCGGGTTCGAGTTCACAGACAACGGGTGGTGTGCTACTCCAGTATCCGCGGCGCCAGATTTATTTGTATTAATGGCGCTGCTGCAGGATCAGGGGCGCCAGTTACAGGAACAGTTGCAACGGGATAAAGAGTAGCAGGTCCGCCGCCAAGAAGAGCAGAGGCACTTCAAAAGATCTCAAGGTGATGAAGGAGCAGGGTCACCAGCATGAAAATCGTATGCGAAGCCAAAGTTCAGATTGCTGGTGTGAAGAAGGTTTTAGGTGAACTTAAGGCTGGAGACGGGACTGTGGCTTCAGTAACTTGTATGAGGAGGCTTTATGTAAGGTTAGGGACTTAGAAGATGAGCTGCTTCATGCTAACAAACAAATTATTAAGTTTCAGAAAGAAAGAGAATGTACTCAGATTAGGGAAACAGATCACCTATATAGTCAGTTGGATTCAAACTGCAACCCACATTCTTTAAATACAATAGATCTAACTGAAGGTTCTATTCTGAAATATAATAGTAGCAGTTATAAAGTAAGCCAAAATAAAATTAAAAAATATGCAAAACTAAATAGAATTATCAGAAAATGCAATAAATTTAAGAAACAACAAAAACATAGTTCCAACAATATTAAACTAAGAAAAGAACGTGTTTTTCTTATAAAAAAGTTAAATAATTATCAAATTAAATTAGAAGACAACAAGATTTTTTATGAAATAGACACTCAAAACTTACAGTCAGAAATTCAAGTACTAGAGCGTCAATTACAGTCATGTTATTCAAAGTATGTGAGCTCTCAAAAACAAATTAAGGAACATATCCTTGCTGCAAATGAGTTAGTCAATAGGTGTAATAATAATGCAGACGGTGTAGACATGATGACCTTCAACAACACTCAATGTACTTCACAAAGGGCATCAACCCCTGACACTCTCCTACCTAAGGAAACGGAGGACCGGACCCAGTTAGGAAGTGCTCGGGACTGTATCCCCATTCAAAATTCACCAGACATCGTACAAGGTTCATCACAGGTAGGACAAACAGAAAGTAGTTCTCCGCTTTGTTGTCATACACACTGTTGCTACTCCATTATGTTTTCAGATAGTCTAGGAAAAGGAATTGGACAATTATTTAGTTATAATCTGAGTCATTCTTCGCAAAATTATTGTACACCTCAGGCTTCTTACAACCAGATAATCTCATCCATAACTCGGAAGGAATTAAATCCTAATGCCGTTATAACTGTACTTGTGGGTAACAGTTCGAATGTTAAAATTGATGATATAACTGACAATGTCACTCAACTGTTAAAACTAAATTGTAAGAAAATAATTCTTTGTGCCTTTCCATACTTTGAGAAGTTGTCAAGCAGGCAAAATCATTTTATCCATAATTTAAACGATCGCATGCAATTATTAGCGAGTCACTATAGTGACAAGTTGTCATTTTTCGACACCAACAGTTTCGTTCAGAAATTGAAGTCAACGAGGAATAATGCGTACCTGCCTATTAGTTTTAGACGTCAAATAGCTCGGCTATTAGCTTTTATTATAAACTCAGACATAAGTGGTATATCACCGTTTTTTGTAAATAGTTCTACTTTAATTAGTAATTATACTAATTGTAATTATACAAATATTACCTTAGATTTAAACTAGTGAATAAGACAATAGAAGGCACCGAGTGCACCGAGTACGAGTGGCAACTTAGTTAAACTTATCAACAACGATGTCCCTTCTTGCTCTAGTTGCTCTCAAATAGCTAAATGTAAAAAAGGGGCTAAGCAGAATTCTATGCAGTTATTTCACCAAAATATTCAAGGTTTCTCCTCAAAGCAACTAGAGATTGAATTGTTTTTAGAAAAAACAAAGTTTGAAATTGTTTGTTTTACTGAACATTGTCGAGTGGCAACTTAGTTAAACTTATCAACAACGATGTCCCTTCTTGCTCTAGTTGCTCTCAAATAGCTAAATGTAAAAAAGGGGCTAAGCAGAATTCTATGCAGTTATTTCACCAAAATATTCAAGGTTTCTCCTCAAAGCAACTAGAGATTGAATTGTTTTTAGAAAAAACAAAGTTTGAAATTGTTTGTTTTACTGAACATTGGTTAAAAGACTATGAAATGTTAATTAATTACGCAAATTACAGTGTGTGAAGTTGCTTTAACCGCAAAACTAAGATTCGTGGGGGTTCATTAATCTTAGTTAAAAATTGTATTAAATTTAAGACTCGTAGTGATATTGTTGATCTATCGGTTGAACATAATATTGAGCTGTCTTGTGTTGAGCTCGATAAGCATGTAATAGTGTGCGTTTACAGACCCCCAAATTATCAAAACTACTCAATATTTGAGTCAGTAATGGAAGATGCTTTAGCAAAACTTGCAATTGGTAACAAATCACTAGTTATCTGTGGTGATTTTAATGTTAATATTTTAGACAAAAATTCAGATAGCAGTAGATTCTTACATCTTTTTAAATCATTTAATTTGTTAAACGTGTTTTCGGAACCAACTCGAGTTACTACAAATACTGCTACATGTATTGATAATGTATTTTGTTGCTGCGACTACTTAGATAAATCCATTGTAAATTACCTGCCTTCTGATCACAGTGGTCAGACCGTTATTTTTGAGTCCTACACACCATTACAAAAAATTCAGATAAAATCTAGACAAGTAACACCCAGCAATTTGAATAAATTTAATGATAACCTAGTTAGTAATTTAGGCATTCCGGGCCATATTATTGAAAATGTTAATCAATTTTATGAGGAATTCTTTTCGGTAGTTAACGCAGAGTTCAACAATACACTAAAAATGAAAAGTAAAACTATTTGCCCCAAGTTTATCTTCAGTGACTGGGCAACTAAGGGTATTAGGAAAAGTAGGGAGCGATTGTTTGAGCTGTACGGCCTTAAGCCTTACATCAACTCGGAAACTTTTAATAAATATGTTGCAACTTACTCAAAAATTTTTAAAATCACTTGTAAGGTAGCTAAAGCCTTATTCATTAGCAACAAGATTAAATCCGCCGATAATAAAATAAAGACGAAGAAGATTGGAAAATTATCAATAGTGAGACTAATAGAAATAAAAAATATAATAATGATATCACACTAGAGACTTCTCGTGGTCTTCTAAGCACTAAAAACGAAGTTGCTCAAGAATTTGTAGACTTCTTCACTAGTATCCCACTTAAAACTACTGAAACCTTAAATTCCTCACCCTTGCTTTCTATTGAGTTATTAAGAGCGAACGTTCCGGCCTGTCCGGTTGAGTTTCAATTTAAGCATGTAAACCCCATAGCAGTCATTAAAGCTTTTAAGGAAATCAAAATCAAATTAACCGAGGATCTATGGGGAATGTCGGTTAAAGTTTGTCAAGCTATTATTGAGACTATTGCACCGTACTTAGCCTTAATATTTAATTTGTGTGTGGACCAAGGAGTCTTCCCGGACCTTATGAAATACAGTAAAGTAATACCACTTTTCAAATCCGGGGACAGAAAAGACACCAATAACTATAGACCCGTATCCGTATTGCCGGTTTTCAGCAAGGTCTTTGAAAAGGTTATGCTTAATCAAATGCTCAACCACTTTAACACCAATAAAATCTTACATGAGAAGCAGTATGGTTTCACCAAAGGACGTTGTACGACTGACGCCGGTGTTACCTTATTAAAACACATATTTACTGCGTGGGAAGAGGCACAAGATGCCATAGGAATCTTTTGTGACCTCTCGAAAGCATTTGATTGCGTAAACCACGAAACCCTACTCTTTAAACTCGAACATTACGGTTTAGGGAAACTTGCGATTAGGTTAGTGAAATCGTATTTGAACGATAGACATCAGCAAGTACACATAAATGGTGTCAATTCAATGGGTTTAAAAGTAAGTATGGGTGTACCGCAAGGTTCAATATTAGGTCCTTTCCTCTTTTTAGTTTATATAAATGATCTACCCCATTTATTTAAAAACCAACCACAAATGGTGTTGTTTGCTGACGATACCTCTTTAATATTTAAGATAAACAGACGTGCCACAAATCTTGACGACGTAAATAACGCCCTACTGCAGGTCCATGATTGGTTCACCGCGAATAATTTAGTATTAAATGGGAAAAAAACGAAATGCATAAGATTTGCTCTACCGAATGTCAAAAGTATAGTTAGTGACATAGTATTGAATCAAGAGAAACTAGAATTCGTCGAAGATACTGTTTTTCTGGGGATCACGCTCGACTCAAGGCTACAATGGGGTCCGCATATAACATCTCTTGCAGGACGGCTGAGTTCAGCAGCATATGCTGTTAGAAAAATCCGTCAATTTACTGATGTAGATACCGCGAGGCTAGTCTATTTTAGTTATTTTCATAGTATTATGTCATACGGTATTTTACTATGGGGACGGGCTGCAGACATCGAGTCTATATTTATTCTGCAGAAAAGAGCTATCAGAGCCTTATATGATCTACGTAGGCGTGATTCTCTAAGAGAACTGTTCAAAGAAATTAACATCATGACAGTACCTTGTCAATACATCTATGAAAACATCATGTACGTTAGGAAAAATCTGCATTTATTTAGTAAAAGAGGTGACAGGCACCACTATAGTACCAGAAACAGGGACCAACTAGTACAGCCAGGTTTTAGGCTAGCTAAAGTAGACTCGTCTTTTATGGGGTACTGTTTAAAATGTTACAATAAAATACCTCCCCACATTCTAAAACTAAATGAGACGAAATTTAAATCTTGTATAAAACGCACACTATGTAGGCAAGCATATTATAAGTTGGGGGATTACATTGATGATAAAAATGCTTGGCTCAATGCTGGTCCTGCTCCACAACCATAGGGGCAAACTAATTGATTACCATGTGAAGTTATTGTGGAAGCTGCAGAAGATTGTAATAATATCTTTGCATTGTATAGACTCAATATCTTAGTATTATATAATTGCATAGCACATGTGTGAGTACTATGTACTGTAAAGCTACCATTTACATTTGGTTATCTTTCATTGACTTGAATTTACCCTGGTGGGTGAGAGAATGTCATACTCACTAAAATGTCTCGCTGATGGTGGCGGGTGTGTCGGGTCATTTAGCTTCCTTCAATATGGTTGAGCTGAATGGGGCTGATTCATGCGTCATGCTCGTGAACGGGCGCTGTCGGTTGGGACTGGTCATCTCAAAGCTGCCACGGTTTATTTTAACTACTTACTTTGTTTTTAAATTGTTGATATAATATTTTACTCTGGACGCTCTTAACGTGCACGTATTTCTACATCGTTCTCACATATATGTATAATCTCAATATGAATGATGTAACCAAGATTTTGTAACAATATTTTGATTGAAAAGAGTGTCCATGGAGTTTCTTGCCCATTCTTCTCCATAGAGATCTACACTTTGGAATGGGCAACTACAGTACTTTCACAAGTTATTATGCCTTGTGTCTGTGACTGTAGCTTAGCCTAATTTGTTTTTCTGACATTCAAAAGTGCCTGTAATGGTCTAATATGTACTTTTAATTATTGTATTAACTATATACATTGATAATTAAAAACTATTAAACTAAAATAGATAAACTAACAACAAACTATAAAAGGGCATCGAAAAACTCCTCCTCAACGCTGTCAGATGGTAATGTGCCCAAGAGACTGGCGGCGTTGCCACGTTGTATGGCAACACTTAGCCTCTGGCCAAAGTAAAAGCCAGCCCTTGGGTCACGGGAAGCGTCAACTAGGCGTTTCGAAATTTCATTTATTTCAATGGTCTAATTGAAATAAATGCTTTTGAGTTTGAGTTTGAGTTTGAGTTTGGGTAGTTGCTGTACCTTCAGCATGTGGTTTTAAGGCATTCGATGGAAGATCTTCGTGGTCGGCCTATAAGATTCAAATTGAGGCCATTATGAAGGCGAATCAACAAACAAACAAACAAAACCCTAGACACCCAAGTAGCTCAAAGGTCTGCTAGCTTCTCGGGAGGTGTGGTAAAACCCGGTATACTAATATTTTTAATAAATAAATACAGTGATAACATGATCAACACTCAAGACAACACCAAAAAAGCATAGCAACGAACACACCAGCCTCCCCCAGCTAAAAACTATGAACAATTAGAAAAAAACGAAACACGCCAAACACATCTTCCAAGCCGGCATCATCATCGTGGAAGATTACGACCACAACCCTCCAGAAAAATTAAAAAACCACCAACAACTCCATAACAAACATACCAATGAGATATTAGTGGCTACGTACAATGTCAGAACACTATCGTCATACGAAAGATATATCGAATTAACAGAAGCTTTAAATAACAAGAAGTTTGACATTTTAGGCCTATCATAAGTAAGACGTCTTGGAAATAAAATAGAAGACTACGGTGACCTAATACTTTGCTACACTGGAGAAACAGCAGGACACCATGGAGTCGGCTTTCTATATTGGTTTATCAGAAAGAGTAGCTCTATTGAACTTGAACATAAACAATTACAAAACAACATTAATACAAGTCTACGCACCAACTGAATCAGCCTGCGATGAGGACATTGATAAATTTTATACGACCCTCAACGAAGCCATGAAAATAGCCTACAAGGAAGTCTTAGTCATGGGTAACTTTAATGTTAAGATAGGTCAACCCCGTGCCGACGAATACAGAATAATGAAAACAAACGGATACGGAACATAAAATGCGCGGGGAGAAAAATTGATTGAATTTGCTTTGGAACATAAATTATCAATCATGAACACTTTTTTTAAGAAAAGACCCGGGCACAAATGGACATGGCAATCACCAAACGGGCAGTACAAGAACGAAATAGACTTTATCCTATCAAGCCAACCAAAGTCCTTTCAAAACCTAGAAGTACTAAATATAAACTACCCATCCGACCACAGAATGATTAGATCAACCCTGTCAATAACCAAAACTGAAAAAAGTAGAACAGCTTACACTAATAAGAATTGCAAAACCTTAGAAACAGAGAAAGGAATAAACCTATTTCAAGAAAAACTTTACCAACATATCTTAGAACTAGAGGAAACTAAAACCACTGACTCTATTCAAAACCACTACGACAAAATACTCAATACTATTATCAAAAGCCTACACCAAACATGCACCAAAACCAGTAACCACAAAAACACAAAAATATCAGAGCGCTCTAAAGCTCTCATAGATAGAAGACAACAGACACAAAAAACAGAATTGAAAAGAAGAGCTATGAAAACCGAACTTAAAGCATTGTATAAGCTTACCAGCAAATACATAAGAAACGATTACCAGAACCATAGAAAAACCACATTATAAAAGCACCTAAAAGCAACTGGAAGCATAAAGAAGGTTCATAAAGAGCTACAAACACAGGTGACTTGGATCGATAGCTTGGACAACCTAGGAAAAACATCTCATAACAGAAACGACATCATAAGAATAGCAACCGAATATTATAATAACCTATACGACGCACCAGTATTATTAAAAGAAGCATGCAGTATGAATGAGGAAGACAAAAATGACAGCTACACTCCTGAACTAACACCAATAGACGAAACAGAGGTACATAATAACATCAAGAATCTAAAATCAGACAAAAGCCCAGGACCAGACGGCATAACAAACGAAATATTAAAGTATGGAGCATCAATACTAAGCTACCCATTGTCGTTTTTATTTAATCGAATACTTGATACCGCTACCACACCATCACAATGGTCAAATTCGAACATAATTTTAATATACAAAAAGGGTAACCCGAGAAACATCTTAAATTATAGACCTATTAGTCTATTGCCAAGCCTCTACAAATTATTCTCCTCGATCATTGAAAAAAGGATAAGCGCTACTGCACAAAAACACCAGCCGGTCGAACAAGCAGGCTTCCGCAAGGGTTTCTCTTCAGTCGACCACATACATACGTTGGAGCTACTGATAGAGAAATACCAAGAACAGTAGAGACCTTTATATGTCGCCTTTGTAGACTATCAAAAAGTCTTTGACACAATACTACACTCGACCATTTGGGAAGCGCTTAGGCTACAAAACGTGGATAGACGTTATATTGAAGTTCTTAAGAATATATCTACAAGAAATGCACAAGTAAGGTAAAATTAGAAACTACAGGCCCAGAAATTGCAATAAAAGGAGGAGTAAGACAAGGAGGCCCGCTATCTCCAACACTTTTCATCTCTGTGTTAGAAAATGTTTTTAGGCAACTAGACTGGAATCGAAGTGGTTTACTGATAAAAGGCACAAATTTCAGCCACCTAAGGTTTGCAGACGACATAGTCATAGTGTCTGAGAGCGCTAGTCAATTACAACATGGTTAATACACTTCACTCTGCAAGAATACAGGTTGGCCTTGAAATAAAGTCGTCAAAAACTAAAATTATGACCAACAGCATACAGAAACCAATAAACGCAAACAACATACCACTTGACTATGTGAAAGAATATGTGTACTTAGGGAAAGAAATTTCATTTGCTAGTAGTAGTAGTTTGGAAGTTGAACGAAGAGTTAAGCGAACATGGAATAAATATTGGAATCTAAAGGAAGTATTCAAAAGCGACCTCCCAGTAGCATTGAAGAGGAAAGTAATGGACTCAAACCTCCTCCCATGCTTGACATACGCGTGCCAAACCTGGAAATTTAACAACTCTATAAAGAAAAAAATTACTACATGTCAAAGAGGAATGGAGCGCAGTATACTTAACATAAAGAAACAGCATAGAGTTCGCCACTCAAAAATTCGATCTACATCAAAAGCAATCGATGCCCTTACACACGCACTCAAACTTAGTTGGAAATGGGCAGGCCATGTTGCAAGGCTGCATGAAAATCGGTGGGCCAAAAAGATGACTTCTTGGATGGGACCGGTAGGCAAACGAAAACGAGGAAGACCACACACTCGTTGGGAGGACGAGATCGTGCGTATAGCTGGATCACGCTGGATCGACGTAGCGAAAGACAGAGAAAGCTGACAATCTCTGGAGGAGGCCTTCACCTGAGGGGTTCTCAAATAAACAATTTATATATTATTTTTTTAAACTTAAGTATTTTTTAAAACATTGTAAAACGCGAAATATAAGGCTTTTTTTATTTTATTTTTTTATTTTATTATGAAGGCGAATGGATGGACCAATGCGCTAGCTATGACCGCGCTCACCTTGGGCCTCCGAGACCAGGCCCTAACTATTCTTGAGGCACTTGGTAAGGATGTGGCCTACGAGCAGCTGCTGGAGGCGTTAGAGTCCAGATACGGCGACGCGTACCTGGAGCACGTAATTCGTGCATAGTTGAGACTTTAAGAGCTTCCGTTGCGTGGGCTTCGTGAATGGTTAAAGTTACGCAATAATCATGTACCTATGACGGAATTGTTTCTCTTAAAACATTCTAAAGAAAGTTCGCGATAGCATATGTCTATCGTTCAAGATTGACTCATTAAAACCTTTTAAATAGTAATCAAATTTGTTCTAAAATAATGTATTATTTGCCAAGATGTTTTTATAACATTTTTTTAAACATGTTTTTATATACCTACATATTATTCCTTTTCCAAATAAATACGTTATTCATCACAAGTATCTAATTTTGATCAAAATTGCCTTTACATTATTTGATTTCAATGAATATCTTAGGTCTTTAGGAGATATCACAGTTTAAAATAACTCCGCAGCAAAGTAATGATAAAGTATATGTTGATGCATGCGTGTGATGTGCACCTTTAGAATTGTTTTATATGAATAAGCCTACGACACACTCTTAACCCTCTCGGAAGAAGTTGCGTGGGTCAGCTAGTATATTTATTTATTTGGCTCTTCAACAATGAGTACACTATTACATATATAATAAAACGTTTCAAACTTAAGTCTAAGTGCCCCATTACTTAAAGAAGAGCACTACATGCACTATATTGTATATACATGCGCCTATAGAGCTAATTAAACAATGAAAACAAAAAAAAAAAGAAAGAATAATGTCTGAGTATTTATAGATAGTGAGGGAAAAGTTGTAAGTACACCGAATACACGACATGACACAGGTAATTATTACCAACAAGCAACAACACATATTGTGAAAAACTTATACCTACTTATTTTAATATTTCGTAACCACCTACTAATACTTATTAATAAACAAGGTTTAGTTTTTTTTAATTTTTAAGTTAACACTGTATATTAATAACTGGCGGTCGACTGTTAGTAGATGGACAAACAGTTTTAAGATCCATTTCGATATTGCGATTCCTTTGCCTTTTATTTAATTTATTTACATAAAATTCATACCACACGACCCGATTCCTCTTTGCAACAACGAAATACATGTATAGAAGTAGTGGGTTTATTATGAGAATAATTAAACTTTCTATCAATGATGTAGTTGCATTTAAGCTGAAAAACTTAACAGCATAAGAAGGGAATATAAGGGTGTCACTCAGTAAAAATATCAAGGTAGTGATATACAAGCGACGCCATTTGCTGGTTTCATGTGAGCTCGCACAGGAACTACGAAAAAGTTTACAAACAATTATAATGTAAAGTAAACTGTTTAATATCATAGGTAAAGCATATGAAAAAAATAATATATCTTTGGAATCTGAGTTTAAATTAAGAACAGCACAAATAACATAAGTATAAACGACACTACTTACGAAAGGCAGACCCCAAGCAAAGAGGACACTTTTGATATGTCTCTTTTGGGTATGCCCATTGAAAACTTTAACAATGTCAACGTAAAAAATGTGGCAAATAACTATTAACCAGTAGATCTTCACTGTAGATATGTACAAAAATAGAAAACAATTAAGTACTGCAAACTGCTGATACGCCAAATTTTGACTATTTATTAATTGGTTTCTGACTACATAACTAAAGTACATATTTGTCAGAACAACTAGCAAGTTTGCTAAAATTGTGTTAAGAATAACAAAGTTTTTGTAGTTCCGAAACTTCTTTATGACGTACCATGATGTCACTCCGTATATCAACGTAACTGTTGTCAGTGCTAACGAAGTGTATGTTATTGTTCCGTATCGGTACATTATTAATTGTCTCACAGCGTCAGCGTCACCACTCTCTGTAAAAGTACGCACTTGCGTGTCGTTGTCGGCCATAGTGGACGTCACTTGCACAGTTTCGATTAATTTACTTTATGATTACGCCTCATATAGCACTGCCCAGTTACCGGGGATCTCACAAGAATGGATATAATTATATTATCTCAATATTGAACGTATATAAGCGTGTTTCCTCCAAAACTATCGGTGGACCAATAGTTCTCATGTAATTTAATTCGAAAACAAGTCCGAATCATATTAGAATACTTATTAACGAAACCCAAAAAAAAAAAAACAAGTTTTGAAGGCTATAGTGCCTTTAAAACTTGTTTATTTTTTTTGGGTTGTTTAATTCTTAACAACTGTTGAACAAAACAAAATCAACCTTCATTCCAGAATCCAGATTCGCATTCGAACCAGAAGACGTAACAGCCTCCCCGACATCAATAAGCAGCGCGCGCGCACGTAATAGCTAAAGTAGTAGCTAACTCTTAAAAGCCATTGAATAACCTGTTGTATCATTTTCAGAAAATAAGAAAGTCAAAGCTATCCTACTGGCTTACTTAATTGCTTCTTACATTAAGTGTTTTAGAAATGAAAGGAAATAGCAAATGATATCAAGTCAAATAAGTCATTAAAGATCTTACAATCGTTTATTCATCAATACATTTAAATTTGTACTGAACATTTTATATTATATATTACTCTGGTTATAATTATAGCAACAACTAGCCAAAATACTAAATTATTTATGTAAATAATGGTTCATGGTCATTATTCTATCCAACATAAAACATAATAGCAATCAAACATAATAATAATAGTAAAACAACAAACATTTGAAAATAGTAATCTTATCATAATAATAACAGCAATAAAATAACTTAACTTTTACCTGTAGGCTGGAGCTCCGTTCTGGTCGATGTCTCAAACAAGAATATGCTCTGCCATTTTATTTATTTTTTTGGTAATGGCATCTCGCAGTTCAGCCTATGAGGCTGGCTACTGCTTAACCGGTCTAATCCTGTTGATGCCTTAAAGTTAAGGCCTCCAGCCAGGGGCAATGAACTATAAACTAAGCGACCACACGCTAAGGGCACCCCCTGTGGGGTACGAGCCTCGGCTTAGGGCGTCGCTGGGGAGGGCAGCAAGGGGACAGGCTGGATCTGAGTAAGACTGCGTGGGAAGAGGCACAAGTTGCCATAGGAATCTTTTGTGACCTCTCGAAAGCATTTGATTGCGTAAACCACGAAACCCTACTCTTTAAACTCGAACATTACGGTTTAGGGAAACTTGCGATTAGGTTAGTGAAATCGTATTTGAACGATAGACATCAGCAAGTACACATAAATGGTGTCAATTCAATGGGTTTAAAAGTAAGTATGGGTGTACCGCAAGGTTCAATATTAGGTCCTTTCCTCTTTTTAGTTTATATAAATGATCTACCCCATTTATTTAAAAACCAACCACAAATGGTGTTGTTTGCTGACGATACCTCTTTAATATTTAAGATAAACAGACGTGCCACAAATCTTGACGACGTAAATAACGCCCTACTGCAGGTCCATGATTGGTTCACCGCGAATAATTTAGTATTAAATGGGAAAAAAACGAAATGCATAAGATTTGCTCTACCGAATGTCAAAAGTATTGTTAGTGACATAGTATTGAATCAAGAGAAACTAGAATTCGTCGAAGATACTGTTTTTCTGGGGATCACGCTCGACTCAAGGCTACAATGGGGTCCGTATATAACATCTCTTGCAGGACGGCTGAGTTCAGCAGCATATGCTGTTAGAAAAATCCGTCAATTTACTGATTTAGATACCGCGAGGCTAGTCTATTTTAGTTATTTTCATAGTATTATGTCATACGGTATTTTACTATAGGGACGGGCTGCAGACATCGAGTCTATATTTATTCTGCAGAAAAGAGCTATCAGAGCCTTATATCATCTACGTAGGCGTGATTCTCTAAGATAACTGTTCAAAGAAATTAACATCATGACAGTACCTTGTCAATACATCTATGAAAACATCATGTACGTTAGGAAAAATCTGCATTTATTTAGTAAAAGAGGTGACAGGCACCACTATAGTACTAGAAAAAGGGACCAACTAGTACAGCCAGGTTTTAGGCTAGCTAAAGTAGACTCATCTTTCATGGGGTACTGTTTAAAATGTTACAATAAAATACCTCCCCACATTCTAAAACTAAATGAGACGAAATTTAAATCTTGTATAAAACGCACACTATGTAGGCAAGCATATTATAAGTTGGGGGATTACATTGATGATAAAAATGCTTGGCTCAATGCTGGTCCTGCTCCACAACCATAGGGGCAAACTAATTGATTACCATGTGAAGTTATTGTGGAAGCTGCAGAAGATTGTAATAATATCTTTGCATTGTATAGACTCAATATCTTAGTATTATATAATAAAATTAAGTATTATATAGTAAAGCTACCATTTACATTTGGTTATCTTTCATTGACTTGAATTTACCCTGGTGGGTGAGAGAATGTCATGCTCACTAAAATGTCTCGCTGATGGTGGCGGGTGTGTCAGGTCATTTAGCTTCCTTCAATATGGTTGAGCTGAATGGGGCTGATCCATGTGTCATGCTCGTGAACGGGCGCTGTCGGTTGGGACTGGTCATCTCTAAGCTGCCACGGTTTATTTTAACTACTTACTTTGTTTTTAAATTGTTGATATAATATTTTACTATGGACGCTCTTAACGTGCACGTATTTCTACATCGGTCTCACATATATGTACCTATAATCTCAATATGAATGATGTAACCAAGATTTTGTAACAATATTTTGATTGAAAAGAGTGTCCATGGAGTTTCTTGCCCATTCTTCTCCATAGAGATCTACGCTTTGGAATGGGCAACTACAGTACTTTCACAAGTTATTATGCCTTGTGTCTGTGACTGTAGCTTAGCCTAACTTGTTTTTCTGACATTCAAAAGTGCCTGTAATGGTCTTATTGAAATAAATGCTTTTGAGTTTGATTTCGTCGTGTTTTTCGGAATGGAAATTATTGAATTGTTAAAAAAATGATTTATTAAGTACTTACATAAAAAATTTGACAAGTTTGTTTCAATCACATTTTTGCAATAATTTACTAATTACTGTTTCCTACTTTTTGTTTGACCTAAGTAATTGACAGACAATGCCTACTTATTTATAATAGAAACTTGAGTATAATAAATAATACAAGTCATACTTTGGCTTGTATTATTTACCAAATACAATTCATTCAGAATTGAATCTCACAAATACAATGTTTTATTTTATTTGAATTTATCTCTTGTAGATAATCATTTGAATAAACGTTATTATTATTATCAAGTTGGACATAACTCAGAATTATCGTCTTCTGGTCCAAAATTCTACACAAATAATGCTTAAAAGCTCATCCGTATCCAGTTCTGCGTTATGTCAATAATTTACTTATTTCTTTACTTATTAATAACTAGCTGATGCCCGCGGCTTCGCCTGCGTGGATATCGGTTATCGCGACCAAAAGTAATCATGATGATCCCATTCCCTCAACTCATGGGAACCTAGTTTGCCCATTTTCAAAGTATTAAAATGGATATAGTATATTATCCGAGATAGACATAGTCCATAGTGGATTTTTCTGTAGACCTATATAAGATATACAATTCTACCATTCATCATTTTGTTATATCTTAAAGGGCAACGTATTCGTTGAAAGCTCCCCCAGACGGCTTATTTTTTTCCAACACCTCCAACAAATATCATTATATTTTAGCCAATCTGTACAAAAACTTGACGAATGATATACTAAAAAAATCCTCGAGAACCACTCTATCTATTTAAGAAAACAACATGAAAATCAGTGCAGTAATTTTTGAGTTTATCGCGAACAGACAGATAGACGCGGCGGAGAACATTGTGTTATAATATGTAGTGCTATTGGGTTCGGCTTCCAGTACATCCGGATGCAGCTGAATACCAGTATTTTACATGGAACGACTGTCTATCTGCCCTCCACAACCCAGTTAGTTATGGGTAATACGATACCCTTTGGTAGAAATACAGTGAAATTAGTGATAGCTTTAATTTCCACATCTGGTGTTACAGATCTTAAATTTTTATTCGTCAACAGAGAGTGCTCATCAGGCTGAACAACTTTTGCTAAGACGTCATTCCTATATACAGGGTGTTTGGCAGAACGTTGAACATACGAAAATGGTGGGTAGGTGGGGTCATCTGCTACTTACTCAGCCCTAATTTATTTGGCCCTGGCCGACTGGGTATTTAAAAAAAAAAAAAAAAAGTTTTTTTCTTGTTTCACCACTTTCCTAACTTTAAAGTGTATTTTTTTTATTAAAAATGGGCAATAAAACAGGCAATTTTTTTTTTTTAATCTTTGATGTTGGCAGATTCTTATAAAATTATTGCTTTGTTCAGATGTTAGCTAGAAAAAAAGTTATGAGTCCTCAAACTTACAGAAAGATGTAAAAAATACTTGAATGTTAATTTCAACTTGCATTTAAAAAAAAACAAAAAATGATTGAGGAGTTCCAATTCTAGCAAAACATCCCTAGTGTGTGAGCTTTCTAATGGTACGTAATTTGCTTTTATAAAAAAAAAACTTTAAGAGTTATTTCATAATTTTATCAAGTAGGAAATTTTTGACTAAACTCTACCTTTACGGAAAGTTAAATGTTTTGCGAAATTTAATACTGCAAAGTTGGTAAAAATTAAATGATCGATTGAAATTATGCTGTACCAGTTAGGTGCGTTAATGAAACAATTAAATAATTTTAAATAATTTATTTAAATAATAAATCATATTAGATGTTCAAATTGACGCCCTTCATTCGCAATACAGGTGCGGCATCTACGTCTGATTTCTACAGTTGTTGTGCGCAGCAGCATCTCCTGTCGCATAACTTCGAAAGCAGCATTAATTCGATTTATCAAATCTTCCCGACTTTCTACTTCTGTAGTGTAAACTAGTTCCTTTGCCCTTCCCCACACGTGAAAATCGAGCGGAGTGAGGTCGGGCGATCGCGGAGGCCAGGGAATTGGTCCTCCCCTGCCAATCCACGAATTTGGGAAACAATTATCCAAATGCTCACGTACAACTAGACTAAAGTGAGCTGGGCAACCATCGTGTTGAAAGACAATAGGCCTGTTTATGTCTACTTGGAACACTTCTTCCACTAATGGTGGTAAATCATTTATCAAAAAATCCAAGTAGTTGTTCGCGTTGATGTTGTCGGGCAAATAATGAGGCCCTATTAGCTTATCGCCAATCACTCCTGCCCAGACATTCACACTGAATCTCCTCTGGAAGCCTCTTTGTCTCTTCACGTGTGGGTTTTGATTTGTAAGTGCCCAATGGTGAAGATTGTGATAATTGACAATCCCTTCTTTGTCAAATTTGGACTCGTCTGTCCACAAAATACTTTTTAAAAAGTTAACGTCGTCCACATCGGTATGCAGCAAATGGCGACAAAATTGCACACGTCTCCCAAAATCACTGTCATCGAGACCTAGAACAAACAAAACATGTCTAAGAATTGATTTCAATACTGAATCTTTTCTTCCTCCGAGTTCAAACTCTACAATTATCCAAATTTTTCATCTTCAATTTTTAAGTACACTAATTGGCTTTATGGCTTAGCCATAAAGACGTAAGACCAAATTCACAAAAGGGCGTGCGACTTTCCAATTTTGTTCTAAAAAGGACCCATAAGTGCTGGCAAGTTTACCTACGCTGACCACCTGCGCAAACCGAATCCGAAATCCGAATCCTGTAAGCGCTGGCCGCCTGATTGTTACGTGAATGCGGCCGAATAGGAATAGTTTATTGAATTTAATTTGAAATTAGAATTGAATGCGCTAAAAACAACATGAGGCAAAACAACTAATAAAGAAAGTGACGAAATCAAGGTTAAATGGAACGATCAATTGAACTGTCTCATAATTTACTACATTCCACAAAATCGTATCAGATGCAGTGCATAAACGGCTTAATCTTACCTTGCACTGGAGTGTAGTGAAAAGCATGTCTACCATCTTGCCGGAGAACAGACCACACTTTCCATATGCTTAAGCCAAGTATTGAAGCTATCTGTCTAATGCTTTTGGTAGGATCCGCGTCAAACTCGGCAAGAACTTGTTCGTCAATGGTAGCATCGGGTCGTGCTGCGTTTACTCGTGGTTCTTGTAAGTTCAGGTTACCGGTTTGTCGTAAACGTCGGTAAGTACTCGCAAACGTCTGATGACTGGGTACTCGGCGGCGGTTGGGATAACGCTCTTGATAAATTCTTCGCGCTTCACGCGAATTTGTATTAGCGCTTCCATACGCTAACAACATGTCCGCGTATTCCTCACTGGTAAAAGCAGCCATTTCTTTACCAATAACAACAGGTAACAGTAATAACAAAAAACTTAACAAACTTAAACTTAAACTTAACTAGTGATAACAATAAAAGAAAACGAAGTGAACAAAAACAAACGTAAGCGTAACGGGCACGTGAGATCGCAGAGGCAGTTAAGTCTCGACTGAATAAAAGAAAAGAATTCATTCTGAGGCGTCACGGTGCCACGAGAGCGAAAGAGAGCAAAAATACGCTATGACTGCGCAAGAGTGAAACAAAATTTCTACCTGCTTTGTGTAACCATCTCAAGGGAATAGTGAATGTCAATTTGCACCACTGCTACTGGCAAGCCGTCGATCCATATTTTTTACCAACTTTGCAGTATTAAATTTCGCAAAACATTTAACTTTCCGTAAAGGTAGAGTTTCGTCAAAAATTTCCTGCTTGATAAAATTATGAAATAACTCTTAAAGTTTTTTTTTTATAAAAGCAAATTACATACCATTAGAAAGCTCACACACTAGGGATGTTTTGCTAGAATTGGAACTCCTCAATCATTTTTTGTTTTTTTTTAAATGCAAGTTGAAATTAACATTCAAGTATTTTTTACATCTTTCTGTAAGTTTGAGGACTCATAACTTTTTTTCTAGCTAACATCTGAACAAAGCAATAATTTTATAAGAATGTGCCAACATCAAAGATTAAAAAAAAAAAAAATTGCCTGTTTTATTGCCCATTTTTAATAAAAAAAAATACACTTTAAAGTTAAGAAAGTGGTGAAACAAGAAAAAAACTTTTTTTTTTTTTTTTAAATACCCAGTCGGCCAGGGCCAAATAAATTAGGGCTGAGTAAGTAGCAGATGACCCCACCTACCCACCATTTTCGTATGTTCAACGTTCTGCCAAACACCCTGTATATTATAGTGTAACTGGGCTCTTGGAGCTCCACGACAGGTGTTCCACATCTTCAATTTTTATACGTCAACAGAGAGTGCTTATCAGTCTGAACAACTCTTGCTAAGACGTCATTCCTATATGTTATAGTGTGGCTGGGCTCTTGGAGTTCCACATCAGCTGTTTCAGATCTTCAAATTTATTCTCTTAGCAGAAAATGCTCATTACGTGGAACAATTTTTGCTATGGTACCATTTTTGTATCTCTTATAGTTTAGCTGGTCTGTTGCGGTTCTGCATCAGGCGTTCAAGTTTCCAAGATAAATTATAGCCTATGTTTTGCCCAGACTTAATACCTATACAACAAAAAAAAAACATTGCAATCCGTTGAGTAGTTCCGAAGATTAGCGTGTACAGACAAACAGACAGAATATTTTTTTTGGATTCGTGCTCTATTACTGTTTCTTAACACCCCCCAATTTTTTTTTTAATATATTCATTGTACAGACACAGTTTTTTTACTGTCTTAAAAATGTATATGTATATAATAGATGAAGCAACAAAAAGCGCAACAAATAGTGCTACAGACTGCACTATGCCAAAGTGACCTTGACCGCCATACGTTTATGACGTCACAGAACGTCTTTTATAATAGTCCGTGGCGCCTGGGGCACTGACAATCATAGACTTATAGCTGACAACCAATTGTTTTGTAGAGATGGGAATATAATTATCGGTAAGGATTGTCAACAACTATTTAATTCCGATTCGGCACCTATCCGACGGTCGAAATTCGTCTATTTTCCCTTTGTTATAAAGTAGTTATCTTCATATTTTACTGACCTCAAATGGTTTTCGATAACAATATTTCTAAATGTTTCAACGGGTGAAATCAAACAGTGTTAACGTTCGCGTCACATCACTGGCCGACTATATATAAAGTCCTTGGCGTTCTGGGGATATTAAAAATGTTCGGAGTTTTTGTTTTTGCCAATTTTAAGACAATTAAGGGTTTCTTTTGTGTGGAAAAATAGGAAAATAGGGTATTAGACAGTGCTTTTAAATAATGAAATAAAAAGAATCCTGTTAAATACAGTATTTTTTTTTATAACATAGTTAAAATGAAGAGCTTCTAATGAAGTCGTGGCGCTGGTGCCACGAAAATTTGGAATTTCTATTGATGTCCGTGGCGGTGAAAAGGTTAACGAAGCCGAAAGGCACTTGTTTTCCCCGTCGTTGCGATCATTTTTTTGTTCTAGACCATACCTGGGAACTACTTGTTTTTAATGTAAGATTTTTACTTTAAACACCTCCAGGACCCCCTTACTATTCAATCCATCCAATGCACAATGTTTTGAGTGCGTTACATTGAGTCCTACTGCAAAACGTGATATTTCAGCCCAAAAAAAAAGTCATTTCCCAGCACTATTTTTTGCGTAAAGTTACTTAGTTTGACGTACATAAATAATGCTTGGTTGACGGCTTCGTGAAGAGTCTGTTTACACCCTGTATACCATCATCATCAGCCTATAATGTTCCCACTGCTGGGACACGGTTTATATATCATTGCATTTAATTCATTCTTTTTATTTATTTGAGGTGGAAGCACCCAAATATTCCGAAATATTTTATTCTGAATTTCGATGTCCCGTTCTAATTTACCGAAAGTCATTATGCGATTTGTTTGTTTTCTGATTTTCATAAGTTCGAAGAATCAAATGCTCGATGGGTTCTTGGTTCGAAAAACGACTTTTCGATTTTCAATACTTTGAATAATCTGCTAAAATTAAGATTCTGATTTAATTACCATAAGGGTTGTTTCACACATACCACAACCACACCACATCGCAGCGACAAAAGGTTGTCAAGTAGTGGTTACGTGACGTACGTGTGAATAGTGTCGCTGCAGCATTGTGCATTTGCGCTGTGGTACCCACAAAATATGGACATGGTTGCGTTGTTGCGATGTGGTTGCGAGGACGCAACGACGCTCACGAATGCAGACAGACAGTTTGACACCGGCTTTCGTAGAGCAAACACGCCTTGACTGAACATACTCATGGAATTCGAAGAGGAAACATTTTTTGCTATCCTTGTTATGACTTTTATTAAGAAGAAGATGACGTCAGCGTCGTTGTCAAAATAGAGTTTATTGGGTACATCCTTTATTGGAAAACTAGAGTCAAAACCAATTTTGTCCAGAGTATCCTATCCTAACCTAAACTGAAAATGTTGAAGAAGCTTGAAAACAGAAGAAAGAGCATCTTCTTAAAAAAAAAGGTGCTCCGGTTTTGACTCATTGCCTAATAAGGCCTCGCTCGGGGACAAGGGGCCCCTTAATTTATTTCAGCCTCTGTCCATGACAAAAATGCAATAGCAATCCCAATCCAGAGGTAGAAAACAATAGCCTAGTTTGTGATAATTGTTTTTCGGAGGGATCTAAGAAGTTTAAAGAAAATGTGTAAGTTTCTAGCGATAGTTAGTAAGTACATTCCCCAGCGCATCAAGTTACCACAAACGTACGTACTGACTAATTTTGTGGCATCATATCAGGCAGGAAGTTAAAACTAATCCTGAGCCTGTAGGAGGGGGGAGGGCCGCCGCGAATTTCGCGGGGTACCCAGGCGCTTCCAGTGAGTTTACAGCGCTGAGGGAGCCATTACCGATTGCTGTTTATACTTTTGGGAGTTCGTAAAACAGCCAGGCGGCCTGATGATGTATGTTACCAAAACTTATTAATAATAAACAAATTGATTGCAAAAAAAGCAAAATTACAACAGAAAAAATATTATTTTGAATGGTTGATTTTTCTTTTTTCTTTTACATCTGGCAACTTTAAACCATACTTGAAATATTGTAAAGACTAAAAGTTGTCATTGTCAAAATTTTTGTCAAGGCATAGTGAATCAACAGCTGTTTTACATTTTTAATCTAAAACTTAATTAAAACTTGGAAACAAACAGGTAGTTTTGTATTCCTTATACAGGTCATGGTAGATCTAATTAGAATTAGTGTTGTATTTGAACATGAAACAAAGGTAAGTGTAGCAGAAGATGAACCAGTTTAGTCAACACGACAATGTTGTTTACGTGTTACTGACAAAAGTGTTTGTTTGTGAAGGGCTCGCCCAATGCACGGTGGAGATGACTTGGTGGCTTACGCCATGGGGAAGAAAGCTGACGACCTTGGTGATCACGCTGAAATACAACTGCATAGAATAAAACCCCAGGATCATTTTATAGAAGCGCAAGTTCTAGAAGGGGACACTTTACAAGCTATTGCGTTGCGATTTTATTGTTCTGTAAGTATCAAAATAATTAAATGTAAGGTCCATAAACATTAAATGTAAGGTCCCGTAGCAGTTGGCACCTTACACTTGCAGTTTAAGTAAGAGGTGAAGTAAGTAACTACTTGGAGTTAGGTGAGTTGACGTAAACACACACAGATTTTGTAACACTAAAAGTTTATTAGAGTACCAATCACAACAAAGTAAGAGTAGGTTGGATGCTAATCCGCGGTGTTCGCGTAAGTATGTAATTTGTCAACTAACTTAAAATGATATTAAACATTGTTTTAAATACGAAAGATAAAAGTAGGTTGCTGCGTTTGCAGCCTGACGGTATGTACGTAAACCGTACATAATTTTTACTTATATTCAGGACAAATCTTTGTGCGATGAGTACGATTATTTGTTCTGTATCTGGGTGTATAAGTTATCTATAATATGTATGTATTTTGAAATATATAAGTATGTTTATCAGTTGTCTGGTTGCCATAGTACAGGCTCTGCCTAGTTTGGGATCAGATGGCGGTGTGTTGGTTGTCCCAAGATATTATTATTCCATTTATTCATTTATATATACACATTTTTTAACATTTTTAAATATTTCTTAAAAAAATCCATATAAAAAATAGTGGTCCGCCGGTGTCGGGAACAGGGTCCAAGCTCCGTTACTACTTACTCCGGAAGTGTATGGTGTTGGACGTAAAGAATAGCACCATCCCATAATATCTTACCGTAGGTGTAACAAGAGGCTACTAAGGGACTTACCAGAGAATGGGCAACAGCATTCTCTGTGCCTTTGTAACAACCGTACTGCGATCGCCAACCGGCCTACCAAGCGTGGTGATTATAGCAAAACCCTCCCTTTGGGGGAGGCCTACGTTGAGCAGTGGATATCTTTCGGCTGAAATGATGATGATATTAGTCCGTCAATTAAAATTTACAGACAAAATTGTACTTTGATGTGTTTACTTTAACAATATAAGATACTTCCTGTTATCATTGTTATCTTATATCTAGCTAATACATCGTGTTTTGTACACTTTACAGATATCAGAGCTAAAAAGGATCAATCATATACATAAAGATAATGAAATATTTGCCAGACGGACTATAAAGGTACCAGTAACACCTTATTCAGTGTTGACAGAGCTGATACCTACACAGAAGCCAGAACCTGTGCCTTCAACCTCAAATAATGCATCTCACACAGTCATACAAGAATTGTTAAATACTAATCATTACAATGAACTGATAAATCAAAATAATATATCAATAAATGCGGCTACCAAGGAAGATGTGCAGTGCTCCATAGACTGTAACACAGTTGTGATGAACAGCACGCTAGCGCCATCTGTTGCCCCTTACACAGACTCTGAGCAAAATGAACAGGCTACAGAAGGTACTCAACTCTTGCCAAATAATAAAGAGAAGATATCGGTAGAATCCGTAGTGGTGAAGGAGCTGACCTCACACGGAGCTGACTTTGGACTGAAATGGTTCCATTTAGTGTGCTGTATGCTCATCTTAGGTGTTGTGATACCTCTTGTGTATGTTATGTTTTATTTAGACAAACATGAACATTCAGAAATTTCTGATCTTCCACCATTACACTCAAATCGATGACTGAATTATATAATGTGATCTGATAGAAAAGCTTTAAGTTGTAATAGCAAGCATTATAAATCAATTTTTATATATCACTGTAAGGGAACACTTTGTGATTCTTTTAATAAAATTTATCATTATAAGTACTATACCCATGTTGCTTTTATTTATAGTTTAAGTGCTCATTGATTTATTGAACCAATTGTTTAGTTATGTACATTGTATGTATGATTTATTCCTAAATTATAAATGACCTTTCATGTCACTTCAAAATAGGCTGACTCAAAGTTCAATTTAAAATACAAATCTAGCTTGTTTGTGTGTTTCAGGGCGTCCGCTAAAACATGCGCGGGTGCTGGTGCGGTAGCTAGTGTTGCCAGGCGTCTCGATTTACGCGGGACGTCTCGATTTTCAGAGGTCTCAGGACGGACGCGTCCCGATTTGCAGCTGATCGGGACGCTTAATGTCCCCATAATTCAATAAAATTAGCAATCATAAATATTACCAAAAAATACGTGACATTTTTTATTTGGATTCGGGGTTGATTCAAATGTCCAGCAGCTGATGCACCCACATATCGTCGGGGATAGTGCAAATCCGCGTATCTAGCATTGGATAATTCCGCGTATCTAGCTTTGGATAATTCCGCGTAGCGTGGCGGTTAAATTAATCATTGTAACGGATGATCTATGGTAAAAATAAAAAGAAAACATCAATTATTACTATCTACGTAAAAATGAGGCCATTTGCCCTTAAAATAACGATATTATACAGTTTTAACCTGCCCTGTAAAATTAGATCAAATGCAGATACGCGGACTTTACCTATGGTAGATTCGCGGCTTTGCATTATCCCCGACGATATGCAAAGTCATAATTCTTGTATCCTGGCGGTCTGGCACTGCAGTACCTGTTCGCTATTTAAACTTACTAATAAATATACCGATTTCTAATAAAATTATATTCAGCTGCTCTGTTTATACAAGGTGTAAACAGACTCTTCACGAAGCCGTCAACCAAGCATTATTACACATCAAACTAAGTAACTTTACGCAAAAATTAGTGCTGGGAAACGACTTTTTTTTGGGCTGAAAAATCACGTTTCACAGTAGGACTCAATGTAACGCACTCAAAACATTGTGCTGATGGATGGATTGAATAGAAAGGGGGTCCTGAAGGTTTTAAGTAAAAATCTTACATTAAAAACATGTATTTCAAAAAAAAGTTGTGAAAAAGTTGGAACTTTGACCCCCAATATCTCCGTAACTAGAAGGTTCCCAGGTATGGTCTAGAACAAAAAAATGTTCGCAATGACGGGTAAAACAAGTGCCTTTCGGCTTCGTTAAGAGTCTGTTTACACCCTTTCATTGAATAACCAAAATCTAATCATTTAACGGTTATTTAAATTATGTAGGTATATAATTAGGAAATTATAATTCAATTAAAGTATTTCTATATTTTTGATTAATCTACGACTTATCTATAAATAAAATAATGTATAATATTGATAATATATTTATTTTATGCTCTGCTATGCAGGTTGCTAGTTGATTTATACAGATTGGTACACACATGATTGGTAATTGGGTGCAGGCCTTGAAATAGGTGATACTAGTCCTATTTGCAACAATTTTGACCCGATAACTTTCGGTCCAAACTGGGTGGGTTTTGAAAAAAGATTTTTTTTAATTTTTCACCTCCACCATAAAGTGCTGATTGTGAGAAATCGACGTGGTTCAGGATGTTAAACTTATACTTTTCTGATAGCTCATGAACGAATGCATCCTTCGAAAACCAATTTGTCAAAACAGTACATCTACCTTTGGAAAATAATCGTCATAATGGTCATGTTCTGAAAATTTCTTGAAACGTCTCTTGTTTTTCGAGGCAGGTTTCTCAAAATAAATGTACTACAACTTGTGCAAAGCATTAGCTTTCCAAGATGGTGCTCCTTTTTAGTAAGTGAATAATCAGAAAAGAACGGTTGTTCCTGAGAAAGTAGTATTTTAATAAAACTGGGTATACAGTTTTTTCGATACACATCGTCCTTGTTGCAGATTTTCTTGTTAGGTACCACTATGTGATGTTAGCTGTTTGACTGCGCCGAATCTTGGTCGATCAGATCAGGTAAGATCTGTCTTTATCAGGTGTATCCTATCCTATCAGACAGTCAAAGCAGTCATCCTATGTTCAGTATGAATCAGTTAGTATTTATTGATTGATCTTTTGTCTATTGATAGTACCATTGCTTAAGAGTGATTGAACTGTTGCCTATTCAAAATTGATCGTCTATTCACTGATAGTTAAGTTCCATATTTTATTGCATCTTGATTGGTCAGTTGCTTACCTATATTTATTGATAAAACAATCGCCTACTTCATTGTTAGGTATTATTTGTCTTTTATTGATCAACGAGCTCCTTATTTATCTGCAGAACTGGTTGCCTGTCCATTGAAACAGTTTTATATTTATCGATAGGTTAGTTGTCTATTTATTGACATTGTTAGGGTCTTGGCTTGGACTTTTAAATAAAGGCAGTGGACTGTAAAACTGACAACGTATGTCCAATAAATATTGTACAGAGGAAAGATAGAAGAGCCGCGTGTGTCGTCGATTGAGATCGGTAGTGTAGTGGCCGACGGCCCGCGTCCCGCACGACGCACGCCGCACCTCCTGCCGCCGCTCGCCGCTCGTCGCCTTCCGCTGTCCAACGACAGCAGCCGAAGATTGCCGAGTGGTCGGAGGCGCCCGAACATCCTCCCCGGGTTGGATTCAAGTGAGAGGAAGTGGGCAGACGTTGTAAGCCCGCACCACCGTTCCTCTCTTCGTCTTCAGCTCCACTACCCGTGTGGTCCCGTCGCAGCCAGGGAAGACCTTGATGACACGCCCTAGTGGCCACACCAAGGCCGGTTAGCCTTTCTCTTTGATGAGAACCAGTGCTCCCACTGAAAGTTGGCCTGTTGACGCTGTCCATTTAGTTTTTTGCTGGAGCAGAGAAACATATTCTAATTGAAACCGATTCCAAAATTGTTATTTGCTCCACTCTTTGGTAGCATTCCAGTCGTCCGATGTTGTGATCAGTAACCTGTGGATGCGGAACAGATATTAGTGATCGCCCAATTATGAAATGTCCAGGAGTAAGAACGGAAAAATCTAGAGGATCAGTGGAAAGAGGGGTAAGAGGACGGGAATTTCAGACTGCCTCTATTTGAGACAAGCATGTGGCCATCTCCTCATATGTAAAGTGTGTTAAGCCTAAAAGTCTCTTTAGGTGATGCTTAGTCGATTTGACGGCGGCTTCAGCAATACCGTTGAAGTGAGGGGAGTATGGAGGCGCAAAAGAGAATTTGATGCCTTGTTGAGCAACTTCAGACACGAGATTCGAGTCTTGTAAAAACTTACGTAGCTCATTGCAGGTACCTACAAAGTTTGTCCCATTATCGGACAAGATGCTATCGGGTTTACCACGACGAGCCACGAAGCGGTTCAAAGCAGCCATGTAGCCTTCTTTCGAGAGGTCTGTAACAAGCTCGATGTGAACAGCCTTGACGGCAAGGCAAACAAAAATACATAGGTACGCCTTTTTAAGCCTACACCCTCGCCCTTTGCAAACGCTGGGCCAGTGCTGATACTGGCCCAGCGTAATCCACACTACAATTTAAAAATGGGTGTTCTAAATGTGTCCTTGAAGAGGGCAACTGACCCATTGTAGGTTGCACAGTTTGACACTTGTGTTTAAAACATTTGATGCATTTTTTAACGGTGTATTTTGAAAGATTCCTACCACCAAGAGGCCAATACATTTAGCGTATATTTGCCAAATGTAGCTGAGGACCGGCGTGTAAGCAGTCGATGTGATATTTTTGAAATATTACTTTAGTTATATGGTGCTTACCGCATAATAATACCGGGTGCTTGACATTATAATCGTAAGGTGAGTTGTCAAGTCTTCCTGCTACGCGTATGAGACCATTCGAATCCGTAAAGGGACTTAAAGAAATTAGCCTATTCTTTCTAGTTAAAGACTTTCCTGATTGCAGTAAATGATACTCATCAGGAAACATATCCATTTGAGCATAACGTAAAATAAGATTTGTAGAATTAGTAAATTCTTCACAGGAAAGGGAGCCACGGAATTGATTATGTTTATGTTTTAAATTGTAAATAAACCTTAGTATATAAGCGACGACTCTCTGTAAGTGATTATAATTAGAATATTTGTGAATGAGTGATTTAATGAAAGAGTGATTATTATTATTATGTGACAAATGATTAGCGGTTAAATTATTGTATGATTGATGATGGGATGAGTGATCAGTAAAGTGTGACGACACAACTTCTGGTAGATCTTGTTTCAAGTTTTCATTGGGCATTTTTGGCCAATATACTACGTCATTTAACAGAAATTGAGGACCTGACCACCACAAGGAACTCTCGCTGATAAGGTCAGCCTTCAGCCCGCGAGAAACAAGATCCGCTGGATTTTCTTTCGACGGCACGTAGCTCCACGTGTCCCCTTTAGTGCATTCTTGTATTTCATTGATGCGATTTCGAACAAACGGTTTTAATAAATTAGGCGTCATGGAAAGCCAACTCAACACTATTGTTGAATCGCACCAAAAGTAACATTTACTAACAGGTTTGGTGAAGGAATTCCGTACACTAACACACAGTCTTGCTCTTAATAAAGCCCCACATAACTCAAGTCGGGGGATAGTTGTTGGCTTGATTGGTGCAACTCGATTTTTAGAGACCAACAGCTGTACTTTTACCAACCCATCCCTAGTACTAGACTTTACATATATACATGCACCATAAGCCTTTTCGGATGCATCTGTAAACACATGAATCTCATTTGTAGTTGATTTGTCACATGAAATCCACCTGGGTATTTTAAGGGTCTTTAGACATGGCAGACTATTAACGAACATTAACCAGGATGTATATATATTATCTGGTACTTGCTCGTCCCAGTCACACTTAGCCATCCATAGACTTTGGATAATAATTTTAGCCTCGATAATACAAGGACCTACCAGACCTAATGGGTCAAATATTTGACTAATCACAGATAAAATGTGACGCTTTGTGATTGGTTTATTAGTATCGACCGATATTGAAAACTCGAGAGAATCAGATTTACATAGCCAATATAGGCCTAACGTTTTTGATGACACGTTTCTATCCTCAGACAAGTTCAACCTATCAGAATGCCCTGAAACACCGGCTATTTCTGTTAAAATGTCTAAACTATTTGATTGCCACTTTCTCAAATTAAAGTTAGCTGACGCTAAAATAGATGCAACTTCCTTACCCATCTGGACCACCTCGGAAATCGAGTCGCCACCACTCAGATAATATATATCGTCGACGTAAAAATCTCGTTCAATGGACGATTTTACTACGTCATTAGAGGCAGTTGTTGCTGGCTGACTAAACTCTTAGTAGCTAAATAAGGGGCGGAAGCAGTACCACACGTAACAGTATTAAGACTGTACGTTTGAAGTGGTAGCTTAGGGTCACTACGAAAGATGATTTGCTGTAATTGGCGTTGTGATGGTGTTACCTGAATGGCCCTATACATCTTCTCGATGTCACCAGAAATAACAAACTTGTGCTGACGGAAGCGCAGCAATATAGAAAATAAATCATCTTGGACAGTAGGCCCCACCATTTGGATCTCATTAAACGACACTCCAGAAGTAGTTGCTGCTGATGCATCGAAGACTACTCTGAGCTTAGTTGTGGTACTGGATTCTCGGATAACTCCATGATGTGGCAAAAAATATTCAGTTTCGTTACCTGAATGAGGTTTCCTTGTCGAGCTATTCATAGACATATGCCCTAAGCTCACGTACTCCTCGATGAATGCAACATACTTTCCTTAAAAGCAGGATCACGTTGAAAACGACGTTCCAAAGATAGAAATCGACGTTTAGCCATCTCATACGACTCGCCTAACTCACAGGGATTACTTTTAAGAGGCATTGTAACTATGAAATGCCCGTTTTTATCACGCACAGTGTTGACACGAAAACTCTCTTCGCAAGCTCGTTCTTCCTGTGACAAGCAATGCTCAGAAGATACGGAATCTAACTCCCAAAACCTACTTAACTTACTTAAGATCTAGATTAGATTACGATTTACTTAAGATCAGTCTATTTAGTCTATTTAGAAAACTAACAGAGCTGCCGTCTTAAATTTTATTGTTGAAACTAATGAAATAAAGATAGTGGAAGTCATTGTCAGTAGTATTATCGATTGCTCAGTTATATGGTTCCATATGGCGGGAGCGACTTAGCGCGTTTTATCAGACAAGTCGGGGAAAGCGAAGATAATGAAAAACATTTTTCACAAAATAAACTATTTATTTTCCTTGCTATCACTTAAAAATACATCGATGTAACAAATAAATCGGTAAATCCATTGACACAATCTTAGTTAAAACTCTTTTAACAATTATTTTTATTAATAATGATAAATGCATTCTTAAATAGCTAAAACCCGACCTGAGAAATAATATATGGATTTATATTACACTCCTATTGCAACCGTATAAAATGTTGCACACAATTTAAGACAAAATACAGCCTATTTTTTTAAATAAATCAATCGAGTTCCAATTCATTAAGATAAGGTACATTAAAATGCCATTAGTGCGACTAATTCGAAGCAGTTATTTTCCTGGTAAGGCTTAGTCACTATGTACAGATATATAATAATTAGGTGAGCCTCGCAGAATCTATACTGTATAAATAAACATAATGACATGATCTGAGGTGAAGCATTTGATAATATAAACAACGCAGTTTGCGTTTGCGACTGCAATCAGAAGTTTCCGCGACCGCCGAGATTCGGGTTACTCTCGTGCACACTGTGGAAATAAAGGGAATGTTAGTAAATTATTCTTTATGCCAAAGGCACATATGTGTATACTGGCAAAGATGGATTTCCTAAGAAAACTTAATACGGCCGTCGACCTCATGACCTTGCGAAGACTGCGGGGCGAATGTGAGGCTTGGAACGGGCAGAAATAGCGTAAAGCATTTTTTATACCACTTCGGCCGGTCAGAATATAGGTCCCCCGTTATTCAGAAATGAGTAGATACAGGTTTAATTGTAGCATTTTCAAGTAACTTTTGTGGATTTTATGTCTACGACTTAAAGTTGAAAAAATTACAATAATGAATGCTATAATGCTACAACTATGAATATAGAAAAGTTAGTTACACAAACACGGTAAAATTCAAAAGCACACAAGAAAATAGACAATGTTAGTTAGTATTACAGAGAACAGGCACACAGAGAATCTTGATCCGGAGAGCAGGCCAGTGCTTTGTAGGGAGATTAGTGATTTCTTGTTACTCAAGTCAAAACAACAAAATCACTAGTCTTCCATACAACGCGCAGCCGGTGGCTGATGCCCGTTAGTTGATGAACACCTAGAAAGGTTATTTACCAAAAGAGTTAGTCACAAAAAAAAGGTTAAAATGAGTTAGAACATACAGTTGTGATGAGTGATCATTTCTAAGTTACACTAACTTAAGGAAGAACAGCGAAAATAATACAAGAATGGTAGGTACATGTGTGAACACTCTCGAAGTCTACGCTCCCTCTACTAACAAGTGTGTGCACATTACCTTAGCGTCACAACATCGCCGTCATATAGTCAAATCCGTTCAACAAACTCTACTTAATCTTAGTTTGGTTTGGTGCCAACTCAGGGAACTCTTCAAACATTCTATCATCAAAACAATATTGTGTTAGTGATTATATTGAATTAATGTGATAGTTGATTTCAGGTAACTCCTCAACCAAATTAATTGTTAACAGCACAAATTAATAATCAGTTTGACTGGCAATATTAGCAATGGTACAGTATGGAAGTTATTGAAATTAATGTGGACATGCTTTCAATTATTTTGAAATAAAACAATACACATGATTTTGAGAAAACATGATGAAATTAGGCAATAAAATAAAATAATTTCTATTCATCCTGTAATCTCTCATCTTAGAAGTCAGTTCAGTTGTGTTCATTATCGTAGGACAGACATGAAAGGGGGCTATGAAATAGTTCTAGTTGTTATATTATAGCCTACCTCTGTTGCAAGAGATACTGTGCCATCTGTATGCGCTGTGGGGTGCCGGTGATGGTGATGATGCGGTCGGTGGAGCCGGGCAGCGGCTCGGCGATCTCTATGCCTGCGCCGCTCTCCGCGCGGATCTTCCGTATGCGGGAGCCGGCCTTGCCTATTATCGCTCCGGCCAACTGGAACGGAAATAATTCTGTCACATTGATGTTGCGACCTAGTTTAGGTATACTAGATAAGTTTTACTTGCATTGTGATTTATTTTTGATGTGGAATTATGAAGAAGAGATATACTAACATCTTTGGGAATGGTGACTTGGGTGGTGGTGTCCTGCTGGTTCCCGCCATTGTTGCTGAAGTTACCGCCGCCCCCTCCCACGCGGCCACCACCTCCGAAGTTCCCTCCCCCGAAGCTACTGCCGCCGCCACCACCACCGCCGCCGCCGCCGCCACCGAAGGCACCGCGCGGTGGCCCACTGAAACTTGCTCTAGGTCCGGGGCCACCGAAATCATTGAACGGGGCTCGGGGGCCGCCAGGCGGGCCGCTGCGACCTAGGGGAGGTCCCCTCGGCGCGGGGCCCCGGCCGGCGGGTCCCATGGGCGGCATGCCGCGCGGCGGGCCCCGGGGAGGCCCACGCGGCCCTCCACGCGGTGGGCCACCGCCGCCGCTGCCCGGGCCGCCTCCCTGCCCGCTACCAAATCCTCCGTACTCATCAGCGTAGAAGTCATCGTAATTGTGCGGGTCGTAATTCTGTACACCGCCTTTGACGGGAACCTGCAATTTTACAAGGTAACCACTTGTACCGAATACCGAATGTGCCATTATGTCCAAGAAACAAAGAGACAACACTTTCTAAAATTTAATCAAAAACTCAAAGTCCAAATGTATGTGTGACATAAAATACTGGTATTCAACTGCATCCGGTTAGACTAGAAGACGTCCCTAACGTAGTTGGAAAAGGATTGGCAAATGGTTAATGTCCTAAACTGTAAGGTCTAATATATTCCCACCTGTCTAATAAGGTCGAGCACCTCCTTGACGCCGGCGGCGACGGCGTCGGCCTTGCCCACCAGCTGCACGACCCGCTCCGTGCTCTGAGGAGCGGGGTTCGAGAATATCTTCAAGCGAGCGCCCGTTTTCTGTAAGGAAACAAAACTAGAGTCAGATACGGACTTTTTGGCACTCGGTATTTTTTTAAGCTAGTTGGAGATTTGACTGGGAGTTAATTTATTCATTTTATTAGAGGCACTGAAATTATCAACTGAATTAAGCCACAAAAAATAATTGACTGCCAAATATTATACATTTTTTGTTATAAGTCTGGAAACTTCTGAAAGTTCTAATAAAATGGTAGTGTGAGCTTTCAAACTAATTCAAACAAAAGTCATTTACTTAACAATTAATGGTAACCTAATTCCGAGGAGTTCTAAATCCAACGCCCTAATTCCAAAACAAATTACATAACCCACATAGTCGAGTTGTTTACGGCAATTTGTGTCGGGGTGTTATAGAGTGGCATGAGAAATCGATGTGTGATCAATTACCGATATTAGATAACGTCAGAGTACGTGTGTGGTGTGTGCTGTCGGTGACGTTTGACAGCGAGCAGGGCGCATGCGCGGCGCCATCGACCGGCGCACGTGGCACGCACAAACAACCGCTGAAACCCGCCCTCCGCACGTACGAGCCACGCACCGCAACGCACCGCCTACTACGAGCCAATGCTCGATACTGACGCGCGTCAACTCAACTCACTTCACTGTTTGTACAGCGATTAAACACTACACTAATGCCTAGACCCAACTCAATAATTAAAAAAAAAAAAAATGAACACTGCAATAAAAAAAAAATTGGAATACGGCAAACGCACAATAAAGTCGTCGGTACAATGTTACGCGGACTTAGAAGCGGGCGGAACGAACCTCCTCGAGGGTGGTCGGACGCGGAATGAGCGGGCGACCGGCGGCGCGTGCAACACCTGCCTGACTCCCCCTCCTTGCACTTGTGGGGCTCCGAGGAAAGCTCGCACGCGCCACGCCTACCACATGCCACTACGGTAATGGGCAGACAGAACTCCCATTCCAAACAATATGGAAACTCGGTCAGACTAAAGCGCTTTGATTAATTAGGAATATCTACATAAAGTAGACCGAATTTTGTAAAATTTTATCTGTTTCAGTTTCGTTACGACTTCTAAGAAAGTAGTCTCATCGTTTTATACTATGAAGGGAGGATAATGGGCCTTCTGTTTCCCACGACTCGAGCTACGGTCGTATCTAGCATCCATCACAAATGTAAACCGCTTCAGATCCGCGTCACGAACGCGAGTCCGAGACGTCACTCACTATGAAAAGGATCCGGTGGCGAAACGTCCGCGACATAATTTATCAGATTCAGTGTACTCCGAGCAAGTAAGTATAGACCAAAACTGCTGCGTGACACGACTTTCAAACTTAGTGGCAACAAAATAAAGTTGATTATACATAAACATGCCAGACATATATAACAACTTACTATACTTTGCACCTTCAATCAATCATAAAGTTCGCTCGTCTAACCATAAAAGCTACTGAAAATATTTGAACACAATTTGTCTTGATCAAAAGTGAAGCCGTCTTTGTGCTGAAGCTAAGCGCTAACCGATAGGTTTACTTCGTTCTAAACGTTGTCGTAAGTATATTGATGCAATTTGAAGGAATAGTTCAGCAGCAGGCGACATTTACCCAAGTTGATAAAGATGTGGCTTTAAAACGAAGAAGATTGCTTAACCAGAGCTAACTAGGTTACCAGGAAGTTAATCGATAGTGGGATATAACACTGCGTAAATAATTAATACTATTCACAGGCATGTTTCAGTCACACGGCAAGCCCAAAATGTGTTGATGGCAGGATATTTCCCCCGGGAAACCACCGCTAATCAGCTACTGAGCAGAAGAAATATTTCCAAACACGCTGAGTTAACATTATTCATATCAACGCAACGCTAGTATTCCCCGAACCACTAAACAATGTAGCATTACAGAGAAATTCCGAAATTGTTGACACAGTTAACTTCGAAATTAGAATACGGATCAACAACCCTCCATCGATCTCTTGTAGTATTGATCCGAGCGCTTGAATTTTACCTGTTGCTTGTATTTCGGGGTTAAGCTATTCTAGATACAGGACAACTTTGAAAATCGCTAAAAAGGGCCAATTTTACCCGAATCTAAACAAAACGGGTCGATACGATTGAAAGTAAAGAAGCCGTATGTGAACCGGTGTGGTTCGATCGGAAACGGAAGCGGCTAGCTCGCGTGCTACCGTAGCCCGTAATTGTCGGGGACACCGCCACAGCCCGGTGTCACCCGTGCCTAATTACATTGACGACATGTGCGGGGCGGTTGCTATCTGTTATTCGTCTAAATGTTAATAGTATTCCCATTAAATACCAGAAAGCTGGTTTCATTCCCGTTTGAACCCTCAATTACAATGTATAAATAATTGTGGTACTATCATCATGAGAGCGGTTCCACATATACGCTGTAACATTTTTTGTGGTGTACATAGCCATAGAGGATGTGGAGGAGGTTCATAAAAAGTTTCCTGCGTCACGTGCGCGTAGCTCCGGTAACCCGACGCCGGCGTCGCGCGTTTCCGACGGATGAAACCCTAAATGTGATATTACCCTACGGCTATTTCACAACTCTACCATGAACCGCGATTTCATCACAAGTAGCACGGGGCTTAACAAAACTTTTTATTTCAACTTCCAACTTTAAAAGTGAAGCCAAACGTTATAATGTTTACGCAACATACAAAAAATGGACGGTGGAACTCGCGCTAATAAGGCTGCTCCAAGTATTATTAATATTGGAAGACCTAAATGCGCGATGTTTTAATTAAATCCGTTCTCATTGCCGTAAATGCAACACATTACATTAGTACAAAGTTTACCTGCACGGTTCAAAGACAGGAGCGGCGGATGCGGTACCATATGTTAAAAATTTCTATTTATGTAAGAAAGGCGGCCTCCGAGGGGCGAGGAGCATTGTGCAAGTAGGTAGGCTTGGTGAAGCCCAGGTGCGCGCGAGCTTTTTGTGAGGCCTTCCGGCGGCTGCGCGCGCACCTGCCGCGCCGACGACTGCAGCTGCCACCCGCGCACGCGCCGCGACGCTTGGCCAGCGACAACACACTTCAAGAAAACTTCTGCCCTAGAGACAGTTGATACATGAAGGTCGCTAACCTCCTATTAATTTCACCTCTAGCACATGTCAATTCACTTGCGTTCTGAATAACGCCAAAAATAATAGCTTTTGCGCGAAAACACAATGTTACCATTGTCAAAAAGACATCCCCATTCATCGCATATTTTATTTAGACAGTATTTCCATGGGGATATTATAAATTCTATACTTTATAAAGGATTCTCTGTCTTGTTAAATTGAGGGCGAAACGTAAATTGAACAAAGCAGTTGCGAGAACAGCTGATCGAGAAAAAAAAAAAACGAAAAGGAAAAGGGAGCAAAATGGACTCAGGTAGATCACGATTGAGTTTTTAAACTGTTTCCGGAGAAGATCAACATTGGTGCATTCAAATGCATTGTTCGCGAGCAGTAGGCATTGTTTATAGACAAGACACCCCAAGGCATCGCGCCGCTACTAGCCCCGTCTGAAGCATCAGCCCTCGTTTCTCAAATCTCCAGACAAACATTGGCTAACTAGCTCGAGTTATGAAATGCAACACCGCTAATAGCTAGATTGCGAAGTTGTCGGCGGGTGTCCCGTCCTGACAACGGCGGCACGTACACGTTTTATAACTTTCAGCGAAGTTGTTCGAGCGGTAATTTATCCTCCGCGATACACTCTGCAGTTATGCAGACGCTTTGCCGTGTTTGTTCGACTTGACGACAAATTATCATGTCTACTGTCGTAGCTCAAGTAGGGTGCGGCATTTTAGTTACTTAACTATTTCCGACGTCGGTCGCGATTCAATCTAAAAGGATACCGCGAACAAAGGAGTCTACATTTTGTTACAATAACAATATTGAGTGTATCTAAAAATTACATTGTCGATAAAGAGATAAAGGCTCGGGATTCGGAGCGGCAGCTGCTTTCACATCTGCCTCGAAGCCCGTGCAGCGGCTCCACGTGGGTGAATGCCATCGGTGTCTACTCGATAAAAAAATCCTTAAGTATAACTGCACCTTCGCCCGGCAGATGACTGCTAACAAGTCGTAAAAGTTCGACGCATCTGCTCTCCTCAATTATTGGCCGAAGATAACGGGATGCTTTTAATCGCGAAAGATATGAAGATGTCAGATATAAATAAAACCGAGCAGAAATTCTGTAGCTGAAGACAAATAGCATATTGCCTAGAAATACACCGTTTTACATGTGCCTAAAGAAGTTTATCAACATACATCCTATAGGAGTGATATCATTCATTGTTCAATAGCTATTATGGTTCGCTAGAATATAAACAGGTCTGGCACCCGGCTGTTTTCCGGCGAAATCAATTCCAGTGATTGTTTCAGGGAGACTTATTGACTTTCGACCGCTCTGTTGTTGCGGCAGATTGATGAAAAACTCATGGCGTTCGAAATTCATTGTGTTTTTGTAAAACATTGGAGATGTTCTCCAGAAATCGTAGGGATCTAACATATTTTAGCTTTAATTTTTTATGTTTTTGCTTACCTCTCGTAGCTCTTTAATCTTGGCCCCTGCCTTGCCGATGACGCAGCCGGCACGGCTCTGGTGGATCAGTAGGCGGACGTCCAGATCTTCGTTACTGCTGCTTTTTGGACCTCCCTAATGAATAATTTTGGTTCGTCATTTGAATCTTAACTAGATACGAGTGTTTTCAGATTTTGTAACTTTCTGTTTAGTGAGAAGTAAAACTGCTCGAGTAAACTACTAACTAAGGCATGTAGGTATTATTTTCATGTAACAAAAAAATGTAGTTGTAATAATTATGTGAAATTATGACTATCAAAACAAAATTTTCGTAACTTGATATCGCAAACAGAATTCATTCTCACAGAGCGTATGTAATTTACATAATACTTACTTCAGCCAGACATGGAAGGATTTCTTTTACGATATCCAGAATCGTGTCGACATCCGGCGCCGTTATCGATAGTACCCTGAAAAACAAGCATCGTTAAAGCAAACTATTTTCGCAGTTCGGGAAAATAAACTCACAGCACAATATTGAACAACGGTACAGACGTATCAACGGTCAGGGAGGTCTGAACTTATAAGTAATCTGAAGCATGATGGCAATGAAACTTAATGTCCGTACGTGTCGTACTCAATAAGTAGATGCCTTCCAGCGTGGACAGAAGTAAGTCGAGTGAGAGGATTCAGTCCTAAGGGAACAGACTTATAGCGGCTAATGAGCGAGATGCGAGGACACCGAGGTCGTGAAAGTAAGATTTGAAGGCGTCCAGTGCGACACAGTGCAATTCTGCGGAGGTGATGAGGACGGGAGCTCGAAATACGGAGTAAAGCGCCTAACGCCGGGAGCTAATGATGTTTTACAAGATTCCAACTCCTGACTGTTGACGAGTAGTGCAAGAGCTCCACTCGGGCTGTATTAAGATTTGAGAGTAGATGTTGGCGATATAGTTTACCGTTCGGGGCCGGGGCAATCTGGGACTGTTATAGAGGCTTTGTACTGCGTGGCGGGGCGGCGGGTGCGGGGCAGCGGCGTCCGGCGGGGCGGGACCGGCAACCAAGACACGCTGTAGCGGCGCACCCCGCGCCTACACTCGCTAACCCTAGGCGCGCGTGGCCAACTTCAACTCTTACTACCACGCTTGTACACTACCAGTAAGGCGAGTTGAAGGTGGCCAACGGCGCCGGTACGAGTGTAGGCGCGCGGCGCGTGGCGCTACTAGCCACAGGGGCGTCTCGGGGGCAGTAATGACCTGCAAACTGGCTGCCGGGGGGTTATTCTGTCTATAAGTCTACGGACTCGCCGCTGTCGCAAGACTCGATGCCGAGATGAACCATCGAATCTTACAGTCTTCTTCGTGCATTATAGTTCTCTTTGCTCTCTACAAGACAGACTAGAATAGCGTAATTGATTAAGCATAGAAGATACGGATTTGACAGGTTTTTGTATTACCCAACAGAGACACAGAGCAGTACAGTTTTTAGAGTTATAAGATTGGTGGACGTACCTGTGGCGAAAAAATGGTTAAAAGTTAAATATATAAACTAATTAAATAAAAACATTCAGATATGCATACAATGAAAAACAAAAAATGCGAATATAAACTTACTGATATTGTAAAATGTTTTTTTTTATTGATTGATCTAAGCAACTTTAATCAATACTTTGTAAATACCTGCTATTGCTTGAAAGCTTACAAAAATACATTATTACTCAACGAAGAACTAGATTACAGTACCTTTAAAGTAATACTTTATTTATGTTTCAAGCTTATTTATTGAACGAGTCTACTCGTAACCAATCCACTACTTACTTCACGAGTAGCTGCGGACATTATTGTAAATACTGACCTGATTTCTTAGCCTGGAAATATTTGAGCCACCCTTCCCAATGATCGAGCCGGCGACCTGATGACAATGAACACAATGGAAATAGCCCCTTCACATCATTTCACTTGATATTCAAAAACGTGTTTGAATCATGGCGCATTTCTTTTGCATTTTATATCATTCTTTGGAGAATTTTTGCCGGGTCTCGTGATTATTTTTGAAGAAAGAAAGTATATCTTTTATGTCAAACTGTTGTAATTCCTAGTAAAATTAACCAATTCAATAATTTTGCAAAATTAACGTGCAAAAAGGTCAAATGACCTACTTTAACCCTTCTGACGTAAATTTGACAAGTTCAAATCCTAAACAAAAACTTACATTCGTAAATGAAAAGCTGAAATAGCTACAAGTGGAAATAGCCTAATATGCTAATACAATATGTTCAGCAAACTGTACATAAACACAACCCATGAACTGCAACCTCACAGGCTTGAATTGATTTTATGCAATTTTAATAACTTCGCCGGTGTTGGAGGGTTGGCTAAAGGCGAACCAACTGTAACTTAACACGAAGTCCTGTTTTGTACTTGTGTATTATTTTGGCTGTCAACTACTTCATTGAATTGTCAAATATGAGAGTTATATTTTTTTGTAAATTTGACAGAAGAGCGGAACTCTTTGTCCAGTTCCCTAATTACGTACCACTCGAAATGACAAAGCCTCAATATAATTCTTTGCTACATTATGTTTTAAAAAATAGTTCATGTGGTAACAAAAATACCCAGTGTACAGACGCCACCAGCACATCAAGCTAGCATCTGTCAAATTTCTCTATTAGATTTTCTACTTTATCGCTAAATCATTAGGTTCAAGGTTGATTGGGGAAAATTTGACAGCTTAGGGTAGCTTGATGAGCTTGCATTACATTAACGATAACGATGAGTTATCAAAATGGAAGTAATTCAAATTCCGAATACGTTACGCAATACCTTAGGGCACAGGGGGGTCAATTTAGGTGTTTTCTTTGTACTTTAGAACTATTATTATATACTCCACCAGCAGATTTCCTCATAGGTTAAAATTATTAGTACCTATAGCTAGCCTGCACACCTGGACAAGGCTCCTCTCAATCTTTCCATCAATCCCGGTTCAGCACCACTAAAATTTATTAAAACTATTTTAAAAATACCTTGCTCGGAATCAGAAAGGTGACTTCATCATCGGTCTGCCGAGGACGTTTCTGCACGGGACCCCCTTCGTCTCCATATGCGTCTCGTTTCATTTTACCTGTTCAACAAAACAATTTGAGTTAGTAAAATAATAGCTCCGAAACATTCACAGGAAAAACGTTTACTACTGGTCATAGACCTCGCCGAAGCATCGCCTCATGAGCTAGACCTGTCCAGCGGATTCGCAAGACCTTCCCCAGGTCATCGGTTGACCTTGTAGCATCAACAATTTCTTGGCAAAATAGTTACAAGCGGTTACTGTCAATATAGCTGTACAAGGATATTTAGGCTCGTGCCCAAAATCGGAACACCAATTTCTTGTTTAATCAAAACACCTTTTTTAAAAAACACAAATGTCGTAATACCTATCACGAGCAATTATTTTATATAAAAGATAGATAATAGATAGATAGATAGATTTTTTGATAGATTTTTTTAATCTGAATCTCGGAAACGGCTCCAACGATTTTCATGAAATTTAGTATGGAGGGGGTGTCGGGGGCGATAAATCAACCTAGCTAGATTTCATTTTTAGAAAACTCGTTTTATCCGTGTTAGCTCGGTCATCCAGGTACTGTTAACCAACAGCACTCCTTTGTCAACGTCAGACAAGCGCCAAAAGATCTCTTTTATCACTGATCGAAATTGTTTTCAAGGAACATCAAAAACATTTTTGTTTTCTGCAAAATTTTAAGGTTAATTACGCACCGGGTTACTAATTAAATTATGTACCGTAGCGGCGTATCCACGTTCAGTTATCGGCTGCGAGAACGTATCCATCTATTTATTGTGTTGCTTTAAAACGCCTTAAGAATTGCTGTTTTGTCTTAAGCCTTCCGTTTAATCGTTCGTCGAATGATATGAATGAACAAACGCTACTGTGTCTGTTTCTGCGCGCGTATTGAATAACGACAAATCGAATCAAATTTTATGAGCATCCGTATCGATATAAGTGGACATTTATCGATTACTTACAGGTCTACGAGTTTTTAATGGTTTTCTTTATTATAATTCTAAGAAACGATTTCGACCAGCCTAGTGCTACTGTACTTTTGAACACGATCTTATTTAAGAAACACAGTTATTACTGTAATTTGGAGATTAGTTTTTGACATCCGTTTCTAGATTTCCAATAAATGCTAAGTTCCGTGTTCATAGGTGTAATAAGGTCCGAATGTAACTAGATTATCTGTATATTAAGGGACTGCTACGAGCTCAGTCCTGGGTACAGGATGTAGACTTGACTTGGCGAAGCGGACCGACGACCTACATCCTCCCTGTAGCTGTACCCCTATTAACCTTCCTAGCGAATAGATTACTAATGAACTTACTAAAGAATCATCCGTTTTATTATAATACCTACGAAATACATTTAGATTTTATTTATACTACGTATCTAGGAGCTTAATTTAAAATAACGTTAAATTCATTTTATAATTTTCGACTGAATAATTTTATTGCAGCCCAGTAGTAGATATTTTTAATTAAATGCCTTAGAAATAATTAGAGATTTAACAGCTCACAGAAAACCTATAAAACCATTAATAATCATAAAATAGGTCTGTATTCAATCACAAACGAACATCAAGCGAAACATAATTTAATCTGCCCCATTGACACGCCTACGAAAATGGTTAAAAATAAAATATGGTATTTTTCCTACTTATCGGAAAACTGATTGAAATTATCTCGAAAGTTAAATAAGCTATTATTATAAATCACATTTGATTGGACGAATGGTTTTATTTTAGTATTTTCTCGTTTTGAAGTATGTTTTTCCGTTAGACTAATGGTTGCGTTTCCGCTTTTCCGTTGTCGCACGTCCGGAAACCGGCGACGGCGACCGGTGATTTCATTATGATAAGAATCTAGTCATCTGCTATCGCTTTACTAACGAAAAATTCCGGATTCAATAAAAAAATATAGGAGAAATGTTAAACAATAAGTACTTCATTATTAAATTAATTAAAGAAAAATCCCAACCCTTTAAGTTGTTAAGTAAATTGAAGAGTGTGTTTAGGGGGTCGTTAGAATTACAATAACATTTTAATCAAGTTTCAACAGTTCGTAGCTTCTATGTATAAAGTTGTTCAAGGGTTGGCTTCAAGAGTTAATGGACTAAGTACCATTTAAATAGATAATATTTCACCAAAACTTGGCTTAATCCTTAAAAAACATCTACAAAAGTCGATATCAGCCTCTAAATTAATTTTTACTTCTAAAAAACACATCTTAATGGTTTTCGAAATAACGAGCAACTTGGGGAACCAGGAAAATACGAATGCAATAATAACAGGTTTTCATTACTGGGTAATACTCATTTAGAAGTAAAAAGTTTTCAAAGGACCGAAGGGACGTATTTTCTACTTTTGTTGTTACTTTGTGACATTGCACCCACACGGAATTTAATTTCAGTTCACAAAGCATAGTTGCATGTCGCGAGCACTCAACTATTTTTCAAGTTAACTGCACCTAGTTCGTGTTGAAAGTTTGCCGGGAAACTGTTGGAAACAGGAGTTAGCGTGTCAAGGACTACTGTAGAACTAATGACAAATATAAAACTGCTGTTGGATGCACCCTATCTATAATTATAAAGGGTGTAATCAGACTCTTAACTATTACTATTTTTTTGTTCTAGACCATACCTGGGAAACTTCTAGTTACGGTAGATAGTGGGGGGTCAAAGTTTCAACTTTTTCATAACTTTTTTTTTTAAATACATGTTTTGATTGCAAGATTTTTACTTTAAACACCTCCGGGAGTTCCGGGACCCCCTTACTATTCAATCCATCCATCATAGCACAACAGTTTTGAGTGCGTTACATTGAGTTCTACTGTAAAACGTGATGTATCAGCCCAAAAAAAAGTCGTTTAGCAGCACTAACTTTTGCGTAGTTACTTAGTTTGATGTACATAATGCTAGGTTGACACGGCTTCGTGAAGAGTCTGTTTACACCCTGTATGGTAAAGTAAAGTTTGAATGTAGGAGATAATCTCCGAAACCAATTTCAATAACTCTTCTACTGATGTTAAAGTTTACTATTACTGATTGCCACAGGATATTTCGTGGGCAGAAGCTATTGTTTATTTAAACTTGAAATAAATACGTACGCCCGAATAAACAGAGATTTATAATACGGTTCGAAGTTGAAAAACATTTTTAATCATAATTTATTACGTTCGCAACTCTCTTAGATCCGTTATTTATGTATATTTAAACTCCTGACATAGAAACTTTTTCTGTAATTTGGAAAAAATTGTGGACAGCATAATGTTGCTTTTTTCTGTTGTAATGAAATGTTTTTAATATTATTTGGACTCGGGACGGCCTGTACATTCTAAGGAGACCCGAGTATCAGATATTTTAATTGACAGTTTTTTTTATCACCGACTTCGGAAGCTAAAGTTATTTTTCACATTGTTGTGTTTTTGAAGTCGATTTTATGTTTTGCAAAAAGTTTATGTTTCCATTTTTAGTTGTAATATCCTATACAAATATTTGCTATGCATTTATTTTACATTGTTAACAATATATTTCATGGTAATAGAAACACTGTGCACTGTCTGTATTTTTAGTTAAGTACTAATATAGGTTAAGAATATTTTGTTACTAAACCAATGGATCTTGGTTCTTGAATAAATGAAATAGAATAAAATAATAATAATAGGCTTATCCCCAATAAAATGGAACATAACATACCTAACTGTAGAAATATGGGTGTACTGTACACATCTGCGTACCCCCTCAGAACATACAGGCGTGATGTTATGTTATGGTATTGTGTGAACAATAGACATCCAAGCGATTGCAGAATCACGACAGATTTGCTGTCTATTATTGAAGAGTTACGGTACATATCTCCGAAGTCCATGATATATTTATTTATGATCAGATCATGACAATATTTCTATGGGACCAACTTGGGAGAATACTCTTCCAAACAAAAAGAATTTTCTAAATCGGTTCAGGCGTCTTCGAGTAATCGGTGAACATACATAAAAAAAATATTCGGACGAATTGAGAACCTCACCGCTTTTTTTGAAGTCGGGTTAAAAAGTAGATATTCCTAAATATCTGATCGAATTAAAAGAAGAATAAAATCTACGCCGCAGCCTAAAACCCAGCTAAATCCTTAACTTGTGAGCGCAGAGAAATGGATAGAACCAATAAAAACGGAGGTCCGAGAATTAGTCCAAGGGTGCAGATGGCACGTTTGGCCCAGCGTATGCTAATGGGACCGTCTGCCAGCCAGCAGGTGAACGGGGTCACTGACACCCGCAGATGCACGCCTACATTCGCAAATCGCGTTCGCGCCACAAAGCGTACCAGTGTGGTAACTATCAACCATCGACAAAGCTTCAACTTTCTTCATTTCCTGCGACTTCGCTTTTCCAGTCTAAAACCGAGACCCGTTTTAGCCGAAATATTAGTTCCACATAAGTGATAGCTTTGAAATATTTGGAGTTGTAAGAATTAGTTTTATATTTCAAAAAGTAATTTTTAATCAATTAATTTTAGTTATTGTCAGTCGAATTATTTTGTCATACACGTATAGTTATCATTTTTATCCTCCCAAGATTTTCCCTTTATCTTGTAGAAAACGCAACGCAAAGAGTTCCTAAAAATATCGAAAATTTTAAAAGTATTATAATTAATATAAAAATAAACGTCGGTTCAAATAAATCGCAAGATTCGATAAACACAATGTTTCCTACTCGTACAAAGAACAGCAACCAAGAGTTTCTGGAATTAGAACCAGGTTAAGGAGGATTAAAAGTATAATCGAATGCGTGAATAGAGCTGGCAAGAGTGAAACGGGGTCCGGCAGGTGTTCGACACACAAAGAACGACATACCGGTACCTAAAGACCAACTCGCGCAAAAACAATTATAAAATAAAAACCAAAAGGCAACCGTCGCTCAAAATGTCACTACCAGCTGTCCTACCTCACCTGTGTACCATTCCTTTACCTAGTCAACCCTCTGCCTTTTACTTAATAACCTAAAATACACAATGGATTCTTAAAGTCTTCGTTTCTTTTTATATTATTTTCTTTTAGACGAAACGAGAGCGGTGACGCTGAAGAAATTAATCGTAGGCCCAACAAAACTGACAAGTGAAGCAACTTTAAAATTTGAGGGAACTTCGGAAAACCGAGGAAAACGAAGCGATAGAAACTGAAAATAAAGAAAATTAAGTTCGTGGAAAATGCCTGAAAATCCGAAAAAAAAGGACTAAAAACGCAGAAACGCAACATACTCACCGAAATTTTTCAGGAGCGAAAGGCCGCGGCTGATTATACGAAAGACCAATCATGAGCCTATTAGATTAAGTACGAATTAATTGAAATTAAAATTTTGAAACGCGAAAAAAGATTGAATCGACTTAGCGACTTTGTAAAATAAACATCACGTATGGCTTCATGTTGTAAGGGTTGCTTCGCGTCTAGTTGTGAAGACATCCGCGGTTGGACTGACATCGTTTGTGTTCCGACGGGCTTTAGTATAGCACCCTCGAGACGCCGGGGCGCCGAAGGTGCACATGCGCGCCACCCGCCGCCCCGTCAATAACACCCTGCCTCTCATTGTGGCCCCGGAAACGACGGCTTAACGAGTCACGCCGCAAGACGACCCCCTGTTCTATGTCTAAGCCTACCTAGATATCTTTAATAATGTGACTAAGATAAGTGTTGATACACACGCAGGAAACGCGCAAATCATTTTACTCTCGTATGCCATGAGGCTCCTCTCCTTGTTGCGAACTTTTGATTCAGCCGGTTACACCTTGCTAAAAGGCTTCGTTGTTTAAAGACAGATTTATATACACTAGGACACCATTTTCAACTTTTCAGGGAATATAATGGAGCATAGGCCTATGTCCAGCAGTGGACGTCTTTTGGCTGAAATGATGATGATGATGATAGAAGAAATGATAAATGACTTAATAAAAACTAAAATTCCCCAAAAAATACAAATAAAGACTAGGCGGACACAATTAGAACCATACACTATAATTTCACTAAAGAGTGTAAACTCATATTATTTCGTTAGGTAACTTTTATCGGTGATCGATGAGAGAGCAATCTACATAATAAACATCCTAGGTGGCAACTCTTGCATGCGACACTGTCGTTACGAGCCACTAATGTCCACCTACGACTTCACTTAACAAATTGACCACAATAAATGGACGTTAAATTTGTTGTTACACGTCCACCTCAATAATAATAACATTAATAACCTTTTAGTTAAACGCAGTTGTTTCTAAATCACCCGGTTTGGGTTAACCCATTCAGTGCCCAGAACCCAGCATATGACTCGAACAATAATTTGTTTGTTCGCACAATTCGTATCCGTAGCTATGGACTCGCTAGTCGGGTTCTGGGCATGAATACAAGTCATCTATAGTTCATTATAACGACGACTCGGATACGAGTTGTGGGCACGTGAACGAAATTCACGAAGTTTTCGCGAAGTACTGGGCAGTGAATGGGATAAATGAAGCGATTAACATCTGGGTCAGTGCCATATTAATTTGCATTCACGACAAAAGCTAGATATTTCGCCAAAACTTGCTCCTCCACCATTCACAATCTACAAACAAAGAGGATTTCATCGATGTTGCACCAAAATACCAAAGAGAAAAGCTTCATCAAATGGAGGAATGGGGATTATAATTTACATTATCTGGATATGACAAAATTCAATAGTCCTAATGATAGTGGATAGTAAGTAGTTATTTCCACTGCGGACAGAAGATCAATCAGACCATCCAAATATTCGTGCGATCGAAGTCCGATATGTGTGTTTGGACTACATTTCATAAATGTGTGTATGCATACCTACATTTAATATTTGTAGTTATATGTCAATAGCTAATAGCCTACCGATGAGCCACGTCGAAGACAATCGTTGCCTAGGCAACCTAATGACAACAAAAATGCGCACTATAATAATACTCAGGCCTAGGGGCAGCGAATTATGACGGTGACCAATAGATATTGCGGAAATAAGGAAACATAACTGAACTGATAAATAGCATTATGAGTAAATAAATAGATTTGTGTTTCCAAAAATAATATTGATGAGACTTCATCTTTTTCGATAGAGATAAAAAATACGAGAGGAATGATTATTATTTAATTCGTTACACGTGGCGATTTGGGGAGGTGCGCCCTTCTACAAGGGAGTTTGAAACTGCCTGATGTACGGAACTCTACGAAAATCTTACTTAGATTCTTCATACCGAAGAGTTTTAAAAAGTAAATACAAAATGGTCACTGTTTTTGATTAAATATTAACGTGAGATAAAACATGTGCCTCGAAGGTGAAGTATCGGTTCAGTCGTGAGAACCAACGGCTGTTGGGACAATCATGCGGCGCTGACCTAATTGTAGCTCGCATTTCTTCCAGCAATATTATTTTAAATGTGTAATTGTAGTATGGTCTGAGTGAAGTCTGTAATTTACCAGACATAGCTTGCTAAAATATTCAGCGACAATGGGAACCTGCAAGGCGCCACTGTCCAGCACCTACCCTGTGACTGAGACACGTCATGTTTGGAGGCTACTCCACCACCACCCATATCATTAACTTCCTCCTTCTAGAGAATATGCAGGTGTCTTTGAGGCCCCTTCTTTATAATTCAAATGACCGTAATTACAAGTCTCGATGTTTCTTGTGCATTTTAAAGTTGAAAATGCACAATGTAAAACTGTCTGATTGATACCGTTTCAAAGGAAATTTCTCGGAGCATGCATTTTTAATACGATAATAACGTAGCGCTTGTTTGAAATACGTTGTGCATTTTACGTTTGTAGAATAGGAAGCGTTGTGCTATAGCAACTTATGCCAAGAGGATAAAAGGGATAATTCGTGGAATAAAATATGCGGTTTTTCTCTGAACTAACACGCATGCGGCAGGTACTTGGGAGTAAGGAGTACACGCCTGTCACATATATTTTGCTAAAACGATTCGTACTCTATAAATTTGGGGGCGTTTAGAGAACGAGGTCTGCGCAAAGGTTCGTAAGGACCTAATCTATTATTGATAGAGGCTTTGGGAAAAGCCTTTTGGCCAAGGGGAAATTCGATTATGGATGTTGTCGTGAAACACCTTGCCATTTTGAGCAAATTATTCAATACATATTAGGGAAAAAGTATAAGATCAAGGATTAATATTATTATCATCAAGGAAGGAGCTATATTTCAGATAATATTGCTGTATGGAGGCAGCATAGAACAATGAGAATGTTATTACAACTGAGAAGCGTGTGATCACACACAGATTTGTAATCTATGACGGTGAGTCGGTGAACAGGCCATTACTTTAGCAATTATAGGAAAAAAGGTGTTCGTTACAGATTGTCATGAATGATCTAGTCGAACTTGTTTCGAAGTTTAATCCTTTGCCCGAATTAAATAAGCAAGCTTTCGGAAGAAAAACCTTTTAACGCTATCCTTTTACCACTCATTGTTAAACACGATGAAGTAACATCAGATAAAATCACCGTTGTTTTTCTCCCAGCTTACATTACCACTAATGTTTTTCGTAAATCGTGAAAGGATCCACTTAACCCTCTGAGATTGACGACTAAGATTTTATCCGACAGCATTCAATTATTCATAACTCAGCCGCGCGCTGTATAATAAAATCTACAGAATATTTGGGCAAAATCATCGTTACGTAGTGTTGTGCTCAGTATGTCGTGATTGCCACTTCATACAAAGCAATCGCACTTATTTCACGCTCGAGGTCCCACGTTGGGCGCCTGTGTCTGTCGTATCCGCTTTAGTATAATGTGCAACGAACCATGAAAGCATTACAACCTTACTTACGACGTTACCAGGCTAATATTCGCTACGTTTACAGCCCTCTCCGAGATAAATGATCTTGTAAGTGTAACCCTACCTGAACAAGAACTTAATTTGGATATGTATGTCATGTAACATAAAAACTAAGGTTGGCCTTTTGGAGCTAATATCGAACATAATAGAAAGGGTTCCAGAACGTTTCACTTAATCTAAACATTCGTCCCAGTCTCGCAGTAACAGTATTATTTTAATTACTATTGTGAAGCTGAAGAGGCAGCACAATTTTGCTTTTCGCCTTCTTCCTGCTGTACCTCTCACCATAATAAACGTTTTACGGGAAGACTGAGCCATCATCGAATTAGCAGCAAAAATAGCTTACAGAGGTTCCGCCTTATTTCCAAATAACAAATTGAGCTTCCTGCTTCATGTAACAGGAACTTACAGTCTGGAAGAGATCACGAGGTTGTACCATCACGATAAACAGCATTTTATTTGTGGTTCTTTTGCGGTCAACGTATTCAAAAACAGTTGAAGATTTAAATCAAACGCCTATCTAGGTTTCAAACCTGTTTCCACACAAGTTACGATGCGTGCAAGGGTCTCTAATTTAACATACGTTCTAAGAATGTTCGTAAGCAGCGTTTGAAGTTGTCGAGCGCATTACCAATTCCTAATTATTACCTAAAAATGCTAAGAGCTCAGTTAAAGAATTGTTTCTATTCGAAGAAAACGTTTAGGTATTTAAGAGAAAGGGGCAGCGTGGAGGGCCTCGGTCGCCCTCTGTGGCCTTTCAGACAACGGTTATCCATTTCGTTTCCTCGTGGGCCGGTGTGCGTGAATATTTGATGTTTCTATCGATCATAACTTCTTTGCGGGGTACGAGGTACCAAAGAAGGCCCTCTACAATAGCAACGGTGGTTAAGAATTTTATTTTATTAATAGATTACCCGCACAACTTCGCTTGCGTCAGATAAGACAGACAGAGGATAAGAGAGAGTATGAGTCAACCTCAAAAGATAGACATTATGCTATCCCGGACTTCTTTTTAGAACTTTTTAAAAGGAACGATTCCTGTTGTTCCTGAAATTAGCGCGTTCAATCAACCAAACAAGCGAACTCTTCAGCTTTATAATATTAGTATAGATTCAAGTAGGTAAAATTAATTTGTCGGAAATATTTGCATTAATCGCCAAAATATTCTATAATGTTTTTCCAAGTGATGCACGAACGAGAAATCCATATAGATTTCTCGTTCGGGCTTCCTTCGACAGCCTGATGTCTTCATCCTTAGACACTCGATGACATTCCTACTCCAGCTAGGTCGAAGGTCATCTCATCAAGGTGCATGAAATGTGCCGAGACACGATAAAGCTGCTGTAAACTGTTGCGGACCTCTTGCATCAGAATAGGTCATGACAGATGGGCCAGAATCGTCACACAGTAGTTGCCTGAAGACGGTCGTCGTCACCGAGGCAGGCCCAAGAAACGCTGGCGTGACGATTTGGACTCGTTCCTGACTGATTGGTCAGAGAACGCAAAAGACCGAGAGAGTTGGAAAAGAATGGGGGAGGCCTTTGCCCACTTTGCCCAGCTGTGGGACGGAAAGGCTAATTAAAAAAATATATATAAGTGATCACTTGAAATGGTATTTCTCTATTTCAAGTCTTGAATCTAATTGCTTGTCCTGCACTTGCCTTTTTTTTTTTTTTTTTTAAACTTTGCCCCACATTACGAATTTCTCATGTATCGTGGGTGCGTTCACAAACATTTAAACTCACATACACAAACAGCCAGACCCGGAACAACTATCTGTAGGCCATACAAATATTTGTTCCGTGCGGGGATCGAACCCGCGACACGCGGCGCAGCAGTCAATCGCTCAGCCACTGCGCCAACCGTGCCGTCGAAAATAAGTTAAAACTCCTGGTAAATACTTATAGCAACTTGTCGCGCCCGTGTGAACTCACACTATACGTTACTACACCGCTCCGTTTGGATTTTTAGGCTCGAAGATCGCGGGCTACCTTTGCATTCATAAGTTTGCGCACACTGATGCATATTTTCGTGTGTATGAACGGCACACATGCATAGATTATGGGCGCGTCTCCTGCTACAGGAGCTGTGTTGTTATTGGCTAGCTAAAATGCGAATGACTCAGGGTTCCCAATTTGTGGAGATTTCCCCGAATTACGGGGAATTCAAGAAACGGAATTAACACAAACACGATAGTTTCATTAATTACTAATAGAGACAATAAAAAAAACAGGGTCGTATTGTCGAATTTATATCTTCCAAAAAATTATAAATTGTAAGGAATAGCAAAAGCCCTTTATAAAACAGAAACTACAATCATGAATTTTATTGTCCGCTTTGTTTTTGGGGAGTTAGGAAAATAAATATTGACAACCCTGCTGTGTCTGTCACTTTTATTGACAAATAAAAAAATTAATCTTTTCTTCGAGAAGGTTATGTGACAAATAACTTATTGGTTTGGATTTTTATATCTTACTAAGTTATAACACTCGCAATGTCTGATGTGTGTGAACAGATATTAATAATTATCTGTTGATCGCGATTCGCGCCAAATTGAACCGATTTGTTGTGTTATTTGTTTATTTACTTAAAAATGGTGTTCTGTTGTGAAGTTTGCGCTGATAATGAGTGTTTGTTAGAAGTTAAAAGCAGTAAGTTTACGTAATTATCATATGAATGATAAGATAATTTAAGCAAGTTGTGTCTAAAGGTAGATGTGTACCCAAATTACGAGAATTAACCTAAAAATATGTATACCCATTTTTATTTGGGTGCATACCGATATGCATGGCCTACCCTACGTGGAGAACCACTGCACGCCACTGCCTACCAAAAGCCCTACGACTAAATGGCGCCGGAGTTCCAATTAGCTTTTCGAAATAGACGGACTAGAAAGACAGTTACATTTAACATGTAAACCATAACATCCCTCTACACAATTACGTATTGCATATTTCCTTGCAGTTCGACAAAGTAAAAGGAATATCAAATGATGCATTTAAGGGCATAATGGGGTTGTCTTCATGACTTATGGAGACGACTGATGTGGTGGTTCCAAAGTAAAAATAGTCTTGAATAGTAAGAAAGGTATCGGACGGACGTTTCGTGAGTATAATTGGAGGATCGTGGGCGTGCCGCACGCTACGGCAGCGCATTCGGGCGGGAGACATCTTATATGTATTTGCCTCTTTAGTAATTTCCCCGTCCGTCCGTCCTTGTATATTTAAGCGGCGGCGTCGTCTATGCCGCTCTCATGCATATGTCATGAGCAGTTGCCTCGCGACGGTTTGTTGACGGTCGAGCCGCGGGGACCGCGACCACCGGCCCCCACGGCCCAGACCCACCAGTCCCACCACCGATAATTATTACGTTCTACTTTCGATTCCGGTGACTATCGACGCCACCCGCTCTGTGGTGGCGCCGCGATGTCGCACCACCATGTCCATAGGGATGAGGCGACAATTAGATGCCCGTTTTCTCCAATACTGTATTGCATGTACGGTCAAATTAAACCGCGGGCACAGTAAAAGCAGTTATAAGTCCGGTAGGGCACGCGAGGCAATAAATAACGTGGCTCTATTTAATGTCCCCATGAGCAAACACCGTGGATAGGTTATTGAATAAAATCATTAAACATTTTTATGTGCTACTTTAATGCTCTCGCCGGGGTCAATTACTTACTTCGGGAAATTTTTATTTACTGAATTATATTAGAAGATGTATAATAGATACATAACAGTTGAGCCCCGACGGATCCATCGCTTTCCTTGAGATAGATTACTTAGGAGATTTCATAGATGTTTGACTTTGTGATGGATTGCTTCAGAACCCCGCTACGCTTAAAGGGCGAGGGAGTCAGTCATTAATTAACTACTACTGTTAGAAAGAGTTACTTTGTGTTAAGATAAAACGAGGCCAATGGTTTTTTATATAGCTCCGTAAGGGTATTTTTACTGCCAGTTTTTATTACGTTTACATGGGTGTATTAGATTCGACGCAATTCTTAGATGCGTACCCAAAGATAAAGACAAATTATCTTATCTAAATTAGTACTAGGTATATTAGTTTTGATTTTTATTTTCGCTACGACGGTGGAAGTATTTTATCCATAAGGGGGGCGTAGCTGACCTTAACCTTGTCGTTATTTATTATAGGAATTAACTCTGGTACGTTGTAATGAAAAATAAAGTAAACAATAAGGTTGAAATTAAACTAGACACAGCTAGGCGTAAGTGTGACACGAAAAAATATAATTTCAATAATCTCAATTGATCCTCTAAACGCCTTTTATTTATAAACTACACATATACTCAAACACTAAACCACATATAAACGATCACTGCAGTACCTTGAACAGTTGCAAGTCGGCACTGACTTTAATTGAAGGTAACATGATAAAGATGATCGGGAACAAAGATTTGAAGGGTTAAGTATTTAGAATTTGCCCGCCCTTACCCAAATAAGACTCGACCTGGGATACCTCATTAGTAAGTCATAGAAACTCTGGCTAGCTGGGTAGCCCACGATCAGCTACAGTTGAATAAGTTACAAGAAAATTGGTTACTTTACTTGCATTTATTACAATAACAGCCCACAGGGTTTAAAGCCTAACCAAAAAAGATAAGAATATTAATGAGTACTTCATCTAATGAAATGAAAGATTTGATAAAAACATCTAGTATAAAATCAGCCAATGCTCATATTACCATACTTTAGGGAAAGACCTGAAATATACCAAGCTACATTATTAGTAGATTACTTCCGTGTAACCGAATTATTATGATAAATATAATAATCACACTTCTTTTTATTAGCAACAAAAAGCCACATAATAAAGTTTGTGCTCAAACAATAAGTAGGAGGATAAAGAGTCAGTGGAATGCGTGTTACCAAGTTTTCTGCTCACAGTAGACACGCGCAGTACGCACGACGCCAAATAAAGCTATGCAAAACCAAATTAAACTGATCTCTCATTGTACGGGAAGGTCATACAAATCGAGGTCAAGTAACTTGACATGGCACATCAAGTTTTACATATCGTTTTATTATTTTTTTATTTGTTTTTATTTGTTCTGTATCTGAGTGTATAATTTATCTATAATATGTATGAATTTAGAAATATACAAGTATGTTTATCAGTTGTCTGGTTGCCATAGTACAGGCTCTGCCTAGTTTGAGATCAGATGGCGGTGTGTTGGTTGTCCCAAGATATTATTATTATTTCGTTTATTCATTAATATATACACATGTTTTAACATGTTTAAATATTTAAAAAAAAATATATAAAAAACATTTAAAAATATAAAAAAATAGCGGTCCGCCGGTGTCGGGAACAGGGTCCAAGCTACCGGTGGTTAGGGCTCCAGAGACAGGAACCTCCTCACAATGCGAGCCGTATCGAGGAGTACTGCCTTCTGAATCAGGCCCTTGATCCAACCGCTTAAGGAGAGCTTCGAAAGATGGTCGTCGAGGCTCTTAGCCATAAGGCCATTGGCCGTTACGACAATCGGCACAATGACAGCCGAGTTCACATTCCAGACAACCTCGTGTGCCAAGTCGAGATATTTTATTTGTTTCTCTTTCTCAGCTTTCACGAGATTCTCGTCATGCGGGATAGTGACATCGATTATCATTACGCGGCGCGCTGATCGGTCTATTACCACTATGTAAGGCTTATTGGCTTTATTATTTATTATTATTATTCCGTTTATTCATATATATACATTATTATTATTCCGTTTATTCATTTATATACATATTTTTTAACATTTTTAAATATTTCTTAAAACAAACGATATAAAAACATTTAAAAATATAAATATTATTATTATGTTGCGCCGACCCCAAATAGAATGGGATAGGGGCAGGAAGATGATGAAGTTGGCTTCTTACAATATATCCAGTATAACTTGAGTCAAGTTATACTGGAAATGTAAAACTTGATGTGCCGCCGTGTGTACTTCTCGCGCTCATAGTGGGTGTCAATTTAGATTTGATTCAACTTTTGCCAAGTTTTATAACAGGGCTATATCAACTAATCCTAGTGACCTATTTGCTAGAAGCATTTTAATATATGGTAGTTGAGAAATCACTTACATGATTGTTTGTAACAGCCTATCCTAGGTTTACTTACATTAGGTAACAATTTTGGAGGTTAAATTTGGGAGGGCGGGAATGCGGGTTGCCAATCTCATTAACGAAACACCTCACATAATTATGATCGAACTTCAGGTTTTTTAATAATTAAGTATTTATCAAATTATATAGCTACCTATGTAATGCATTAACATTAAACAAATTGATTTGATGTAAGTGATGTAACTGACTGTTTGTAGATTAAGTAATTAATCATAATGCTATTTATTTGATTGATTATTAAGTATTCAATAAAAACTAACGTCAACACTGCAGTTCCAGAAGGGGTGGGCAGAGAGCTGCCATTATTGCAATTATTAAGGGGAAAGAGTTTTATTTCTTTTTTTAACAGCCAGTGACGATATTGCTTATGTTGGGAATTAACCTTAGGACCGTTTTGGCTGCATCAAGAGTGAATTTACAAAACTTGTATATGCTAGCTAGAGCCTACTGAAAACAGCACAATGGGGACAAGATCCATGAAAAGAGAATTAAAATTTGTTTATTTCAGACTATATGTCCATATTTTGTCTTAAGACGATGTTAGTAGCATCATCATCATCATCATCAGCCTATAAATGTTCCCACTGCTGGGACACAGGCCTCCTCTCTTAGTTAGTTAGATGTTAGTAGCAGTTTTCCAAAAACGAATTAAAATATAAAATAAATTCATCGTCTTCCTGCCCTTATCCCATTCTATTTGGGGTTGGTGCAACATGTTTTCTTCTTCCATTCTCCCCTGTCAGACGTCACGGCATCGTTTACTCTTTTCTCTTTCATATCAGTCTTCACACAATCCATCCATCTTTTCTTTGGCCTGCCTCTCCCTCTCCATCCATCACTCTTTTAGTCACATGCGTTTCATCCCTCCTCATTACATGTCCATACCAAGACAAACGACTTCCTTTCAATTTTTAAAATATAAAATAAATTGATTGATAATAAATTAAATTGAAATAATTAATGCAAATAAATAATAATATGAATGGGAAAACCAAAAATGTACTGTTAGAGAAAGCAACTGTTTCCATACTGTGTATTTAATCATTTTAATGCATCTATAGTCATAATAATTTAGATACTTTAGTCTGAATGGTCGAAGTCAATAGCAGGTTTTTTTAGGATACAAGTAAAACGTTGCCTGGTTGACAGTAATAGTCTTGCCTGGTTTGCCCCCTATAACATGACTTAGACAAACTTGGGAAATGTGGATGTACCTACTACAGGCACAACTATGCAAAAATTATGTAATATCTTAGTTGTTTAATTTTCTATTTGTTGGAATTTTAAATGCCAATAATGTAACAATATGTACATAATAATGAATGAATTAAGTTCTGCTTAATAATGATTCATATTGTGTTACTCATACTTTTCATTCAAGTTAGTTTTTTTTTTTAATTTTTGACCATTGTTGGTAGTAAGAAAAATACTGGTATTCAGCTGCATCCAGTTCGACTGGAAGCCGACCCCAACATAGTTGGGAAAAGGCTAGGCAGATGATGTTGGTAGTAAGAAAAATTTATAAAACTAATTATGTTGTTATTTTATGTTTACTTATAATGTATTTGTGCAGAATAAACAGTTTTTTTTTCTTTCCATGAATACAGGAGTATTGAATATTATATGTTAATCTTCCATATCTATACAGGTAAATAAAATTGGAGTGTCTGTTTGTAATATTAAAATATCCCTTTTTACTAAGTGAATATGGATACACAGTACATATACCAAAACCACATTTTTTACAATTTTTGTCTGTCTGTTTGTTCCGGCTAATCTCTGAAATGGCTGGACCGCTTTTTTTAAATAAAATAATGCTTCAAAATTTCAACATTATAAAATGTTTTGTTTAAAGGAAGGAGTCAACGAAGCCGTGACGTCTGACAGGGGAGAATGGAAAAAGAAAACATGTTGCGCCAACCCCAAATAGAATGGGATAAGGGCAGGAAGATGATGATGAAAATGTTTTCTTTTAATTACGCTTTATTTGTGACTTATTAATGTTATACATGCTTGATGTGATTAAATCATGTATCTAAGGTGTAACATGAAAAATAAATCTAATTCATTGGGATTCTGATAATGATTTGAGTTAGTTTAATATTTAAAAACAATCCTAAATTGTATCAGAGTCATGAGTCTTTGGGGCAGAGTCATTAGTCATATTGCATCTTAAAAACATAATTAAATGAGATTTTTCATGAATTGTGTTAATAATGCCAAAAAATCACTTTTTCATGGGCAGAAAGTGCTAAATTTTGCCATTTCTTAAATAAAAATGATTTGGTTGGTAAATGCAATATTGTGTCTATACTTTATTGTAACTAGTTCTTTGTTGAACAGTGATGATGAAAATTTTAAGAAAAGATGTTTTATACCTAGATAACTATGGCTGCAAATTAAAAGAAAAATAATTTGCCATTTTTTTGAAACCATCATGTAACATTTTGATTAGTCACAGTAGGCAACAGTACAAAATGGAAAAGTTATACTATAACGAAAAATAAAAACATTTAAACCAAGTTCTATTGAAAAGAATATTTTTTCTATAATGTATGGATAATGTAAATAAATATCTATTTTAGGACCTCGAAAAATTGAGTATCCTGTACTTAAATTTTATTGCAAAAACCTGTGCTTTTTTAATTTTGGATCCTGTGTAAAATTTTAATGTTATTATGGTGCAAAATCATATCATTCTAGTTCTCAATAATGTTTTTTCTGATCAACAATAAAATTGGAAGGCTAGGAATTTGAATTTACATACGGGGAATTATATGGGTCAGATTCTACTCTGGAGTAAACAGAGCATAATAAGTGTGATTTGAGACGAAAACTATCAAGTAACTAATTTAGCATTTATTCTTCATAATAGAATAAATAGAATGCTGTAAGCCAATGGTTTTTACATTATAGCGAACACATAAGTTATTTGTAATTTACATAATGTCGTGTAAATATAAATGTATTAATATTATGTTAAGTATTTAAGAATAAGATCCGAGGATTCCTGTTGTTCAACCAGAACATACTAAACATTATTATCCCACATGATAAGATTACAAGTAAACAATTGCTTGAAACACGAATTGAGTTTTATCGCAACTTCAGCTCGCAAATTTCAACGATAAATACATGTGCAGTTATCTTTTGAGTGTAGTTGTGAAAAATTGTAATTTAATCAACGCCGGTTGCTAAATAATCGATAACATGACATGACGGTCGTGAATGTCGTGATTCATAGGTTTGCGAAGCAATCAAAATAATTATAAAATTGACGTACCTTCAGTAGACCAAATTCAATAATGAATATCTTCTGCACAACTTGCAAACAACGATGGTTTTTGAATTAACTTGAAATATTAACCAAATTAATTGCGAAACAGGAAAACCACAAAAAAATGGCGGCAATGGTAAAAAAAAAAGATGTTTGGTAGGTTTTCTCATTGTATGACCACACTTCGTGCAATCTACCATTTTGTTAATCGATTGAAAACCAAAGAAATAAATAATAAATAACTAAAACAGAGGAGAGCCGAGTCTAAAATATTTACGGTAGACCAAAATGAACTAATATTCACATATTTCTTGACTATTTAAAATGTCGGCGGATGAGTAGGCAGGTAGTCCAACTTTACTTCGCCTCGGTTTACACACCATTTTACTACTACATTATTCGAAAACTTCTTCTGTGTACTACATAGGCGAGAATGTCTGCCAAGGTTCGTACAGATGTAACAGTTCAATACATACTTTTGCCTCCACCGTTTTGTTTGTATTAAAAAAAATAAAACAACAATGTCAAACAAAGCTGTCAAAACTGTGTGAGATGCGATTACATTTTATTTTATTTCGCGAGATATATTAGTTTTATTACAAATTGTGAGTCTGTTAAAAATTAAGTCTATTTTCTATTTTTGTTTATTGTAGTTTGTGTTTAGGATGACACATATCATGAAGAAGACCTAGTGAAAGTGCTACAAAATACATAATTGAATTACGAATTTTGATCTCCAAGAAATGAAAAATGAATAACAGCTCGGATTATATTTATTGGTCCGAGCTACATTGCTCAAAAGATGCTCTTACCGATAACTATGGTTGGTTCATGCAGTTCCTATTGGCGGTTTTGGCGTTTACTTGTCTAGTAGGTAAGAAGTTGTGAAATACAGGCCGGAGTTCAAGGTACTTCGATCTCGCTTTTCCACAATATTGCGTACGTTTTCTTCAATATGTTGATCAATGAGACTCATAAGATTTTATGTGCCTACAATTTTTTATACTCAAATCATAATACCGTCTAATAAAGTGATTAAATAATATTGACAGTGTTATGATAAGTTATCTAAGTGTACTGGACTTATTATTTCTATCTGGATGCACCGCATTGTCCTATCTGTATTATTAAACAACTACTGTTTGTGTGTATAGTATGTAGTAATGACAAGATAAAATATTTTCATTGAAGGTAAAAGATTTTGTGAGCCACGTTATGCACGAAGGCCATGGCTTATTTGGTTCTACGACACTTCAAAACAAGGATTGGGAGCACTGATAATACATGCAGCCAATGTGTGGCTGTCACCACACCTCACTGGGAACCCTTGCACATGGTATGAAAAGTTACAGAAATCAATTTTATTAACTTTTTTTTCTTACAAAAAGTTGCATACAAGGATACCAATATTTAAAAGAGTTTCTATTTATTGCAAACCCATCGAATTTCATCACTACTAATAAAAGGCCATCCTAATTTATAAGACAGCATTATACATATATATTTAGTTGGCAAGTATCCATTTAATCCACCAATATATTGATAGAAATCTATGTCTAGTTGCAAACCTAATGATCTTGAATCTTATATAACATGCAATAGACCAGGCGTATGTGTGTAAAAAGTCTCGCCAGTAATTCTTGCATGAATTAAGGTCTGGGAAAACAGTAGAACATTGAGCATGACTCACAAATTTTATTGTGATTGCTATAAATGCAAATTAATGTAATACAATCAATTATGAACCTTAAACTAAAGCAGTAAAGTCTGAATATCCCATGCATGTTTACTGAAGCCTATAAAGTTCTGTAACCAACATGTTTTTATTCCTTTATTCTAAGTATGTAGGGTGACTGGTAACACTAGTTTACAATTTTTTTTTTGTTAACAATATGAAACCTTTGTATTTGTTTTGTGACTACCTCCTAATCAGTAAAAATAAATGTCAAATATTTTTATCATGTCAGGTTTTTTTATAACACCCACAAGAAATTTTCTCTTAATCTGGTTATGTAGTGATCAATTAATTGTCCTTAAACTCTAAAGCAAACATTTAATGTAATTCTATTTTGTTCCAAATGTACTCCAGACAGTGTAAATTAGATCATAACAAACTTTCGTTGTATTTGTAAGAAAAATATTAAGTAAAAAAAAAAGATCGATTACAAAAACTATAAAAATGGTACTACTTTATTTACTTTCAAATTTCGGTAGCAAATTTTACTAAAAAGGGTTTTTCAAGTAGTATATGAAAAGTTTGGAAGTATATTAACAAAATCTGCAGCAAGAAAAAAAAATACATGCAATTTAGAGTGTCAATTTTGTTGCAAGACCTGACCAATCACGAAATTGGCTGCTACTTTTGCCTAACTAAATATGTAGGCTTTAAAAATAATAACAAGCGGATAATAATACAAACAATATAATGATGACCCATAGGTCAAAAACCTATGCTACATTCTAAAAGAGTGCCTTACTTGATGTTGCCTAGTAGTTTCAGCCAATAAAATGTAGCAAAACACACAGAATTGGAGACAGAACCTAAGATACCATTTCAAGCCAGATGTGTGTATCGAATGGATCTGAATTAAAGGATAGCAATAGCTAGGTCTCAACATGCCTTTAATAAATCATTTTCCACACCCACACCAAAGAACTTGGGAAACTTGAACGATAAACATGATGTTCGTTTTCACCATAATTTTAAGGGTTTTGGGGAACAGTACCAAGCTTTCTGGGATAAAAATGTTTGCAGATTACTGTTGGTTCAATTTAAGACACACTGATACAAATGAGAATTAAAAACATAGTTAAATTTGCAATTTGTAATACTTTAAATATATGGTAATGATAACAAAAAAAAAAAATGAAAATATTTTGAAAACTTGACGTCTTAATTTTTTTCTAACTTCAGAATCTCATTAAGCAGGGTTAAGCATCTTCCTGCACCTTGGTTGTCAGATGCAATTAAAAAGGAGATGTCTAAGAGAGATAAGGCGAAAAGACGTTACAAAAGGGACCCTACTGATGAGAATTAGTGCCTCTATAAGAAACTACGTAATAACTGCGGTCCTATGTGTAGGGATGCTAAAAGGCGTCACATACACGACACAATTCAACACTCTAACACAGCACAAGTATGGCAATTTCTCAAATCCCTTGGGTTTGGGAAAGTTGCGAATGACAGCACGCCAGATATTGACCTTAACATGATTAATTTACACTTTTCCAAATCGCCAAAGACTTTGAATGATTACGTTAAATCTTCCACTCTTAACAATCTCTCTAATCTTCCTCTGCCATCATGTACTTCTACAAAACACATCTATTTCTACAAAAGCAGTGGGTGATGATGGGCTTCAACTTCAAATGTTACTTCCTATCCTTGATGACCTTATTCCTGTTATTTTACACATTGTAAATTATTCTCTCTTTACTGGCTCCTTTCCTTCGGCTTGGAAGAAGGCGTACGTTTTGCCTCTCCCCAAAGTTTCAAATCCCTCTTCATTATCCCAGTTTCGGCCAATTTCAATACTTCCAATCCTGTCCAAAGTCCTTGAGAGCGTTGTTAATAATCAACTGTCACATTACCTTTCTTCCAATAGCCTGCTTAGTCCTTATCAGTCTGGATTTCGTCCTGGACATAGCACTGTTTCTGCCCTACTTAAAATTACGGACGACATTCAACTGGCTATGAAAAACCGTCTCCTTACGGTGTTGGTTCTATTAGACTTTAGTAGTGCTTCGGTTGATTTTGACATCCTCTTAGTTATCCTTTCCTCTTTAAACATACGTCCTTCTGTGACTACTTGGTTTGATTCATATCTTCGGGGTCGCTCGCAGGCGGTACACATGAACGAGACCTGCTCTCGTTGGTGCGATCTTTCTGCCACCATGTTTCACCATGCGGGTGTTCCTCAGGGTGGCATCCTTTCTCCTCTTCTTTTCTTTGTTTTCATTAACGCTGTCACCAAGGTATTAACATCACATTATCATCTCTATGCAGATGACCTGCAGCTTTATCGTCATTTTAAACTCGAAGAGCTTCCTGGAGCCATCGATGCCATCAATAATGATCTTAAAAACATCAGTCACTGGGCTAAAAGTTTTGGACTGTTAGTTAACCCAATAAAATCACAAGCTCTCATTATTGGTGGCAGATACTTCATCAATTTATTGAGTCATCAGTCCCTTCCTCCTGTTGTGTACGGTGGTGTCGCTATAGCCTACTCCAAGAAAGTTAAAGATTTAGGCGTATTCTTGGACTGCAACCTATCTTGGCATGTTCACATTGCTGAAGTAAGCAGGAGGGTGTTTTCTTCGTATCGGTCTCTTAAGCAACTTCAGAAGTTTCTGCCATTTGAAACTAAAATTACTCTTGCTCAGTCTCTTCTTCTTCCTCTTCTAGACTATGCTGATGTCTCTTTCCTTGACGCGACTGCGGAACTTCTTAATAAGCTCGAACGTCTGCAGAATCTGTGTATCAGCTTCATTTTCGGGCTTCGTAAGTACGACCATGTGTCGGAATTTCGGAAGCAGCTGAAGTGGCTACCTATTAGGCAGCGTCGAGATTGTCACAATCTTTCTTTTCTATTCTCCATTCTTCACAGTTCTAAGGCTCCTTCGTATCTTCGGGAACGCTTTGAATACCTTGTCCCTAGAGGTAAACCTTGTCGCTCATCATCATCTCTTCTCCTTCGCTTCCCTCCCCACTCCTCAAGTCGGTATGATGGATCTTTCACTGTTCGTGCTGTGCGTCTTTGGAATTCACTTTCACACTCCTTGCGGGATAGCCCTTCGTTAGAGGTGTTCAAGAAAGGAATAAAGGAGCATTTCCTGTCAACATAATCAATATGTATGTATATTTATATATGTACTGTATGTATTACGTATATCATAATGTATGTATGTAGTTTAGTTCTTAAAATGAATTATTTTTTTATAACAGAATTTAATGTTAATGCACATAAGTGTATCCTCTTTTGCAATTCTCGTAATCAAAATTAGGTTTGCTGTAAGAAAACCCAATTCTGGGTTAAGCTCGCCATTGTACATAAGTTATACCATTGCAATTTGTGTGCAATAAAGAATAAGAATAAGCATTAAATCCTCTACGCAAACACATGGTATTCATCACATGAACAAAAATGCTGTACACTAGTGTAATTAGTAATCTACTTTTACCGTTTATCCCATTCACATCATCTGCCTAGCCTTTCCCCAACTATATGTTGGGGTTGGGTTCCAGTCTAACCAGATATCGCTAAATACCAGCATTGTACATGGAGTTACTGCCTGTATGTCTTCAAAACCCAGTGACTGGGACCAATGTAACAGCAAAAAAAACAATGCTGTCTCATTAATTTTACATGTACCTAGGTAGGTTAACACAAATGTACTGAAAAGCTATTTATACCCATAGTAAAACTTGTTCATCATAATTTGTACCGTTCACCATATTTTTAATTTTACTTTAAAAAAAAAAGCGTCCCCCAACACAAGGAATTCCTGTATCGTGGGTGCGTTAACAAACATTTAAACTCACATACCCAAACAGTCAGACCCGGAACAACTATCTTTAGGCAATACAAATATTTGTTCCGTGCGGGGATCGAACCCGCGACACGCAGCGCAGCAGTCAATCGCTCAGCCACTGCGCCAACCGTGCCGTCATAATATAACACCATTGTTAAAGAATGTTATTATTATCTTCACAGGTACATCGTGAACTTCATGCTTGATTCCACACTAGGCCTACTAATAATATGGGCGGGCATCAGACTAGCACAGCACTGTGCAAGAGTTTACGACATACCACTCATTAATTTTGGTGAATATGGTAAGTGTTTAACTTTCAATTTACAATTAAAATTGTTGCATTTCATGAGCATGTATCAATGCAATTTAAACCTTATGAAACTAGCAGTAAGGCCATAAAAAGCCTACTTGTAATTTGCTGCATGTACTATAATCATAATTATTCTGAAGGTCTAAAAAAGCAGTAAACTTTAACGGGTACGCCAAACAACAGAAATATGTGATAAAATGGCAGTTGAAATTATGGCTTGGCGTGAAGGGCACGCGCGTGCGTTTATGCTCTGGCGGTCAAAAGGTTAAATTGCATACCCTTTCAGGATAAGACAAGAAATTAGAGTAATTTGATTACACCAAAACTACAAAAGCTAAACATGTATAGAGCAAACCTGTCAGGCTCGCCCTATAAGAAATTGTTGCACTAACCTTTGATATAAGAATCTTTATTTTAACATGTAACAGTATTAACAATTGTTGGTTGGCCAGAAATAATAAATAATTAAGTGTTCTAGCAAAAAAACTGAACAGACAGCACATAAGTCTTACTTAAATAGCAAGCTGTACGAAAAAGCTCAACCGGTCGCTCGAGCATTTGGCTACCCGCACAAAATATCTAAAACCTGCACGAAATAGCTTTACAGGCCCAAAGAAATAGCTCAATAGGCCGCTCCGTACGAAATAGCTCAACAGCCTGCACGAAATGGCTGAACAGACGCACAGTGGAACGAATGTATGGGAGCGGTTGGACGTAGACATGTCCGAAAAATAAGAGTAAAATTATGACAAACTAATGATGCCATCTTATTCGATTACTTAATGCCTTCATAAATTGTGGTGATGAATTTCTTCATAACTCCCATATTTCGGGAGTAATTTGAGAAAATGTGAAATTTTACTATGAAAATGAGTGTATCGAGCTCTCTCCCTCCTGATTCCGGGCTTGTTTCAAGTACCGGTCTCTAATATCGTAATGCTATTACTAAGAGCTATATTTAATACTAAGACACATAGTGCGCCAAATGTGCACTTTCTGGGATAAAAGGAAATGAAAATTTAAAAAAAAAACGTTTTTTCCCCATTTGTATTTACTTTAAACCGCAGACAGACTTATTAAGAGGTCTATAAATATATTATATATATACAGAAATATATATTAACAAAAATATTCACAAGAACTGATGAGAGTATGACTTTTAAGTAAGTTGATAATAAATTACCTAGTTTCATTAAAAGTACAATCAATAATTAAGATGTAAGCTCTAATTTACTAAGTTACACATTTTAAAACAATAACATCATTTAATTATCTTCGTCATCATCATCATCATCAATTAATTCAAATTCAGAATCGATGTCCGCTAAATCATTTATGTTAACAAATTCGATATCACTTTTCTCAGAATCCGTAAGCTCATAAAATTCCTTAAAAGAAGATTTTTTTACAAACTTATTTCCTTTTGGACGGATACTTGTAACAAGTGGATCAGAAGACAGTAAAAGATTGTGCATAATATCTTCATTGCATGAGATACTGCTATGCTTTCGAGAATGCCCCTCTCTATATTTTCTAAAATCTTTATTTCTAGCCTCAGATGCCTCTTCGGATAGAAAACCAATGGGCACAATTGACATGTTCTGAACTATGTCTGGCCCATGCATTAAAATTTTATGAAGTGAAGAAGGCATATAATACCATGGGTATAACTCCACGTAAAGCTTAGCAGTATCAAAGCAGAACTCTCGGAATTTAGTTACGTTGATCTTCTCTCCTGATGAAATACACTGCAAGATCACACAGATTTTTCTTAAAAGCATAGCATCTATTCCGGTCAGTTCAGCAGATTTAGTGTAGTTTTCAAAAAATCTCCTTGCCGAGTTGCCATTGTTGGTGGATCCACTGCCTTGTTTCACAACATCGAGAAGTAAGCCCGTTTCTCTTCTTACAGCCTCTTGAACTCTTTTCTTCCTGTCATCAACTTGCCTTTTTGCTATATCACCCCTTACTTGCCATGATTTTATGTCTAATTTGTAGGAAATGTGTAATAAGCATTCCATTGAGCGAATCCAAGCGTGAAGGGTGCTTAAGCTATATTTATACATGTCCTCGTTTGCGTGTTTATCTTTGATTAACTCTAAATTATTCATTTCTTTAGGACAAGCCTTGCATATGTCACACACTGAAGCTGCTGTATCGGATATAATGGAATGAATTTTACCATCAATCATTGTCAACAGCAGTTGGTGTTTGACACTAATTCCATCAGTGATGGTGGATGGAGTTAAGGCTTCAATCTCTGCTTCGATTTCAGCCATCTCTCTCTGCACATTTTCTTTGGTTTCCTTTATAAACTTAAACAATATTGGCCGGCAAAATGAAGTGGAAGATGGTCGCTCGTTTTCCCAAATTGTTACACCTTTTGAGACGAGCCGCAGTGGTACAAGACTAATCATAAAATTACTAGCAAGATCGATTTGCTCATCTTCACTCGTCCTTTGATGATAAATGCTTTGGCTAGATGATCCGTCAAAACCCCATTTGCTGGTCAATACGAGCTGTTGATTGGGATCAACAGGGGTTTCTAACGACCTAATAAGTCTTCTTGAGGTTAAATCCATCAAGGCTTGTAATTTGATTTTTGCAGAGCTCTCTGTAACTGTGAGATCTTCTTTGGCCGGATAGCACTTAATTTTTTCTTTAACCAACATGTAGTAACTCGGGTATTGAAGAGCTCCTTCTTGAGTGTTGAAATCCCGAAGAGTGTTATAGCGCCATTTCGATAAGTTCATCGATACATAAAGAGCCAATGCCTTCAAAGGGGATATTTCCCGTACCTGAATTGATTTACCTTCAATGAAGGCTTTGATTTTTGAGGCCTCTTCTGGATTCTCCGTCAAGTATTTCATAACATAAGCTGTATCGCTTTGTCCTGCCTTTTGAAGCGCCCTTTCGGCCGAAAACATAATTTCAGCGCTGCTACTGCTGCATGAAAGACTATCTTCAGTGCGTCTTCTTTTTTGCCGGTTACTAAGGTCCTCAAAAGATTTACGAGGACTAGGATGTGTACAAGTTGAAGCATCAGATTTAGCAGGAGAAATTATGGGCTCGATGACGTCACTTATATTTTCTGTAGAAGGTTCCATATTTTCATTCTGTAATTCCGGCCATTGAATTGCAGCCTGTAGCCAAATCTCATGTTTCTTCCGAAACTTATCTGTGCTTCTTCCAGACTGTGTCCATTTTGCATAAATGCGGTAGCAAAATCGACGACACCAGTCTTTTAAACTTGTTTCAGCACTTTCACATAACTGAACACAACTGTTATCTTTTAAAACACTGAACAAATAGTTAAAGTCGCGTAAATCTTTATGTGCGCGTGCGCATAAAGCAACGTGAATATCAAGATTTGTAAAATACATTGCGAGATTAGCTTGGATACAACGAGGTGTAAATCAACACTGATTTTAAAGTTACTAATAGTGACCTATTTATATAAAATCCAGGTATCCCAGGTATCCTTTGTTAAATATTGCAAGGTAATTAGTTATTGTGATAATTAGTAAATGATGCATGCTAAATTAGTGTATTAAGAGCCATTTAGTAATTAAATAATAGCAATGTTCTTATCAGTAATCATTAGTGCATCAGTTTTATATGTAAACCTTAAGTCCCTAATTATATATCCTAATTAGCTTATATCTTCTCTAATTGGCTGCTCAGAAATGTTATTGTAATAAGGTAAACCTTTAGAAAAACGGTTTTAATCAACAAAATAAACAAAAAATAAAAAAATTGTGTTATAAAATAAACATCACTCTTTATCCCAGAAAGTGCACATTTGGCGCACTATGTGTCTTAGTATTAAATATAGCTCTTAGTATTAGCATTATGATATTAGAGACCGCTACTTGAAACAAGCCCGGAATCAGGAGGGAGAGAGCTCGATACACTCATTTTCATAGTAAAATTTCACATTTTCTCAAATTACTCCCGAAATATGGGAGTTATGAAGAAATTCATCACCACAAGTTATGAAGGCATTAAGTAATCGAATAAGATGGCATCATTAGTTTGGCATAATTTTACTCTTTTTTTTCGGACATGTCTACGTCCAACCGCTCCCATACATTCGTTCCACTGTGAGACGGCCCGAAATAGCTGGAAAGATCGTGCGGTATTGCTTATCAGGCCATACGTAATAGCTCATCTAGCCATACTAAATAACTCAGCCAAATGCCACACACATGCCATAAGAGAGGTCGAAATGCCAAATGAAATACTAGCAGTTTGGGCATCTGCTCAAAACCTAAAGCATACAATTACTACATCTCTTAATTTTTCATCAGGTAAGCCACCAATGTGCGCGGCATGGATATGCCAATGCATACTATACGCGGCGCTGGCTACCTTCGCGAAGTCAGTGCTAGCCCTGGTGCTCCGGCTACCTCCGGTGGTGGCTGTCCTGTCCACGTTGCGACTGTCGCCCGTCTCCGACCCTCGACTGGAACTGGCGGTCGTCATGCTCATTATACCTTTCTTTGTTAATGTAAGTATTTCTACTTCAATAACTGTAGCATAATCAAGCCTGCTGCTTATAGGAAACTAGTATATGTATTTTCTATGATACGAAAGTCGGCAATAATAGGTACAGATCAGAGCATTAAGGTACTCGAAACTGTCAAATTTTCCCAATCAACCTTAATTGAACCTAATGCTCTAATGATAAAGTTTTGTAGTAGCTTGATGTGCTGGCGTCTATACATCACTCAGACCTGGTGTAAGTTGGTGGCCGTCACATATCTTCGAATGATTGGTTCTAGAACGTACCAGGATTCCTCACGATGTTTTCCTTCACCGTTTTGCTAGCAGTGGTGATAAAATAACAGACAGGCGGTCAAGTACTTGTCTAAGTTTGAACCTACGATATGTAAGTCTGGGCCGAAATCTCTGGGACACGCTCAGAGGCCGTTCAAGCATTACGTAAACAGATTTATTGGAATTATATTATAACCCCCCCCCCCTCCCCCTCGTCAGCAAAATTAAGCAAACCTCTTACCCCCCCCCCTTCCTCTACATCTAAACATTGGCACGTGCATTTTTTTGTGTTCTGGTTTCTACATTGATTCATTAGCAGCAGAATCTAGAATTAAGGAATAGGGGAATAGTATAGGTTTGCCATATGTGTACAAACCGAAATCGGCTAAATTTTGTAGAAAGTCCGAAAAAGTAAAAAAAAAAAATAGTGCTGACGTAATCATCATCCAGACCCCTCCATCCCCCATGTCATAAAAAAAAAGGAATGCAAAGATGTAGTGCTTACGTAATACTTGAATGGTTTTACGAGCTGATCATGTGACGAATATTTTCTCTCTATTCTACAGCTGATTTCCGTCATTAAACTTAAACATGTCGAGAATACTTCAGACTTTAAAACACCGTTATTAGGATAAGTGGTTGTCGTGTTAAAACCGTATTAGTGAATAGAATCTATGCACTATAATTACCTAATACACTACGCTACGTCCCATTGTCTATCTGTCTATGACTCCATGCCATTGATAACAGACAGTTCCCACTGTCTGTTATCAATGTCGTAGTGTTTTACAATTAAAGTAACGACACGTTTATCTGCATTAAACATGCGCCGAATGATGAAGTCATCAAGGAAACATCAGGCGGACGTAGAAATATTCCCATACATACCTACCCAGGTTTTTTCCATTTGAAAATAAAGAAACATCATTGGACAATAATCGCAATAAGACGGTATCGAAATTGATGTAAGAACGTGGGCGAAGTAAAAGGACAATATTAGGATCGTACCAGGTGGTTTTCTGTAGTTTCTGCCTATCCCCATGGGAAAAAGGCGTAAGCATACTGTATATCTTCTTGCCATGTAAATTCTTTACTTACATTTATTATTGAAATGATCTTGAAACAGTTCGTTTACACATTATAAATATGCGTGTAATCGGGCGATATTTACCCGTTTCATGCGGTAAAGACTACATCATTCAATATGTATATACTTCATGCAGAAGACGTAAACAAATTGCCTTCACGTAGAAGAAACATGCAGAAAAATGGTAGGTAATGTTTGTAGGCACTTGAGTAAACTAACTTTTCCAATTCCAAGTAAATATTCGTCGCATGCAACGTGGGTAAATTGAGTCAATCGACGTGAAAGTCAACAAAACATCAACTGTACCTTAGCCGTAGGTAGGTAATATTGCCTCAGTCGGTCTTGAACATTGTCGCCACAATTTACCTACATACTCACACCCCTTTTTCTATGGGGGTAGGCATCAACGACAAAACGTCACATTCTATTATTCTTGCATAGATAGGTAGAAGCACTCCATTTTCTTCGTCCAGTTTCGAATATCAGAAAGCTAATAATTCCGTTAAATAAGGTGAAAATCTAGTCGAATTCTCATCTCAATGAATGCCAAAAACTCAGTAAGTCAAAATTTCAGTAAAGTAATGTATTTTTGACTGTGAATGTGATTTGACTGCGAATGAGAAAATTAGGAATTGCCCCTTGATACATTTAAAACCCAAGATAGGTACAGTCAGCTTTACGATGTGCACCTACGTTCCCATCTGGGGTACCCGATTGATGCAGCCCACCTTACACAATCAGCGTCTCAAAAACTGATGTAATGTACCTACTTCTGAAACAATAAAGTTGTTATTTTGTATTTGAAACGTCTGCAGAAAAAGTGCTAACAATTTCAATGCTTGTGACAGTCAATGTTTTTCAGGAATTTAATACATCAATGTAATTATGCTATATCACATACTGAAATGCCAGTACTTATATAACGGCAGTAAATGTATTAGTAACCACCAAGTGTGTTCCACAGGACAAAATGCTATTCAAATAGACTTCTTTAGGATTTATTTTCCCCTTGTTTCAATTTTTTTCCTTTTTGAAAGAACCCTCGACGTGTACCCCCCTTCTAGCGCAGAAAGACATGCATTGCTTCACGAACCTATAATGACACATTTATTATTAAAGTAAGGTAGACAGGAAATAATACGTTTGCAAGTGATGTGTTGCGTTTTGCGTTCCCATCCAATGATAGCCTTGCTTTGTACGTACTTCAAGGCTAGGTAAATGTATACGTATGACTGTATTACTCACACAATACATAATTAGGTATAAGTAAAAATTTACGTAAATGACACAAAAAAATTAAAGACAAAACAAATGGTTAAATCGTTATCTTTAGAAGGTCGATAACCTCGTCATTAAGCACACAGTTAAGAATTTTAACACAGTTCAACTAAAAACTTAAGCACTTAAGTTTTAAACATCGCCATGCGCATCTGCCCCCGGAGTTCGCGTCACTTTATGGTATCGTAACAGATTTTGGATATAAATCACTGCATTTACATTTCCATTCATGGTAATACGTGACATGAAAGAAATTATGAAATGAAAAACGTGAGTAAAAATGTTATTTATACAATATCCGCATACGCAGATACTATAACTTATATTTCATAATTAGGCAAGACCTCGGAAAGCCTCTCCTTCGGTGAAGGAAAACATCGTGATGAAGCCAGCATGCCTGAGAGAAATTTCTTGACGGCATGTAAAGCCAAGTCACAGGCCCATGGGCGGCATAAAAACTCTGACACGAGGTTAGGCACTAACCACACGATAAAGAAGATTTAATACTTATAAATAAGTTATATTGCATGAGGTCCTGGGTTCAATTCCCAGGTCAGTCAAAGAGATATTGGGTTTTTCCATCAGGAATTTCTCAGTAGCAGCCACGAGGTCTGAAATAACTTATCATATTAGGAAACACCTTGATCACACCTTGATCTGGTTAATAATGTAACCAATTTCATGAACTGTATTATCAGTATCACTGTATAAAAACGCGAATCTTGAAAAGATAAAACATCTATCTTGTCAAATGTTAATGACGGTCAAACATTTCTGAACGGGACGCAGACTTGAACCTTAATTGTACTTACAATAATTTCGTAGCTCGCTGTCCTCCCGTCTTTTGACGACAGGTCGTGTTGACGGCGCGTTCGTGATCCACGCGCTGCTCAAAGAGATGTCAGCAAACAGGGAGGTGATGCCTGCCAGGGCTGCGGGACTGTACGTAAGAGATACCGCGGCCCTAGACCACAAAGGGCAAAGAAGGAACATGGATGGGTTTTAGTCAGTACAAGTCTGAAACTCCCTTCCGCTCCGCCCAGAGCGGGAGAAATCATTTGATGATTTCCTATCCGAAAAAAAAAGTGTTTTCCGCCTACCCCCATGGGAAAAAGGCGTGAGTTTATGTATGTAGTTCGTAACGTATTACTTAGTTACTGGGTTGTGGAGGTCAGATAGGTAGTCGCTCCATGTAAAATATGATATTCAGCTGCATTCGGTTAGACTGGAGCCGACTTGACGTTACCAAGTATCGGGTCGCCACAATTTTAAGGGCGACCCGATACTTGGTAACGTTAAGTCGAGTCAGCAAGTTGCCCGAGCCACCACAAACCGCGTAGCCACAGTCGGTGTTCCATCGCGGTACACTCGACATGTATTGTATGTAACGTAATAAATTCAGTAAAACTTCAGTTCAGTTTGGTTATCTAAAAACGTTGCTATAATATGAGTACAATGTACAAGGAAAAGTAGGTCCCGGTAAGCCAATTGACCATTGCTGACCTATGTATACTGATCTTTATTGTCAAGATGATAAGATAGTTCAAACCTATTGGATTTTAAACTCCAATAATTTACAGAATGTAAATTCGATTAAGTAATCCTCTAATTATTATTAACTAACGACGCACCCCGGCTTCGCACGGGTGAAATATAGCATATAAATATTCCTCTTGAATAACTCTATCTGTTGCTCAAAACTGCATTAAAATCCGTTGTGTAATTTATAATATCTAAGCGCACAGACGGCGGGAACGACTTTGTTTTATACTGTGTAAAGATAACGTCGCCCAATAGTTATCTAGGTTAATTGGTTCCGGAATCGTTTGCTTATTAGCACTTGTAATTAATATGTTGATAAATTATATCAGTACTAGCGCCCCGCCCCTTCTTCTCTCGGCACCACCGATCAGGTCCAAAACTATCCTATCTTTCAAGCTGAAACCGAACGTACATGCTGTTTACGCAGTTTCGCTATATTATGCGACAGATTCGAAAATAGGTCGTTGCAAATAAGTTGGAGAGCGCACTGCTTTAGGAAGACTTGGAAAAAATGACAGTGCGGTTAATGAAGAATGCACAATACCTTAAAATCCTCGTCACTGTTTTCCTGAGCGTCGAGCACCACACACACAACAAAAATACACCAATTTTCACTATATTTTCGAAATATATCGAGACGCGTAGTTCAGCAAACGTCACGTAACAGCCATTGAAATTTATTACGCGAGCCGCGAAAATGTCACTTGCGCAGTATATCATATACAGTCGCTTGTACGAAGGCGATATACTAGAGAAGGATGAGGAGAAGGAAGCAAAGGACCAATCAAGATATCTGTCAAACTATTCAGCCAATACGAAAACGAATCTAATTAATAAGTATGAATCCGCGCAACCACACACTTAAAATTCCATTGCAATTGGTTGGGTGGTTTCGGAGATTCGCGTGAACGAACAAGTTGACATGTTATTTTTGTATAATAAGATAAAGACCCACTAATTAGTCTTAACTTAATACGGAACAGAACACGGAGCTAAGACCTACTTATTGATAAAAAATATTTAAATGAAGATATTGTTTCAGATATTAATATTTTGGGTGACGGATAACTTCCTGATGTACCATCCGCGAGGAGTGAGCTCAAAGCTGAAGACCAAGGTAATATAAATCATAGTATCTTATAGATAAGGTTGATAGTGATAAAAGTTAGCTGCCCCGTTGATGTCGTCGCAAGCGTGACTTCAGAACTTGGTGGGGTCCTGGATTTGAATCCGAGATCGGGCAAAGCGTTACTGGTTTATGAAACGGGTGCATCCATTTCAAGGGGAATCTTAAGACGTTGGCCCTGCGCCTGATTTTTCTCCGATCATGGTAGATAAAGCTACGTTTCCACCTGAGATCAGCTAGTATGCATAGCGGGGAATGTGTGTGAAACTAACCAATAATATTGCTTCTTTTTCGCAGGTTGAGTTATTCTAGCTTTGTGATTGGTTAGTTCCACACACATCCCTCGCTACGCATCCTCGCTCATTTCTTGTGGAAACGCAGTCTCACCTTGGAACGGTGAAACTGCGTTTCCACAAGATACGGGAAGAGAGAGTACACCTGTGTTTGTATAATATTGGCTGCGTCGATGGGTAATCTCCGCTGAGATTGGTCACTTATTCTTAGCGTGTCGATGGCTAATTTTCATCAAATATAGATATTTGGCCCAAAACAGCTATGCGAACTCCGCTCACTGATGCAGTCATAAAATTACCAAATGCGCAGGTGTCAGGACAGACAGCGCAAGATGGAAGGTGGGCCATTCTCTGTGAAGACACACCGCATACACACTTGAGATCTGAGCTGTCCATAAACCCCATCTTTACCAAAGACAATCTCTACAGATTTGGTCACTGTCAATTTTTCTAAATAATACTTTTTTTATTTTATCAAATTGTCCGACAGGTGAGATATCAGTCTATCAAGAAAGAGAAATCTGGTTCAGAGGAAGAGAGAGACTCGGCGGACGAACGTCTTTTAGGAGCCAGCGTATGACCCTACAGGAAGCCCAGTGTATTTCGGGCTTGAATCGTAATCTCTTAGAGTAGATCTAGCCGACGTTGTTTATTAGACAACTGCTCGTCGAGGCGTCCCCTCCAGATGCTTGAGAATTGGGTAGTTAAGATGGATGCGCCAGGGTAGCCTGCGAAAATCAAATTTTCTTATGCGATTAAATGAATGTAGAGGGTTGTATTGTAAGTTTATAATTGCCTAAATACATACGTGTTATGGTTGCGAATCATATTTTGTTATACGGCCTGATACTGACCTGACCGAATTGCAAAAAATCGTAACTAAACTTGAATTCCCAGGCTACCCTGACGCTTCCCCCTTAATCCCACCCAATCAATTAAAACATACTTTTTATGAGTTATCAAAACGCGATTCCTCAATAAATTTTGTATTGCTATAGCCAGCTCTGACGTCAGTGACGTCACTTATAATTTGCACACTCACTGACTCTTCGATGTATTTATTGATTTGAAATAAACGAAAAATGAAATTTTACAGTTAATTGAATATTAATCGGGATTTCCGACTTAAACTAAAACGGTTTTTTTGAAAGATAAAGAAAACGGTGGTTTCTCCTAGTTCATTTAACGGTGCTAATAAAAAAAATGTGAGCTGTCTGGGGACGCCTGGTAGATGTGACACATCGAAATTATTTTGTATCATGAGATGATTTGCATTGTTATCATGAGTACAATCACGTGTATAAGTATCGGTCACTAATAACCAGTCACCCTATATATCCCATCGCATAGCGTGGCGACGTGTCGCCACGCCAACAATCGGTTTTATCCGCGGCTATAGATGTTTCACATCAAAAACTTGTATTCTGAGATGGTAAATTCCCCCCATTTAGGGGGGGAGCATTCTATGCAGATGTTTAATTTTCACCGTTGGCAAGAAATAGTAACTACTGGTCTACTACTGACTTGCCATGCTGAAGTCCTCAATCATCCACTCACACGACTCTCCGGCCAGTCAACTAGTCGCTCAGCAGTCAACTTACTTAAGTAAAATCTTGAAAATCAATTAACGATACTTACTTGACTTTTAATCAAATCATCGTTAATCGATTATGAGTTTTTCACTTTCATTTTACTCGAATTGTAATCGATACCATGTAAAATTTTATGATTTGTATATATGTGTAAATTAAATGTATATTAGTGGGTATGGCAAGTTATTTAGTACCTTGCGATCAAACAGCAGCTTTCACCATGCCTGTAACTAATAAAAATCGGAAACATATCCATCTGAAGCTATGCGGTTGCGGGCGAAGTCATTCCTAATTAAATTTTGACCGCAGGGTGGCTAGTGAAACATGGTGTATAATACATTTACATGGCACCTAATAATAGATATAATACATATGTAGACATTTCAAAATTACCTATAATATAAACTTCCTCTAGTAATATCGAATCACAATTATTTTAGTTTTTATAAATGCTTATTGTATAAAAATAACATAAAATTATTGTAAAAAGACTTTATATTGATATTTTTGCTTTTTTTGAGGGCAAGACTTGGTAGTTTGGACGATTTTGCTAGCATAGTATATTTGCTATGCAAAGTTAGGCCATAATTTTAATAGATTGTTTTTGTTGTATTTAAATGAGGTACTTGAACCTTGAGAGATATCTGTAAATTTATGGATGAAGTTAGTTAAATTATTAGAACAATTCCAGAGAATTATTAAAAGAATCAAACATGTGTGGAAATGAGGTGTCGCTTTATTAATTGAACGCTGTAATTAAAGTATATGATGTACAAATATGCCATTTTGCTTCATACAAATTTTATATTAAATAAAAAAGATATTTTTATACGTTTTACTTTTGGAAATATAATAATTTTAATGTTCCTACACGGTATAGTACTTAGATCCTTGTAGAAGTGCCATGTATTTTGATTTTTTTATATATTATGTACACCAACATCGAATAAAGACTGAGAAAGTCGTGGGAATCATATCTTCCTATTAAATTCCATTTGAATTCCACTTGTTTAGGGTAGCTTTACACTTGTTTAGGATTACATCTACATGTCATGGCATTTGGAAGGCAAACTGCAAATGCGCATACGTAAGAAAATAAATGTGTGTTTGTTGCCATTTCTGGTAACTGTTAGGGCTCATATCTACGATCAAGTATGTTTGATCGAAAGCTCATATTTGAACCCCAGGCTACTTGCAGCGATACTTATATTTTTTATATATTTCTGAATTGTTAAATTAATGAACTGTTTGTCACACTATTTTAAACATTAATATTTCTCATTGAATAGATAACTTATATTCATGGATACCTATCTGACTACGATCTGATGATTATTCCATATAAATTTAAAGTGTATTAAATGATATTACATTACCAAAGTACAGACGCCAGCAGGTCAAGCTATCCGAAACTGTCAGATTTTCCCAACCAACCTTGAACCTAATGCTCTAGAGATAAAGTTGAAAATCCATTCAATAAATTTGACAGATTGTAGTAACTTGCTGTGATGGCGTCTGTACAGTAGGTACCAGTATTTTTATGAAAGCAAAAATCATCTATGATTGTGATGTAATGTAAATATTGATAATAAGGACAAGTTTTATAAAAACTATTATGTGTATATCAACCCATATAACATTACAACATATTAATTGTGCATCTGTTCATTGTTTGTGCGAATATAATTCACTGCGTGTTCATTGTAGTTTTATTTCAAATAGCTGTTGCCCGCGACCGTCGTTCGCGTGAAATTATTATTAAAAAATCCCCATTATTATAAGCACTTACCTATTGGAATCGAATTTTGTTACCAATTTCAAGGGTTATTTTTTTGCACGGAACCCTAATTTTTTTTTTTAAAGTAGCCTGAGTTACTCCTTGTTACATCAGCTATCGGCCAGTGAAAATCGGTCCAGCCATTTCAGAGATTAGCCATTATTTTATTATTTCAGTGATTCAAGAACGCGCGTTAGCGGTGTCGTAAATGGAGATTGCTGCGTTTCTATCGATTCAAATGCGCGTACGAAGCGATACAATCGTGCGCGTGATGGGCGTTCGCATCGCGTACGGTATAATATACGCCCTTACTTTTATACATAATATAAAGGCGCGATTCCATTAGGCAAGTCTTGCCTGCAAATATAACGTCACATTTGCGTACAAGTTGATAGCATTGGAAACAAGTGTCCAAATAGGGATGGTTCCTGATTTAAAAAAATATGATTCTTTTTAGTCCTCTTTCTCTAGTTTCTCTTTAGTCATTGTATTTAGTAGTAGATTATCGAAAAATATTGGTATTGGTACGTATTTTTTGTTTTATAAATAAAATCAATAAAAACACGAAGATAAAACTCATCAAAGATCATGAGTGGGGGCTTGTGACGTCACTATCCGGTAAAAAGCGTAGCATACTCTGACGTCACTTAGTTTTCGACGCACTGCATCGTCCCTCATTTTTAGTTTACGTCAAAAAAGAAAAACATCATGTCCAATATTTTTTGGAAGTCTATCTGACGGACTAATTAGATGTTTTTGTTAACTACCCTATTGCATGCTGGTTTTACTTGCATGCAATTTGCACTCTTGTGAAGATTTTCCACGATGTACTCAATAGTAGGACTCACTCGTTCGCAATTCGAAAAGTGCAACTAACGTTTGCGTGTTCAATTTGCATGTCACTTGAATAAAAAATTTACAAGTTCAAACTAAGTACGTCATGAACATGATACAAGTTGTAGCTTGTATGCAGGTTTGTTCAAGTTGTACGCAATTTGCCACTTGCATACAAGTAACTTGCCTAATGGAATCTACATACATTCGATTTTGAACTTAACCTTCAACATTTTTTGGTTTAAAATTATTTGGAGTTTGACAGTTTGTGGTAACTTGATGTGTAGGCGACTGTACATACACACAGTAGGTACCTACAGTATTTTAAGTTTAGCTCTGTCAGCTCAGGCCAAATAAAAAACCAAGACATAGCACTGCAAATAATATAGTGAAGCGTGCGTAAAACCACGCCTCGCTCTGTGCATACACTCTCACACGCACACATTTACATCAAACTACAATTAAACTACGCTCAAAAACTAAGGTCACAGTGCACACAACATGTTTACAAAACCGGCTTCACGGCACTTTTGACAGTGCTGTGTCTTAGTTTTTTATTTGGTCTGAGTCTGTCAGCAGCAACCTTATCGTAACGAAAATAAAGATCACTGTAATTTAGACTGACTTCTCAGTGTAGCAACACAATAGGAACCTTATTGCTATGTGAATAAAGATCACTGCGATTTTGACAGTCATGCAAAGTCACAGGTAAAATAACGTAAAAGGACATCAACAAAGTTTCCACTTTGTTAGCTCGACCTGACTGAGCAATCGAAAAAGATACTTATTATAACGTAAGCAGGTTATCATTATCAATTAGCCGAGGGACGTCAACTGCAGGTACTTGTGTGTACATTAAACTTCTGAGACCTCCAGTTCATCAGTCCACCTACCAATGCTATGCTCTCCAATCAATCAATCGTCTTAATCCAGGTAGTACGTGGTCGCTATTCCAGATATTATCCGCCATTCGTCAATCAGGTATTCTTTGATTATACAGGTACTTAGGGAGCGCGCATTGTATCATCATTATCATTGTCCTGTCCTCTTACCAATTTATTTGGGGTCAGCGCAGCGCGTCTTCTTTATTTCTCTATTACTCGTCTGCTCTCCAGTCGTCACCTCCTTTCTAGTCATTTCAACCATCACACAGTCCATCGATCGTTTCTTCGGTCTTCCTCTACTCTTATAGCCAGCCATCCACATTCAAACGGCAACCTAGCTTCATCATCTGCCTAGCTTTTTCCCAATTATGTTGAGGTCGGCTTCCAGTCTAACCGGATGCAGCTGAGTACCAGTATTTTACATGGAGCTACTGCCCATCTGACCTCCACAACCCAGTTAGTACTGGGTACTGGGTAATACGATAACCCTTAGTTAGACTGGTTTTTAGGCTTTTTGCGCCACTGACTACCTGTAACGAATGTCAAAAATCTACAAACTAAACTCCGGAAACTAGCTTATAGCGCGCATATTACTGGGTATGGACCGTGTTCTGTCAACAGTTCGCTATGGTAAAAGATTGCTTGTAGACTATATACCTACTGCTTGATTTTGACGGGCGTGACCCCGAATTTCCTTCGCCCAAAACTGTAACTTCTACCTAAGCCCGTTTCATCCCGACTATCCCCTATTATTGTTTTATTTCTTTTGCAGTTTACTATCTGCATGTTACCAAACGGTTGCCATGGTATTATTGAGTTCCACATTCAAATGTGACATCAATACATTACACTGAGTCAATTTCGACGTCAGAATGGGTTTTGTTGTAATGTTTTTTAATTGTTAAAAACGATATTTTGTTACAAATAATTGTTTTATTCGTTTAGAAACTGCCAAAATGGACGAGAGCGATTTAAGGAAGTTACTGACGACGAAAAATGGGTGTCGAGTGCCATTGATGCGGCCTATACCCGATGTAAACCAGATGGATACACTGCCGTTTGTACCGCTACCGCCGTATAATAGAATCAAGGTAAAGCTATTGATTTTTTGCCTTCTTCATATATAATCTCGGAGCTGTCTTACTTGACTAGAGTTGACACGTACCTGGTACGCAGTCGTAAAATACTGGTACTCAACCAGCGTCCAGCTGCATCCGGTTAGACTGGGAGCTGACTCCAACATAGTTGGGAAAAGGCTAGGCAGATGAAGTACTTATCGTAGGTTCTCTATTTCCGAGAGTATCCACGGATATACTCATGAGTCATGCTGTGTTTGTATGATATAGATCTAAGTCACTTATCATACCGATATCTATGAGGTTAAATAAGACAATACCCACGCCTACTACAATAACATTTGAGATTTAAATCAGTTCTGGGTTCGATTCCCAGGTAGCTCCAATTGTATCTTGCTAACACGATACTGCATGGCAAATAATTATTTCCTCTGCATCTTCAGCTCCACGGGGAGGTCTACAGGTTTGGCACTGAACCTCGGGTATCATCAGGTTTTCGTTTGTTGATTCATAGCATATTGAGCTCGAATTTAAGCAGTTGGTAGGCAACTAGGCACAATTTGATAGGTTTTCTTTTGTCTATTTATAGAGATATAGGACTTTACAGGAAGGAAAGCTATAAAAGGCCGAAGTGAGCAAACTAAAATACTCACTTCGCACTTTCGTAGCTTTACAGAAATATAAGTTATGTAGGTACTTTATCATCTAAGGCTGAAATGTTTCAAGTACTAATTAAGGGCGGATCCATACTTCAAGACAGGACAATTCGATTAATAAGGAAATCCAAATAAAAAATAAATGGTATTTTTTTATCTACGTCGAAATAATTTTAAGCAAATAACAGTAATCTATTTTATCGTCTCGCGAAACGATTTCTCAGTAAGCGATAACGGATAAGACCCAGGGTCCGCAAGCGAATAGAGCTCGAAAATTTTCGCAACCCGGATTGGTTGTTTTTTTCATAATTCATGCAGATCTTTTCAGTTAATTTATAAAAGTTTCATAAATGATCAAGTGAGAAAAAGCGACCGTAACCCTGGTTTTTTTTTGCACTTCACCCCGGAAATGTCAAATTGTTGTATTTCTTTATTCAAGCAGAAATAGGACTCACCATGTCGATTTCTACAGAAAAAAATTAGAAAGAGAACGTAGGAAATTCGTCAATTTTAGCAATGCCCAAAAGATGAGTTAGATTTTAAAAGTTTCAAGATGAAGAGAACGCCAAGAGCAAGCGAGGCGAGCCGGGCCTCGGTTAGGTCCAGGACTTACTTGGTCGTTCGTTTGCCATCATGCAAACATTAATTTTAAATCAATGAGCTCAGAAACATGACCACGATTGACCTAGAGTCCTAGACCTAGTCCAGGGCGGGTCATGACGCTCATGATCACCTCACCCATGACCGCGCCTGTGCAGTCGCCTCCACGGGAAATGTATAATGTATCATACGGGAATTGTATAATGTACACTATAGTGTTCGACTTCTAAGGAGCATTATTTATTTTAGGACAAACAACAAAGCTTTCGCAAGATCCTGGAGATAAAGGCAACCGAGAGGAAAGTGGAGATAGCTCGCCCGCCGCCGCAGCGGAGAGAACGCGACAGGTTAGAGATATCGCAATCACGACATATTGCAGTGCTGCGAGAATGTGCACAAAAAATACAACCGCCACCCATGTCCAAGGACTGGGAGCGAAAAATTTGTAGCTTGGTCCCCTCTAAACTACGAAACATGTTTCCTATTTTAATGGAGGATTTGATCACTGAGAGTAAAGAAGAATGGAACAAAAACCTCCACGACCTCGCTGTTAAGACCATCATCAGAGATGAACCCGGGGTTTCCAGGATAAGGTATCAAGAACCACACTTTAAATTTAAAGGCATTACAGAAAATTACGAGAGAATGGTTACGTTTCGTAATAAACTAGTTGATGGTGCCCTTATATTACATCCTTTTATAAGGATAGTTTTGGAGTCTGCTGAAAGAATGTTTCCCGCATTTATTATTGACTTGTCGAAGTATAGGGCGGAGGGTGCCATAAACTTGGATGACTTTCTGACAAATGTTTTGGAGGTAATCAAACGTGCCGAGTATGTCGTGTCTAGCTCATGGTACGGAATCCTTACTAACTGGCTCAAAAATCCCCGATGTCTCCGAGCAATGCGTCGTAAGAAAAGACCCGAATTTGTAAGATGCGCAACAAAGATGATAGCAATGCAAATTCAAGAGCTTATGCGAAGGTCTGTTGAAGCTATGATAGATGGTCTTAAAGACCCAGAAAAGGTTCTTGTTCTGAATTTAGATCTAGATTTTGACGGAGAATTTATTTTCGATCCACCACTGGAACATGTTTACGCAGTTTTTCATAACATCGTGGACACAATATGCAACATTTCGCAAAGACTTATGCCCATAGAGCAGTATCTTAGGATACCATATAACTTTGACGCATTACCAGTACAATATAATGATTGGCTGCTCGCAGACGGCCATAAGAGATTACAAAAACAATTAGATGAAGTGTTTGAACCGCTACTTCTTTATTTAGATAAGTTGCGAGTAGATTACAGTATGCTGTACGGGCCCCCAGCGAAGGAAGCCCTTATCAAATTTATTCATGCAGAAGAACAGTTCGAAGTGTGTCGGGATAAAATTAAATATTTCCAAGAAATTGATTCTGAAATAACAGCAGTTTTAGAAAATGAATATTTTAATTGTGCAACCGTTTGTCAACTCAGAATGGTGGCTGGTTTGAAACGGAAAGCTATGGAATTTGTTAATGACTTGATAGGAGGTATTATCTGCGCTCATTTAAAAGAAAATGATAGCATATGTGCTGCATTTGAAGATATCAAAGCTAAAGCTCTCAGAGATCCAATAGACGCATTAGAGTTAATAGAACAAGGAATTTATATGTTACATGCAAAAACAGTTTTAGTTGAAGCGCTAACTGAAAGAATTTTAGGACAACTTAATATTATAGCGAATCTTCTCGAGATGACTTCACTAACTGAAGATCACGTAGAATCTAACACACGAACCGTTAACTGGCTCAAAGACATCAAGCCTATATTTGAAAGAAACGCTGCATCATACGAAGCCCACAAATCAGAAATGGAAGAAAGTCTTCTTTCTAAAATCGCATTCCTAAACAAAGAAGTTCTTGATATGATACCATATTTAGAACTTTTAGACAACATGGATGATGTTGACCACACACTTGAATACCTTGAATACTTGAGAAAACTTGTGCATCGATTAGATGCTTGTGATAAACTCGTTAGTTGGATTAATGCCGAAGAAACCACATTTAAATTTCCGAATACGAGTTATCCAGATTTAGAAGAGATCAAAGATTATGTCAAACCTTTTCACAGTCTTGTATTCTTAGCTCATCAATGGAAGCGGAGCTATTATACTTGGATGGATGGACCTTTCGAATATATGGATGACGCTCAAATAGAACGTGATCACGATTTTTATTATAAAGAGTTCTTAAAGCTGTCGAAAAATTATAGAAATAAGATAAAGCAACAAATTGCTGAAGGCGTAGAAAAACGTTTCCAGGGACTGGTAGATGATCCTGATGTTAATAATCAACCAGCTCCAATGAAATTATGCGCTCAAGCTGTTGCTGAATTGAAGGAATGGAGGTGTAATGTACAGATGGCCCATATAATGTGTAATCCTGCTTTAGTGCAGAGGCATTGGGATGAAATGAGTTTAATTGCAGGTTTTGATTTGACTCCTACGGCGGGTACTACGTTGCGGAAGATCATTAATTACAATCTCTGGGATGAAATTGATCAGTACGAAATTATAAGTGTAGCAGCAACAAAAGAACTTGCTTTGATAACAAATCTCAATAAAATGATGGCTGAATGGACAGATATATGTTTTAAAACGAATCCATATAAGGACACTGGAATAAATATACTAACGGCTCTCGACGATATTCAATGTGTATTAGACGATCATATCGTGAAAACTGTTGGTATGAGAGGTTCTGCATTCGTTAAACCTTTTGAAGCTCAAGTTAAAGCATGGTATGAAAAAATTGTGAGGGCTAATGCAACTATCGACGAATGGGGAAAAGTACAAAGTCAGTGGTTGTATTTATTACCCATATTTTCTTCTAAAGATATAGTTGCCCAGATGCCTGAAGAAGGAGTTATGTTTGTTGAAGTAAATAACACATACCGCAGATACATGACTTCCGTAGAAAAAGATCCTCATGCACTTGAGCTCGCAGGTGGTATCGGAGTATTAGAAAGTTTTAAAGTTTGCACTGGATTGTTGGAAAAAATTAACGATGGAGTTAATAATTACCTAGAAAAGAAACGATTATATTTCTCAAGATTCTTCTTCTTATCAAATGACGAAATGTTGGAAATTTTATCCGAAACAAAGAATCCTCTTAAAGTTCAACCCCATTTAAAGAAATGTTTTGAAGGAATCAATAAACTAGTATTTGATGAAGAATTTAATATATCTGCAATGATATCTCAGGAAAGTGAGCAAGTTGAATTCCTTGAAATTATTAGTGTTCAAGCTGCAAGGGGGTCTGTAGAAAAGTGGTTGGTTCAAGTTGAGGATCAAATGCTAAAAGCCGTTCGATCAGAGACCGAATTATCTTATTATGACTATCCAAACATAAGCCGTGTTGAATGGATACTTTCGTGGGAAGGTATGGTAGTACTAGCTATATCTCAAATATATTGGGCAGTTGATGTACACGAAGCTCTGGCAACACATAAAATAAGCGAGTTAGACGCATTTCACAGTTCGTTGACTAAACAACTAAACGAAACTGTTGCCGTAATTCGCCGTACTGATTTAACCAAATTAAATAGTATTACAATAAAAGCTCTCATTGTAATAGATGTTCACGCCAAAGATGTAATATTTGATTTAGTAGGTAAAAATGTTACTGAAGTAACAGATTTTCAGTGGCTAGCACAACTTCGTTACTACTGGGAGGAGGAGAAGGTAAATGTGAAAATAATTAATGCCGTAGTGGACTATGCATACGAATACTTGGGCAATAGTGATCGATTAGTAATAACACCTTTGACAGATCGGTGTTACCGAACTCTTATAGGAGCGTACTATCTTCATTTAAATGGTGCTCCAGAGGGCCCCGCGGGAACTGGTAAAACTGAAACCACGAAAGATTTAGCCAAAGCATTAGCCGTTCAGTGCGTTGTATTCAACTGTTCTGATGGATTAGATTACAAAGCAATGGGTAAATTTTTTAAAGGGCTGGCTGCTTGTGGTGCTTGGGCGTGTTTTGATGAATTCAATAGAATAGATGTTGAGGTACTCTCTGTGATTGCGCAACAAATATTATGCATAATTCAAGCCATTAGACAAAAATTAGAAGTATTTGTTTTTGAAGGCACCACATTAAATCTAAACCCTGCTTGCTATGTGTGCATTACTATGAATCCTGGCTATGCAGGACGGTCTGAGCTACCTGACAATCTAAAGGTACTATTTAGAACAGTTGCAATGATGGTACCTGATTACGCAATGATAGGTGAAATTTCGTTGTATTCTTTTGGGTTCGTTGATGCTAGAAGTTTATCAGTAAAAATTGTCACAACATATCGATTGTGTTCTGAACAGCTATCTTCGCAAAATCACTACGATTATGGAATGCGAGCTGTTAAAACGGTTTTGTCAGCTGCTGGTAACTTGAAAAGAGATTTCCCTAATGAAAGTGAGAGCGTTCTACTCCTTCGGTCTATTACAGATGTCAACTTACCGAAGTTCTTGTCCTGCGATGTACCTCTATTTGAAGGCATCATATCGGATTTATTTCCCGGTATAACACTGCCAAAACCAGATTATGTCAACTTCTTGGATGCATGTTATACTACATGTAAATTAAATAATCTCCAACCGGAAGATTGTTTCCTTCTTAAAGTTATACAGATATCGCCTCTTTGCGAGAATACTGTAACATCTCAAAAAAGGCAATTTTACAGGACGCGTATTTTAAACTTTCGAAATGTTATAAAATCTAAAATAATAGAGCTAAAGCAACAAAACCTTCTAGTGATTTATAATTTAACTATTAATTCATCTAAAACTATAGTAATTGTTGCGCTATTGGCTATTTTTCGGTATAAATTAACAGGATTAAAAAAAAAGGGATATTTTGTCACACTATTACTGAAAAAGTTTTCAAGGATCGATGTGACATATGAACTTGTCACATTGTTGATAATATATTTTTTTGTGTTGTGTTAGGTTATATGATAAAAACACATTTTAGAAATAAAAATGTTTATTAAATCAATGAAAAATTTGTAGGAAAAGAAAATCAAGCATAAACATTAGTCATTATAACGTAGGTAGGATATACAGTTACCTACTTAAATACAGTAATTCAACAGTTAACAATCAACAAAGTTAACAAAATGAAACTATAGCTATCAGTTCTTAATTAAAAGTATACTGTTATTACTAAATTTGTTATTATTATTTTAGATCTAGCTAACCAATCAGTCTCTTCGTAACATTAGTCTTTGTAAATAATCACTAGGTTTATTCTAAACCTACTTTAGGTGGACCATAATCTATATTTTAACTAAAACAAAACCATCTCAATAAGAATAATAATACATACTAAAAATATTTTTATTCATATTGAGATAGGTTTTAAAAATAAGTATCTAAAATTATAAGTATTATATACTTGCAAAATGTATTAAAAACTTGAGTATTTATCATTAAGTACTATAAAATTACGACTTAGGAACTTTTCATTATAAAATATCACATAGGTATTGTACTTAAAGGAACCGACGTTTCACTTATCTCACATAAAGTAATAAAAAATAATTGTTATAAAAATTACAAAAATAGTATAAAAAATAAAATAAAAACATTCTTAGAGCGATTCGTAAAAGCTCCTATGAACTCCGGGAATTAATTTCTTATTAATCAAATCCATTAGGTCCGATTTTTTTCGTTCAGCTATCCCGGGTTTATTATTATAGACATTTTTTATTTCTATATTGTTGTTTCTCTTTTTTCTCAAAACGACGGCTTTTTTAAAGTCCGTTTCAGCATAAGAATTTTTATAAAATATAGCATTTGTATCATCTTTACTAACTCTTATTACTCTTACTTCTGATAGTTTAACTACATGGTTATCTTCATCTTTTGTTAAGTTAAAATTAATTTGATTACACACACTTTTCCAATCATAAAATCTTCGAAACACATTTCATTGACGTGTATTGGCTCACTCTTTTTCCTGGCTGTTTTTATAGCACCGATAAATCCGTCGGGAGTGTATATAGGACCGGATCTTAATAGCCTCTTTACTTGTCTCTCAATCTGGGAATGGGCAGAGTCGCCTTCGTTCTGGGTATGGCCTTTTACAAGATATTTGTGTGTTATGGATTTCAGGTTAGGCAAGGTCTGTACGGCATATAAATACAGGGCAATCATGAATTTGTTTTTATTTTGCCCTGCGCAGTTGTCTGAATAGAAGACAACCTCTAAATCTTCAGCTGAATTTGACATTTTGGTAAGGTAATTAAATACACAAGTACCTATTTCATTTATGCCTCTATTTGCATGTGACTCGTCCCATACGTAACTTTCAACAACATTATTCTGAATATTATAAATTGTTAGATTAAGAACATTAAGTTTGCATTTGTAGTAAAATACAGAAATATCGCCCTTAGGGCACTGGAATACAGCTTGGAGATCGTAAACAGCAACTAAAATATTTTTATTGTTCTTGTCATTTGTCTTTTCAATGCGTGATAATTCTTTTTCTCTGATATGTTTTTCGTAGTCTTCTTTTTTCAATTCTTTTTCTTCGGGCGTACTATTTTTATAAACTTCGCATGTATCGCACAAATCTTTCTTCGGCACAAAAAATGATATATTAAATTCTTGTGTAAATATACGATAAAACATTAAATAACTTGCATAGGGTATATTTTTAGATTTACATTGTTCAACGTAGTCTCTATGCAGGTCTGTAATTGCTTTGCTGCCGTCAATGTAATGTATTTTCGAGTTTGCTCGAATATAGTGCGATTCTATTTTTGGTATCGCTTCTATAAATTTTCTTATGCTTTCTTTAATGTTTTCATCAACTTTACTGTGATTTAGATGAGTGCCACGGTAATCTTTCATTGACGAGATATTAGTGTCATTATTTTTCTTTTTCAACGCGGTCTCTATAGGGCGGTTATTGATAGCCAAAGTGTTTTTGAAAAACAATTTACATACTCTGATCTTTGCACCAGAAATAGTCAAAAAGAAAGCGTTGTTGTTTTCACGCTTTGCAGCAATATTTCCGTCTGAGTCCACTTTCACATATCGCTGTTTTGGAATAACTAAATCGACATTATTAGCTATAAACGTCCATTGTTTCTCAATTTGTCCTAAACCCCAATATTCGTTTAAAATTTTCTCACGTTCAAGCTCTGAGAAGTTAGAGCTACATTTAAATTTACAATTTTCTCTGCAAGGTGGTTTAAGCTGGCGTTTTGGAAAGGGCTTATTAGTTTTTGTTGAAATATATGATAGTCCACTATTTCTTAATCGCTTAGCGATGTTCTTCTTCCAATTTAACTCTTGCCTTGGTCTTTTTTTTCCTACTTTAGTTGGGGTGATGTTGGAAGTGGTTGGCTCTATTGGCATAGTGGTATCATTCCCAACTACAAGCGAATTATTCTCTGTTGCGACCAGATCTATCTGATTTGTATGGTTAACTATTATGTCTCGATTTTCTGCTGAATTACTTACCAATAACATGTCAACTTGCTCTATGGTGTCAACTGAAGCAATATTATTATTTAAATTAAACAAGTCTTGGTCTTTTGAGAAGTTGTAGTTAGTGCTGGCACCTTCTTCTTCAGAGTCTGAAGTATGTATATTATTACTTTTTGACTTCTCCTCTTGATAATTGGGATCCTTTACGGAATCATCACTATCTGGGGAAAAGTTAAAAGAAAATTAGTCCCAAATAATTACGTTGCAAACGTTCGGCATCCGAAATGCACAGAATTGAACACAAATTATTACATAAATTGAATAAGTGCATTTATTAAGAAATAGTAGTCTCTGCCTACCCCAATGGGAAAAAGGCGTGACAATAATAATGTATGTATGTATTAAGAAATATAATAAATGCATTTATATAAAAACTTACTACCTTCATAAAAAGATGGTCCACTGCTTGAGGAGGAACTCGAAGAAGAACTCGAAGAGCTACTTGAAGAGCTACCGGTACTACTAGTTGACTCACGTCGACGATGTTTTGAGTCATCGTTACTTTTGTCTAAAAGAAATATAAATAATAATAACTTAAACAATAGAAAAACTTTATGAAACATAAGTACCTAATAGTTTAAATTTTTGTTTTAAATTCTTAATTTAAAACAAAAATTTAAACTAAAATCGAGGTGTTTACATAATTATCTGTAGAAAACACACTAAGACTCCTTATAATGTTGCTCAATTTGTTTCTTCTTCTCAGCCGATGGACGTCCACTGCTGGGGCAGACATAGGCATAGGCCTCATGTATGGATTTCCAATATTGGAAATCCAATTTGTTTAAAATCTATGAAAATGTAAGCACCTAAGTTCGTTTCGTATTAATAGGTACTCATTTTAAATAACTACATGACAACAGGCTCGCCCCTTGTTACATGGGACCGAACATAGGTGGCATTTAGTCTTTACAAAAATATTCTTTAAAAAACAAAATTATTAAGTCTTACCTTCTGGAATCATTGCGTTTATATTAGAGTCATCAACTTCCTCGGCTTGGATACTGGAACTATCATTTACGTTACTATCAACTACGTTTTGCATAGTTGCTAATTGTACTAATTTTCTGGACCGCGATCCCATCTGAAAAAATAAATATTTATAATTCATTTGTTTTAGTATTTACAACGTGACAAAACGATTTAATTTACAAAAAAACTTATAATTTATCTAGAAAAAAGTAACATTACAAAATACTCCGAATCCATTTTATGGTTTGTAAAATATTTCATTGTCAACAACGCGTCATCTTATGATGTTACAAAACAAAAACGATATCTTTTCAACGAAAACGTGATATCAAAAGTAATAACAAGTTAAAATTGCATACTATTTTCAACAAAACTGTGTCAATTCAACATATCACATTACTTAATAAAAAAATATCAAAGAGTTCAAACTTACCTTAGCAATCGTAATGTGGTATCTTCGTGATGTCACGTTTTTGCACAAATACGAGAGCGCCCTTCCCTCCAAATGGCACGCGCCGACTGATGGGACACGTTGTCGAAACAAATCACGAGGCAGAAAGAGACAGCGCGACAACACAAAATATTGCAGTTGTCTTGTCTCTTTCGCTCATAGACGCACCGTTATTGTCGAAAAAATACCTCGTTTTTATCGAAAATAAAGTTCAATACGGCGGTTTTGATTATGGAATAAAAAAAAATCGATTTTTCTGAAATATCACAGTATTCTTGCAAAGAGGCGATATATGAAATGATGATCGTGCGGCATGGATTTATGATAGTAGGTGATCCTTTTTCTGGCAAATCAATGACATTAAAAATATTATCAGAATCTTTAACATTAATGGAAGAAAGGAACCAACCTGGTGGCTGTGCATGCACGTATAAAGTGTTAAACCCTAAAGCGGTCACGATGGGTCAGCTATACGGTGCGTTTGATCCGATTTCGTACGAGTGGACTGATGGTATCGTAGCTACTATGTTTAGAGATTTTGCTTCAGATGATACTCCTGTCAAGAAATGGATCGTCTTTGATGGGCCAGTAGATGCAGTTTGGATCGAAAATATGAATACTGTATTAGATGATAATAAAAAGCTTTGTTTAACATCAGGTGAAGTGATGGCTATGAGTAGTGTTATGTCCATGATATTTGAGGTCATGGACCTATCGCAGGCCTCCCCAGCTACTGTCTCTAGATGTGGTATGATTTACATGGAATCAGCCTCAATGGGATTCAGACCGTTCTACACATCCTGGGTGAATACCTTGAATCCTATATGGTATGAAGAAAATGAAGAATACATTTACACAATGTGCGACTGGCTCTTTGATCCATTAATTTATTTCGTAAAAAAAAGATGTATTCAATTAGTGACAGGTGGAGACATTAATTTAATAATAAGCACGCTTAGACTTGTGGTAATGTATATGGATGATGCTATTAAAGGTGAAGAAGACACAAGGTATACTAGAACTTGGTTTACCGCTGCGTTTATGACTGGTTTAATTTGGGGTGTTGGCGGAATACTCAATACTGACTCCCGTGAACGGTACGATATTTTAGTTAGAGAGTACTTTAGGGGCGAAAGGGGTTTGCCGCCGTCGATAGATCGCATTGATGTATCTGTTCCTGCAGATGGTTTACTTGTCGACCATTATTACATGTATAAAGGTAAAGGTTGTTGGAAACCGTGGGTAGACGCTATGAAAGCAGTCGCTGTGAAAGAACAAATTAATTTACTACAAACTGTTATTCCAACATTGGAAACCGAAAAATACTATGCGTTGCTACAATTACATACTCAGTTCAGGCAGCCTTTGCTTTTGATTGGACCTACGGGCACCGGGAAAAGCTTCATAGTCCAAAATTTTTTGATGAATCGCATTTCCATTGATCTGTATACACCAGGATTCATAACTTTTACAACTACAACTTCTGCTAATCAAACGCAAGAGCTAGTTCTTTCAAAACTATACAAAAGAAGAAAAAATAATTACGGTCCCAGTAAAGGAAAACAAGCCATTATATTTATTGATGATATGAACATGCCTGCCAAAGAAATGTATGGTGCTCAACCAGCAATAGAGTTACTTAGATTATATCTCGATCAGAAACATTGGTATGATCTAAAAACAACTGATAAATTGTACATACATGACACCTTTTTCTATGGGGCTATTGGACCCGTTGGAGGTAGTCGCCAACTTATTTACCCCAGAATGCTGAGACATTTTAATATTTACTCAATTAATGAGTTTTCAAAAGAAAGCATGACCAAGATATTTATGACTTTGTTACAATTGGGTTGGAGAAGAAATGGATTCAGTCAAGACACACAGCCCGTTATAGTTAACATTATTGCTGCTACAATGGAGGTATATGATAAGGCTACGGAAGGATTAAGACCAACACCTGCTAAATCACATTATACTTTTAACTTGAGAGACTTTTCCAGAGTGATCCAAGGATGTGCACTGTTAAGAAAAGAATCTGTTGATAATAAAAAAACATTTGTAAGGGTTTGGGTTCACGAAATTTTACGCGTATTTTATGACCGACTTGTCGACGATGAAGATCGTTCTTGGTTTTTCGAAGGTCTAAAGAAAATCACCAAAGAATATATGAAAGACACATTTGAAAATGCCTTAGATACTTATCAAGATGAGAGGGAGACCGTGACTCGTGAAACCATCAAAGCCATGATGTTTGGTTCTTACCTTGACACAGACAGTCTAGAAGGTGAACGACGATATGAGGAAATGCCGTCAAAAGAAGTTGTACTGAACGTAGCTCTCGCAATGCTAACAGAATACAATTCAATGCACAAATCAAAAATGACTATTGTACTGTTTGACTATGCTTTAGAACACTTGTCAAAGATTTGTAGGCTTTTGAGCATGCCGTCAGGAAATGCTTTGCTTGTTGGTGTTGGTGGTTCTGGACGACAATCTCTTACGCGTTTAGCCAGCACAATGTTGGGTCTATCAGTATTTCAGCCAGAGATAACAAAAAGTTACAGCGTTAAAGATTGGCACGACGACGTGAAATCAGTTCTTCGTGAATCAGGTGGCTTAAATAAAGATACAACTTTCTTGTTTACTGAAGGTCAAATAAAAGAAGAAGTGTTTATACAGAATCTAGATAGTTTGTTAAACTCTGGTGAAGTACCTAATTTGTACGGCATAGACGAACAACAAGACATTCTTGAATTAACACGTTTAGGTGCACAGGGTGGTAACAGGAATCTTGACATAAGTCCGTTACAGATACTGTCTTTTTTTGTTGGGCGCTGCAAAGCAAAACTGCACATAGTATTGTGTTTCAGCCCTATAGGAAGTGCTTTTAGAACAAGACTACGACTGTATCCGTCTTTGGTTAATTGTTGCACTATTGACTGGTACGACAGCTGGCCCGAAGACGCTTTAGAAATGGTTGCACATTACTATATGGTTAAAGTTAATGTGCCCGATAAAGTTAAAACAGCTGCCGTAATAGCTTGCAAACAATTTCATGTAGACGCTCGAGTCGTATCGACCGAATTCTACAACACACTTGGTAGGAAAACCTATATTACATCTGCGTCTTATTTGGATTTAATCAAATCTTTTACGTCGTTGACTAACAGACGACAAAGAGAATTAAGAGCCGCCAAACTTAGATATACCAACGGCTTAGATAAACTGGGCCAAGCAGCAGATGCTGTAGCAATAATGCAACGAGATTTAAACGCCTTGAAACCTCAACTTATAATTATGGCTGCCAAATCAACTAAGATGATGCAAGAAATAGAAGTAGAAACAGCAACCGCCGATAAAGCTGCCGCTCAGGTAAGAGAAGACCAAAAAGTAGCAAATGTTCAAGCGGCGAGTGCACAAGAACTCAAAAAAGATTGTGAAGCTGATTTAGCTCTCGCATTACCAATTTTAGAAGACGCTATTGCAGCTTTGAATACTTTGAAACCAGCTGACATAACGATTGTTAAATCTATGAAGAATCCCCCATTTACCGTGAAGTTAGTCATGGCAGCAGTGTGTGTGATAAAAGGTATTCCACCTGATAAAATTCCGGATCCAGCTAACCCTGGAAAAAAAATATTAGATTTTTGGGGCCCTAGTAAAAGAATACTCGGTGATATGAGTTTCTTGGAATCTCTAAAAAACTTCGACAAGGATAATATCCCAGTTGCTATTATGCAAAAAATCCGAAAAGAGTATCTTTGTCATAAAGATTTTAAGCCTCATATTATTGCAAAAGCTTCAACAGCAGCTGAAGGTCTGTGCAAATGGATTATTGCTATGGATATGTATGATGCTGTAGCTAAGGTTGTAGGTCCTAAAAAGGCAAAATTAGAAGCTGCTGAAAGAGAATTTGCACAAACAATGGCTATATTAGAAGAGAAGAAAGCATTAGTAGCCAGATTAGAAGCCAAATTGGCAGAATTAAACGAAGCATTAGAAGAAGCTAATGCTAAGAAGAGAGCATTGGAAAACGAAGTACAGATGTGTCTTGATAAATTGGCTAGGGCTGAAAAGTTAATAGGTGGCTTAGGTGGCGAAAGAGTACGTTGGACATCGGCTGCTGAAAATTTACAGACGTTATTTGATCATTTAGCTGGGGATATTCTTGTGTCATGTGCTATAATGGCTTATTTGTCCCCTTATACGTTACCTGTAAGAACAAGAATGATTGACCAATGGCGTGTCCTAGTTATAAAATTACAAATGCCACACTCCGAAACGTTCTTATTCAAAGATATATTAGGAACTGATATCAAGATTCAAAATTGGTGTATAGCTGGATTACCCAGAGATTCATTTTCCATTGATAATGGTGTCATACAAGACAATTCCATGAGATGGTCTTTGATGATTGATCCGCAAGGCCAAGCAACTAAATGGATAAAAACGATGGAAAAAGCAAACGACTTGCAAGTACTTAAATTTACAGATGGAAATTACATGAAAATTATGGAAACCTGTTTGGAATACGGAAAACCTGCCCTCATAGAGTGTGTTTTAGAAGAGATAGATGCACCTTTAGACCCAGTTCTTTTAAAAAATACATATATGCAAGGAGGTAAAGAATTTATTGCCCTTGGCGACAATGTAATAGAATATCATCCAAACTTTAGGCTTTACATGACTACTAAATTAAGGAATCCACATTATTTGCCCGAAGTTTTCAACAAAGTTACATTAATAAACTTTGCGCTTACCAAAGATGGATTAGAAGATCAGCTATTAGGTATAGTAGTAGCAAAAGAAAGACCAGACTTGCAAGAGAAAAGAGAAAAATTAATCGTTCAAAGTGCTGGTAACCGAGCGGCATTAAAACAAGTAGAAGATGATATTTTACGTACTTTACAAGAAACAAAAGGGGATATATTGGAAGATGAAACTGCTGTTGAAGTTTTAGACTCGTCGAAAAATTTAGCTGTTGATATTATGAAAAAACAAGAAGCGAGCGTGGAGACCGAGATTATAATAGAAAAATTCCGTCTTGGTTATAGACCAATCGCTTCACATTCTGCTGTATTATATTATTGTGTCACGGAATTGCCTAATGTTGATCCTATGTATCAATATTCCTTAATCTGGTTTATAAATCTTTACGTAATTTCAATAGAGAATGCTAATAAATCAAAAGATTTAGACAAAAGATTAAAGTTTTTGAAAGATACTTTTACTTATAATTTATACAGTAACGTATGTAGATCGCTCTTTGATAAAGACAAGTTGATGTTTTCTTACGTGATGTGCGCTAAAATGATGCTTTCTACAGGCGATATGAACTTGGATGAACACATTTTTCTAATAACTGGAGGTATAGCTATCGAAAATACAATAAAGAAGCCCGTTGAATGGTTGCCTGATAAAAGCTGGGATGAAATATGTAGATTAAGTGACTTACCTAAATATGCTGGGTTTAAAAACGATTTTGTAAGAAATATAAGCAAATGGCAGGAAGTTTATGATGATATGGAACCACATACTAGACCACTGCCCGGAAAGTGGGACACAGAATTGTCTGAGTTTCAAAGATTATTGGTTGTGAGGGTTTTAAGGCCTGACAAGTTGACAACAGCATTATCAGATTTTGTGGAAAAACAATTAGGCCGGAAATACATCACGCCACCGCCATTTGATATTAGTAAATCTTTTGGAGATTCAAACTGTCTTGCACCCTTACTATTTATATTGTCGCCGGGCTCGGATCCAATGGGGGCATTGATAAAATATTGTGAACGAATGGGATATGCACATAGATTCAACTCCATATCGTTGGGGCAAGGACAAGGCCCAATAGCACGAGCAATGATTGAAAAGGCCCAACTTGAAGGTGGCTGGGTATGTTTGCAAAATTGTCACTTAGCGGTTTCGTGGCTTCCAGCTTTGGAGAAAATTACAGAAAGTTTCGATTTAACGAACACAGATTTAAGTTTTCGATTATGGCTGACTAGTTATCCGTCTGAAAAATTTCCTCAATCTGTTTTACAAGTAGCGGTTAAAATGACAAACGAGCCGCCTACAGGGCTTCAACATAATCTTAATCGATCTTATATTTCAGAGCCTGTAAAGGAAACTGAATTTTTCGAAGGGTGCCCAGGTAAAGATAAAACGTTTAGCAAGCTTTTATACGGCATTAGTTTTTTCCATGCCGTAGTGCAAGAAAGAAAAAAGTTTGGTCCGTTAGGATGGAATATTCAATACGGTTTTAACGACTCTGACTTTCAAATATCAGTAATGCAGTTGCAAATGTTTTTAAACCAATATGAAGAAATTCAATATGTAGCTATTAAGTATTTGACCGGTGAATGCAATTACGGTGGCAGGGTAACTGATGATTGGGATCGTCGTTTAATAGTTACAATATTAGATAACTTTGTTAATGATGGCATCGTAAATGACCCAAATTACACGTTTTGTGATGTTGGCCCACAATATGGTTTACCACGGAGATGTGAATATCAAGATTACCTCAAGCATATTGAAACGGTTCCCGTAAATCCCCCACCTGAAGTTTTCGGACTTCATATGAATGCAGGAATAACTCGTGATTACACTACTTCCATGGAATTAACGGCGGCATTGGTTCTTGTTGAAGGTGGCGGCAGCGGCGGAGAGGGTGGAAATACTGAAACAATTCTTATTCAAATGGCCTCTGAAATTCTTTCTAAGCTACCAAAAAGGTTCGACTTGGAAACAGCGCAAAAAAAATATCCTGTTGATTACAATGAGTCTATGAATACGGTTTTAATTCAAGAAATGGAACGTTTTAACAAATTGTTAAATGAGGTAAAGGTTTCTTTAAAAGACTTGCAAAAGGCAGTCAAAGGTCTTATTGTGATGTCCGCATCATTAGATTATCAATCCAATGCTATGCTACTTGGAAGAATTCCAGAAAACTGGCGTAAAGTTTCCTATCCTAGTTTGAAGCCACTTCCTAGTTATGTTACAGATTTCATAGAACGTCTGGAAATGTTAGACGATTGGTATCAGAATGGGAAACCACCGACATTTTGGCTGTCAGGGTTCTTTTTCACTCAGGCATTCCTCACCGGATCCGTCCAAAACTACGCGAGGGATAAGAAAATACCTATAGATTTGCTAATTTTTGACTTCGATGTCCGTAAGGGTGATTATGAAAAAAAACCCGCCGATTCAGGAGTATATGTGCTGGGTCTGTATATGGATGGAGGGCGTTGGGATCGGAAAACCGAATCAATAGCCGAACAATTCCCTAAAATATTAAATGATATTATGCCAGTTATATGGCTTTATCCCAAATTAAAAAAAGATTTTGAGGCGGGCACAAGATATAAATGCCCTCTTTACAAAACTTTAGAGAGGAAAGGAGTATTAGCTACAACAGGTCATTCATCTAATTTCGTTTTAGCGTTCTATTTACCATCAGAAAAACCCGTAGCTCATTGGATTAAACGTAGCGTGGCTTTACTGCTTCAGCTTGACAATTAAAAGTTTAGATCCATCTGTTTCAAAGTTGTCTTCTCTCGTGTTGGAGCAAACTATGTTGTGCTAGCTTTATTTAATTGGTTGCTATCGCATGCGTCTACTGCTGCATCTTTTTTCTTTGCCGCGCGGTGTGTTTCTACTTTAGGAGTTAATTGTACTTGATATTATAAAGAAAGGACTTTTCTGCGTCCAAGAGGTCATTTCGTACCCAAAAATAAAATAAAAAAAACCTATTATTCTTAGTCATTCGTTTAATCACAGCCGAGCTTTTTACAAGAAAAAAGATTTACCTACTTTATCTTCAGGATTAGTAGTGGAAACTTTTATCTCTACGGTCAAATTCTTAATTCTCAAAACTGTCAGCAATAACAATAACTGCCGCATTAGGAAACGTAACTCAAAAACATTAATTATATGAAACAACTTTGCGATCGCGATACACTGAAGGTGAAGATGTAATTACTATGACAGGTAGACTCGCCGCCCTGTTGGCGGAAACCAGAATAAATTCGACTTAATTAAGAGCCTGTTATGAACTTGGGAACACCGACGCTGGCAGGAAATTCCACTCCTTCGCTGAGCTCATAATAAACGATAGCATAAACGAAAATTTGTACTGTTGTAAGGCTTAAAAACAATCCAAGTACGTGTCATACCACAAACAAGGAGTGTTCCGTAGTCGATATGAATATTTTGGTACAGCTGCAGGACGGAAATTTTTTCGAGACTTCAAGTGTTTCACCATTTATTAACTGATTACTATTTCCCTCATATACAGCTCCGCCGAAGTCTGGTTAATAATCTTTCAAATTATGAGATCCAACATTACCTGCTTATGTGCACTGTTTTTTTATCCCTCGGTTATTTATATGGGGAGGTGCCACCCCCAAACATTATCCCACCGAGCCAGCACGAATGATTGTAACGGAGCTACACCCTATTAGGGTAGGCAATTTTTTTTTAAATGTTATTAGTAATCTCTTGTTACCTTGTATATCGGTAAGAAGGAATGATTGTATTTATTTTTAATGTTTACAAACCCTTGCTGCTATGTAACTAAGTAGGTATTATACCGTGTTATTAGTCAAAATCACATGTCTAGTTTCGTCTAAAGTTGTCGAAATCAAGCCCTGTCTTGCCTTGTACTTAGGTAAAATTATATCAAAAATTACCTTTGCAATGTCACACTTAGTTGCAACTTTAGAAGAAACTACAAGTTTATTGTAACTAACTTTTAATCATGGTATTAAATAAAGTAAATATATAATTTCACATTTGTTTTTATTTAATTTATAAGGATAAGAGTTTAGTTGGTCTCATTTTCATTGTTGGTGCTAATCTGTGAAGCTTTTCGCTTCATGACTTCGCGTCTGGTGTTTTCAGCTTCAAGCAATCTTTTTCTCAATTTCAACATAATAGCGTTGTTTCTTTTCTGAAAGTACAAAAAAAATTAACCGCATTGAATGACTTTTTCATTAAATATTCATTGAATAGAGTTACATTAACTTAGAGGGTTGTGTTGATGATTTTCATGATTGTAATTCTATAACTACATGTGTTACAGGCATGACTCATTTTTCATCAACATACAACCTAGCCTGTAAATTGAACAAAACGTAAGATTTGAATTTCACAGGCTACTCGTATGCTTAAGGTGGTAACGTACTTGTTATATCAAGTGTTCGTAAGAGGGCTCTGTATAAAAGGCAAAAATGCCTCAAAGCAAAAGAAACAATAAAGACATCGATGATGATTTGTCATCTACTAGCTACGAAACCCAATTAACTGGACATTGGCAGAATAGTTGAAATCGAGTTTAAAATAGAATACGAAACCGCGAACGGCGCTAGATCGCGAAGTAGGAAACGTGCGTGCACACGCTCAAGCAAAATCAGATTTTATTCTGGCTGGTATAATATTTGATTTTGCCAGAGCCATTCAGAGCCATCTCTGAGTGATATGGAGCGAAATATTTTCTAGACACGCCAGTTTAATGGGCGTTCAATTTGGAAGCGTTCGCAAACTAATAAAAATGTAGTATTCCAAATATCGTTGTCCCAAAAAGTTACGAAAATTGCCTTAAATATAAAAATCGATTAACTTTCCTTCTTACGAAATAATCAGTGCCTGCATCTTGCTAAAGGACTAACTTGTGGTGTGCTTGGTGGTCTTGTGTTAATATAACAATCTTTACCAGATAATCATATTTTTACGTAACTTTATACTTCATGTTTTGTTTACATATTGTTGATGTTGGTTTTTTGTGTGTGTTTGGCTAAAAGTTAGCACTGGCTGAAGCTCAGTGATGCCAGATCTACTGATTTAGCAGTAGTTCTACCTGTTTTTTAAAAAATCTACTGATCTACTGCTTAGATTGTTATCATTTAAGAAATCTACCTGCTTTTTTCCAAACCCTTCGCCACTGGTGGCTTGAGTTACTAGTCATTGAGCCAATATTTTACTTAGTATGTTCATAATACATGAACATACTAAGTAAAGTTCCAGATGATCAGAACCTTTTTAATCGACGAAAACCAATTCTCAAGTAGATGCGTATATATATATATATATATATTAAACGAGCTGTGCCGTGTGTGCGTGTGTTGTGCATGCGTTGCAATTTACCCTTTCGTACCAACTACCTTTTTGCTACTCTACCCTACCTACCTACCGTAGGGGGATGTTATACAGGGTATAAACAGACTCTTCACGAAGCCGTCAACCAAGCATTATGTACATCTAACTTTACGCACAACTTACTTTACGGAAACGATTTTTTTTTGGGGTGAAAAATCACGTTTGGATGGATTGAATAGTACGGGGGTCATGAAGGTGTCTTAGGTAAAAAAATAACAATAAAAACAAGAATTAAAAAAAAACTTGTGAAAAAGTTGTAACTTTGTCCCCCAATATCTCTGTAACTAGGTTCCCATGTATGGTTTAGAGCAAAAAAAATATCGCAATGTCGGGGAGAACAAGTGCCTTTCGGTTTCGTTAAGTCTTTTTATACACCCTTTGTATATTTATATAAATATATATGCTCCCATTAAAATAGATGGACAAACTTTTAGAAATTATTCAGACCACCAAAATAAGGACAATGGTAAAAAAATAAATAAGAAAATCACATTAGATAACTTACAAGAAAAAAATCAGTTAACGAAAATACACAAAAAATGTCGGCAATTTATTATTTTAGGTCAAAATCACTTTAATTAGTGTTTTTTTTGCTTGGATATGTCTGGTTAGACTTCCTGAACATTGTGTTAAAATTTGTACATCTATTTTAATGGGACCTTATATATGCCTAAAGCCTTCCTCGATAAACCAAACAAACAAACTCTTCAGCTTTATAATATCAGAATAGATATACATATATAAGTAAGTAGATTAGTATCAACAAACAGTCACTAGATAATCCTGCTGTGTGGTCACCTCAATCTTAGTATTCCTTCCCAGGAATTCGATGATTAGTCGTAGTTGTGATGAAACGGTACATTTATTGATACTGTTTAGTAAAGTAATCGTTAGTAAAAAAAATTACTTTAAGATAGACTATAGCATTCGTCTATTTAACTTCCGAATGCTACGTAAATTGATTTTACTTATGATAAGCGTTTCAATTGAGGGACCAACTTAAATCGATTGTAATTTTCGAATAGCTTCTTTTACAAACTAGAGGTTGAATATACAATCGTTCGAGTACTTTTACTACCGCTAGACCCATATATAAATTTCAAATTCTATCGTGGTCTCCACTCAAGGGAACTTATGGTACTCAATTGAGGGACCAACTTCCGCATGCTACTTCTTTTTACTGTGTGAACAGGAAGGGTTGATATTCAATAAATTAGTTTTACAAATCTTTTACTATACGCAGTCATATCATCATCATCATCATCTTCCTGCCCTTATCCCATTTTATTTGAGGTCGGCCCAACATGTTTTCTTCTTCCATTCTCCCCTGTCAGACGTCACGGCATCGTTGACTCCTTTCTCTTTCATATCAGTCTTCACACAATCCATCCATCTTTTCTTTGGCCTGCCTCTCCCTCTCCATCCATCAACATTCATGTTCATCACTCTTTTAGTCACATGCGTTTCATCCCTCCTCATTACATGTCCATACCAAGACAAACGACTTCCTTTCAATTTTTCTGTAACAGTTAACATTTTAAACTCCTCTATACGCAGTCATATAGAGGAGTTTAAAATGTTAACTAGGTTTTGAGATATGGATGCCTGTCAGTCACGACTGAGGGACCACCTTTAAACGATCGTAACTTTTGAGTGGCTGCTTTTACAAACTAAAGGCTGAATTTACAATCGTTTGGGAACATTTACTAACGGCTCATGCATTCAAAAAATCAAAATTCAAATGTGGTCCCTCAATGGGAACGCAAACGATTACAATACTATTAATAAGAAGTGAACATTAAACTTGGTTCCCGTATCCACGAGTTTTATTCCGGAGAGTGGGTCACCCATATCTCCAAAAGTACGTCTAACCAAAGACATCCAAGCAAAAACAACACTGATGAAAGTGATTTTATTTGTCCATCTATTTTAATGGGACCTTATATAATTCGCTTAGGAAATATAATTCGCTTATGAAATATAATTTGCAGTGCTAAAAGTAAGCACTTACTTTAAGCACAGCGCACTCTCTTTCAACAACTTCGCATTCTTCCTCAATGGCGGCTGCTTCTCCCATCTTCCGTTGGTTTTCTTCAGCTATCTGCTTCTCTTTCTGACGCACATCTTCTTCTAATTTAGCTTCCTTTTCTCTTTGCTCCTTTATACGTTGTTCGATTTCTCTGCGATCTGTGATTAGGGTATGCCCCTGAGTATGCACTTACGAGACATCAAGCTGACACCTTGCATTATGCAGGCATTTCCTATATTTTTTTTTTTTTTGTTTTGGCAGGAGTGGGAAATCCCCACGGACACCTCGACTGCCTCGCTGATAGTGAGACAGTCGAGGTAGTGCCGGACTCGAACCGGCTAAAACCACACTCCTGCCCCGCCAGTGTCCCTCTGACATGATCAGAGACCTTGTTTGCGGGATTAGTGCCTTGTTGTGCGACTATTTTTGTTAAGAGGCCGAAGAGACCACACTCTATGATCTGGTCTTACTTTTATTTCATTTCCTTTAACGATTCTTATAATTTACTATTTATGTTTTACTTTTAATTTTTTACGCTAATTTTAACATGTCTTTATACTCTAATTTAATTACTATCTACATTCCTAAATATTTACTATTTTAACTATGTTTAATATAATTATGTCACGACTTTATGCCCTTCGAAAGTTATTGCTCTTATAAATTTACTTTTGTATTTACGACGACTTTTGTATTATTTTTTTGCTTGGATGAGTGATATTTGCGGTATATAGGCTTTTCCTATTAGGAAAGGACAACTTATACTGAAAAATATACACCAGTCCAAAAAGTCTGATTTGGTTTATTTATTATTTATTTCATTATGGATAAACTAACTATATACATTAATAATTAAAATCTATAAAATAAAATAAATAAACTAACAACAAACTATAAAAGGGCATCGAAAAACTCCTCCTCAACGCTGTCAGCTGGTATGTGCTCAAGAAACTGGCGGCATTGCCACGTTGTATAGCAACACTCAGCCTCTGGCCAAGGTAAAAGACTAGGCGTTTCGAAATTTCCTTAAATAGGCTATGAGCACTCGGACGGCCCTAGACTTTTAACCCTAAACGGCTCGAAAATGTACAATGTATATTTTTCGAAAATATACAATGTATATTTTCGAGCCATTTAGGGTTGTAATTAACGATGTCATAATTATAGTTACCACAAAAGTTTCTATATTTACGCTGCTTGAGGTTCTCTGCAGCCGCAGCGGCAAAGCCAGCACAGCACGATGAGCTTGGAAGATGGGATGGCGCAAGAGTATCGACGCATGTTGCGTCCCACACTAAAGGCCTACCCCTCTTCCAAGGAAACAAAGACATGACTTCCGGGCTCTTGCCATCGTTGCATTCGTCGCATTCGTCGCGTGCTAAGCCACTGGGTTCTAAAACAGCTGGAACGCCGACGGTCACAAAAGCTCGTCGGATGATGTCGGTTATGTTCACGTGCCGTGCAAAACGGCCCGAACTTCGACTGCATGACAGGCCGTGGTGACCGAGGTTGTTGACAGCTTCACCGCAGTGACGAATTAAATATAGTGGCGGGTAGTACCTCCCCACTCTATATTTGAGAAATATGCTCTCCTATTTAAACCGACTTCAAAAAAGGAGGAGGATCTCAATTCGAAATATTTATTTTCTGACTAATATTTGGATAAAGCAAGGAGGTGCCTGGTGAGATGACGAGTATAGAGAAGTTTGGAAGAAGAAGACATGTTGCACCGACCCCAAATAAATTGGGATAAGGGCTAAAGAATGATGATGAAGAAGTAGGTAGGTACTTATGTACATTTAACACAAACCTCTGTCGAACAGTCGTTGGAATCCCCCCAGATGCTCATTAAGGATATTAATGTGCGATTCTACCTTCAAATCTTCAGATGCCATGCACATTTCGATCATTGAAATCTGGTGCTTACTTTGGGTAAGTTGATTCTTCAGGAGCTGTAACGATAACCAATTAGGTATGCTATCAAGACGGTCCATGTTCTATCAAGTCAGCCGGATGCACGGTGACGAAAAATTCTCCAAGCAATGGATGTCTCAGACTTGAAGCATTTTTAATTAGACCGTTATAGGCACTTCTAAACTGTCAAAAACCTAAAGGATGAAGCTACGATCCCAGTCACAAGGCATAATAACTTGTGACAGTACTGTTGTTGCCTATTCCAAAGCGTAGATCTCTATGGATCAGAATGGTCAAGAAACTCAAAACACTCTTTTAAATCTTAACATTGTTGTAAAATCTTGGTTACATCATTCATGTTGAGATTTACAATTATAAATTAAGAGAGAAACATATAATACATATTATGTGAGAATGATGTAGAAAGACGTGAACGTCTTAACGTTCACTACATCATTAATTAAAGACAAATAACCCAATAGCTACCATTGGTACGTCCCGTCTGGTAACTCTCGGACTGGTCATCTGACGACTACTTGAGTTGTTTGTCAGAAGGTAAAATAACTTTGGAACTTTTGGAAGGACTGTAGGTTTTTTTTAATCCTATGGTTATTGATAAAAATCTTTGCTAACGAAGAGGGGAGATTACCTCCAAATGTTCTGTTAAATGTTCTACTTCAGCTATAGTCGTATTGAGTTCGTCCTTAAGAGATCGTTCTTTGTTGCGTAGTTTTAATACTTCCCTTTCTTGAGATAACTTCTGTTTGGTCACTGCAATCAAACGTTGCAAAGATTTTAATAGCATACTTTTACAACGAATGGCTAATTTGTCTCGTCTCTGCAAAAATATTATTAATAATAGGTTTGGCAAAACACTGAATCGCGACTATGATACCGATGGTATCCTGAATGTATTGTAATACACATTGGTTTTCCTTACCAGATTTGAGTCTTGATTTTAATGAGTCGAGTGTATCATTATCACCAAACATTTTTGGTATCACTAATCTTCCAAGGATAGAATCAAAAATCGTATTTGCCGCCGGCGCCAAGGTCCGTTTGAATGTAATAAATGTCTCTATGGTTTGTAATCTGTGGTTTGAACCATAGTTCAAACCCCATTTTATTGGAGCATCCGTTTATAAAACGCGTATTTATTTATAATCTCATTTATCTCACGATTAAAGTGTAAAAAAAAAACTTCTGTCCTCTTTAGTGTAATTAATTAATTTACAAAAACTATAATAATATTTAAAGTAATGTTGACTCTATGCTTTTGTTTCTGACGTTTCTCTTCCATGCTGTGTTTCTGTTTTATCTGTGGAAAGTAAGCGTGTGGTGGTTTGTGAAAAATGTTTCACGAAAGTTCTCTGTTTGCACAAAATGTAGAATCATAATGGTTTCTAGATACAGCTAAAACTCATACTCAAGTTGTAAGTGTTCGTCATTTGTTATTTTAATGTGCAAATCGTCGAAAATGGTTTCGGGCAGCACGAGGGTGATTCAAGTCACCAATATCGCACCCCAGGCCACCAAAGATCAGATGCAAACACTCTTCGGGTATTTGGGGAAGATCGACGACATCAGATTGTATCCAACTATCAGAGACGTGTCCTGCCCAGTGCAGTCTCGAATATGTTATGTAAAATATTACGATTCGGCAACCGTAAACGTCGCCCAGCATATGACGAACACTGTGTTCATTGATCGGGCACTTATAGTGATTCCTATGCAATCAGGAGAGATTCCGGACGAGCACAAAGCTTTAGAAATGTCGAGCAACGGGACTTTAGTGCCGGGACTGAGCTCAGCGGAGCCGCGTCTACCGGCGCATGTAATCAACGCCCTGGATGGGGTTCCTCCCAACCAGGTGATCCAGAGTCACGACCCAAAGATAGTTGCGTTAGGGTTGCCGCCATATCCGCCGCTACCGGCAACCTACGACTCTAGAAAGATTGAGGAAATAAGGAGGACAGTCCTAGTTGGTGATGTGGATAATTTAACTTCCCAGCAGTTAATAGATCACTTCTGTCAAGCCGGTGAAGTAAAATGCATGAGGTTTTGTGACCGAGACATAGACAAGCAGAGGTATGCCCTGATTGAGATGTCAGAGCAGGAGTCCATCATAAAAGCACTGCAGTTGAACGGCAGTCTGGTTGAAGGACAGGCTATCAAGGTGAGATATTATATATTCAAGTGGTTTCAAATATATATATCGAAGTCTGGAATTAGTAAACAGGAATAATTCAAGTATGTATTTCATTTTGCCTAGACTTTTTGGGGTTTGGGGGCAGCTTCCAGTCCCACCCCAAGCAGCATTTATAAATTTCAAGATTTTTAGATACCTTTTTAGCCACAATCATGTAGGCATTGGTCTATCATGAGCTTATTTGGGAACAAATTATTACTCTAAAATATACTCAGAGATCTTAAATAAATCAAACTATCAGTTCAGTGGGTCGTCTGAGGGGCAGATTTTTATTGCATTAATATGATTGTGCCTGATGCAAGTGCGACTGCTGAGCATGAGGTCCTGGGTTCAATTCCCAGGTTGGGTAAAATGTTATTGGGTTTTTGCATCAGGAAATTTCCTGTAGCAGACACGGAGTCTAGATTTGTGCCCGATTGAGGGCAATAGGCTCACCCCCTATTACTTAAACATAACAGGTGAAATGTGGGTGTAGTATTTGGTATACCTCAGCCTCACCCTTCTGGGATTACAGGCTTGGTGTTGTATGTTATATGATTCTTATATAACTTCACAAATTACAGGTGCATCATGCTACACAAGCTATTTGTAAGCCACAAACGAAGAGCAATGAGGCAGCTCAACGAGAGATTGAAGAAGCCATGTGCCGAGTAAAGGAAGCGCAGAACTTAATCTCAGCTGCTATTGACCCGGTCATCGGGCTTCTGTCTAAAGATAAAAGGAGGTAAGATCAATTCACCTTTTATTATATTGCCATAATTCTCCTTAAAGCCGTGTTGACACGGTCAGAGTACACTAGGATTATGGTTTGCATCTGAGTAGGTATCTGAGTCCACATGGTCCAAGCTTACTCTTATCACGTCAACGCGGCTTAAGCCAAAAAGTGGTAATTCAATTCATTATGTTTGAGAAAACATATGGTGAAAATGAATTTCTCATATAGTCCAAATAAGATGAGCATAAATTTTTCTGACTGGTTTTCTAGATTTTCTAAAAACCAAAATGTAAAAACATGTGATGTGTTAATGTTTTCATAGAGATAATTACTTTTTCTTCAATATCAGAAATGCTCATAGAAAATAGTGATTCAATTCTTGCACCTCAACTTGATCTACAATTGTTTCCAGGACACGCTCTCGCTCCCGGTCGCGAAGACGGTCTCGGTCTCGCTCGCGCCGGTCCCGGTCGCGCCACCGCTCCAAGCGCTCTCGCTCACGCTCCCGACACCGGTCCCGTCGCTCAAGGTCACGTCACAAGCACCGCTCTACCAGGTCAGTTTTATCCGGTTCAATGGTCATCAACTCCCTGAGACTATTGATATGGTTGAAACTAACTTGGTTGGTGGAAATTTATTCATTTTGTATTAAGCTTAGATTTACCTGTGACTGCCTAACCTTTCCGGAAAGCACGCGTGATGTTATTACAACTTAGATTTCGATACTCAAAGATTGGAACAGAGACAGATTGGAAGAAGTTCTTTGCCCTGTAGTGGTCCCATTAACTGGTCCACACTCTTCAAAGAATAATAAACATAGTGAGGAAAGAGTAGACCTGATCTGCCTTCCTCAATCGTCCTTAGCCATGGTTGATTGAATCCCGTATTAGTTGAGACGTTATCAGCATCAGCCTGTAGCAGTCCACTGCTGGACATAAATCTTTCAAATCAGCTCGTCTTCAACCAGCAACAGCCAGCTGCTACCAGCTACCATTGAACCTGTGGACCTACTCTTTTGGGTCTATGTTAGTGTTCTTAGTTATTAACTGAATAATTTCTTATTACAGATCTCGTTCCCGTCACCGCAGTTCCCGGCGGTCTCGCTCACGGTCCCGCCACCGCAGCTCGCGCTCTAAGCGCGACCGCTCACGAGATAAAGATAAGGACAAGGAGAAGGATAAGGACAAAGACAAGGATCGCAAGGACAAAAAGGAATCCAATGAAAAGGAGAAGAAGGAGAAATCCAAGTCCCCTCTGCCTCCACCTCCACCTCCACCTCCCAAAGAACTTGAAAAAGAGGAAAAGGAAGAAATTAAGCCAGAACCAGTGGTCATCGAAACTAATGGCAATTCATCCGATGTTAAGTCCAAAGCCTCCACGCCAGCCGATGACAAACCAGAAAAAGAAATTGAAAAGGAAAAAGATAGGTCTCCTTCAAAGAAGAGGGAGCGGACCAGATCTCGAGACAAAAAACGCGACCGCTCCCGGTCTCGGCGCAGATCTCGTTCACGATCTCGCAGGAAACGCTCGCGGTCACGCAGGAGATCGCGCTCCAGAGGGAAGAGATCTCGATCTAGGGAAAGAAAGAGGACTAGGTCTCGAGACCGCAAGCGTTCTCGCTCAAGAGACAGAAAACGCACTAAATCTCGGGATAGGAAACGATCTAAGTCGAGAGACAAAAAGCGGTCCCGATCCAGAGATCGTAAGCGTTCGCGGTCTGGCAGCCGTCTTTCTAAGACTCGCTCGCATAGGGACTCCAAAACGCCTCACGACCGAAAGTCGCGAGATCATACTCCTGCTCTTTCCGTTATAGAAGAAAAGGACATTTCTGTTCTAGAAAATAAGATTACTGACGTAAGTGATGAAAAGAATTCTCCTGATAACATGGACATTTCCAACTCTCCATAGATAAGCTCACCTCAAATGTTCTATCGTGAATCTAGTAACTGATAAACTTTTTCTTTATGCAGAATTTTATTTATATAATTGAGTCATTATCTAAATTCCGTATGTAATTTGAAAGTACATACTTCAATCAACCTTTTATTATAATTTAGCAGACATTATTTTTGACAAAAGATGTTATTTTTGTTGTTATTATAAAATCCGTTTAAATCTTACTAACTCTTCTTTGATCAATTTATTGCCTTGGGCCTCGACTTGTCATCAACAATAAAATGTGTTCTAGTAATAGTTTATTTTTAAGGAGCAATAAAGAATGATCCATATAAGAAGTTTCATTTTTTGTAGTTCTCCATGTTTCTCCATCTTTCTTCAATGTTTGGCCATATTTGTCCTAGTTATTGGGCTTCCCAAAAATGCTGAAATAATTATTCCTATATGTATGACTCATTGTTACATAACTGTATGTATTGCATAAAATTGGGAAATTAATAATAGGAATCAGTGGAATTTTCCGAAACCTGTAGTGTTTTTATTGCAATACTAACTCAATTTGTGCAATCATATTACTTATCTATCTATCAAACGATTTGCGCCGACCGAAACTATCGGATATCCGAAATAAAAATATAACCGTAACCGTATCCGTTGCACAAGTTTCGGATAGTTTCGTTTATGGGCGGAGTCTAAATAGAACGACATGTTTCGGTTTTTGTTCCAACGCTCGCGCGCCGTGTGAATCTTGCAGTTTGCCTCTTTCATAACTAATTATTTTTTTATTATATCCGTAACCGAAACTAACAGATAATCCGAAATAATTACATCCGAAACCGATCATATAATATTATTCCTATATCCATATCCGTATCCAGATCCGAATATCATATCCATAACATCTCTGGGCTGGAATAAGATGTTTGCGTTCCCATTTGAATTTCGAGCTTTTGAATGCGTCAGCCTTTAGTAAAAGTTCTTAAACGATTGTAAATTCAGCGTCTAGTTTGTAAAAGTAACCAATCAAGCTATATGGTGTGAATTGCAATAAATGAACATCTTGGGGTCATTGTTATCATCATAGTGAACAATTTTTTCTATATACCCCGAGCCTAAAATACTATAATGCTGTGTATTAAAACTTCATTATAATGAGTTCAAGGTTGACAGTTTTAAATAACGCTTTTATTGTTCATTCAGATAAACGGCCTCATCCGGATACCGACATCCGCTGCCCGGGAGTGTAATTCAAATTCGAAAATATATCTACACTAGGTAATAACGTAAAGTTTGTAAGTTTGGATAGAGGAGGTAAGCTCCGTAAGGACTGAACCGATTTCAAAAATATTTTCCCTGATAGAAAACTATACTTTTGCCGAGTGCCATAGCATGTCTCTTGTTTTTTCTTTTTTTACCAAAGTTTTCCCACCACTAGGAATTTCTCCTGTATCGTGGGTGTGTTTCCAAATATTTATTTCACATATACCAACAGCCTAACCTGTAGGCCATACAAATATTTTTCCGTGCGGGACTCAAACCCGCGACTGGTAGCGCAGCAGCTAATCGCTCAGCCAAAGCGCACGAAGTCGCGGGTTTCTACCTGTGGCTAGTTTCAAATAAAGTAGTTATAGGTTCTTTGAAATGAATCTACAGTCCCTTCACAGCAGTTACCTTCAGTCACTCCACCCCCGACAGCAGCAGCCACCCAAAATCTAAAAAGAGACCTTATTGGATGAAAATAAAAAAATCTGTGATCAGAGGCATAATAACTGCGAAAGTACTGTAGTAACCCATTTCAAATTTTAGATCTTTTTGGAGAAGAACGGGCAAGACAATTGAACATTATTTTATATTATAAGTAGGTACAGACGCCAGCACATCAAGCTACCCGAAACTGTCAGATTTTCCCAATCAACCTTGAACCTAAATCTTTGACATTAAAGTCGAAAATCTATTGAAGAAATCTGACAGATTGTAGTAGCTTGATGTGCTGGCGTCTGTACATACTATCATAATGTTGGAATTCATATGTAGAGTGTTATGTGTGTATTGGAGGTTTCGGGAACTTTTCACAATAAACAGCTCTATCAATTATAAATAAAGTTTATTAGTAATAACACCATTTAACTAAGCACAAGTTTAACTCTGATGCGCGGAGCGATTTAAATTGTATGCAGACCGGTACGTTGGTAAGCGTGGACGTGGACTGGCGAGGGCGACCGAGGGGCGCATGTACCGCGCGGGGCGGAGGCGGCGGCGTTTCGAGCCGCTAGCCATGCAGCTCGGTAAACCTCGGCAATGTTCGGAGAAGCCGAACAGTAGAGACTTAGGAAGTGTAGGTACAGCCTACACATACTTTCCACCTTAAGTGATGTTCCTTAAATTTCATTTCAGAATAACTGAGGATAACAAGTCAGTAACACACAGTAGAACTAAGTGTCGAGTGTAGTGCCAAGGCACAAAACATCCGTACAGAAGCCAGCTCCATACAACGAGCGAACAATGCAGGCGCAATCTTGAACGCGACAATCTTCTGACAAGATTTCATCTCGAAAAGTAGCTCGAGACTTCGTAAGATTACAGCTCTCGTGACATCGAGATTGCATTCCCTATGTGCATTTCCATTGGCGAAACTTTCCCATAAAACATGTAGAAATATCTTTTTCTTCTCTTATTTGTAATGTTTCTGTATGAATCTTGCAACAAATTGTGCGCAACATGTTTCGAAAACACAAAACCTTGCACTAAACATAAGTTGCGAGACAAACAAATAACAATGCGAACGCGAACGTTATATATCTCTTTCCAAAGATTTGTTTCTTGGCAATGAATGCTACAAATAAAACAAATCTTATAATCTGATTCAATTTAAACATACTTACAAATCTTGTAATCTGATTCAATTAATCATGTTTCTTGTAGTATTAGGGTCGTCCCTTAAAAAAGGGGGGAGGGGTCGGAAAAAAACACGATTAATCACGATCGGGGTCATAATGAAATTAAATCTAAATTATTTTATGATATTTTTTATTAAACCAGATTCTCAAACTATCACATCTTTTCGATCATAACAATTATAAACCTCAAGGCACTGAAGGGTCGCATCTTATGAGGTTCATTGCATGCAGTAAGTTTCAGGTGCACAGTACTAGAGTCAACTAATGTGTGCGTACGTTTCCACTCCTTGTCGGAGCAAACTCGTCCTTTGGTACCTATCTGTTTTGTGGCCAAGCTTCATAAATCAGAAATTGATTTGGGATAAAAAGGGGGTGGATACTATCCTTGCGTTAATATATTATGTATTATAGAAACTTACTAAGATATAGACTGATACTTTATTATTGTTGAGCTCCTTGAGTTATAAGTCGAGCTCACGATAACTGACAAATGCTTGCACTGACTGGACAGGTCCAAATCTGTGTGGTTCTTTCTTCCAAATAGTCCATTGAAATATTACATGAGCTTTGCATTTTTTAGAGGACGCATATTTATTTTTGGGACATGTGTGGGGGGTCAATAGAAGCTTAACCTCAAGTTTGTGGGGTCGCCACCTTGTCCCCCGGCCGCCATCTTCGAAAAAGGGGTGAAAACACTTTTCGCGATATCATGGAAACTATGCGTCTTACAAAAAATTCGTAGACATAATTTGTAGCAAATTGTTCTGCCTACAAATATGTGTAAGTATATAACTTTTTGCCCTATATTAAAAATTATAGTACATTATGGTACAAGTGTGTAATGTTGGTGATTACCGCTGAGGCGCCATTGAGACCCGAGCCGTTAGGTGAGGGTCTTAAGAGAGCCGAGGACGGTAATCATCAATACACACGTGTATCATACGACGTTTTTCGACACACTTGTGAAGAAAATAATACTAAATAATCATTTTATTTAATAGATATAAAAAGTTTATTTAGAGAAACAATTAGTAAAATTATAAGTAGCTGTTTTTGATGGTCATGGTTCGCTACGTCTTTTACAGTTATATTTGTTAGTTCTTGTATCCTAAATGCACCAGTTACACCAAATGTTAAAGCAACCTGAAAAAAAAGAAACAACAATTAAGTTCAACACACAATACAGGCAGAAGTCGCATAGATATTTAAAATTAATTTAACTAACCTTAGTAGCCAGATATTGGTACACCACAAAGAGCTAGGTTTGCACTTAGATATTATTCTTTAAAGTAAGCCATGAACACATTTTCTGAAAAAGACTGCGTATTCTTGTTGTTTTGCCATTGTATGAATTTTTGGTATGCTAATAGATATTTGTCCTCGGAGTTTTCAGGTAGTAAACTTTCCATAACGTTAAGGGCTTCACATCTTATAACGGGTGGTGTACAACATAAATCATTTTCTTCATAACTAGTACTTGTAGACATTTTAATTAATAAATAACTATAATTTCAACAGTGAAAACGAGTTGTGAAAAAAAGTTTCGCAATGGCGGGAAAAATTTATCAGTTTTCCTATGCGCGCGCATCTACCAATGACGATCGACCATAGACTAAAAGAATGTTTCTTTTTTTGGCATTTCATGGATAGCGTTTTATCCACGTACAGACGCCAGCAGGTCAAGATACCCGAAACTGTCAGATTTTCCCAATCAACCTTGAACCTAATGCTTTATCAATAAAGTCGAAAATCTATTACAGAAATCTGACAGATTGTAGTAGCTTGATGTGCTGGCGTCTGTACAAAATGGGGAATTCAAAATTTGAGAGAAAGTTTTATATATTAAAAACGTACAGAGTAGAAATACTTAATCTATTTAAATACGAAGTTGCATGAAATGAGCAAGCAATAGGTACATTAATTTATTTGTACTATTGAACACGATCTTTTTTTGTATCGAAACTTTTTTAAGAACAAAGCATCTCAACCAATAAGAAAAAAAAAAAAAAACCCTATAACTCACTTGTGAATAATAGCAATGAAAAAGTCACAGTTTGATTACAGGTGTCATTATGTGCCTAATTGCGGTGAAATTAGAGCCATTTTATGAGCAAGTGTGTTGAAAAAGAAGTTATAAGCAAAAAATTAAGATTTTTTTTATAAAAATTTTCTTTTTTGCTCTATAACTTGGCCCATAAAATGGGGAAATTAAAATTTATAAAAATTATGGAGAAACATCCTGAATTAGCTGGTGGTACCGCGCTATTCCTGAGTGAGAAAGTCGATCCATCTTTGCTCACTCTTGTTGGCGAACGTTTTTTCATAGCTTTATACGGCGGTAATAAAGACGACTCACTAGACGGCTTGCGATACAAACGATTTGCCAAGACAGTGTCTAAAAATTGATTTAATTTATCATCGCTGCCTCCAACACAAGATGCATCTCGTTTTCACAGTCTCCGAGTATATCACCAGGTCCAGTCGTGGCTCGGAAGATATCAAAATCCTGAAGATTGGGGCTGGAAAAGCATGCAAACATTTGGATGCCAATACTAGCTTCCAAGCCTCCAGCACCCCCGATCTCATGAAATTATTTTTTTGCAGATGCAAAGCAAACTGTGGAAGCATGTGGGGCTGCAGAAAAGCAGGCCTGAAATGATCTACAGTATGCCTCCATTGTTCTGGGGAAATATGCAGCAACATTATGAAAATGTCAAAGTTAATGGAAGAAAATGAATTCGAAGATGAACTTCCAACTATGACTCCAATTTTAACTGCTGTCATTCCTCAAACTTTCACATTTGACGTTGATTTAGATTCTGAGCCTGGACCATCGAAGAAAAGTTGATTAGTGTAGGTAGCTAATAAGTGATTGAAAATATTATGTCGAGGATTACCTTATAAGCAAGATACCACGTAAAAAAAAACGCGCCTACAGACTCTACCTCATAGGTGGCGGGGAAAAGAGTTAGGAATGAAAAAGTAAAGTTGTACGAAATTAACAAAAAAATTAGAATACATATATATACAATAAAAAAAAAACAAAAATAAGTTAAGCATTTCGTTTTGACCGGATTCTCATGAGCATTGACGAACCCGGTCAACTTTGGAGCGCTGTAACAGCGTTTTAAATGAATGAAATTTAAAAAAATGACAGGGAATTTTTTTTCTCAAAAGATCATCTACAGGTTGGTCTGAGGCAATTTTTTTGTAAAATGTATAAAAAAAAAGTTATAGAGCAAAAAATAACATTTTTATAAAAAAAACTCACTTTTTTGCTTATAACTTCTTTAATTTTTAATTTAGGACAAAAAGTTATATAAACATATTTGTAGGCAAAACAATTTGCTACAAATTGTCTTTACGAATTTTTTGTAAAACGCATAGTTTCCGAGATATCGCGAAAAAAGTGTTTTCACTCCTTTTTCCAAGATGACGGCCGGGGGACAAGGGTGGCGACCCCACAAACTTGAGGTTAAGCTTCTATTGACACCCCACACATGTCCCAAAAATAAAATTGCGTCCTCTAAAAAATGCAATATTCGGTCCTTAAATTGTAACATTTCAATGGACTAAAAGGCCATCTCAGACACTAATCTGCATAGTCCTCATGTGAGTTAACCAAGTTTATGTCTGGACTTTAAAAGAGACTATTGACCTCTGAGTTTGTTTCGGCTGTTTCTTCTCAGAGTAGTCAGGTACGAAACACCGGCCCCATCTAGTTTAAAAAAAAACATGACGTGTAAAAGTGTTGGTAAAAACCTATTTGCAAAATAAACATCATTTATCATTTATTGTGCTACAATGTTGGACCAGTTGCCCACGCCGATTGGAGAGGTACTTAAGGTAGGTACGTTCAATAGATACCACATTCAATTGTGATAATTTATTTAGAAGTACCTTTTGTACCTACAGTGGAATTTTCCAAAACCTTTAACATAGGTTTAGGTACATACTTAACAAGTGTTATTTCGCAATGCGTGAAATGGTTAAGCAAAAATTGCGCAATTTATGAAATTATTGCATAATATTTGATAGCAAGGATGAATATAAGCTGAATCCCTGCGTGCCTGACAACATTCATACAGGAGAGTCGTCACAAGTAAGACACCTAAGTGATACTTGAACTACAGCCATCATTTACCAAACAGTTCTGCTTAGTCTGTTACAGAAATCGGAGACGCCGCCGTAAGGATGGAAACAGTTGTCGTTGGAGTTCGGACCTATGGAGACGGAAGTACTAAGACTCAAGAAGTAAGTACCGAAGTACAAGCTGATGCGAGGTGCTCGCGCTGCATAGGCCGCTCTCGAGACCGTTCTAGAGATCGATCGAGAAGTCGCGACCGATCTCGAGGTAGGTCAAGAGGTTGTTCCAGGGGAAGGGCTCGCGGCCGCTCCAGGGGACGGTCCCGTGGCCACTCCAGGGGAAGGTCTGGCGGCCGCTCCAGGGGACGATCTCGTGGCCCCCCCGGGGGAAGGTCTCGCGGCCGCTCCAGGGGACGATCCCGTGGCTACTCCAGGGGAAGGTCTCGCGGCCGCTCCAGGGGACGATCCCGTGGCCACTCCAGGGGAAGGCCTCGCGGCCGCTCCAGGGGACGATCCCGTGGCCACTCTAGGGGTCGGTCTCGTGGTCACTCCAGGGGAAAGTCTCATGGCCACTCCAGGGGACGATCCCGTGGCCACTCCAGGGGAAGGTCTCGCGGCCGCTCCAGGGGACGATCCCGTGGCCACTCTAGGGGTCGGTCTCGTGGTCACTCCAGGAGAAAGTCTCATGGCCACTCCAGGGGACGATTCCGTGGCCACTCCAAGGAAAGGTCTCCAGTAGCATCAAGGGGTAAATGTATACAACGAACAGGAGCAGAGTCTGATGAAAAATGTGTGGGCCGCTGCAAAGAAAGAAGACGAGAAAGGGAAAGGTCTAAGGGACGTTCTAGAGGAAGATCTAGGGGTCACTCTAGAGGAAGATCCAGGGGTCACTCCAGGGGACGATCCCGCAGCCGCTCCAGAGGAAAATCTAGGGGTCACTCTAGAAGAAAATCTAGAGACCGTTCCAGAGGAAGATCTGGAGGCCATTCTAGATAGAAAAATCTAAATACAAAAAAAACACTAAAAAAATAACCAAAAAGGCAAAAAAAAAACACAAACATCAAAATCGCAAAAAAAAATACAAAACTGGTACTAAATCATAAAAAAAGTTTTAATAGTGTTAATTCAATATTAAATTAAACTAGAACTATAGTCATATAATACCGTAATGGTAGTTATGTGAAGTGTTTTCTGATCTGAAAATAAAGAATAAGGAAAGCGCACCAAGAATAGTGACACAACGTGACGATGTGCAATAAAAGGGTCAAGTGTGAGTGTGGACGAGGAAAACAAAATAATTATAGTTAGTTAGAAGTAAGAACATTTTTGTTTGTAGCATAGTTTAGGACTACTAATACTACGCTCTAGCTTAGTAATATTGATAGCTTGTAACTCTTGTAAGTTAACTAAATATAAAATCGAAAAAAAATGCTGAAAATATGTGTCGGCGCGGAAAAACGCGGGGAGGGCGCGCGGCTCGGGGCACCGAACCTGGCTGCGCGAGCGCCGCTGCGCGCCCTACCACTCACTAAGCTCACAGACGCCGGCCACTACGGGCATTTCTTTGTTCTCACACATTGTACTAAGTTGTGCCCGTAGCGCCGCGCCCTCCCCGCGTTTGTCTACGCATATATGTGAGGCGCCGACAATATGTATGTTAAAAGAAACAAAAAATGTGGTCATTATTATGAGATAGGATATATAAATGTTACAGGATTTTATGAAAAGTAGGTTTTATAATGTTTATTAATATAACTTTATCTCTAGTACCTGCCGATAATGTACTTATGTAATTTAGCATTTATAATTTAACTACCCATTTCAATAGAACTTTGTTATTATTATATTGACTAGTTTAAAACTTAGAAAATAAAGATAGAACTATAATATTAAGATTAAATATCACACTGTTTATTCCACCTACACCATATAACATAGTATTAAGCCTGTAATCCTTGAAGGGTAAAACAAAACTGGCGAAATGTGCATACCATTAGGTACACATAGATGTACCTAATGGTATGCTCATTTCGCCAGTTTATGTCCCATGTAATTGCCCTTACACCATATCTACAAAACAAAACACCATATCACTCCTCTGAAAATGAAATCCCAAAATAACTGTATTATTCATAGTTCAACAACGCACGACTATCAAATAATTGTATTGTTATCACAGTCATAGTATGATTGAATGCATAGTATAATAAGCATGTCGGATAACACTGTACCTAGCCAGTTATCAACAATGTCGTTCCATAAAATACACTCTGAAGTTATTGACATTCAAGTAAGTACACTCTAGTCCTACATACACAAACATCACGCTTATATTACATAGAGTGATAGGTAGAGGTGTCTTGGTCTAACTGGGTTGTGGAGGTCAGATAGGCAGTCGCTACAAAAGATATATCTGCATCCCCAACATAATTGGAAAAAGGCTGGGCAGCTGATGAGAGGTGTCTTGGTATGCGTGCGAATAGGGTTACCATTCTTCCGGATTTGTCCGGCTTTATTGCTCCCCGTCTGGGTTTTTCTAAGTAGCCAGTGTAGTAGGCCTGGCGGACCAGGGGGCCCATACCCAGCTCCTGACAGAGGTCGTTAGTTGTGCAACCAGGCAAGGGTGACATGAAAATTCGCTTGACCATTACCCTCGAAGAGCAGAGGCGAAGTTTCCGTTTCCCTTAGCCTGTATATTCTTTAAGGTGGAAGCGCTAGGGTAGCCCGAGAAATTCATTTTATTTAACAGTTTGTCGGTCTACATATTTTCATGAAAAAGTCATTGAATGGGATTAAATGAACTTACGACTTGAAAATGTCAAATCAATACAACCAGAGTTCTTACAGGGTTGTACTGACGATTTTAATGATTATGAATATATAAAGCCATTTTTGTTACGGTCGGTAAAAATTGTCCCTTTTAACCCTTCCTTTCCTTAGTATTTTGTCCTCATCAACCATTTCTGGTTAATCTCCAACCACTCAGCTTTTTGGATAAACTATAATATTATATTCTAATTTCAGGGTATATTTACAATCGCTCTTTACGTTCACTACTTCATACCAGGCAGTCTAAAAATCAACACCAAACTATACAAAGTACCCCTAGGTCATCTACGGGACTTAATAGAAGACCCCACATCTGACCCTCTGCGTTTTGAGATCACTAGAAGATTGTTGCCCAGAGGTGAATTACCATATCCAGGATACTGCAGAGCTCCCGGCAGTGCAAAATGTGTACCAGCCCTGTGTAATTGTGAAAAGCTTAAAGACGGATGGAATAAAGTAATCCTGAAGAACATTGCAAAGGCGAAAAAAAATAGTAAAAAGCCGAAATAATTTCGTACATTTTTATTGCGGTTATACAATTTTCTTTATTTTCATTTAAAACATAACCTTTCTACAAGAAAGTTTGAGAAGTGCGTTTATATTTGTCATGTATATGTGTAATATAAAACATCGATATCGATAGTTCATAAAAGTATAAATTATGGGATTGATTACAATACCCTACTCCTCGATCTTTCTCGACGATGGACTAATTGCCTGCCAGACAATTTACAACAGTCAATGAACATCAACTTAAGGGTCTTCATCTTCTTTACGTGTCGATGAACTCAAATTGTGTTAGACCAGTATGTAGCCACCGGTACAGCTCTAAAATAATCAAAGGCTCCGCGCAAACGGGACACCGGTGGATGTCGCGCACCACGTCCTTTGGTAGTGCGCAAACGAAGGTGGCCAGTGGCTGCCACGAGTGGTCGGTGTTTATTTATAATTCGCCATCGGTGACGTGTCATGGACGCTAAGTCGCGAGTGGCCGCCACCGGAGGTAGCATCTCGCGCCACTGAGTCGCTAATGGTCGCCACTCGTTACGTGTGCGGCGATCCCATACGTTTTAAAAATCATATAAACAGCATGTGCACCAGCCACCGGTAGTCCGTTTGCGCGGAGCCTAAGGGTGATAAAACAACGTGGCAACGAATGGACAGAACTTAAACACAGCTATAAGCTTTCACGGTTAAACCTTAACTTATACTGTCACTTTTTAAACAGGATGACTCATCCCGCGATCATGGCATGCAACAGCGTCGAAATATCGGGAGCTCAAAATACATAATAATCACGGAAGATATCCCCTAACAGTATAAGTTTTGGACAGAACTCATTTCAGCGGTAATTTTTGTCAAAATTTGTCAATCGTCTGCTCAACAACGAAAGAATAAAATTCTCAGTAAAAGGCAATAAATACAATTTGCCATATTAGTTTTCATGTTCTGTCTTTTCGCACATCACTGACACATTCTGGGCACAGGCAAGGCCATGGTCGGTCTCAGTAGGACAGGATGTCGTGCATCGCGTATCGCCAGGTCCAGTTCCTGGCGAGGGTCTCGAAGCGCGCTCGGTCGCGTACGTACATCTCGCCTAGTTCCGGTTCCATGCAAACCTGGTGAAAAATAATGCTAGTAATAATAGAAACAACTGGAGTTTATGCTAATTTGAAGTTTAAGTACAGTCAACGATGGTTGATTATTAAGGTTCCGTACTCGAAGGGTAACCAACGGGACCCTATAACTAAACCTCCGCTGACCATCCGTCTGCCTGCCAGCAGGCTGTATCTCATGATCCGTAATAGGTAGACAGTTGAAATTTTCACAGAATGTGTATTTCTGTTGCCGCTATAACAATAAATAATAAAAATGAATTAAAACTTAAAGGAGGCTCCCCTACTACGATGGTACGGAACCCTTCATGCGTGAGTCAGACTCTCACTAGGCCGGTTTTTATTTACTACGTTATTATTTATTTAAATAAAAGAGCCCAAGGTACTGCTGCTACTGTTTTTGCTTAGTTGCAGCTTTCAGGTTGTTAATTTTCGCATTACGCATTGCTAACACAGTTTGGCAAAACACATCAATATAACTTATCAAAACAACCGAGATATTCCAATTTGTTTATAATAAAACAATAGATACGATAACGCTATCTAATTGGCTCAAGTCATGAACATCTGCGAGTACTTGAATCATACAGATTTTAAGGACTATTGCCACACATCGCCACTTATGTTTAAGTCCCATGTAATAGGGGGTGAGTCTATTGCCATCAACCGGGCGCAATTCCAGACTCCGTGGCTGCTACTGATGGAAAACCCAATAACACTAAACTAGGCTAATTAAAAAAACTCCGCTGATGGCATATTTCGACATCCCGAACAATTATCCTTACTCATAATTTCAATTACAGACTACACTAACCAGCTACTGTTAATCATTCAATTGATCTCCAACAGAGGCTGCACGATTACATGCAAGAATCGGAACAATCATTTTTTGCGTGAGTCCGACTTGCACTTGGCCGTTCTCTTAAATTATTTTATCGTCATTGGGTATCCATATCATCACGTGTGGAGTTTCGCTAATTAATTTATTTTGACTTTATATATTGACCACTAAATATACATTTCGATTTCATTCAATGTTAGATCTCATAAGTGGCAATAGTTCAAAAGTTTAAAACAATTTATATTTCTGAAACAATTACCAGGCCAGAAATTAAATACACCATGGATACCAATATTATGGGTCAACGGCCTCAAACCTTTTCTAAAAGTGGAATCACGACTATGATATTTTCCAAAGGCGACAATTTTCTAAGAGAGCCGCAAATTCATTTACCACTCGTTCAATAAAAACTTCAAGTTTTTTTTTTTTTTTTTTACGGATGGGAAATCATCAAATGACTTCTCCCGCTCTGGGCAGAGCGAAAGGGAGTGTCAGACTTGTACTGACTAAAACCCATCCATGTTCCTTCCTTGCCCTTTGTGTTCCAGGGCCGCGGTATCTCTTTCGAACAGCCCGCAGCCCTGGCAGGCATCGGCCCTTGCGGGCCCCTCCCTATTTGCTGACATCTCTTTGAGGCGCGCGTGGAACACGAACGCGCCGTCAACACGGCCTGTCGTCAAAAGACGGACGGACGGCGAGCTAGCCCATTACTCTCCGTCCACAGGTCCACGTCTACGGTGGCCGGAAGCCACCACGTGACCCCCGACGCCCAAGGCGTCTCCCGCGGCGGTTGGGACGAGAGGTTCTCTCCCTCTCACGCTCCGCCACCTCCTTCGCTAGCATGACTGCTTCGCAGAAGGAGGTGACGGCGTCCCATTCCCTTTCGCTCCGGACCATGGACTGGACCAGGGCCGGACGCGATAGGTCGCCGCCGCCGATCGCCGCTACGAGGACACGGCGGTGCTCCGCCCAAGCGGGGCAGACCTCTACCGTGTGCTCCACCGTATCCTCTGGGCGACCCTCACAGTGGTAACACCCGGGCGTTTCCTCCCGCCCGATTCGGTGCAGGAACCTCCCGAAACAACCGTGTCCGGTGAGGACCTGCGTCAAGCGGAAGGTGAGGGTGCCGTGGCCCCTCTCCAGCCACTCCTCAAAAAGGGGACTTATCGCCTCTATTGTGGCGTGCCCTGCACGGGGTTGCGATAGTCGCTCTCTCCATGTCGCCATGAGAACTTCAAGCTTCAATTGTCAAATTTACGCCCAGGATTGTATTTTCTTTTTCTCCGGCATGTCAAACATGAGGTACATACGAACACGAAAAGTTTTCAATTATAGACATGAATATAGAATAATAACAAAAATACACAAAATCTAGCTACATCCATGCTAGAAAGACAATTTCCCTTACACTCACCGCGGTGTAGGGGTCGGTGAGCAGGCTCTGTATGGAGATGAGCACCTTGCTGATGGTGAGCGCCAGCGACCAGTTGTGGTGCACCGAGTCTATGCCCACGTCGCCGTGCCGCGAGATGTTCGGGTGCAGGATGCGGGTCAGGAAACGGACCACTGGGGGACTCATTGGGTATCTGCGGAGAAAGTATTATTCTATTATCTTTGAGGCATCAAGTGTTGACAATAAAGTTTGTCTCATGAAGGATCGATGGAGGACGTAAATCTGTTGCCACAGCGAAAGCGAAACTAGTCTTACCAACGGGTATCGTATTACCCAGTACTAACTGGGTTGTGGAGGTCAGATAGACAGTCGCGCCATGGACTGGTATTCAGCTGCATCCGGATAGCCTGTAAGCCGACCCCAACAAAGTTGGGAAAAGGCTAGGTAGATGATGATATAAGCGAAACTAGGTGTACTGTACTCCCTAAAGTTAATTGGAGTGTTGTAAAATAATATGTACCGCGTTTTTTCAATGTAAAATAATAGGAACATTGTATCCTGAAGATACAATGTTCCTATTATTTTTATACTTTTGGAATTAAGCACCACAAACTCCATTCGAAAATGTTAATTAGTGCGAAATTGGAGTACTGAACTACTGAACACTCCTTTTAAGTATGCAAACATGCTGTAGACTATAAGAAAAAAAAAAGCGGTTGATATTGATGCCAAAGTGGGCTCAAGTAACAGCAGATTTGATACTGTTTCAACAAAATAGGCCTTCAGACTGAGGTCATGTCATGGGAAAAGCGCCCTCCACATGATGCGCGGTCGGAAATTTACGTGTGGAGGGCGCTATTATAATACTTACTACAAAATAGTACAAAAGGTCCAGTTATACTTACGCGTACGGCACTTGTATGTAGAGATAGAAGACGCCTCCTTCGTAGGGCGAGCCGATGGGCCCGGTGACGCTCGCCTGCCAGTGGCAACACTTGGGGTCAAGTGGGGTCGCTGCTATGCCTTCCGGGGGGTCGTTGCGTAACATCTGTCGATGATAAGCAATGCGATTATTTAGAGTATAATAAGAAAAACAATGTTTTTATTTTAGGTAATAAATAAATTATTCAGCTGTATTCATTTGTTTTTTGAATGTGTAAGGCCCAGCGCACACCGCTGGAGGCGCCGCGGCGGAGCGCAATTGAAGACAACAATTTAATATAAACCTTAACAACCTTGACATACGGTCAATATAAGAATAAATTGGCACGCGGTGCTCGGACCGCCCTCAAGCTACTACAAGAGCATGCGCGCGACTGCTCCAGTCCCCGCCGTGCTGCGCTTCGTCGCACTACCCCGCGCCCGGCTGGCTGGCGGTCCATTTTTCTTCTTCTGCAAGCGCGCAATAATAATCATGTCCCAGTCCACATCCATTACGAAAGAGAGCGAGTTGTCTGTATAAAGTATCGAACAGCACTAAATGACATGGGCGCGCTCGGAGTAGCTTCGCGTATCTCCGCTCGAGGGCTCTCAGCGCCGCTCGGGGCCCGCGGATCCGACCAAGCGTTTTAAAGAAATGCGCTCCGCCGCGTCTCCAGCGGTGTGCGCTGGGCGTAAAGGGTTCATTTCAGGGGTATTGAATTAATATAGATGTATTAATGTAATCGATCGGTCTATGGATGGGGGACTAGGTACAGTCAACAAAATAGATAAGTATGCAGGGTCGAAAGATATAATTGATTTTTTCTTAAAAACCGATCGATGTTTTGAATGAAATTAAAATTAAATGAAGAAAAATAAACAATTGGTTAAATTAATTCAATTTCATTTGAAGATGTGCAACATTATTCTAAAAAAACTGTAAGTATATCTAACGACCATGGATACTTATCTATTTTGTTGACTGTACATACAGGGGACCCTCAAAGAAAAAAAGCACATTAAGATATTGGTCTTGTTTGTCCTTTGTAGATCTTTGACAGTCACAGGTAGTTAGAAGCCCGAAAGTTTGACAATCACCAAAGGTGAAAAAGTTGGGAACGTCAAATAGGCAGTCGCTCCATATAAGATACTGGTATATACCTTAAGTTCGATCCTCAATCGGTTCCGACGCCAGGCGTTCTCTTCGCCGGCGGGCTGCGCCTGCACACACATCTGCACCAAACAGTTGCGGCAGAAACACGACTCCACCAGGCATTGGTATTTCTGAAACAACGATTATTTAGATTTGTAAATATTGTAACTGCATACTTGGTTTGTTTCTCTGTACAGTTTCAATTTGTAAAACCCAGTATTATAATCTACGCGGTAAATCGCAAAAGCGTAAAAAAGCATAAATTGTTTAGAGCGGGTTCAGCTGGAAGTCATTAGGTCATGACTGCTTCAAGCTGCCCATGTAGAGCTGCCTTTACAGCATCGCCCACTTCCGGGTGCGTTCAATATTAACCTTGCTCAAGTTCTGCGACGCAATGGGGGCTATCGCGCAATTCGCCGCTAGAGGCGTTCGTGTAGAGTAAGGTCTTCAGAAATATCAGATGTCATAGAGTCTTCGCGCGTTGATTCTGGTCCAGATTGAGCCATTCCTGATTAATTATGACTTGAAGATTTTAAGTAGCAACTTAGGATCTTATTTGTTAGTACTTGGAGGTAGAATGATCTTTAAATTTTTTATGCTTGAATCTGAAGTTAAGAAGAAAAGAATATATGAAGTTGATCTGTTGTTGTTGTTGAGTGTCTATGTTGATATAAGAAATGAAATAAACTGTTTATGAAGTTATTTGTGTGAAACGGAATGCAACAGCGGTATATAATTATTTAGAGACCGGCAATGTATCATATCAATTCATTGTTCAAATTCCTTTCAAAGTTTTGTATCGATTCACCCTGTTTTACAGTACTTTAAGTTTGAGTTCACCAAGATACCCTGTGCCAGTCGACGTTGGAGACCAGGGGTCGGTAGAGCGGGAACCGCTTGTTGGTGAAGACAGCCCAGCGCGGCGGCGCCACGCGCGCCCTCACGAGGCGCCCCCAGCGCGCGCACACGCAGGCGCACGCGCACAGAGACAGGTCGTCCAGGTAGCTGAATATGCACAGCAGCACTGCAATCATACAGTAGATAATGTTAGAATAAAGGGCATTAAACCCGAGTGGCTTTGTTTGTTTGTGATTTTTTACTAAGTGACCTTTTTGAGTTTACTGCAAAGTGGCGGCGCACGTTGAAACTTGATTAAGAAAACATGGGTAGAAACTACTAAAGCAAAAAATATGCCCAGAGATATGGTGCCCTATATAGCCGCAACGAGTTATTTGGAGGGAAAGATCGCTTTAGGAGAACTTCACCTCCAAATATCTCGTCAACGTGACAATCTAATTCTACATATATGGCAATGGGGTAACAATGGGTACATAGATTAATTTTTAAACCTCTATCTTCCTTGTCATTTTTTATCAAGTGATTGGTAACCCCACATGAGTGGCTGAAAATTTCTTTACTATACTTTAAACTTGAGAATTGAATGAATGGAACTGCCCAAGTTCAATAAAGGCTGAATTAAAACTGATGTTTACTTTGATGCACATGTTTAATTATTTGGATCTGAAGTTAAATGAATTTGTATGTTGCTGTACAAATAAAAGTGATTTTTTTCTGTGCTAAAAGAATTTAAATTGTTGCTATTATATTTATTAACCTGCCCAACCTAAAGCTTTTATAAAATACCCGACTAAAGACATACCTTCAGAAGGCAGCTGCTCCACAATTCCAGCGGCAAGATTGTCTGGTGGCCTAGGTGTTGACAGCGCCTGCAATGAGCGCGCGAGGCAGGGTGGGTGCGGCGGAGGCCCCAGCCCTGCTCGTTCATCACCGGCTGCTTCAAGCCCATCTGCGGGACCCGGGACCGTTCCCTCGGCGCGTACTGGTGCATCAACAAATGGTGGATCATCAGCGAAGGCACGGATGTCGACACGCATGGATCCATCAACACGAATCGGGCCATCGGGGCGTAGCGGTCCCTCAATACGAAGTGCCCCATCGGAACGACCCGGCACATCAGCGCGGCTTGGTCCGTCAGCGCGGCTTGGTCCGTCAGCGCGGCCTGGGCCGTCAGCGCCATTGGGGCCATCGGCGCGGCCCGGGCCTCCATTACCTCCAACAACACTACAGTGTCCACTACTGCTTGCGCCTGCGCCTGAGTTACTTGCCCGGCTAGCTTCATCTTCTGGACTCGTTTCACTGTCCATTGAGCTCTATAAAATACATATGATTGACTAATATTTTCAACCCAGAACCCATGCTACAATTTAAAGAAAAAAATCTCAATCATATTTTAATAACAGTCATCATCATTATCATCATACATAGGTACAATGAAAATGAGCTCTGGATCCTATATGACAAACGCAATTTTGTATCTAATTTTTTTGGGTTTTCATTACTAGTTGGTGTAATTTTTTTGTAGTCATCTTTATTTGCATTTGCACGTGGCATACCAAAGAAATAATGTTTTCTTTCTTTTCATAAAATGTGGTGGAAATGGTTCACCAACTCTAAGTGGCACCTAACTCAATGCCTAATGCCCGTTTTCACCAACCCCAGGTGACACCTAACTGAATACCAATGCCCATCTTCAAACACTAAGTGTCACTTAACTGAATGCCTAGTGCCTGTTTTCACCAATACTAAGTGACACAACAATCGAGATTCAGAGAATATCTACATCACTAGCGACTTCTCCATTGCTATGGAAATTAATTCTATATCTTTGTGTCCATAGAAACTCAAGTCTACAGGTCGCCAAATGCTCGGGCAGAAGACAATATGTCAAGTTGTATAGAAAGAGCTTTGTTTATTCTACATAAAATAAATTGGTCATGCTATGTGTGGAGAAATTTCTCAGTAGCAACCATGGATTCCAAATTTGAGCTCGGTTGAAGGGAACAGGTTTGCTTCCTATTTCATGGCACTTTAACAGAACTGGTGAAATGTGGGTTATTAATATGTACAGCTCTGCATAACCCTTTGAGGATTACAGACATGTAATATCAGCTTAACCATCTATTTACTAATCACAGAATTATGTATTACTTACTCTGTAATGCCACCAGGACGGTACTGCAGCAAAGCAAGCCTTGTTGACTTTACGTTCAGAACTATAGTTCAAATCCGAGGGTTCATCGTTCCCTGAGTCACCATCATCTGTCTTCTCACTGTAGAAATACGAAGAAGGCAAGTACGAGGGGAAGTCAGGGAAGAGGAAAGCGTGACATGTGACACAAACTGGCTCGCCGAAGCTAGGACCGTAGTAGCCATTGCAAACGTGACAAGTAGAATTCTGTAACAAATTGTTCAAATTCTCATACACATAAATGTGGGTCACATTTTTTAACTATTTCGAAGTTCACGTACGTACATCAAACTGAAAATCGAGAAGCTGCTCAGATGGAGTACTACAGATGAACTTGTCACCATTTTCTTCCAGACTTTTCATAAAATTAAAGAACTCGGGACCCATTGCAAACATGTTTACACTTTCCAGGCAAACTATTTATTTCATTGATGGATTTCCTTCACAATTTGCTCGATCATAGGACCGGTAAAGCTATAATTTTGATTCGATTCTGGAATAAAAGTAACCAACACCACAGCGCTTCTTGTTTCGAACAGGTTTATGCAGTTGTAATTAACATTTCGATAGGATTACGATGAGAATTTTTATTCTGAAATCAATCGAAGAAAAATATGGAGACAACTGTGAAAACATGAAAGAATCATAGAAATTGACACTTTGAGTTTGACAGAAAAACATTGAAACTTTTAATGTTGCCACCACCAAATATTACGAATCGATCGTCCATTTATGATCGAAAACGCCAGCACATCAACTTTATGAAAATTTGAGTTTTTGCTGGCGTCGTCATGCCAGACATTCAAATATTATAGGGTAGGAACAGACGCCAGCACATCAAGCTACTACAATCTGTCAATTTCTTAAATAGATTTTCGACTTTATTACAGAACTATTAGGTTCAAGGTTGATTGGGAAAATCTGACAGTTTCGGGTAGCTTGACCTGCTGGCGTCTGTACATGCACAACTTTTTGGCATCATTTCACATATTAGGAACTTAGGCTGCAATTCCAGCAAAGATGTGCGAGGATGCGTAGCGATGCTGTGAAACGGTGCGATGTTAGGTAGCGGGCTCGTTTGACCAACTGCAACTTTTTCGCTAGCGTCCGTCCCTAGCACACATTACCTTGTTTTGTATGTGCAAAAACCTCGCTCGGCCTGGTAAATGAAGTGATTCTATTGGTTCTTAACAAATAACCATCGCTACGCATATGCTTACTCTCGGTGAGCCAGTCTATATCTGTGGCCGGGCTGTCATAACTCTCAAAAAGAGAATCTCTGCGTTTTTTATGCACCGACGACGCGCGTTGAACGCAATTAGGACGCACAGCAAACGCAAGACTGAAGTCGCGTTTGTTACCTTTGCACACGGTCCTTGCGTTTGTAATTTGTATCGCTTTAATCGATACAAAAATCTGCTAAAACATGTTGATAACGCGCTAATCAAAAACGCGCGTCGACAGCGCATAAGAAAACATGGTGTGCAAACTTCTTCTTTCCGTGAGTGCCCTCAGAAGTATTCCAGTTCGTAATATGCCCAATTACGCGGGCTGTACAGATTTCGATGAGATTCAGCGCAAAGGTAGATGTCCATATTCCGAGTGATAAACATAACTTAGAACATGTTGTTCGGGAAGTACTTCCAAGATGCGAGTGAAATCTTGTTTGGGGGCTACATCATTTTGTACCAGGGGGTGATCTTTAGAAAAAATGTCTGAGCTAAGGGTAATAGAAATAAAACAACAGCATCGTTCTTAAAATTATTCTTAAATTACTCTTATTTCACCTTTTTCGTTTCTTTCTTTCGAGCTTTTTAGTGTGCTATTTTTATCAATATCTTTTGAAAAAGAACACAAAAATTACAGTTTTAAGATAATTATATCATACGCGTACATTGTACTTTATAATTAAATCGATAAGATTTGGATTTCAATTTGTATTCAAGATGGAAAGGACACCGACGCTCAAACGCTTACCACGAATTCAGTAAATCATTTCGAACCCCCCAAACACGGTAATTTAACATTAAAACAGCTGTTTCCTGTTAAGTGCAATACCTCCAGGGTCAAAACGGCTGTATTTTTTTGTCGGTATCCCTTCAACCCGTATACGAGCAGTAACAAATTTCTGCATTTTTTTTTTTCAAATAAGTAATACTTTTACTACCATATTGATATTTCAAAAATGTAATAGTCAATACTTAAAATCTTTACCTAAGCGGCGTGGACGAATACGAACTAATACTACCATGAAAATACTATAATACACTGACATATTTGGGTTATGGAGTAATCCATCAAGTCACAAACACAATGTATACAGTCAAATATTAAATCATAAACTTTTTCGACACGAGTGTAAATGTAACTAGCTATTTTAATATATTATTATAATGTTAGTTAAGTCACCTTATGTTTAGCTTTTCACAATGAAGCTGTCTCTACGGGCAGGCGCGAGTGAGCGCGGTGCGTGCACAGGTGGCGCCAACACTGCTTTGGTCATGTTTCACGTATATAATTTAAAAAACATTCACCAACCGTGCGAATTTTAAAATACTGCTTAATACGACTTAACTGAATACTAGCATTTCTATCGGCCTCTGCAAACTCACAACGGGTAAAATCTTTACTTTAATCTAAACACCTAGACGCGATATGAACAATGATTGCCAAAATAGTATTCACAAAATCACTAACGACATCTTTAAGGCGAATATAATACAAAACTAGTGTCCAAGAAAATATTTCAACACAATCTAAGTTGTGTCGACACAATATAATCAGACATTCAGGCGGTCAGCAACGACAGGAACAGAAGTCAACATCGACAATTTTATCATCTATTGCTAGACTTAATTTATACACATCGCCCTAAACGAGTCGAAGGATTTTTTTTTGTTCACAATCAAAAACAGCACATTTTCAAAACAGTCACTTCATTTCAGTAATCTTATACAAATAAAATAAAATCCATATTTCCTTAACGCGATCCGTCATAAATACACCGGAGTCCGTATATTTCCCTTACCTACATAATCGTAAACGACGACGTTTGGAGAGTAAAGATAAAAGGTAGAGCTAGAGTCCAGTGGCGCAGGCGAGCAGCTCTAGCCGAGTTGAGTCGCGGCGTCCACACACTAACTTAGCTATACCGCACACTCGCACAAAGCTACCGCGCGGCGGCCGGGGCCCGGGGGCCTCTCTACCGCACTCAGTACGGAGAGTAATACATGCCGCGCCTGAAACCTCTGCAAACAAGGCACGCCGTTAGTCACTACAGCTACGTGCTACACGTTACAGATACCAAACTACCGCTACGCGCTACGCACTGCCATGCAAGCTACGTCACGACGAAGGAGGGGCGCCGTATTGAAAATACTCAGTTTTCTATTACAAACTTTATTTGTAAAAAGTATGTATAAATATTGTCTTTATGTTCTTTTGATCAATTTACAACAGTTTGTACCGAATTTTACAACAGTGTCTACTGTCTACAGAGTGTCAATATTGCTTAAGATGCCACATCTAGATAAGCGTCAATATTAAATTAACTACAATCCTTCCACTTCTAAATCTATAAAACAGAAGTAGAACAAGTGAGGAGAGAGGTGGCATCTTCCACAAGTTAGTGTAGAAATTGGTGTAATTTGCAACTGTTAATGTATTACATTATTTGGTACCAAACTTCGTCTCTAATTTTAGTGTCACATCAAACGGTGTATACTTCTTTCAACTATACTGATATTGGAGCCTTAGTTTATTTCAGACTTGTGGATTGCACATTATATGACTTAATGACTGATGATGATGATAATAACAAAACCTTTTAGAATGTCTATGTGGAGGCAAATAATATGCGTTGATTTATTGAAATAAATAGGAATGAGATGAAAACAAAACGACAAACAAAAAATACCCATTAACATGATAGGTTAACTAACAAAAATAAATCCTAACAAAAAAATTAAAATATTTGCTTAGTTCAGGGATGTACTATTTAAATGACAGGATGTCATCCTAAGTAAAACAATTGAATTTATTTATCTTGAATTATATTTAGTTCTCAATTTTAAATGACTACATATTTTCATTTTACAATAATTTGTTTGTTTGTACAAATCAATATAACAATTTGTTGGACAGAATTTAAGCTACAAATATTCAGTCATAAAACACCAAATAAGTCAAGTCTCTAACATATTTTTCTTCATAAAAGTCCTAATTTTACAATCATTTTCGATAAATATAGAGTGATAGTCTCTCAATAAAATAATAAAAGATCGTTTTTCTATCGGTTTTCACAAACTATCGTACGAAATTAATATTTTTCTGGCCTTTCAGGGACAATGTCTTGAGATCGTATTATTAAATATCATTATTATAATACACTACTTCGTATCCAAGGCTCATACAGAGACAATACAAAACAGTTTTTGTACAAAGATCGTTAGCTACAACACTTTGTGGCAAAGTGTTGTTTACAGGACAATTTCATTCTCGTAACAGTTGCAAATTATGTAACAGAATAAAAAAAACCACAGAAGTTGAAGATGTAGACAGTTTTAATATGGATTGTACCTGCCGCGGCGCACGGGCCGGTAGCCGGAGTAGTACGGGGAGAAGCCTCCGCGGAACGAGCGGCCGCGCCCGCGCATGGCGCGCGGCGGCCGGTTCGTCGTGGAGAGGCCTGGCTTGTTGGTGCGCTTGGGCATCACCTGCACACACACAACATCATGCTATTCAAGTACTAGCTATGTTAATTTTTTTCCAAATTAGGCTGAGAATCTGAACGTTTAAAATTGCATACGACACCCTAATACGGCAACTCAAATGTTTTAACCAGAGGGAACACATCTGTCGGTGAAGTTAAAAGAACCTGATTCTCTATTCAAAATTATAATATTAGTAAAATCATGATAAGTTTTAAGTTGGTAACAAACTCATTGTAAGTCGTGAGTCGTATTTTATTAATAAAGAAGAACTAAATCAATGGTTTTGCTAAGGCTTTTTTAAGATGTGCTGGTGATTTGACTACTTTTTAGCAGTCCTACAAAATCATTTCAGTACAAAGCAAAAATAGTCATAGAAATAATGTATTAACTTATTAATACAAAATTATTATACGATTTCTTGAGTCGCGCAGATTATTCGTCCACTCGGTATGTCTTCTTCCAATAAATAATTTATAAACGTACCTTAATTTGCCGCCCTCTAAATAATGATTCGTCCATTGCCATTGCAGTCTGTACACTGTCTTTGTCGCCAAACTCTATGTAGGCGAATCCCTTAGGGTGGCCGTCGAACTTATTACATAATATTGTAACCCTGGAAATAAGCATGATTTTGAATTATTGAAAATAATTTTTAAAGTACCAAGATGCCAAGACAATTTCGGCCTTATTTCGTTATAGCTTATGGCCATATTGCTTTGGCTGTAGGACGTTTTATGCTTCTAAATCGAACGTTTAGTTTCTGCTATCAACCAAGCAATGGCGCCAACATACACGCTTTTAAAACAACGCAGCCGTCTAGATTAGTTCAAGGGAGCTAAGCCTTATTTGTTGACCTACATTTCCGCGGTTTTATGTGAGCCGTGCGCGACAACAATGTTGGAGCTAAATGTGCGTTCGCACTGGCGAAACATTTATATAAAAACTTGTTGTTTGATGATATAAAAGATTTCATGTAAGAAGAGACGAAAAAATAGAGCTTTCAATATGTTTTATATGTTATAGATTTCAATGATCAATTTTACTTTAATCATAGTTCAACAGTATACAAGGTGTTTTTTTTGACATCCCATAACTCTAGGGTTATATATTCTTTAAGTAAAAATAGTACAAAAAGTCCTAGAATATGTGGCCCAAAAATGCATAGTTTCGAAGATATCATCAATCATAATTAATCTAAGTTTCATTGACGATAATTCCTACCTATTAATAGATCCACATCCGTGGAAGTGTTGCTCCAGTTCCTCGGCAGTGGCGCCATAGTCCACGTTACCGACGTACACTGATCTGTTGTCTGCCTCTATCTTCTCCTCAATAGACATGTTTAATGGACTTGCTGTGGAAACAGAGAAAACACACGTTATGAAGAAGTTTGTTTTCTAAAAATGTTATAATATAACATTGATTTTGTTTTTGTATTACAACAAATAAGTACAGTAGGCGACATATTGGAAGTGCGGTTTTTTAGTAGTTTTCAGGCAAAAAACGAATTAATTTTATGGCTACAACGTTTTACTTTCCTGCAAATTTATATTTGAATTTCCTTTAAACTCATGTGAATTTGTAGCTAAAAACTAAACTATCGCGTACTGTATAGTTTATTACAATGCAACGTTCGCATATGCGCCAAGCCAACCTAAATTAGGCAAGCACCTTGTATGTGTAAGGTACACATTCAAAAATCTACTAAAATAAGAGATGAACAAGCCTATGAGAAGCTGCCCATAAACTTCTTTCCTTCTCCCTCTGTTTTTTTAATCAGTAATTCTGAATCCAAGTGCAGATGAGTTTATGTAAGGTTCATTATTCATTATGTTCCTCCACAAATCATTAACTTGAATGCTGCCAAAAGTGACAAGCTAAGGTATAACAAAGTGCTAGTTATTATCATTTGGTAATAAACCCTAGCAATTAATTGGCATACATATGGTCTGGTATTACTAGTTATCTAGTAGTTAGTATATTAGCTCTCACACAAAAAAAAAGTTACCAAGGAGGACATAATGCCTTAGGCATTATAGTGGCGGTACTTTCATATAAGCCTAAAATCTTGGCTTGCCCATATAACTTACTACTCTTCATGATGATAGAGTTTTCAAACAGTCTGCTTGCCTTGCGAGCTTCCTGTATTGTTGGCCCTTAGGCGCGCTTCTGAGCATTATATACCAGTCAACCAAGAGTGGTGAATAACAAACATAATTAAACAGAAGAAGGCAAATAAAAAGGCGCACATGTGAATGTTGAAAAAAGTAACATCAATCATGCAAACCCATTTTTTTTTTCTTTTTCAGAGCACCTTGTTTTACCAGAAGTTATATTAAAGTTTACCAGAACAGATCCTTAATACTTTGTAGCAAGACCTTGTAATGAGAAAAAGATTAAGAGCAATGAGCGACGGCCGAGGAGTATACTAAAGGCTTTATTGACACCTTCCTAACTATTCTTGTTCTAAAGGGAGGATAAACCTGTATTTTTATCTATATCTATAGAGAAGTACCAATCATGTATGCCTGCTAACACCAACATTATCCAGCACCTAAATGAAAGTCAATATTAAATACAACTGAGGCCCGAGCATAAGCGTGCAGCGTAAACGTAACGTAAATACGTCCATTTTATAATAAAAAAAATACAGTTATCTTATAGCATTTTAGCTAAATTGTTTACAAAAAAGACAATCAGTAACATCCATAGATATAAATAAATTGTTGAAATTATGAGTGTATAATATTATATGTGAAACGAATAAATTAAATAAATTAAAAAATCGACTTAAAATTTTAAAATCGACGTAATTATGTTATGTTTGCACCATACGCTTGTGCAGTTCAATAAACTCAAGGCATTCTTTAGGTGCTAGCTTAGTACTGGTGAAAACCGGCATTATACATATGTGAGAAAGCTAAGCTGTATATAAGTGAATTAGGTACCTAGCATCAGCTTCTAAAGCAATACTCAAAATATTGAATAGCTTCAGAACTATTCTATGTAATGTACAGTGACTGAAAACTTTTGTACAATGGTCTATTGATCCTCAGTCTTTACCTAACTTAGCAAATGTTTAATGTTGTCCATGCTAGGCAGTACAGTGATGGCCAATCTTACTGTGCATTCACCGTAGCTAAATATTCACATAAAACATGTTGAAATTTTTTTCTGCTCTCGTAGTTGCAATTTTTATTTTAATCAGACAATATTTTATATGAATGTCAAGGCAAACACAGGTTGTAAAGGGTGGAAGGGACGGATGAACGGGTAATTACCTGTTTGTGCATTGATGTCCCTCACACCCTATATAATGTGTTTAAAAAAAGCAAAGCATGTTCCTTAAAATATATTATGGTGTATGTAGAATAGCAAACTGTTATAAAGAATTCTATAACAGCAATAATTTTAATCCCTGGGTATACAAAATTTTGTGTTGTACTGCCCAGGTAGGACTAATCCTACTTCTATTAACCTAAAATCTATCTATAATGGCCTAGGCAGAGAGCTATGGTTTATAATCAGGAATAAAACAAAAACTTACTAAGTCCAGGTGGGCTACCCATACTCATCTGCTTGTCTACTTCAGTTTGCATCTGTTTTAGTTTCTCAGCCTCTTCTTCCATTTCACGTACTCTAGCCTTGATGGCTGCCAGGTCTGGCACTTCCCCGCCAGCGGCCTCATCGCCACCCTGAACAATAATATATTATTTTCTTTACTATAGAAGCTTTCCAAGTTTAGCTGTAAATTTAAATTTTATTTTGTATGCATGTTTGTCTGTAGCTTGATAGGGCTATGTCTTCACAGAAGACCAGCTAAACATATAGTTCATCATTACAAAAGATGGCAAGTGAAAAATAATAAATTAAATGTATCACCACATAGACTAGTGATAAACAAATGAATAAACAATAATCCCCAGTCATTATGATTTAAATAAATATGTATAGCTTGGGCCTTATCACCTGACTTACCAAACCAAATCATGTATGTTATCAATAGCATCTCTGTTTATCATTGACTATTAATAAAATGCCAGTTTTAACATCTTTCATTAGTCCAAAATAACAAAATCTCATGAAATTGCACAGTAATGTTAACACGAAAGTTATGTTACACGTACGTGTAATCGATGATTTACAGGTTAGCTTTGTAAACCAGTCGTGTAAAGGCCGATTACCGTTAATACTCAGTAAGTGTAACATTTCACCTCGGAATAACTGTTTTCTTCTCTTGCTTACCAATAAACTATGATTATAGATGTTTAGACACAAGCATTATGTTACTATATACGTCAATAAACCAAGGAATACTCACTCCAAGACTATTGTCAGTCATGTTTAGGGAACCGTTGGTCCCGTCCAAATGATTGTTGTCAATCGTCTCTAAATAGTCATCATTTTCTGCCATGGTCACTAACTGCTTGTTTCATGAATTAAACACTTAGAACTTCACACTTCACTAAATCCCTGAAACAACACGTAATTAGTGAAACTCGACGCTGAAATAATTTTGATGATTACGAAGTTACTTTGACGTACCGGTAACCAAATCCGTTGGAACGCCAATGGCCTACTTTTAAAATACTATTCACATTAACCACTTAGGGTCATTGGCTTTCACTGTAAAAGTGGTAATTTCCTGAACATCCTATTATTCCTTAGATATTTACAGATTCGTTTCGGCCAAAACACCAAAAAATTAAACGCCAAACCAAACAACTGACAGTGTTACCATAATAAAAAATATTTAAGAAATTAAAAAAAAAAACACTTTATTTTCTCTCAGGTAACAAAAGTGCATCTTCAAAATTATTTGAAATTATATTCCGACTACAAGAGCGCTCACCCACCTCTGGCTTGGCCTCCCTTTTGATCTGACGAAAATAATGATTCTAGATGCGAGGCTTCGGTTCTGCAACCCTGAAACTGATATTTGACAAATTGACACGAATCTCGCATGCATGACACATCTGTCCCCTATTATTATACTCTTTGCATCTGTCACTGCAACTGAAAAGAGAAGCTCGCGAATTGTGGAATATTTAGATAATTCTATAGGATAATTTATAAATCTTACTCCCTGCGGGAGTAATTCGGCCCAAGGAACCCCCGAATCAATTAAAATACTTGGGTTCACTAAAAAACAATAACTTATTCTCTGTCTTAAAAAAAAAAACAAATCTTATCACGGACTCAGCTCACTATCAGAAACAACAACATCAGAAAACAACTATTTACCGCTTTTTAAAACACTGATGGTGTATACTAGTTTATTATACAAAATATTAGTTGCGGTAAGCATGTAAACAAAGCTATTTTGTTGTGTACCTACGTAATACACTCACCAAGTCTCATTTGCATTCGCTTGCAAAAATAATATGCTTTTATTACCATTTGTCATCTAACACTGTCATACTGCAACGACACCACTTTTTTCTGAGAAATACTTTCGTAGATTGGCGACCCTTGTATTTTTAACCAATTATAACAAAAACAATTGTACTTTCAGGTGTTTGTTGTTATTTGTTGGTTCCATGCAATATATCTGAGTTGGAGTTTATCACCAGTGTTTAAAGATGCCGCTCACAGCTGATGTGGCTGCTCAACAAGTGCAGGTACACAATACAGAATCTTTAATACTGCTTACATGGTCTACTGGCTCAGTGAATACCCTATTTTTGGGGTTCTGTAAACAAAGGGTAACCAACAGGACCCTATTACTAAGCCCCCGTTGTCCGTCCATCTGTCTGTATGTGAGCGGGCTGTATCTCATCATTCGTAATAGGTAGACAGTTGAAATTTTCACAGAATGTGTATTTCTGTTGCTGCTATAAAAACAAAAATAATAAAAAATGAAAGAGTTCTCTCGTACTGTGATGGTACGGTTAGTATCTTCATATCTGTCTGTCCACACCTACCACTACCATTTTACTAAGAGTCCATTTACTATAACAGTAAAAATTTGAAAGGCTTATTATGTGCACCGCTAAACAATAGTGTAGTGATTCATAGTTAGTATAATGTTTCAATGTTATTTTCATAACATGCCTGGCTAGAAAGTGTTCTAGTCTTCAGTATTATGCATGTCTAAGTATCTTTTATTAACCTTTTTCCTGTCCCATGAACCACATATGGTTCCAGGCAATTTTTAAGCTATTATGTCTGTTTCATGTACATAGAATGTGTTAATATCATCAATATGAATTTTTCATCTCAGGAGCGTCTCAGATCCTTGCATAGATTGATTTATGACATTGAAACGGAGAGATCTCGTAATGAACAGTGCATTGACTCAATATTGAGAGCAGAGAAAGCTGTGGAGTCACCAACTTCCAATGAAGACTCGTCCAGTTCTTCACAGCAGCAGGTATATTTTGTTAACACATCATTATTTAGCCAATAGCCAGTAACGTTTTTTTGTGCCACAACAAAGATTGATTTAGAATTGAACTTGTCCAAAATATCTGTAAGCACCTTGTGCCACTGTATAAAAATCCTAATCATTCTAGAGTAATTAATTGTTGAGAAGATCCTTTGAGTCCTGTTTCAATTACGAACTGGGCTCTTTGTAATCCTTATCATCTTCCTGCCATTGTCCCATGTTATTTGAGGTCGGCGTAACACGTTTTTTTCATACATCATACATACATTTTAACCGTCACACTATCAATAAAGTTGTCCTTGTAATAATATCTTACAATTAAGCGGATACATTGATTACCTGCAGTATTGTTTTTGTCTGAAAGTATGTTACCTATATTGCAGATGCAGTTGAAAAGTTTGTACAAAGCTGGTTTGTCAGCAGCAGAGCAAGAAGAAAATCTATTGCGGAAGGCTTTGTCGCGCATCTACGAGATTCGTAGCATTAAGAATGAAAGAAGAATACAGGTATTATTTTAGTAAAGAAATAACAGAAATAAACCAATTGTTACTGATTTGAACTGCTGTTTAGAGGAGAAGGTTTAGGTTGGAGTTAGTTGAAATGTATATCTATGAACGGAAGTAGGAACATCCATGCCATTAATTTCGACTAACTCTTCAGTGAAAATGAATAAAATTATTTATATAATTTTAATCATTCAAAATCTCAAAAGTCTAAATCTAAAGATTTTGACCAGATCATACCCTGCAAGAACTTAATGTGATCAATTCATTGGAAAAGGTCTGTCCTACAAGAATAATTAATTTAAATTCAGCAGTAAAATCTAAGCCCTACTATCAACAAAATTCGGCAACAGCCCATGAAGCTGTTTTTTTGGAAATTCCTTAAGTATATTTTTTTAAACTCTGTTTCCAGGCGCGTTACGCAGGCAACAAAGAAACAATCGGTTGCGGAGCCCTAATGAAGATGTTACTTAGTGCAGCACAGACCCTGCCCCTACACGTGGGACGCGTGGGTGAACGTGCACCGCCACTGTGTGGGGCTGTGCCACCAGACTCCGGCCATGTGGCGAAGGCCGGGGATGCTGTTGCTGCACTCGTCAGGGTGTCGGAGAAGGAAGAGAACTGGATACTGGCAGAGGTAGCCTGAGAAAACTTGCATTTATATGGGACAAAGGCAGATGATGATTTGAATAACTCTTGTATTTATATAATGTATCCTTTATGAATTTCATAGCAAAAGTTGTATAGAATAACGGGCAGTCACCCTCTGGATGAGTGCGGGTAACTAAATCTATTTGTTGTGCTCTTGCTAGTGATTTTGGTGTTTGATCTGTCCAGTACATTTTATAATTGAAAGAATAGGAATGCCAGTAGCGTAAAGAAATATATGAGTTGAAAAAAATCATGTCAAAGTTAAAAAAAAGTATTTACTTGAATTTAAAGCGCGTTTTATGGAGGACCTACTTATTGAATTATCGATAGATGTTGGAGACAATTTATATTTATATGCTTACCTAATATAAACTCGGTATTTTTTTTTTATAAAACTAAACTTTAACTATTTACAGTTAAAGTTTAAAGCTGGATGGAGAACGTACATTTATTTTATTACTAGCTGATGTCCGCGGCTTCGCCTGCGTGGATGTCGGTTATCGCGACCAAAAGTAATCATGATGATCCCATTTCCCCAACTCATGGGAACCTAGTTTGCCCATTTTCAAAGTATTAAAATGGATATAGTATATTATCGGTTTAAAGATTCTTTAATTATTCTAAAAGAACATACATTGTTCACTTGCAGAATAAATACATAACCAAGGTAAATTGTAGTCCAGTAGTTAACAGTTTTGTTAGCTTAATACAGGTGGGTACGATGTCGACATATTATTGTGAGTAACTTAATAGTTTTGTGTTGTTAGTGACGTGCTGCCTGAGTTTAGCTTTAAATAGGTTGAAAGAAGATGTGTTCTTGATATCTGCTGGTAGACTGTTGTAAAGTTGAACACCTTCGTACTTTATATTTTTCCTGCCATATTGCGTTCGCGGGGGGCGCGTCTGGATTTGGTTAGGGTCTCTTTGGCTGTATTTGGATGTTTTCGTGTTAAAGGATAACTGTGTGTGTATGGTTTTGTTAAGAATTTTTCGAATGAGAACGCAAGAATTGAATGTGTAAAGTTGATTAATGCTCATTAGTTTCGTGTTTTTGTATAGTTCGAATGTGGATGTGTGATAATCGTAGTTGAATAGAAGTTTAATTATTTTATTTTGTGCTATTTGTTTAGAGATCCTTAAGAGATAGACATAAGCCATCGCGGATTTTTCTGTAGAGCTATATAAGATATACAATTCTACCATTCATCATTTTGTTATATCTTAAAGGGCAGCGGTTTTCGTTGAAACCTCCACCAGACGGCATCATTATATTTTAGCCAATCTTGACAAATTATATACTAAAAAATTCCTTTAGTACCACTCTATCTATTTAAGAAAACAACATGAAAATCAGTGTAGTAATTTTTGAGTTTATCGCGAACAGACAGATAGACGCGGCGGAGACACGTCATGATCAGCCTATAATGTTCCCACTGCTGGTACACAGGCCTCCTCTCTATGAGAGGGATTGGGCTATAATCCACCACGCGGGCCCAGTGCGGATTGATAGATGTCACATGACTTCGAATTTTTGGTTCTAGGATATGCCGGTTTCCTAACGATGTTTTCCTTCACCGTTTTTGAGAGCAGTGGTGATGAAATAAATTAAACAAAGTAATACGCCTGCCTGGGTTCGAACCCACGACTTACTGTTCGTAAGTCGGGGTCGCTACCACTGGCCCACCGCTGCTAACCCACATTGTATTATAATATGTAGTGATGTTGGGTTCGGCTTCCAGTACAACCGGATGCGGCTGAATACCAGTATTTTACATGAAACGACTGTCTATCTGCCCTCCACAACCCAGTTAGTTCTGGGAAATACGATACCCCTTGGTAGAAATACAGTGAAAATAGTGATAGCTTTAATTTCCACATCAGGTGTTCCAGATCTTCAATATTTATACGTCAACAGAGAGTGCTCATCAGGCTGAACAACTTTTGCTAAGACGTCATTCCTAAATATATTATAGTGTAACTGGGCTCTTGGAGCTCCACAACAGGTGTTCCACATCTTCAATTTTTATACGTCAACAGAGAGTGCTTATCAGTCTGAACAAGTTTTGCTAAGACGTCATTCCTATAGATGTTATAGTGTAGCTGGGCTCTTGGAGTTCCACATCAGCTGTTCCAGGTCTTCAAATTTATTCTCTTAGCAGAAAATGCTCATTACGTGGAACAATTGTTGCTATGGTACCATTTTTGTATCTCTTATAGTTTAGCTGGTCTGTTGCGGTTCTGCATCAGGTGTTCAAGTTTCCAAGATAAATTATAGCCTATATTTTGCCCAGACTTAATACCTTTACAACAAAAAAAAAATCATTCAAATCCGTCGAGTAGTTCCGAAGATTAGCGTGTACAGACAAACAGACAGAACTTTTTTTTTGGATTCGTGCACTATTACTGATTCTAAATACCCCACAATTTTTTTTTTTAATATATTCAATGTACAGACACAGTTTTTTTACTGTCTTATTATATGTATAGATAACTCAAGATAACGACTATTTTACTATTTAGGTGTACAATTGGAAAAGACGATTTTTTTCTATCTAGGATTTTTCAAAATTCTTTCCATATTCGGCAGATTGTCGTAAATAGTGTGAAAATATTTGTTTGTAAATGTATGAATACGAACCGTCGGATTTTGATACAATTATTTTCCCCTGAAACCCAGCAGCTTTCAAATTCAACTAAATTCAATTCTCAAACCCGTAACCATTTATTGCTATAGGTAGTAAGCTGGCTGCCTGCTCAAGGCAAATACGAAGTGGACGATATTGACGAGGAGCAGAAGAACCGTCATATCCTGAGCAAACGCCGGGTAGTCCCACTGCCTTTAATGCGAGCCGATCCTCGCGTCGACGAGCATGCCTTGTTCCCTAAGGGCGCTGTCGTGATGGCACTGTATCCTCAGACCACCTGCTTCTATCGGGCTGTGGTGAATCGACTACCAGCTAATGCTTCTGATCCTTATGAAGTACTGTTTGAGGTAAGTCGTCTGCTTTATTTGTATTTTGATTCTTTTAACAAATAAACGGAAAGATAATAAAAATTACTGAATCATTTGTGGTAATACTATTCCATATTATTCAGTATATATCCTGTTAGATGTTATGGCGCATTAACTCATTGTTCTACAGAAATTGTTCGCAGAAACAGCATGCATGTCCTATACGGAACGCTTTGTGGGCGAGTCTGATTCGCACTTGGCCGTTTATTTTATTTAGACCAGCTAATTTAATTTGGCCCTGCATATTCAAGCAAAACCTCTACGCCTAATTCATCCATTATACATGTGACAGGACTCCTCATACGCAGACGGCTACTCCCCGCCGGAGCGCGTGGCACAGCGCTACGTGATCGCGATCAAGGAGGGCAAGGGCCGCGCCACCTGACCCGCCGCCGCCGAGCGCCCGCCCTCCAGCCGCTCCGAAGCCACTTCCAGCGACTCGATGCTGTAGAAGTGTACACTACATCTACATGGTGCTTATGCCGATATTACATGGACATATTACATTAGATTGTTGTTACATTAGATTTAGAAGTCGTAGTTTTGATATTTGTGACAATTGCAAGTCAAATTTAAGATGGTGTAATTTTAATATTGTGTGGATTTCATTTGATTGGCCTTTTGGTCTAGTGGTTAGTGATCCTGACTGCTAGGACGGAGATCGTGGGTTGGATTCCCACACAGGACAAATCTTTGAGCGATGAGTACGATTATTTGTTCTGTATCTGGGTGTATAATTTATCAGGCTCTGCCTAGTTTGGGATCAGATGGCGGTGTGTTGGTTGTCCCAAGATAAATTATTATTATATTCCCTTTATTCATTTTTATCCTTATTAATTACATTTTTAAATATTTTACTAACAAAAATTACAATATACAAAAACATTTAAAAATATAAAAAATAGTAGCCCTCCGGTATCGGGAACAGGGTCCAAGCTACCGGCGGTCAGGGCTCCAGAGAGAGGAACCTCCTAACAATACGAGCCGTGTCTAGGAGTACCGCTTTCTGAATCAAGCCCTTGATCCAGCTGCCTAACGAGAGCCTTCTCAGGTGTTGGTCGAGGCTCTTGGCAATTAAGCCATGGGCTGATACGACTACCGGCACAGCACCTGTAGGCTAATCGTATTCAGTTTATTAGTGAAATTCGTTCGATCAATGGGGAGTTGGGTTGTTATGGTAAGACTCCCTAAATTTATGTAATGGGTGAACACTGTTTGAATCTACTTGATAAGATGTTGTATTTAACTGCTGCTGAAATCCATGTGCAAAAGCAAAATTAAGTAATACACTCGTTTTCACAGTCCACAGACATATTGAATGTTGTAGTGTATGGTATGCGTGTTAATTTATAGGGAAATTGGAATCTTATCTTTGTGTATTGAATAATTTGCGTTGCTATATATTCATAAGACTATAATAATCACTGAAAAATTGTATTTTATAATTCTTAGAATGTAATTTCCTCCATTTATATTTGTAAGCTAGTTCATAATGGAAACAGTTGAGTGTGTAATTAAACAAGTATTGGATACAATCTTTTTATTTACTATTTAAGGTTAAAATCTAATAGAATACATGATATATAGTGCTTAAGTCCGAAATATACAATCATTTAATTTTGATTGGTAGTTAAAACAAATTGATTTTATAATTTTCTCTGATTACTTACAAACTAAGGAATAATAATACAATTAATGGAAGAAACTAAAATATGTCAGATTTTAATAAACGAAATTTACGAGGAACTCAATTTTAGGTAAAGTGCAAACAATACCTATTATATGAAAAATCTATGGGATAAAATAAAAAATTGCTTCAAGCAAATTATTCAGTCATAATCATGGTAAGACGGAAAATAAAAACTCAACTAACATAAGGACGAAGTTGGTTGCGTTATGTAATCTGGTAAATAAAAATAACAAGTGTCCTCGCCTCGGAAACACCAATTCATTCCAACACAGCCGTTGAAGACTCGCTTATTATTATAACTTAAATCTTACGTAAGCGATGAGCAAAATTCAAGTTATGGCATATCAATAATTATGTATATCAACATAAATAAAAAATGAGATCAATATGTATTTTTCTCAACATTATGGGCGCTAAGTACGCGGGACACTGCCTCGGGGCGGCGTGTAAGCACCATTTGAAACAACTTGTGACAAGTTACAACATTGTACATTACGGTCAACCTTAACAAAATTGATTTCACATTTACATATTCAATTCGTCAAATAATCAAATCATTTTATAATGGAAAGACGACGGCTAGAGAGCTAGAAGCGATTTTTGGTACTAAGTGAAGCGAAATAAATATGACTAAGAACGTAAACAGACTCGAATGCTAATTTGGATGGAGTTGGTTGAGTCTGAAAAGAAAGAAGCAAGATATTAGAAAAATTAAATGAATATGTAAAAAATAGGGTTATAGTTTGATCAACCTGGCGTTAATATGATATCGAGCTGCAGAAAGAAACTTATTACCTAAAAAAATGATTTTCTACAAAGATTTGGATTTTTTTTTACAAAATAAAAGAAGAATTTTTGAAATCGGTCAAGAATCGACGGAGATATGAGGTAACAAACACAAAAAAAAAAAAACAACCAGAAATTGAGAAAAAATTGAGAACCTCCTCCTTTTTGAAGAAAGTCGGTTAAAAATAGGCTTGCGTTGGACGAAACTCGCCTAATGTGGAGCGATAGTGCGGGCTAGGGTGGACATTGCCGCAACGGTAAAGCCAGACCAGGTGTTGGACTTTCCCGCGATCCTCACATTGTGTTCGGTATAATAAGTGGAGGGACTTCCAAAATTGTTATATTAACACCTGTCGACTTAACACAAAATAGCTACCTCTAGACAGCCTGTCGGTCGGTCATGAGTCCCTGCAGCTTGCGCGCCACGTGCGCGTTGGCCAGGCGCGCGCGCTTCACCACGTCGCCGCCCACCTCCGCGCCGCGCTTCACGCCCAGTGCGCCCAGCGACGACGTCAGCCCACCCACCTCGCAGGACACCATCGTGTTGATTGCGTGCAGGTCCTGGTGTACAAGTGTGTTTATCAGTAGTGGCAAAAGTAAATAAACGGTCTTGGATTTTTAAGACAGCTTGCAAAGATCTACAAACAGTATTTGGCATATTTGTCTTATATTTGAACAAGGTAGTCTATAACTTACACTTGTCATCGTATCATATATAGACACGACTTTCACCTGGCCCTTGGGGAATAAAAATTGTCCGGCGACCACGTGCGCCTGGAGGCTGCACACCTGCGCGTAGTTACCTTGGCAGGGCTGCGGCTGAACCGGTAGGTGAGGTGGTGGTGCGGCGGCGGCGGCGTGGTGAGCGGCTTCACGTACAGCTGGTGGCGCTCCGACACGCGCTGCCCGGCCGGCGACCACGTGCGCCCGGCCGGCAGCGGGGACAGGCTGCACTCCTGCCATCACATACGAACATTAGTACGCGCACGGTGAGGGTCGTTACGGTCATGACACTGAATCTTATGAAGAGGTTAAGTTTGGATGTCGAAGATAATCTACAAAACTTAGGGTATGTTTCTTCTATGCGAACGAGGACAGAAGCTACTTTTCTACCCGACTGAGGGAGAGTAATATGTTTATTTGTAAAACCCATTCTGAATATTCATTGTCATATCCCCCTCTTTTTTACCGCGACTGCGCCATGTTTCTTGGCGATTAGTATAACATCTGTAAGAAGTATGCTGTTGAGAGGTAGACATTCCGCGGAGGGCAGAAGACTGCGGTCTACATAGCTAGGAACCGGGAAGGTCCCTGCGGGCTTTTACTTTAGGCCAGGTGGTTTGTCACTGCACAGTACAGTTCTTATTAGGATAGGGATGCAAAAATATTAAATATCTGCACTCCAATACGTACGTCTTTGTGTTTCCCAGTAAACCTCAATGCGAAGTTTTGCATACATTGCACATAAACCTTATTATAGAAATTAATCAAATCGCCTCTCTCTGGTGAACCTGAAAAGAAAGAATAATTTATATTATAAAAACCCTTTGAAACACATCACAGCGATCGAGGTCGCTATAGGGCAAAATTAATAAGGGTAGACGACGCTAGGTCAGTTAGTTAACCTATTAGCTACGTAAGTAGCTGCAGCTTACTATTAGTTGGTAATTGTATAAAATATTGGATAAAGCTACTCACTCTCTCCTTCGGTCTGTTTGATAAGAACAGATCTGTATACATGATTGTCAGCTAAAGGTCGCTGTCTATAACAGCGCATGATTTCTGCAAACGTTCTCTCTACTTGATTTGTAGGATTGTTGGAAACCTGAAAATAAAATCATCAAAAATTTGAAACGACTAACCGGGGAATGTCGAATAGAGGTTTATAAATGCATGAATCAAGTGGAATAGACTTCGCTGGTTACCATCTCAAACTCAAATGAAATGAAAAACTTCGAAATTAGGCGCAATACGTCCCGGAGCGATGGCAGCGTGTGTTGAATACGTTCAACTAGTAAAACTTGTATCTGGTATGGTACTTGTACTGAATAAAAGTAACATGACTACCCGTTGTTAGCCGAAGTACGTAAATCTACGCAATACACAAAAGAGATTTAACTGTGCCTACTGCCTATGATTGTGGCATATACATATTTATAGTCAGAAAAGAAGTTTGAAAAGCGAAAAATATTAGGGCTATACTTACTCTACATATAACATAAACAGCGCACATGAGGATCTGGTCTAAATGACGGTCCTTCATGAGCTGTGTCTGGTGCATGATTGAGTACTCCAGGCAGGTCCATATCTTGCGCTTTAGTTCCTCGTCAGTGAGGCGCAGTCGGGTGCACAGGTCGTTTATACGGACTACTGCCAGACTGTAGAACTGGAATACAAAAATTGGCATGTTATTCATCGCGTTGGAAGCCTTTGGTGAGATGGGTTTAACGGCGCAGTCAATGAAGTGCATATCACTCATGACTCGTCATCTTCTTAGTGCCGATGGTACGCTATTATTGACCATATGCTTCGAAAGTTTTACTGCGTCATAGCGCAGAGGTCGCTTTGAATGCAAGCATACGTCACGACTCACGTCACGCTGTTGCGTGACATGTGACGTGAGTCGTGAACAATGGCTTTAATGGAGAGGATGTTTAAGTCTGCAGTGGGACGAAAAAACCTTTGAATGTTGATCTTGTACAAGAAGCTAATAAAAAAATCATAGTATAATTTACCTTTCTAAAGAAGAGTATTAACGAGTTATTAGTTTTCTTAGGTGTGGAAGTGTTGCTGTTCGATTCGCCGTTGGAACAACTTGGTGTGGGTTGTGATGCCTCTAGTTTTGCCGGCGGCGTATTGTTTGTGGCAACTGGAACGAAATATTAGATAATAAAATTAACCTTATTTGCAGTTGGGAAAAAATACATATTGGCAAGAACATACAAGTTCCAAAGATAACAAATAGTTGACAGTGTGTTTCCAAAACAGGAAGTGTTCGAGTTTGGAGCAAATAGGGTATTTCTAAAGTCAAGAATGCACAAAGCTAGTTTTTTTTTTTTAAATGAAACATGACTTACCTAGTAACGATTGGCCAGGCTTGATCGGGTCTTTAAATAGCTGCTTTTTCGCCTGGTCGGCTATAGGTGAGAGGTAACGGTCAATGTCAGCCGATACGGGTGACTGAAGACCATCTGTAAAGCAAAAGGTTTAATTACACAGTTTGACGTAATATTAACATAATAATCACATATACAGGGTGTAAACAGACTCTTCACGAAGCCGCCAACCAAGCATTATGTACATCATACTAAGTAACTTTACGCAAAAATTAGTGCTGGAAAAGACTTTTTTTTTTTGGGCTGAAAAATCACGTTTTACAGTAGGACTCAATGTAACGCACTCAAAACATTGTGCTGATGGAAAAAATAATAAAAATCTTTCATTAAAAACATGTATTTAAAAAAAAACTTGTGAAAAACTTGGAACTTTGACCCCCAATATCTCCGTAACTAGATGGTTCCCAGGTATGGTCTAGAACAAAAAAATTATCGCAATGATGGGGAGACCATGTGCCTTTCGGCTTCGTCAAGAGTCTGTTTACACCCTTTATGAGGTCCAATATTTATTGGTTATATGGCTAGAAAAGGGGCGGGGCCTGCGATGACATGCTGCGCCGACCCCAAAAAATTCGTTAAGAGCAGGAGAATGATGATGATTGATAGCTAAGGCAGACTCATCATCTTCCTGCTCTCGTCTTATTCTACTTGAGGTTGGCGCAACACGTTTTCTTCTTCCATTCTCCCCTGTCAGACGTCACAGTATCATTTATTCCTCACTCTTTCATATCATTCCTCACACAAGCTTTACACCATTTCTTTGGCCTTCCTCTCCCTCTCCATGTATCAAAATTCATATCCATCACCCTTTTAGTCACATGAGTTTCATTCATTACATGTCCATACCAAGACAAACAACCTTTATTTTTTTCTGTAACAGGCGCCACTTTCAAACTTCCTCTAATATAGTTAAGACAGACTAAATTTATTAATTGATGGATTGTGTGAAACCCGATATGATTAAATTACTATGAAAGAAAAAGTCATGATGTAGAAACATCCGTGGGACAAGAGAAGATGAGGTACTTACTGGACCTGCGATGCGGCGAGTCATGTACTCTGACGTCATTAGACGCAGGCACTGGCGTTTTGCTGAGTTGGTCCCACAACGGGCTGTCCGAAGTCCACACTAGCGACTCCAGTACCTCTTCCTCCACCTAAATAAAGAAGAGTATTTTGTATTGTGTTGCTATTTTTTCCAATATCGAGATAAAGTTATAAAGCCCTTAAATTTCGAAAAGAAGTATATTGGTCAGCAGCTAAGCAGCGTTGCCGTGTTCCGATTATAGGTGACGGTTTAATGAAACGAACCCAAGAATAGCAAAACACCGTTTAGACGTCCCTGGATATCCATAGGTATCGAAATGATAGTTTGCCATAAAACAAAAAAAATAATTAACTTACAGCATTAAGATGTTTAATAACATCCCGACTGAGTTTCTCGACGACCGCCTGCACTACGAGCTCAATAATCTTGTAGAAGTGGAAGGCACTGAGTCCGTATATCTGCAACACTCGCGGGAACTTGAGCGAGTGAACGCCGTACGCGTGCAGGACTATCTCCGTACAGCATGCGTACACTGCTAGCTGGTATGTTTCTTGATTGAGCAGCATCTGTTGGATAACATTTATACATTATTTCACGTCTGTAATCCCCGAGGCTAGGTAGAGGTGTACCTAATAGTACACTCAAATTTCGCCAGTTATGTTATGTTTAATGTAATAGGAGGCGAGCCTATTTCCAACAACCAGGCACAAATCCAGATTCCGTGGCTGCTACTGACAAATTCCTAACACTAAACATTTATTTCTTAAATATCTTACAACAACTGTGGATTTAGTATGCTGTTGAAATACTCAGGTATGATATTATGTGTACATACCATCCAATAGTAGGATTTGTAAAGTGGTAATGGATTTGTGTGAAACACAGTAAAATCATTATTTATACGGTAATTACTGATCATCTGCATACCTGACCTCCACAACCCAGATAGTACTAAGTAATAAGATACCCTTTGGTAGGACTGCTTCTCAGACTTTTCTATTTGGCAAGATTATTGAAATTTTCATTCACCAACAATCAGTAAGTTTCGAAAGGTAGATATGAAACCAAAATCGATAGATACTTGTCATTAACCTAGGTCATAAGAGTCAGATAGCATAATATCAGTTGATCACAAAATATATTTAAATATTATCTTATCAAAACTTAATTAAGCGTTACTGCAAAAACAACTGATATGATTTGCATATCAATGCAATTGTATTATCGCCATATTTGTTTATGATAAGATAAGTCAACAATTTCAACATTTTATTTTTATTATCTTGGAATTACTTGTAATGTAGGTCGCACATTAGCAAAATTGTATAATACCTAAAGGAATGACTTTAATGTTATGAATCCTGACTGCAAGTCATGAGTAACTTATGATTGGTGATTTACGCCATTATGGCTAATTTAGATTGTTTCGGTGTTTCAATCCAGTGACACTAATTTTGACTCAGTTCTACTAGATCAATGTACAGTGGCCTACCTGACCTACTTAAAGTTAAACGAATTTGAACCTTCTGCAAGCTGAAAGCAAAATGGCTTTCAAAAGGGCAGTTCGAAAGTTATATTTAAAGTCAGACTAAATTGCTTACTATCTAGTCATCACTAGAGTTATAGTAATTATTATAAGGTTTCTCGTATTTCAGATTATTTGTATGTATTAGTATGTACCCTTTTATGTGCATCACTACAAGTTTGCAAAATGGTAAATTCCTTATTTATTGTTTTTGTACTCTACCACAATGTTGAATAAATAAAAACTCATAAAAATTGAATAAACACCTTTTTTTTACGGATGGGAAATCATCAAAAGACTTCTCCCGCTCTGGGCAGAGCGGAAGGGAGTGTCAGACTTGTACTGACTAAAACCTATCCATGTTCCTTCCTTGCCCTTTGTGTTCCAGGGCCGCGGTATCTCTTTCGAACAGCCCGCAGCCCAAATTGAATAACCCTTAATGTTACATACAGAGGGTTCAAATTCGTTCGTTACCCTAAGGTGGGTCAGGTAACAGCTATCATCGACTCTACATCTGTCATATCAGCATGTAAAGAGGTAAGTGTACAACACTTGCCTCTACATGCTGATACGACTATGAGAGTGAGGAAAGAGAGTATCTGTGTGTGTACACACACTTATCTTACTATACTACTATTATAAATGTGAAAGTTTGTGAGGATGGATGTACGTATTGGGTGCTTGTTACTCTTTCACGCAAAAACTACTGAACGGATTTAGATGAAATTTAGTACACAGATAGTTTATAACCAGGATTAACACATAGGATTTTTAAAACTATATAACTTTTTGTTCCGGTAGTACGATCCCGTGGTACAATTACCGAATTCCATGCGGGCGAAGCCGCGGGCATCAGTTAGTGGATTCTAATATCTCCTGCGACTGATTGGCCACCATGATTAGTAACAAACCAGGACCATTTGTACACACGGTGGCACATCAAGATTTAATATCCAGTATAACGTGGCCTCGCTTTGTATAGATTTCACGGACAATGAGAGATACGCATAAACTGGTTTTGTATAGCTTGATTGGCCGCTGTGCGTATATTAGAGTAATTTAGTTTTTCTTGCACTACTTACGTTCAAAGACACCTGCGGCTTTTTCCTGTGCTCCTCTCTGATGATGTGTTCAAAGACTCTGTAGTACAGGCACGTAACCATATTGCACCGAAAATTGATCATTTCGCCACTTAAAGTGTTGGTCTCCCTCAGGCTGCTTGCGAACTGCTCCATCCAATTGTTGCATGGTAGGACAAGATTCGCGTTAATTGTGTCCATATTTACGCTGCAGTCCCTGTGGATGAGAAATATTACTTCAATATGGTGCTGTTACTATGAATTTCAAATCTAAATGATAATCAATCAATGGATCGCAACAACGCCAATCTTATCTAGTTTTAAAACATGTTTTAACGTGTATGGAAGTGACCAAAATTGTAGAGGATTTGAGATCATGCAGTAAATGGGAAGACAACCGACTAGGTGGACAGACGATCTCATTAAAATGGCCGGAAGAAACTGGATAGCCATGTCACAAAACCACCAAAAGTGATATGGAAAAGACCTACACTCAGCATTGGGTGGCCAAGGGTTGAAAGAGAAGAGAGAGAGAGAGAGAGAGAGAGAGAGAGAGAGAGAGAGAGAGAGAGAGAGAGAGAGAGAGAATAAATGCGAAAAAGAGGTAATTCGCCTCATTTCGTCAATATTAACGAGCTCGTCATAAGCTCGGTAATAGTAAATCTTTACTAACAGCATCTTCGTCATACTTACGTGAACAGCTTCAAGAGGTCCCTTGATGGTTGCGGCTTTGCATTTCTCAGGTACGCAGCGAGGCGCGCCAGACTGTTCTTGGCTTCAGACACTGGGGTCAGTTCTTCACCACGTCGTGCCAAGTATCGCCGCCCGGTGAGAGGGGTTTCGTGGCATGCGCGACCACTCTGATAAAAATAAATACATAAAAAGGCTTTTTTTTACGGATGGGAAATCATCAAATGACTTCTCCCGGTCTGGGCAGAGCGGAAGGGAGTGTCAGACTTGTACGGACTAAAACCCATCCATGTTCCTTCCTTGCCCTTTGAGTTCCAGGGCCGCGGTATCTCTTTCGAACAGCCCGCAGCCCATACATAATAAGCCTTGTGTACTCACTGCTGTGACAGTACGCGAGCACTGTTTGGGTTGACGGATGTCACATAACTATATATCACGAAAAACTGGTAGGTATTTTTTTTATTAAACTACACATTTACGGTTTTCTGAATTTTTTATTTTATATGTGCTGTATGCTTCTTGCCAAATTTCATGATTCTAGGTCAACGGAAAGTATCAGGTTTTGATTCCCTGTTGAAATTGCAAAATATGCACCATAAACGGTCATATCTTTTGATTGCTTTGATTAATTTTCACTGCTCCAAGGCGTAGCAGACCAGAGTATTTGATATTAATTATAGCTTGATACCTCCACACGTTCCTGAGAAAAACGGTTTTGATAGACAGATAGGCAAAATAAAGAACAAATTAGAATGAATAGGAATAAATTCATTTTGGGGCCATTCAAGTATTACGTAAGCAGTTAATACTTGAATGGCTTAATTTGGCACCACAAAATTTTGGTAAACATGAGCTCAAAAGGCTTTGGTAAACATATAACAACGTTAAGTACCGTCACAAAGTAGGCTTGATAATTGCACCACAATGCATACATACCGCCTCTTTACAAGATCAACGTGACATCTCAAAAAAAACGTTTTTATGAGATGTCACGTTGCTCTTGTAAAGAGGCGAATTACGATTTTATTATGAAAAAACTGACGACCTGTCCCATTCGGACATCAGATTTATTTAAAATATTAATGTATAATGCTCATAAACCTAGTCTTGGCAGAAATTTTCCCAATAATGATCAACATCCAGTAGTAGAAGCAGTATGGGACACACATACTACAGCGATTTGCTTTTATTCAAGCAATACTACAAGCTGACTGCAAGACAGATAAAATATACAAGTTTATTTATTTGGCCTAAATATGAGTTCACACACACATGACTTGCAAGATGTTACAATATAAAATAAATAAATATCACAATCATGTTCAAAAAGATCATAACAAAAATGCAGTTGCAAATATGCAATATGCCAAGTTAAATGGTTGGAGTTAGAGTTATCATGTCAACTTAATTAACTTTAACTAGGCATCTAAAATAGACACAAATAAAAGAATGTAATTTAAAAAATACTCACCGGCCCAAAAGTAGCAATAACTTGTGATATTTCATCCCCAGACACTTTGTTCGAAGTACCAATTTGTTCATTTGCATGTTCACCTTAAAAAAGTAAAAGCTTTATAAAAAATAGTGTATTGTATGCTCAATTTTACATCTAAAAACTAACATGTCTGAAAAAGCCAATATTTTGCTTTTTCAGACATGTTAGTTTTTAGATGTAAAATTGAGCATACAATACATTGATATATAAAAAACCCTATATATCAATGATACATTATAATAGTTTTACCTTCGTAATCTACAAAACAAGTTAAAATTGGATTTAAATAATAAATATTCGACATTTTTGCTTCCAAGAATATTCGAAGTAAACAAGCTTTGAAAAAAGTTATTTTTTTTAAATAAACTTTGTTTTTCTTACTGACTAGTATTATGCATTAAAACCTTTTTATCCAGTAAACATGGATTCAAAAGTTGTCCCATTTTTTTCAAGTAGGTTTTGTATTTTTATTTGTGGCCTGTATACAAATAAAAATAAAACATTTTTTTATTAATTTTTACAAGGTGTCTTTTGCTGGGGAACAGTTACAGATTTTTTGTAACATATTTTTATTTGTTATTTCATTGTAGGATCATTGCTTTTTTATTTGATTTAAAATAAAATAAAAAAATGTAAAATAAATGAATGAGAATAAAATTTGGATAATAACTTACCTAAGAATATGCGTTCGTCAAATTCACCAACACTCAGCACATAAGTTTCATATGAATTATTCAATGATTTTAGATTTTGGTCAAAAGTGCCAACTTCTAGGACTCCACTAAAGTCTTCAATATCACCTTTTAAGATCTAAAAATTAAAAACAAATTAATAATGGGTGTTTAAAATATCTTGTCAAAGGAGATCTTACAATCATTGCAGCTATGGAAGAATTATTGTAAAAATCTCAGTAATAAAAATGAAACCATAATATTGTAGTGTAGGCCCAACTCACTTGTTTTTCGAAAAATTTCTTTATTGCTGGCTTCCAGGTATATTCCTTAGATGCTGCAGCATCTACCAACAGTCCATTTTTGATTTCACATAATGCTGACATAATGCAGGGTGCTGTTGATGGCATTTTGAAATCTTCTTTTAACCAGTCGCTGGGCAAACCTAAACAAAAATACTCGTATGTACATGTTTTTGTAGTACACCTCGCATTTTAGACATAAGTATCTAAGTTTTTATTTCATTTAACTTTTGAGACTTTTATAATTTTTAAGTTTTCACACTAATACATGTTTAACTCACACTTTTTATTTCTTTATGCTTATTTTATTGGAGAATTTTATCCTCAAAGGCAAGTCAACATCATCATCATTTACTCACATTTATTTTAGGAATTTCTGACTAATTTTGAACTCAAACAAAACTGTTATTGCTATTAATAAAGGGTGTAAACAGACTCTTCACGAAGCCGTCAACCAAGCATTATGTACATCAAACTAAGTAACTTTACGCAAAAATTAATGCTGGGAAACGACTTTTTTTGGGCTGTAAAATCACGTTCTACAGTAGGATTCAATGTAACGCACTCAAAACATTGTGCTGATGTATGAATTGAATAGTAAGGGGGTCCTGGAGGTGTTTAAAGTAAAAATCTTACATTAAAAACAGGTATTTAAAAAAAAAAACTTGTAAAAAAATTGGAACTTTGACCCCCAATATCTCCGTAATTAGAAGGTTCCCAGGTTTGGTCTAGAACAAAAGAATGATCGCAATGACGGGGAGAACAAGTTCCTTTCGGCTTCGTTAAGAGTCTGTGTACACCCTTTATAGTGGAAGTATAAAACTAATATTGTCTACAAACCTTTAAATGCGGGATTAATTAAATCTACCCTCCGGTCCATAAAGGCATTTGCAAAAACGAAGTCTAAAGATGCGAGCAGCAAATGGTACATATCCACAAGATCATGAGCAGACCTATGGTGCTCCCCCTTCACACAGATGTACAAACACCAGGTAAACTCAAACAGAGCATTTGTAGTACAAGGCTGTGTCCTGTGTGGGGAAAATGTTCAAGATATTATAAAGACAATGTTGGGCAATAGTAATTGAAAGCAGAAGGATATGGTAAATGGTAATCACCCAAGATATTGTAACTACTGTTTCTGAATATCCCCCTACATTTACTCTAAGTATATAACATGTTTACAGAGAAAAGAGTGGAAGGCTATGGGGGAGGCCTTTGACCAGCAGTGGGACAATATAGGAAAAAGAACATGTTTTTATAGCTTAGCATTTTTAGATGTGAAGTAAAGACCTTTTTTTTGTGGAATTTCCTTTTCCTGCATTTATATTTTGCTGATCAGCAAAAGAACTTAAATGCAATCAACAAAATTATACATTATAATTTCAACTTGAAAATGTATGATGAACAAAAGGTATATCATGACATTAGATTCAGTTGAATGACAATCAGGAAACAAAACTATGATACCCATCCTGTTAACTATTGATGGGGACACTTGACTTGACTGCTTCGTTGGTCAAGTGGTTGCAAGCGCGACTGCTGAGCATGACGTCCTGAGTTCAATTCCTAGGTCCGGTAAAGTGCTTTTGGGTTTTTCCATCAGGAATTTTTCAGTAGCAGCCACGGAGTCTAGATTTGTGTCCGGTTGATGGTAATAGGCTTGTCCCCTATTACATGGGACTTAAACATAACTAGCGAAATGTGGGTGTACTATTAGGTACACCTCTGCCTTACCCTACAGGGATTACAGGCGTGATGTTATGTAGAAACTTACTTTTGGTATGATATGAGTTCACCCATTGACTAGTAAATTTTGTGAATCACTTTGTTTTTGGTACTTATTGGGCTAATATATATGAGGAGCTCGTGACTAAGTAATAACTGCCGCTCGGGTCGATCTTTAGGCTAAGCCGTGCTTGCCTAGGTTGGTCTGTGGATGGGTGATCACCCATTACATACCGAGTTTCCTCTGTGCCTCAGAAAGCATGTTAAGCCGTTGGTCCCGGCTGTCATTTGTAGATCTTTAACAGTTGTTACTGGTAGTCAGTGGCCCAAAAAGTCTGACAACCAGTCTTACCAAGGGGTATTGTATTACCCAGTACTAACTGGGTTGTGGAGGTCAGATAGGCAGTCGCTCCATGTAAAATACTGGTATTCAGCTGCATCCGGTAAAACTGGAAGCCGACCCCAACATAGTTGGGAAAAGGCTAGGCAGATGATGAATGGGCTAATATTTCTGTCCATTTCAGCAATGCAATTTTCATCACTGTATTCTAGACATTAATTTTATCTTTAAAAGTATAATTCTACATCAAATATTTATATCACTTACTTAGGTCTTCTTTTACTACTAGTTTTCAAAGGCTCATTTGTCAATCCAGAGAAGATCTGCTGGAAAATTGGCTGGAAGTTCCTGTACAGTACAGTGGACACAGCAAACTTGTGCTCCAAATGAGATATTCTGTCTCTGAACTCAGTTGACATGGAAGCCATCTCCATCCAGTTCTTGATTTTTTTGAAAAACTGGATTAGACTGTAGAGGAAATCAAAAAGTTTTAATAAGCTACCAAGAAGATATATGCACAAGTTTATACATCTAAATAATAGCAAGTTTTAATTATAAGAACTTTGTATATTCAAAGACTGTTTCAACAATGAAAACATAATAACCTTATGTTGCATAGTCTCAGAAGCTTGGTAAGACTGACACAATTCCCTTCCACTGCTTTCCCAGACTGCACTGTAGGAGTTATGGATGTACGGCATGCCACATACAAGGCACATGCCATCCAGTGCGATGTATCACCCTGAGGAAACCATGTGTGATAAAGATTTAAAACATTTAGCTTTTGGCTTGTCTCTGTTTTCAAACAACACAAATTGGTACTGTAAACAAAGGTTTAAGGAAAATGCTTCCAGCAAACATTGTATCAATGTTTGTGTCATCTGTGGAATGGCTTGCTGTCTTGATAAGTGATTATAGTCAGTGAGCATCCTTAGATAAGGGCCTCGTGTGGATTATGCAGGTAAAAGTTGTTTCAGGTTAAAAAAAATCACATGAATCTAAATCACCAAGACATGAAGTTACATCTGCCACATAGACAATAGAGTTAAGAATGCGTATAATTATAACTAGTCTTCGATTGAATCTAAGTATTGTAAATAAAATCAGTACATTTGGAAGCATTATAATGAATCGACTTATGTCAGTGTTATGATGCTCAAGATTTTTTGTAGGAATATCTAAACATTTGAGTATCTAGTCCATTCATTCATATGAATAGTCTAGACTAAAATACTCACATCTAATGTATAATTTCGTTTTATCTCTAAAAAGGACTCCTTGGCTTTTTGTGCTGCAACTGGGTCGACATTTAAATCCGAACAAAGACTGATCATTTTATCCATACAACTTTCTTCACTATCTTCAGACATTTTTATAGTGATTTCACTATTGATTTAAATAAAACATAAAAATAAACAACTTATCACACGTAAACTTATCCCGATTTTGACAATTTGACAGGTATTTGGCGGGAATAGCACATAGCACGACTCCTCCCACGCGCGGCAATTTTGTCTTTGGTTTTTAAACATGGCTGCCAAAAGGGGTTGGTCTCACTCACCAAAGCCTTCTTTCCCTATTGACGAACATGGGTCATTAGGCCAGTATAATCTTGAATGGTTCTTGATCATAGATTCTTGATACTGCTAGAAAAAAGATGACAGCTGAGATTCAAACGAGTAATGAAAGCGGGTTACAATAAAACAAAATTTGCAAAGATTTGGTTTAGTACAAATGAAATAATGTTTATAAATCTTGTGCTGATAGCGGAGCTCGTGGCTAAACAATAACAGCCGCTCGGGTCGATCTTAAGGTTAAGCCGTGCTTGCCTAGGTTGGTCTGTGGATGGGTGACCACCCATTACATACCGAGTTTCCTCCGTGCCTCGGAAAGCACGTTAAGCCGTTGGTCCCGGCTGTCATTTGAAGACCTTTGACAGTCGTTAAAGTAGTCAGTGGCCCAAAAAGTCTGACAACCAGTCTTACCAAGGGGTATCGTATTTCCCAGTAGTAACTGGGTTGTGGAGGTCAGATAGGCAGTCGCTCCATGTAAAATACTGGTATTCAGCTGCATCCGGTTAGACTGGAAGCCGACCCCAACATAGTTGGGAAAAGGCTAGGCAGATGATGATGAAATCTTGTGCTGATAAAACCGGTTTATGCACTCACACACTAGTGGCTGGTCTGCTGTACAGTGCACTGCAAAGAGTATAGTGTATAATATATGTATTAAGAAACTGGAATTAGATTAATGAGTGGACCACACCAGAATTTTGTTACTAGATATATTTCCACGCGATTTTATTTGTCTCAATATCAATAGACTCAAAGTCAAGTGTCTATAGACTCTATAGACACTTGACAGAAACATCAAAACATGTCAAAAAAAGTCATGGTATATTGGTCTAGAAGAAATCTCTTCTAAATTCAAATTTGAAAAATGGTGTATTCTTTTATTTTTCTTTGACAGAAGGCATTATTATTTCGAATTTCTAGTATTGTATGTGCGTTGAATGCGTGTTATCCATATTTTTAGTTAATAAAATTGTATCTTACAACCTTTGAGGAATCATACCTATCTTACGTTTACATTTTGTGAAAATGAATAAAATTATGTCTTTTCACCGACTTTACCATGTTTCCTGTGTAGCTTTTAGTTTAAAAAAGCAAGGGCTAAAACTGTGTAAAATGGTGAATCCAAAGAATAAGAGGTGATTGTCGTATTGATGATAGTAAATTATAATGTTATTCGATTGTTATTGTTTGGGTTATGTTCTTGTGGTTTTCAGGCAGTGGCATCCAACGCAAGCTTTCGCAGTGAATGCTCTGCCTTCAGTAAAGAGCTTGACTCAGCAGAAACATGAGCCCGGCAAGCGCGGGCAGCGCAGGACTGCCATGTTGAACAAAATGTTTATGAAGCAGATCACTGACTTGATGTCTACTGGCACTGTTGCTATGAATATAGTTGGTAGAGGCATTGAAATCTCTAAAGTAAGTAACAATCTCTGGCTAAATCTGGATCAACTTGTTCTGTCAAGAGATGTCCTAATTTTATCAAATAAACCTGGGATTCAGTTGTCTGCTAGTACTAAAATAAAACTATGTCTTTATCTTATTATTGATATCCATACAGTAAAATACATAAAAAGAACAAAATGATAAAGTTCATGGTTTAGCATCTTTATAGACTTCAATTCATATCATACCAGTCTGAATTCACCCATTGTGTGACGAATAAAGACCTCCTTTCCTGTCTCTCAGCCTTCACGTTTCTGCAAGGTCCTCATCCAGGTGTTTTTTGTCAATTTGGTGATTATATAACTGGTCCACTAAAGAAAGAAAGAGTAAAAGTTAATTCTAGCACAAGTAAAACATACAATACAAATTGATAAATAGTAATGCTATATTATAAGCCTCATAATTAAAAGCTATTATTTCTGCTTACAGGTGAATGTAACTCCAGACCTCAACACAGTGAATGTGTTCTGGGTGTGCAAAGGCAATACTTCCGATGACGAAACTGAGAAGGTGTTAAACAAAGTAGCTGGTGGCCTGAGACATGAGCTGTCCACACTCAGGGTAATGGGAGAAATACCTTACATTGCGTTTGTTAAAGGTAAGTTGGATTATGATTGATACAAACATTCTAGCATTCTCTATTCTCTTTTGCATCCGGCCACACTGCACGCTTTGCGCCTTCCCTAGTAAGTTACCAGATGTTTAATCACTAGGCTCTAGGCCCTAAACAAGGTACCCTACAGCCTACAGTGCATAAGTAGCCTTAGACCTGTGTCTTAGACTTATCCTCCAATGATGTCTGTAAACTTCATCTCACATAATTTTCATTTTATTTATATTTTTTTTGTAAGCCTGTACTTTCTCACTGCTGGGCAAAGGCCTCCCTAATTCCTTCCATGTGCTCCTTGCCCGTGCCTCCTCGAACCTTCAAGGAACGCGTCTAGATTGTCTTGCCACCTCTTTCTGGGCCGGCCTCGGCGGCGCTGCCGCGTCTTCCGGCGATTATCGTGTGGAGACTTTTGCCCAGCGGTCGTAATGCATGCGGCTGACGTGACCCGGCCAATACCATTTTAGCCTAGCAGCCTTCTTGCCAACATCCACTATGCCCATTTGGAACACAGCATAAAAAAAATGTTTAAAATACAGCTTACTTTATGCTCACAGATAAACAAGAAGCTCATATTGTAGACTTGGATCGTCGTTTAGCTATGGCTGATTATGGCGAAGACTACATCCCTACTGATATGGGACACCTGCTGAAGTCTGAATTCACCTTAAACACACAGTTATCACCTGAAATGAAGGTAAATTATGATAGTAGCTCATTAACATGCTTAAACAAAGGTTGGCAAAAACTGATACGTAGGTAAGGTAAAAAGCTGATAAGTGCAGTTGTCATAGTCTATTTCACTAGTTGAAATATTACAGTTTGTCTTATCTGTCTTGGTGGTTTTCCATTGTCAATATTCTCCTAAGATAACAGCTGGAAATAGTATATCAGTGTCTATTTGTAAAAGCAGCAAGAAATGCTTGCATGGAAATCTTAACTGATAGGTTGGCTTTTTTTATTTTGGGCGAAAACAAATTCTGCTTATGGGCTTTTTGGTAAAGTGCACCTAACTAGAATAGTATCAATCTGTGGATAGCTAAGTAGGAGACTGTACGCCCTGTTACACATCAATAAGAAAGCCGAATGTGAGTTAAAATCCTAAATTGAGAGCTTCAAAGTTATGGCACTGCAGCATCAAACTGCTTTGTTACAGCAAAAGGTCATAGAAACTTAAGGGATTTTTATTTTAATTTATTTACATTCTCCAGGCAAAAATAAAGAAGCTAGAGGAAGAGCTACCTATATTCGAAGAACCAGTACCAGAAATGACCCACAATGTCTTCGGTCTGGACCATTCCAAGATCATGAGCAGACTCCTAGCTGCCAGGAAGAAGACTCGAGACGCCTGGAGCACCCTGAACACCAATAGTGACGTGATATCGTATCGTGTGACGGCCGATAAAGAACCTGAGCCTGTTGGCAACCAGAGAAAAGAGCTGGCTGATTTCTTACAGAAGAGACAGGTTAGAATTTTGATACACATTATTTATTTTGGTGCATGATCTTGGTAGATTACTTCAATACAGTCTATTTTCCCCAAAAGGCTAAGCAAGGGTTCACACCCATATTTTTCCAGTAAGAGGAGCGAGCCATCACTGTCTATCTACATTTTCACCTACTCAAGTTGAAGCTTTGTTGCATTAAAATGCAGTTTTGAGCAAACTGCAGTAACATGGACATATCAGCTATTTTAATCATTCCCTTTTCAAAGAAGACGGGATGCTGTAAAGGAATTTTCAATGGCAATTTCTGAACCCATTAATAAATATCGGTTCCCGACTTGGGAATTGAACCTCATGATGAGCAGTTGCACGCTTGCCACGCCTAAACCAATAAAAGGCAGTCAATAAAATACCAAAAAATAATCATTTTTTCCAGATCGAGCAAAAGCGTCTTCACAAGCGAATGAAAGACTCCCGCCAAGACATGCAGCTCTTGAACCCAGTCGAGGAAGGGACTACCGAGGAAGTGGACGACGACGAAGACGAATATGAGGACGACGACGAGGAGAGCTACAACTACTACACCGGACCCAGGGAGATGACTTACCTTACTGATAGACAACCCCAGCTGTAGAGCAGTTTCGTAGATAAATAAATGATATTGTAGAATTTATGCTTAGTTTGATTTTTGAGTAGATAGGCGACGTCATTTGCAAGTCTGAAAGTGGCGCCGGTGATTGAAAAGTGTGGTAATCGGATGTCGTGGTATGGGCATGTGATGCGGAGGAACCGGGAAAATATCGTGAGGAAAGGTCTGAGTAAGAATGTGGATGGGTACTTAGAGAGGAAGACCGAAAAACGATGGACTGTGTGAAGGATGACTGGATGATATGGCAAAAGTCTGATGCGATGAGTAAAGTATGGAAGAAGACATGCTGCGCTGACTCCAAATGAATTTGGGATAAGGGCAAGAGAATGATGGTTGACGTCATTTGTTTTATTTTTACACGTGTGCACACTACGACCAATGAAACTATTGAAATCCAAGCTGATCTCTCATTGTACGGAAATCAAAGCGAGGTCAGGTTATACTGGATAGCTTGATGGTTAATCCGCCCCCCGGTTTTTTAGGCAAAAATCACTTGTTCGGGTTTTAATTAATTATTGGTATAAAATATTCACATCGCATTTATATTATTTTTTTCGTCCCACGAAAAAAATACACGTGATTGTCACTTTATCCCCTCCACAAAAAATGGCTTTATTATCCGATGCGACGGAGTATTTTATGGGTCACCTACATTTTTGCAATAGGGGACGACCCTTTTGTCATAATTTGGGCGCGTACCCAAACACCGGGGTTCGAATTCAGCAGTAGTCGTTCAATTGGTAGATGTTTTATCATTATCATCATCATTCTCCAATTCATTGGTCGGCGCAGCATGTCTACTTCTTCTAAACTTCTCTATTACTCGTCATCTCATCAGCCACCTCCGTTTTAGCCATTTCTTCGTTCACACAGTCCATCCATCGTTTCTTCGATCTTGTTCTTTTAATAAAACTTTGCCCCACACTAGGAATTTCTCCTGAATCGTGGGTGCGTTTACAATCATTTAAACTCACATACACAAACAGCCAGACCCGGAACAACTATCTGTAGGCCATACAAATATTTGTTACGTGCGGGAATCGAACTCGCGACACGTAGCGCAGTCCTTTGGTCTTCCTCTACTCTTATATACCCATCCACATTTACTCTCAAAACTTTCCTCACGATATTTTCCTTATTCCTCCGCATCACATTGCATTATTGAATTTAAATAAGGACTTAATGTCCGGATAGACATTAATTCAGAAATGAAACAGAATTTACGTGAACTGTCTGCTAGATAAGTTAACTGCAACTTGTCAGTAGATAGTGAAATGGGCCATAAACTGTTTAATCGGAATTAGATAACATTGACTTGCGTACGTTTTAAAGCGACTACGGAAGCTCAAACTAACATGGAGAAAACCGAGGGTTTTATTCCTAAAAAGCCGGGCATAACATATTCCCTTTACGTGCTAATTTTGACCTGTGGTTACCAAATGTTTCCATTCACGCCTTGGCTTGGTCTATGAGGAGTCCTTTATCGTAAGTGATTTATCGCGTCCTGGTCCAGGATTTAGGAAAAAAAACTCTACTAGTAAAGACAAGTAAACAACTTTTCCTTTGTTATTTTTTTCGCTGTTTTACACTTACCTACAGTACTTTATACAAACATGATTATATTGTTCTTAAATATTAACAGAAATCATCGATCTATATTTGTTCACTCCAATCGGCAATCAGTAAAATATCAAAATCTCAAATGGCACTTAAAAGCACTTGCAATTTACTACCCTTCTTGAAGGAGTATCCCAATGGCTCAATGGCTGAGTGGGGTGGTACTTGCCAGCAGCCTCGGAGGTTACCCAAGCTGCGAGCAAGTTCGATTCCGTGTCTCGACTCTTTTTTTTATTATATTTATATGTTTGTTAAATACTAAAAGAATCTACTTGGCTTCACAATAAATTATTTATTGAAACACTCGACTTGGACTTGGATTTGGAACATACTTTGGCACCAGGGAGCACTCCTAATTGTTGCCCCGAGGCCTCCAGACCATAAATCCGGCCCTGCCTGGTTCAACCCATGGTCCGGAGCGAGAGGGAATGGGACGCCGTCACCTCCTCATCATCATGATATGATATGTGTATCAAATGAAAGGGTTTGTTGAGAAGAATACGAGAAAGCGTGTTTTTTTTTTAACTTTGTTATTTTTAATTTCAAAAACATCTTGTGTATCCTGAGACACAAACAGGAGGCGTTTCTCTTATAAAAAATCCTTGTTGACACTATCACTGTTTGTTTTCCTACTTGTCTTTATTTTTAACCGACTTTCTTCAAAAAGGAGGAGGTTCTCAATTCGGTTGTATGTTTTTTTTTGTTTGTTACCTCGTAACTCCGTCATTTCTAAACCGATTTGAAAAATTATTCCTTTATATGAAAGGATATACTTCTCGATTGGTCCCATAGAAATTTCATCAATATCGGTTCTGTAATTTGGTTCTTTTTTCACGTTAATTGCTAAATCACGCACGTCGCATGAAGTTTTGCATGTTTAGTTTGGCATACTTCCCGATTTCCGATTGAATTGAAATTTTGCACGCTTATGTATATCGTGTGATAGTACAATATATAGAAGAAATGGAGCTGATCTGATGATGGAACTGGAAGGTGGCCTTAGGATCTCCGTTATAAAATGACATAAGCCCATCGAGATTAGGCTCGTATGATCCGTCATGATGAGTATTTGGCCTATAGATGGTATCCAGGGTCTGATGATGGAGCTGGAAGGTGGCCATAGGAACTTCGTTATTAAACGACATAACCTCATCGAGTTTGGGCTCTTTTGATTCGTCTCGACGAGTACTTTGTCTCTAAATGGTAACCAAGGTTTGATGATGAAGCTGGAAGTTGGCCAGAGGATCTTCTTAATAAAACGACGTAACCACATCAAATTCGGGCTCGTTTGGACCGTCTTGATGAGTACTTTGTCTTTAGATGGTATCCAGGTTCTGATGATGGAGCTGGAAGGTGGCCATAGGAACTTCGTTATTAAACGACATAACCTCATCGAGTTTGGGCTCTTTTGATTCGTCTCGACGAGTACTTTGGTCCTAAACGGAAATGGAAACCGGATAATGAGTGTTGATAAGAGGTTCAACAGAAATGTTTATTTATTTTTTATGCTCTATCCATTGTAGAATATTTTCGTGCGAATTCAAGTGTGTCTGTGTCACGCAGCATGCGACAAGGTCATGGAGAGCACACACCTCAGGGGCTTGTGGGTAACATGCACCTCACTATGCGAAATATTAGAGGATCAGCTTCATATTGGCAGAAATGCATTGGCATTAATACTATAATCGATCGTCAATTGTTTGTTTGTGACGTCACTACCCGGGAAGCGACCGGGGTGTCGTCACGCCGTAAGTTTCCTCATTTTACACATTAGTAAATTACTTAGAGGCTACAGGAATAAGGGGTATACCACTAGAATGGTTCCGTAGCTACTTGACATCGCGGTACCAATACTCTAAAATTGGCAGTTTTCAAAGTAGCTTGCTACCTATCACGTTTGGCGTTCCGCAAGGCAGTACCCTCGGCCCAACGCTTTTCACACTATATATAAACGAATTAATAAGCCTCCCAATAAGCAACGCTGAAGTGATCTGCTATGCCGATGACACTGCCATCATCTTTCAAGACTCGACCTGGGAACGGGTGTATCGATTGGCGGACAAAGGCCTCTCTCAGATAGCGCACGCCCTAGACAATAATTTACTGACATTAAATGTCAGTAAAAGTAAATATATTGCTTTCTCAAAAACCAGTGCCTCCAGCCCACCCCAAACTCTGTCCTTAAAAATACACACTTGCACACAAGAACACAACAACGCCTCCTACCACACATGCCCATGTGAAGTCCTTGAACGTACTGACACAATAAAATACCTCGGAATTACCATAGACAATAACTTAACCTACAAAGCCCACATATATCCCCCAGAGTGCGAAAACGATCCATGTGATGAAAAAACTCTGCGACTGTACCCCAATCGACGTACTGCGAACGGTTTACTATGCTCTCTGCCAGTCAATCATGCAGTACTGCATTTGTGTATGGGGACGAGCTGGTAAAACCACATTTATTACATTAGAGAGGGCACAGCGGGCACTAATCAAGGTTGCACTAAAAAAACCTTTTAGATTCTCCACAGACCTCATTTACCAGGAATTTGAAGTACTAAGGGTACGACAAATGTTCATACTTCAAGCAACGCTTAAGTACCACGCAACAATAAGAAAACGGCCAGAATACCGCAATTTATTCAATAAGCGAGTATTTAGAGTACCTTTACCAATTACCAAATCGGAACTCGCTAGACGCTGCACAAATTTCTCTCATCCTAACACTTATAATAAAGTTAGTAAAATTTGCGATCTCCGAGACTGCTCAACCACCAACTGTAAAAAAACACTAAGATTAGCCCTTATGAAATTATCATACGACGAGACCGAAGCCTTAATAATTATAGCATCTTCACAACAGTCACACACACACAATCACACACACACATTCACACACGTACACTCACAAGAACACACACACACTCACAAGCCCAACGCAAACAGTGTTTTATTTTAATTCTACTACTCTCCAACGTTCTAATTGTATACCTGTTTCGTTTTAATGTTTATTATTATATTATTTTGTCCTCAGTTTAATGTTAATTCTAAAAATGTAAAATTCGCACTCCCGAGCCACAAGATACAAGCGATGCTTAGTTTGTGGCTCACTGATTATATGATACAACTGTTTCTTACTATTGACTAATAAACTTATTTTGATTTTGATTTTTTTTGACTTAAGTGCTTTTTAGTACATTTTATTTATTTTATACCGGGGCATTACTTTTCCTTGTTAAAGATATGCTGTTAACAAGGATTTGTGTTAGATACCACAACTAAAAAGGAGGAGCCCGTGGCTAAATAATATCAGCCGCTCGGGTCGATCTTCGTCGGTTAAGCCGTGCTTGCATAGGTTAGTCTGTGGATGGGTGACCACCCATTACATACCGAGTTTCCTCCGTGCCTCGGAAAGCACGTTAAGCCGTTGGTCCCGGCTGTCAATTGAAGATCTTTCAGTCATTAAGTAGTCAGTGGCCCAAAAAAGTCTGACAACCAGTCTAACCAAGGGGTATCGTATTACCCAGTACTAACTGGGTTGTGGAGGTCAGATAGGCAGTCGCTCCATGTAAAATACTGGTATTCAGCTGCATCCGGTTAGACTGGAAGCCGACGCCAACATAGTTGGGAAAAGGCTAGGCAGATGATGACCACAACTAAAAAGGATCAAAAAAAAGCTTTTTTGTAAAAAAAAAAACCGACTTTAAAAAAAAAAAACAAAAAAAAACTTTTTTGAAGGAAGTCGGTGGCTTTGTTTGTTTCATTGATTTTTTTGCCACTTACTTCCGAAAGTTGTTATTTTCCACTTTTAATTTTATTTTTAGGTTTTTTTTGGCAGTCGGTTACTTTTTTTTTCAAAAAAGTTTTTTTTTGTCCAAGTCAATCCCACAACTGCAACGAGTCATCGGAATTTGTTGCACCAATGAAATTTTATTAGATGACACATTGATAGTGCAATTCATCATATCCTGAGAAAGATTGAGATGCTATCCTTTGCATGACTTTATTATTGTTTCTTCTTATCTCGTCTCGGAACCAATGTGATAGCAGCAGTAAGCGCAGCAGTATTGAACAATAAAGACGACGTAAAGCAATCATTACCTATTAGTGTTTGACCGAAATAGGATTTTCAGCCGTAATCGAACCTTTGGCTCTGGTCCCAGTTTCGGCCGAAACCGAAACTTATAAAAAGTAAACATAGCATAACATGGCACCTGTAATCTCCGAAGGGGAACCCACATTTCGCCGGTTATGTTTAAGAGCGTTAACGACTTACGGCATTTTATACAAACTTTCAAGTCCTTTTTTTCGAAATGATTGAACCGATTTAATGAAACTTCATACGCTTTAGCAGGATACATAGGTCTAAAAAGTTGACAGAGGACTTTTCTCTATCTTTTCTGTCGCGCGACGGGGCCGATGTTTCGTCCAATAATTTGCTAACCGAAACTGTGGCCGAAACCAAAACCGAACCTTCGGTTGGTCACTAAATCATTACACAAATTCCGCTTGTGTTGCCATCTGCCATCGCAGAATCATGTTCGGGTCAGTTCCTACATGTTCGAGTTAAGCCGAATGACTATTTTTCCTAACGTATATTAACAAATTCGGATCCTTGTGACTGTGCCGAATCATGCTGACTCGAATCCCCGAATATATTTGTTCGTGTCTGTGTTAGATTGTTAGATTAACAGAACAGCAAAGTTAGTTTCAAAGCTGACTGCCCGGGGAGCACCGGATGTACTTAAGTATCGCCTCTCTGGAGGATAATGACACGGATAACTCCTCTTGACAATGTTATGGCAATTGTTCCTTGACTAATTCAAGGAGCAAATTGCCATTGCATAGATAGACGAATTGCTGACGTCATCAAAAGCCTAAAAGATTGGAACTACTTCGGAGGTTTTATACCCATTTTCACTAATACTTAGTTTCACTTAATTCGATGCCTAAATGAATGCCGTTTTTTTTTGCAAGTTGAAATTTTGCACAAGAACATTGTATTAAATGGGGGATGTAAGCTTGTGTGAGAAACGGGATATTTACCATGTTTACAGTTTGAATGTTAATTTTCCGCGCATTTGCCAGTATTAATTGCGCACTGCCTAGTATTAAATAAAATATTGAAAAAGTTCCTATTCAAGCGGTTTTAATGTAAAAATACTTGTGCCATCTACGGTTGATATATTTTACAAAACATTACATACATCACGCCTGTGATCCCCGGAGGGTTAGCCAGAGGAGCCCCTAATAGTAAGTGGTAGGTACTATTTGCCAATTTTGGCACGGATAAAAAATAAAATACCTCTTTGGTGTAGTGGTCGCAATCGCGACTGCTGAGCATAAGGTCCTGGTTTCGATTCCCAAAGTGTTAGACGGTTTTTCCATCAGAAATTTCCCACGGAGTCTGGATTTGTGCCCGGTTGATCACAATAGGCTCGTCCGTTATTACATAGGACATAACGCGTACAATTCCGCTGTAAGTTTTCCTAAAACTTTAAAATAAAATAAAATAAATAAATAAATAAAATAAACATATCTGGGGAAATGTGGGTGTACTAATTAGGTTATAAGGTAAACCTCTGCCTAACCCTTCGGGGATTTCACGCGTAATGTTATGTTATGTTTGTGTAACTCATCAAAAACCAAGTTTCTCCTTATAACTCAAGAACTGAACGCTCTTGTTCCGATAATATCAGTCCTTCGTCGTAAGTACCATTTATTGTAACTTACGAGGGAGCCCGAGCCTTAGCGGAGGACGTTTCCTGGCTGTTATGATGATGACAATGGCATAAATGACGACAACTTAGTGTACCTACCATGCCGTCTGGAGAATTGATTAATCTATAATGCACTGGGTCTGTATTCAAGTGGCTGATGGGAGGAGCCTGTTGGATACTGCGATTTTTTGAGACAGATTTTTGCGGATCTTAAAATTACCGTTTTTTTTGCAAGTTGAAATTTTGCACAAGAACATTGTATTAAATGGGGGATGTAAGCTTGTGTGAGAAACGGGATATTTACCATGTTTACTGTTTGATGTGAGTTCCCGATATTTCGGCGACTTGTGAGTTCCCGATATTTCGGTGATTGTGAGTTCCCGATATTTCGGTGCTGTTGCAAGCAGTCCATGATCGTTTATCCGTGTTCAATAACAAACAGTAATCATGGTAAATATCCCGTTTCTAGTGTTAATGATAATTTTAGTGACCATGACAGTTTAAAAAAAACTGGCTAAGTGCGAGTCGGACTCGCGGGAGTATTCTCATTTGAGCACCGATTTCAAGAGCACCAATTAAATTAAAATTAAAAAATTAAAATTCATTTAATTCAGGCATAACACCCATATTGCACAATTAATACAAAGAATAAGAATAATAAAAATGTCAAAATGCTGCTCCAAGGATAAATGAGATAAAAAATAAAATTAAATTAATGTCACAAAAATACAGTAAAATACAATTTTAGAACGTCACAGAATTAAAAATTTAAATAAAACGTCACAATACAACAGTCACAGAATTAACATTAAATTATCATACACAATACCGACAGAATTACACATATAAACACAACAATCATAGGCATTTTAATAACGTACAAATAACATTAAATTCAAATAAAATAAAAATAAAAATTTAAGGGCACTATCATGTATGCCTGCTGCAGCATTTTCGTAAATAGGGGCACTCAAATCGCCCAGCGATTATTGCCAGGACAGTGTTGGAGCTGGCCCGCACCCTGCGCACTAAGGACGCGCACCGCTTGCGCATGGTGGCGTGAAAACAGTCGGTGCGCGCTTCCGCAAACATGCCCGAAGCACTGCAGAAGCGGGGCAGCCCCAAAACCGCCCGGAACGCGTTGTTGTACTGGACGCGGAGGGCGTTGTAGGACGCTTGTGTGTAGCGGGCCCACAGGCTGCACGTGTATAGTGAGGTGCAATACGCCTTGAACAGGGTTATTTTCACTGTATCAGAGCAACGTGCAAACCTGCGAGCAAGCATGTTAGCCCTTTTCGACAAAGCCCTCCGCTCCCGTTCGATATCAGCATGATCCCTGAGGTCAGCCGTGACTATATGCCCCAAGTATTTGAACTGGTCCACTCTGTCTAGCGGAACACCATTCAGACAGACAGGTGGTACATACTCGAGGCATTTAGCACCGCCGGCCCCAAAGACCATGCATTGACTCTTCACAACATTATATTTGAGCCCATGCCTATCCGCGTACTCCTCACAGACATGAACCAGTTTCCTCAGGCCACAGATCGACGCGCTCAGCAGCACCATGTCATCGGCATAACTAAGATTATTGACGCACGCGCCATCCATGTGGCAGCCGACATGTCGACTGCTGAGCGCGACGATCAGCGCGTCCATGTAGAGGTTAAAGAGGGTTGGCGAGGTCAATCCACCCTGTCTCACTCCACACTCAAGCTGGTACGGTTCCGACATTGCCCCCGCCCATCTGACGCTGTTGACCTGATGCGTATACCAGTACTTGAAGATGGTCACAAGTTCACGCGGTAGGTTAATGGCAATTAATTTATCCCACAGAATATCATAGGCAACCAGGTCAAATGCCCTGGATAGGTCGAGGAAACACGCATACACAGGCGTGCTACGATCTGTGTAATATCTGACGGTATGCTTAAGACACAGTATAGCACTTTCTGTAGAGAGTTGCGGTCTAAAACCAAACTGGTTATCATGTAGGCTTACATATTTATCCAGCTGTGTATTAAGCAAACCGTCAAACACTTTGGCTATGATGGTGGCTAGGGAAATGGGCCTATAGTTAGTTTTATCAGAAAGGTCACCTGTCTTATTTTTCACCACAGGCACCACCACAGACTTCATAAGGTCTGCCGGCAGGTAAGAGTGGCCCACGCACAGTGAGAAGAACATCGCTAAGACTCTAGATATATGCGGGCCAGCATGCTGCAGGTGTTCAATGCTGAGGCCATCGTGGCCCGGAGATTTGCCCCTCGTCATTTTCATGATAATTTTATCGACGTTTCGCGCAATAAATCTTACCCCAACTGGCTCGATCGGTAACTCAGCATTAAAGACCCCATCCGCAGGCCCCAGAGGAGATTGTACCAAAAAATGGTTCCGAAAGACATCCGCAATGTCCTTATGGCCACTCACACCATCGACACTCACCGGAAGGCCCGGCCTAACATTTACCTTGCTTGTACTCTTCCAGAAACCACGAAAGTCACCCTTGGAATGTTTCTGCGCAAGAGTGTCCATACGCATCTGATCTTCACGATCTTGGCAAGCCTTCAAACGTGACTTGAACACTCTTCTGCTCTCACACATTTCGGTGTACATCGTACCAGACCTAGGCCTACCACACGCTACCCAATCTGTAAACTTCTGCCGAGCCACCCCGTGAGCCCCTCTGATATGCTCGTTCCAACCCACTACGCGCGGACCACTCCCCCCCGCCCGTCTGCTTCCTCGACCCACCAAAGACGCATCGCGAAGGGCAGCCACAATGTCAGAGTACAGACCGTCTAAGACACGCCTGTGGCCGACGTCATTACAACAACAGTCAGCACAACTCATACACTCGGGAGGAAAATCTATTAATCTCAACCGTTGGTTACACAAGTTTGTATAAATAGCGACCTGTTGCTCGTTTCTTACACCCCAGAGTACGTTATTATTGTCAATTACATTATGAGGCAGCTTCGGTGACAATAAATTTAAATTACATTCAATAACCAGAGGAAAATGGTCAGACCAAATTGTATCATAATGTACACATTAACAACCGATCGTTTTGCGGCTTGGGTTACAATACAGTGATCTAGCCAGCTGCAGGACCCATGAGCGTCACTAACAAATGTGTACGCACCTGAATCAGAACCCAGAAAATCAACATCAACACACGTGAAACACTGTTCACTACAAAAATGTAGAAGCTCGTTATAAAACAATTCAGATAAATCGGCATTATAATCACCTAACATAAAAACTGATTCAATACCGTATTCGTCAACAATTGCGCTCACCGTACTAAGGCAGTCCGTAAAGTCTGGCAGGTTGTCCACCGCATTCGTAGGCATGTAAACACTCATCACTATCACCGGTCGTTCACTAGACGTTATCTTAATTGCACAGATGCGAGCATTGTCACACCGCAACACCGACACTTGTTGGAATACACTGCTTCTCCACAACAGCGCGACACCGCCATACGGCCTCCCGCGCAGTATACCACCAGACGTGTCGACCGCAGACGTGCCCGTATAACCAAAGTCACTGTCGATCGAGCTTAAATATGGTATATCGTCAGGCAGCAACCATGTTTCTTGTAAAGCAATGAGATCACATGTGTTACATAACTCCCTAACACTATCCACGGAGCGCTTCACACTTTTACAGTTGAAACTGGCGAAACTATAAGTACCGCTACCTCTCATGTTTGACGTTTACTTTGACCGTGCGCAGATACCAATCTGCTCGGGTTACGGGGTTTAAAATTGATAAAACGTCTAAATATGATCCCATTAGGCCATATGTTCTCGTCTAGGAACAAAGATAATTTCGATTCAGCGACAAAAAATTTGTATGCCTTGTGGTCTTTTTCTTTTTCCATGATTATTTTCTCAATGGATACTGTTTGTTGAGTCTTACTGCGAATGTATTTAATTATGTCATCCTCTGTCGTTTCACAATGAATATTAGTTATAAATATGGGAACTTTCTTATCAGCCGCTTTGAAATTACAATTCTGATCTTTCGCTATGCCTGACTTTCCTAGGTACCGATAGTTTGATGGTTTCCTACGATACGAAACCTGGCGCCAACCTTCACCACCAGAATCCACCTTCGATATTGCTTCGTTCACGCACAATCCATCAAAACGCGGCTGCGTAATTAAACAGCTGTTATTATCGCTCGCGTTATCAGTGGCCGTCAGCTGACGTTCCGCCACTTGATCCAACGAGCTCGCGTGCGCTGACGTCACAGTCGACGTACTTGCCACAACCGCGTAACTTGTCACACCGGTTTCAATCGGTTTCGCAGCTGTCGCTGGCCGTTGTTCGGTACATGATTCAAAATCTATTTGTTTACCTTCTACCCGCTCAATTACTCGATATTGGGGAGTGTTTATATTTGAATCAAACTCGCGATTATTCCGAGAATCGTTCAGATAGGATAATCCCACAGGGCCACTATCCAACAACCAGGCACCACGCTTAGGATTCACTTTACACGCGGACGTAGGGGGTAGTGAATCATTCTTCAGTTGACTGACTTCAGCTTTCAAAGCATTCAAATGATCCAGCGTAGCAAACGTGGACTTTATTGTTTCAATTGAATTTTGCATACGTAGGAGATCCTTCAGGAGCTTCGTACAATCCAGATGGTCAAAGGTGATGGGTGGCAGCTTTTCTAATTGCCGCGCCACGAAAACTGGAAGTTCGTCTGGATGAGTTCGAAACATCTTCATAATATCCGCGAGATCTCGTTCCTCTTTGCCTTTGTTCTTACGAACAATTTTTCGCAAGTCACTCCGAATCGAGTCGAATAGCAGAGATTTCGACTTTTTAATCTCTGCACTGGTAAATGCCGATGTACAAATTTGCACCAGTGTCACTTCGTCAATAACCGACACTTTGTTCTGGATATATGATAACATCTCATCGATTACGATGTTACACGAATTGCACTTTAGAACGTCCGTCATTTTAACTCGTTAGTTAGCGCTGTCGACAGCACGCATCCGTCACGGTTGGGTGCGCGACCGAGACTGATGACTGACCAATGCTTACAGCCAAAGAGCGAAAATTTTTGGTGCTCTTGAATTCGGTGCTCAAATGGGTATACTCCGACTCGAGCACGAAGGGTTCCGTACCATTATCTATACAAAAGTAGACAAAAACGGCAAAAAAACACGTTTGTTATTAATTTTAAAGAGAATATGCAACTAAATATTCTGTGAATATTTCAAGCGTCTACCAGTCGCCGTTATTAATACCGAGCAAAAAAACGACAAACACGTTTGTTGTATGGGAGCCCCCCTTAAATATTTATTTTATTCTATTTTAAGTATTTGTTGTTACAGCGGTAACAGAAATACATCATCTGTAAAAATTCAACTGTCTAACCATCACGGTTCATGTGATATACAGCCTGGTGACAGACGGACGGACAGCGGAGTCTTAGTAATAGGGTCTCGTTTTACTCTTTGGGTACAGAACCCTAAAAACAGTGTAAAACTTGTATGGAAGTTCATCATTTTGGCCGATGAATCATCCTAAATTTTTTCTGGAACTGCCGTGTACAAATAGCGCTCCAAGGATATGAATACTACTTGTGTAAGTTACTAACAATAAATGAACTTGTTAATTACGATGTATGGTGACACTATTTCCTTCCTTTGAATACTTTTTGGCCTTCTTCCAGAAAAAAATTGGCACTGAAGAATTACAAGAATTCCACGGTGATTCCTCCAACGTATCGTAAAACACAAGGTTTTGTGACGCATCAAGAAGCCTCGTGGATATAGCTTATCAGTTTATCACACAATCTGATAAGCTTGTAAAAATTGGCTTTGTATTCGGAATTCCTCAGCCTATTGTTTTTGACCCATAATGAAATATTTAGGCTTAGTCTTCGAATTCAATTGAAACTTCATGGAATATTTCGATTTCTGCGTATTTTAAATACTAGCAATTATAAGTTACAGATCGTCTACTAAGACAGAAGCTTAGTCATTTCATCATTATTATTCTTTTGCCCTTATCCTAATTTATTTGAAGGAAATTCCCATTCTATTTAGGGTTCCTTACCCGAACGGGACCCAAGCCTCCGCTGTATGTCCGTCCGTCCAGCCGACTGTCAGCGGGCTGTATCTCATGATCCGTAATATGTAGACAGTTGAAATTTTCACAGAATGTGTATTTCTGTTGCCGCTTTAACAACAAATAATAAATTAAAAATTAAAGGGGGCTGCCCTACTACGATTAGACGACCCCTTATCATCTTTCACACAGTCTATCCATCGTTTCTTCGGTCATATCATAAGCTTATTCATATCAATTATCATCTACCTACATAAATCTCGATTAAAACTAGATTTGAATTACGATTAGTATAGTGTAGGTAAATCTGTTAGTTTTTTATTCGAGATTCAAAACTGAGCATTGTTCTAGAAAGCAGTCGTTCATTCTATTTTGGGGTGAGAATATTTCAAACTCAAAAGCATTTATTTCAATTAGACCATAATAGGTACTTTTGAATGTCAGAAAAACAAAGAAGGCTAAGCTATAGTCACAGACACAAGGCATAATAACTTGTGAAAGTGCTGTAGGTGCCCATTCCAAAGAGTACATCTCTATGGAGAAGAATGGGCAAGAAACATGGAGTTTCTTGCCCATTCTTCTCCATTCACACTCTTTTCAATCAAAATATTGTTACAAAATCTTGGTTACATCATTCATGTTGAGATTATACATATATGTGAGAACGATGTAGAAATACGTGCACGTTAAGAGCGTCCAGAGTAAAAGATTAATTAACAATTTAAGAACAAAGTAAATAGTTAAAATATGCCGTGGCAGCCTAGAGATAACCAGTCCCAACTAACAGCGCCCGTACACGAACATGACGTATGAATCAGCCCCATTCAGCTCAACCATATTGAAGGGAGCTAAATAAAAAAAATACATATACAGTGTCGAAACAGCGGGGCAGTAAGGGAAACTACCTTAACCGTTGCAGCTACACGAAAATGGTCTCACAGTTTTTAGTGAAATGTTGATCCCCATTGATCTAAGAAAAAAATAACAGCAAGAAGTGTCCATTTTACACATTTTTTTTCTACTGCTGCCAATCGATCGTGTTTCCTATACTGGAGTGCTAAAAAAATTCTATGAGGGTTTGGAATCATGTACTGAAAACTGGTAATCGTTTATACGTCAAAAACCCTTCCACCCCGTATTATAAAGGATGTAAAAACCCGAAAGGCACTTGTTCTCCCCGTCCGTCATTGCAATATTTTTTTTGTTCAAGACCATACCTGGGAACCTTCTAGTTACGGAGATATTGGGGGTCAAAGTTCCAACTTTTTCCCAAGTTTTCTTTTAAATACATGTTTTTAACGTATTTTTTTTTTTACTTAAGACACCTCCTCGACCCCCGTACTATACAATCCATCCATCAGCACAATGTTTTGAATGCGTTACATTGAGTCCTACCGTAGAACGTGATTTTTCACCCCAAAAAAAAAGCCATTTCCCAGCAATAATTTTTGCGTAAAGTTACTTAGTTTGATGTACGGAATGCTTGGTTGACGGCTTCGCGAAGAGTCTGTTTACACCCTGTAACGTATTGTATAGTGCGCCCACATTATATCGTCATGCTATAAGTCCCTTACAACCAGTGGGGCGAGTCTATTGTCATTAACGGGGCACAAATCTAGGTTCCGGTCAGCTACTAAGAATTTTCTAATGGGAAAACCCAACACATTGTTCAATCCGAGGGTCGAACCCCACGTTCAGCGGTCACGTTTGCAACCGATGATTATTTAGTACTAGCTATTCGCACGCGATTTTGTCCGCAAAAATTGTGATAGCTCGACTAATATACATGATACTCGTATCAACATAATTTATAGCCTATAGCACCCATGAATAATGTAGCTTTCTGCCAGTGAAAGATTTTTTTTAATTGGATCATTAGTTCCGGTGATTACCCCTTTACATACAATCAAAAATTTTACCCCTTATAATATTAGTATCTATAGACTACCAAAATGGCCTTTACATATCTAAACTTTTAGAAATCTAGACAATTAATGTTGGTCAAGTCAGAATAAATAAAGTTGGTCCAATCAAGTAAGTGCCTCTGTCAATCTGCAGGACGGACGTAGGTGCCGTCGAGGTCGTAACTAATGAAGCTGTAATTATCTTAAGTAGTGTTCTATGCTTACCTATTCGTCCCAATCTAATTAATATAGCTTTTTCTAGGCCTTCGTCTACTGTGGCCAGGATATTGTAGGACTTGACTCCTACAGGAAGGATGTAGATGTCTGAACCACAATGCCAGAAGAGACGTAGGGGGAGACATTTCACAGCAGGCCTCTCCTCTCCGTTCATCACAAACTAGCTAAATAGAGAGAGTATTGGTTTTGTCTAAATGTATAAAGGGTGTAAACAGACTCTTAACGAATCCGAAAGGTACTTGTTCTCCTCGTCATTGCGATCATTTTTTTGTTCTAGACCATACCTGGGAACCTTCTAGTTACGGAGATATTGGGGGTCAAAGTTCCAACTTTCTCACAAGTTTTTTTTTTAAAATACATGTTATTAATGTATGATTTTTACTTTAAACACCTCCAGGACTCTTACTATTCAATCCATCCATCAGCACAATGTTTTGAGTGCGTTACATTGAGTCCTACAGAAAAACGGGATTTTTCACCCCAAAAAAAAAATCGTTTCCCAGCACTAATTTTTGCGTAAAATTACTTAGTTTGATGTACATAATGCTTGGTTGACGGCTTCGTGAAGAGTCCGTTTACACCCTGTAGTCTAGTTATTTGATGATTTACCTGATGATTTGAAATGATGTAAATAGACTCTTAACGAAGCTGAAAGGCACTTGTTCTCCCCGTCATTGCGATCATTATTTTGTTCTAGACCATACCTGTGAACCTTCTAGTTACGGAGATATTGGGGGTAAAAGTTCCAACTTTTTCACAAGGTCATTCATAGGTCTCGAGTTCGAACCCAAGACACGCACCTCTGATTTTTCAGATTCATGTGCGTATTGTATAACTATCACTCGTTTCGGTGAAGGAAAACATCGTGAGTTAACTTTACCAGCATGCCTTTTTCTTTCTTTTTTTTTTCGGATGGGAATTCTTCAAGTGACTTCTCCCGCTGTGGGCAGAGCGGAAGGGATTGTCAGACTTGTACTGACTAAAACCCATCCATGTTCCTTCCTAACCCTTTGTGTTCCAGCGCCGCGGTATCTCTTTCGAACAGTCCCGAAGCCCTGGCAGGCATCAGCCGTTGCGGCCCCTCCCTGTTTGCTGACATCTCTTTGAGGCGCGCGTGGACAAGGACTCGCCGTCAACACGGCCTTTCGTCATAAGACGGACGGTCGGCGAGCTAGCCCATTATTCACCGTCCACAGGTCCGCGTCTACGGTGGCCGGAAGCCACCACGTGACCCCCGACGCCCGGGGCGTCTTCCGCGGCGGCTGGGACGTAAGGTTCTCTCCCTCTCACGCTCCACCACCTCCTTTGCTAGAATGACTGTTTCACAGAAGGAGGTGACGGCGTCCCATTCCCTCTCGCTCCGGACCATGGATTGAACCAGGACCGGACGTGATAGGTCGCCGCCGCGGATCGCCGCTACGAGGACACGGCGGTGCTCCGCCCAAGCGGGGCAGACCTCACAGTGTGCTCCACCGTGTCCTTTGTGCAATCCACACAGTGATAACACCCGGGCGTTACCTCCCACCCGATACGGTGCAGGAACCTCCCGAAACTACCGTGTCCGGTGAGGACCTGTGTCAGGCGGAAGGTGAGGGTGCCGTGGCGCCTCGAATCTCTAACCACTCCTCAAAGAGGGGACTTATCGCCACTACTGTGGCGTGCCCTGCACGGGGTTGCAATAGTCGCTCTCTCCAGTACCAGCATGCCTTTTTTTTTTTTTTCGGTTGGGAAATCATCAAATGACTTCTCCCGCTCTGGGCAGAGCGGATGGGAAAACATGGATGGGTTTTAGTCAGTACACAAGTCTGACAGACTTGTGTACTGACTAAAACCCATCCATGTTCCTTCTTTGCCCTTTGTGTTCCAGGGCCGCGGTATCTCTTTCAAACAGCCCGCTGCCCGAGTACCAGCATGCTTTAAAGTTATTTCACGACGGCATGTAAAGCCAAGTCAGAGGCCCATGGGTGGCATAAAAACTCTGACATTAGGTTAGACACTAACCACACGAAAAAGAATAAAGAAGCGCTTAGTTAGGAAATGTCTGGTTTATGGCAACAGTGTTGCCTCCTACGACCTCTGCCTACCACTTCGAGGAAAACAGAAATTATATATATGTATTATGATTGTTATCAATACAGGATAGAAACTGTCAACGTCTAATAGGGTGTAAGTCATAAATAACTGTTTGTATTGTGTGGAGCAGTAAAAGAATACAAGTAAATAAAAAAACTATACTACACACTTAGAAATTACTGTAAGAATGTCGTGTTTGCGCTGATTTAGGCATCGGTTCGATGCCCGGCTAAGGCAGTCAGACAATGGACATTAAAACGAATAATAAATCTGCTCGAACATAAACTATCTTAGATATTTTAGGGTAGTTTCCCATCAATGGGGGTTCATTCTTTCAACTCTAATTCACCGTGAGTTCGTGGAAGTTGTTAAGTAAACCCTTAGCTTAGATCTATTTAGTTTATCCAGTACAATACCAACTTACTGACTAGTGACTTTCAAAGTGCTCTGAATTGGGATGGTAATTATAAGGTACTTAACAAGTTTCACAAAAAGTCATTACTTGTTTTGACAATAATAAACGATATTCTCAATGTAACGTAATATCATAATTACAATGTTTACGCTTTCATCGCCGAAGGTCGCGTTGATAAAATTAACAACCTCATTTTTATCACATAAATATTGCATTAATAACATTTTCAATAAAACAAAGGCGAATCAGTCGACATGCGTATCGTACCCACTGTACTTAGTACATGAACCGATATATGACTTGAATAAACAATGAAAATATTTGCTTTTATTGGACTAACTTTATCAACGTTAATCAACAGGTTGCCTTTACAGACTCATGTATGCTGTTTGAGGGTAGCTGTAGACTTTGGACCATTTTGTTAATGCTAGCTTCGTCTGCGACTGTTCCTGCGTAGCTTCGTATGCTCGCTACACATTGGTCGGCCACGGTCGCTCAATAGAACTGACATATATGCAACTTTACTCGCAATAAATTACAATATCGATCCCGTTGCCAAGTCACGTACAGGGTGTGTACGTGTACACCTACTAACAGTTTCGGGAGGTGTCGATCCGAGGCTACAGCGCGTCTACTTCGTGGACCAGTACATAACAAATACTTACAGCTTTTTATATCGACCTCTGTGTAATAAAGTTAATCCAGGTTCTGTGTAGTGTAATATTTGGCGGGGGGCTGCGGGAGGGGTAAACCGGCCGGCGCGGTGGCCACCTGTCGAAGTCGCCGCGCGGTGGCGCGCGTGTGCCCCCCGGGCCGCCGTGCCCCGGCCCCCGCACTCCCCCGCAACCGCGCCCCCCCCCACCGCCCGTGCCCCTGCACCCTCGACGCCGCTGCGCGCGCTTCTCCCTCTCGAATCATTCGTTTCGCGACGCGTAGACTTGCCGGCCGGCCTCCGTTGCACTCGCCCGGGCTCATTCCCATCGCGTCCGCTAGCCGCACCGCTCCGATCGCACGACCTAGCCGAATACCTCGCCATCATGACGGAGAGCACAGAAACCCCTGCGGCAGCTGCGCCTGAAAAGACCCCCACTGAGAATGGAACTACCGAGACCCCGCCCGAAGAGACCCCAGAGAAGGCTACCGAAGAAAAAGAAAAGGAGACTCCCCCACCCAAGGAGATGCGCGCTGTCGTCCTCACCGGCTTCGGCGGACTCAAAACTGTCAAGATCCTGAAGAAGCCTGAACCAACTTTAGGAGAAGGAGAGGTCCTCATTCGTGTGAAAGCATGGTAAGTACACCTAACACTTCCTTACTTAAAATTAATTTAAAACCTAATATTGAAAATTTCAAGTTCATACTCATATCAACACTTCGACGAAATAAAAGACGTTATATTTGAATATATCTTCGGTCCGAGATTATTTTTTCTTAAGTAGCGATTTAGTTGTGAAATAATACGTGGGTGCAAACGACCCTTATATCTACAATCAAGTTGGTCTTGAAGAACGTGCTATTTTTTACGCCCTATTGTTTTTATGTCGTTTCGGATGATATTTTTTGGGTAGACCGGTGTTCTCCACGTAGTGTACCCACTTAGCCGGTGTGTGCGCGGGACAGGTCCCGTTCACTTCGTCGTCGCTCGCCGCGTCTCGAGCTCTCGGCTGCCTCATTAACATCTGCCTCCGTCAAGATGCACAACTCATGCACCCAACCGATTGAAATTTCTGCACGCACACTGGCACCCACTCCCGATTGTGCGACGCGCCCTAAAGCGGATTTACACTTCGTCGACCGCCCGCCGTCGATGCGACGACCAACTATTTTGTTTATGTGCTTGTTTTAGCCTCTCTCTTACTTGATGTACAATGTGTTTCCATAGCCGTGTTATTTCATTCGATTTCGCCAGATTATTTATTCAATAAGCTATGGAAATTTGTTTTCAATCGGCATCGGAATAACTGCATGCATGTGCTCACCGGAGCGCGTCGCTGCGTGGACGCTGCGTCGCCGACGGTTGTAACAAATTAATGTTATTTTGTCATTCGAAGCCCGAGCGAGCCGAGTTCGTGCGAAAGGGAGTTGAGCGCCTACTGACATTGTTCTTTGTTCGTTTTTATCGCTCCACTGCTTCAGATAATGCAACGGACGAGTCGCGTCAACGTGCTACTTGCAACCGCGACACATGAGTTATCTGCCAATTTTCTCGTTAACGTTAACTGCTTCGTTAGAGGCTTAACAAAACACTCACTTAACTGTGAAGTTTTTTTTTTTTTCGTTACACCAATAACGTTTAGTCATGACATAATTGAGATACTTTTTTTATGAGAGACTACTTTGGGATAAGGTCAGACGTTCAACGGCTTAGGATGTTTGATAAGGCAGGCAGTTTTTTCTTTTTTGCTCCAAATCTTATCAGGAATTTTATCAGAAATTGATAAAAAAAGCTCTTGGATTTCGGGAAGGATTTTGGGTGGAATTCGGTCTGTTGGTAGCCTTCAAAGAGTCTAATCCTCTTGTCTTTATGGTATTTGTTCTCGTTCTACATTTAGGTTCACGCGAAATAATTGATTGTTACAAATCCTCGTAACTGCAACTTGCAATAGAATGGTACGGAGGCGTGCAAGGAGGCTAGGGAGGAATGGAGGCGAGGTGTGTAGGTGCTGTGGTAGGTGCGAGGCAGGGCCGGCCAGGGCGCATCCCCGCGCGTGCTAAATATAGCGCGCTTATCGTCGACTTACTATGTAAATGACCGCGACATAGCCGACGCCATCTGCCGCAAAAATATTAACTGACTGGTTGAGTCCCGGGCCGGTACCAGAACAAGTTTGCTCTCTAGCTTTGAGCCGCAAAAACGTGTGAGTTCCGCCTACATGGCGAACGAACAATCCAAGTTAAGCGGTCTACAGTCTGACGACTGTGGGTCATTCCTTTGTGGGAATTTGCAAATAAATCGGTCATATGAAACTGATTAGCACAGAAATGTAGGTAAATAATGTTGCAATGTGCAGAGGAGACTCCAGGGTGCATTCAATACTTTTATCTCACCCAAGATTCGCAGAAGTTGTATAAGTCTTATTGTAATATAATAGACTTGGTAAAAGAAAGATAAATTGCAAGAACTAAATTCAAAGAAAAGCACAAAGGAATTCCAAATACAGAAATCCATTGGTACTTATTTCAGGATAGGACCCAAAGCTTTCATACGGCTAAATTCTCTTCAAAACAAATGCTCTCTGATTCCAGTGCGATTTGATACCAAACTCGTTTCACGGATGACGGAGGTCCAATTTCTACATTCCTTGTTATCGTCATATCTTCGAAACAGTTTATTCGCTGCAATTACAACGGATTTAATTGTACGAGGAGTTCCAATATACCTACACTGAGTAAAATAAATATGGGACTGTAGAACGGCTATAAGTTATACCGATCTTAGATTACATTGATAATGGATCTACAATAATGGATATCAAAAACTTTGCTCGAAGTCACACGCAGACACATCAATTTTATTTACGTCTTGATAGCTACTCCTTGTGTTTGGAATTTTTAAAAGTTGGACCATTATAAGGTACCTATGTCAGAGTGTGTTGAACCTCAATTAAGAAGTCGTTACATTACATCAGTAGTTTAAAACTATACCTGTATTAAAGTCACGCAGTCGTCGCTCGCTAGGGTCACCACAAATAAAGCTCTCAAAGAGACATCCCGTTTAAATACGGTTAAGTGATGATAAATATTTGCCAAAGCTATTAATGAGTTCTAAATTCTAACACGTGGTGATTTAGTTTACACGGAGTACTACAATATTTGCTTGTGTTGCGGGAAGTCCTTGATAAAGCTGAGTTCAAAATTAACAATGGTGTTTTCTCCAATTCTCCAGAAGGTGGTCACGTTTATCGTACACAAAAAAGTTTGTTAAACGGCGGTCTTAAATAAATGATACGTTACAATTTATAGAATGATGAAATTCATCTGAATAAGATACGGACATGAGTGGCCCCGGAGCCTACAGGGATCGCTTTCGTGCAGCCGCCTTTTCGGCTAATATGTTTTGTAAGACTTCATAAGAGATCCGATGAATAACGCGTCATTATTTTCAATTAGGTCAAGCCAGCGCCAGTAAGAGATGTCTTCCAAGAACAATGGTTGTACTCACGCCTCGTATAAGTGGCTTTCTTTTTATATGGAGAGCGCTTAATTGTATGGGGAGATGATGGGAAATGTGATGGCTGGACTTTTGTTTTTTGTTCGACCCATGTGCTCTGGGCGTCTGGCCTACATCATTTCGAACACGAGTTTATTTTGGGGTCAGGGATATCATAAATATCAAGGATTCCACTGTGTAGTTATCAGTACAAGATCGTGGTACTTTTTGTATCGAAAGTGCAGTGTTAATTGCTCACATCCTTTCCTTTGTTGGTGTATCAATTTAAAGCCTAAAAATAACATCTGCCCCTCGAGTACAGGGGCCGGGCTCTATGGTATAAAGTGCAGTATTGTGCATTTTAATGGGCTCCGAAGCCGCATAAGATGGAAGAGATGAATTTGTTTATTACCCTCTTCCTTATTGAGAGCGTCTGCGCGAGATAGCTCTCTTCCTATGAGTCACTAGAAAGTTATGTTCTTGAGCTAACTCGATTCAAATAAACTTGCTGTGGTACCTGACCGAGACCGAGTGGGTGGATTCGCTTGCAATTCAGTACAGTATTGGATAGGGACACTATAGCTTGCTTGTGAGTTTCATTTGATACCCCCTGCCTTCAGACGTCTGCCGTCTGGTTTAACAACTCTTGAATTCAATAAACTGGAAAGATTAGTTTTGTTACCTTTAACTTTTTAAGTTAAGTAATAAAAAAAGAACAATTTATTGCTATTATGCGCTCATTGAAGTCAATTTAATAATGGGGGTATATTGTGTTCTTTTATTAAGTTGTTATTCATCATAAATGGTAGCTTTTTCAATTGATTATTGCATACAATGCCCTTATAATTTATTAATCTCGATTAACTTACCATTGATTTTTGATCCATCACAGTTTCAGTTATTTAAACTGTAGCACCTATCTAACTCATAGTCGTTGGTTCAACACGAAGTATAATTTGTGGTATAACAATAACAACGCCTATTATTATATTCGTATTTTTATAATAATATGCTATGGTTAGCATGACCTGTGGGATACGGTCCATCCATCAATCAAACATGATGAGAGACAGCGTTGCTACACGTGCACGTTAAAGCTTCACGTCGGGTTGATTCTTCAATAGTTTGTTGTTTTAACATTATTTCATTTACTGAATAATTAGTGTGTATGAGTGCTGCGATGCGTCACGACCTTATTCCTGTATTACTTGCACAGCCAACTTATACAGATGAGTCAGAGCAAGTTAGGCTATCACGACTGACTCACCTAACTACATAAATACGGCGACATCAACGATATCCGTGCGATTTGTAGGTGATCCCTTCAATTAGGGCTCTTAATTCAACAAACCATTTTGACTTTCACCAGATTTTGGTCATTTCTGGCGTACTAACCCGTTTTGCAAGAAGTGTAATTTCTACTAACGAAGATAAGTATGTATTACGAGTATTGTGCTCTCATTTATTACAAAACATAACTACACTTTAGTTTTGAACAAGGATAACTAATATAATGCCAATAAGCATTGAAGTGGGATTCATCATTATCGCTGTCTTCGGTACTATGGTGTGGTGGTGGTCCTAGGTAATTGGGTATGTATTTGCAAAATAAGGAAAACCGTCAAATCAGAACACAGTGAAGTGAACAATGTTATTAATTCATATATTGTGTGGTTCAGTTACAAATTCCTGTTGGCTTTCAGTTTTGTGAACGGGGAAGTTGCTTGATTGTCTGTTCGGCTATTATATTCTTACTTACTCGAAAAGTTGTACTTGTCGGAAGCTGTGGCTGTAACATATGCTGTCTCTATAAAATCCATCGTCGGACAGCAGATGCGGCAGGCGGGGTCGCGCCGGCCCAACCGCCGCCCGCGGGCACATTGTTCGCGGAGTCAACGAACTTACGAAAATGTTCCTTCGCTTATTGTGCCCATAATCGAATCAAGTCGCTACTGTATATGGTAGTAAACACGTCGTATACTTTCATCTTTTTTGACAAATAAAACACTCATGATAACATATACAACTCCAGAACATTCGGCAAGCTTTTCTGGAACCTACAATCTTCGTGAATGCTTTATTGAATCTTAATCTGTAATCAATCTTGCGGCGAGAAAGTTTCGCTTCTATGGTTTTTGTCCATAATTTTGCCGTCGAAGCGAATATGCCTACATCAGTCTCGTTATTTATCACATTTTCTATCCATTATGATCTCAACACCAGTTGCTTATGTTCGAGATTGCTTAGCAAATTGAATTGGAAAATCCCGTGAGTCGATTCTGCATGAAAAAGGGGTGTGGTTGCTTTATACCCGGGTGTCAGCTAGGTGGCGTGCGTCGGGCTCCGGGGTGGGCAGGGGTGTGCGGGGTTGAGGGTTGCGATTGCTTCTGTAATGTCTGGCGAGCCAGGGGCAGGGGAGCCGGGGGTACGGGGCGCGCGCCGGATCAATACGGCGAGTCCCCTACCCGCGCCATGCCGCCCGACCAATCTCCGCAGGCCCTACGTCTTTCGACGCCAGTGCTTGTTTTTTTATAGCTCCCATTAACCATGCTCTTCGATAAATGAATAAAGGCATGTGTTGGTATACCACGACTAGCGGTATTAGTCTTCTTATTTTGCCTTTTTTCACGAGTACTGTTATCGCGTTTGCTCTCACACGGACTACAAACTAGAAAAAGTTTTGGAAGCAGTGTTAACTGACACTTGATATACTGCTATACCTGCTGCAAATATATTTACATCGATTCAAAATATACGATACATTACAATTCCTGACTACACACCAACCCCATGTTACCCTTATCCAAATTACGTTTCGTTATTGACCTTAACCTAAAGAATTATACATTATAAATCATGATAAATATTATTCTAAAATAATCAGGTTGACAGGTAAACATACAGGCAACGTATAATCGCAATTGTGACAATCTAGAAATAACTCATTTGTAACGTTATCCCAAAAAACAATAGGCATAGGAGGTTGAGTGTGGTAGCTCCACAGTAATCTGCTCAAAGCCAGTGGGCCGTGGGTACATCGCAGACGTGTTTAGAGTACAAATTCCTGTAGCGAAGTCGTTGCGGATCTATATTTAGATAGGTAGCGGTAAGGGCACCCTCGTACAGAATCGACACACGCCCTAATATGCTCCGTTCCGACACCTTTTTGCTTGCCGACTTTCGGCTCGGCCACTATATGATATTCCGTTTATTACCCTACTTGGGACGCGTCACGCTGGGTAGATGACTTTTTTTTGCCGACCCGCATATGTTCCATATTCCATATGAGGGTCGGCTACATTGATTTCGGATATTATAGCTTTGTTAAAAGTTTTACGGTTAACTTAATGTGGGAGGCTCGGTTTGTTTGCTTTTACTTTCATGTTACATTTATTTTTTATTTAAATGTGGGTTTTCTTTCTTTGGCATTTAATAGATTTTCTGCTTAGAATTAAATCGCAATTGTATAGCAATTCATGATCTGTTATTGTCAGTGAGGGGAGCCTCACTCAAGTCAACGCAACAAGTTTTATTAGTCACATCCGAAAAATGTCTCCTATTTGAACTTTAAGTTATCCTTGTTTGTTTTCTTTATCGTTCATTGGATAACAAGAAAAGAGATAGTTATCTGTACAATTGTCCTTCAACGAAAACTGTTGTTATATTTACCGATTCAACAAAGATGTAGATAGCAAAGAATAACAAGACGAATCTTTTGGAAATTAATATTGAGATATTGTAGTGGTCTGATGAAACTCTCTCATCGACTATTACAATAAAATGAGTGTTTATAGATAAATAAGCACGTATAAGCTCCTTTACACAGAAGCGAAAGCCAACTTTCGCTCACGTAGCTTTTCTGTAGCTCCAATGAAAATTACCTAACCAAAGCTTTAACAGTAGGTGTGAAGGTAGATGGAAGTACAAAACCGAAAGCTATTATCAGTAATTGTATAACACACATTTTGAAAGCGATAATTGCAGTTCTGAATCGAATTCTTGTCTGTTTTATAGAACACGGCAGTGCGTGGCTAATGCGTGCGCTTAATGTACTGTGGGCAACAATTTATGAAATGAATGCTACGTACGAGAACGGAGAGACCGGCTTAATGACGGACGGCTCAATTGAAATTATTTAGTCACCCTAAAGTTAAACGTTGGACGTTCAGCCATCTGCGGAATGCAAGTTCACTTCCTGACTTAACAATTAAAGCCGGTGACTGACGTACGGACCGAAACATTCGTTGACATGGTGCTCCATTACCATGTACTCGTATGACTAATGTGGTTGCAACTACTTGCACATTACAATCAGCTCCGTCTACCATAACATCATGTAATTTTATTTTTTCGAGTTTATTTATTCCTAGCAGTTATTTAATCAAATTAAGCACTTATATAATTATGTGTTTGAGGATTGGCTTTGACGGTTCATGTACGAAATCGGAACTTTATAGTCAAAGTAATTCGACACTGGCCACCACATGTTGCGGTTATTTCAATATATCCAGTAGACATGGATTTCAGATTGTTTGTGGTTTCAGCATAAACGGTGAAATGCATGTGAAAGAAAGCATTCCAAACTCATAATGTGCATTTTTGCCTTATTCTCTTCAGTTAATTCTACAGTCTCCTCTGAAACGAACTTTCCCTCATTAATGTATGTGCGACTATTTGTTCAAAGAGTAAACATTAATTAGAAATGTCATTTAAATGTAATTTAGGGTGCATCTATCACGGCAGCATTATCACCATCAACTAATTACAGTCGTAATAGTAAAGCGGGTGTCACAGACGGCTGGCTTGCATTCTCGTCATCGCCACTGATCGGAAGTCGATAGCTTCGTCACGCGTGTCATGGTGTATTCATTCTGGTCAGCGTCACGGCCCGCTAGCCGGATATTAACGCTTTTTTGAACCACCTCAATTATTCCTTCCGAGCCTTTGATAAGCCTTGCACCAAGACTCCAAGTCATTTAGCAGTTATTCGGACGCATTAGTTTGTTTGACGAATCCTTTCTGATTATTTGCAATGTCTGGCTGTTTCTACCGCTTTCGCTGTATGATAAATTCTGCTGAGAATTGGCTCTTTTGCCGTTTGAATTATTTACAAATCATTGATCTAATTACCTGCCTGGTTTGTTTTTTCCAATCTGTTTTGATTTTTGACTATGTTTAGCGGTTGGTGCCTGTTCTTTGGTGTAGGTAAAGTGTCCACTGGCCCTTTTTGCGGGTTTGACTATAATTGGTCTTGTTGTGATACCCCTTATGACATTGGCATATTTACAGCAATGTATAGACACAATGCAGCTTGTAGGTGTAACCTAGTTTCCACAATTAATTGTATTGTTTTTTTCATTTGTGTTATGCTCACTTGCTTGTGGTTTGTTTCTAGAAAAAAGCAAATACCAAATGTAAGCTTTAGTTAAATAAGGTCATAATATTATCACGCTAACCATTGAGCATTGACACACATACCTTACTGTGACCCTTATCGATTATGATCTAGGTAGTATTTCAAAGTAAGTGATGTTACTTTTACCGCACGGTAACTCTAAGGGCTAATCATTAGGCCATGTTTTTATGTACGTGGTAGTTAGTAAGAGGCAAGGTAACCGCACCCATCGTACTTCTACGAAATCCTGAATTTCGTAAATGTTCGCAAGGTAAAGTACATAGCCAATTAGAACGGCCTTTGTTTTTCTTCTTACTTTAATTGAAAATTATTATTTAAATAGGTTTATATCAGAAATAATACATAACTCATTGACGCGTTGGAATTTCAAAGACCGCATATTCATCACCATAAACGACCTACTGAATAAACATTGTCTTAGTACACGATAAATAACCACAATAGTTTTAATTGTCATGCAATGAGTTCACAGCCACAAAGATGCGTCAGAGAAAACTTAGGTTCAACGCGTTGACTGGTCGATTCAACCACCTCAACTTCCGGTATCTATTTTATAAGCTCATAACATAATACTTAATGTGTATTAACTTCGACGTCGAATCATGTCAGTGAGGAATACAAATGAATCAGAAAGTACGCGAATAAGGAAATTCCATTCGGTGCAGTCGTACTAGTAGAGGTAATAGATAAAGTAATACTATGAGCTATTCCTATTCACAACTCGTAGTCTTTGTACGGGCTAGGAGGTTGTGAGTCACCACTCATAATTCCAACATCCACACTTGACTAACTCTTCTAATTAACACATTTGTATGTAACGAAGAAGGAGCTAATATTTGTAATCGGAGACAATAAAGTGTTTTGGAAGGTCGGATTCTCGGGACGACCTTTTTTGTTGCGAGTTTTTCTAGTTCGCTGCATGGGGATCCCAAATCCCGGATTTAGTTTTTGTGGTGCTGCCAGCTTTTGTGGACAATGTTACGAATAGTGATTTCCGGAAACCGAAATCCGGATTAGCTTATTCTTCGTTTTTGGTTCTTTAAAAAATATCTTAGTTTTTGTTTGGTTGGTTGGTTTGGAAAAGAAAGTGATTAAACTCTTGATTAGTTTTTTTTTTTTGGAAGAGTAACCACGATGCCAAAATATTACGCCCGTTCAATAGATCATCAATATACGCTGTTAGATATCAAAACCATATGAGACTGTTTTTGTGTTTTTAGACCCCATATTGTTTCCACAAAAGCATTATGAAGTTTTCTATCTGATATTTTAACATTTCAATTAACTTATGTGCTGTGACAGATAACTGATAGTATACCATTGGCAACCCCATAAAGAAACAAGTGAAACTCTGCAACTTTTCAACTCCAATACAATATATCAAGCAATAAACATCTTTGTGAAAGACATGAGTTCGACGGAATTGTAGAAGCGATAAGTCACTTCCAGTATCGTGAACACGTTCGGAACATGAAACATGAGCGCGGGCGGAAGGAGAGTTTAACTTATACACGGTACATACGCTGAATTACAATTATGTTCGCGCTCTCAACTTTTCGTAGGAAACGGTAGACTCTGACGAATCGACTGTACGTGGTTTTATGTTCTTTCATGTTTTGATAACATGCTAGACTAGACATCGTAGAAGGTTTACTTTGTAGACACGTGTTTTGAGTCGGCATCGTTTTGTTTTTGTAGCACTAGCACCTGAAATTGGTTTTAGGTTGCGGTTTTCCCGAAACTAAATTTCAGAAGGAAGGAAGTTACAGCGGTTTTCATGACGTATTGATATTTGTTTCTAGGAATGTAGTGCTGGTGGTGTGATTGTACCTCAAATAGTCATAAAATAATATGTTTATTTTCTTATCACATCATAGGTTTTCCGAAACATCAATCTGAAAAAGATGGAAGTTTCAGGGACCGCAATTCATGAATGTTTCTAGAAACTTGCCCATAGTGATTTAAATGGCTTGAATAAAATAAACAATCTATATTTTTTCCGAACTTTACAACGAGCTGTCTAGACTGGAGCTAGTCAATTTTGTTTTATTTAACTTGGCAGGTGTGATGAGTCATAAAAACTCTAAGACAACAATGGCAAAAATTGCAGACAGTGCAAGTGTTTGGTTCGGTTCAGTAGTTTTCACTGTCGTACGATGAAAATGAAAGTACAAAGTTCAGAAAAGCAATTTCATTCGTGTAAGTTAAGTGCGCGCGGCGTAGATTTCGCCGAAGTGCACTGGAACGTGACGCCCGACATCCGACTTGTGCAAGTTCCTCGCCTGAACTGAATGAGCCACGAAACGTTGCAGTTTGGAACAATTATTCTGTTTACGTTCCTACTGAAAATCGTTTAACTTGATCTTACTTAGAACCAGAAAATTACCAGCGAAGGTTTCATACAAATTACAGTCTAGACATCCTAACGCTTGTTGCTCGCACTAATGTTAATGAACGTGAATTTCTTATAGCAAAACTTTTCCTAGGTTGGGAGCCATTTGTAGTACCTACGTATTGGCTACGTATCTAGCATGCTATACTTGGTATAGCAGGTTGGAAGGCGTCGTGTCGACGCCGTCGGCGACGCGACTCCCGACGCCGCCGCGCCGCGCCGCTCGGTCGCGTCGCACCACCATCAAACCCGATGCAATTTTAAAATTACCCCGTACTGAGGGTGTTCATTTGTTCATTTTAATGTCCTTTCTACATGATCGTGGTCGTGCACACATGAGGGGGCGAACAGCAACGCAAATAATAACATATTCAAAATTATTCTCGACATATCATTCTGTTAGTGTTCAATAAACCGTGAAGTTATTTGAATTGCGTGAATAGAAATTGTATGCAACGCAACGCATTAATCGCATTAGCACTTTGCTGGGGTTGTGTACGTGCGAATACTGAAGACCCTTTGAGTAATCCTGAACTTGTACGTGATCCAATTAATTGCCGCAGGAGTTACCGCGCCCGTGTCTCTTTTGATGCTATAATATCACATATTTTAAACACCTATGATTTCCTTATTAAATTCTTGGTTTTACGGCTGTATTTAATGTTGAATGTAATTAACCTAGGTAAGTTGGTACCTAATCACGTGACTCATGCTGTGCCATAAGCATTTTAGTTAACATTCAATGTTTAACTCGTTTATCTTCGAATTTGTGGAAATGGCTCTGCAATTAAGATAATCGAAGGAGGGCAGGGTTGATGACTCGCAGTTTGGCCTTTAGGCTGTGCAACGGCGTCGGTTTTATCGACCCCGGGGCCTTGACATAAGGAGTCTGAAACACGCAACTGGCAACAACACTTGGAAACAATGTTCTAACATAATAATTTATTCAAGTTCCAACCACCCTTTGCGCTATTACCGACATGCTTTAAGAGTGCGTTACTATGAAAACTTGCCAATGCGTACACGTTCATAAGGGAATTCTTAATCGTCCTGAAAGTAGAATTCGCGTTATTTATTTTCAAGTTGGTAGTGCAAACGTCAACAAAAACTAGTCTACCTGCGCATGACGTGCTTGTAACGAACTATTGTTGTAGAAGGAAGCCATTCAATGAATGTTGAATAAACGGTCAGGTAGCGTGCGTAAAATTCGATACGAGCGCGACTCGCCGGAGATTATCTCAGATTAACATTCCGACCCTTGGGTCCCAGGATCGTCGTTATGGAGGACCAATGTAGGACAAAGCTTTTTCCATAATGAAACCGTAGTACCCGCACCCAATTTACCCAATAAAACGTATGCGGGCGGCAGTCGTGCGACAGCCGACACCGTGGCGACTTGCGACTCATTCGACTCCCATACCGCACTAATTACCCTGAATTGAAGGCTTCAGTATGCATTAATATCATATGACAAGCTACGGGCACAATTTTTCTTTAAATCCTTCACGCGTGAAACAAAGTTTAACTGCATACAAAGATGCAAGTGAATCATCAGTTCAGTGTTTTAACAAAGGTGTAATATTTATAGAGAAATTATTCATCGACATGATTAATTTACTTATTTGTTTATTGTGCATTACAGCAGCTCAATTAATTAATGAGGAAAGTGTTAAACAACGCACTACTCATAGTCAGCCATTGATAGCACGTAAAGGACAAAAGTCCGTTAACCCTTTCAGGATCATTAAAATGTAGGATTACTTGCGCAGTTTGAATGGCAATAACTTAGACCATGTAGCAACATTTAACGAATTCGTAGCATACATTATTGTAGGCGAGAGCAACAATATAGCTGCTACGCCTACTCATCCCAGACCAACAACAGCTATAGATCACTATGTACATTTACATAATACACTTCAACTTTATAATTCCCAACTAGTCATTGAACCGTGAATGAATTATAAATATTTTGCCAGAAATTCTGAAAAGCCTGTGGGAGAATTACTACCAAAGGTAATCAATTATCAACACAAATACTAAGTAAAGAGTGATAATTTGCGATTTGCGGGTAGTTTAATACCGTCGGCACCGATGAGAAATGATATCGAATTTCTGCTTTCACCGCAATGCATCGATACTGGGAATGGGGTAGACGATGACTCATGGAAAAACACTAGAGGGACACAGACAAGGGGAGGGCACTAAATTACACAGTGTTTGCGTATACAGTACCTACGTTAGGACTACAATGTGGCTATAATCAACAAAATTGATTCAAAACAATTGGTTATATTAGAACTGTGTTCATGTTCAGTATGTACGTGAGAAACCTCTTGTATTCACATATTGGTGTTGCTAGGTAAACTCGATAGCACGTAAATACGAGTTCGGAGTTTTCCAGCTCTCATTGTTTGTTGTTTCGTACACTATGGATATTTTCGGAGTTCTATTAGCCGACCAATGGCATTTCCTTGTTTAGGCGTAGGTACAATAGGCTTTTGGAAAATTAAGCATTCGGTTGTTTTAACACACCAGACGTTTATTACTTTCGACTGTAAACTGTTAAACGATTTTACAATAAAAAGAATTTCTGAAAGTGTGCTTGGAACAGGAAATGGGACTTTTTAGTTTTTAAATCGATAATATTTCATGCTGTAAGTGCAGTGCTGAAGATATGGCGAAACAGTTTTTATATTTATAAATTTTATTACAGTAGCTGATAATAAAATAAACATACTTTCAATCAATTCCGAAGACCTATACATGCAATATACGAGCAAATAAAACTGCTGTGTAAGTAAATGTATTGTAGTCAGTATGTATAGGTACTTCGGTACTTCAGGGAGGACCATCGCATCGAGACATATCGATCAGGGACGAGTAGGTAGGAGGCCCGCAGTGACTGGATCCAGTATGGCGGCGCGCAATATTGTAACACGTTTTTATGTCTTCGCATTCTGCTGGTTTAGCAACGTGTTTTATTTTATACATGTCTTATCTGACAATACAGCTGATCTCGTTCTGTATAAACTTCCGTGAGATCTGTTTCCTGTTCAATATCAGTGCCGCCTTTGTCTGAGCCTTTTGGCGTAACACTTTCATGTTTATATTTTCTTTCTGTTTGTCGTTTGTGCGTTTATACTGACGTACGATATGTGGTTCTGCATTTCAAACTATCTTTATGGCCCATTCCATTAACCATTCATCTTTCGTCCAGATGGGAGACCTCGTAAAACTGAGCTTTCAATAATAAAAGCGAAGCTTTTTTATCGTGAGCTACTACACCACCATCTTTGACATTGGGAGTGAGCAGTGATTTAAATTAACCTAAACTATGAGGTCCTTTATGTGTAACAATAGTGAAGCCACCTATGTCTTGCCATATTCATACTGATTGATTCGTCAACACGTTTAAAAATTTAAATGCGGGCTTCTTTATTCTGTACGCGTGTTCTAGAACATAATAACAAATGGCTGCCGCATTCCTGAGTCCAGCCTTATAATTAAGTAACTAGGTACCTACCTACCCACCAGTACCTACGCACTTGTTTATTGATATCGTTCGCCACGATCAACTGGAATGATTACTTGGAGATTAATGAATTCAAATTGTATCGATTCGCTCGACTGCTACGGTTGGTGTTTCGACAGGATTAAGACGTTGATTGTAACACCATTCTATTAACTAGCACCAATCGCTTTTTGGGATTAAAAGACTACGGATGTCTGCTCAAGTCTGCTGTAATTCTTACTATCAGACATTCACGTCATAATGCACACTTTGCTCTTCACCCACGAATTCTGAACTTCTGATCATTCCATCATTCTCACCTTTCTCATACACATTAATCAACATTAAACAATACCCTTCTAGTACTGGATATAGGCTTCCTCAAAGAAAAGAAAAAATTAAGTAACTTTACGCAAAAAGCTGGTATAAGACTTTTTTGGGGTGAAAAATCACGTTTTACGGTAGGACTCAATGTAACGCACTCAAAACATTGTGCTGATGGATGGATTGAATAGTACGGGGGTCGTGGAGGTGTTTAAAGTAAAAATCTTACATTCAAAACATGTATAAAAAAAAATGTGTGCCATTCACACGTGGTAGAAGTGAAACCTTCAAAAATGTTGGCTTCAAGATAAACACTGTATAATGTCTTCCTATCTCATTTTCTCCCACGTTAAATATTATGAATTTATGTATCTGTCTCTTTTTACTGCCGCTTTTTCGTTTCGACTTTTAAATCATAACAATGCTAAAGAAGTTTTCACGTCAAAAACTTGTGAAAAAGTTGGAACTTAGACCCCCAATATCTCTGTTACTAGGTTCCCAGTTATGGTCTAGAACAAAAAAAGAATCGCAAAGACGGGAAGAACAAGTGCCTTTCGGCTTCGTTAAGGGTCTTGTCACACCTTTTGTACCGAACCCTGAAAATACTAACGTAAATTTGATTGTTCCAGTGGCCTGAACTTCCAAGACTTAATCGTGCGACAGGGCGCCATCGACTCACCCCCCAAGACACCGTTCATCCTCGGTTTCGAATGCGCTGGAGAGATCGAACAGGTCGGCGAGGGAGTCACCAACTTCAAGGTAACCATGGAAATATATTATTTAAACATAACGTCACGCCTGTAAATCCCTGGGTTGGGTAGCGGTGTGCCTACAGTACACCCACATTTAGCCAGTGTAATACACGGCGAGCCTATGCTATGCCATCAACCTGGCACAAATTCAGACTCACGGCAGCTACTGAGAATTTCCTGTACGCAGAATTCAATGGCACGTCAGATTATTTAATATAACTGATAATACCCATCACAAGCAATACGGGCTAGATAAGTAATGGCCAGTGACAAAGGAAAAGGGGTGGGTAAGGATCGTAAGCTATCACGTAGCATTTTTAGTTCCTGCCAGCAGCTATTCCAATTCCATTCCCTAAAGGAGGGAGTTTAAGCAAGGGGTAGGTAAAAACAATCACAATCAGGCATTTTGTTTCTGTTCGTTCCCCTTTCCGAAAAATTCCGAAGATTTCTCAATTACACCGCAAATTTCAGCCAAGCTATTTTAGGAATTTCAGGGAACATTTGGGCAACCCTATTCTTAATTAGTTTCTCCGATACGTTTCCTCGTGCAATTCCTCGCCATCACTATGTGAAATTTCACACGCCTTCAGAATATTAATTCGGTAATGAATAATACAATTAATGTGCTCATCAGAGTCCCTACTGGCTGGGAAATTATTTTAATTAAAATTCTTCCTTTCCCAATCTGAACGAATATTATAAATGTGAACGTGAAATTGTTTGATTGTCACCGCTTTCACACCTTAAGATCGGATTCGGATGAAATTTGGCACATGGATAGACTATGAGCAGGGTATATAGGATACTTTATATCCCGGTAGTACGTCCCGGTGTAGTAATTTCCGTCATCCACGCGGGTGAAGCCATGGGCAAAACCTAGTGGTAATTAAATTACACTTATTTCAGTGTTTTATGTGATATTTTACCATAGTAAATCGGTTACGGTGTTGTGGTATATCGCAACGGATTGCAACCGCCGCTATTTCTAATTTAAGTTAAATTAATTTTAATGTCTGTGGGTAATAAAACATCCGTTTCTATAGTTGTAATAAGACCTAGCAGCTAGCTCGGTATATAAAAGGTGTACTTAATTGAAATAACTGAAAACCTCTTAAGGTCTTTGCGATTTCAAGTACACATGTAAAATTCGAGTGCCATTATAACTCCCTAAGAGGTCTTCAGTTATTTCAATTACAGCTTGTATTTGTTGTACATATATCACAAGTTGTTACTTAAAATTCATCGTTAACATTATCCTCCAATGATCACTCCATTGTGTATGGAATCCTTATAACTCCTGGGCTAATTATCTCTACATCATTTACTTAATAATAACCATCACTAATCATTCTAATATTATTAAAAAAAAAAATCAAAGGTCCCTTCAAAAAGTAACTTGATACACTGCTTCCTTTTCCATTCTTCCCCAGCTGACTACATCAGGTCGTAAATCAGAATATTAGTTCATCAGTCGATATCGACTGTTAATCTTCCACGAATGCCTATGTGGAATCCACATCAAAGCTTTATAATTGACGGCCCAATAAACGTTTTAGATTGGGTAAGTCCTCCGCTTGATTTTTTAATCCGCGGTGAAATAAATTTAACGTGGGGTGTTATAAGTTTAACGTGTGTATCTGTGTGTCTGTCTGAGGCATCGTAGCTCCCAAACGTAAATACCGATTTTAATTGTGACTTGATCTACTAGAGACTAGTGTTTTTGGGCTCATTCTAATCTTACCAACATTTTTCAACCAGGTTGGCGACCAAGTCGTAGCCCTGCCGGAGTACCGGGCCTGGGCCGAGCTCGTCTCCGTGCCAGCTCAGTACGTGTATGCACTGCCCGAAGGCATGACTGCCTTGGACGCGGTGGCCGTTACCACCAACTACGTGGTAGCCTATCTGCTGCTTTTCGAGATGGCTAACCTGACTCCTGGCAAGAGCCTGCTTGTGCACTCCGCTGGAGGTGGCGTGGTAAGTTATTGTTGTTTATTTTTTGTATAATATCATGTATTATGGACTCCTGCCAGTCGTCAGGCTTGATCGAACTGATTTAATAACTGTTGTAGAAAAAAATACCTTTAAAGTAGACTGGATTTCTAGACGACTGATAAAACATCGTCTGTTAGTGTTAGTACAGTCATTGTAAAATATTTGTGTAAAATATTATCTACTCCACAAGCGTATCTCCAGAAAATGAAAGTGTAGTTCAAGAGCACGTTTTTATCGACCATAAAAACTGACTCACACCCAAAACTTATGAATGCAAAGCTAAAATTAAGTTAATTCAGAACCTGCTTGACAAATACCGAATGAAATCGAAAATACTCCGCGGTAGCATTGACCCTTGTGCAGTAGTGGCTGAGCACACAGCACGCGTCATACACGGCTGTGTACTTGATAATTACTGTGCAAACAGACTAACGAGATGTCTAATTGTTGCTCTAAATAGTTCACAAAATATTCACGTTTGCTCTGGAATGTGAGTTTCCATATGACGTGAACAACGACCACCTTTGCGTGTCAGCGATCGGTAATTTGAAGCTCGGCCGCTGGGTGGGGTGACAATATCAATTATTTGACATTTATTAACAAGGGAAACCAATTTACAAGCAAATAACCTACGACTGTAATAACTATTGATGATAATGTGATGGTAAATGTGGATATTGTTTTAGTTTAATTGCGACTGAAAGCTTTTGATAACTTTGGGGTTATGGGGCGATGAATATTGAGTTTTGACTAGTTTCCGCAGGAACTTGGTACTTTGGCACAATTGACGGTCATAGTAGTTCTGGAAAACAATAGTTTCAAGACAATTTATAACACATTTGCTCGTAAAGGGTCTCTTATTTCACCAATTTCAATATCGTATTGTATCTCATTACGTACTTGTGCGATAATGTAATGTAAAACGCACGGTTTATCAAGATGCTCCGTCAAAAACGAACGGTATACTTTTTTAAATATTAGCAAAGAGTTTTTATGTCTGAAAAGTGGTCAACATTTTATGAATAAAATTAACTTTGGGAGATGAAATATAATAAATAAACATTAAATTCAATTAATTTTGCCAATAAATTACAATAATCTGTAGCAAAAACACAAAAATATAAATTTACTGTATTAGTAATACTGGCTGGTTTTTGAACCTTTACCTTAAAAAAAAAGACGTGTGGCACTCGGAGACTGCATGCCGCGGTAAAGCTATTGCATAGCATTTTTTATCAACTTATGTAATTATAATTATTTATTCACTTTCTTAGTGTCAGATATTGACAAGCCTAGGTTATTATTTTTAATCTACCCCTGGAGCTAGGAGGTTAGGTTGTATAGGTAAAACCTATACAACCTTAAACCTAGATTAAAAATAATAACCTAGGCTTGTCAATATCTGACACTACGTGTTAGGCAGTAGGTGTTAGGTTATTTTCGTTACGTTACGGAATTTCTGGATTCGGTCTCCACGCTCAAGGCCCGCGATAGAACTTATGCAATAGCTTAAAAAGCGCTGATGCGCGCGCCTTGCTAATTTGTGTACAAGTAAAAATTATACCGCGCGCTTTTTCTTTTCGCTGTATTGTTTTTATTGGAAAATGTCGTCAAGTAATGATGAATTTATTAATTCGACACCGCCCGAAGTCTCAGAGGCAGCGGAAAAGGCTACTCTAAGCCTCTTGCCCAAAAAATCGACCGATAGATACTTACAAGCGTATCAAAATTTCGTTTATGAAAGTCCGAGTTTTATTTATTTTCTCGCAAATATGTTAAAAACGTCGTGACATACGTGCGCTTTGATAGTTACAGCCTTTGCTTTCTTGTAGCCCTCGCCTACGGCTCCGGCTAGCAATATCGCCTCGGCTGTAATTTTCAACTTACCGCACTTATATCATAATGTATTATTAACGATTGATATTGACTTGTAACAATAGTGAAATTATCTTGTGCAATGTTCGTAACAAAACTAATCGATTTGCTTAGGTAGCCGGTTCTAGTATTTGATAGTTACAATTACAATTTCTACAATGTTAAAGAAGGGTCCACCAAGGGAGTCCATAGGGGCCATCATTACAGCAAACAGCCTGCCTAGAAACCTTTATATTTTAAAGAATTAATGCTTGTGCAAAGGTCACTTAAGCGTATGTTATGAAAACGTTTCTGATTTAACAACCATCGAAATATTTTGGAACTGGTCTATAGACATCTAATATTCCCATTCGCTTTAAAGGGCCAAGCGGTGGCTCAGTTGGCTAAGACCGTTGACAACGTGACGGTGTTCGGCGTCTGCTCGAAGACCAAGCACGAGGCTCTGAAGGCAAACAACAACAACATCGACCATCTGCTGGAGCGCGGCAGTGACTACACCAGTGAAGTTAGGAAGTAAGTCAAACCTTTTATTGAAAAGATCTTGAATTTTCAGGGACGTCTTTGAAAAAAGTAAGATAAATTGGGGAAAGCGCAGTTATGACTCATGAGCTTTACCAACACTTTTGTACAAGCAAACAGCGCTTTACGTTTTTTAATAAATCAGAGTTGGGCTTAGCATAGACCCCAGGCGAACCTAATCTTTTTCCAATTATAACCCAACACAGCCCTTAACCGAATGGACGAAGAAAGTAAAACACAAGAAAATTTGAAAAAGTACAGGGAAAGCCTAGGTTTTTCAACATTTATAGTGGACATGTCTTATCCGACTGATCCATTTTTACGATACTTTCAATATTGATAATACAAAACCTACTCCTCCCACTTGCAAATTGGGATTATGAGATTGCTAATCTCATTTTGCCTAACACGTTATCTGACGTATCGCGCGGCCCTTCAACGTTCATGTATTACCCACACTCTTTATATTGTAGTCCTAATTGTACTTTCAGCCACATTTTTTGTAAATAGGACTTTAACACAGTATGTGTTAAATTGGTACTGCGCGGTTGATATCATCTACCAATGGATGTAGGTAAATCCTAAGTTCCAAGGCTAAAGGTTCCTAGTTCCACCCCTACGGCTTAAATCTATCTAGATCTACTAAGCTACTACGAAGATCCACATATACAAGGTGTAAACAGACTCTTCACGAAGCCGTCAACCAAGCATTATGTACATCAAACTAAGTAACTTTACGCAAAAATTAGTGCTGGGAAACGACTTTTTTTATTGGGCTGAAAAATAACGTTTTACAGTAGGACTCGATGTAACGCACTCAAAACATTGTGCTGATGGATGGATTGAATAGTAATAAGGGGGTCCTGGAGGTGTTTAAAGTAAAAATCTTACATAAAAACATGTATTTAAAAAAAAAACTTGTGAAAAAGTTGGAACTTTGACCCCCAATATCTCTGTAACTAGAAGGTTCCCAGGTATGGTCTAGAACAAAAAAATCATCGCAATGACGGGCAGAACAAGTGCTTTTCGGCTTCGTTACGAGTCTGTTTACACCCTTTATAGCCGCTTGAGACCATCTTTGCAGGGTAGGAATCTAGTAGCAGCTCGATGAAATTAATTGAAGATCGACATAAATGGCGTGCGATTACTGAGGCAGTGGATGCTAGTGTATTGATGATCAATTTCAGTAATACTACCTTGAGGTACCTCATTGCCCTTGCGTTCTTTCACAATGCGATCTCACAAGTGTTCGATAAATATCGATTTTTAAAGTTCATATCAAGAATTCGGTGAGATCATCAGTGAGTTTGAATGAGCTTCATTGTGCTTTGAACACGTGCCAAAGTGAAAAATCAAGGTACCCTTTTTATTACGAGTTTATGAAGGATCGATCTTACGTTATTAGTAGTCGTAAACGTAGTACTTTAACATGGTTATCTTTCAGCAAGCTACAATTCTTGAAACAGTGTCGAAATGAACGTAAAGCCAACTGCTATGAATCACAACAACAAATTAATTTATTCAGCAATCATGAAGAATTCTAAAAATGAAGGGAAGGATCGAATTCGTGATATCACTGAGCTAAAAATAATCCCGTTCAGCGGCCCTTCATCTTACTAATAATACCTTTGTTTACGTTACACGCACTAAATGTTTGGTATGCGAGGATTTTTATGCCCGTGTATTCCTATTATTGTAACAATAAATTCTTGCCAGTTACGGCAATTTGTCAGTTAATTTTATGACGGTGTTACATAAATCTCTTCCGGATTCCGTAGGGTCCTAATCATCTGGTTCGTCATTTAAGAATTCAAAGTTGAATCATTGATGATCTACTTCCCGACGTTTCATAACTCAAGTATGTTGTTCCCAATCCCATGCTTAGTTAATTGGCGCTTATTACAGTTACATATTTCAGTGCGAGTCCTCTTCGTGTGATATGTGCAGTCCCACTTTACAAAGACCTCTCCCACCCCCTTAAAGCTTTTATTAACGGTTTGAAAGAGGGGATTTAATAGCTGGAGTTGAGGTCTGGTTTCGCTGGTCGTGTATCACGTTAATTGTTCGGTTTATAACCCGCTCCTTAAAGCAGCTGCTTCGTAACAAGCGCGTCATTTAATTCTCGTAAATAGACAAAGATATTTTTATATCTGGTGAGCACTTTACAGCGTAAACAACGAGCCACACAAGCTCAGTGTAAATAAATAGGCAGTTATCTACTCCTGCTCTTACAACATATTGATTTACAATATAAAGTGTGCTATCTAAACAAGTACGACTATAACATCTTTTGTATTTATGAAATTATGACTCGAAATCCGCTGTAGTTATAATAATCAGAAGTACTCGTAGTTACCTGCTGCCTGTAATTAGTTAGAAATCTTAAATTTACACAAGTTTGATTTATTATCTACTTAGAACAGGCCGTAATGCCGTTACTTCAGCCTCTACATTTCTTTAATATAATTAAAGGTTTTTTACTACCCAATAAAATGGCGGATAATCAGAAAAAAGTTTCCTGTTAATAATAGGCTGAGATGATTAATAAATTCCTTTATAATATTATTTGCCGTTCCTTTAATAGAAAAGATTTAATTTACAAGGTTTTTAGATAGCTCAAATATTCCGAATACCAGTTCCCACAGTCTCCTGAAAAGAGGATCGTTTTTTGCCTGTCTATGGTGGATTTATCACTGAATAAAGGCGACAGTCCACTACTACTACTAGGTACACAGGATATGCACGGTGAGGTTTGCCACCGAGTTAGCTGGGCGATTCATTTACTAACCAGCAACGCATTCGTGCGTAGTGTGGTCATGGGTTGCAGTTAGCTAACATTGTTCATACAAAGCGCAGGTCAGCTTGTGGGCTGCACCGTGTGTTGCTGTGTAACGGCCTTAATGTAAATTCCTACACATGTTTATGCACCTTTTCCGCAACATGCTTTGTTTCGAGGAAGAAGCGACTGCTAAAGGAAGTATACAAAACTACCTACTGATATCAAGCTAGGTTCAGCGTACCAAATAGGTGGTACGTCGATCCAAAACAAATTAGGAGTAATGCAAGAAGATTATGTGGCTAGAAAAGAGGTGACTGTTCAGATGACGAGTAATAGCGAAGAATGGAAGAAGACAATATGCTGTGTCATGCTTTCTGGCGGAACCACCTTGGCTTTAACAAGTATAATGTTACATAAAAATATCTATGGAATGTCTATAAAATTCTAGTCCTCTTAAAAAAAACCTATATCTGGTCAGTTTCGACGAAAACTTTAATTTAAAGTGGTGCGCTGCAAAGTATCCTGCCCGGCGCAACCACCATTGAAATAGTTGAAATAGTACCTTCAAATCTTCAATCTGATTTAAATATACGAACAAAATACATGAAATTTGCAACGCACTAACTAACAATGATTTCATTAAAACGTGGTTAGTTGATTTTACTAAAGTTCCGGTTTGCTAAGAAGCGCTTAGCGACTATTTCGAAGTTTGGGGCACCGTTTTGTTCGTATATTTAAATTAGATTGAGAATTTGGTTTTTTTTTTTTTTATTTCAATATATAATTGTTATAGAATTATTTGATACTGTATATTTGCTTATACTATGTATAGTAATAGATATATCAACGTGGTTGCGCCGGGAAGGACTTTTTTAAATAAGACTACAATTTTATAGACATTCCATAGATTTTTTTATGTAACATTATACTTGTTAAAGCCAGGCCAGAAACCATGACACGATATGCTGCGCCGACTCCAAATAAATTGGGACAAGGGCAAGAGGATTATGATGGATGATGAGTACAGCACAGCTAGAATATTATAGTGTTTCTACTGCTAGGACAGGCCTCCTCTCTGTGAGAGCACACTTGCTGAAATCCAGCACTTGGGCTCACTTTAGATTGGAAGATATCACACACTTTGAAGTTTCTGTTACTTTGAAGTCGTGTTTTCTCACGATGTTTACCTTCACCATTTTGATGGTGTCGTGGGGCTCGAACTATCTGGGTTCGGACCACCGACTGTTTCCGTTTGGCTCCCACTGCTCTTCATAATGATGATGACCGCCCAGCCTGCCATGTTCCATTTATTGCATTGTTTAACGTTTTGTGATGTCACCAGGGTGTCTGCCGATGGTGTGGACATCGTGCTGGACTGCCTTTGCGGTGAGGAGTGCAACCGTGGCTACCAGTTGCTGAAGCCGATGGGACGGTACATCTTGTATGGTATGTATTACAACAACAACACACAATCAAAAACAACAGATTTTAAGTCTTCATTAGGCTTCATGCTTATCAATTTAAAGAGATTTTTGAAAACATTTCCAATTATTTTGGGAATTAGGGGCAAGTTTGATTTGCATTTGATATTCAACTCAAAGGGTGTTTCATGATTGAACACATGAATAATGCATTTTAAGCTTGTATTTTAAAATATGCTCCATATTTGTGCTGAATAAAGAGTTTTTCTTTCGGAAAAAACTACCATCTTAAGTTTAAAAAATATAAGATACGAATAGGTATTGTTCAGTACATTATTATTTAATATATTAAACGTGATATCCTACAGTGTGTGTGTTTAACTGCGTGTTAGTAAACAATGGTGTGTATCACAGGATCATCTAACATCGTGACCGGCGAGACGAAGAGTTTCTTCAGCGCCGCGCGTGCCGTGAGTACTCAATGATTAATTATCTGATTGTGCTGCGCTGAGTTGCGTGTGTGCAGGCCCTTATAAATATTACTACGATCGGTTCAAATGATATTGTCAAGCTTTGTATGGTTTTTGTTAGAACTTCAATGGGTAGTTTAAAACTTTGAAGTATTCTGGGGTGGCCATACCAAATAGTCGTAAGGAAGCTGGAATTAACTAGAAAAAAAAGAAACATAAAATCAAGGACACTCCTGATAGCACGACGTCCGCCCGAATGTTTGCTACACCTGCCAGAATCATGACGCATTTGCATGGCATTGTAACTTCTCACTTTTCTCAGTGACTGTTCTTCAGGGGATGTCACTTAGAACTTTAAGTTCATTTCGGAGGTTATTCTCTGACTTAACAAGTTAAGAACCCGCCAGCTTCATTTAGTGTGCCCTGAATCTTTAAGAAAGTTATTTCTATAAACATGTCCCATTTCTTCCAGTGGTGGCAAGTAGACAAGGTGTCACCGATCAAGCTGTTCGACGAGAACAAGAGCCTGGCGGGCCTGAACCTGCGGCACCTGCTGTTCCAACATGGCCGCGCCGAGTACGTTCGCCGCGCTGTGGAGCGCGTCTTCGCGCTGTGGGGAGAGGGCAAGGTCAAGCCGCTGGTGGACTCCACCTGGGCGCTTGAGGATGTAAGTAATGTAGAAGCCTATCAACATAATATAGCCCACTGCTGGAAATAGGCCTCTCCAATCACAATCCTTACGTTAATCGATTTGCTTTTATCACCGATGAATATCGCGTATTAGTGCTAAAAAGAGAGCTGGAGCTCATGATAAAACAGTCGTAAGTTTGTCACAATCCACTGTAGCAAAGGACATTTTTTCAGTTTATTGTGTGTGTGTGTGTGTGTTTATGTTTTGGGGTTTATGTCTTGGGGGTGTTGTACTGTAAAACTAAGACCCATATCCCACCAACAGGTCGGCGAAGCCATGCAGAAGATGCACGACCGCAAAAACATCGGCAAGCTTGTGCTCGACCCATCACTGGAGCCGAAGCCCAAACCCGCCACCCCCGCCAAGGGCAAGTCCGGCAAGGACAAGAAACCAGCCAAAGAGAACTCCGAAGACAAGAAGGACAAGGAAACCAAGGAGGAGGAGAAGAAGCCAGCTGAGAATGGTGAGAAGAACGGGGAAAAGAACGGTGAAAAGAATGGTGAAAAGAACGGTGAAGAACCGCTCACTAACGGTAACAGCGACGAAGGTCAGTCTCGAACTATTGTGACCAGGCATGCGTAGTGCGAACACGCTTTAACTGCTCCATTTTTGAATCGCCTGTGACGTCACCCTTTGTGAACGCTGCAGTGGAAACTGCTGGGTGAACGGGGCACGACTTTCATAGACAATTCAATAATGTTGGTACAAGTAATGAGTATTTATTCATTATGCGGGTGAAATTAACATCTGTTGGTTAATACAGCTTTTTTGACTTTAAATGAAATTATAATGCACCCTTCCAGCTAAATTGATATTGATGACCTTTTTAACTCTAATTTGTCTATCAATTGAAGGGATAGAATTTTCGTTCAGAAACCAATTCAAGCTCGTTGATCGCAGTTGTGCGTTTCACCCTATTATTATGGCTTTTATTTTAATTAACTACGCACGCATATAATGGCTAAACGCATATATTGGCTTCTAGCGGAGCCCTGTTTTGATACAATTTTCAAGTATTATATTTATACAGCCTTTAGACTTGTTAGTAGCATAGTAATTTGACCATAGGTACCATATAGATACTGTCATGTTATTATTTATTTATCACGTATGGAATAAAAATTTACTTTACGCAAAGGATTCTTTTTTATTAAACATTTTTATATGCTTAGGAATCAAGCAAAACTAAGTAGATATTATTAGTACCTCCTCCTAGACATGTAGAATGCATTAATATTTCAATTTTAGCTGCAGCATGTACGGTTGTGTGGGGTTTTGCTTGTATTAATCCAGATTGTATTTAAATACTGTACGTTTGTATGAATTTTTTCCTTGATAAGAAAATACGTATGGCACAAAAATAATTCATATCAATTTTATTCACAGCTGAATGAGAGGCGTGATTATTTTTTCATATCGAAGTTCAGTACAATCAAATGAAAAAGAGTGCATTACTAATACAGTATCAAAAATATCCCGGACAGTCGAAATGCAACTTAAGAGTATATCAAAAGTGGTTTTCTTACCGCGTGAATTTTATACTGTTGCATAATAACTTTTGGCCTTCAAATCCGGCAAAACATAAACGAATTTTGATATTCTATTTCTCATTGAGTACTTATAAAATAATAATAATATAAAACATGGTAATTCGTAATTTCATCAACAAATCATGTCTTGTCTAAGGGCTGTTTAATCTATGGAAATCTTAGATGAAAATATACGTTTAGCCAGCTTGGTCATAAAAAGTCGAGTCTGAGTTTTTTGTAATATAAGATTAGATAGGTAGGTTATATCGAATTTACTAACAGTTATTATTATAGCATAGCTTTAGCATTTGTTTAAGAATATTAGTTTGGATTAGGATATATTTATACTTGGGGCCTGTTTCACCTACTACGATTAACTTCTTTTACAAGTTCACCTAAAAGATAACTTGCATAACACATGTTTCATAGAAGTTCTGTTTTTTTTTTTAATTTATTCGGATATATTCGAACATTTTGAAACAGGCCCTTGTAATATTGATGCTTAGAAAACACATAAGCATGCTTTTTGGATTGATTTGAAATTTCGAATATGATTTTAAATAACTTAAGTAATGATGTCAATTGAGTTCCATATATTTGAATCTTGGTTTTACGTCTAGGCGTTTTGTTTCAAACTTTACCTAATGTAAAGTTTTGAATGAAAAACTTGCCAATCAAGATAGGCAATAATTACAGTACTTAGTCTGTAGAACAATGTAATAATTTAAATCCAAGTAGTACCCCATGTGTCGATTCGTTACCCATCGTTTGGTTTGTTATAGTCTTGAAACTTTTGCGGGTGCCTATTAAATTTTAATAGGCAATCGACCGACACATGTCAGGAAGTCTCCAGTTCAGTATACAGTCCTTCCAAACTTGTTTTACCTGTTGACAGTTGCAACCCAACATTAGCTTATTGTAACGAGATATAAGATCACTGTGACTTTGATAGACTTTTCGGTTTAGCAATTCAACAGCAACCGTATGTTTATGAATATAAAGTTCACTGATATTTTAACATTGATGTGAGGTCAGGGGCAAAATTTCTGTGAAAGGACTGTAGTCAACTGCACGTCACAGCTTGACTTAAGGTATGATTCCGAACCACGCTGCACGCAGAAGTGCTGTCGCAGCAGTGCTGCCGCGACACTACTGGTCCCCATACAATGTCTATAAGCTTATATGAGATTACATTCCGAGCTAGGCAGCAATGTCGCGGCAGCAATGTAAGCAAAACACCTTAGTGGCAGCACTGCGGCAACAGCACTGCTGCTTGTTGCCGAGTTCGGAATCATAACTTTAGATAGCGCCTCTATTGCTTGGCAATAAGAGCGTTTATCGTAGTTCAAAATTTGATGTTGTACTCATTATGTTATCGTTTCTCCACTTGCAGAGTCAAAGGAGAAGGAAAAGGAATCCAGCTGAATTACTTCCCTCGAGGACTGAACCAGATAAACCACCGCCAATTGATTATTTTAGAGTTGAAGCTGTCTGGAGGTCGCCGCGCCTTGCTTGCTCGCCGGCGCTACTATATGTTGCCTCACCTTATCTTACACAAGTCTGATACCCGACATCCTTCGGTCGCTACATCCTATTTATAAATGTTTTCCATCTTTGTAACCGTTGTAACTCGCGATCGAACGATGTCGCATGCTAATTTTAGTTTTTAATTATTCATTTTGTCTCTATCATCACATTCTCCTAGTTTGTTTTTAACTATTATGAAATTAATCATTGAAAATATGACAGCGAAACTACAATGAATTTTTTATTTTTTATTAATCAATTATTTCTTTTATAAATTAATTTCATAATTTGGCCTAAGTTAAGAATCGTCACAGATAATACATAGTCTTTTTTTTATTATAGTTTAATGTTTAAGACTTTATTTTTAAGATGAGATATTTTAATCTGCAGTTATTTTGAATGGCTATTGTATATCTAAGGTGCAGAGATGCTTAATCTTTATGTATGTTAAGCTTTAATATTTTATTAGTAAATGTTTAAAATTTGGCCCACGAGACCCATAGCCGCACCCGCCCGGGCGGCACCCGTCACTCTCGCCTCGTCTCACGTCCCGACTGTCTGTTCAGCGACTAACGAATGAAAACCTTTCGTGTGATATTTTGTGGTAGGTATGCTAGATGTTTTGCGGTATTTTTATGCTGCCTTTACATGACATTTTATTTTTATTACTTTGATTAAAAAAAACGATTTACTTTATATTTTTATACTTAACGTTTTGTAAATTATTTTCTAGTTAAGAGGACATTTCACAGAGTTTATTTGAACGCACCGGTCATTGTGTGGCAGACACGATCGTCCGCCTAGCTAGAGTCTTCTACTCCTAACTTAGGACGAGCTTATAGGATCCCAAATGTGAAATATTTTTGTGGCTAAGTTCATACGAAAACATAATCGATGTCACCTATGATATAAGTAATATTTTTATATTCCAATAATAAACGACTGTGCCGCGTCTCATCTCATATAATGAAGCTTTCTATGTATCTTTCACACGATTATCACATATCTACTCGAACATACACATTCACACGAGGTATATTAGGATTAATATTTTGATACCAATATTCACTGCATTTCTTTTGATATAACTAGCATATTGTATTTGTCTACCCCCTTATTTCATAAGGTTGTAACATTTTCGGCCATATAACTGTACAGTATGGTTGTAGGTAATTGTACCCAGTACTACTTAAATATTTTATCTGTAAACACATATCATGCGGATGTAAAATGTAACTCTCAGAGGCTGATCGTAGTCCGGTGCGCCGGAGTAAAGCATCACTGCACACTGCGTATTCCACTCTGCTCAACCCTGTCACCGCGCTCTGTAACGTGTGTTCATACTACCGCCGACTTGTTTGACAGACTTGAATTTTTATAAACTTTTACCCTTTTTGAACATTTTTGCAAAAGCTTAGTTTAACATGAGCGCGTGTTGTGAACCGACCTGTAAGTTGTACCGCTTCCAGTATCCGGTGCGAAGTAGTGAAGTACCACCGCCGTGGGTTGTGACTGCGAGTGGCCTGGCAAGGCTGGCAACACCGGAGTGACGCACTCCCACTCTCTCTAGGTAGCTTTTGTATCAGTAGTGGCACACGAGTGTATGATGCTGCTTTGTTTATCGTACGGTGGCTTGGTGCTAGTTTCGTATCGTACGCGGATACATCTCGCTTCAGTGTCTCGGACCAATATCTTAAAGCTACTTTTAGTCTTCTTATCAGTAATATTCTTCGCTTTGTGTGTCAAATATGTGCGAATTTCTTGTAATGTAAACCTATATTATTAATTAAATCTTGTGTATATCGACCTGTATAATGGTTTAGAATTATCTCTGAATTTTCTTCTATAAGGATATTTGATGAAATTCAATAGTAATAGAGCTGGGGTGACTGCGCCGTTTGTGATTGTGTCCAAATTGTTGTAGGTTAGTATCGAAATTGATGCCAATATTTATTAACTGGAGGATGGGTTGAGAAGGAAGGAGAAACTCGCGCGGTCACGCCAGCAGGCTCATAGCAGACTGGGTCGTTATTGTATTACACATTTATTTTTATAAGGGCGGGCCAGTGTGATATCTATACTATGAAATAAATAAATAAATATGTATGATCTGTAAAAATGCTTACTAAAGTCTTTTATTTCGAGCTCCTTCTCCCTTTCTGTGTGTCACTATTCAGTAGAGATCCTGCAAGACTAAAAATACGCCTGCAGTCGGGGAAACTCGCAGCGCATTCGTGTTTTTTAAAATGTTAACTAAATTCTTAAATAAAAATGATTAACTTGGAGATAGTTGTACTTTTTGAGATTAAGGCTATGCCACTTTACGCAAGGGTCTGGATTCACGTCTAAGAAATTCATGGCTCATTACTTTGTTTTAACGATTTTCTTTCAATCCAGGTGCACATGCGTATGCTCTATTCAATATTTTTTTACAAATTATATCTGAACAGAAGTTTTAGGCGCTTAATAAGAAAGCGCTACCAATTATGAAAAACAGTTAAAATAAAAATGAATAAAAATCTGTAATGCGCCTGAAAGTTTAAGAGCTGCAATAACAGCAACATCTCTCTTAGATGTTGGTAATGAATAGGCGTTATTGATGATCTCATTTTACGATTTATTTCTTGAAATTTTTTAGTCTAAATAAACAGCGTAGACGACTACATTTGCAAATATATGGGGGTTTTCAAAACTGTATGAGGCGAAGGCGTCCCGTTCATGGTCCCATAGGAATGAATGGAATACGTAAACGCTCTGCTGCCGTCTTTGTCCGATACACACATTTACAATGATTCTGTACCTGCAAAGGACAATCAAAATAAAATCAAATGCAACCATAGTAAAGTTTGATCAAATAAAATTAACTTAATGATAAACTCCCAAAGTACCAATTTATGGTACCAGGGTATCACACCATGGACAAAACTCATGAACCACAACACACAAATTCACGCCTTTTTCTTATGGAAATTAACCTAGACTTCATAATGCCTCCTTTTTCGATACTGTCGCTTCCTGCATTATGTCCTGTGTTCTGTTTTTTACTGTAGATTGAAATAATGAAGCAATGTTAGTGTCGACTTACTTTTACGACCAGCCTACTACATGATTTTTATACTGTGCTACTACTCAACACACTGAGCGCTTCCTGTACGCGGACGACCTGACTCTGGCGGCGCAATCAACTTTTGCTAACATAGAAAATAAGCTGTCACGGGTACTCGACATTTCGGGAAATACTACGACAGTAACGCCCTCCGGCCAAACCCGTCTAAGACTGAATCGTGCGCATTCCACCTCCGCAACAGTTACTTGGATCGGGTCCTGAACATCACGTGGCGTGGAACTAAGGTTGAACATTGCTCGAACTCGAAATACCTAGGGATAACGTTAGATAGAGCACTAACATATTAATCACACTGCTTCAATTCCAAACCGAAGGTCGGGACCCGTAATAACCTCCTGTGTCGGCTAGTTTCTACTAACTGGGCCACACCCGACGTCCTCCGCATAACTGGCATGTCCTTATGTTTTTCTGCTGGTGAATTTACGTGTCCAGTGTGGCACCGGTCCACTCACGCCAGAGAAGTAGACATTGCCCTAAATGAGTCGTGTCGGTGTCGGATTATATCGGGCTGCTTATAACCGACTCCTGTTAACTACTAACTAACCTAAAACTTTACCCATTAGTAGGAATCGCACCAACTGCCGTACGTAGGGATGTCGCATGAGCAATGGAAAAAAAAAATCAGATTCCCGACATCCCCTCTACGATTACACAACGACTACGGGTATGCTTAAAAGTCGTAAGAGCTTCTCACGATCCACGCAGGCTATTCAAGACAAGCCACCAAAGGTGAGAACCAAACTGGGAAGAGAAGCACCCACCACCTCCCGATTTCCTTAAACCCCAGGAGCATTTGCCTTCAAGACATGATCTGCAGTGGCCTGTTTGGAAATCACTAAACTGATTACGCACCCAAGTAGGCCGATGTAAGTACAATTGGACAAAATAGGGAATGAAAGATCCTTCCGACACACAATGTGAATGCGGTACTCCAGGCCAGACGATGTCCCACTTGCTAGAGTCTCCAAAGTGTCCCAACAGTTGCACTTTAAAAGGCCTAAAAGACGCCACAGACACCGCGATTAACGTGGCCACATACTGGGCCAAGGAAATATAATCAAGTCGAACTATCGACACGAAAGAAGAAGCGTCGACTTGCAGCATAGCAGGTAGAGGTTGAGGTTAATATTTCAGTTATATAGTTGAGGTAGGTACTTCCTGTATTTCCTACGACTAACCAGAAATAACGACTGGCAATGGCCTAACGAAGGCACAGGTTATTTGATAAACAAACTACTTACACATGATTTAGAAATTAACATCGACTTCTTCGAAAGCAGCAACAGTAAACGCATGAGAACAGCGTGCAGCCGGCCAGGATCGGCAAAATGTACATCATGGAATTGGTATTGTGTTCATTGTCCTCAGACAAGTTTTTATTTTACAAAACAACAATAAAATGATGTGTCCTTCATTGATGAATGACGAAGTCTGTCAAGCTTACCTGTCATAGTTTTCTTCTTTCACGGCGTTACGCAACGTTTCTGCGAGGTTCAAACACAAATCAGGTATTACTTTTTCGCTATATTCGATTTCCACCAACTCGGCATCTACCACTCTCTTGAGAACTTTTTCTATTTTCTCAGCATCAAAACGATTCTTTGGATTGAGTCGGTAAGTAGGTTGATAAATTCGGACCTGTTTATTAGATTGGCTTTCAGTCATTTTGTTGGATCAATACAAAAATACTACAAGGGGAACATAGCAACATGACTACTAAGGTAGGTAAAGGTAGGCTTCCTACTACAAAAGAGTCAATCAGTATCAGAATTCTAACCAGGGCAACACTGCAGTCACACTCACATTCATATCAATCCATTGATATGAATGTGAGTGTGACTGCAGTGAGTGAGTGTGATTGACGTTGGACGATCTAACATTGTTGTGCATTTTACAAACTAAAAATTTAATTTTAAAACTACAAAAGCCATTGCGTGCTACTGCTACAAAATAATAAGCATCGGTAAGGTCTTAGGAACTGATAGATTGTGAAGTCTTTTAATAAGTCAAAATCTTTAACAGCCCACAAAACAGTTGAGTTAACAGCCCGCGCAGGGCAGCCCCTTCACGCCCTGCTGACTAACTTAGCTGCTGCCAAAAACGGTGAGAAACCATGAGATCACCTAGCTCCGGTTGGATGATTGTTAATTACTAGATAGGAACCAGGGGGAACTTAAACATAATATCTATGAATGAATACTGGTGGTCAATTATATCACCGGAAACTATGAAACAAAAACTAGATACAAATGCAACTATTGGCAAGTGCAGCCTCAGTTAATGTTTTACCGCTTTGGACTTTCTAAAGCTGACGTATCTGCCTATTACAGCACTTGTTCTCGCCAATGAATTTCGCCACTCACGAGACATTTTTCAATGGACTTGAGCAGCCTACTCGTTTTAAAATTATGATTTATTTTTAATAGGAAAAAAAATCTGCCCCTTAGAAAGTCGCGTTCGCTATCGTTATGCCAAAAAAGGTGGCTGACTGCATGCGGCGGCGGGTGGATTTTGTTTTCACCCTTAAATATGATCACAACTTTCTGGTACACACTGTATAGAGATTGAAACCGTGGTACACGCTGTATTGAGATTGAAACCGTACTGATAGTTGCTTAAGTTAGAAGTTATGAAAGCCTATTCTTAGCTTTGGTTTCTATGTTAAAGAATCATATTTCAATAATTGACCTCATTCTGGATTCCATGTCAATATGATAACGAGGCACTACATAACGTAACGCGATAATCACGAAAAATACAGTGCGGACGCACAATAACATTAAATCATAATACATGTCTAAAAAGCCGAGTTTCTAAGTTCAGCGTAGTAAATATGTATATCCATCAGCTGAGCCTGTTTGTTTATGTCACTGTCACTGCCAAAGTGCCATAAATTGGCGCGTTTCTCGCGCCGAACGCGCTTTGCGGTGAAGAGAAGAAAATCTACTTCCACAATAAAAACAAGACCTGATCCAAAAAGGTTATGCAAGTGGTGAATTGATCAGACGATCGTTTTTTGACTGATCAAATCTTGAATGTAGCTGGAGTTCCTTGAGAGCTAAGAGCACGCCTACCAACCTAAGCTACCCTACCCTACCACAATCCTGTATAGTCCAGAACAAGTCAAGTAACGTGACACCATTCCACTGTCTTGTCTTCTGCAATCGTCACTAAATGTGGTGCAACACAAGCTGGAACAGTATACATTAAAGTTCCGATATTTTAGTGTGAGTATAATTATTTCATAGTATTCTACACCGAATATACGTTCTAATCAGTGGGATCGTCTGAACCCTCTCACAATGAGACGACAGTCTACATTGACAAACTATTTTCCATCAATTTCTTCACCAACCCCATTTACCATGAGTAATATAAAGCGCAGTTTGAGCCTCAAGAGAAATTCGAGCAAGTCACCTAGTACACCGAGTAAGTCACCTAACACACCATTATTGTCACCTACTACTCCGAAAATGTCACCTTCAACACCGAAAAAGTCGCCCATAACGAGTCCCGATGTGGTAGAGGTGAAAAGGGAAGACGAAATAGTGACTTTGTCAAGTGATAGTGAACAAGAAGCAACACCGGTAAAAAGAAGAAAGATGGGCATATCTGTTAGACCTATAGAATCACTGAGAGATAAAACACCAGTACACTATAGTCAGCAACAGTCTGTGGCAGAATTAGGAACCAGTGCTGGTGTTTCAAATTCTTCTATGGAAATAATGGAGTACAATATGTCTCCTGGGACGGTACTGGGACGGTCTCCAATGACTCCGTCATCACAAAAGACCCCTACATCTCAAAGGACCCCTTCATCTAAAAGTTCAAGCTCTACCAAAGAGTTCTACTCTCCAACTAAGAAACGGGTTGTGAAGAAGAAATCTCCAGTGAACAGGAACTTAGCAAGTCAATTCAATGAAAACTTTTCACCAAATACCTCATTTGAAGATAGAAGATTTGTTCACAATGTTGAAGACAGAGATGACAAAAGTAAGTAATCAATAATTGTATAATACAAAAACATAATGGTCTCTAGTAATATTTTTTGTGAATGTGTCATTATATTGAGCCTAAACGGAAACTTTATTTAATGTAGGCCATAAATTCTATTTTATTCCTTATGTTTCTGACTAAAAGCAAGGTTTTGGCTCAATATTTCTGTTAGCAATTCTGATATTTTATTTATTAGTGAAATTCAGAGGAAATATGATGTTGTACTTGCTTTAGCATGCAAACAACAATTTATTTTCTTTGCGTGTAGTAATATCAAGAATTCTAGACTGGAATAATGTAAACGGATAATATTTTTTTTCTTATAATTAAATAAAATCTTGTTACAAAACTTAAATCAAGTTATTGATATGTTGTTACACCTTAGAATGGCTTAAGCAATACATTATATTGTCTTTTGTTGACGATCATTATATTAATACATGTGGTCGACCCCCAACTACTGGAACTATTAGTATCTTCCGTATTGCAATACATAAATAATAACAGACATGAATATTTATAACAATGTTAAAACACACATAAATAACTACTTACAGCTGGATTTTTTGTGTCAATAATTGACAAGTACCTCAAATCTGAAACTCTGAAGCGTTTACTAGAAGAAGAATCACAACTTCTACTAGAGAAATGCATGGAAGTGGCAAAGCCTGGCATGAAGCTGATGTGCCGCTTATATTGGCGCCAGCCGGGCTGGTTCCGCAAGGAGGAACTGAGCCAGATAGCCGGCGACAAGAAGAAAGACGGTGAAAAGGAATTCTTGAGTAGTCCAGACCTTTTTAATATGATATCATGTTTGAAAGGGTTCGGTTTGATCAAACAGGCAGGAACTGACGGTGAGATTCTTATGCTGTTCTAATTTTCATAGGTAGAGGGAAGCCAATTGTAATAAAACTTACTGAATTAGAAACATTTTAAATATGTGGGCTCCTTGCAAATGTCAGACACATAATAATGTGTACAATTTAAGTATACACTTAATAGATACATACAAAGGGGGTGTACCTTCGTATGTATCTGTTATATGCACAAACGCACTAATTCAGTACAACATTCTGAGCCCCACTACATAAAAATTTTCATAGGTTATTTAAAAAAAAAATTAGCCAATTCATACATTTAGACTGTAGGCGTTGCACTTTAGTACCAAACGGCACATTTTTTTTTAATTACACTAGTCGTTCTATCTCGTTAAGCTCGTACGTATCAAATAAAACTTATCTACTGCTAAATGCAGAAGGTTCAAATTCGTCTAACTTTAAGTGGGTCAGGTAACAGCTATTACCCACTGTACTAATTAATAATTATGTACTAAACCCTTTATTATCTACAAAATCAAATTACAAATATGAAAAAAAGTGTTTTACCAAAAGTGAGACAATGTGTGGTCCCATTCCAAAAACTGATCTTTTCAAGACAACCGATGGATAGCGGGGTGAAGAATTAAAATTTCAACATGTACCTCAAAGCTAATTTAAATTAATATGTATTTCAGGTGAGCCAAATCTAACATTTGATGAGTATGTGAAGCTGCTGAAGAGGCCGGACATCCTGCAGATAGCCAAGGAGCTCAAGCTGAAGATCCAGTCCAAACAGGATGCTGTGGAAGCATTGAGAGCATTCTCCAAGTGTGCACCAATCACTAACTTCTTCTCTAGAAACAAAGTCAATAATAATAGTAACAGAGTTTTGGAAATGTAAGTACACTCTTGTAATGGCTGTCTTAGCCAAAATCAAAGTCAAACGAAAAAAATGGTGCTTTTGAATTTAAAAATTTAAGGAAATAGAATTGATTCTGACAGCCCATTTGGGCCTTTGCAGACATATTTTCAAAATGAATGGATGAAACGGCTCTTTTTTCCATGGGTTAGGCAGAAACTATAGAATGCTATCTTCTAATTCTTTTGTCTTGTCCACATTCATAAATTCCAGAAAGTACTAAGTTACTCTTTCATTTAATTTTTCAATATTTTGTAGTCGGTTAAGATCGTAAATAGCTAAGAGTTTTTTTTTTCAATTCTATGAATATATTTTTTTCAGATTGAAATCAAAAACGGGCGATTGTTACAAAATGTCAGATCTAGCGCGAACTACATTCCACAATTTGTATGTGTTGATGTATTTGGGTATTGACTACACTGTTATAAGGGAAAAGAAGCTTGAGTTTACGCTGATACATGACAAAATTAATAGGGAGACCTTTCCCATAGACAAAGGGATGGAAGTTGATGATGCAAGTGTTGTGTTCAAAGACAGGGAAGAATTTTATAGGTAAGATAGCAAACATTTTATTTTATAAAGTTTTGAGAACTTTTTTTGTGTACTTTTTGAAATTACATAACATAACATCACGCCTGTAATGAAGGGTTAGACAGAGGTATGCCTAATAGTACGTCACCCACATTTCGCCAATTGTGTTTAAGTTTCATGTACTAGATGGCGAGCCTATTGCCATCAACCGGGCGCAAATCCAGACTTCGTGGCAAATCTTTCTCAGTTGCTACTGAGAAAGATTTTTGTTCGAAAGATTTTTGTTGGTAATTAAACCCACGACCTCAGCAGTCGTGCTTGCGACCACAAGACCAACGAGACAGTCTTTGTGAAATTAAGGATTTAAATTTTATTTAGTAGTGTAATACAAACTATATTGTTTTCTACCTAAAAAAAAAAATTCTTCAGTGTAGAATACTCTGAAATAAAAAAAAATCAGCAACATTGCTATAACTTTTTATTTATTGTTCCCTACTAACACTTAAAATGTAATCAGCAGTTACATTATTTTGATTATTTTTCTTATGTTTTGCAGGTATCTTCGGGCTCATGTGATTAACGAGAATTATGGGGAACAGGCGGACTTAGACAAGAAGTGTGAAGTAATCAAACAAGCACACAACTTGTTCAAAGGAATAGAAGAGGTGCAAATGTTACGGTAAAAATACTTATTGCCATTGTTTTTATTAAAGTGTAATTAACTATTCTAATTTAGCAATGTCAGATATTTTTTATTCTCACCAATAAATAATAATAATCGCTGATAGAATTTAACGTATCCTTAAAACAGTACTAAATGACAAAATTACCATTTTTTTGGACAAAAATTTTATAGTATTGTATAACAATTTCAATATCTCCCATTAACCATTATTGTTTTCATTTGTAGTTACAAATCGTTGCCAACATGGCTACGTAGATTCACACCGCCAAACATTTTCGTCAAAATTCTGGAGAGTGGAGTACAAGAACTGAAAAAACAAAAGACTGATGAATATTACAATCTAGCGGTGGAGATGCTTGACACTCTGATTGGGCAAGAAGGGTTCAGGCAACATAAGAAAGCGAAATGGTATGCGGAGAAAGCGCTCATATTGCATAGCCATTTGGATAGGTCAGAGCAGGTAATAAATTAACTGTATTAAATGTGCATTTAAACAAACGCATAAACAACAAATCAAGACTAGTTATAAACAAAATTTGTCTGAGTTTTCAAAAAGGTGAACATAATCTTAAAGATTTTGACAAGACCTTTAAAATACAAGTTTAAATCACAACTTGTAATAAGGTTGGTGTGCTAATTATGACTAGCAAAGGTGGTATTGAAATTCCTGTAAAAATTAAGTGGTCAGTAACGTTGGCCAACTGTGGGCATAGCAAAATTGGTGACCTTTGGCGTCGTATTTTTACTTTACATTTGTTTACCTATTAGTTTGAACATTATTAGACTTTTTATTGCAGTGTATATGGAAGTATAATATCTGGCCGCGCCACCAATTTTGTTCAATTTCTCGCAAATCGATAGAGTACTTTTTTTTTTAAATCACTTTTCAATAATGAACTCCAATCCAAATTGCTTTTATGCCACGGTCAGAAAGTATCACGCGACCTTTGGCCGTTTTTAAATACAATCATATCACTCCAGTGAATTAGATTCAATACAGTAAAATATCGAATGAAAATTTAGGTTTTGTTTAGATAAGGGTAAGTGTATTATAAGCAGTGGTCGGAGTAGGTAGAGCTGTTTGGGGTCCGCAAACATTGATGTTAACATGGATATGCCTCTGAAATCCCGGGATTTTGAAATTGTCGATTGATTTAAGTGAGTTAATATGGGTAAGTGGCAGTGGCGTGCAGTGGTTCTCCACGGAGGGTAGGCCACGTATACTGACATCCGAAAAAAAAAATCGCGCAACGTTACAGTGTCGTTCTACTTAAGATGACCTTCAAAGTAGTCACCTTTATTGATTTATAATATTTTAAATTTATTGGGTCTTATAAAGGGGGTCGAAATTTTCATTATTTTTGCGATAGGACACACTATTTTCGAGATATAAGTAAAAGAAAAGAAAAAAAAAGACAGTACTGGTTTTGCACCTGAACTCGAGGTGTTGGTATGAATTTTAGTCCATGACAACTAATTTTATTCCACACCTTTTTAATCGCAAAATTTTGGGTGAAAAACGTCAAATTCAGAATAGCAAAATTTGCCATTTTCAATAAATTAATATCTCCGTGCCATCTTAGTGCTGTCACACTAAAATATTAATTTGTGTCACTTAAGTCAATTTCAGAATGGGAAATTGTCGTTTGACAGGAATAATCTAATTTTTGGTGATTTTTAGTCTAATTTAGAGGTATTTGTGACAAGAGAATCGGCACCATTATCAGCGCAAAGTTCACAGAACACCATTTTTATGTAAATAAACAAATAATAAACACAACAAATAATATTTACAGTAACTGTACGTTTTGAAACTAATTATTTATAACTTAGTAAGTTAGAAAAAGCAAAACATTCAAGATTGCGATACAAATCACAAAAAACGTAAGACAATTTGAATTTCGCGGGCTACCGTGTCCTTACGTCTTGACTTTTGTGGAGCAGCCATTCGTCCAATCACAACACACGATGACCGTCTACAGTCCAAGGAGGTGACTCCCATATCTATACATGTGTGCCGTTCATACACGCGAAAATATGCATCAGTATGCGTAAATTTATGAATGCACAGGTAGGCCGTACGACTTCTTGCCTTATAATCGTAGTATTGTGAAATACGTCACACGGGCGCGACAACTTGCTATAAGTGTTGCTCAGGAGTTTTAACTTTCTTTTTTAATATTTTGTGTTATTTTATTACATAGTTATAATAAATGCATTTGGCGTTGTTGGTAGGGTAGGCTAGGCCTAATTGCCTCTATGGACGGCACGCCCCTGGTAAGTGGGCATTTATGAGCAGGTAGTAGGTGAGCACCGTACCGAGCAGAATACTTACTTATATACACACAGGGATCCTGGAATGTTGTTAAAGGTAGCTTCGTGAAATATGAATTAATTAAGTAAAACTGTTAGAAACAATACTAAATATACTTTACTGCACAAGGAAATATTCCAAGAATTCCCGGGATTTCGAGAAATATTTGGCATATCCATGTTATGTCCGCAAGTCGCAAGTAGCAAAAACGGCTCTACCTACTCCGACCGCTGATTAAAAGTAATAGACTTCCCCTTGTTCAATTTTGAGATTGTCTTATTTTTCCAGGCGGCAAAAATTTTGCTAGAAGGATTTAAATCAGCAGATATGACTGACGAGCAGAAGGACGCCATGCGGCCTCGCGCTCTGAAGATCGCTAACCAACGGAATATACTGCTGGAGAAATCAGTGAGAGAGGAACTACGAAGCTATGCCGAAAAAGAGACTATACTTGAAAAAACACTGTCGGGAGATCATATTTATAAACAGCCCATGGAGTAAGTAATGGCATCATCATTTTACTGCCATTATCCAAGTCGGCGCTGCATCTCTATTTCCATATTTTAGTCATATCCTCTCTAACCATATTATTCTTCAGTTTCATACACTCCATCATCTCTCTTTGGTCTTCACACACATTCATTCGAGCTTACATATTCACAGAATCAACTCTTGACTACTTCGTTGGTTTAGTGGTCGCAAACGTGACTGCAGAGCTCTGAAAGGTCTTGGGTTATTAAGTTTTTCCATCAGGAATTTCTTAGCACCAGCCACGGAGTCTGGATTTGTGACCGGTTGATGGCAATTTGTTCGCCCCCCTATTACATGGGACTTAACCATAACTGGCGAATTGTGGGTGTATTATTAGGTACACCTCTGCTTAACCCTTTAGAGATTACAGGCGTGATGTTTATACTCTCAAAAAGTATCATTTTCGCTGAACATAACGTTCACGTCAAACAAAATATCAATGAGCAGCTTGGCTCTGCAGCGTGCACCCCGAAATAGACATCGATAACACTTTCGTTTTGTTGCAGTAACTATAATCAAAGAGGAAAGCTTAAATTTGAAATGCATACTGTAGAAGGGAGGTCTACATTAACGTGTGAAGAATATTGTATTGCACACTATATAAATAATGGACAGTATACACATGGTGAGTAACTTTTACTGCCTTTAAGTTTGTAGGCGTCTTAACCCGCGTGGTCATTTTCTTTTTTGAAGTTATACTTGTTTAAGCGCGTTATAAAAAAAAGAAGAGAGTAAAATTTTAAGATTTGCGCGCATCACTGTAACACAAAAGTAACAGGTTGAAGTTAGCTAGTCAATATACCCCCCCTGAAGTTACCTTAGTGTGAGATATTGACAAGCCTAGGTTATTATTTTTAATCTATTGCTGGAGCTAGGAGGTTAGGTTGTATCGGTAATTGATATTAGACCTTGTTTCTACAAAAGTAGGATAAGGGGAAAGATAAAATTAAAAAAAAAAAACATTTTTTTTAGTATTGTGAGTGTCAGAGTTTTTATGTCGCCCATGGGCCGCTGACTTAAGTTTACATGCCTTCTAGAAATATCTCTAAGGCATGCTCATTTCCTCACGATGTTTTCTTCACCGAAGCAAGTGACAATTATACCACATACATGTAGTACCTGATATTAATAATAAGTATAAATAGTATATTTATTTAATATATTTTTTTATATTTTTAAATGTTTTTTTTTTTATGTCGTTTTATATTTTAATATTTAAAAATGTAAAAAATGTGTAGAAAGATGAATAAAGGAAGTATAAATAGTATTATAATTGAAAAAAAAAATCATTAACAATCAATATTTACACATTAAAGTAAACTTAGGTTTAGGAAAAAATTGCAACATTGTGCAACGCCTTACCCGTAGCCAAGTTAAAAGCCAGCCCTTGAGTCACAGAAGGTGTCACTAACAATACCTAATGCCCATTTTCACCATTGCTGTTACACTTAACTGAGTGCCTAATGCTCGTTTTCAACAACACTAAGTGACGTAAGGCTAAAAATAATTACAATATTTTTTCATTCCATTGCAGGCGAGCACTGGGAAGGCCGCATCGTCTCCACAATATTCTTCCTGCTATTCTGGGACATCATCTACAGCAAGCCGCGAGGAGTTCCCGGTGTCTTCATAAGCCACTACCAACGCTATCCGCTGGATATGTTCTCCGAGAGCTTCTACCTTAACCGCAAGACGGAGATCGATGAGAGGCTGATGTTTATACACGAGTGTACCGAGGCAATGATGCTGGCACTCATGCGAGCGAACTGGGACGGACGGCCTGAGAGTAAGCTCATTTATTTTACTATCCCAATTTTTTTCTACGGCGTTCTTATTTTCTAAATAAAATAGGACTTTATTAACATAACCGCTGCGGTACGGCTCCATCGGCGCCCAATGTGCCTATTCGTGCCGCGAAGCCGAACACTCCGGTGTATATCTCCCGCCTACACTACACCACTACGGCGGAGGACATCGTAGAGTACGTGCGTCAGAAGACCAAGTACGTGGCGAGAGTGCAGCTGCTTGAGTCGCGCCGCAACCTCAACTTTAAGGCGTTCGTGGTGCGAATACCAACCTGCTATCTGCACCTCGTCTTGATGGAGGACTTTTGGCCGCAGGGAGTGGTGTTCCGTCGCTTCCACGGGCAAGTGCCACATGAACGCGCAGTGACATAGTGCACAAGTGAAGTGTTACTAACATAGTTTTAAGATTTTATTTACTAATACAATTTGTATTATATCATATGTATGTTAGTCTGTAAGGTATATATCTATGGGCCAAAGTAGCCTGATAATAAATGTATGTTGTTGTTATTAACATTGTTTAAAGTAGAAAATTGTATGTATATCAGCTGATTTCCGCGTCGAGCATGCTCGCGACTCGATCGCGACCTTTAAACACTAGTAATGTGGTCCAATTTTCAATGCAGCCATTAATTTACCCGCGCATTTTTCCATTTTGTCTGAACTGACGTAAGGGATGATCTTTGATCTGATGGAATAGGAGGTAGGATACTATAATCCCTCACCGTGGGATAATTTCGAACTTTTCGTCGCAATCTCTGCTCTCAGAGTAGCCCTGTATACTTGACCAACAGAGGGAGGGACCGTTAAGACTGATCGTAATATGCGGAAAAAACGTAGTTTATAATGTTCTATTGACCAATTGTAGGTGAAATATCGGAGATCCAGCGCAGCATAGGCTGGGAGTCCGTCCGTGATGTGTCGTCCTGCTTGGGCCCGCGCGGGGTCGTGGCCGTGTGTCGCCGCCTCGCCAGTGACTACGGGTACGTGAAGAGCGGCTTCCCGGACCTAACGCTCTGGAATATACGTACTAAGAAGGTAATTTTAAATTAACCTTCTGCAACTGAGTTGGGTTTCTCATCAACATTCGACTGAGGTGCAGTCTGTCAGGCATCACTATATACAGCATGATTCGTTTATAACTTTTAAAAATTAATAGAGGTTTAGTTTTATTTTACGATTAATGGGTTTATGTATAATGAAATAAAAATGAATAATCATTCTCAAAACAAAAAACGAGTTCATTATGTAATCATTTATTGAGATCAGTATTTTCATTATTTTTACGCGTAAACTTACAAAACTATTAAAATAAAAACGAAATAATAAAACTTCTATAAAACTGTTACTTCTATACAATTGTTGATGTTGTTGTTGGTTGTTGTTGTCTTTTAAGCGTTATCTTATAGCTCTAAAACAAAAAACACAACGTGATATCACGGTTCAATTAGGCACAAATCAGTCTCAATGTTAACCCTAAATCTAAAACTTATTCTTATTCTTTATTGCAGATAATTAAAAAAAATATACATACAAATTGCAATGGTATAAATGATAAATGATGTTTATTTTGCAAGTAGGTTTTTACAAACACTTTTACACGTCATGTTTTTTAAAGCTAGATGGGGCCGGTGTTTCGTATCTGACTACTCTGAGAAGAAACAGCCGAAACAAACTCAGAGGTCATAGTCTCTTTTAAAGTCCAGACATAATCTTGGTTTACTCACATGAGAACTATGCAGATTAGTGTCTGAGATGGCCTTTGGAAGAAAGAACCACACAGATTTGAGCGGACCTGTCCAGTCAGTGCAAGCATTTGTCAGTTATCGTGAGCTCGACTTATAACTCAAGGAGCTCAACGAGACGACGAACAATATCATCAAATGATCAAATATATTATCATTACTAATGTACAATGGCGAGCTTAACCCAGACTTGGGTTTTCTTACAGCTAACGTAATTTTGATTTAGAGATTTGCAAAAGAGGATACACTTATGTGCTTATGTGTGTGTAAAACTTAATTTTACAGTCTTGACATAGTGGAGAAGAATATTGTAGACAAATTGGCTTTTTGCACGTGCAACAGTGGTACCTTATTACCTCTTCAATTTACTGGGGCATATACTGTATAGCTTCCTTCCAGCAGGACCTGGAAGCTAAGTACTAGTACTTTTAGGAAATACAAAAACAGACCGATCATTCCGATCTCGCCGCCGATGACCGTCGCGTCGTCTCCGTACAAGCCGCCCCCGGCCCTTGCTAGAGCCAGCCCGCGATGCTGAGCCGTGAGTAATAAAACAGCCCCTAATAGTACATTATGGTACAAGTGTGTAATGTTGGTGATTACCGCTGAGGCGCCATTGAGACCCGAGCCGTAAGGTGAGGGTCTTAAGAGAGCCGAGGACGGTAATCATCAATACACACGTGTATCATACGACGTTTTTCAACACACTTGTGAAGAAAATTAATTTATTTGTACTATTGAACACGATCTTTTTTGTATCGAAACTTTTTAAGAACAAAGCAACTCAGCCAATAAAATAAAATAAAAAACCTTATAACTGACTTGTGAATAATAGCAATGAAAAAGTCACAGTTTGATTACAGGTGTCATTACGTGCCTTATTGTGGTGAAATTATAGCCATTTTATGAGCAAGTGTGTTGAAAATAATCTTACTCAGTTCCAGCCTGTCCCCTTGCTGCCCCCCCAACAACACCCTAAACCGAAGCTCGTACCCCGCTTACTATTTACGTTTTATGCCCCTGGCTGGAGGCCTTAACTTCAAGGCATCCAGATTAGACCCGTTAAGCAGAAGCTAGCCACATAGACTGAACTGCGAGATGCCATATACAAAAAAAAAAAAATCTCCTAATTCTTCAAGCCATTCCTTAATCTGCTCATCATCATTTGTATATCTTCCACTGCTGTCCTGTTTTGGTGGCTTACTATCTGTACTTTGAGTCACCATCTAAAAAAATATGAATATTATAAGTTTAGTAAATTAAATGTGAGGTTATGTCTGAGAGACGCAATGGTAGTATTATGTTACTGATGACTAACAGACACTATGAATCTAAAAAGATATTGGTGAGGTGATGTCTATCAGAATCAACGTTTATTGCTGTACTTACGTCTGTGGGACTCCAAACTCCAAAAGTAACAACCGCTTGGCCCGCCTCACTGACCGTTAACACGAGCCGTTACAGGAAGGTACTGAGCGAGACAGAGCTACATCACGCCATGTTACAATCTGGCAACGTTTTTTGTGTTTGGTGGTGCCCGATAGACTACCACCTTAGTCGCAGAAGGTTAATATATTAAGATTAGTACCTGGATGACCGAGCTTTGCTCGGTAACACGGATAAAACGAGGTTTACTAAAAACTAAACCTAGCTAGATCGATTTATCGCCCCCGAAACCCCCTGCATACTAAATTTCATGAAAATACTACTGCTCAGTGGCCATTGAATCACTTAAAATCTTAGAGACACTTGATTGTGAATAAGAGCAAAATTCACTGACCATTCTTTGACTTTAAGTGTACGACTTGTTATAATTTCAAAACAGCAGTTTTTATTGAATGTATAGTGAAAGTATTTATGCTACTTACAACAAACTTCTTTTTTCTTTTTTTTTTCTCTGTTTGGTCTGGCTAATCGAAACGGCTAGAATTTTCTTTTTTTATTATAGCAAAAAGATTGGGGTTCAATAGGTTGAAAATGTTAACAAAACCGATTCAAATGCGGAAGTAATATTTTTGTAATAATTTCACGCAAACCAAGATCGCTGGCACCAGCTAGTGCTAAATAAAGTAAGCGAATGTTAATTGGCGTCTCAAATGAACCTTATTCTTTTACGAGTAATGTTGATATTCGTATGAACCACCTAATGTAACTTGGCAACGTAAGTCTTAGCCCTAGACTAAGGGCCTGTTTCACCACCTACAATTTAGTTCCCGTTAAATTACTTGGCTCATAATTTCATACAAATTCTGTTCCATTTTTGAATTTATTCGGTAAGTAGTGGCTATTGCTATGTTGACGGCGCGTTCGTGTTCCACGCGCGCCTCAAAGAGATGTCAGCAAACAGGGAGGGCCGCAAGGGCCGATGCCTGCCAGGGCTGCGGGACTGCTCGGAAGAGATACCGCGGCCCTGTAACACAAAGGGTATGGAAGGAACATGTATGGGTTTTAGTCAGTACATGTCAGACACTCCCTTCTGCTCTGCCTAGAGCGGGAGAAGTCATTTGATGATTTCCTAACGGAAAAAAAAAGTAGTGGCTATTCGGACATCGTGAAATAAGCCCTAAGACTTAAATTATACTTGTACTCATCAATCCTTTCTTTCTTCCTTCACAGTTAAAGTTCGTAGAAGTAAAGACAGACGCGGACAAGCCATCGATCAAGCAGCTCCAGTGGCTTCAGTACCTGCTGCAGCACGGCGTCGACGCCGGCTTCTGTTACGTGGGCGTCAACACCACACGCTCGCGAGCCAGGCCGACCAGCTCCGACTAGTACTGACCCATGTTCCCAAGGTACCACCTAAGTGATATTGCGCTTATTCTGTTGGGTATAAGAAAAAAGTAGCCCACCGGCATCGGGGACAGGGTCCGAGCTTCCCGCCGTGTCCAGAAGTACTGATTTCTCAATCAAGCCCTTAATCCAGCTGCCAAACCTCATATGTTGGTCGAGTTATAAAGCCATTGGCCGACACGACTATGGGCATAATGTCTGCTGTACTCACTCAAATGTTATGTAAATGTCATTTATGTTCATTTCGCTTTACATATTATTTTTATATTTTTACATATTTCTAAAAAAAAACATTTAAAAATATAAAAAAAGTATTATTATAAGTCAATTTTAATTAGGTAATTCCTAATTTTAGCCTGGCTATAAGTCCGCCTGTAATTTACATTGTATTCTTGGACAACGGAAACATTCAATGAATGTATACTCTAGAAGCTGCTGTAATCTGTCTAGCTTGTTTATAATATTTTGCCATAATCACCATGTTTGGTGATCTAAGCAGGTATTTTATAAGAAACGACCACTGCCAATATCTTTAACGAAAACTTAGTAATAGTAAGGTTCAATTTACATTGCTTCGGAGCAGAATAGAAGCGATTTTTTTGTTGATGAATAGCCTTATGGGCCATACACAATAAACATGGTAAATATAGCGTTTTCAGTGTTAATGATAAAACACACTAGCCATAAAGCTTTTCATCGTCCAAACTGGATACGAGCTGTGAAGTGTGGAAGTTCCTGAGCCTGTACAAGTATTGTTTGGCTCGTATGTAATTGACATAAAGTCCAAAATGCTTTGTAAAATTTCGTTACAAAAACTCACCTCCATTCCTTTTAGCGGGAATGTAAATTGAGCAAATATTCATATACGACAACAATTTTTTCCTATTGTGTATAAAAGGTAAAAGGGACACCGACTTTGAACCCAACCGAAAAATTAACTGTTTCCTACAAAAGTGCAATACACAATCAAAATTGTGAAAAGAAAAAGAATGGTAAATAAACGATTACAAAAAATTACCAAGGGGGGGGGGGGGGTTAGTATGATGTAGCGAATACGTCAGAACCGTGTGCGTCAGTGTCCCTCCACCCTATTTTTTTATCACCTTTATTTTCTACACCTTATACAAATATGTGGATGTTGCCAGTGGTAAAATAACACTGAAAATACCACTGTAATCCGTTATTCTCAAATCCGTGCTCAGAAAGAATTACATTTCAATAGTCCTAAGCTAAATGGTGATAGCCTAGTTGTGTGCCCGTCGGACTGCCAAGTCATAGGTCTTAAGGTGGTTGCGTCAGGGTAGCCCGCGAAATTCAAATTTTCTTACGTTTTTTGTAATTTGTAGGTCAGTGTCAGGTTGTATATATGTTGATTAAAAATGAGTCGCGCCAGTAACGTGTATGTAGGTTTATTTTGCGGTTTACCCTGACGCAACCACCTTAAGTAACGACGCAAGCACCTCTGATTTTTCGGATTCATTTATGCGTATTGTATAATTATCACTTGCTTCGGTGACGGTAAACATCGTGAGGAAATCACCATTCCTGAGAGATATTTCTTGATGGCATGTAAAGCCAAGTCAGAGGCCTATGGGCGGCATAAAAACTCTGACGCCGTTAGTTTAACCACACGATAAAGAAGAAAAATCCTATGATTATATTGGTCCTGAATCAATCATATAGGAGTACCAATAGTACATTATTTTTAATACATAGTTGTGTTATTATTATGTAAGCCGTTTCGACGCTCAATAACGTAGTAGGGATATGTATCATTGGTGTTTTTTGTAACATCACAATTCTTTTGAAGATATCGAAGACATTTAAATAATTGAAAGTATAACTCGATTTTGTTACTTTGGCATATGATAACCTTTATATTATTAGTTTATGAAAAAATATAGATCGAAATTATTTCATACTGTGATATCAAAATGTTGCAATAATAATGACGTGTACACTCGGTTTCTGGAACGAAAATTATCAAAAGTTTATTTATTTATTAAAATCTCCCTTACAACTATCATTACAGGTGTATCCCTAATGCGATAGCGCGGTCTTAAGATTAAAATTATTACCATATGAAACTATTAAAAACTTTAAAAATAGTGCTACTTACAATAATCTAATAATTGTCTATACTATATTGTTAAACAAGGCAAGTGATCCGATTCTTTTCGCTGTCGATAATTTTGCCAACCAATAGCAGCGGCTGCTGACTTACTATTAGTTAGGTATTTTTCGTTCCAAAAACCAGGCATTAGACATGTATACTAAATATAATAAATGTACCTATTGTTAATAATTAAGGAATCAATCAATGTGGACTGGTGCTAACTGCATGAAAGAAATGATTAAATTTTTTTTTTTGTAATTTTGTTTTTAATTTAACTGAATACTCAATAATACTTCAAGTTCAAGTTTTAACGTAACTTGAACTCGTAATTAGCGATTTCAACTGCCTACAAAAGGCATTTCCACACCCAACAAATAATAAAATCTACCTTCTAAATAAAATTATTCAATAAAACAATAACTATACGGGATTTCACATGATTTAATGTGAATTTCCTTAACCATATCTAGTTGTCATAAAGGTTTTTTTTTACAATAATATTAAACGATTACAGTATCAACATTTGTAGGCATAGGTACATATTTATTACATTATATAATACAGAAAAACCATGGGAATGTTTAGTAACCAAGGAAACTTTGACAATATATCCTTGATTGTTACCAACTACATTGATCTATGATGCACAACTACGTAATATACAATGTTGACCGGCTTAATTTAATTATGATACATCAAAGTGGCCATCGTGACACAATATTTTACTAAGAATTCAGTAAGTAGACCGTACCTACAGGATTCTAGACCCCGTAGGGTTAAAATCTATGGTTAAAGTTATGGTCAAAATGGGCAATATATTTTAAATTGTAGCTCATAATGAGTACCTACTCCAATCAGAGGCAAACATTTTAGGTGGTGCAAATTTTTATATTTTGGCGCTGTATGGCTGTATGTCTTACCGCATCACGTAAAAACCACTTCATGGATTTGGATATTTTTTATTTAATAGTCTGTAAAGCGGGGGTATCTTATAGGATAAAATATATGCAGTCAGCAGAGTAGATCCTGGTACAGGTATTGTGCATTCAGTATGATACTTGTATGATTTTATTAGTTTCAATTTACTAAAACAGTGTTCTCCAGCACGCGTAGCTTGATGATCACCGTGAAAACGGGTTTTGTCGACGGAAGATCCGACAAAATTACAGATGGTAAAAAGATTCCTATCGTCGTAAGCATGCGATGTTAAAAATAAATGTTTCTATTCTTCATTTGATAAGTCTGAAGCATGAAGACAATTTTTTTTGCTCTACTTTTGACACTTGGTGTAGAAACATTTCTTGCTAGCAAATGTCAAATAGTAAATAATATTTTTTTACGAGCTTCTGCCCGCGGCGACACCCGCGTGGCCTACACAAAACAAATGACATTTTTTTTTTCTGAAAAATCACAAAAACATAAGCACAGACTTAAGCGTCACTCCGTCTCATTTACTTAATATACGAACTGAAAATATCCCAAATAAAGCAGTAAGGACGAAGTTCTCCACAATACTAAACTTATCTCTGGGATGAGGGTAACTGTTAACTCAAAACGTGTGTGAAAAGATCTAATTACGAGAAAACTTGAAGTGAATAATTAATATTGTTTACAACGAAATACTTTAACTACCGCAGTGTTTCTTTGTAAACAATATTTTTTTTTATTTTTCCCTCACGTGCTAAAATCACCAGGCTGCCCCGGTAGCTTACCCTAGAGCAGGCCACGTATAACTGGCCGTGTGAAAAGCAGTTCTCCCTTAAGTTTATTTACCCCTGCTAAATAAAATTCTACCTACTTACTAACAGTTAATACACAGGGGCGTAACTATCGCCGTATCAGCCGTATCAATGATACGGTGCCCCTGAGGAAAAATATCAAAAAATCTTCTCACAACCTCAAATATTCTTCTTGTTAAAAGATAAAATAAAAATATAATTTATTACGGTCCAAAAAGCTAAAATTTTTCTAAGAAAACCTTTAACTAAGAAAATAGCATCCTGACTTGCATCGCTTTAGCTCGCTCACACATTCTCTTAGTAAAATGAATGACTTCATCTTACCAAGAGAATGTTCGGTTGATGTTGACTTGTTGGTAAGATGAAGTCATTCATTTTACTAAGAGAATGTGTGAGCGAGCTAAAGCGATGCAAGTCAGGATGCTATTTTCTTAGATTAAAAAAAAAGATATGATTTTCTCCTCTTTTCGGGCTTCGCCGTTCTCGGGTTTAAAGGGCCCCAAAAAATTAATACAGTAGCTGCTCATAGTAGGGTACTATGAGTAGCTACGCCACTGTTAATACACCCGCGCCACGCATGCCCTGCCCCGAGATGTTCAGGGAATATTTCCTGGGCTGCGGGGCTGTTCGAAAGAGATACCGCAGCCCTGGAACACAAAGGGCAAGGAAGGAACATGGATGGGTTTTAGTCAGTACAAGTCTGACACTCCCTTCCGCTCTGCCCAGAGCGGGAGAAGTCATTTGATGATTTCCCATCCGAAAAAAAAGGGAATATTTCCTAGAAACCGACGTGGGGTTGCATCGAGATGTGGAGATGTGGTCGCGATGGACAAAGGCCTTACCCCACTCTCCTTGGCTAAAGAGACTGGCGCAAACCTGTAGTTCTTGACACTAACGACCGCAGGGAGATATGAATGTATGTATTTCCGAGCATGGTCCCGACGAAATAACAACCGGAGATTTATTGTGAAGGACGGCACGGTTGACATATGTCGGGCATGCCACCGTCCAGGCGAATCAATCCATCACATTATCTCCAGGTGTTCTCGTCTGGCTAACGGCTAACTTGCATAGACACAACCTTGTAGCCAGGATCATCCATCAGCAATTTGATCTAAAATACAGCCTTGTGGAATCGGAAGTGCCGTACTATAGGTGGGCACATACCTATGACCCAGTTCTTGAAAATGGCATTATCACACTGTACTGGGATCAATCCATCATCACTGACAGGACTATTGTAGTCAATAAGCCTGATATAGTGGTGGTAGATCGATCAGAGTGGCGCGCAATGATTGTTGATATAACGATCGCGCATGACGAGAACCTTGTGAAAGCCGAGAAAGATAAGCAAATTAAGATACTTATCTTATCGCGAGGTTGTCGACATGTGGCATGTGTGCTCAGAGATCGTGGTGCCGAAAGTCGTTTTAGCCAATGGCTTAATTGCCAAGAGCCTTGACCAACACCTTAGGAGGCTCTCGTTAGGTAGCTGGATCAAGGGCTTGATTCAGAAAGCGGTACTCCTGGACACGGCTCGTATTGTTAGGAGGGTCTTCTCTCTCAGCCCTGAACACCGGTAGCTTGGACCCTGGTCCCGATACCGGTGGGCTACTATTTTTTTATATTTTCAATGTTTTTTTTTAAATATTTTTTTAAGAAATATGTAAAAATATAAAAAAAAAACGTGTAAAGAAAAATGAATAAACGAAATAATACAAATAGTAATAATGTTGACGGCCTGTTATATAAATAGCCTTTTGAAGAAAAAGCACGCTCTGCACTTGTAAGTATCACAGACAATAAGCATCTGTAAGCTGCCGATACATATATTTGTACCATATTCTAACAAATAAATAATTTTGATTTTGATTTGATAGAAATATATCCCGACCACCCCTAGCAGTTTCGAAGAAACACATCTCTTAGATTTAAAATCGGTGCTCGTAGCTGAGATAGCACTCTTGGTTTTAGGCAATTTGGATATCTCCCTCTCTAATTGTGACATGTCTTCATGGAATTTTATTGTAGCATCTCAAACAGTACCCCATGAAAGATGAGTCTACTTAAGCGAGTCTGAAGCCTGGCTGAACTAATTGGTCCCTATTTCTAGTACTGTAATTATGTCTGTCACCTCTTTTATTACAAAGATGTAGATTTTTTCTTACGTACATTATGTTTTCATAGATGTATTGACAATGTACCGTCATGATGTTAATTTCCTTAAACAGTTCCCTTAGAGAATCGCGCCTACGAAGATTATATATGGCTCTGATGGCTCTTTTTTGCAGAATAAATATAGACTCAATGTCTGCAGCCCGTCCCCATAACAAAATGCCATAAGACATTATGCTATGAAAGTAACTAAAATAGACCTGTCTAGCGGTATCGACATCAGTAAATTGACGGATTTTTCTAATAGCGTATGCTGCTGAACTTAGCCGCCCTGCAAGAGTACTTAAATGAGAACCCCATTGAAGCCTTGAATCAAGCGTAATCCCCAGGAAAACCGTTTTATCTACGAATTCAAGTTTCTCTTTATTCAAAACTATATCACAATCGCTATGTTTAACATTCGGTAAAGCAAATCTTATGCATTTTGTCTTTTTTTCATTTAATACTAAATTGTTTGCTGTGAACCAATTATGGACTTGAATTAGGGCATTATTCACGTCATCTAGATTTTGGGCCCTTCTATTTATCTTAAAAATTAGAGAAGTATCATCAGCAATTAATAGCACCATATTTTGAGGCTGGTTTTTCAATAAATAAGGCAGATCATTGATATATACTAGAAAGAGGAAAGGACCCAATATTGAGCCTTGCGGAACCCCCATTTCTACTTTTAAACCCTGTGAACTTAATACATAATTTTAACTGAAGAGTATTTACTTACACAAATCAAGTCAATCGACCCTGAGAATGAAAAGTTTCACAGAAAATTCAACTCCCCATTTCACCCTCCTAGGGGTGGAATTTCGAAAAACCCTTTCTTAGTGGATATCCTCCACAAAAAATACACTCCAAATTCGCCCCATGCTCGGGCAGAAGACATGTCGAGTTGTATAGAAAGAACTTTGTCTTTGTCTTGGTAGAATAGAGATGAAATTAGGCGTGCTACGCGGGCTGTACATTCGGGAATATAATATTAATAACGAAGAAGATGGGTGCGGTGAGAGCAGTCGCATCGCCCTAGGGCCGCTTCTGACTCCAATTTACACTATTGCAACAAGTACCAAAGTTGCCAGACAAGAGACTATAGATAGCGCCAATTGAAAATGTTGCAATTTCCTGTATTTTGTCGAACTTCTGACAACAACAGTCATTTGTTTTTGAAGTAGATCCTGTTGACTGTACATAATTGTAGACCATAAACACCAAAAGTACTGACGTAAATAAAAGTAGGCATATTAGGAATGTATTTGTCGATATGCGGTTGTAGGCATTATGCAATCTATTGTATGATGGTTTAAAAATGTTGGCAGTGTGCTACCGATTACTTGAAAATACAAAAAGTAGTCATAGTGCGGACGTAGCCATCGTGCTACGAAATCAATCAATAGTTAGAATAAATACTTAGAGGAAAAGGAAGCATATGTCAAGTGGCTCTATTTCTGTTCTCCAGCCATGAATGGAACTATTTTTGTGATGATCGCCGAATTTAAGGGTCTAGAATCATGTACAGATGCCAGGACACCAAGATACCCGAAACTATAAAAAAATTCCAATCAACCTTGAACCTAACGCTTTAGCGATAAAGTTGATATTTATTAAAGAAGTTTGACAGTTTGTTGTAGCTTGACGTGTCTGTACCTACTGATTCCTTGTGTATAACGGCAATCGATTGTCTCAACTCAGCGTGTCGCAGTATGCTGAACATAGCTGTCTCCTAAGCTGCATCACAACAATGGATTCTCAACCATACTGTCTTTAATTCATGAGCATTTGCGATATGGTCATACAAAACACTAACTTCAACTTCCGTTTCCTCGTAATGTAACGCATTCACCAGCTTACTCCCCGTAAAGAAGTTTTACTTCAAAAACTAGACTAGACTTATACCGGGGTACACATTGGTGTATCGTAACGTGAAGACTTATGCAATGCAACATGAATGTAGCAACGACAAGGCGAATTTGTTTCATTGCATGTTACATTTCGTAAGTCTGTGCATGGCTTTAGCGTACATTCGTGATATGTCGCGATTACTTGCACAAACCGTTACATAAGAGTATGTATGAGACTGAGCAAACGTATGAATAAGACAAAGTAGCTTCTACAGATATGATCTATTTGAGATAAGATTACCTACACTTGCACAACATGAGCTACAGTACCTATTGTGTGAATTACTGTAATCTGCCCACGACTACGTCTGCGTACAAAAATATATCTTCTAACACTCAGCAATAGTGTATATATTCTACCAGTGAAAGATTTTTTGAAATTCGATGGGTGGTTTCGGAGTTAGGACTCCCACGGCCTCCCTCCATTTAGGGCTAGCGAAATGTTAAGTCACTACTTACAAGTTTTGAATATTGTTTCATTAAAAAATATTATAAGTACGTAGGTAATTGAAATAAAAGAGCTTTTATATTTTTATTTCATTATGCAACAATTATGTGACGTTACAGGGAATTATTCAATACTGACGTCACTTTTGGCTATTACGTCCAACCGATTACGCTTCTAGGGATTTATTTTACTAATACCTAATTATTTTTTTATATTTTCCTCTATAGAGGAAAAAGTACCTACGCTTGGAATGTGCGTATTCTGATTCCAGTATAAATAGGTCGGGCAGGCCAACGATTTGACATTCGTTATTTAGAACTGCCATTAGCAGTCATAACGATAATTCAATTATTAAATTAATAATTAGAATTAATCCGTTCATAGTGCTTTTATAGCCTGTGGTTCAACAGTAAAAGTTTGAGTAGCAAATAATTGTTTTAATTACAATGGCGACTTTCAAACCAACTTTTTTCGCGGTAAATATTTTTTAATTTTCGTATAGTTTTATTAGAATTTTAACTTGATATTTTAATTGTATTTATCATCAATTCAAGGTTATTAAAGAGTGTTTTGTTTTTTCTTCACAGGTGATGCTGGCTATTTTAGTGGCAGTTAGCAGTGCCGCACCTAATAACCAGAGTAAGTTTTCTCATTGTTTCACCTTATATCATCATCAAGTGTCGCCACATTGACCGGTCCCGTGCGACTCGCATCCAGCAGGTCCCCGCAACCTTCACGAGGTTACCGGTCCACCTAGTGTGAGGCTTTCCAACGCAGCGTCTTCCGGTTCACCTCATATCTCTTCCTTTCACTATCCTAAGGTTTTCAATAATATTTTTTGACTTCTTTTAAAAGACGATCTTTATTCTCTTTTTTTTAATTTTCATGAATATTATGAGATGATAATTGCCATTTAAATAAACAGAAGTCGTGTACTTGCGCGAATTATATTACTATCGACATATCCGACACTGACCTGCCAATTGCAAAAAATGGAATTTCGCGGGCTACCTAGCCGGTTTGTCGCGAAAGGCTTATGTACTAAGTATATTACACTCATATTTTGCCAGTTATGTTTAAATCCCATGCTCACTTACTTATACAAATGTTTTTCAGAACTCGGCCTGAAAATTCCTGATGAATGTATAGGCAAGGGCTTCTGTAACATCAAGCCGGAAGGATATGATGAAATCCTGGATTTGGTCGACAGCCTCCTGACACCTACGTTTATCGAAGTAAGTTATTTATTTAATTTGAATTATAACTACTAACTGTTTCCCGACCTTCGTCCGCCTGAAATTATTAAAAAAATATGACTTCTCTGTTTGAATCGGATTTTGTTAACAATTTCAGGGGTTTAATTTTTTTTGCATGGAATCCTAATCCTTTTTCTAAAATATTATAACATCAGTATCAGCCAAGAAAAGTCCCGTCAAAATAACCGGAACAAACAGACAAAAAATTTAAAAAGGTGTTTTTTTTTGTTATAAGTAGGTACCGTATACAGGGTGTAAACAGACTCATCACGAAGCCGTCAACCATGCATTTTGTACATCAAACTAAGTAACTTTACTCAAAAATTTATGCTGGGAAACGACTTTTTTTTTTTGGCTGAAAAATCACGTTTTACAGTAGGACTCAAAGTAACGCACTCAAAACATTGTGCTGATGGATGGATTGAATAGTAAGGGGGTCCTGGAGGTGTTTAAAGTAAAAATCTTACATTAAAAAAAATGTATTTAAAAAAAACTTGTGAAAAAGTTGGAACTTTGACCCCCAATATATCCGTAACTATAAGGTTCCCAGGTATGATCTAGAACAAAAAAATGTTCGCAATGACGGACAGAACAAGTGCCTTTCGGCTTCGTTAAGAGTCTGTTTACAGCCTTTATATATTTTTTCATATGCATTCATTAAAAGCTGTTATTTTTAAATTACAAACGGCACTTTCATTTTATTTATTTGTATACATTTTTTAAAAATAAGTTAATAAAAATATTGGTATGACGAACTCTTTAGGTTCACTTAATGTGTAATTACCTGTCTGTACGGTTTATGACATGATCTTTGTGATTTCAAAAATATTGTTCTTTGCCTTCAGTGTTTAGTTTCTTAACAGTTCTTTTTTTTTCAGCAAAATTTGGGAGACCGGATCGGAGACTTTCAACTAGGGCTATCTAACGATAGCGACTGGGAGAACTGCGCGACTATAACAACGGTGAGATTTTATTTTATGTACCTGGGCTAGATTGTGTTTTATATATTAATGTCGGCAAAAGTGATAATTTCATTTATTAATCAGAAGACTGAAGACCCAACCAATCCAATTCTAGGTTAAGCTCGCCATTGAACCTAAGCTATATTATTGCAATTTGCATGTTTATTTTGTGTGCAATAAAGATGAAGACTATTTCAGAACTGCGAGCTAAGTCGAAAGTATTGTGCAGTTTATTCACTCAAACGATATTTAGTAGGCACTTCCTATTCATTGTAAACACTGCACAGTGCTTGACATTGCACAAAGTACTCCTCCTTTGACGTAACATTACGTTAACCAAGTTTTCATTTCCGTAAGTACTTTATTTTGACATTGTTCATCATTTCTTTTTCAGGTTGAATCGTTTTATGCCTACAGTTCGACTGATGAGTCGGAACCAGATTTTATCATCCAACATAAGCTGCTTAGGCAATCCACCGTAATGACCGACTGCGCGTGAGTACATTTTATATTGTTTGCTAAAACCGTGTTGCGTTACCTAACTTCCGTAAGTACCTAACACTCGATAGAGACCATTTAAATCACACATAAATTAATTCGGGTTAAGCTATTTGTCTATTTTATAAGTCTCTGAGAGATCGCATCCGAAACGAGGTGATCCGACAGAGAACCAGAATTGTCGACATAACTCACAGAGTAAGTAAGCTGAAGTGGCAATGGGCCGGTCATATTAGCCGTAGAACCGATGACCGTTGGGGGAGACGTGTTCTTGAGTGGAGACCGCGAATCGACAAACGTAAGGTGGGACGCCCTCAGGCTCGGTGGAGTGGCTGGTAGCAACTGGGTGAGAGCTGCTGAGAATCGAGTTGAGTGGCGTACGATTAAGGAGCCTCTATGTCCAGCAGTGGACTGCTATAGGCTGATGATGATGATGATGAAGCTATTTGTCAAAGATACTTTTGTCACTCTTATGGAATAATTTTAATTGGCAATTAGCCTGTGCATTTTCGGTCTCATAATAAAAAAATATTTAACAAAATTTTCTTTTGATTCAGGACCGAGAAAATCGACGTCAATTCCTCTGAACAGTGCTTCAAGAGCTTAAGCTTGTCTTCATTTAACAAGAAGACCAGTTGTAAAACCGCGTACACTGTACGCACTCTTTTTGTGTGGGATCATCAAACTAAAAACGTTACTACAAAGTCCTACCCTATTCCTTGCTGTTGTCATTGCATAGTTGAAAATATAGACTAAGCCTTCAGTTCAATTTATCCAAATGCCTCATGTCTTAAGAACTTACATTCACAAAAAAAGATGGCATTGTTTGCGGAAACTAAGCGTGTATTTTCGGTCGTAGAATCGTACCCTGTGGCAGTCGTTGGCAGAAATTAAGATCAGTGCTTTAACTGGTTTAAAATCTGTTCCAGGGGGCCTACCATGACGTCTTAAACGACCTGTATAGCTCTGTCTCTTTCTCACACTGGAATTACAACTGCTTTAGACGTCATAGTCAAAATTCAGGGTTACCCCAGGACTGAATTTTCATAACTGTCATACATGCCATATTAATGTCAAATACTTTTGTCACTTTTGTGGCAAAAACTGAAAACCATGGCTCTGTGTTATTATTATACAAGACTGATTTAACTATTCATTGTAGTACATATTTTTTTATAATTGTAAAATCTATAATTATTTTATTTGATTGTAATATTGTACAATATACTCGATTATTTTTAGCACATTGTTTTTTTTTTTATAAAGCGCCTAAACGTTCAATACCCAATTTCTGAATCGAGAACTTCTTGAAATCTGCTATTAATTTATCTTCATCTGTGGTTAACCTTCGAGTACCTACAGTGCTGTATTTAAATGCCACTGGCAGGAGAGCGCTGTTGGTAAACATTTGCAACATTTCATTCTCCTGCCCTTGTCCCAATTTATTTTGGGTCGGCGCAGCATGTCTTCTGCCATCGCTTCTCTATATATTACTCGTCATCCCAGCAGTTCACTCCTTTCTAGCCTATACCATCCTTCACACAGTCCATCCATAGTATCTTTGGTCTCCCTCTAATCTTATAGCCATCCACATTCATACCCAAAATTCCTCATTCCTCCGCAATGCCCACACCTTTTAATTGTATTTGAAAAAAAAAGATAAGCTCATTCCAAGTAAAGCTACGCGCAAAGACCCATGCAGCATTATACTTGAACTTCACATACTCGACAGATAACGTGCTTAGGTATTTCATGGTTAAGATCACAAGTCTATCCCTATGACCACAATTCATAGTTTTAGATTAAAAACTTCTTCAAATCTTTCATAAATTCCTTTCCAAAGACCACCCGCCTTCAAGTCATTACTGTCAAGAGATTTCATAACACGTATTGAATATGATTTTTAGAAAAATACTAAAGTCTTGGAAATATCCGTTTGAGTCCAACTGTGTACATTAGGAGATGTTCCCGGTGTACGTCCCTCTCGTATTCATGTCTGCTGTATCAGCCGCCTCGGTGGTGTTCCTCTACTGCAAGAATCGAGGAACAAGCCGGCAAGGGTACATGGATGTACAAGAGAAGCCCTCGGATGGTGATTGAACCACTTTTATGAGACAGTTAAAAGAATATTTCCAACCCACTTTAGTGATTATGTTATGTTTTAAATAATTATACGCGATGATCTTTTTGTTTTGGCCCTTTGATTGTGACTGAAACGGCTGGTTAGCTGCACGTTTTGTCTGTGATAGTAGTAGTCATATTTCCTAACAAGAATAGAGGATTATTCCAGCTGCAGGAAAGATACTTTCTCATACGTAGAAGAGAGCTAAATTAGCATGTCCAAATACACAGATTGACTAACATCTGCAACACTCGCGCAGAATACCCCTATAATAGTATATATGATTAGAATGACGTTATCTGTGTACAGATCTATGCTACGAATTCTTCAGCCCCTCTTCGGACGCCCACAGTAGTAGCCGAGATAGCACGGAATAGCAAGGACAAATAAATAATTAAACCACATTTTTTTTTGTAACATTATTTATTAAAATATATTCTACTAAAATTCATAACATAGTATGTACATTTTCAACAGTACACCTCAATAGGACAATAAGGCACCTATTTATTTACTTAAATGACATAAAATCTACGACTTTTTAAACCCATAAAATAATTCATGACAATAATTCATACGCAAGAGTAACTTTCACCACATAATGGTATACACCAATTGAGTAACAAGGGAATATAACATACCTACTTTGAGCATTTCTTAATAAATGGTTCACCTACTTATAAACTGTGTCTACACAATATAATATGCAGACACATTACAAAAATCACTTCTCTAACTTGTATAGATATAAATCTATTTAAATATAATCGAGATAAAATGCCTATATATCATATCTGCTCTCCTACCTAAGCTTTCAATAAAGATTTCTAGTGATTTCTTATAATACCATCACCTACTTGTTACTACTGTGGTAACTTACATATTCCAAATACTAGAGTGAAATACATAGTGTAGCTTAACAATTTTGACTCAACACCAAATAAATTACGATAAAATCTAGTAAATAGTACAAAAATCCAACAATTGTAGGCATGTCAATAATTTCATTAACTTTGCTACAAAGTTCCACAGCCAAATGTCTGTACAGCACTTGTAGAATCCAACACCTACTTTTAAATTAATAAAATGTTTATATAAAAATTGGCAAACGCTCTTCCTACACCTACACAAAAACAATTATATAAAATACAGGGACAAAGAGTTATGACTAAACATCTTGTATATAAATATTTAGTAAAATTGTTCGATCTTTTATAGAAGTTACATAGTTTTCATTTTTTATACATATTGAATATAATATCTATGGCTACGTTTTCTTTTATATAAATCATTGCATTTCCCACAGTTTCCTTATCATTAAAGCTGCAAATTTTAACTCTGCCCAATATAGCGATATGCTTAATTCTTTTGATACGAATTCTTATTTACAAATTGTTTAATTCAGGCATAATTCCTAATCTAATTTACGAAAAAGTACGACATTTATTACGTAAAAAACCTACATAATTTCAATACATGATTATTGAAATGATCACCAGTTAGATAAGATTTATAATTTTAAGAGTCAATCAACCAGTTCATACATATATCTTCAGATTTTTCATTACAGTTTTGTATAACTATGGTTATACTTTTGTAAAATGCATATGCATAACGCGAAGAACTTTCATGTCATTTCGCCATTTTTCAGGAATTATTCAAGGATGTTTCCATTCTTTTAAACGCATTATTGTGTGCGTGGTTTTAGATATTATAACAACGTAATGTCGGCAGTCTTCAGCATTGTCGAATCGTGTTCGGGGCTCCTGGTCAAACAATAATGATCATTATCGACATGTTTAGCATCCTTAGTCCAGAATTACTAACTAATGACCACCGTCACCCAACCACCACGATTTACAGTAGATGTTAGTTATGATTATTATTTCCTAAGTTAGTATTTAATGATAAACTCTGCTTGATTTCTTTATGGTATAGAGAGCACAATTTGCACGTTATAGGTTCTCGTACCTTTTAAGGTTTAAAATTACAATTTGTTCAACTTTGCACACATCGGCACCAAATGAACGAATAATTGACGCGAAATTACACAATCTTACGCATACAAAACATTGCCTTGTTAACAGTACATTCTTTTGCAACGGTTTTATATGGGGACTATTTTAAAATGGCATTAGGACACTAATCTATTTATATAATGAGATCTATTATAGCAATGCGAAAGTTGAATTACATGGTCAAGACTTTTCCTCAGGAAGACAATAAGGTAATATACTAAGTCGATTTCATTGTCCTACATAACCTTATAAAAACTACGTTTTATAGATAATTTAAGGCACCTCCTAATCCCTGTTTATTTCATGATGATTTGCACAATACATATTTTTGAGTTGGCCTTTCGATTTATCGATAATTTTGTTGAACTTGTTAATTTTGACAGCAGTCAGGTACGCACGACGGTTGATCAAGCTATACAAAACCGGTTTATGCGGATCTCTCATTGCACATGTACAGAAAATATATACAAAGCGAAGCCACGTTACTGGAAACGTAAAGCTTGATTAAAGCTTGCAGCCGTGTGTACGAACAAATATTCAAAGACCATGTCTGGGTGTATCATGCAAATCGTCCTAAGGTAGACCGCAAACGACCGAGTCAAATCGGACCATACAAAATTGGTAGTATTTCTAGATTTCACCAGTTATTCAAAAAACTTCAGTGAAAAATCGGCCACCAATAGAAATCGATCGTTTGCGTTCTAGAACAGTTGATACAAGATACAAGGCACTGATTAACCGACTAAGAACCTATGCTCACATGTTAGGCTCCTGCTTGAAGGGCATGGGCTCCAGGAAGCTGGGCTCGGGCAGCGGCAGCTGCGGCACGAGGGGCGGCGACTCCGCGGACGACATCGGCGACGCGGCGTCGGCGGCGGCCTCGGGTGACGGCTCTTCTATTGCCGCTTCTGTTGACGCCCCTGCGTGATACATTACTTGAAGTTGCGAATGTACACAGTGTAGGATGATGGAGACTTGGTACCCACTTCTTTTTAATAAACGTGGAGTAAAGTTATTACGTGTCGATTTCAGATTACACTTCTTTTTGAGGTTCAAATTTGGCAGAACTTTGTAACGCATTTATTCTATAACAAGGGGTGGGGGAGGGTAAAACTAGGTGCGTTTTGAAACACTTGTATGTTACATTTAGATAAGCACTCAGGGCTGTTTCCATTTGCCCAAATTAAATTGGATTTTAGGGAAATCATACGCTAGAACAGAAAGAACATTCCAAAAGGTAAAAACGAGTAAAAAAAAACCTCAGTTTCTGAAAGCTAGTCCAATTCATTCTGATGACAAATCCACTTCCAATCAAATTAAATTGACTGTAATTTACACCCAATCTCAACCGCGCTAACATTAATTTAACAAAAGATTTACTGGTCATGCTTTAAAAAAACCTAATTATAAGAAGCCATATGACATGGTGACCGACCTCCAAGCAGCATTTCCTGCAGCAGACTGTCCACATGCGCCACGCCGAACAGCTTGGCGAACTGGATCTGCTCTATCATCTGCCAGGTGATGCTCTGCAGCGGCGGCAGGCACAGCAGGAGCTCCCCGAAGCGGCCGCGCCCGTCGTACTGGCGGTCGCTGATGTAGTCCTCTAGGTTTATCTGGATCTGGTAGCGGAGTTGCTTGATTTTTTGAGGCTGGGAGAGGCCTTTCGCGTCTGGAATGGAAAGTTTTTATTAGTAATGTGCTCGGCATAATATAATTAATAAGGATGTACTTATCGTCGATAGGAAGAAGAATGAATCTCAAATATTTTAAAGAAGGTACTTTTCCCGCTTTATAAACGCAAAAAACATTTTGTTTTATTTAAATATGAAACAGGTCTCTCATTCGTCTTATAATTTCTATTACAGCATATTCAGTACTATACCATTCAAAAGATTATTTTATGATTATGGCTCAGGCGTGATATAGTTAAAATTGTACATATATTTATTATCAGTAACTTAAAACCCAAATGAAACTTGAGCATCTCTTTCAGCCGTATGAAATCTGCATCAATGTCCGAACAATTTTGGACTTTATAGTACTTACTGTAGAGCCATGTCAACAAAAAGCCTTACATCGACGAATATATAATGGATGTACTCACTAGGGTCGAAAAACACGATGGCCTTGAGACACGCGAACTCGGTATCGTCGATGTCGATCTCTCGGAGCGGCTTCACAATCTCGTCCATCACGCGCATGCCGATCATACTGATGTCTATGTCCATGCGACCATCTGCAAGTTAATAAAGGATCCTTTATAAAACGAAATATTTTTTCATCCTTAAATAAAAAATTCGGGTGTGCGTGTGTTAGAAATTCTTGTCCTTCTAAACGGCTTCACCAATTTGAAAATAAAGATGAAAAATATTTTTGTACTTATTTGCGTCACCTGGATGTTTCTTAGCTGTAGGTGGCGCTGTTGTCGACATCGAGAAAAGGACAGGGTAATGTCTTTTGGGCCACTTAGTAGTGAATAAAACGGTACTAACTCAAGTCGCCTTCAGAGCAAAAGAACTTGTGGACGAAGACTTTTTTGGCAACTATCTTATTATGGAAACTGAGCCTTATTATAGGCTCTGTTTCCATAATCCAGTGGCGGACTAATTCATTACATTGAATACATACCAATGTTGTGCTTGGTGATGATACAGTTGTTCCCGAGCAGCAGGATGTCGCTGAGGTGCAGCGAGCGGCGCGCGCAGCCCAGCAGCAGGTGCTCGCCGGCGTGCGCGCGCAGGAGGGCCACCTGCAGCGTGTACACATACATTTAGTGCTACAAGGATGTTGACAGGTTCCTTTGGAGAGAGACATTTTAAAAAGTACTCCAACGTTATTTTGAAAATTAAAATGGCGACCCCTTCCCAACTATATTGGGGTCGGCTTCCAGTCTGACCGGATGCAGCTGAGTACCAGTATTTTACATGGAGCGACTGCCTGTCTGACCTCGACAACCCAGTTAGTACTAGGTAATACGATACCCCTTGGTAAGACTGGTTGTCAGACTTTCGGGCCACTGACTATCTGTAACGACTGTCGAAGATCTAGAAGTTACAGCCGGGATCAACGGCTTCACGTGCTTTCCGAGGCAAGGAAGAAACTCGGTATGTAATGGGTGGTCACCCATCCACAGACCAACCTAGGCAAGCGCGACTTAAGCTGAAGATTGATCCGAGCAGCTGTTATTTTTTAGCCACGAGCTCCTCGGCCAGCATTTGACATGAAATAAAATGCCAAGCGATTTTGCACCATGTGCTTAAATAACTTTTACGGTCTAATTGACCTGCCTTGCAAATGGTTACGGTATTGGCTGTGATTTCTCACCTGGTCGTCAAGATGCAGCTCAGTGAAGGCGGGGATGTACTTGGCCCACTCCACAAGTATGAGTAGCTGCTGTTTGATGGAGTCGCACACGTCGTTGATCTTCGCAAGTTTACGGTTGTTTATCTCTGCGTCCGTTACGTTATTTGTCTGTGGAAATAGAATAATGTTTATCTATACTAATATTTTTGTAAGTTTGTATGTAGGGTGTCAACTCCGGAACTAATGATCCAATTCTAAAAAATCTTTCACTGCCAGAAAGCTACATTATTCATGATTGCTATAGGCTGAAATATATTTATAGAGGGTGTAAAAAGACTCTTAACAGGTGTTAAAGGGTGTAAAAAGACTTTTTTTTGTTCAAGACCATACCTGGGAACCTTCTAGTTACGGAGATATTGGGGGTCAAAGTTCCAACTTTTTCACAAGTATTTTTTTAAAATGCATGTTTTTATTTTATTTTTTTTACTTAAGACACCTTGACGACCCCCGTACTATTCAATATATCCATCAGCTTGCCAATGTTTTGAATACGTTACATTGAGTCCTACCGTAAAACGTGGTTTCTCACCCTAAAAAAAAAAGTCGTTTCACAGCAACATTTTTTGCGTAAAGTTACTTAGTTTGATGTACTTACATAATGCTTGGTTAACGGCTTCGTGAAGAGTTTGTTTACACCCTGTATGATGTGTATACTAGCCGAGCTATCACAATTTTTGCGGATGAAGTCGCGGGCGAAATGCTAGCCAATACTAATATTATAAAGAGGTAAAGTTTGATGTAGCGGGCAATCTTCGGAACTGCCGCTCCGATTGCGAAAATTCTTTGTCTAATGAAAAGCTACATTATCCCCGAATGTCATAGGCTATATTTGCGACATTCCTGCAGGGTAATTTCCAACTAAAACGTAAGTAAAGCTGGTGGTATAAGCTAGTTATCTAAGTCAATCAACTAAGGGGATGACATCGCCGTCGAGGCAGACCGCGGAGTTGATGTGACGATCTGATCTTATTTGCGGGGCAAACATGGCTAGAGATTACGCAAGGTTTGGAAGAAGAAAGAAGAGACCTTTGCCCAGCAGTGGGACACAAGAAAGCCTAACAAAAAATATGAGTAAGGGAAGGTTAGAATAAACCATTTAAAAGACTTATTTTTTTATACTAATATTATGAAGAGGAAAGATTTTTTTTTGTTTGTTTGTTCCGAATAAGCTCTGAAATTACTGGACCGATTTTAAGGGTGAATCTTGGCGTACTCTGTTGATTCCCCTGGCGCTATTTATTTGAATAGATTTTCTTACAAGCAATAATCAAAATAAAATTTAACTTAATTTTAAACACATTAAACTAATAGGCATCACTTTTGGCGGACTGGTTCCGAAATAGAGAAATTTACATTTTTGTCGGCATGGGAATCAAATAAATTGCGAACAACAACAATTAATTTAATAATCAACAGAATACGCCGAATTTCAAGATTCACCCTTAACCATTCTTTCACCGATAGAAAGCTAAATTATCACGGAGTAACATAGGCTTTAAATTATATTTATTTATCATGCAAATAATTCGAGCTATTACAATTTTGGTGGACGAAGTTGCGGGGAAGTGCTAGTAGTTGATATGACTCAATTTGTAGGGTTTTTATATTACTACTACCCATAACAGCAAATATATGAACTCACAGTATTACATAGGTATGTATTACTCATAATATGGGCGTATATGGGCAATAGCCAAACTTCGCGCGTCACTTGTTTGAGTCAGCTGACAGTATATATTTTTGGCACTGTCAATTTAGAAATCTATTTAGGTACTATGCATAAATGATAATTAAGTTTCTTCAAAATATGTACAGAAGATGCCAGTACATCTAGCTACCCGAAACTGCTAAATGATGATTGGGAAAATTTTATGCCATTCAACCTTGAACTTAATGCTTTAGCGATAAAGTTGAAAATCTATTAAAGAAATTTGACAGATTGTAGTAGCTTGATGTACAGTGAATCTTAAGTACAATGACAGATCAAAATTACGTCCTCTACCACTTCCTTTTTGAAATCACATTTTCATGTACGGATCAACGTTTTCGAGCATCGCTATCTCTTTCTGTCACGTAAAGGCTTCATTTGGTAGAGAGGGAACTCTGGTCGAAAGCATTCGCATCGGAAGCATTAACGTGCGATTGCACCTCTCACTTCAGTGAATTGCAATCCCAAGTATCAGAAATACAAAAAGATGCAAGAAAATGCTGATCTGTTAATGTGATTTCATCCTTAATATGTACACCACAAGATACATTATTACTATGTTAACTAACCTCATCTATAACCTTCCTGCTGAGCAGCTCAGCGTTGAGTAGCGACACGACTGACAGTCCGTTGGCCTGCGTCGGCTCCTCATAAGATGGCCGTCTGCAGTTGATGCGATCCCTCTCGTTCTGTACCGCTGAAAACATACATCACTACTTATTATACTGAGTCATGGATGTAACATGCATAAGGTCGCAAATTCGATGCAGCGCAGCGTTACATGGGCACTGTCCCGTTGCACGCTGCAAGAAACGCTGATCCGAATTTGCGGTCTAAGTCAATAGATGTTGCGTTTAAGCATGACAACAGCGGTCATTGCCCTTCTTCTTGTAAGAAGAAGCGAGAGAGAGAGAGAGAGAGAGAGAGAGATGAATCCCTATCCTTGGAGAGATGTAGCTCTCCAAAACAATAAACAATGTAGCGTTCTTCATTGGTAGATTGGTAGAAAGTGTTGAGGATCCCGATAGATGTCAATTTAGGACGCTAAAAGGCTTTATTTCCCTTTTTTAAATTAAAAACATCAATCAATGTAGGCGAGTCAATGACCGCTAATGCCATGATTATATTATAAATTGATATATTTTCAGTTCGTGTATGGACTTAAAATCAATAAATAAAAAGGTGATTCTTAAGACAATGCTTTCTAATTCATACTGAAATATGTCAGTAGTGTATATCTCAGTAAATCATTGTTAATTACTATTTTTTTGTATGTTTATTTCATTTACATTTTATCTGTACTTAAGTATTATTTTTGTATCTATTATTATTATTTAGGTGCATAGAGCCGGAGGGGAATAACCTATTCCCATTCTTAAATTACACTATTACAGTCGTACCGTACAATTGAATCTCATTTTTCGCCAATTAATTTAAAACCTAAAACAATTAAGGACACTAATTTCCTTATTATGTCCAAACACATACGTAAATACTTAGGGATAATTAATAAAATTCCACATTCCTGAACGTCATTCGTTAGTCCTGAACAGTAATATCAGTACTAAGTCTGAATTATGCGGTTATGACGAGAAATGAATAATTCGAATGAAATAAATAAACGTATAAATAACCGTTTAGATTAGCTTCCAATGAAACTACTTGCGTATTAGCGATACTACGGTGAATAATAATTTAATTATGTGGAGTTCGTCTCTGGTATGCATCTGTCATTCTGTTAAGGTTTTAAAATTAGAACTATAAGGCTGAGATCTATAGGGTGGAAGGGATACCAACAAACAAACGGTTACCACGTATTCAGTGCTTACATCATTCTGAACCCCACATACTTCATCGGTAATTTAAAAAAACCGGCCATGTGCGAGTCGGACTCGCGCACGGAGATTTACAACATTAGACAAAAACGGCAAAAAATCGTGTTTGTTGTGTGGGAGCCCCCTTACATATTTATTTTATTCTGTTTTTATAGCGGCAACAGAAATACATCATCCGTCAAAATTTCAACTGTCTAGCTATCACGGTTCCTGAGATACAGCCTGGTGACAGACGGACAGACAGACAGCGGAGTCTTAGTAATAGGGTCCCGTTGTACCCTTTGGGTATGGATACCTAAAAAATTCCTACAAAAATGCAATACCTACACGGTCAAAATGTATGCACCTTCCATTAAGAGAGGTACTATGTACTAACACATAATGTATGCTACATACCATACGTACTTGCATTGTTCAATAATCGAGGTAATTAAAGTATTATCGTCTACCGAAGATAATATTATTACAGGTTGGCGACCTATCCACTGGTCCCAAGAAGCTGGACAAAGAACTATATCGTATTAATTTTATGAAGACATAATTATAAAAGGTGTAAACAGACTCTTAACGAAGTCGAAAGGCACTTGTTCTCCCCGTAATTGCGATCATTTTTTTGTTCTAGGCCATACCTGGGAACCTTCTAGTTACGGAGATATTGGGGGTCAAAGTTCCAACTTTTTCACAAGTTTTTTTTTTAAATACATGTTTTATTGTAAGGTTTTTACTTTAAACACCTCCAGGACCCTTTTACTATTCAATCCATCCATCAGCACGAATGTTTTGAGTGCGTTCAAACTCAAACTCAAACTCAAAAGCATTTATTTCAATTAGACCATTACAGGCACTTTTGAATGTCAGAAAAACAAATAAGGCTAAGCTACAGTCACAGACACAAGGCATAATAACTTGTGAAAGTACTGTAGTTGCCCATTCCAAAGCGTAGATCTCTATGGAGAAGAATGGGCAAGAAACTCCATGGACACTCTTTTCAAACAAAATATTGTACAAAATCTTGGTTACATCATTCATGTTTAGATTATACATATGTGAGAACGATGTAGAAATACGTGCACGTTAAGAGCGTCCAGAGTAAAACATTATATCAACAATTTAAAATAAACCATGGCAGCCTAGAGATGACCAGTCCCAACGGACAGCGCCCGTTCACGAACATGACGCATGGATCAGCCCCATTCAGCTCAACCATATTGAAGGGAGCTAAATGACGTTAAATAACGTTACATTGAGTCCTACTGTAAAACGTGATTTTTCAGCCCAAAAAAAATTGTTTCCCAGCACTAATTATTGCGTAAAGTTCCTTAGTTTGATGTTAAAAAAAGTACATGTTTTAATATAAGATTTTTTACTTTAAACACCTCCAGGAAGTTTTTTTTTTCGTTAATTTCGAGTTGAATAGTCTTTACCATCCTTAAGAGGAAATGCGGTTGGTCTTTTCTCCATACAAACGCTCTCGCCTGTTTTCTTTCTGGTTAATGACTTAAAAGCTATGATTTTTTACAGTTAAATAAATACTAACTTCTACTATGTCCCTATGTTTTCCTTTTTGATGATACACAATCTGTATAAGCACTAGAACCTTTACAAAATGCTCAAAATTGCCTATTTAGAGCGCCTGTCAACAGAGTGTACAAAGACAACTATTAATGAAAAACATAGGTAGAAAGTATATATCCGAATACGAATAAGTTTGTCATTTTAACAGTTTTTGTATAGACAATCTGTCAAAATGACATACTTTTTCGTTGGATAAAAGTTAACTGGCGATTGAAAAACCGGCCCTCAATCAGTTTATGAAATATCTTTTAAATTGGTTACATATTGGAGGAGGAAATAGTCGAGAGTCAAACCTTGAATTATGACTTTTTACTATAGTTATCCTTATCACACCAATATATCAAAATCGCGCTCGCAGAGCGACAGTAATAGTTTCTTTAAATAACTACCGCATTTCCTCTTAAGGTGGTAGCGTCAGGGTAGCCCGCGAAATTCAATTTTTCTACGTTTTTTGCAATTTGCTGGTCATTGTCAGGTTGTACGTTGATGAAAAACGAGTTGTGCCAAAAATAGTTTCAGAAATACAATCACGAAAATCATCAATACAACCCTGTAATTCGTTTTAACCCTATTGAATGACTTTTTCATGAAATATTCATTGAATAGGGTTACATGAACTTAGAGGGAAGTTCGCGGGCTACCATGACGCAACCACCTTAAGTTGAATGTCACTTTAACATCATAAAACGACATGGCATATTTGCCGATGTGGCAGTCAGTAGTAGTACAATTTGTTAATTACATTCAGTTATGCGAATGATTTTAAGTATGCCCTACATTTATCTAAGTCATAACCAGTGATCGGAGTAGGTAGATTGATTTTTGGTACTTGTATCATAAATCTTCACAGAAAGAATAACATGACATTATTACTACTACTCAATTCATTTAAAGGAAGGTACCACCGGTTACTGAACCAACCATAATCCTTTGATCTTTTGCTTTTTCTTGTTGGTCGTTGGGTTGTGTCAAATCGTGACTGGGTAAAGTAAAAAAAAATATATGACCAGTATAATATTGCTCATTTTAATACAATTCCTACCTAAGTTCCGTTTTTTTTAAATAATCAACCAATTCCGAAAATCCGGAGGAATGTCCATATTAATATATACGTTTCGGATCAATGACCCCAATTCAATCTACCTACTCCGATCTCTGGTCATAACCCAACCATTTCGCTCCAGCGAAGATTTAAAAGTATCACACAGAAAAGCATGCCCTCGTTTAACATAGGTAGGTACCTATCGGCTTTATGTTGTATTTCTCACCTTCTTTCTTCATGCCCGCCTTGAAGCATTTCCTTAGTCGACAGTATCTGCACTGGTTTCTCTTGTCTTTGTCCACTACACAATTTCTGCTAAACCTGAAACAATTCATAAAAAAAAAACAGTTTATTAAGTATTCGTTTCGTTCGTTCGTAGGAAAACATCGTGAGGAAACCGGCACGTCCTAGAACCAAAAATTCGAAAACATGTGACATCTACCAACCCGCACTGGGCCCGTGTGGTGGATTATAGCCCATTCCCTCTCATAGAGATGAGGCCTGTGTCCCAGCAGTGGGAACATTATAGGCTGATGATGATGATGATGAAGTATTCGTTGGTGAAAAAATAACTTAAAAAACTATGTTTGAAATTATCGAACTACATTATAACATGGCGCCTGTTTTTCCCGGAGGGTTAGGCAGAGGTGTACACACACATTTCATACTTTTAGGTCCCCTGTAATAGGGGGGCGAGCTTATTGCCATCAGTCGGGCACAATTCCAGACACCGTGCTGCTACTGAGATATTCTTGATGGAAAAACCCAATAACACAATGAGCAACCTGGGAATCTAACCCAGGACCTCATCCTCGGCAGTTGTTATTGTTCTTCAGGATCATAGTGTCAGTTCCATGAATATAATAATCACATGCCCTGAACTGGTTTGTGTTTGAAATTTTATTAAAATTAATAACAGAAAAACTTCTAAATAGAAACCCCAAGGTTATTAAAATGATTTGCATATTTAGTGACGTCAATGCCATAGAAAGGTAGTTATTTTTTTATATACTGTTTTTTAACATATTAATTAATATTGAGATGTTGTTCTTTTAAACAATTCATAGTTCTATAAATAGAGATTACATAACATGAAGGCATAATTATGAGTTAATTCTGAGATAGAATTGCAAGGGCGATAAATCAGCTGTTTCATACATTTTAAATGTACAATCGAGGACACTCACGCCTGATCACCATTAATCTCATTTTTGCTTGAACTCACGCGCGCGTAGCTCTCTCTAGGATTCAAGTGAAATTTTTTATAACTGATCATGTGGAAAAGGCCGCGACTGTACCTAGGTTGTTTTTGTAAGTAAAAAAAATAAATGGAATCAAGTACCGAATCCTTGGCAACAGTTCGAGTCAAGATATTCCTTACACAGTTACACCGCGTATAATTAAGAGAACATACAGGGAAAGGAAACCTAATCACGATTGTTAATCCAACAGCAATTGAATTTAGAAAAATATTTCCTCTAGCTACGCTGCAGATAATATATCCTTCAACCATTGCAAAAAGTCGAAGAAAAATCTTGCTTTATACTGCTAATATGGAAAATAAATTCACCTTTGAATGATTCCTACTATTATAATCTAATAAGGTGACCAGCATTACTACGCCCCATAAATGAACTTCTTCGATTTCGTCATTATTTACGAACAGGTAATAAACATCATCCATATACAAAGGTACTCATATATAACTAGGTAATGGATGACGTAAAGAGACTGACACAAAAACACGATCATTTTAAGAGGAAACAAGTTTCTCAGTCATGGTAAACCGCATTCTACTTACGAAGCAGTATTTAATTGACGTAATACCATACAAATCTTACGTTATGAAAAACATGATGCTGTATGGACGTCTGAAGGACTAATCACACTTAATTTGAGTTATTCGGACAGCGAAATGGTTATGAGGAGCTCGTGGTAAAATAATATCAGCCGCTCAGGTCGATCTTTAGGTTAAGCCGTGCTTGCCTAGGTTGGTCTGTGGATGGGTGAACACCCATTACATACCGAGTTTCCTCCGTGCCTCGGAAAGCACGTTAAGCCGTTGGTTCCGGCTGTAATTTGCATATCTTTGACAGTCGTTACAGGTAGTCAGTGGCCCAAAAAGTCTGTCAACCAGTCTTACCTAGAGGTATCGTATTACCCAGTATTAACTGGGTTGTGGAGGTCAGATAGGCAGTCGCTCCATGTAAAATACTGGTATTCAGCTGCATCCGGTTAGACTGGAAGCCGACCCCAACATATGTAGTTGGGAAAAGGCTAGGCAGATGATGAATAAATGCGCAATGGCAGGGTCGCCATGTAAGGATCGGGTTAGATGAGAAATGAAAGATACGAATGCTCAGACAATACTGACTGTATTTAGGTTAAGACACGATATAAAATACATGATTATAGTGTTGTAATATGTACTTAGTATATGTATATGCTAGTCTTACTGCTACAACTCAATCACAAAGTAAATCGATGACATTACGCTTTACATTCTTTTCCAACCTTGCGGTGAAATACAAAATCCCTTTTATCAAGACCCCTCTTGATGAAAGGGAGTCTGTGTAATGGAAATATTACAAACTGATTATGCTAACGCCACTCGATCGCTGTGTACGATCATCAAGAAAAGGTGGGTGCATTGTGAAATTAATTATAAATCGTCTAAATTGCTTCTCAGCATTTCATGCTAGGTATGATGTTATGTTACAGTGTTAATTGTTTTGTTTTGATTATTTCCTAATTGTTGTGAGTTTCCTTGCTGACGGGAAGTTTCCACACTCATTCCAAATTGCAACTGTGGTTTAGTTGAGGTATCAACGAATCGAAAAATGTCTATACTCTGCTAAACTCAACATTCTTTGAATATGCACTTTTTTACTTTTGCAGCACTATGTGTTGAGTGCGTTACAATGAGTCCTATCGTAAAACAGGATTTATCACACCAAAAAAGAAAATGTTTCCTAGCAATAATTTTTGCGTAGAATTACTTAGTTTGATGTACAGAATGCTTGGTTGCCGGCTTCGTGAAGCGGCTGCTTACACCTTGTTTATGACACTTTCAAACGCTTTTTAATATTCCTTTCATTATTAACACATCTGAGATTTAAGTGTCCGTAAGTAAAGTGCGAATTGCAGCTAATGGTCCCTATTTGGCGAGCTCCCAGATTCGGCTAAGGTTGAGGGGTTCCCACCGTAGAAGCGAATACCACAGGCTTGCCAACTTCTATCGTTCCCCAGTTTCACAAGCGCTTTTGTGAATCCACAAGTGACAACACAATGGGATCACATTTTATTAGATATCAAGCGAAATAAATAGCAAAATAACGGACTTTCAGCCCTTATTTAAAGGGCAATAACTTTCCTTTCCTCTGCTTTCTTTCGTTATACAGTGTAAACAGACTCTTCACGAAGTCGTTAACCAAGCATTATATACAGACGCGCCCTTTTCCGCCTGAAAATTCGCTTGAATCATGCGAAGGCGCCCCGCCCGGCTAGACAGCGCTTCATGTTGTGACTGCAAGCAAAATTGAGCTTAGTGGTGTCCTCGATAGTACATCAAACTAAGTAACTTTACGCAAAAATTATTGCTGGGAAACGACTTGTTTTTTGGGGTGAAAAATCACGTTTTACGGTAGGACTCAATATAACGCATTCAAAACATTGTGCTGATGGATGGATTGAATAGTACGGGGGTCGTGAAGGTCTTACGTAAAAAAACATGTATATAAAAAACTTGCGAAAAAGTTGGAACTTTGACCCCCAATATCTCCGTAACTAGAAGGTATGGTATAGAGCAAAAAAATGATCGCAATGACGGGGAGAACAAGTGCCTTTCGGTTTCGTTAAGATTTTTTACACCCTTTATATGGAACTCTTGTAAGTACAAAGTTTTAAGTTTTTAAACCTAGCGATCCAGGTTGTGTGGTGTCTGTCAATAAATTAATTTAGGATTATTATTTTTAATAAGTATGTACATAGATGTTTCGCGACAAAAATCTGTTATTTCGTGCACATCTGATAAATAATGCGTAAAAATTACGAAATATTTCAAGTTGTGAACACCATTCCGCGTAAGTCAGTTTTGCATAAGTATTTACGCATTTTTTTTGCATTTTTTTTTATTTATGCAAAAATTAAATAAATAGGTACATATAAAAAATCCGTTTTAGACGTACATATTTATTTTTGGAAAAAAAAAAATGTTTTCTATTACATTTTAACCGTCTAGTGACTCATAAATGCATGTTAACGTATAAATATGACATAGTATAACACTTGCTAAATATACCTACTCAACTATCAGTGTGTGAAACAGTAGCCTGCTACAAATTACGTCCGTCCTAATGGGCTGTGACAAATCAAGATGGATTACGGCTCCAACAAGCGCCTGTGTCGACTTAACCAATTGAACATCGTACACACGGGGACATATGTAGCTATACATCTCCATTTTCCAGTATAAAATGGCCTAGCTTCATATAGATTTCCCATAAAATAAAAGATCCGCCTAAATTGGTTTTGAATAGCTTGATTGCGTCGTGCGTAAAATACATGACATTAATTTTGATGTTTCCCCTCTACGTTTATTAACCAAACTATTTGTGAATGAATCAGTTGTTATAAAAACCATGACCTTGCTCAATTGTGTTTATCAAAACATACGTTTGATTATAATCCTTGACATAAAAATAGTTATGTTTCCGTCTCCTCTGTAAAAGTAAATATTATTGAACTAGTATGACAAATACATTATATACTAACTTTTGCTCACGTAGGGTTCGGTATTTTTCCACCGGATCGTATTACCAGGATAAAAAGTATTCGCTATTCCAGTGTTTGCTATTCCAGGCTATAATTTATTCAAGTGCCAAATTTCATCTAAATCCGTTAAGCCGTTCTGGCGTGATTGATCCATCCATCCTAATTTACGCATTTATAATAGTAGTAAGACATAAATAAGTAAGATATTATGTATTGTGTAACGGTTGCATTGAATTATTTTTTTGGACAGTCTGCTTGCCTTCATCTTCATCATCATCATCATCACCAGCTTGCCGTAATGTTAACCCCTAGATTCGCCACTGATTATGTGTATTAGGTTAGGCTAACTAAATCTTTGTAAGTAGTTTCTATGACATTTACCTGCACGTATATAAATGGTTTTTTCTGACGCTTCGCCTGAAGAAGCCCTTGCAGCCGTCGCAAGAAGAGGCTCCGTAGTGCTTGCCGGTGGCGCGGTCCCCGCAGATGGCACAGTGCTGCGACAGCGCCGCCGACGATGCCGCGCTCGCCTCGCTGCTACTCGTCTCCAGCTGCATGTCGCTGTCTGAAACAAGAAGAAGGATACACTTTAAGAAAGAAAGAATTAGAATAAAAAATAATAATAATAATACACATACGTAACAAAACATTTGGAATACAAAAAAAAAAAAAGAAAACTTGACAGCTTGCAAGTCTTTAGTATTTGAGAGGTATATCGACTTCTTCGTCAGCTTCTTCCAATCAAATTACTTGGGCCCTGCAGATGGCCACGTTCATTGTTCACGTAGCGTCAGTGACGTCTAAGTCTTCTAAAATGCAGCTGTATGGAGAAACACTTTGGAAACTCCAGCACGGCGACCATGGGTCTAGTCGGGAGACCCGCAATCACACTGTGCGTTGGAAGCATCTTAATTCACCTATCTTGCTATGCTGTGGTTGCAGCGGCTTACTTGGATGTGCAATCGAATGAGGGCTTATCAACTAGCATTAGGGAGTTACTGACCATAGTAAGAAGAAAAACAGACATAAATCCAGAGTTCGAGACATACCGAGCTTTGAAGAGAACTTTAAGGAATCATCCTGAATCTCCTGGTTACCCTTTCTTTTTTTTTCGGATGGGAAATCATCAAATGACTTCCCCCGCTATGGGCGGAGCGGAAGGGAGTTTCAGACTTGTACTGACTAAAACCCATCCATGTTCCTTCCTTGCCTTGTGTTCCAGGGCCGCGGTATCTCTTTCGAACAGTCCCGCAACCCTGGCAGGCATCTCCTGGTTACCCTTACAGAACCTTTCATAGTTGTAACAAACGATACGTAGCTACGCACATGAACGCCGTTCATGTCGAAAGGGGAGCCCTAAAAGAGCTTTTTCTTCTGTATCGGGTGGTTAGTGCCTAACCTGGTGTCAGAGTTTTTATGCCGCCCATGGGCCTCTGACTTGGCTTTACATGCCGTCGTGAAATATCTCTCAGGCATGCTGGTTACCTAATGATGTTTTAAAAGAGCTTCTTTGACGTACGATAGGAAGCATACATTCAATTTACATGTTTAAGCTAAGCGTCCACCGCGCCGGAATCGGAGTGAAAGGATTCGTTGCTTTGTATTGATTTTTATGGTACAGCGTGCACTGGATCGGCCATAACTGCGCCAGATATCGGTATTTCTCTTCGCCTCGTACACTCCGTACGCTCCGATTCCGACGCGGTGGACGCTTAGCTTTGTAGTACAAAGGTACGAGTATTCACGGTCCTCGGGTAAAACCTTACTTCGTTCGACAAGTAATTCACCACAACATACTAGGGAAAAGACGGGGTACATGATGTGGCAATACTTAGTGAAAACACGTCACAGTTAAATGTGGTTACGTCTATAACGTCATTTGCTTTTGTTGTACGTTATAACGTTATTCAGATGCACGTGTGTAAGTCTTGTACTAGTAATTTATTGAAGTTAATAGCAAAATAATGTCGTGAACTTTATATCTAATTGTTACGGAATACGTCAGTATATTATGTAGTAACTATAGAGGCTACTAGCACTTAGCCCGCGACTCCGTCCGCAAAAATTGTGATAGTAATAATGTTGCTTCCTGTTAATTTTTAGTCGAACTGGTACGTACGAGATTATGGTTTTTGATTGTATAATGATTGTGAGTTCATGGTTTAGGTATCCGAGGTTCGGAAAAAAATCTTCAAATTTTTTAGAAAACAAGTTTTTTTTTCTGGTTAAAATAAATAAATAACTACTACTACCTATTTCAAATGTTTATTGAGAGTAAAAGGTTTATCTTTCTTTAACCCTAGATAGCACTGAATGGAATTGACCAATCAGAATCCGAGATATCGCTGTACCTACCTAAGTATTTGACTATTTGAGATTTACATGCAACCTGTAGTAGTTTGTTCCATGTAGTTCTAGATAGAAAGTAGGGTCCATCCCCTTTACACCCGGCCGCGGTTTAATTCCAATAGGTTTAAAAGGGATGGGTGGTCGCGTGGCCAATTTGTGAATAACAATATCTATTTCTGCGAATCAACTAGATATTTTTTTTAAAGTTATGGAAATGTATGGTGTACTGATAAACACTGTTTTAAGTTAAGTTATGATTAACTTCTACTTAGCCATACGTTGTTGGGGTTTAACTGCAACTTAAGGTGGATATGATTTGCGACCTTAATACGTATGTAATTACAGTATTATAATAAATAAAATCATCAATAAAACCCTCTAAGTCAGATGGCAAATTGCAAAAAAAAAAAAAACGCGGCCTTCTCTGGCGCTTCCCCTTGTGTAAGGTAGCTTTTGTTCTTATTCCCTAAAGTTTGGTGTGTTATGGTCATGATGATATTCTCCGAAAAATATGAAACAGCAGTGAACACTCAGCATTGGATGGAACAAGGCTGCCAATGTCGGAAAATCCTGTCATTGACCAGTATGATGTTTTCGTAACTCCAGAATTTTATAAAACCCCCCAAAAACCGATGTAAGTTTATTCATTGATTGCGTTATCTTTAAAACAGCTACTGTCATTCAATTGTATACGACATAAAGAAAAGCGAATAATTACGCAATGTTCTATTAAGAAATCCGAATTCTATTTTTGTGATTACATCATATACCTACCTATATCTACTTGATATCGTACAGAACTGAAATTAACTACATCATTCTTCGTAAGGTGATAACTCTTATCAGAATAGAGTAAGTACAATAATCAGCCGAAAGCAAGATAAAATGGCGAAAAACATCCAAATTAATTCAGTCATTAGTATTTTTAAACGCTGATAAATTGTTTTCTTTACCTAATTATATGCTAATGTCCGACACATCAATATTAAATGAATAATGTGCAAATACTCATAAAAACGTGATCACTAAAGTGTGGTGTCAACAAACCTTCGCTATACGTCATGGCAGGCCGCGTCTCCTGTGGGGGACTGCGCACTACGGGGCCGTAGTAGTTGGTACTGGCGTGCTTGTCCCACTGCGGCTGCGCACCCATCATGTAATCCACCGCGCTGTACATCGGACACAACTCCTGTGACGTCATCTCGTAGCCGAGCACCGGCGGCATCTTACAGCCGCGCACCACTCAACAACACCCACGTCCTACTGGTATCCACTAATCGAAGCAACGCAACAGACGATAACCCCGATAATGCTCCACATAAACACGATTAATCAACAGGTGGTTTAACCACACCAAATAACACAACCCCTTATCACGGTAAACTTTACGAAACGTAGATCATAAATTCATAACATTACAAATATAAAGTTAATCACAGCAAATATTATTCCGATAATGAGTTTAGTGACAGCTACTGCACCGTTTCCGGGTAATATTTTCGTTTTTATCACACAGTTATTGTGTAGCAGTTCTCGATAGCGTTGTTTATAGAGAATCACGCCGGTGTTGGGTGACTAACTGATGACTACGACGCGACCTTCCGCGCTCGCGGTGTGACTGCGACTGACGGCCCTGTCGCCATCGCACCTAACATCCGCTTCGCCAATCTGCTGACAGCACCTATGAATGACCCGCTCGATATGTCCAAGTCAGCAAATGGTAGCGATTTGCGGTGCGCACACGACATGCGACACCGAGCTGACTCACCCGTTATCGGAAATGCAGCGGATGTGGAATCGAACGCGGCGCCCGAGGAGTCACTCCGTAGCAGCTGACGAACACAGCCTTTGCCATAACTGTCATGTAGAATTAAGTAAACAAACTGCCGGGTGACTAATTAGTTGTCACACGCACTGGCTTTGTTCGTACACTCCTTTGTTGCTATGTGTGCATCTATTGTGTGGGCTGCTATCTACCAGGATTCCGATAATGTTCATGGAGATGATTTATCTCAGAGATGATAAGGAGTAATGAGCGACACGACACATCATTGAGCTCTGTCATTTCACAGAGATAGCAGATAGATTTTTTTTAACAGCAGCGCTAAAATGCTTATGAATTGTAGTAGGAATAACATTGAAAGCATAACAGATCAGAATGTATAAACAATTAACAACAACTCAAGCAATCAACAGCAAATTAGTCTAAATTATATTATAAGTTCTGATCCTTGACAAACAAAGCTAATAGCCGTCTGAATACTAACAACGTTTAATGCAGTGATTTCGTATTAAAGCGTAATAAATAAGATGTAAACAGTGGCGGCATTCTGGAGCTATCGGCAGACGGGGCAAGTCGGGGTCGCGATATCTCGGCCGAGCGGCGGTGCCGATACTCCTCCATAATAACCGTTTCTATCGTAAAACACGAGTTTTTAGATAAAACGTTCGTTGAAATCATTGGAAAATAGAAGCAAATATAAAGCTTTCAACTTCGTTAGGCATTAAGTACGCACTAAATTAAGGAGATCAGAAGCTCCTCAAGACCAAGAATGTCTTTTTTCAAGGAGAAACGTCTTTTTAAGTTTAAAGAATCGATGCATTCTTTTGGACATTTCTTTCTCTAGGAAAAATGATTCAATTGGCATAAGTACAGATTATATACGATAGAAACAACGATTGAATTTTGTGGCTAACTTTCATTAGCATTGTTATAAACCTCATTGTCACGCAGATCGACAACTTGCCTCCGCGCTCCTGCGCTGCGCCATTTTCCAAATGCGTTTGCGAAAATATTCCGGGAGTGACTAAGATAGCAGGCTTTGCAAAGATAAAGTAATGTCTACACGAATAACATGTCATAAAACATGATCCAAGTGAGAGATTAGCAATGCTGTATCATGTCATCATCATTCTCTTGCCCTTATCCCAATTCATTAGGGCTCGGCGCAGCATGTCTTCTTCTTCTATACTTCTCTATTACTCGTCATCTCACCAGACACCTGCTTTCAATGTTGTAAAATGTAGATGTGTAATATTTCCAGTGGCGCGAGATGATTTTCACGATTGTGATTCTGTAACTATATACGTGTTACTGGCGCGACTCATTTTTTATCAACATAATAACCTGTCAAGAACCTGCAAATTGCAAAAAACGTAAGAAATTTTGAATTTCGCAGGCTATCCTGGCGCAATCACCTTAAGCGTTTTTTATTGCTGGGTACCGTAGTACCCGCTGGCGTTTGAGTGGATAGCAAAAGGTTTTTAAAATGTTTCATAATCTAAATAATTAATTAAAACATTAAAAAAATCAAAGCGTCAACAGAAAATAATAACGACATTAGGTGACAATTTAATTATGAGTTTATGAACCAAGGTTGCAGTTCCTTATTTATTTTCCAAAAATAATCGTGCCCTTAATAATAAAACAAATTATACGGAAATCTGAGAAGTGAAGTACCTAGTCACATAATAATTATGAATGTATACATGAATTAACTATTAACTTTCAAGGCAAGCAACTACAAACGCAGTAGAAATAATTCATTTTTAAAAATATTTAAATCTTAGTCACCGACTAAATAAGTCAATACGTATTTTAGTCTCTACCCCACTAAATGATATCTTTACGAGCTGACGTGTTTACGAAGATTTGTAAGTGTTATGTAAGTTTCATTTACTTAGTATTTTACACGTTGAGATATTATGTCATTTGCATAAGCCACAGACTCTAGAATTCGCAGATATTCAAGACACGCTAATTTGTGTTGAAATAAGTGTGTTCATAAAATATTTCTAAACTATTCATATTGATCTAACATTCATGAGCAAACAGTGTGATCAAATGATATTCGTCAAATATTTAAAATCCCATTTTTTTTGCCTTCGATCAAAACACCGTGTACTTATAATTTTTACCTAATTTTATTTACATAGGAAAATTATGTTTTTTTTTACTTTACTAACAAGTTTCAATTGACATAAGATTAATATCTTCGTAAAGGTGCTAAACAAAAAGTTAATAAGTTATAAAAAGTTGCCATTCCACATAAATCGGCATGTGTAAAAGAAAAAAATATATGAGGAAAATCCGGTTCGGATTGAGCGTTTCTTACTAAGGTTAAGGAAATTATACGATTAGTCGTGTTGTTATTGAAATTTCTAGGTCTAGCTTTGCGCTTAGGGTATCATTACTTATGTTGTACCAACACAGATTATTCAAGTGTGTTCAACTCCAATATTTACATCACTACTCACTGCATAATATAAAACGAAGTCGCTTCCCGCTGTCTGTCCCTATGTATGCTTAGATCTTTAAAACTACGCAACGGATTATGATGCGGGTTTTTTTTTAATATAGGGAGTGATTTAAGAGGAAGGTTTATATCTAAATTGCACCCGTGCAAAGCCGGGGCGGGTCGCTAAATATGTTATAAAGCTGAACGACTGTAGTTTAAATCGTAAAGAACAGAAAATATAAAAAAAAAATGTGTTTGAAAATATTGAAGCTTCAGTTCCAAGTGTTCTAGTATTTTGTTATGAGCTTTATAAGAAACAAGTTTTCATCGCCACTTTTTTTTTTGTGAGTATCAGAAACCCTTTCACCCCATCTCAATTAACCTCCCTGTATAGCAAATACATGCATCCATGCTGTAGGGATTTTACTTATCTTGGCTATATATCATATATCATTTATAATATATATATTATATATCATTTATAATATATATATCGCACCTTCGGTGCAACAAAGTCACAACAGCCCATTTTGTAATTTTACAGGAGAAGACTTTTAATATATTTTTCGCATGTAATGCCTCATTTCTGGATTACTATTTGTAGTAGGTTCAAAATATTTATAAAATAAAATGTTTATTTAGTTGGCTATAGTTTTACATAAAAATCTTATATTTCATTACCAAAAAAATCCTAATAAAACACAGATTTTGCAGATTTGGCTATTTGTGACTTTGTTGCACCGAAGGTGCGATATATATATATATATAAGTAAACATATAATATGAAGAGTGTAAAAAGACTCTTAACGAAGCCGAAAGGCACTTGTTCTCCCCATCATTGCGATCATATTTTTGTTCTAGACCATACCTGGGAACCTTCTAGTTACGGAGAAATTGGGGGTAAAAGTTTTAACTTTTTCACAAGTTTTTTTTTTTAAATATATGTTTTTAGTGTATCTTTTTTACTTAAGACACCTTCACGACCCCCGTACAATTCAATCCATCCATCAGCACGATGTTTTAAATGCGTTATATTGAGCTCTACCGTAAATCGTGATTTTTCACCCCAAAAAAAAAAGTCGTTTGCCAGCAATAATTTTTGCGTCAAGTTACTTAGTTTGATGTACATAATGCTTGGTTAACGGCTTCGTGAAGAGTCTGTTTACACCCTGTATATATTTATAATTTATAATAATAATAAAATGTTATAGAGCTAAAGTCATGAATCTGAAGAGTTTGTTTGGTTGAACGCGTTAATCTCAGGAACTTCTGGTTCGAATTGAAAAAATCTTTTAGTGTTACATAGCACATTTATCGAGAACGGCTATAGGTTATATAACATCACGCTACGACCAATAGGAGAAAAGCATTAATGAAAAATGTCTCTCTCTTATGTGATGCAAACGAAGTTGCGCCAGTCAGCTAGTACTTAATAACCATGTATATTTTAAAATAAAATCACGAAACGCTAGTAACGTGCGAATAATAATAATATTTATCCATTTTCTTATTTACATACGCCATTACATTACATACACTTAGTGACCCATACCTTGACATCAAGTTGTAAAACTCTTAACTTAGTACTTGAGCGAGCTAACAATAATATGAACAATTCACTTACGTAAATCAGCTTATTGCTAACATAATATTACTAGCGTCATTGGATTGGACACAATTTCTGAAGAAAAAAACATTTGAATTAAAATTAACTGTACTGGTACCTACATACTTTCAAAATAACTATGTAATTGGATGCATTCCTTGAAATTCCTAATGTCTGAAATTGTTGGTTCCATCACTTTTTCGCAGCTAAATGGCTTCTGATTGATCAGCCTTATTTGACAAAAAATTGTATACAATTATATTCTGACTATCGACTTAAATGGAATTTTCCTGCGAGCCCGTTTCAACACCCTATTGATACGTATTGCCGGATATGTTGCGACGCACACGCATCAACAAACGCATCAGACGGCCATTCAGAACATGGCTTATGAAATGCCTGGAAGTGTCTAGACATTCGGTGTTTACGATCTGGCTTCTGTACTTGGTAAGTGTAAGGAAAACTAAGTAGCTACAGGTTTCAGTCTACACATAAGTTCCAGTCGTAAAGCTAGTATAGTCATAGAACGTTAGATTACAGAACCAAATACAATGAGAGTATTTCTATTTTCAAATATTACTTCGTACCGAAAAAGATCACTAGTTATCTACTATCATTTACGACCAAATTCGGCTTTCTACAAAACTTACTAAATGCTTTTTAGCGCTAAGCGTATTTGTAACAAGGATCTATTTTAAATATCTTTAGCCATAAGGTGGAAGCGCCAGGGTAGCCCGTGAAATTCTAATTTTCTTACGCTTTCTCCAATTTGCGTTTGTATTCATTAAAAAAATGAAATAGTCATTCAATGGGATTTTAATGAACTTAGAGGGCTGTATTTATGATTGTAATGACTATGTATAAATGTGTTACTTGCGCGATTCATATTTTCATCTACCTGCAAATTGCAAGAAAAAAGTAAAAAAAAAAGTGTGGCACTCGGAGACTGCCGCGGTAAAGCTATTGTATAGCATTTTTTATCAACTTATGTAATTATAATTATTTATTCACTTTCGTAGTGTCGCACTACGAAAGTTACGTTACGGTTATTTTCGTTACGGAATTCCTGGATTCGGTCTCCACGCTCAAGGCCCGGCGATAGAAGCTATGCAATAGCTTAAAAATGAATTTCGCGGGCTACCCTGGCGCTTCCATTCGCTAGCATTTGTAACGAATATGTTGGACTTTATAAAAAAAAGTTTCCTATCGCAAAAGTTATTTTCATTAATTACTGAATAATTGCACAGAATATAATTACCTATGTAGGCATAAATAAGGCTTAAAATGATATGATGGTAGATGCTTGGTATATAATTTAAAATGACAGATTTTAAATTATATACCAAGACGACCTTGAGGTGCTTCCTTCTAAAGATTAAGATTATCTTATCTTAATATATATAAATCTCGTGTCACAATGTTTGTCCTCAATGGACTCCTAAACCACTTAACCGATTATAATAAAATTCGCACACCAAGTGCAGTTCGATCCAACTTGAGAGATAGGATAGTTTAAATCTCAAATTATAGTCGCAATTTTAATTTATTGCTAATTATTTGTCTGTTATTATTTGACAGACACAATTATCTGTTAACTCCAAATGATTCTAACAGATGTTATATTTAAAAATGGAACGATCTTATACTCAAAAGCATGGCAACCAAGGAGCCAACTTATCAAAGTTTTTATTTAAATATCGAATTGGCTTGCAAATAGCAGTTTATTGAAAAAAAACAAATGAACTCATCAACGCGAGAAAAAATATTGTTGTTTGTGTGCATCATTGATTTTGAAAATTTTAATTCATTTCCTCGCATTATTTGCATGTCGTTTTTAGTAGGCGAAAGAACTATGTTTGTGTTATAAAATCTGTAAAACACCATATTTCAGGCAAATAAAGTCAAAGTCAAAGTTTTTGAAGTAAAACTTCTTTAGGCGCGACTAGGGAGTAACTCAGATTTTTTTGAAAATCTCTAAATATACTTAATATAATAAAGGGTAGGTAGGGTAGGTAGGGTAGGTAGGGTAGGTAGGGTAGGTTGGGTAAGTAGGGTAGGTAGGGTAGGTAGGGTAGGTAGAGTAGGTAGAGTAGGTAGGGTAGGTAGGGTAGGGTAGGGTAGGTAGGGTAGGGTAGTCGAAATATTATTTAGTTGCATTATGTGACGCAAACGAAGTTGCGCGGGTCAGCTAGTATTATCTAAATATATTGCCGCATTCTTTTAATCCATCCTGGATTAAAAGTATGCGTCAGTCACCCTGTACTTACTGTATTTCGATAGTGTAAATATGAAGTAACTTAAGGGATATTGTGCGTGCTGTAAGTTTTTTAACTTTGGGCTTAGGGATTTGCGAATCCCTTACGCGCTTAATGACCTACCCTTTTTTTTCGGATGGGAAATCATCAAATGACTTCTCCCGCTCTGGGCATAGCGGAAGGGAGTGTCAGACTTGTACTGACTAAAACGAATCCATGTTCCTTCCTTGCCATTTGTGTTCCAGGGCCGCGGTATCTCTTACGAACACTCCCGCAGCCCTGGGAATGACCTACCCTTAGGCGTTTTTAATATCGTGCGGATTTCATCACGCATGCGGGATTGCCCCGAACCCGTAACCCCCGCAAATGTTCTTTTCATACAAGTATTTATTGCAATGCGTGCAATACGCACGCCGGACGCGGGGCGTGATCCTGGGCAGCAGCCCCGCGCGGTCCATTGTGTACAACCACAACATAGCAGCCCGCAGAAAAGCAGATCGTAGGCTAGCGTGTTTCACGCTGCGGGGCAATCCCGCATGCGTGATGTAATCCGCACGATATTTAAAACACCGTTAGTGCATTTCAATGTTGCACCGCCGCACGGTGGGCTGAAAATCGGCTTTCATAGACTTAGGGATTTCAATTTGCAAGTGCTTGTTTTTATGCCGGATATCGCTTCTATTAGTCATTACTATGTACAAAAATGACACCCGAGTTAATTCTACCCAAAAACGAAGGAAATATAATTTTTTTACGAAAAATTTGTATGAAGCTAGTATGAAAAATCGAATTATCTCCTAAACGGCATGTTTAACCGTAATATCCTTGGAGATGGTCATAGTGCTAATTATTTATGATTTTTTGGTTGGCGATTGGACGAAAAATTTAATGCCGTTTTTTTTTAAAAAATCGTCAAAATATTTTTATTTATTTTTACATGTAAAACGATCCCTTTTAGTGTCTAAGTTAAAAAGTTCGATATGTTATTAACCCAAATATTAAGAACACACGAAACAAGAAAAATAAAATAAAAAAATTGCTGTTTTTGACACATTTATATTAATTTAAATAAAAAAAGATTTATATTGAAGTAACATATGAAGTTATATTTTATACAAAATAAGTTAATTTAAGGAATTAATACTAAGCATTCGTAAAATAAAGTAAAATAAATAAAAAAAATAAAACATATCATTAAATATTACAAAAAAACCCAAACACACTCAAATACAAATTTACAAATATGTACATATATATCTTTTTTACAAATTTTCCTTATCACTCTCGTTGTCAGACTCCAATTCTGAGTCAGCATCCAGATTGGATATATCCAAAAATTCGAACTCAGTTTCCTGAAATTGAATTAAGTCGAGAGTTTCAGCAAAAAAGCTCTGCTTTTTCTTGGCATCTAACTTAGGCCTTTGTGCACTTAGCAAAGGGTCCGAAGAAACAACAAGCATATTTAAAATCTCGAAACAAAGATTTTAGGAGGTTTCGAGAACATCATTCGCGGAAAAGAAGCAGGCAGGATTCCAATCAAGACATTTTAAATATGCTTGTTGTTTCTTCGGACCCTTTGCTAAGTGCACAAAGGCCTAAGTTAGATGCCAAGAAAAAGCAGAGCTTTTTTGCTGAAACTCTCGACTTAATTCAATTTCAGGAAACTGAGTTCGAATTTTTGGATATATCCAATCTGGATGCTGACTCAGAATTGGAGTCTGACAACGAGAGTGACAAGGAAAATTTGTAAAAAAGATATATATGTACATATTTGTAAATTTGTATTTGAGTGTGTTTGGGTTTTTTTGTAATATTTAATGATATGTTTTATTTTTTTTATTTATGTTACTTTATTTTACGAATGCTTAGTATTAATTCCTTAAATTAACTTATTTTGTATAAAATATAACTTCATATGTTACTTCAATATAAATCTTTTTTTATTTAAATTAATATAAATGTGTCAAAAACAGCAATTTTTTTATTTTATTTTTCTTGTTTCGTGTGTTCTTAATATTTGGGTTAATAACATATCGAACTTTTTAACTTAGACACTAAAAGGGATCGTTTTACATGTAAAAATAAATAAAAATATTTTGACGATTTTTTAAAAAAAAACGGCATTAAATTTTTCGTCCAATCGCCAACCAAAAAATCATAAATAATTAGCACTAAGACCATCTCCAAGGATATTACGGTTAAACATGCCGTTTAGGAGATAATTCGATTTTTCATACTAGCTTCATACAAATTTTTCGTAAAAAAATTATATTTCCTTCGTTTTTGGGTAGAATTAACTCGGGTGTCATTTTTGTACATAGTAATGACTAATAGAAGCGATATCCGGCATAAAAACAAGCACTTGCAAATTGAAATCCCTAAGTCTATGAAAGCCGATTTTCAGCCCACCGTGCGCCGCCGCCGCGTCGATTTAATAGCAAATAGGTCGATTACTTTTTTATTTTAAGAAATTACAACATTAACTAATCTTTATACCTTTATTATGTTATCTGTCGAAGCAGACAAACGTAATGACACGATTATAAGTAAAAATTATTAATTCCTTTTATCTAATTATTACGCAGCAAGTAAAACTCCATATGTACTTGTTTATCAATTGATATATTTATTACAACGCCAAATTAATTATAGGTTTTCTGAGACGGACTTGCCTTGCGTAATCCGAGATAACATCGTCCAGTGCACATAGCACTAATTTAATGAAATTTTTATCAAACTCTATTCTATCTCTTACTCAGAGTCAGAGATAAGAACGGATAAAGAACCTTCTATTTTTGAAATTCAAGAATGACGTAATTTTTAGGGTTCCGTACCCACAGGGTAAAAATGGGATCGTATTACTAAGACTCTACTGTCCGTCTGTCTGTCTGTCACCAGGCTATATCTCATGAACCGTGATAGCTAGACAGTTTAAATTTTCACAGATGATTTATTTCTATTGCCGCTATAACAACAAATACTAAAAACAGAATAAAATAAATATTTAAGGGGGCTCCCATATAACAAACGTGACTTTATGGCGTTTTTTTGTTCGATATTTATGACGGCGGCAGGTCGACGCTTGAAATATTCACAGAATATTTAGTTGTATATTCACTTTAAAAATAAACAATTAAAATAAATTATATAAATAAAAATAAGACATCTGACAAGCGTTTTCCTTATGAAACCAAAAAAATAACCAATTAAAAAAAACCTGGGTTACCAAACATGGCATTTACAAAAACTATAATTATTTTTAGCACACACACATGAATAAAAGACCGAATCACGATGACTTGCAAATTAGAAAACGACTAGTTTTTAGAGATTTACGCAATCACTTCTTAGACTTATTTTTTTTTCGGTGGGGAATTCATCAAATGACTTCTCCCGTTCTGGGCGGAGCGGAAGGGAGTGAGAGACTTGGAATGAACTAAAACCCATCCATGTTTCTTCCTTGCCCTTTGTGTTCCAGGGCCGCGGTGTCTCTTTCGAACAGTCCCGCAGCCCTGGCGGGCGTCGGCCTCTGCGGGCCCCTCCCTATTGCTGACATCTCTTTGAGGCGCGCGTGGAACACGAACACGCCGTCAACACAGCCTTAAGGAACGTTCCCACACCGGGGCCCTGTAAAGGGCCATGGACCGCATGGACCGCACGACCCCCGCGTAGAGCCTCCGGCAGAAGGCGTTTGGACCCCCCAGGTTGGGCAGGAGCCCCCGAAGGCAGCCCCATCACTTCTTGGACTTTGGACCTCGATTATGTACACAGAAATGTCACGGTCCAAAGTCCAATTGTCCGATTGCGCTGATTACGAGGTGGGGGACATCACTAGCGGACTAGATTTGATAGATAGTTGTGCTAGTTTGCTTCTCTGTTTTATTAGTGTAAATGTAAAATTCGTCATTTGTTTTCGTGTTCTGAATTATATTTTGAACTAAATTTCTTTTACAATAATATTTAGTAACAAAAAAAAATAGTGTTACTAAAATTAACAGTTTCTTCTTCAGTTTAATCCTTCCTGTACAAAGTGTCGGTTAACCTATGAACTGTTCCTTTAAAGATTTCTTATAAACCAAAGGTCATTCTGCAGTTACCAGGCAACTTTTGCAATGAAGTAACAAAAAGAGCGACGAGCTATGAGTCTCCAACTTAGGTCATTTACAGTGATAAAGAATATGATTTATTTACATGTACCTATGTAATATTACTGAGTAACACGGAGTACAGTCCACTTACTGTCCAAAGTCTATATCGACTTATTGTATCAACTAAAAAGACTATACATGTGATTATTCACATAGATACATTTTCTGGTCAATGAAGCAATTTAACCGTAGTAAGTATTTTTTTTTCTAAATGTAACAGAATGTTACTCAAGAAAGCAAGAAAAGCCGGAAACATTTGTAATTTCGACAGAAATTGTTATGGCCCCAGGCCCAGTGAAACCGCGGTCAAAACCTAGTTGTAATTTAAAAAAAAAAATTAACGAACACGTAGTAGACTGCTGGGTTCGATCGTACGATTTCCAAAAATAATAGAATAGCTGTTCATAAAACAACGTAATAATAACTAACATACTCGAAAGGCTTTGTTATTAAACTTGGACTTTAATCTTCTACTGATACTTAAATAATTTTAAAAGTTTCAGGGGTCCAAAGTCCAAATAAATAATAACAGACTGAAAATGTCCAAATAAATAATAGACAGAAGTAACCTTGACCTTCAAGTATTTTAAGGACTAATTATAAAGTGATGAGTCACTTATCCACTTTTTATTTGAGTCAGAACTTTTTAAGGTGGTTGCGTCAAGGTAGCCAGCGAAATTCAAATTTTCTTTCGTTTTTTGCAATTTGCAGATCAGTGTTGGGTTGTATGTTGTTCTGTACAAAATATTTTCCTTAAGGTGGTTGCGTCAAGGTAGCCCGCGAAATTCAATTTTTCTTACGTTTTTTGCAATTTGCAGCTCATTGTCAGATTGTATGTTGATGAAAAATGAGTCGCGCCAGTAACACGTACTCGTATGTAGTTACAGAATTACTATCTTAAAAATCATCGATATAACCCTCTAAGTACATGTAATACTATTCAATGACTATTTCATGAAAAAGTCATTCAATAGGATTAAATGGACTTACAGGGTTGTATTGATGACTTTCATGATTTTCACTTTCATGATTGACGCAACCTTAAGGAAAATATTTTGTTTCATGATTCAGGTCTTGAACTTAGTACGTAATTCCCTATGCTTTTATAAACGACAATGAACTACACTTTTCAATTGTCAGTGTTGTTTAGTCATTTAAAAATAACACATTAGTTGCAATAAATATGCCTATCTTGCAAAATTAGAGCAATATCCAACAATAAAAATACTTTGTGGTTTCAAAACAAAGTATGCCTAGTTGAGTCAACCATACTTATTACTCAGTTCAAGATAACCCAAGGATTTTATATTATAAATACATAACTAGACAGATACAGGAACAATTATCTTTTTTAGTAATAGCAACTCTGTCACGATGACTGGGCAAGAAACGGCTATAATTATTCACTACTAAGAAATCAACCATAATTACTGATGGCACTGGGTTTTTATTGGAAAATTCCAACCTGACATTCAATAACAACAAAAATTATGTCGATGAAGCGAAGAAAAATAAAACAACATACATAATAAAACTGGAGAATTCAAATTTTTGGTAATTTACGATTCCAGGTAAAAGTTATAAAAAGATGAATGTGAATATCGGAAAGACCGAAAGTCCTAGATAGCTCCTCCTATCAAGGAGCTAGCGGAACCGAAAAAAAATACACCCTGTATAAGATTTTTTTTTTTATTGATAGAAAAGAAATCATCACCTACCTAGCTTTTTCTCAACTATGTTGGGGTCAGCTTCTAGTCTAACTAGATGCAGCTGAATACCAGTATTTAACATGTAGCGACTGCCTATCTGACCTAGGGAGGGCGCTGCAGTGCGCACGTAAACAAATAGCTCCGTGTATTAAATTCATAAAAAATGGTTTAAATGATTATTTAATAACGATATAGTGTTTGAGTGAATACATAAGTGATATAAAGTGTGTGTTATTGAAGAACTTGTAAATTTTTCTAAAATTACGAGACAAAACTGTTCAAAAGTGCCAGAAAAATAACGACCACAACATTCAAAAATAGTACACAAAGCGATAAAATTTCATAAGGACCTGAACAATTCTGCAACAAGAAGGAAGAATAAGGCCAAAAGGTACTCGATATATGCCAATTATATAATAAATTACTAAATAACTTAAAATTTGATAAACCTTGGTCTAACTTCTTGTGTTTAACGCCATCTACCAAAAACAGACCGAACCACAAACAACAAAAAATCGATAGCGGAAACTGCTTTCGCTACTGCATAATAGAGGTCGCTACTAGTTTGTTTTGGACGAGACACAACATACAATTTTAATAACTTACGAGATGGCTCCTGCACCCTTATGCTCAGGATGTCAACAAAAAGTACCCATTAGAGAAAATCTTACCTGCTCGTTGTGTAAATGCAGATATGACTTGGAGTGCGCTGGTGTCTCAAAAGACTGTTATTCCAAAATAATGACCCTAGAAAATAGGAAGACATGGAAATGCCAGACTTGTATTTGTAAAATGCCAAAAACGGGAAATATTGACACCCCTATTCGCTCTCCAACAGTTCCTGATCGTACCCAAAAACTATTCACACCAACAAAGAGAAATAATGTAGACACTACGTGCTCTGATGACCTGAGCTTCCTCGGAGACACTTTACATACCCAAGAAAATGTTGGAATCTTTAATGATACACAAGCTCAATTAACCATGCAAAATTTGAGCGAATTAATAATACTACGTTTAAAACAAAACAATAAATCTATCATACAAGAACTTCAAAGTACAATACAAATTGAAATAAAAAGAGCCATTGCTGAATTAAGACAGAACTTTGATCTCAAAATAAATAACCTAACAGAACAAAACAATGAAAGAAAACATGAAATTTTAAATATTAACAATAAAATAGAAGAACTTCGTATTGAAAATGAAAACCTAAAGAAACAAATAAAGGAGCTTTCGCTGCCTACATCCCTAACACCTAGCATTCCTGTAGACAATCATAAAAAACTTGTGCTCTATGGTCTTGCAGACTATAAGGAACCCGAAAACGAGCTCCATGATCGTCTTATAGAATTATTTCGAGATTTTGTTAACGTAGACCTATCAGGATACATCGAAGACATGTATAGAGTGGGAAGAAAAGGCGTAAAAAACCGGCCACTGGTTATCGAGTTGCTCAGCAAAAGGATGACTAACTATTTAATAAACAGCAGCCTGTGCTTTCAAGGAACAGGATTGTTTATATCCGAATTTTTGGATGCAAATGCAAGGAAGGAGAGAGCACAAATGCGGGAAAAGCTAATAAAGGCCAGGAAAAATGGCCTCCATGCAATTATTAGAAATAATATATTGTATATAGACGGAAAACCAGTTACCATCAAAGAAAACAGCTGCGAACCTCAACAAATTAATTCTACCTACCAGGAAAGTGACACCACAACAGCTGCTCAACCTTCCCACATAAACATACTGAATGAAACTGGGAACTATACATTTCGGAAACAGAGACCCATTTAAAGTACTATTCCAAAATATTCAAAGTCTAAACAATAAACAGCATATACTTGAAGCCTTCATTTCCCAAAACTCATCATATAAAGCAATAGGAATCTCGGAGACCTGGCTCTCTCAAGAAAAGCTGGACATTATTCAATTCAGTGGATATAAATTCGCAGCAGCTTACTGTCGCAGCACTCGAACAGGCGGAGGTGTCTGTCTTCTACTCCAAGATCATATAGACTACATACAGAGGAACGATATTACAGACATGTCTATGGAATATGTAATTGAGGTATGTGCTACTGAATTACCTGAAGAAAATCTATTAATAATAACTATGTACTGGAATAGAAGAGAAGAAGAAACTTTCTATCAACAATTAAAACAAATTCTATCATATATTAATGTTAAATACTCTAAACTAAATATAATTATAGGAGGTGATTTTAATGTCAATATACTTTCAAATAACCTAAAATCAAATCATTTTTTAAATCTAATGCAGGAATATAAATTTACACAACACGTTAAAACCCCAACACGCATCACGCCATATACCACGACATGTTTAGATCTTATATTTACAAACTTTGAACATAAAGATATGTATACAACAGTAGAAGAACTCGGGTTTTCTGATCACAACAGCACAATTTTACACCTAAACCTACCCCGACAAGCAAAACAAATCACATGGTACACAAAGAAAAGACGGTACAACTGTAAAAATATGTTACAATTTAAAACTAAATTACAGGAAACCAACTGGAACGATATAATAAAATCTGAAAATAATATTAACGAAAATTATGAAGCGTTTAATAATACAATAATAAATAATTTAAATCTATGTATGCCATTACAACAAGTTAAATTAAAATCGAAGTATAATAACTACTGGCTCTCTAAAGGTATAAGAAACTCTTGCAAAAACAAAAGATTATTGAAGATTCTAATAACCAAAACAAAAGATCCTATACTAACTAAATACTACAAAAAATATGAAAAAACATTAAAGAAGACTGTAGTGACAGCAAAAAAACAACACTTTAAAAATAAAATGATAAAATCAAACAATAAAGTAAAAACAATGTGGGGAATCATCAATGAACGAACGAACAAAAAAATTAAAAACGATAAAAATAATATAAGTCTCCAAACAAATAAAAATATAACCTCAGAACCCACGGAAATAGCTAATATCTTTAATCATTTCTTTGCTTCTATCGGAGAAACTAGCAAAAGCACAACTGGCAGCAAGCCGAAAGGAACCCCAGCTACCAATACAACAGATAATAGTATCTTTCTAACTCCAGTAGATCCTTATGAAGTAAATGCATTAATAAAAAACTTAAAAAATAAATCGAGCTATGGTGTTGATGAGCTGCCACCTACCTTATTTAGAAAATGCGCAGATGAACTAACTCTGCCTTTCTACAAGTTAATTAACCAGTCATTTGAAGAAGGTGCTTTTCCTAATCTCTTAAAAATAAGCCTAATTAAACCAATACACAAGAAAAATGAAAAAACTGACCCAAATAACTACCGACCCATTGCCCTCTTACCTACAGCATCAAAAATATTTGAAAAAGCCATGTGCAATCGAGTGTACGCATTTTGTGAAAAATATGAGTTGTTTAACGATTGCCAAAATGGTTTTCGTAAAAATCGATCGACAATATTGGCAATATATAAATATATACAGGAAGCTCTCAATATTATTAATAATAAAAAATATGCCGTAGGATTACTACTTGATATGACAAAAGCCTACGATAAAGTACAATTTGACATATTATTAAACAAGTTATATAGCATAGGGATTCGTGGCAAATGCCATGATTGGTTCACGTCTTACCTTCAGAACAGAGAACAACTAGTGGAAATAGAGTTTTTTAACCACAAAACTAATGAAATAAAACTATTCCGGTCTGACAATATACCAATAAATGCTTCAATCCCACAAGGAAGCGTTATAGGCTGCTTTCTATTCCTTGTATACATCAATGACCTTCCTAATCACATAAATGAACCTTGTGTCCTTTTTGCGGATGATATATCCATACTTACCTCATGCGAAAATAATATCAACATAAATAATAAATTAAACTCAATACTTAATGCCACAACAAACTGGATGACAGAACATAATCTTGAAATTAATTACAATAAGACTAAAATAATGACATTTCACCCCCGCCAAAAAATACCTATAAATGTAAACCTTAGCTTTAAAAACTCCAAGTTAGAAGTAGTAGACAAATTCACCCTTTTAGGCCTAGATATAGACACACATATTGATTGGAAGGCTCATATTCAAAAATTAAGATCTAAATTGTCTAGATTTTCCTACGCACTCCGTGAGATCAAAAAAACTACAGACCTCAAAACTGCGCTAGTTACGTACTACGCGTATGCTTACGCATGGCTTAAATACGGCGTCATCTTATGGGGCAATAGTACAGACGCGCCCAAATTACTCACCCTACAGAAAAAGTTGGTTAGAATTTTAGTTAATATTGAAGAGACAGATAGTTGTAAACCACACTTTCAAGAACTAAAACTCCTCACAGTACCTTGCCTCTATATCTTAGAAATATGTAAATTTGTACGCAGATATCCGGAATTCTACACTAAAAGAGAAGACATTCAAACTAAAATTACATTAAGACATAAACATAGACTAAACATACCTACATCACGACTAAAAATGCATTCTTCAAGTACATATGTCATGTCAATAAAATTATACAACAAATTACCTGAAGAAATTAAGAGCATCACCAGATATGGTGGTTTTATAAATAAGTTAAAACTATTCCTAATAGAAAAAAGATACTATAATATAAATGAATACTTAACTGACAAAATATAAAGCAATATAATTTTAATTTTTAATACTTTTATATTAAGAAATTTTACAACCACAAAAACACACTAAAACACGCACACACACACAACACACAAACATACACCTGACACTACACTACACCACCACCACTTACACTGTGAGCATATTTTATTATCTTAATTAATTGTTAACCGCCTACAGAATATATTATGTGCCTTAAACTAATGTAGTAATTTAAGATAATTATAACTATAACTAAAATTGATCTCAATAATTAATTATAAGTAATCTGCTATAATCTAATACAACTATTGTTCTTAAGATTTATAAATAAATAACCACAATATAATACTATTGATCTCAATTACAAATAACATGTATGTGGCGATGCTGCTTTATGTTACTTTCTTGTTTATCTATTTTTTCGTGAAATTGTATTAGTATGTTAATCATAACCCCTCAATTTGTAAATTATAAGTAAAAATATTTTCTATGATTTCATTAACTAATTACAATTTAATTTAAATATTATATATTGCTGTGCCCTAACAGGGTCCATAATACTGTTCTTAGCTGTAAGCCTATTATAACACCTTTTGTAACATTATGGTACGCAATAAAATGAATATGAATATGAATATGAATATGACCTCCACAACCCAGTTAGTACTGGGTAATACAATACCCTTTAGTAGGATAAAAAAAATATGGCAATTAAATGATTTAAATAATGAATATTATTGGAAACTTTGCATGTTTGTAATCCGGTGAGTCACTATCAGTTGTTTGTATGTCTTTAATAGTTATTAAGATAACTTCCAAGGGATAATTTAAATGGTCAGAAAACCATTGGTAAATATTTGCAGTTAATTATCGAAAATACTAATGACAGTCGCATTCTTCAATTTCATATTTAAATAAGATACCAAATTAGTTATAGACAAAAAACTGGTTCATGCATAATTAATCAGTTTTGTTTTACATGCAAACTACTACAACTTCAGTTGAGCTCAACTGTAGGTATGGGCTATTCAGGGTTTGTTTCTCGTGTAGGGCAAAGCAATTTTAAGTTTCACAATTCATTGTATCCAATACTAGCTGATGGCCGCGGCTTCACCCGTGTGGATGTCGGTTATGCCACCGCGAACTTTTCTGTAGACCTATATAAGATACACAATTCCACCATACATCATTTTGTTATATCTCAAAGGTTTAGGTAGCGTTTTCGTTGAAAGCTACCAGACGGCTTATTTTTTTCCGACACCTCCAGCAAATATCATCATATTTTAGCCAATGTATATAAAAACAAATTATATACCTACTAAAACCTTCCTCGAGAACCACTATCCATAGGTGATACAGCATGAAAATCAGTGAAATAGTTTTTGAGTTTATCGCGAACAGACAGACAGACGCGGCAGAGGTTTTATAATATGTAGTGATTATAACAAGAAACAAGTCTCGACTGTCGAAATAAAGCTAATGATGATAGTGTTTCTTTTCTCTGATTTAGTGAACCACGTTTTAGCTTCATCATCAGCAACCAACCTAGCCTAGCCTTTATAATCTAGCCAGCTTCGGCTGATTATTTCACACACTGTTACTGCCATAAATCTAATGATAATATAAAGTTAGGCAAGCAGCCATTTGCATTACAACACACTTATAATTCTATTGCTATATCTAACTTCATTTCAACGTTAATTATGTTATATGGCATATATATTTGTTGTTTATCTTTATTGCTATGTAATCTTTAGTGTATTCTGTACCTAATTTTGCATAAATGCTTCTGGTTAAATATGGCTGTTGCTAATTATATTTTTATATCACCGTGTTTTGTATTTCCAAATAAATATTTTATCTTACTAACATTATAATTAACACTAGAAACGGGAGGGGGAGAAAGGGGGTTTATCCGTGATCATGGTGCTTGCAACCGCGCCGAAATATCGGGAACTCACAACAAACAGTAAACATGGTTTATATCCCGAGCCGCTCGGGTCGATTTTTAGGTTAAGCCGTGCTTGCCTAGGTTGGTCTGTGGATGGGTGACCACCCATTACATACCGAGTTTCCTCCGTGCCTCGGAAAGCACGTTTAGCCGTTGGTCCCGGCTGTCATTTGAAGATCTTTGACAGTCGTTAAAGTAGTCAGTGGCCCAAAAAGTCTGACAACCAGTCTTACCAAGGGGTATCGTATTTCCCAGTAGTAACTGGGTCGTGGAGGTCAGATAGGCAGTCGCTCCATGTAAAATACTGGTATTCAGCTGCATCCGGTTAGACCGGAAGCCGACCCCAACATAGTTGGGAAAAAGGCTAGGCAGATGATAATGATGATTATTAATATTGTATTTAAGTTATAATTTATTAGAAGGCTGCTTTAAGAAAAACGATTTTTAACCGACAGTAAAAGGGACATTTAAAATTGTAAACCTCCCCCTTTTATTGCTACGTCATTTGAAGCTACTTTATAAACAATAAACAATTACAAGTTTTTTTCTAAGTTATCTGTACCCACAAACAAAAAACTCTACCAACAATATAAAATAGGTAATTGATAAACTTGAGCAATAGAATATGTTTGCAGCTACATATGATATCAGCAATAAACGGACTGGCATTCACATCAGAGAAGTTTAAAACCATTCTTAACTAATTTCTAAAAAAAGAGGTGGTTACTAATTATATGACCCTCCTTGGTCACTCCCAAGCTACTTTATAAAATAAATAATTAATAAATAGCTGTGAACCCGAACATCGCAAGACTGGAGCCCTGAGACAGCCAGACGGAGTCGCAGCATACCGAGGAGAAGATGGGGGACGCCTTGAATGGCTTCCTCGCGAATAGGCATGGAAGAAGCACACCATCGAGAGAACAGGAAGGAAAGAGAGGAGGCCTTTGCGGTCGGAGTGGGACAAATGACAATACAAGCTTACTAAAAAAATATAAATTTTTGTTAAAATTATCTTTACTCCAATAAACTGTTAAAAAAAACTGTTTCAATAATTTCAAGTAATTGATACAGAATATATTTGTAGCTACATATGATAGATAGCAACAATAAATGGGCTGGCATCAATTGGGTCTAGCGGTGCAAGCTTACAATTGAGACTAATTGTGTCCTTAGGCCGCTGCTAAATGCACAATGCTCATACATCACTGCAATTACCTATTTAAGCTTCATTTTAACATCCAATGTTGTTTTTATAATTCACATTTTTTATAGTGGTTTAGGTTTCGTAGATGTTTTTAAATGATTTGATTTTAATTTGTGGAATAAATGGCGTAGTTCTCTGTTAAAGTAATATTTAAACATTTATTTGCAGTTAAATTGCAAGAATTGTGTATTTATAAGCTTATTTAATTGGAAATAAAAATAAACAAAACAACAACCTTTATTATAATCCTAACCTTTTGATTCAGGTTTAGGAAAATTACAATTTAAGATCCCCCCTCCCCCTCCGAGGTACAGGCACATTATACAAATTTTTTTTTTGTATGTTGCAGTTTTTCTTATCAAGTTTTGGATCATACAGGAAAACATGAATGCTATTTATTCCTATAGTTTTATTCCACAGTTCCATCACATGCCGTACTTGCATCAGTTATTAAACAATTATTCTAGGTAATTCCAACACTACAACATATTCATTTCTAGGAAACCAGTACAGGCGTGAGGTGTTTAGTTTCCATAATGAAACCTAGTTGTTTGTTATACTATAGTAAAAATACTATATAAAAAGCAATAACTTTTTTTTTTTGCTAGTTCGGACAAATATTTTCTGTTTATTTTTGTTTTGTGTATTTGTGATGGGTTGATGATATAAGAGTTTTGCACCCAAAACTGGGACAAATGGGTGTAGTTTATCTTTTTCTTTTTGATTTAGTTTTATATATCCTCCTATTTCACAGGACTCGGTTTCGTTATACATAGCTTGTGAAACAAGGGTGTACTACAGGTACACCACTACCTAACCCTTTGAGAATTACAGATAAGTGTAATGTTATGCTACGTTATTTTTTAAGAATTCGTTCCAGTCTTTTTCTTTAAAATTACTCATAAATCTTTGAACTATTGTTCTACTCGTTTGTGGCTTGTGATAATAACAAAAAACCTCAACCAACTTGTATGTAATAAAATAAAGAATATGAGCTTTACCATAAATTGATCCAAGGTTATTTTAACATAATTGGCAAGTGAATTATCTCATATCCAGCTGATTGCAAAGGCTTATACATGATTGATGACACGATAAAGTCAATGCTATCAAAACTGTTGAAGACAATTTAACATCCCCCTTTTTCCGAGTTGGTTAAAAACTAAGTTATCATACCATCCATATTCCGATTAATCAGTATGAGTTATTCTTAAGTAGTCTTTTGACAGATCTGCTTTTTAAATGAATGAACTATTTTAAAAAGTTTTGGACATCTTACTTATCTCTTTCACAAAATTTATCACAAGTTACATTTTATCAAAAAAAGATAAAAATAATGGCTGCATGGTCAGATATTTAATCATACATAATGCCAGATAAGTAGATTTTTTAAAACATTGTTGAGTAAAATAATTATTTTAGTTTCATCATTTATGTTTACCAATACTGAACATCGGGTAATAGGATGCAGGCGGTAAGACTGATAAATAACATTATCATACACATGTATAATATAAAATATATTAACATGTCAATAATCAGACAAGAGATATTCCTTTGTCATCCATACTGTTTCTTTTTTATAGCAGCAATTAAAATATGTCACAGTAGTTGACATAATCATTTCAAATAAAGTTATTTGACATGTACTAAAGACTCTTTTAGTTCTTCATGAAGCATGTATTGGTAATATACTAATCTAGGCAGTAATAAATTAATGCCTAAGTATGTTAAAACTACTTTATTGACCTACATAGTTAAGTAACAGATAACCCATTAGACATAAACATTGGGTAACAACATTTAGAGGTCAAACCTGTTCTCGTATATATCCGTGATTGAGCTAGCACATAAATATTGCAAGATTCGTAAGTGTTAAGGCAAACACATTACCTAAGCAAACGGAAAACACGTCGAGAAGAACTCAAGTTCTACAACGGCGTAGTACGGCACATGGCATTTATCAATAACATATTCAAATTCCTTCTATGCCATCATAAAATCGATTAACACAAGAAAATATAGTGAACATACAGCGTATGTGCTCTAGAATCAGTTATATTGATAGTAATTAATTTGTTTATTACGATCATGTTCACATCAATTACTCGGTAATATGATACTTAAAAGTTTCCTACCTTCGTCGCAGAGTCCCATTGTCGAGTCAATCTTTACGTTTTTATTGAAATCCTTGAAAAAGATAAATAATTTTCTTGGTTTTTCGCTAATACTATTTCATTGATGATTAATTTTTAACAATTATGACAGCTGTCAAATTCAATTGATAGTACGAGACATATGTGATGGCGGAAGAATGAATGAATGATGAAACCAAATATGTTCATAATTTAAAACAGCGACATCTATGTTTGTACATTCAACTGTAAAATAAGCGTTTCACATTACTATCACTAGATAGAGCTAGCTACTTTCCAATGAAAGTAGTGACTATGAATACTTACTTTATATTCATAGTCACTTTCATTTGAAAGTAGCTATAAACAAAGAATTTTAGGAGTTTTAGGTTGCGGTAGCAATTACCTGCTTTAATTCTGTTTTATATCATACATAATTTTCATTTCGTTTCATTTATTTTATGAATAATTTTTACATTGTATCGTAATAACTAAATCAACACGGCTCTAAAAGGTTTAGGTACAGACGCCAGCAGGTCAAGCTACCCGAAACTGTCAGATTTTCCCAACCAACCTTCAAGGTTGGTGCAAATTGTTGTTGGTCCAAAGGCTTCAGAGATAAAGTTGAAAATCTATAGAATTTTGACAGATTGTAGTAGCTTGATGTACTGGCGGCGACTGTACAATTCCACTTATTTAATATTTTTTTATTAATTTTTCTAAGTATAAAGGGTGTAAACAGACTCTTAACGAAGCCGAAAGGCACTTGTTCTCCCCGTCATTGCGATCATTTTTTTGTTCGAGACCATACCTGGGAACCTTCTAGTTACGGAGATATTGGGGGTCAAAGTTCCAACTTTTTCACAAGTTTTTTTTTTAAATACATGTTTTTAATGTAAGATTTTTACTTTAAACACCTCCAGGACCCCCTTACTATTCAATCCATCCATCAGCACAGTGTTTTGAGTGAGTTACATGGAGTCCTACTGTAAAACGTGATTATTTGGCCCAAAAAGAAAAGTCGTTTCCCAGCACTAATTTTTGCGAAAAGTTACTTAGTTTGATGTACATAATGCTTGGTTGACGGCTTCGTGAAGACTCTGTTTACACCTGGTATATTTTAAAATGTAAATAATAATTTACATTTTAAAATATTTTTAGTTACAAAAATTATATAAAAAAAACCTTTAAAAATATAAAATGTTAGTAGCCCACCGGTATCGGGAACAGGGTCCAGAGAGAGGAACCTCCTAACAATACGAGCCGTGTCCAGGAGTACCGTTTTCTGAATCAAGCCCTTGATCCAGCTGCCTAACGACAGCCTCCTAAGGTGTTGGTCGACTCTCTTGGCAATTAAACCATTGATTGAAACGACTATCGGCACAATTATCGATGAGCTCACATCCCATATGTCGACAACCACGCGAGCCAAGGCAAGATACTTGCTTATCTTTCTCGGTTTTCACGAGGTTCTCGTCATGCGGGACTGTTATATCAACAATCATTGCACGCCGCTCGGATCGATCCAACACCACTATATCAGGCTCATTGGCTACGATACGCTTTACATGCATGACCGCAAATTTGTCCACACCAAATTACATCCTGATGGCACTAGTTTTAGATACTTTCAGTAGCTTCATCAGTTACAGACCGTTGGGGGCAAAGAGTTTCAGGTCATCCATGTAAAGGTGGTGAGATATAACTTGACCACCTCTCTTAAACCATAGCCTAGACCTGAATCCTCCAGCAGCGTGCTAAGAGGATTCAAGGCTAAGCAGGACCAAAGTGGACTCAAACTATCGCCCTGAAATATTCCTCGCTCTATACTTATCGGCTCGCAATTCCTCTGGATCAGGATTTGCATCAACTTTATACAACTCTAGCACCCTCATGAGCCATTTAATGTATGTGGCACCGAGTCATAGGCCTTCTAATAGTCTGTCCCACATGTCGACAGATCCTTTCGGGAACGGCGAACCTGTTGACTAATGGCCATATCAATGAGTCTCCTTAGTACCGCGGGACCCGTTCCTACATCCATTTTGAGAAGCGGACATAAAAGAATTTTCGTCGATATTTTTTTGTGATTTTAGCTCTCAAAATGGAGGTAAGAACTTTAGACCGTTGGGAGACACGTAATAGGTCTATAACTTTTAGGTTCCGCAGTACTACCCGATTTATGGAGCAGGTGGGTTATTTCAGTCAGAAATTTGGGGAGCGACCCTGACTCTAAGGCTGAGACTGGAATAAGGCTGCCAAGCGAGCTTGCTACCTCTTGATTCATTTAATCCAGAGGTTATGCAACTCGTCCGTTCCTGGAGATTTCCATTCCAATATATATAGGTAACGGACGGACTGCACGACCTACATCTTGGGGGCTGATTGTGATCGCCCCCATTTCTGGTATTGGATCGCACACTCGCTCGACCTCCCGAGTTCATTCACCCTCGGTATGCCTGACAGGCACCGACCAGATTCTGCGCCAGAAAGAACACATGGCGTCATCATCCGGTAGCCACGTGTTAGGCACACTTTGGTCCGGTCGCTCCCATGCTCTATAAACCCACCTTTCATCGCTTTGGAATATGCGATTCTGAGTGTATCGTTCCACCCGCCTCTTATATTTATTTTATATTATTATATATCCCATGCTATGTTTATGTCCCTAGTAATAAGGGGCGAGCCTATTGCCATGACTCAGTGGCTACCACTTAGAAATTCCTTATGGAAAAAACCGAATAATACTTTGCCCGACCTGGGAATCGAACTCTCGATGCAAAGGACTTCATACACAGTGGTCGCGCTTGCAACCACTATAGACCGATAGCGCTAGGCTATTTTGATGCCATAAGTTTTTCGTATAATACTGATCGAAAAGACAAATACCTTAATTTCTACTTACGCAAGTACCCAGGATGACACAAACTAATGTTGGGCAAATGGTCCGGAATCTATATGCGAAATACAAACAACTTTCGTATTTTTGGACCCTCAAAACCTAGCGCTACGGGTCAACTAATCTTATACGTGCCTTTGTTCAGAAGTCGTTCGGAACAATCAGACTGACACGTGTTTACATTTTTAAGCCTAATTACTAACAGTTAAAGGGAATCATTTCATTTTAGTTAGGACCTGACGTCTTTTCTTTCACGGTGGAATTTACAGTTTACGAGTGTCTATTTGTGAGAGGTTCTAAATTCAATCTTTCTAACAATTTTAGTCTACCGAAACTGCTGCAACCACCCACAAAGAAGGGCGTAGGTACTATAGTCAGGCCTTCCCTATGTATTAGGTATTGAGACCCGTTGGCCGTTCAAGGGACTGTCGGCAAACTGTAGTACCTACCATAGCTGAACGTGATAGTACCTTACTATGAATCTACGCAGACAAATCCGCCGACTTTGAAATGAAAATAACTGCTCTATTTCCAATGCAAGTTTCCATCGATGAATATATAGCAGCAGGTATTATTAAAATTGAAATAACTGACAACGTTCGGAGCAAAACAAACATTAGGTATATATAGATAGGTATAGGAATGTGTGTCAAGGTACGGCGGCGTTTTAGAAGAATTTATTAGATTAGATTTTGTTGCTCTATGGCGATCTGTAATTTTTTGCGCCTCATTCAGTTGGATGAAGGTTATTAGGTTATAATGGCTAAGTAGTTAATTTGTTAAACAAGTCTGCCTACTTTAAAATGATATAAGTATGGTAATATCACGTCTGTATTATAATTTTTAGAAAGGTCTTCAACTTGGGTTTATGATAGAACTCAAATTACAATTCCTAAGTAGGTACTGGAAATACCGTTTATTAGAGCCTAAAAGCCTCTGAAAAAAATGTTACTGAAGCTTAACTTTAATTTCCGAATTCTCATTCGGAAATTAAAGTCCTCAGAACTTTTGATTACCTATCAGGATTTACGTGTGTACAATTCCTACACCGTTTCCAATTGGGAGAAATTCTGACAACCACTCTTATCAAATTATCAACGTATATCGTATTACCATTACCCAGTACTAACTGGGCTAGTTCAGATAGACAGTCGCTTCATGTAAAATAGGTACCGGTATTCACCTGCTTCCGGTTAGACTGGCAGCAGACCCTAACATGTGGGAGAAGCCTACGCAGATGATGAGATACCGTGTCCCATTATTAACATTATTTCTCAATTAAATTCGGCATTGTTAAGTTGCTCGTTATTTTTTCTTGATAGTGTCAATCATCATCATCCATTACTGTCATTGTCTGCTTGACATTTCGCATTAATTTAACCGTTCCTGGGCTTCCCGTGAATATTTGACTGCTGATTCGCGGTACCTATACAACGAAAGTATGAATTTCCTTATCTGTTCAGTTAGTGATCCATACATAATTACGACTTATAACAGAAAAATGGTAGCAGTACTTATCGTCAGAATTCAATAAACCACGCAGCATCTTAATGCGGCATATGCTGAGAGAACATTGTTTAGTGACACATGGCAATTCAGAGCGTTACTATATTCTGTTGACAATATTTACGAATCTTAAGCCACATGTCGTTCCACGACACAAATGTGATGAAATGTGCACTAAAAGCTGGCTAACTGTCATGGTCAATTTACTACAGACGGTTCATGGTTCTCTAAAACTAGTTATAGCATTACTGACATAATTGGTTGCACTACTCTGGCTGAAAAAAAATCCATTCAAATCATATCTTTCCTTGCGATTTTTTTAGGTAAGTAGGCTTTATTTTGGTCTGCTTACAATGGAAAAAATAATGTGATAACGAAGTACGGGCATTGGCGCGGGGAGCAATAGGCAGGATCAGTTTAACTTGTATTTTGTGAAAGAATAGTACTTGTAGAAGCATAGTCAGGTCATACACGGTGGCACAGCACAGCCGTAACATTGGTTCTTCGAGCCGGATAGCAGCATGGGTTTCGCATGCACGTTATAATTTGCGACGGTGGGGCACAAGAGAGGCAAAGCAAACAAAAGTAAAGTTTTATGGACACCTAAGAAGAGCTGTTTAAAAAGTTCTCAAAGTTGAATAATTCTTCTCCATCTAGCTAAATACATAAGTGAGTAAGTATCACTGAGCGCTTAGTATGTACCTAGGCTAGAGACACCATAACTTCTCAAACAATCGTACCGTATCATATTGTTAGTTAATGACCATCAGACAGAGAAAAGAGTTATGATAAGAGACCGCTAAAAGCTGCGATGATTACAAAACCCTGCATTGCACTATTGCCGGTTGGCAAAGCTCCCGTGACAACGTACAACTAAAAATGAAAATTCTAACACTTACAAAAATACCCAATAAAAAGTGCGGTGCATCATGTGGCAATTATGCAACGATCTAAATATAATGAATCATGATTTACACCGCTACGTCACGCTGAAGTTGGCAGGCTGTGGACATCGAGTTGGCAGCGGTTCTCCGGTCGTTCAATGACATGATTTTCTTTGACAGTCATAGTTTGGAATGACGCGATCCATTCACACCTTGGATTGAGGTCTGGTAAATGATCTTCGGTTAGAGTCGTTAGATCCAGTTTTCCCCCAAAGCATAGACGATGCGGAGGAGAGATGTGTGTGTGGGAATCGACCTATCACATTGGTTCGATTCCAAACTGTCTCTCCTGTGATTGGTCGAATTTTACACATCTCCGTCTTATCCACTCTTGTTCGTTTTGGTGGAAACCGGGTCAAAAACACAGCTCCACTTAATTCTGAAAAGAAACTTCTAGTGGTTGTTCTGTAATTAAAAATCATAGGACGTGTTATGCGCTTGGCAGGCGAATTGGTGATTGCAGCATATACGTATGTTGTTATGCAGACAGGAGGACGCTTCTGTAGCCGATCTGTTAAAATCCTTCGATGATGAGTGGATGGTGGTCTATAAGATGCAGATTTAAGTTATCTAAAAGACAGTCTAGATTAGGAAGCATACCACTAAAAGAGGGGCTTTCGTTTCCAGTTTTTAAATCTCACTGGAAAGACTGCCACACAATTATTTTGCCGATCGCTTTTTCTCTTACAGCTATGTTTTTTCTAAACCAGTGAACTTTGCTGAACAAACGTTTAGGGGTATTTAGGAGGGCTGCGGGTTGTTCGAAAGAGATACCGCGGCCCTGGAACACAAAGGGCAAGGAAGGAACATGGATGGATTTTAGTCAGTACAAGTCTGACACTCCCTTCTGCCCAGAGCGGGAGAAGTCATTTGATGATTTCCCAACGGAAAAAAAGAAGTAGTGGCTATTTGGACATCGTGAAATAAGCCCTAAGACTTAAATTATACTTGTACTAATTCTAACTTTCTTTCTTCACAGTTAAAGTTCGTAGAAGCAAAGACAGACGCGGACAAGCCATCAAGTCATTTGATGATTTCCCATCCGTAAAAAAAAAAGACGTATTTAGTAAAGTTAAGAACTCTATAAACGGGCCAGCCATCCTAAATCTTATCAATGTGCCAATTGTTTTATGTTGGTCTAGAACTCTAGGCGGTATCATTAGAAGTCTACTAACCTCAAATAAAAACTTACATTTTATGCGACGATAGATTAGATCAAACACCTTAATCCGTTAAACTAATGAAATAAATAGTATGAGATAACAATTGTTGAAACTAGTTTAAAATAATGTCAAGAATAAGGCCCCTGCCTACCTCTACTTATATAAGTGACCTATTGTTACATTGCATTACGTACATATGTAACTAAATACTTTATTTTTCTGAATAATACGACCGTGAATAAATAATTAATTAATTTAATTTCTTATAAAGTCTATATTTAATTATCACATTGTTTACGTGTTGTATAAATAAACATTATACAAACACGTTAATAATACATAAGGTATGAAGATAAAGTGATAAACAAATGTTTGCACAAGTTATAAACACGAACAGTATAATTGGTTAGGGAGCTGTATTTTAAGGCATTTTAAATACATAGTACTGCTGGCAATGTTAGATGACACCTTTGAACATACAAGGTTAAATGGTTCAACACAGCTTCCGGGTCAGCTTTTTCTTAAATATTTATTTACCTATTGGAAATTATTTTAAATAGGTTTAGTTCTATGAGTTAGTATTTCGGGACATACATCACCAAGGCTTGGTCGACTCTTTTCGTGATCCAGAGGGGTGGCCTTTTTCTTGGTCATGCGGACGAATTTTTGACGCGCATTAATTTATATATTTTCTGTTAAATTTTCTAGTAATAATTGGTGGTAATTGTCTGGTATTTTCTGTTTTTTTGGTCTTTAATACTTACTTAGCATACAATGAATATAATTGGTATTAATTATGTAGTAGTAAGTCACCATTTTATCATTTTCTCTCCCACCAAAAACCCATATCGACATGCATGATCTCCGAACTCGATACCTAGAGTAACACGGTGTTTAGTTCTTTTCAATTATTGCTACGCTACGAGATATTTATAGGCTAGGTATGCTTGCTACGAACATTGCAGTGTCTTTTTTGCAATCAATTATTGTTTATTTAATATTTTTACCCAACATTATGCGTATAAAAAGTTCTAGAAATAAAGCCAAGCTGCAAAGCAGATTAGGCTACCGTTGTGCCAGTCGGCGACGTCCGACAAAATATTTATTGTTTTGGTCTCTGTTTGACAAGGCTATGTCTCATTATTCTGTAATTACCTTCAATTATTGATAATGATGGTTAAGGAATACTAATGATATTACGATTGGTCATTAACGTTATTGAAAAATACTGTAGATGTACATACATACACTGTACATGTCCCATAAAAAAACGCAGATTTTACGCACGCCTTACCTACTCAAGGTTTATAGACACCTGAGGTACCGTGCTTGAGGACGGACGCCTCGGTGTCAAACTCAAATTCAGCGCAGTAAAAAATACATTTTTTTTCAATTAGACTTTATCAGGCACTTTTGAATGTCAGAAAAACAAAGAAGTCGAAGCTACAGTCACAGACACAAGGCATAATAACTTGCGAAAGAACTGTAGTTGCCCATTCCATAGAGCGTAGATCTCTATGGAGAAGAATGGGCAAGAAACTCCCTTTTCAATCAAAATATTGTTATAAAATCTTGGTTCATCATTTATGTTGAGATTTTGATTTGAGATGTAGAAGTTAGGTGAGAAGAGTTAAGTGTAGTGTACCTAGCTAGTCCATCTCGGATTCTAGATGAATCAACGACCTTAAAAACATGGCCGGGCTCTGTCTGGAAGCGGAAGGTAGAGATCGTCGGGCTGCAGGCAAAATCGGAGGTGAACTATGGATACGGTTTTTGCTGGTTACCCAACTCTCGTTTATTAGCTCTATATCTACCATCCTGCCTTACGGATAAAAAGAACCACAGACTACAGCTGATTTACGTAAGGTAGGTAATTACCTACTGCGTTTTTCACCGCCATCCACTTACGTACTTGTTCCAAGGTTACGTGTTTAGTTTAGATCGTAGGTAAACGTAAGATGTTGTTCGGTGCCTTGAAGATTATTTGATAATCTTAATTAATAACTTTAGAAAAACATTAATAAAGTACCTTACTTTATTAATATTTGTAGTTTATTGGTTATAGAATTTTTAAGTAATAGATAAATAAAAACTATTAAACTAAAATAAATAAACTATAAAAGGGCATCGAAAAACTCCTCAACGCTGTCAGCTGGTAAAGTGCCCAAGAGACTGGCGGCGCGGCGTGGCCACGTTGTATGGCAACACTTAGCCTCTGGCCAAGGTAAAAGCCAGGCCTTGGGTCACGGGAAGCGTCAACTAGGCGTTTCGAAATTTGTAATAGGTAAACATGTCAGAAAAACCGTTTAAAAAAAAAACTATTTTTTTTCAGCATAATAAATGATGGCGCGGTCGAAGTCATTTACTGAGCGTGCCGTGGTAGAATCAACAGATTAGATGTATTTTTGTGGAACATCGGATACGACTGAATGCTTCGCGGTGCGCTTCTCCATGGTTTTGATGTCACCTGTTATGCGCGGACAATCGATAGGAGTCGAGACCCTTTTAAGCCTGAAGTAGCTACTGTAGAGACTTTAACCTATTTGGTAATTATGGAATTAACTCTGAAACGTTGTAAATAAAAAGGAAATAAACAATAAGGTCGAAACTGGAACTAGAAAAGTGGAGACAGCTTAGGCGTCCGTCAAAGTGTGTCAGTGTTTTATGATTTCTTTCCAATAGTTATTTGAATTCAACGTCTAAGCGCCTTTTATTTATTACACTCACTCAATATACAGATCACTACACCACACAGCCGATCCTTAGAGTAGGTACATACCTACTCTGTCTTTTTGTCTTTGTATTTTTTGTATTTACCAAATTCTGAACTTCCGTGTAGGTAAGTAGCTAGAACTATAGGCAAGTACGAGACCCGTCGGGGGCATGATGAATTCTATGATGGTTTCAATCAATAAACTGAAATGAAGATTAAAGGAAAACAAGACATTTCCTTTTGACGGAAATAAAAGGCCAAGTTTAATCTAAGCAATTTATCAAGATTACATCTCCTAGACTAGACTGCCGGATACTCAATACTAGCTAACCTGCGGAAGTAAATCAGACGGACAGACCCGTGATTAGACCAGACGTGCCTATTTTAGTACCCTTAGACCACATATTATTATGTAGATACGGAAATATCTAGCGGCATAGTTACGAGACTCTTTATACATAGTGTAACATAATAAGCACAAGACCTCCGTGTGGTCATCTGGTGTCTCAGACCATGAAAATAAACAACTTTTGGTCTATGACTTTTGGAAATTCATAACTTTTTTTTTGTTTTATCCTAGATGTTGATCAGCTGATCGCGTCGAGTACCTAGAGAAAGTCAATCTTTTTTTAAGAATGTCAAGAACTCTTAGAACAAAAGTTGGTCGACGAATATATTGAAAGAAAAAGGGAGAGAATGATTGCGCGGCGATTGACAGGGGAGAATGGAAGAAGAAACCGTAGTATTGCGCCAACCAAGTCCATGAGACACGGGCAGACAGACAATAATAAGGTTCTTAATTTACAAAAATAGGAAGTAAAAAGAAAGCCATACAATTATTTATTCCGTGCGGGAATCGTACCCGCGATACGCAGCGCAGCAGCTAATCGCTCAGCCACTCCAAACAGCATACTGTTACTTAGCGAAGAAATGGAATTCGCCAGTCTACTGAAAACTTAAACAGAGTGGTATACGCCACAGTGTACGACGGTAGTACTAGTAGATTTCGGGCTATGAAGAACAGGGTGTAAAGCTCTTCATCCCCCATAGAAAAGGGAGGATCTTCCGACAAGATGGGTGTTATTTCTGGTGGGCTACTGCCCAACAGTTGTTGTCAGGTTCTGTTCTTCTATGTAGTCTTAAGTCGCGGGTAACTTTGTTTGGGCGATTTAGGATTTGATGTTTAGTTCATCGATGATATGATGATGATTGATGATATCATAGATGGCGCTGTAGTACTTTTTGTAGTGCCGCTACATAGAAAGGCCATAGGTACAATTTTCTTTCTTTTTCTTGTGGCTAGTGCCTAACCTGGTATCAGAGTTTTTATGCCGCTCATGGGCCTCTGACTTGGCTTAACATGCCGTCGAGATCGAGAAATATCTTTCATGCATAATTGGCTAAAATGAACAATGTTAATAGGCAGGTTCAATGTTAGTATAGATAAAATAATAGCATACAATGTTATCAATAAAAGATCATAAAATGAATGTTATTTAAAGTCAAATGGCTAAGGTATTAATTACTTCTAATAATTAGTATAGCAAATGGCACGTAATTAGCATACAAATCAGAAATAACGTCACTGGCCCGCGATTGACGTTAGCGACGAATAATTGCACACCAGCCACGTAAATGATAAGTGATGTTTATTAGGTTTTTAAAAACACTTTTACAAGTAATATTTAAAAAAAAAAAAAGGATGGGCCGGTGAGAAGAAACAGCCGAAACCAACTCAGAGGTTATAGTCTCTTTTAAAGTCTGGACATGGCAATAAAGTTCTTTCAGGAAGGTGTGTGTGTTCTACTGAGCTACACGCTACAGACTGCTCAATGAGGTCATGTGTATACGTCTTATTAAAAGACAAAGAGCTACTTATTCAAGTAGTATATACATTTTTGTTACTGCAGATCTCAAAATGTCAAAATAAGTATTGTAAAAAACTGTCTAACAAGCTTTTACCCAACAATATCAAACAAAAAAAGTTAGCATTTCCACATACCTACTTTTTCTCCTAGTGCAAGAAGCGAGAGTCGACACTTGCCAGGGTTATCAAAGTACCAAATATCTAGCATTCCTGCACAGTTTTCTACTTATCACTAGATACTCAAAGAGGGCGTTGAGTCAATAACTTATACGGCCGATATGTCGTCTCTTGTCCTCTGTGATGAGGAACAATACAACACAACACCTTTTATGCAGATAAACTGAGAGCTATCATTCTTTGAGCTCTTCATATTACTACTCCTGATATTGTCTTACCGTACCTATATTATCTGTTCCTACGGGTAAATCTTCTTCTTCTTTTCTTCTCTAATCGGAGCATTTATTCTGTAAAGATACTGATTTAAAAATAAACCGAATCTTTACTAACTGAAGTTGAAGATTAGTCTGAGATTGAGAAAAAACGACAAATACCACGAATCGAGAGTCAAGACTCAAGACAGCAGAAAGTCTGTCTGTCTAAAAGTCAGCAGCGTCCTCCGGTCTGCTAAAATCCACCAGTCCCCTGACGCTCCACATCTGGCTTCAACATCTAACACATCTATTGGCTCTGTGTCAAAGAAATTGACGGCAGCTCTGTTTCAACGAGTCTCAGTCTCATTACATTGACGATTTGTTTTATTGGTTCATTGTAGCTTGGAAATATCGGGCATTTAACGTGTTATTATCTCAAGACTTCAAGAGTTGAAGCAGGTACTTACTAGTACTACAGAAAGAATACCTACTTAATTCATAAATAGTAAAAGTTCGGTCACATTCACATTGCAGAGGCGGCTCTTGACATCAAACTCCGTCGGGGTGGGTTACCATTCATCTGGATTTATCCGGACTTTTAGACCTTAGTCCGGATTTTGTCCGGTTGTTTAATTTGTCCGGATTTTTTGACTTAGATGGACTACGAGTAATAAGACTTATAAATGTAAGTAATTGGGGATGCGGAAGGGAATATCCGCAACATCCCTGGTAGGAACTACCGAATTTACCCTTATAATAAGGTTAAAAAGTGGTCGACCGTCAATGAGCGTGGTAGTAATCTTTATCTTCGATTCTTAACACATTTCAGTTTCAACAATGCAGTATCTTTGGGTGGGGTTATCTGTGATAAATGACACTTTATCACTTACCTATGTATTTTAAGGCGGAAACCCACCGCAGCGCACGCTGTGCACGGCCCGGCGCATTTTAGTTGCGTGAATTCATTTGTTTGACGTGGGTCTATGTTTTCACTGAATGTGGAAACAGTCACATACATTTTCATGCAAAGCGAAGCTTAACACACGTGCGTAGCTTTTCCATGCGCTGCCGTGGGTATGCGCATTTATGCATATCCATTTCTGTCAATAACCAAACAGAATCACGCAACGGAGAGCTAATCTTACGGATGTAAATAAAACTGTAGGCAATGAGGTAAGTAGGAATAAGTTATCTTTGTAATCTTAAGTAAAGATAATTCAGACAGGTACACATATTCTTGACACAAACCTTGGCCTTGTACTTGACCTAACCGAGCAAGGAAAACATAATATTCTGTCTGAATGACACGTCAAACCAAAATAGCAATTCACGTGCTATAAACTAGGTATGCACGACGGCTGATCAAGCTATACAAAACCAGTTTATGCGGATTTCTTATTGTTCAGAAAATATACATATACAAAGCGAGGCCACGTTATACTGGAAATGCAAAGCTTGATGTGCCGCCGTGTGTACTTGTTAAAATAAATCTGAATGAATTTGTTGGCAACAGGCAGCACGAAATGCAAACGTAAGTATGTCTTTGTTAATATTTACTCGAGTACTCGTACATTTTATGTTTCGATGTATACGAATTCAGTCAATTCATTTATACAGTCTTCAGAAGGGGGTGATGATGATGCCATGTAATTTCAACCACAGTCACTGCATTTTATGACTTGTGTACGCTTTCATCATCATCATCATCATTTCAGCCGAAAGACGTCCACTGCTGGACATAGGCCTCCCCCAAGTGTCACCACAATGACCGGTCCCGAGCCACTCGCATCCAGCGGATCCCCGCGACCTTCACCAGGTCATCGGTCCACCTATATAGTGGGAGGCCTTCCAACGTGGCCCTTCCGGTTCGCGGTCGCCACTCCAGAACTTTACGGCCCTATCGGCCATCCGTTCTGCGAGCAATATGCCCTGCCAACTGCCACTTAAGTTTGGCAATTATTCGGGTTACGTCGGTAACCTTGGTACTCTTGCGGATGTCCTAACTTCTGATTCGATCACGCAAGGAAACTCCGAGCATAGCCCTCTCCATTGCCCTTTGGGTGACCATCATACTAGCTAGAAAAACGTTCAATGCTGGACCCCGAAGCGTCGCCGCATTCTGTTTCTCACATCCAGCGGTTTCTTGGATCCTTCTCGGGTCACCACTCCACCTTGGGCGGCCTTTTGGTACCTACGTGGTTATTATTCTAGAACCTTTCAGATCCATGAGTAACAGTTTATATTCACCTCTGTTCAGCACATTAATACCACGTTTGTGACCTTCATCTATTATTAGATTTCGAACCCGTAGTATCGTTATGATTTACTATATACTATTTCACTTACGTCTCGTAAAGATGCAATGCGGTTGTAACATTGAAAATAATCATAAATATTGACATGACCTCGAATTCAACGGTTTTTTTTAATGATTATCGAGTTTGTTTAGCAATTATTTCATGTTTTTGTTAATACATAAGTAGGTAGATACATTAGTTTACACAAAAAAAAAAACGTACGTACGGATAATGCTGCAAAAAAATGAAAAAAAAATCCTATAAGAAGATATATTTTGCGGACTGATTAGTGGTCGTTTTCACAAGAAACATCGAGAAAATCCGGCACAGCTCTTTTAAATTCATTTGGGTATCAAGTTAGGGTAATATCTATGCCATGAGTTCAGAAACCCTAAAAAACTTGTGTTGCAAAGAACTTGTGTTGGTGGAATTTTTTGAGCATTTCCCAAGCTAATTAAGACATACCAGTACCACGGCCAGGATACTTCCATAAGCATCTATGGATACTATTTTCTCGTCTCGAGAGTTGGGACATTGCCATCCAAATTACCTACTGTCGTTATATTAACGCATTCCGGAAGTGCAATCGGCTTTAAATATAAGGCGCTTGCGTTACATAAATAGTGTGTCTCCGTCTTCAGTGTGCGCGCACGCATTGGCGCAGTGTTGGGTAGATTGTTTTGTTTTTTTTGGCTTTCGTGGGGTAATAAATTCAGTCTTGGGGTTTTTTTTCGGGAAAGGAAAATAATAAAGAGACCTGAACTGAATAAGACCTCACTAATAATTTTTGATGAAAAACCACTGTCGGAAGTTTTGAATAACATCCAAGATGCATTGAAGTATTTGGTGAATACGTTTTTAAACCTCTCCATTAGTTTAATTTTCTGTTTGAGTAACAGAATCGAGAAAAATAAAAGAATGGGAAAAGAATTGAATATGGGGATAAATCGGGATCTTGGTCTAGCAATACTGCATCGGTGCAGTATTGCTAGACCAAGCAATACCGCTCGCGCCAACCGATGCGTTGGCATAGGTTAGGAACCCACTGGCAGCCCAACGGCGTGCCTTTCCCGCTTTGAACTGGCTGGGCTTTTTCCGCTGACACCGATTCATTAAATGCATCTATGAACATAATGTCAGCTGGGCTAATTTTACGCCTGTAACAGTCTAACACATAGGTACAAATGATTCTGCTGAAATAATATTGAATGTTTATAACTATCAATTAATTGACCATACGATTTTGTTTAAATTCAGTATGTATGTACATTATTTAATGACTACAAATATTGCGTCAAAAAAGTCGTCCACATCACTATCAATAGGAAAAGTGTCCAGAAGGCTGGCAGCATTGCCATAGTTGAATCATTTTGATGTTATTGAGCACCCGTAAGTAGGTATTTTCTGTGAGCTAACTCTTCCTTCCTACTACAATTTCCTGTGAATTGAAACTTCGCTGAGATTTTGTTATGTACACGTCAATATAGGCAGAGATCTGGTAACAGTTGTTTTATTGAAAACTTGAACCAACCCACATACCGAAGTACCGACATAACAGATTTTAATGAGATATTAAAATACACACAATTACTGTAATTGTGTGTTAGTAGGTAAATGTTGTTCAACTCTCCGTGTTCATAACAATGTCCTTCAACAGATCATTAGCTACATTTTATCGCAGTTTCACACTTGTTCACACAACATTGTTTGTTTGTTTGAGAAGACGACTAAATGAGAGATCTCATAATCTTGCGGATTTTCCTCTATTGCTGTCAGTTTTCAGGGTTCCGTAGCCAACAAGGACCCCTCAGCTCAAAGACTCTTAGTACTAGAAAGCTGTAATTTGGCATGAATATACCTACACTGATCGGCAAAGGTCAGATAGGCAGTCGCTCCATGTAAAACACTGGTATTTTAGCTGCATCCGGTTAGACTGGAAGCCGACCCCAACATAGTTGGGAAAAGGCTAGGCAGATGATGATGATACACTGATCGGCAAATTCCAAAAAACGTAACAAAATTGGAATTTCGCGGGACCCAATTTAATTCTTCAGAAATAATACAATAAAGTTTGGCAGTAGCAAAGCAAACCAAGATATTAACACATCCAGCAACTCAACAAAGTACCAATTAAAATAACCCTGCTATGTAATAATTTAATCCGTGATACGAGTAGTCATTTAAGATCAAAATTATACGGTCACAGACCGTCATGATTCGTTAACAACATCCAAAAATAAGTCATCGGCCCGCCCGGCCTTGATGGGAACTGAATTATGCGCACTCCGATGCATGATAATAATTGTACGGCACAATATTATGGACGCAAGATTTATTGTTTTACTGAAAGGTAATAATCATATTTTACAAACTAGCTGTTGCCCGCGACCTTCGTTCGCGTGAAATTATTATTAAAATGAAAATAAAAAAAAAAACAAAAAAAACCCCTATTATTATAAGCACTCCCTATTTGAATCGAATTTTGTTACCAATTTCAAGGGTTTTTTTTTTGCACGGAACCCTAATAACTTATCTAAAATAAAACTAGCCAGTGAAGGTCCCGTCAAAATCGGTCGAGTCATTTCAGAGATTAGCCGGAACAAACAGACACACAGACAGACAAAAATTTTAAAAATATATATGTTCGTGTACACATCCATATACACTTAGTAAAAAGCGGTTATTTTAATATTACAAACAGACACTCCAATTTTATCGATGTGCATGTATGTATGTATAGAATAGATAAGTGAGTGTGAGATCATTAGGAATTATGTGTGTATAAGAGGAGAGGAAGATGAGTGGTGGCAAAATAAGAGACACAAATAACACGGTTAACCACGGTTCCAACAAATTGAGTGGTTGTGATTAAAAGTCGTAGAAATACCAGAATTTACGTCCAAGTTTACATGTTGCCAAACTAGTAACAGCCGCATAGGTCGATCTTCAAGGTTAAGCCGTGCTTGCCTAGGTCGATGGGTGACCATCCATTACCTACCGAGTTTCGTCCGTACCTCGGAAAGCACGTTAAGCTGTTGATCCCGGCTGTCATTTCTAGATGTTTGACAGTCGTTACAGGTAGTCAGTGGACCGAAAGTCTGACAACCAGTCTTACCAAAGGGTATCATACCCACGCAGTATTCCTGACTGTAGTTCTCGGCTCCATAACACCTTTGCCTGCAGCTCGGGTGTTAATTCCACCTCGAATGCAATAACAAAGTTTCCCCACTTATATCAAAATGTACTATTTATTTTCAGAAATAGGGACCGTGTTTCAGAAATTGTTAACAATATAACTGCTACCTACTGAGCACTTGTTATAAAATATAGTATTACCTATATTAGATATCGATAACTATAAGCATCAGGTCAGCAAGTCACAGGTAAATTATAACGTCCAGTCTTCTATGTCTGATTAATATGCATTAGTAGTGGAAATAACACGTGTGGGGAAAACACGCGGCTCGTAACGATAGCTCTATGAGCTCTATCAATGAACACAGTTTATTTTTACAACAGACTCGCTACGCGCGATCAGCTGGGATTCTATTGAATGCTTTAAATAATTATAGAATTTGTTGAAATCGACCTATAAAGGGTGAAAAAGTCTCTTTACGAAGCCGAAAGGCACTTGTTCTCCCCGTCATTGCGATTATTTTTTTGGTCTAGACCATACCTGGGAACCTTCTAGTTACGGAGACATTGCGGGTCAAAGTTCCAACTTTTTCACAAGTTTTTTTTTAAATTCATGTTTTTATGTATTTTTTTTACTTATGACACCTTCACGACCCCGATACTATTCAATCCAACCACCAGCACAATATTTTGAATGCGTTACATTGAGTCCTACCGTAAAACGTGATTTTTCAGCCCAAAAAAAAAAAAAGTTCTTACGATCACATGACCTAATTTCATTTAATATAACTTTTCTTAGTATAACGATGAAATGATATAATGAATTATTGATATAATTTCAGTTTACCTAATTTTATATGGTTTAATAAACATTTTCTATAATGCACATTTGAACTAATATTCAGTTAGTATAATATTCAAATTCTATAGTAACGTTACGTAATATAATTTTGACACTACTGCTACACTACACTACTACTATTTATAACATTGTTGTATGAATACATAACTACGAATTAATATGTTTTTATGTTCTTTCATATTCACCTCATATATTATACCTGCGTCAGATCCCCTCTATGGTTGGTGCATCATGTGGGTTAGGTTAGGTTAGAACCATGACCATTAGCGCACGAAGGCGAGCGAGCGTGCCGCGGCAGCGGCCGCCGAGTGCCAGATCCCCCCTATTGTGGGTGAACCATTTGGGTTAGGTTAGGTTAGAACAATGAACATTAGCCAGATCCCTTCTATTGTTGGTGAATCATTTGGGTTAGATGAGGTTATAACAGTATGATGTTTTCTGATATTTACTTATTCATTACAGAATTTGGGCAGAAAATGAGTAAATATGAAATTTAGGTTAACTGAATGTTATATAAACAGAGCAATATACTAATTGAAAATTATATGAGATGAACGTTATACTAAATGTTATTAGAGCAAAAGAAGTTTATATGAAATGTAATATTAGATCACATGAAATTAGGTTATTTGTTTTTATAGATCACATGAAATTAGGTTATTGTACGCGCGATGGCTGATCAAGCTATACAAAACCAGTTTATGCGGATCTATATTTCCTGTACAATGAGAGATCCGCATAAACTGGTTTGAGAGATCCGCATAAGCGAGGCCAAGCTAAACTGAAAAAGTAAAGCTTGATGTGCCGTCTTGTGTACATACATCGGAGTCGATCGGAGACGAAATGTAGGTTATTTCATGATTGTTCTGCAATTTACCTAGGTCTTAAGAATAGTTAGTCCATGAATCGGAGTAAAGTGAAACCTACTTAAAACTACATAATGTACAGACGACAGAACATCAAGCAAAATTGAACTGTCAAATTTTCCCAATCAATCTTGAACCTTAAGCAACAAAGTTGAAAATCTATTAATGTTTGACAGGTTGTAGTAGCTTGATGTGCTGGCGTCTGTACTGCAGCCCTCACTATAAAAAAAGATTTGGGAAAGATAGAAGAAAGAGAAACCAGTAACCCTATATAAGGTTAAAAAGTGGGACCGTCGCGCGTTGTCCGAGCGCGGTAGTACTACAGGGTGTAGACAGACTCTTCACGAAGTCGTCAACCAAGCATCCTGTACATCAAACTAAGTAACTTTACGCAAAAATTATTGCTGGGAAACAACTTTTTTTTTGAGATGAAAACTTACGTTTTACGGTAGGACTCAATGTTACGCCCTCAAAAATTGTGCTGATGAATGGATTGAATAGTATGAGCTGGTTTGGATGTGTTTAAAGTAAAAATGTTACATTAAAAACATGTATTTAAAAAACTAGTGAAAAAGTAGGAACTTTGACCCCCAATATCTCCGTAACTAGAATAGGTATGGTTTAGAACAAACAAAATGATCGCAATGACGGGGAGAACAAGTGCCTTTTGGCTTCGTTAAGAGTCATTTTACACCCTTTATGTATTGCCCGCTATAATATAAACATAAACATCATTTATTTCAGGCTTCAATGGCCCATAGATAAATACCTTATAAACTAACATATATAAAGAAAATACAAAAACAGTGTTAATAAATAAGACTTAAAACTATGTTAGTGGCACTTCACTTGTTCACACTGCAATTGTGCTGGCTGTCCAGTGGAACTTGTCCGCGGAAGCGACGGAACACCACGTCCTGCGGCCAAAAATCTTCCTTCATCACCAAGGGCAGAAAACAATTCGGTACTCTCACCACGAACGCCTTGAAGTTGACGTTGCGGTGCGACTCTAGGAACTGCACCCTCGGTGTATAGGTCGTCTTTTGGCGCACGTACTCCACGATGTCCTCCGCTTTAGTGGTGTAATGTAAGCGGGAGATGTACACCGGTGTATTCGGCTTGGCGGCACGTAGGCTCACTTTAGGGTCCGCAGTAGCCTTGCCACAGAGGTTCTTGGTGGCTCGCAAACGGCGCTTCCTTTTCTGCACCGTCACGAAACCCTCATCGTTTTCAGCCCTATCCGGTGCCTTTTCAGGCACAGGCTTTTTGCTAGAAGCATCAGTGGGACTTGCGGTGACGCTAGCGTAATCTTTTCGTAAGACTCGGGTCACGCAACGCGTAAAGCAATATAAGTGATATGGCTAGCTAGACCTTAACTAAGATAATCGCTAAACCACCTATGTATCGAATCAATTTCATGTGCGCACAGCGACCAATCAATCAAGCTATACAAAACCAGTTTAATGCGGATCTCTCATCGTATGGGAAATTTATACAAAGTGAAGCCATGTTATACTGGAAATGTAAAGTATGATGTGTCGCCGTGATAAGCGTATACAAAATATTTTCACTCCGAAAATTGAAAACTGAAAAGTTCAGGCATGGCACACAGTGTTTCAAATAACTATGTACAGATGCCAGCAGGTCAAGTTACCCGAAACTGTCAGATTTTCCCAACCAAATTTGAACTTGATGCTTAGGAGATAAAGTTGAAAATCTATTTAAAAAAATTGACAGATTTTAGTAGCTTGATGTGCTGGCGTCTGTACTTATTAGCCACAATCGCTGTTTGGCCCCAGTTTGTGATTGGTGGGAAGTTTTTACAAGTTTTTTTAATAATTACAGTAAGTAAAAACATATTATTTATCAATACTAGTTACATATTATACCCTTCCGCATTTAATTTACAAATTACTTACATAAACGAATTGCTTATCTGGTATTTTTTTTAACTAAATTCCCAAGACTGACCTTATATAACGTCTCAAGGTATCAGCATGAAATATAAAAAAAAACAAGTGAAGTTTTAAATTGTTTAGCCTCGTAATTTATTTATAAGTTTGAATAAATTCAGTGTACTTAGTTCAATAATTAAATATCTATGTTTTTTTTAATGTCATTTATTTATATTTCTTCTATTAGATAGGTACACACACACACGGCGGCACATCAAGCTTTACGTTTTAGTTGTTTATAGTTTTTTCAGAAGTAGGGATTGGTGCTAGTTTTTCTATTGTACAAACATCAGTTAGACAGATAGTATAATACGGTCACTATCAATTTTGCGGTCTGAAAACAGAAAATATTAGTTTTTTCAGGTCTCTCAACAACCACTGGTATATTTTTTATAATGCACAGTTAAATATCACCTTTTTAACTAGTTCGTGAAAGTTATTGACCGTAGGTAAGCTAGGTCTTGAAAGTTATTGACCGTAGGAAAGCAGACATAATAGGTACCTACACAAATGTAAATGTATGTAAATAGTTAGGTATGTACAGACGCCAGCACATCAAGCTACCCGAAACTGTCATATTTTCCCAGTCAACCTTGAACCTAATGCTTTAGCGATAGAGTTGACAATCTATTGAAGAAATCTGACAGATTGTAGTAGCTTGATGCGCTGGCGTCTGTACATATATCTACCTATTATACATATACTCTACAAAGTTACGTATAACGTATAACATTCACTGTTTAGCATTTCAGTTAGTTATGGAGTCAGGGGGTCAGGAGTTCAGGACCCCTATTGTTCTTCCAATTTAATTATTCATCCTGCTCGTTTGGAAGTTTATTCTACTCATGATTGGAAAACATTTAATTTTAATGTACGAAGTAACTGTTGAGTCTACAATTTTTAATTCACGGTAGCCATCTTTACTATGTAGTTCTGTCTACCACTTTTCAAACTTGTACCCTAAATATTAAGGTTGAAATGTGGTCTATATAGACCGTCAGTAAACTCGGTAGTATCTATTACAGAAACTGGTTTCAATCCAATCAAATACAATATCTACTAGAGTTAATGTTGGGGGGGGAGTCCTTTTGGTTCAGGCCCCGTACGATGAGATAAAAATCAACGTTGCTGAATAGGCCGTTGTTAGTTTTTGGCCCTATTTGAAACCTAAAAGTGGACCCTAACCCGATGGGCTTTTGTCTGAAACTTTTCATAGAATAGTTTTATCGATCCCTCGTCATGCTCTACCTACTCAGCTATCAAGTATTCATGCTGAATATGCTTGCTGAAAAACCCTATGTGGTTTTCTACAATCACTTTTACTATAATTGTGAGAATAACTCTTGTCTGGTATCTGTTTAAGAATAATTTAAACATATATAATTTTTTTTTTGCAATAGCAACATGGCAACAAGAGAAAAAAGTTTTAAATTTTCTTTCGATTTCATGGTACTTTTGCTTTTACTTTTGTATGAAAATAACATAAACTTATTGTGGTAATACAACCTGTTGCTAAAAATCTACAAGCACTTTATTCTACATGCTAATTGTTGTCCTTCGAGCCGGATTAACCACTGAATCAATCGTTTTGTAAGAAGGGCATCAAATCAAACTAGTTATTACGAGTTACGGCCGCTCAAGGCCAGCTCTAGTCATTTGATAACGTAGGAATTCATTATTTCTAGGAGGATACGCTAGCTATAATTTTGCCTATTGTAATTAATTACCTTGTGGAGTATCAACTTGAAATTATAAGTAGAATTATAATTACGTGGTGCTTCTTTATCGGTAATCAATGAAAATGTCTCATGAATGGGTTGCCCGTTGTAGGATATTATCATCAGTAAGTCAAGTAAGTGTCTCGTTTAATCTAACGCTATGTACAGGGTTTTTTTTTATTAATCAACTTCATTTTAGCGATTTTATAAGGAGTAATGGTTTCACAGGCCTCCTTCTTCCCTTCTGCCATTCTTCCCTGATCTGCACAAGTCTAAACCAGGCTTTACCCGCGATCTTCCGAATGCTCTAGGTATTGGTATACCAACACTTCATCTACCGTCTCTCAGTAACCGTTAAGTGTGGGATCTACTTCACCTGCAATCACCTCGTCTTGCAAAGTGTCTTCCCAGAATTTATCCAGAACATTATATGCTTCAAATCTCTGGATCCTGCAACACAGTTTCAACAGTCTCAGGAGCCAGAGAATTGCACATTTTTTATTAAGTCAATTAACCCCGATACCCGTAATAAACAGGTACTAGGCTTATAGTTCATGTAGAACACTTACTAACAAGATTACAACATCCGTGAGTGGTGATAACATTGATAGTAGGGCGCAACGACCCGGATTTGTAAGAAATAATATAAACTACAAGTAATTGTAATCTTATAATATTGAGGCAAAACATGAGCGGTCTAAACATGGATAATTAAAATAAGTTTATCGAGCCCATATGATTTGCCAGACAGCTAGGTTGTATTTAATTGCCAGCAAATTCTTAATCAGTATCATAAACACTCATTACAGGAACTGGTGGACGCTGCTGTTGATGCTAAATCTGGGCTGATCCAATTTAGAAGGTGAATAGACACGCAAGAAAGAAAAAGTTAGGTTTTCGTATTGCGCTTAGCATAGAGAGAAGCGAAAAGTGCCAAATGCTTACTGAAGATTTCTATTGCAAGCATTTGACTCATTTGCCAAATCTCTTTTGGAGTAGATAGGTATCCCACTCTTCATAGCTGGAATACAGCAGAGACGTGTCGATAATTCTTGTCTCATTTACTGGATATCATTACCACGAGCTGGTACACCTGCATTTTAGATGAACTGAATCTAGCTTAAATATCAGAAATTTTAATAGCTTTCTGCAAGAACGAAAGATGTCGCTGCCGTAGAAAAAACTTAAAACAACGCCATCTAGCTAAACTACACGCACACTCGCGCAAACGCCCTGCGCCGCCGATTCGATCTGACGATCTGACGCTAGTTTAACAGTTTTTACCCATCCCAAAAGTGCACAAAGCCGTTAAAAAAGTTTTCAATAAAAAAAAAGAGTTATTGTAAATTAGACTGAAAGCTGACCGCAGTTAGAAAGTCTATCAAGATCGCGAAACTGAAAATGACAAATCTACAATTCTACATACATAATTATATTGGTTCCTTATCAGAACGCACTATTTTTCTAAGAAGCTAATTAGTCTGTTTAGACATTAATAGCAAGATTAATGGGCACTCAAGGACTGAAACTACTTTATAATTATGTATCCACGAGACATCTTAAGCAAGTACCTATATGAGATGAGAGGAGGTTTATCTCTTGACATTTAGTTTCGGCTTACTGAACATTATCAATAAATGATTCATCATTAGCATTTATACATTTACGTTTTGTGTTTAAGCATAAGATGATACGAATTAATCAGCCTATAATGTTCCCACTGCTTCCCAAACTTCGTTGGAAAAAGGTAAGGCAGATGATGAAGGTTCCCTCTGCTGGGAGTTCCAGCCTGGAACACAGGTCTCTCTGTGTAACGGAAGTAGGCCGTCATAAACAATCCACGCACAGACTGACATAACATAACATCACGCCTGTAATCCTCGAAGGGTGTAAGGCAGAGGTGTACCTAATAGTACACCCATATTTCGTCGGTTGTTTGTGGACCCAGATTGAGTTGATATAAAATGTGAGAAAACTTCAACAATACATTTTGGTGTTTCTCGTTGGTCCAAAATGCATCGTTTTGCATATGAATCGCATTATCTGAAGGTAATTTTACCCAAAAACGCTTGGAATTTTCTCAAAGTTACGTTGATGTTATGTTGTAAGATATAAATTAACGCGGAAAATCTTGAGTTAAATACAATTGTTTATTTTGTTGTGTGGTCTAGAGTCTTAAGACCTGGCCTTACCTACTTTGTTTATTTTAATAACATCATCCATAGTTCCTTTGTTTGAAGGAAAGGGAGACTTAATGCGCCCTTCTTATATCAGGTATCCTTTCCGATAGTCCCATTATGTCCCATCACTGTGTACTGAAGTTGCAACAATCCGAACGATTAATGCAGGCTGCGGGACTGTCCGAAAGAGATACCGCGGCCCTGGAACACAAACGGCAAGGAAGGAATATGGATGGGTTTTAGTCAGTACAAGTCTGGCACTCCCTTTCGCTCTGCCCAGAGCGGGAGAAGACATTTGATGATTTACCATCCGAAAAAAAAAGCGTGAAAGAAATCACCGTATAGAAGCCAACAAATCGAAGATAGAAAGGAGAAGAAGAGGATTACTAATCCGTATTGGGTCCGCGTGGTCAGATTCTGACCCACTCTTCTTGTAGGGAGAGAGTCTGTGGCCCAGTAGTAAGTGGAAACGTTACTAGTCGATTATGCAAGCAGTTCTTACAAAATTAAAGATTTCTGAAATAAGAAAAAACTGCTTATAACCACCTGACACAGCTGATAAAATACTATCTTATACTAACAAAATTTTCTTATCACCTACTTACGAGTGCTATCGCAATCTAATCTATCATGATGTATTTACACGACACCTGGGGGCGCCGGCCTCTGTCTATTCAAGGCGGTGCAAAGAGAAGGACAGACCTTTTTTTTTCATTTTATGACAAGTGTCAGTAGCATTGCAAATCCAGTGGCGGATATAGAAATCTTTGAACCGATTGTGGGCTTATCTCAGCTACTGCAGATCGCAGCATATAGGGTTATATACTCGACCCATCGACCCATCTGAGAGCAGCGGTGGCCCAGTGGTAGCGACCCCGACTTACGAACAGTAAGTCGTGGGTTTGAACCCAAGCAGGCGCATTACTTTGTGTAATTTATTTCATCACCACTGCTCTCAAAAACGGTGAAGGAAAACATCGTGAGGAAACCGGCATGTCCTAGAACCAAAAATTCGAAGACATGTGACATCTACCAATCCGCACTGGGCCCGCGTGGTGGATTATAGCCCATTCCCTCTCATAGAGAGGAGGCCTGTGTCCCAGCAGTGGGAACATTAAAAGGCTGATGATGATGACTCGACCCATCTCGCTCAGACACAATCCGAGTGTGGAACCCCAACATAGGATATGCTACACCTCTCCTGCCTGACGTGCACCCTCCAGGACTTGAATATGGCAAACGTCAGAGCTATCTAGGTCGTACGTACTGGTTACAGATGCATGATTGCAAATTGCTTGCAAGTTCATATGCTCTTGACCAAAAGTCAAAGTGCTTTACATACTAATACTACCATGTTGAATTTAGGTGTAGATCAGCGCCAATATTTTAACTCTATCTTTAGAAATCGTAGAAAGTCCACTTATGAAACCACCTTTGTATACGTAGTCTCGATCAAACTCGTAACTAATTCTTAAAACTCCACCTGAAAGCATCCCGACTCAATAGTCCATCAGGGTAAAGCTCACCAATTATCACGTTTGTCTTCAAACTAGACCCTATTTATATCAAAGTATTTTGAGCTAGGGGCGTTGGACAAAACGAGGATTATTGAACGAAAAGAATAGTTAACATAACGACCTTCTGATTCTGATGCTGCTCTCGCCTCGGTGTTTTTGTTTTCCCGCTGTTTCACAATATTTTTTTACTAAATAACAAAAATGTTAACAATTGTCTCACTATCTCAAATTATTTAAGACGAGAAACCGCGATATAAACAAATTAGAGACAGACGGTAAACAAGTTATCTTATTAGAAGTAACAAAAATAGACGAAGAACTATTAAAAATAATGACGCGACCGACATAAACTGTTTCATAATGTTACCGTAAATAAATGTATGAGAAATATCGAATAGGTTTTGTGTCGAATTATAGTTTCCGACGATAGCTACAACAGTGAACAGACGATATCATTTAAACTATGATGTGCCTAATTTCTATGTGTAGGAGATGGATAGAAATGGACTGTTCCATTTCTACTTCTCAAAGTACAGATTCTAAAGAGAAACTCTACTCAACCGTCAGTTATTAGAGAAAACTAAAAAACATGAAAATAATAAAGATCAATGTGAAACCTTAATTACGTCGGTATCGTAAAATAAATAAATAAAATAATTCCTGATGATCATTACGCTGTTAAAGATAGGATTCGTGTTATCTATTGGTTGCAAATGGGGTGGTTCGATTTCGAACTAATGGGCAAAAAAACGAAAATTCAGAATCTCAATAACTATTCAATCTTGGATGATTTCCTCAAGAATTTTTGAGACAAAGCGGAAAATCGGGAGAAGTGGAAGCATATGCCCCCGAAAGAGACAAAAGACAAGCAAAAGACAGCAGAATGATATAAAGATTCGTTTATGTCTCTTGCATCAACTATACTAGACGACGCAAGGTGTCTGCACACTTGACGTGTCCCCTCGTCATCATTTTAGATGTCATTACATCATATTAGGCAGGTCAGGGGCAATTTGAGCGGTGGGCGGCGGCAGTGTGAACTTAGGGCCCTAATCTTTACTGCTTCCTCGTTCATACACAGTACGATTGGCCCTCGTACTCGCAATGTTTTATGTTGCACAACAACAAGTAATATTTAGATGATGATAAGATTTAGGATGAGAATTTTTGGTTGGCAAACTGCATTTATAGAATGGCCCTTGCAACTTGGTGTGTTATTCTACGGACTATGATGCAGTGCACTAATGACTTAGAAACCCGTATTTACACACTTCTGTCAACAGCACTGACAAAGACTAATCTTGAGTGGAAAGAGATAGAAAATAGCGGTCTCGCCGGAAAATCTATTTAAGTCACGAGTTAATGATTCTTTTGGGTTAACTCGTTCCATCGTCGACCTCATCTTTGTCCTATAGATTAGATTGAGGTCAAGAGTAAGCCCATGTAATCAATAAAAAAAAAAAAAAAAACAGCTGTGAAAAGCCGATGTTGAAAGAGGAAACTCTAGGAGTCATTTGAGCAAAGGCAAAACGGGGTAAGTAAAAGGTGTTCGAACTTTTTTGTATGGAAGCTGGCATATCGACCCACCGCCATTTTGATGTTTTTTCGAAATCGCGGCGCACGATGTAAGTGGTATGTATGGGTAGAGGACACATAGACGAACAAAAAATGTCACGTAACATGGTACCCCAAAGTGTTACGTTACCGAGATATTAGAAGGTAAAGATCGACATTATGAGTACCCATACATACAACTTTTATCGTGCGCCGCGATTTCGAAAAAAAAAACAAAATGGCGGGCGGGACGATATGCCAGATCGGTTCTATTCCCTTTGAATATGAATAGGATTTTAGGGAACAGACGATGAACAATGTTTTATGCTATGTAATATTATGAAATGATAAATAATAACGAGTTACAACCACAACTTAATGATAAAAACCATTAACGAAAGATTTGATCTAACGAAGAAGATTAATACGATTCTAAATAGAAAGATATTGGTGCCGATTCCCTTGTTTACAAACTAAACCAAATTTAAGTTCAGTGCATCTTTTTCTTTTTATTTCATTAAGAAAATAAATTAAACAGATGAGAAGATACATTTTAGTTTAGTCCTGTCAAATTAACCAGCGCCTGACACAAGTTTAGACGTGATTAAAAAGATGACTACTATAATTACATCAAATTACGTCAGGTGCTGACTAAATTGACAGGACTAAACTAATATTTATTTTCTGTCCTTTTCATAATGAAATAGAAAGAAAAAGATGCACTCAATTTAAATTTGGTTTAGTTTGTGAACAAGGGAATCGGCACCATTGGATGTTATTCCAGGCTTATATTGCCGAAATATTGCGCATCAACGGGGCTATAAATCTAGATTAAGCGAATATTTTTTTATCGGAAATATCCCAATAAATGTGTCATGATAACAGTTTTGGTGAAGGTGAACTATTAAATGTCGGCAAGTATAAACTTCCTGACAAAGTGGACAACAAAACTTATTGCGTTCAACGGTATTCTAACGAACGGAAAAAAAAGTAATGGAAAGTATATTCTGATAATTATTATCAATCTGATAAAGATAACCAGTTTAAAAATAAATTGTCAAACGAATCTTGGTTATAAATAAAAAGTATAATAAGTATGCCACAAGTCCACAAGGCAAAAAGCTGCAATTAAAGGTAGTTAAAGAGAAAATCGATATGATCATTTTTACTTTCTCAGACAATATTTTAGCATCTGCTTATAAGTTCCATGTTATAAAACCACCTGACCTTAACTAAAACCATTATAATGAGGTATTTTCAGGGTTTAAGAAGCAAATAATACTCTAAAACCCCAAAAACAGAAAAGGATCGTTTGCAAATTACGATACCTATTGGTATAACCGTAGAGGTACAAGTTTAAAGACTTTTAAGCTAATTTGCAAGTCAAATAGAGACCCGCGTTCAGACATTTGGTTTTACAATTAAAATCAAAACACGTTTCTACTTGGCTTCCAAGTTAGTAACGTAGATATATGCTGTTCGACTACTTTCATTCTACATATCTGAATGAATATGATAGTGAATGATACAGGTTGAATTTTTAGTCTGTTTCTAGATTGTTAGCAGATTAAAGGCACAGAGTACATTAGAGTCATACCTACGGAAAAGGAAGGGGGTTCATTTCGTACGACACTGTGTTTCTCCAATTACTCTGTTGCAGTTTTTTTTTTATTAGGATTTTTGGATTGACGTAGATTCAGACAGAAAAAAGGCACATGCAGAGTATAAAGTAGTTACAGCAAGAGCAAAAGCAGTTCATAATTTTATTCGCTGTTTGTTGTTAGTCATTTACTAGCAGACAGATCTAAGGATTATATGTTATCTGTGGCCGCATCTTCCCGCTATCCGTAAGTATTGTTATAGGAGGTACAGACGCCAGCATATCAAGCTACCACAATCTGTCAAACTTTAATAAATTTCCTACTTTTTCGCTAAAGCATTAGGTTCAAGGTTGATTGAGAAAATTTTGACAGTGAGAGGTAGCTTGATGTGCTGGTGTCTGTACAAAGTAAAGGTAATGGGCCTACCACACGTACAAGCTTCACCACAGTTCTGCCTGCGCAAGCCGGTTTGTACACGGAACACCGTGACAGTTTTACCAACCGCACGCACGGTGTTCCGTGTACAAACCGGCTTGCGCAGGCAGAACTGTGGTGAAGCTTGTACGTGTGGTAGGCCCATTAGTGTGCTTTTTGTTACCACTACCAGCCAAGTCTTTGGTTCTCTGTTTAAAGCAGATTGGCGTAGCATTCAAGATAATAAATAAAATTAGCCAGCATTTCTCGAATGCACTAAAGCTGGTGTTTCAGTCTCTGGCCTGTCAGTTACACTGTATGGAAACACAAAATATAATATTGATTCTAGTAATTTCTAATATTGTAGTTAGCAGACTAAAATAGACAGTATTAACTGGTGCCGATTCCCTTGTTTACAAACTAAACCAAATTTATGTTCAGTGCATCTTTTTCTTTCTATTTCATAAAGAAAAGGACAGAAGATAAATTTTAATTTAGTCCTGTCAAATTAACCGTCACCTGACACAAGTTTAGACGCGATTAAAAAGTTGACTAGTAAAATTACATCAAATTACGTCAGGTGCAGACTAATTTGACAGGACTAAACTAATATTTATCTTCTGTCCTTTTCATAATGAAATAGAAAGAAAATGATGCACTCAACTTAAATTTAGTTTAGTTTGTGAACAAGGGAATCCGCACCACTATCTATTTCTGTGTTTGAACTGTGTGAAGACGATACGACAAGAAAGGAAATATCTGACGAGATGACGAGTAATAGAGAAGTATGGAAGAAGAAGACATGCTGCGCCGACCCAAAGTCAATTGGGATTCAGGAGAATGATGTTGATGACCGTCTATTTTTGTCTTTTTCAATGTTTGGTATATCTGTATTACATTGTACCTTGTAACCTTGTGAGTGACTTTCCACTTGTAACTACTTATTTTTAGACGACATGGAAGGTTTATGTATAATTCTTTTCTTATGTAAAACATCTTATTCGCGTCTGTACAACGCGATGTCTTGTCCCTTTTTTTCGGATGGGAAATCATCACATGACTTCTTCCGCTCTGGGCAGAGCGGAAGGGATTGTCAGACTTGTACTGACTAAAACCCATCCATGTTCCTTCCTTGCCGTTTGTGTTCCAGGGCCGCGGTATCTCTTTCGAACAGTCCCGCAGCCCTGGGAGGCATAGGCCCTTGCGGGCCCCTCCCTGTTTGCTGAAATCTCTTTGAGGCGCGCGTGGCACACGAACGCGCCGTCTACACGGCCTGTCGTCAAAAGACGGACGGTCGGCGAGCTAGCCCATTACTCTCCGTCCACAGGTCCGCGTCTACGGTGACCGGAAGCCACCACGTGACCCCCGACGCCCGGGGCATGTCTCGTGGCGGCTAGGACGAGAGGTTCTCTCCCTCTCACGCTCCTCCACCTCCTTCGCTAGCATGACTGCTTTGCAGAAGGAGGTGATGGCGTGCCATTCCCTCTCGCTCCGGACCATGGATTGAACCAGGCCCGGACGCAATAGGTCGCCGCCGCCGATCGCCGCTTCGAGGTCACGGCGGCGCTCCGCCCAAGCGGGGCAGATCTCCACCGTGTATGTTTTGTCCCTCGATTCCGGTTGTTCATCATCATCAGCCTATAATGTTCCCACTGCTGGGACACAGGCCTCCTCTCTATGAGAGGGAATGGGCTGTAATCCACCACGCGGGTCCAGTGCGGATTAGTAAATGTCACATGTCTTCAAATTTTTGGTTCTAGGACATGCCGGTTTCCTCACGATGCTATCTTCACCGTTTTTGAGAGCAGTGGTGATGAAATAAATTACACAAAGTAATGCGCCTGCCTATTAAAGAATTACAGACCCATTTCGCTCCTTAGCCACGTGTATAAATTGTTTTCAAGAGTCGTTACGAATCGTCTAGCGCGAAGACTCGATGACTTCCAGCCACCGGAGCAGGCCGGGTTTCGAGGAGGATACCGCACCATAGACCACATCCACACAGTGCGACAGATCATACAGAAGTCCGAAGAGTATAATCGACCGCTGTGTCTTGCATTTGTGGACTATGAGAAGGCTTTTGACTCTGTCGAGACCTGGTCAGTTTTGGAGTCTCTGCAGCGATGCCAAGTCGACTGGCGATACATCCAAGTGCTGAGAAATCTCTATGAAAACGCCACAATGACCGTCCAAACTCAAAACCAGCAAACGGAACACATCCCATTGCGTCGGGGGGTGAGGCAGGGGGATTTAATTTCCCCGAAATTGTTTACCAACGCGCTGGAAGATATAAGTTTAAGACGCTGAAATGGGAAGGACGTGGCATCAATATCAACGGCGAGTATATCTCACACTTGAGATTTGCTGACGACATCGTCATACTGGCTGAATCGCTGCACGACTTGCAGCAGATGCTGGATGGCCTAGTTGATTCTTCTTTACGCATTGGTCTCAGGGTGAACTTGGACAAAACCCAGGTTATGTTCAACGAACACGTCACCCCAGGACCTATTGTTGTCAATGGCGGTCCTCTCGAGGTTGTTAGGGAATATGTTTACCTCGGGCAAACTCTGCAGTTTGGTAAGAACAACTTTGAGAGGGAGGCTAACAGAAGAATCCAGCTAGGCTGGGCATCATCTGGGAAGCTTCGTCGGGTCTTCTCGTCGCGTATTCCACAGAGCCTAAAGACAAAGGTCTTCAATCAGTGCGTCCTGCCTGTTATGACTTACGAGGCCGAAACGTGGACACTCACGGTACGGCTGATCCATAAGTTCAAGGTCGCTCAGCGAGCTATGGAACGGGCTATGCTCGGAGTCTCTCTGAGGGATCGCATCCGAAACGAGGTGATCCGACAGAGAACCAGAGTTGTCGACATAGCTCACAGAATAGGTAAGCTGAAGTGGCAATGGGCCGGTCATATTAGCTGTAGAACCGTTGACCGTTGGGGTAGACGTGTTCTTGAGTGGAGACCGCGAATTGGCAAACGTAAGGTGGGACGCCCCCAGGCTCGGTGGAGTGACGATCTTCGCAGGGTGGCTGGTAGTAACTGGATGAGAGTTGCTGAGATTCGAGTTGAGTGGCGTGCGATTGAGGAGGCCTATGTCCAGCAGTGGACTCCTATAGAACAGATTACGACTTACTGTTCGTAAGTCGGGATCGCTACCACTGGGCCACCTCTGCTCTCTCTTTCCGGTTGTACGTATATATAAATACAAGTAAATACATCTTAAGACTGTTTATACTGTTTATATATTAGCTTCAACTAGTGCCTATTAACCTTGGTGTTGCTGCGTGTCGTATCACGGAAAATATACTTACGAGCGCATTATTTCGTACATATTGGTTTAAATATTGTGTTTTCCTAAATATCCTAGAACTACATTTCTTTTTACTTTACAGCTGTTTGGTCTTGGATTGAATTCCCAGGGTCGGGACAGCTCGAAGTTTGGATTTGTGCACGGTTGATGGCTTAATACGCTATGGCCCTATGCAGCTTAAACATGTCTGGCGAAATGTATGATGCATGAATACTATGGTGTGATGTTAAGTATGAGGAAATCAATTGTTGTAAGTTACCCATAGGTGCAATTTTGCATTTGTGGTGACAAATGCCAAATTTTACTGTATAATTTGCCATAATTATTTGGTAAAGAACTTCAATGACGTTCAAGAAAACTGCAAATAAATATCGGTGTGTTAAAGGAACATATCTAACTGATGTTAGAATCAAAAGAAAAATTTATATCAGAAATTCAAGGAAAAAAAACTTGATTTTGTAATATTTGCTAAAATAAAAGATTAAACAAATAAAATGAAATCTTATTGTGTTGAACGTGACTAAAATACCTACTAGTCGATACGGTGATAGAATTTGGTAAAACACAGAATATGTAAGGTCAATAGACCCATATTCATGTCGGTGAGCGTTCTTAATTTGAATATTAATAAAGTTAGAAGTTTTTATTTTCAAGCGTTTACATTTTACTTTTCGGTCACTTATTTGTAGGTAAAAATGAAGAATTACCAAGAAAAATTGCGAGCCTGTAAAAAAAACTGGTCAATGACTTAACGATTTTTTTTGGTTTAGGCATAAGGGGTGTAAAAAGACTCTTAACGAAGCCGAAGGCACTTATTCTCCCCGTCATTGTGATAATTTTTAAATACATGTTTTTAATGTAGTTTTTTTACTTAAGAAACCTTCACGACCCCCGTTCTATTCAATCCATCCATCAGCACAATGTTTTGAATGTGTTACATTGAGTCCTACCGTAAAACGTGATTTTACACCAAAAAAAAAGTAGTTTCCCAGCAATAATTTTTGCGTAAAAATACTTAGTTTGATGTACAGAATGCTTGGCTGACGGCTTCGTGAAGAGTCTGTTCACCCTGTATACTCTGCCTGCCCTATTACATGGGCTTGCACATAACTGGCGAAATGTGGGTACACCTCTTTTCGCACCCACGATACATGAAAAATTCCGAGTCCGGGCAACGTTTTTTAAAGAGGAAAGACCACTGCCTAACTCATCGGGAATTACTGTCGTAATGTTATGTTATAGGAACTCTTTTAACTTATGAGCTTCTTAGTAAAAAAACTCGTAAATTAAAAAAAAGCAGCAAATAAAAAATAACAATAGACAATAAAATAGTTGCATGGAAGAACTTCTTATATTGCAACTATTTTATTGTTTGTAAGAATCATTTTTAATGGTCATAAAAACAGGAATTAGTACATTAATATCTGCTGTCTGTAATTGAAGTAACTGAAATAACTGCTGTCTGTAAAGAAAATATTGCATGTTGCCACTGCGTGCATGTGCATAATTGCAACGGGACAGGGGGCGCCACAAGTTCAAGGAGGTGCGCAAACGCACATGCACTCGTGCCCTCCACTTACTTCTCACACAAGGAAACGCTCTTGACTGTCGTATTTTTAAGGTTCAGTGCCTAAAGGTTGCCAATAGGACCCTATTACTGAGGCTCCGCTGTCTGTCCGTCTGACACTGTATCTTTTGAATTGTTGCGTAACAATAGGTAGACTCTTGAAATGTTGTACATATTACTATAGCCGCTATAATACATATAATAAAACAACCAATAATAAAAACGAAAAAAAAAAACTTAAAATTAAAGGATGGACAAGATTTGTTTTTGCGTTTTATACGGAATCCTTCGTGTGCGAGTCCAACTCGCTCTTGGCCGGTACTTTTAGCACATACGGGTATTAATAATAGTGCACAAATTGATCATTGATTAGAGACCACTGTAGACGCCATATAATACAGACAATGTTGAAATTGCGTTTTAAGTAAGAGCTATTTTTATTAATGTTGATAAATTGCTGCACATAAAAGATATTATGTTTTTGCTATGTAAGACCGAAATCAGTCGGATCACTTCATCTTCATCAATACTTATTCTGTTTTTTGGACTTCATAAATGTGTAATTTATTGTTGCTTGATGAATGTTGTCGTTGACTGTACCAGGTTTTAAACCAAGTTATATTTTAAACTCTGAGATTTAATCAAATAAATAATTGAAATGCCTTTCGGGAGCATTTTCAATGTGTATTAGAAGAAGTGCAAGTTTATAAAAATATAAATTCAAACAATTTATTGTGGATGATAGGTTCCAGTGGCGACGGTTCCATATAACTCGATTCCTACCTTTGAAAACTGGCGTAGTCAGTATTCTAAAAACAAATAATAAAATCACATAAAAGACATGTACTCCGGCTTACCTCTTACAAAAATTGACCCTTCGCTACTGATAGGTTCGTAAGATGTTGTGTTAGTTACAGGTTAAGTCTGCTATGTCCCGCCATTGAGGCATATAAAATTCATATTATAAGTTCGGCACATAGTTAAAATACAATGCATCAAATTGTCATGCAATACTTTTAGATTAAATGTAAGTAGGTACCTACACTTAAATTGTTCCATTAAGAAAAATGCAGCAGTGTAGATTACCTACTAAATGACTTAGCACTGATGGCCCTGATAGGGACTTGATACACAATTTATTAGGCTATCTACACTCAGGGACACATTTATCCGGCCACCTACATTTTGTCAATTTCTTCAAAACTCAAACGTATTTTAATTCATTTTGTTAAGATATTACATTGGGTGAACGATTGGGTGAAGAATGGTTTAAAAAAGATAAAAAATAAATAATGAGAGTATGCAGTCTTCTTACAAAAAAAAGATGAGAAAAATGTTAATAAAAAAAAGTGGGCTCTAAATTATTGGATTATTAATGTGTATTTACTTCTCTGGCCCTAATGACCTCTTGCAACCGATTTGAAAGCCCGTCAATTATGTTTTGCAATATCGCAATCCTCAACAGCTGTAGTTTTTAGCTTACTGATGGTCGTAGGAGCTGATGTACGACTGCGGGTCCGTCTTTTGAGGATTTCCCATACATGCTCTATTGGGTTCAATTCAGGACTCCGAGCTGATGGCGTCTAAGTAATCGGTGACCACTCTCGCGGTGTCTGCACGAGCGTTGTCGTGTCATCATCATCATCATCAGCCTTTTAATGTTCCCACTGCTGGGACACAGGCCTCCTCTCTATGAGAGGGAATGGGCTATAATCCACCACGCGGGCCCAGTGCGGATTGGTAGATGTCACATGTCTTCGAATTTTTGGTTCAAGGACATACCGGTTTCCTCACGATGTTTTCCTTCACCGTTTTTTGAGAGCAGTGGTGATGAAATAAATTACACAAAGTAATGCGCCTGCCTGGGTTCGAACCCACGACTTACTGTTCGTAAGTCGGGGTCACTACCACTGGGCCACCGCTGCTCTCCCTTCTTCTCTTCGTTGTCATGTATTGAACAAAATTATCGCCAATAAATGGTGCAAACGGAATCACATGTGGTTCTTGGACTTTTGTGACGTACCTCGATACATTACCGCTGCCTCTATCGCCCACATGTCACCCCAAACAATTATTAAGCCTCCCTCGTAGCCCACTGTTTCAACCACAGCACATCCAGCAAACCTTTTAATGTGGCGTCTATACACGCGCTGACGTCCATCTGGAACTCGTAAAGCGATTCTTGATTCATCAGAAGAGAACTGCCTTCCATTGTTCCGAACTTCAATTTAAATGTTCTCTAGCAAATCTAAGTCTCGCTCTTCTGTGAGTTATGGTCAGTTCTGGGACTCGAACTGGTCGAAATGCTCTCAAATCCCTCTCTGCTAACCTTCTTCTTATTGCTCTTTGGCTCACACTTACATTTCGTATTTCAAACAAGCGGTTACGATCCTCAGAAGCCGTTGTGAACCGATTTCGAAGAACGTTCGAGACAAATGTAACGATCATCTCTCTCTTATGTACACCTTCTACGACCTTGCCCAAGCCCTCTTGTGTATTAACCAGTCTCTTTGTAACGCCGGATAGCATCTTGTATAGTGGTTCGTGGATATCCAAACATTCGGCCAATCCGACGATGGCTAAGCACAGCATCTGCAAGTGCCACAGCCCTGGCTGCTCCAGCTGAGTCCAGAGGCATTTTTTTGGTGTCAATTAAATCACAGTACCCCAACACCTCGGTTTTATTCGAAGAAACGGTATCACAACATTTTAAAACAAATTTATCCATCCTTCACACAAAACGAGTGGTGAGAATGTCAAAATTCGACTAAACTGATTATTGTTGAGTAAAGACCACAGTAGTTGACAAAACGTGGGTATGATTTTTTTTTATTGCAGATATACCCACTTGCCAAGTTACGCCTAGTAGTCAAAGCGTAAGTTAACATAAACACGAAACACAAAACGATAAGGAGTTTGAGATGGGTGGACGGTTAAATGTGCTCCTAATTGTACTTACTTGTAGGTAATATAATCATTCTATTTTATTTATTAATCGGCTTCTAGCCTTTCTGACACGGTCACTTATGTATGAGTTATGATTATGAGTATGACTTTCGTTTTTTTATCAATTTAATGGATTGTTATTTGTACAAGTATGTACTATGTAGACACTTACCCATTTTTATCTTAGTGTGTGCGTCTGTTAACACACACCCATTATTATTTAACTTGTAGTGAGGTAAGTAACTAGGACCTAAGACGACCCACTGACCGAAATATGCAAGTTGTTATTTATGGTACCTACCTGCCATTTGTACCTAATTTGTATTATTTATATTTGTACGAATACCTGTCTGTCATTTGATCATTTCAACCGACCTCGTCACCGGTGTTATCCGTAATCATTTGTTAGATCAGATACTAATCTATGTAATGGACTTATATATTACTACACACACCGGCAAAATTAGAGGAACGCAAAAAAAAGGTGCCTCTTTTTTTAAACCTATAGGTATTTCGACAAGTGGTCCGGTATATTGGAATGATTACCCTTTTTCAACATAGCATAATGGGCCATTTTGACATTTTTCAACCCTCTTACAAAAATTGTACCCTCTTAAGTGTTTGTTTACAATTAACGCTTCTAAGTGTTTTTGATAAGGAAGATGGTTTAAGCAGTCAATGGTGGCCCTAGCTCATTTTATTTGTTTTGCTTGGAGAGTTAACATTGTATCGCATACAGAATGAGTGATTTGCCAGCAACTGAAGTCGCCAGGGCTGTAACAATGATTGAGGAAGGTCACACCTACCGTTCAGTCAGTCGAACGTTGGGTGTATCAGTATCCGTGATCCACCGTAATGTGCAACGATACAGACAGACAGGATCTTACGTGCGCAGGCGAGGGCAAGGCAGAAATCGTGCAACCAGTGCCGTAGACGACCGTTTTATAAGGGTGCAAACTTTAAGAAATCGTCGTCAAACGGCTGTTCAGACCCGAAATGTCTTGGAAGAAGTGCGTAACGTACGTGTTAGTGAACGAACAGTGAGGAGAAGGTTGAATGAAGTTGGTTTGAAGTTATACGTGCCAGCAAAAGCGCCAAAACTTGAAGTGAGCCATCGAGTTGCCAGATTAGCATTCGCCCGTCAATATCAAAATTGGTCCGGTGAGTGGAGTCAAGTTTTATTCTCCGACGAAAGTCGCTACTGTGTAAATTACATTGACGGAAGGGAGAGGATGTGGAGATATCGAGGAGAACGTTACCATCAAGCAAATTTTTCCGAAACAACGGCTTAAGGTGGAGGGTCGGTAATGGTGTGGGGTGGTATAAGTTTAACGGCACGCACCGCTCTAGTCATCATTGATGGCGGTTCTCTGACTGCACACAGGTACATAACGGAGATCCTAGAACCTCATGTTATCCCTTTTGCTCCATTCATAGGCTCAAATTTTATGTTTATGCACGATAATGCACGCCCCCACACAGCGCGCATAGTGCAGGATTACCTTAATGAGACCGGTATAACGCAGATAGACTGGCCAGCACGATCTCCAGACATGAATCCAATAGAACATGTCTGGGACATGATAGGACGCAGGGTCCGAGAAAGAAATCCACCCCTAGGAATGTCGAAGAACTGAAATTGGCGCTGGTTGAAGAATGGGACATTTTGCCTCAGGAAATGATTGGAGGTGTCATCAGGAGCATGGGTAGACGTATTGAAGCGCTAAGAAGAGCACGTGGAGGTAACACACGCTATTAATTCTGAGTTTTTACTTTTTTTTGTTGTAAATTTAGGACTTCAATATTTTTCAGTTACGACCATTTTTATTATTTCTCAATAAATCAATTCTAACTACCCCACATTTTGTTGTTTTCTTTCATAAAATAAACAAACACACTCAAATAAACCGAAAACAATAAATAAAATGCATTAAATCCCAAAAAATAATTCATTTTTTTTATGTTCCTCTAATTTTGCCGGTGTGTGTAGTATCCTACAAAGCTCTCTCTCTATCTACTATAAATATCTAAGTAGTGATATACCCTTCAAGTTTTCGTTACTATGGAGATTAATGTCATGAAAATTGGTGTTTTTTTTTTGCTTTATTAGACAACATCTGTTACCAGTTTTCTACGATTACACTTTTCGACGATGATGTCGAAAAACTTTGTTGAGATAAAAATTAAACACAAAATACTGTGTCAAGTGAACACTTTCAAGTTCGTGTGGGGCACTCACCGAGTATTTGCAGAAAGCTGTCCTCCAGCCTCATCGTGGACGAGAGAAGGTAGTCCGTCCCCTCCAGCTCGCTCGGTGAAAACACGTCGCTCCGCATTTTCACCTTAATACCACTACACACAGTTCAAATTACAACAACCCGAATACCTAGAAAGGAGCCATAATTTGTTTATATCCTATGAATTATTTCCTTGGCGGAACACTACACTGTATCTTCGTTCACACGCGTTCAGTTTCGGTTGTTGCGTAACAATTGCTTTGGTTTTTTGTTTACTTGACGCACAATAAAAAACACTGGAAGACGAATAACGTTACTTGAAGTCACTTTTAAGTTGAGACAATAAGTTTTGCAGTCAGTTCATTTCAGTCTGACGTGCCTTGTAATTGTGCGGCCGGTGAGTAGTCGAGTAAACAAGGCTGCGGAGCCGGTTTATTGGTGGTTCACATGTATATTATTTAGTACGATAAGGCAGATAGTGCCGGCGCGGCGTGTGCGCAGGGTGTGCGAAGTGGCCGCGCGCGCGCCCGCGACTCGCGCCTCCACCAGCTGATCACTACGCCACTATAAATAATACAACTGGATTGCGTTCAGTTGGATACGCTCTCCTGTGTCCTACGCTGTGATGATTTATCATTTAACGTCGATGTTATCGTTCTCTTGTCTACGACCCCCTATCATTATGCTGACGTTTATCAGATTAAACAGTTGTCAAATGCTATACCACTGACTGAAGGTAGATTAAAGGCAAGTTTAGATAATGTCTATCCGGTAATCCTGCTGTAATTTATGTTCTGCGCGGCGCTTAAGATTATTGTGAGGCATTTGCCTTGTGTGCGTGTGTACAGCTAGCAAAAAATAAAACTAAACATTTATTATAGAAAAATACTGTGTTTTTCTTAATGAAGGTAGGTAAACCTACCGCCCTTAAGTCAAGGCTGGTAAATATCAGTGAAATTGTGTTAATGGCGAGTCACATTTGGTAACATTCAAATTTAAAAATAATAACTCTGAATAAACTAAACTATTCTGAACTAACTATAGATAATTATAGTAAAAGAACAGGATACAAAATACACGAAGGTAGCTCCAAAAAAAAGCAGTTTTAGCCACTAACACAGATGATTTGTATTTATTAATTTACTTCCGCAGTTGACTGTACTTACTTAGGGCCGGTTTTACCACCTACGATTAAATTCCCGTTAACTTACCTACTAGGCAGATAATTTTGAATTAGGCGCTTTAACACAATATTTTTAAAGACCGATATCAAATCAATTTAGTTGCGAACATGTAGTACTAGTAAGGGGTTGTCCATTAATCACGTATTTTTTTGTACAATGTATCTTAAATTTAGATATCTTTAAATACCGGTTATCAGGTAATTCTAGAAAATTAAACACCGTTATAAAAATGTCCAGACAGACATTAAGTTTGCTGTGGTGGTTTCTGATCTGACTGGTATACAAATAATAAAGAAAAGGTGTAATCATGTGTGTGTTATCACATCAGCCTTTTCGGTTAAGAAATCGCGGGTTCGAAGAAAAACTAATACACGTGATATCTCACTACACCCCCCTAGTGATATTTCGTGATTTTTTCCGAAACCCCTCCCCCTTTCGACCCTCACGTGATTAATGGACGACGCCTAATCTAAAACGTCCTTTACATGCAAATAAACAATGATCAAAATTATACATAATAGGCTAATAGCTAACGAAAAAAACAGTGGAACTATTGGATAAATTTCGATGATAATTTTATTGATATAATTTTACTTCAGTGTGATTCAAGGTACCAAGATACTAAGCCCAGGTGTGTTTATTGCCTCTTTTATCATTATCCATGTGCCCCAGGGTCAATTATACTTTATCATGATAAAGCTTGCTTCGTTAATCGATTCGTAATTGCAGAACAGAAGGTTTCAGTCTAGAAGTAAAGGGAAGGAACCTCCGGCCAGACAGATGCTGGGTCTGGTGGGCTACTATCCGAGGTTCGGTAATAGGGTTTTTGTAGTTTCCAGCCGCCACAAGGGCGAGGGTCTAGTGCCAAGATCGAGTGTTTTAATCAAGGTTTTCTAATGGTCTGAATTTCTGTTTTGAAGGTAACAATTGGTTCGCCCCAATTATTACGTGGGGCTTAAACATAAATGGCGACATGTGGCTTTGACTAAAATACCTCTGTAAAGCCCCTCATGACATTCAGGCGTGTTATCATGTTGTATCAATATTACTGTACCACCTATCAGATGAAACGCGTAATTACGCACTTTTATTACAGCAATTTCGGAGCTGCTTTGGTAAAATTCTGTACCTAACCTACATTTTATTTTAAAAATAATTAACTCGTTAACTGCCATGTCATGCACCGGTCCTTACAGACTCACTATCTGTTCAGGTCATGTCAGGCACCGGTGACTGACACCGAAGCATCAAATTCAACTGACCGCAGTGCGCCACCTGGCACGTAGTTTTACCGTTTTTTATCCAAATAAAGAAAAGGGCACACTTTTTATACACAACTATTCAATATAAAGAAAGAAAGGAAATTTGGATGGTACAGAAAATATACCTTGGCAGTTAACGTGTTAACAACAATAGTTACACGTTTCATCACAGAGATGTAATATATTATTATGGGCGTCGTCTTGCCTTATGCACTGCATAGTCCGTTGCATAACGTAGCCGCGTGTTCTAGGGCTAAACATAGGCTATCTGAAAATAGATAGATTGACAGACAAATTGAGAACTTGAGAGAGCATCCACGATATTATTTTTAAGCGATTTAAATGATCTTGACTGCCGTTGGTTAAGTATGTGGATAGCTATAAAAGTAGAGGAAGACTGTGTGAAGGATGATATGGCTAGTAAGGACGTGACTGACGAAGAGTAATACAGAAGTATGTAAAAAGAAGACTTGCTGCGCCGACCTCAATAATTAGAATTGGGATAAGAGCTGGAGAATGATGACGATGATGATGACTGTTGCTGGATAGTCGATAAGCCGAAAAATTAGACGGCATCGGAAGCATGATTAAATGATTGGCGGCTTAAAATTGGGTGGGTCAGTTAGGTTAGGTTAGGTAACCTATCAATAAATTATTATCTGATTAGCGCCGGGCTGTCAGATTAGTACCTACCGCAAATAGTCCGCACCAGATAGTATAAAGGGTGTAAACAGACTCTTAACGAAGCCGAAAGGCACTTGTTTTCCCAGTCATTGCGATCATTTTTTTGTTCTAGACCATACCTGGGAACCTTCTAGTTACGGTGATATTGGGGGTCAAAGTTCCAACTTTTTCACATTTTTTTTTTTTAAATAAATGTTTGTAATGTAAAATTTTACTTTAAACACCTCCAGTACCCTCTTACTATTCAATCCATCCATCAGCACAATGTTTTGAGTGCGTTACATTGAGTCCTACCGTAAAACGTGATTTTTCAGTCCAAAAAAAAAAGTCGTTTCTCAGCACGAATTTTTGCGTTATCTTACTAAGTTTGATGTACATAATGCTTGGTTGATGGCTTCGTGAAGAGTCTGTTTACACCTTGTATGTACTAAAGGAAGTACCTACGCAGTATCATTTCCTTTCAATCGGTATCCCGCGTCTTCAAAGTCAACATAGGTGTAGTCTTCGTTTCGCCTTAAAATAAAGGGTGTAAAAGACTCTTAAAGAAGCCGAAAGGCACTTGTTCTCCCCGTCATTGCGATCATTTTTTTTTTTGTTTTAGACCATACCTGGGTAACTTCTAGTTAAATATTTTAATATAAGATTTTTACTTTAAAAACCTCCAGGACCCCTTTACTATTCAATCCATCCATCAGCACAATGTTTTGAGTGCGTTACATTTAGTCCTACTGTAAAACGTGATTTTCCAGCCCAAAAAAAAAGTCGTTTCCCAGCACTCATTTTTGCGTAAAGTTACTTACTGTGATGTACATACATAATGCTTGACGGCGGTGAAGAGTCTGTTTACATCCTGAATATTTAAAACGTTTCAGTGGGATAATTTACGCCCATAAGGTGAGCGAAACCGTGGGTAAAAGCAACTTGATAAAATGTCACTCTGGAAAGGCACAATCGATTAATATTGTTGCTGCCAATTAGAAGGGAGGCTAATTGTTTTAAAGTATAATCAGTATACATTATAGTATCCTAAACATATATTCAAACTCAAACTCAAAAGCATTTATTTCAATTAGACCATTACAGGCACTTTTGAATGTCAGAAAAACCAAGAAGGCTAAGCTACAGTCACAGACACAAGGCATAATAACTTGTGAAAGTACTGTAGTATATCGCGATATATTACGTAAGTAATCGTAAATTGCAAGTCAATATAAAATAGAATTATCGGAATTTTACATTGACTTGCAATTTACGATTTGTTATATTACTGATAAAAAAAAATTAAGCCTATTTTGAATTAGAATGTGTTTTTGTTATCCGTCAGATAAGACTAACTACCTACTTTTAAATATGAAGTTACTGTCATGTTTTTAGGCGATATTTTCTATCATCTACGGTACTTCCAGATCTAATCTAATGCTTAGGTAGGAGGCGTAATATCTAATCTTGCTAGCGAGTTAATGTGGTGTTTAGGACCAATGTCAATCGGTGGGGGTAATCTTCTCATGGCCAATTGTCAGAGCCAACTGCATGATCGTTCAGACCTTTTTTTGCCTCAATGTTTTGTGGCCAAATGGTATCAGTCCCGATGAATTCACTATCGGCTTCTCTTTTCTTAAATCAGTATAATCTGGATATATTCAAAGTTTGAGTGAATCGGTTTCTTTTAGTTTAGGTTAATTATTTATAATTATCAAAAGTTACAGGCCGGTTTAAAAAAAAAACACAATACATTAAAAAGAGCATCAAATACAAAAATCATCATACTCAAAAAATTCAAATCATAATTAAAAATAATAATAATTGCAAACTCACAATAAATAAATAAACAGAATAATAGAAACACATACATAATAATCACATCAAATTACCTAAAAACATTCTTTTATTAGGTCATATAATGTCTGGGCGCTTGAGGCAAGCGTGCTCCACCTTAGGCTGCATCATCTTTTTACATCAGGCGAGTTGCGGCCAAATGCAAGCTTATCACTATCACGGTCACTACATATTATAAAACAAAGTCCTCCACCGCGTCTGTCCGTCTGTTTGCGATAAACTCAAAAACTACTGCATTTTTATGCTGTTTTCACCAATGGATAGAGTGGTTCTCGAGGAAGGTTTTAGTATATAATTTGTCAAGTTTTGTTGCAGGAACGGGAAAGAAAATATCGTGAGGAAATCGGCAGGTCGTAGAAGCTGAAACTAATTCGAAGACCCAACCCACAGTACAGGGCTGGATCTTCGAATTCCAGGGCTGCGGAACTGTTCGTAAGAGATACCGCGGTCCTGGAACACAAAGGGCAAGGAAGGAACATGGATGGGTTTTAGTCAGTATAAGTCCGATACTTTCCGCTCCGCCCAGAGCGGGAGTGGTCATTTGATGTTTTGCCAACCGAAAAAAAAGGTCTTTTGCAGCATCCCTCTGAGCAGTGGAAACAATACATTCTAGACCAGCGTCCTTTAAAGCGGTAAAGCCAGCATTAGATATGATTTGTTAGGAAGAATGACACAAAAAGACACCATTACTAGCAGTGTGCGTGCTTTAATTCCTTGTTAAAAATTTATTAATTAGAATTTAGTTAGGTCAGGCCACCGTCTGGGTTTTATGTACAGAAAGAATATAAAACTGTACTTAACGGCCACTTCACGATATTCTAATTAGGAATTTACATTCGTTAGCATGTATATTGGACGTATATCCGTCCGTTTCACCGTTGTTAATTCCTTGATTTATGAAAATGTAATGGTATTTACATTGTGTTTGTATAATCGTGGATATTTTAAACTTCTTACATGAATACAGCACATGATTAAAACCCCCCAGTGTAGAAGTTTTGAAAACAACTATGACATACAACCCACACGGTCGAATCGTACGGAGTAGCTTATTCAGCACTCAGTGCATAATTTGAATAACTAATAAAATTGACGTGTTCCATATAAAATATTGTTTATTCAAAAATACGATTCACAATATTGACATCAAGTATAAACTGTGTATAAACGATAAAATACATCAAAAAGGCACTTACAATAACTAAAAGTACTAAGTATGGCGGTAAAAAATCAAAATTCGAATTTAACAGACTATCTTATTCCAATTATAATAAAAATATCGAGGTAATGTTTCCACATGTTAGGATTGTAACATGTTTATAACTTTAGCAACTGTAATTCTTTGTCACGTTGATAATTAGGGTTCCGTACCCGAAGGATAACCAACCAAACCTAATACTAAGGCTCCGCTGGTCGTCCGTCCGTCCCTCTGTCTGTCAGCAGGCTCATGATCCGTAATAGGTAGATTTTTGAAATTTTCACAGAATGTGTATTTCTGTTGCCGCTATAATAAAAATAAATTAAAATTTAAAGAAGGCTCGGTACTACGATGGTACGGAATCCTTTATGCTCGACTCCGACTCGCACTTGGCCGGTTTTTTTACTGCATCCAACTTTGTCCGATATAGAGTTCAATGGCCATTGCAGACCCAACAGTTTATTTGAAAAAATCGAAATATCCATAGATATTAGCAGAAGCGTCAGACGTGAAAACAAAACCTCATAAAATAAATAAATGTAGCCTTACTAAGATTCCTCTCCAAATTACGTAAATATTAAAAAGTAATGGCATTTTTTGTACAAGCAAAACATTTGGCACTTTGAGATTCGTTCTCTCAACAGTATAAAAATACAAAATAGCTTATATCTAAGTAAACATATAGGCGTTGTTAATTTCATCAATAAAGTACACATAGTAAACAATTGTTGAGAAACAGTTGCTCATTTCTGTCGATAGCAACTTTAAATGTAGCTGGAAATAATGTTTAAACATACATAACAACGAAACGGAAGACGTTGCGTTGGATGGTCTCCCACTAGGTGGACCGATGACCTGGTGAAGGTTAACCTGAAAGTGTACCTAATAGTACACCCACATTTCGCCAGTTATGTTTAAGGCTCCGTGGCTGCTACTGAGAAATTCCTAATGGGAAAACCCAGTAACACTTCACCCAACCTGGAAATCTAACTCAGGATCAGGAAATAATGTCTATAGGTTGATGATAATCTTGCTTCAGAGGAGCTCGTGGCTAAATAATAACAGCCGCTCGGGTCGATCTTTAGGTTAAGCCGTGCTTGCCTATGTTGGTCTGTGGATCTGTGACCACCCATTACATACCGGATTTCTCCGTGCCTCGGAAAGCACGTTATGCCGTTGATCTCGGCTGTCATTTGTAGATCTTTGACAGCCGTTACAGGTAGTCAGTAGCCCAAAAAGTCGGACAACCAGTCTTGCCATGGGGTATCGTATTACCCAGATCTAGCTGGGTTGTGGAGGTCAGATAGGGAATTGCTTCATGTAAAATACTGGTATTCAGCTGCATCCGTTTAGAATGAAGCTGAAGCTGGCGGCCAGCAAAATATCAGGGCCGAAATCACCGATCGCGAAGCTATATTTTTTTTCTATTGAGGACGGGTGTGCAAGACTGACCCAAGCTCATATTGGGACCAAAATCCCCGTCTGGCCCTCAGAAATTCTCTCAATAACCGCCGTGGTGGCGAGTTTAAGAATGCCAGTCTTAGCCAGAGTAGCCGATCGCGAAGCTATATTTTTTTTATATTGAAGACGGGTGTGCAGAAGTAACCCAAGCTTATATTGGGCCTAATATCCCCGTCTGGCCCTTTGAGTTTGTTAAAAAGTCCCTCGTTGGCTACATGTTGTAAGATTGGCACTCTTAAACTTGCCACCGCGGCAGTTTTTAAGAATTCCTTAGGGTCAGACATGGATTTTGGGCCCAATATTAGCTTGGGTCATTTGTGCACACCCGTCCTCAATAGAAAAAAAAATATAGCTTCGCGGTCGGCCACTTTGGCTAAGATTGGCACTCTTAAACTTTTCACTGTGGCAGTTTCTGAGAATTCCTGAGGGCCAGAAGGGGACTTTGGGCCCAATATTAAACAAGGTCACTTGTGCACATCCGTCCCCAGTAGAAAAAAAACAAATACAAATACAGCTTCGCGGTCGGCCACAATGGCTAAGATTGGCACTCTTAAACTAAGAAATTCTTCTTCTTCTCTTCCTAAGGAACTCTTAAAAACTGCGGCAGTTTTTAAGAATTCCTTAGGGTCAGACATGGATTTTGGGCCCAATATGAGCTTGGGTCACTTGTGCACACCCGTTCTCAATAAAAAAAAATATATAGCTTCGCGATCGGTGATTTCGGCCCTGATATTTTGCTGGCCGCTACTTATTTTGGCCGCCAGCTTCAGCTTCATTCCGTTTAGATTGGAAGCCGACCAATATGTTGAACAAAAATTTGCAGGAACAAGAAGTAAAGAACGAGCTAGCACTGTCCACCCTCATAGCTACAAATATGCTCACGAAGCTAAAATCCATTCAAGACACAATAACAGATATACCGAGACCAACTCAGCATAATCTCAGTATAGAACTCTTCGTTGAATGTTTTGCGCAGTTCCGATGGTCCTTGCTGCAGCGCTCTGTTGGCTCCAACAAAATAGTGCCATTGTCGCTGTAGATATGATGTGGTTTACCCCTACGTGAAGCAGAATCCCTACATAGTTGGGAAAAGGATGACGATAATCTTGTTTCTCCATACATCTACTTATACTAAACTCCAAAATTCTTGTCAAGTGCGGTCACAAAACGTAGGAACGAGACGAGACATCTTAAACTGAGTACCGTTCGTTCGTCCTACTCGCACCTTATGACTGCTAGTCAAATGGTGCAAGCAACTTTGTAACACGCGTTTCCAACATGTTTCCAGCAACATAGAATACAAACATGTTGCTGCAACAATATTTCTCAATATTTGTTTACTATGAATTCGTGGCGTAACTAATTCACTACTTAAAATGTTAGGGACGGAAGTATACAAAAATAATGCTTAGAAAAGATTGATAATATTTTTGTGGCAAACAGTATTTCTTACATTATTTTTTCAAAACTTTTAAATAACATTTTTGTTCGACAATGTTCTTAGAATAGTTATAAATATATTACCACTGGATATACGTGTAATAAGGTACAAAAGATACTAGAAACTATCAACTAACGACTGAAATGATTGCTTTTGGACTATCGATGAATTTAGATATGCTTTGCATCAGATCTGTCGCAGAATATTTGGTAAAATAATTTAAAACGTTATCTGTATAAGACGATTGATAACTGAATTGCTGTTTGGCTTATCTAAGTCAATTTATAACTTATTTATTCAGGTTTGTCAGAACATGCTTTGGGTGAAACTGTTAACCAATGATCGCATCCGTCAGAGTATTTAACCACGCAGGGTTTTCGCAAGAAAACATAAACAATTTTTCAATTATCCTGCGATACATACTAGTATGGCATGGAACACTCGAGTACAGTCAAAAGCAATGAAATGTGTATACACGCTGTTCTCCTACTGTATTAATTAACGATTTAAGTTTTCAAAGACTTTTGGTAAGGTAATTCATTATTCGTGACTGTACAGACGTCAAGCAACAGCACATCAAGCTACGCTGTAAAATTTTCTCAATCAACCTTGAACCTAATACTTTAGGGATAAAGTTGAAAATCTATTAGAGAATTTTGATAGATTGTAGTAGTTTGATGTATCTGTACATAGTGGCGAGTTACACGTACCTAAATTGTCATGGTTGTCGTCAGCGTTAACATTAAAAAATTGAATACGCTGTGGCACGAATGCAGTACTACGAAAATGGACGTTATAGTCATTTGATCATTTAAAATAATATAATGTCAAATCTTAAAGTATAAATAATTTAGAATATAGTCAGCAAGATAAAGTTTTACGGTCTAGGCTTAAAACAAACGTCAACATGAATTTGCTTTTACTGGTCGACAGCATAGGTTTGGGGCTAATGTCGCATTTTCAGGTATAAAGTAGGCTCCGGGCGTTAATCTGAAGCTCAAAAACCGTAATTTCTCAGCTTAATTTGACGTCCAAATCGATGGCGGCTGCTTGCTTTCAAGTAAGGTTATTTCAAATCCACAGGCACCAATTTGCGGGCTATATTTTCTATTAGTTTTAAATGTATCTAAAAAGATAAGGGGTCGGTTCGTTTTGGAACCCAAAGATAAATCGCATTAACGCATGGCAACCAATCAAGCTATACAAAACCAGTTCATGCAGATCTCTCATTGTACATAAAATATATACAAAGCGAGGCCATGTTATACTGGAAATGTAAAGCTTGATGTGCCGCCGTGTGTTCGATGTGTGATTCATACAGCAACAAATATTTGAATCAAAACTAGCTACGTTTCAGCCTAATACTACACTACCTACTACATACTACTAACATGTTATACGGACTGCGTTTCGACCTCCTCGCCGTAGTCAAGATCGTCGTACGTCAGGTCTTCGTCAAGAGAGTTGACCGTCGTCTCCTTGCCGCCGGGGCACGCCAGACATCTGTAAATATATAGAGTCAATATTATAATATAAGTGTTTGTTTGTATATGACAAATGCATAGTTGGTTAGCATCTCACGTAACCTGTGCTAATAATTAATCGAACGTATTTCGGCTGCCCGGCTGTGTCAAATTAGACCGACCCGAACACGTGTGCTTAGCTATTCCCAACTATGTTAGTCGGCTTTCAGTCTAACCGGGTGCAGCTGAGTACCAGTATTTTACATGGGGCGACTGCCTATCAATGGGCAATGGAGAGGGCTATGCTCAGAGTTTCCATACGTGATCGAATCAGAAATGAGGACATCCGCAAGAGAACCAAGGTTACCGACGTAGCCCGAAGAATTGCCAAACTTCAGTGGCAGTGGGCAGGGCACATTGCTCGCAGAACGGATGGCCGATGGAGCCGTAAAGTTCTGGAGTGGCGACCGCGAACCGGAAGACGTTGCGTTGGAAGGCCTCCCACTAGGTGGACCGATGACCTGGTGAATGTTGGATGCGATTCGCACGGGACCGGTCGATGTGGCGACACTTGGGGGAGACCTATGTCCATCAGTGAACGTCTTTTGGCTGAAATGATGATGATGATGATGATGACTGCCTATCTGACCTACTCTTAATATGGGCCACTCACTACCTGTAACGACAGTCAAAGATCTACAAATGACAGCCGGGACCAACGGCGTAACGTGCTTTCCGAGGCACGGAGGAAATTCGGTAAGTAATGGATAGTCACGCATCCATAGAACAACCCTGGCAAGCGTTGTTTAACTTTGAAGACATACCTGTGCAGCTGTTATTATTTAGCCACGAGTTTCGCACACCGTACACAACTTCAATAAAATCACTGGCACATAATTTCCATAATCAATATAAAATTCACATAATACCATGAACATTTCCGATTAATTAATTAACAATAAAAATAATTGATTGGCAACACCTGTTGGTAACTCGATACGTCTTCGGCGTATGCGCAGGTCAGCGCTCAATATTATAATTATGCTAATGTCAAGCCGACCTCGTTGCGCAGGTGTGCCTTCGCAATCTTGTCTACCTTTCATCTTGTATTTCTTGATAATAATAATATTAGATTTTACTAGGTATGTTGGAATTTGGAGATTTCGCTCAAAGGTTCGGAAATTAACTCACAGGTAACATAACATCACACCTGTAATCCGCAAATGGTTAGGTTAGGTTAGAGGAGAGACCGAAGAACAGACCAGAGGTGTACCTAATAGTAAACCCACATTTCACATTTCCTATTGCCTATTGCCATCAACCGGGCACAAAACCACATGGCTGCTACTGAGAAATTCCTGATGGAAAAACCTAATAACACTTTACCCGACCCGGGAAACGAACCCAGGACTTGCATGGTCAGCAGTCGCACTTTCGACCAATGAGACAGCCGGATCTCACGGTTACTATCGGGTTTTTAAAAAATGATTCTATGTGTTAACCTAGGTCATGGTCTTTAGAGAGTGAAGAAATTCAAAAATGGCTTTTATTAGTCTTATAAATGGTTTTACTTTGGCATTTATTATACTGGACATATATTATATAAATTTTATGTTCAACCAATAACTTACATGTGTGGTGCAAACTGTTAGCATAAGTTGGTTATAAATAAATAAATATAAAAAATATATAAAATACTAAGAAGTATGGATTTGTATGGTTTCATAACATTCAATGGTTTCGATCAATTATTTATTACCTGCTTTCGTTGATTCCGTACGATAAACATTTATCTCCGACACATTCACAGCATCCGTCATGGAACCACCTGGAACACATCAACAATTAACATTAGTTAATAAATTATTTCCCATTGATTACAAGATTCCGCCATCTAAGACCAGACTATGTATTTGGCCAAGCTAACGTCTACCAGGTGAGTGCAATACGAATTTTGATGTGGTATATGACTGAGAAGTAAATGGGATGAAAGAGATGAGTAGGTGGCATCTGTATATCAGAAATGTCAGATAGGTAATCTAATCTATCTATCTAATCTAATATTTATAAACGAGCAATTCTTGTATATATGTATATAATCTGAATTTCGGAAACGGCTCCAACGATTTTCATGAAATTTATTATGCAGGGGGTTTCGGGGGCGATAATTCGATCTAGCTAGGTTTCATTTTTAGTAAACGTCATTTTATCCGTGTTACTGAGCAAAGCTCGGTCATCCAGGTACTTACTGCGATAACCAACCCAACACCTAACTTTCCTTCGATGTTTGAGAGTTGGTGTCATGATACGATTATTCTTTTTTTTTATTTATCTCGTATTGTTCCACTCCCGGGCAAAGGCCTCCCTCTATTGCTTCCACTTCTAACGATGGTGTGCTTCTTCTCGCCAATTCGTCATTACGGTCTGCCGCGGCTCTGTCTAGCTGTCTCAAGGCCCCAGTCTTGAGACATTCAGGCCCATAGACATGGCCTGCCCAGTTCCATTTAAGTCTCGCAGCTTTACAAGCTACATCGGCAATCAATCAGTCGGCAAAAAACATTATGAGGAAATCGGTATGTCCTAGCACGAAAAATTCGAAGACATGCGACATCCCCCAACCCGTGCTGGGCCCACTCCCTCTCACTGCGAGGAAGCCTGTCTCCTAGCAATAGGACTATTCTGGGCTGATTGTTGTCAGCTACTTGCGTATTGTAAGAAGTGTGTTGCACTTTACCTCAAGCTGTTGGAGCCCATAGACCGGCAGGAGGCACGGCATTTGTCGCAAGACATGCACTGCGACATGTAAGCTACCGTGCAGTTGAGGGTAACCACATCTCGGCTCACCGGCTCCGATTCTTGTTCTACACTCTCTGTGAAGTTAATGAACGAAAGTTTAGTTTTACATACTTATCCGTGTCCTGTAAACCCCAAAGAATTACGGAAGGGGAAGTATAGGTAGGTACAGTCGCGGCCTTTTCGGCCTAATCAGTCATAAAAAAATTCGCTTGGATTATGCGGAGGCGCCCCGCCCGGCTAGAGATTACTTCGCGCGCGTGAGTGCAAGCAAAAATGAGCTTAGTGGTAATCAGGCGGGTGTGTCCTCTATTGTACCTATTGTTACACCAACATTTCGCCAGTTAAGTTTAAGTCCCATTCGAGCCTATTGTTTTGAGATTAACGTCATTTTGTTCTTTTAGAATGGATTAAATTGTTCATTGTTCTTATGGAATGAATTTCCTTTTAAGTTTTAGTTCTAGGTATTTCGCCGAAAGCTTTTTGGCTGGAGTTTACGTTAAGAACTTAAAAGACTGCTTGATATCCTATTTTACCTCGGCCTCGATACTTTATTGGCCCAATTATTGTTCTCCCACAATAGAGACCTTAACGGTCGCTTTATCTACTATAATTAGAAGCAGTGTTTGCTGAACATATAATGCCGAACAACGGGATCGAATTCCTCAGGATTATGCTAACGGGAATTTCAAGTGCAGTGAAGTTAGTCAACTACAATAATAGATAAAACATTATAAGTTCCTTTGTAGGAAAAAGCTCAAAGCTCCCCGTTTTTTCTAAATAAGTCTAGTAATGGTGCTCATTAAAACGGAATTCCCGGAACTTGTGACACATGACGCGATCTTCCTCAGAACAGAAACGTAGAACATGCATTAAATAATGCATGCACCTTATTTTTGTGTTGGTCATGGTATATTAAGTACACGTGCAGAATAAATATATTCCTGGTAATCCAAATACTAATAATTTTACAAAGTTCCAGAAATAAAAGACAGACCACCCATTCGGCCCAAAGCCTAATACTACATCGATCGTGAGCCAATAAAGTCATCTCAGCTCTCAGGTGCAGGTAGTTGTTTACATTCCTCATTAATGAATCATGCGCATCTATCTGCGGGAAGCCACTGACTGCGCGTCTGCGCCGCATTTGTTTTCTTTTCGAGTCCTTAGTTGATTATTGTCGGCCAGGATTAAGCAATTGTCTTGTGTTGAGTTACTGAACTGTATTGATAGTTTCTCACTGTCTATATTTTTTTTCGGAAATATGGATAGGTGATGGCATTTTTTTAGATAGTTTACTGGCGTTTATACAATAATAGTACACCCACATTTCACCAGTTACGTTTAAGTAACATGTAAAAGGGGGCGAGCCTATTGCAATCAATCGGGCACAAATCCAGACTCCGTGGTTGCCATTGAGAAATTCCTGATGGAAAAAAACAAATAACAATTAGCCCAACCCGGATATCGAACTCATGACCTCAGTCGCGATTGCGACCACTAGCTAGAGCAACGAGACAGTGTTATAAAATAAAAGTTACTCCGAATCCTTATCTATAAAAAGCAATCCTAGGTTCGCAAAACACGTGTTTGGAGTCCCAGTTTTATGCTTGTCATTCACGGCGATTACTCCGGACCAAAATGTTGTAGTTATTTTGTCTATGTATTAAATCCTTAGTAATAAATCACAAAAATTAATCTACTCTTTTATTTTTTTTTTAAGTTTTCTTATTCTTTATTGCACACAAAATAAAATAAACAAACTGCCTTTTTTTTTTTTTACGGATGGGAAATCATCAAATGACTTCTGCCGCTCTGGGCAGAGCGGAAGGGAGTGTCAGACTTGTACTGATTAAAACCCATCCATGTTCACATGAACAGCCCGCAGCCCTGGACATACAAACTGCCTCAATATAGCTTAAGAATGGTGAGTTTTCATTCTTAAATCTTCATTTTCCAACTTTTGCTGCTCACTCTTTTTGCAATCTATTATTCATTTTCATATCGTTAACGAATCCACCTGGTGGTCTCCCATTGTGCCAAACTACTTAAACATGGATTTGAAGAAACATAATACAAAATAAACGGTCTTGTAATCTGATATGAACAATATTTTAATATTTAATGCTAATTTCCGAGGAGTGCTAATGTATTGTATGAAGTTCGCAAATAAATTATAATCTTGTTCTGTGACTCACTTGTTTACTTGATCTTGTGAAGTATATTGAATCTTAAAGCTTTAATTAATTGAGAGTGATGGTATATTCATCATCATCACATAACATAACATCACACCTGTAATCCCCAAAGGGTTAAGCAGAGGTGTACATAATAGTACACCCTCATTACGTAAGCCTATTGCCATCAACCGGGCACAAATCCAGACTGAGCGGCTGCCCTGATTCCTGATAAAAAACAGGAATTGAGTGCAGGACCTCATACTCATGCTTTGGACAAAAGTGTAGCTGCCAAGTTCCAAGCAGTTAATTAAAGATATATGGATAATAATAGATCATTGAAAATTGCTACTTTCTTAGCAAAAAATATAATAATTTTAAAAGATACTTACGCAAATGGAAAACTACTGTCTTCTCGGGAACAGCTCTGTATGCTGACAGATCGAAATCTATTGGGTAGGTGATGGACAGCCACCTTTGCTGAGGGTCAGGATCACTGGTGAGGGCAGCAAACAGTCCAGGAACACCGTCCGCTAACTCTTCTACATATGACGTCTTTGATAATTCAGTTTGTGTGTCATTCGGTTTTGGACACATGTCTGTGAGGAAAATGTTATTGTTAGTATGTTATCAGTAGATACACAATGTATTTATGTATTAAGTGCATTGTTGTTAGATCTATCTTGTTTTTCTGAATATTGCTGCAATGGCCGGAAAGAAAAGATTGAATGACAAGCGAGAAATTGTAACATTCCAGTAGTAAAGTCAAACTCACATATATTTTTAAATGTATTAGACTTGTCTAAAACATAATAGATTGAAACCTAGCCTTAAGTACATAAATGTATAATTTTCTTTACGTGAATGATTATCATCAGCAAAAATTGATATTTTATTTGCTGTACTTACCAACACAACTGCAGCACTCACTGTACAAGTAGCTGAGGCAGTTGAAACAGTCTTTGCAGCATGAACAATCCTTCAAGTCACACTTACAAGATTGAGTGAGCATACATTTTGATACCACACTAGCACAAATAGCTTCATTACAAGCGTATACTATCGGCACTATACATATTAGTGCTACGACGAAGTATAATTTCCCAGCCATTGCCACAGACTTAGACAAATTGTAAACACGACACTCGAGGAATTTACAAAGTTGTAAAAATAAACAACACAAATACGTTCTAATTTTATCAGTAAAACGAGAGTTCACCAGGTTGAAATTAGAAAGAAGAGTTGGCACTTTTATTATTTTATTTTTTTAACATGTATTATTCATGCAAGGAACAAATAAATTAGTTAACATTTTTATTAAACAAGTTTTGTCAAGCGTCAGCCACCCAGAAAGTTTACTTTGGTGAATGAAAAAAGTTGACCACAGATTAAAATCGAAATCAACAGGTTCTAAGAAATGTTACAAGCCTAAATCAATCAAATAAAATGATTTACTACCTGTAATATGAATTGAAGGTATACCGAATACGCAAATTTAGGTATTGTTAAACACGATCTATTTTTCAAAATAATAATTAAATTAATATGTTCTAGTTTTCCTGAGCTTTTAAATATCAAATGACTTCTCGCCTCTGGGCAGAGCGGAAGGGAGTGTCAGACTTGTACTGACTAAAACCCATCCATGTTCCTTCCTTGTCCTTTGTGTTCCAGGGCCGCCCTTGTAATCTTGAGCCAGGCATCGGCCCTTGCGGGCCCCTCCCTGTTTGAAGTTTTCCTGCGTTGGCCACTTAATTACAGACAGAAAGCGGGAAAAATGAAATTGACAAGAGAGTTGGGTCGAGATCATCTACTATCTATTTATATCTATCTTTCTAAATACTAATATTAAAAAGCTGAAGAGTTTGAATCTCAGGTAGGTACTGCTTTGAATTGAAAAATTATTTTAGTCTTGGATAGCCCATGTATTGAGGAAGGCTAGAAAAATGTTGCAAAAACGGGGAAAATAGCAAATAAAATCAATGGAAAATAGTCTTTTTTTATTAATTTCACGCGGACGAAGGTCGCGGGCAACAGCTAGTAGTTCGTGAAAATGGAGATTATTGCAATTCAAGGATTCACATGGATACAACCGAGAAAGGGAAAATTAACTATGTGTACAGAAAGCAAACAGAAAGACGAAGGAAATGATAAGGATAATGAAAGAAATTACAATAAAACATGAGAAGGGTCATAAAGCTTTTAAGTTTCTTGTATCGGAGTAGAAGCAATCTATGTTCTTAGATGGTAATTTATGGCCAGAAAGAGACATATTTAGACGATATATAAATGTTCGCCAAAGGAGTACGAACGGTAATTGCATTGTGACCGATGAAAACACAAAATAAATATGGTAAATAAGGAATTATACAACTTTATTAGTTTCAATTGTAGGAATGTGAAGCGCTCAGTAGATGATGTACGGCAGCTATGTCGAACATCCCACATAATTGCCTTGCAAGAACATTGGCTACTGCCGCACGACATTCATTTCCTGAGCTGTATAGATGATGAGTTCGCTTATACCGGTATACGGGTGTATCGCCAATGGACACGTCAAAGGGTATGATCTCAGGAAGACCGTGGGGTGGAGTTGCATTGTTGTGGAATAAGAAAATCTTTAGCAATGTTACTATAGTGCCATGTGATAATACTCGAGTGTGCGGTATTTAAGTGGTGATAAGGCAAAGGTCATTCTTAGTGTTCAGTGTGTACATGCCGACTGATAACACGGTGAATTTAGTCGAGTTTACGGATTGTTTGGGGACGCTGAGCGCAGTAGTGGCTAATGAAGATGTTGAGTGTGTTTACATGCTCGGTGACTTCTACGCCCACCCGGGTGAGCAATTCTATTATGAACTTTTAAAATTTTGTAACGGAAATTGGATTGGAAATGTAGCGATATCATTAATTTAGGTTTATTGTCTGACACGTATAGTTTTATAAGTGACGCTAATGGGGTGCTAAGATGGTTAGACCACTGTGTTGTGACTGAGTCGGCTTTTCAAACTATAGTTGATACACACATCAAGTATGATCCGGTGTGGTCTGATCACTTGCCACTCATTATTAAGTGTAATATTATAATGTAAAGCCAAAGATTTTGCAAGAAAAATTTAAATGTAATCAAATAAAATGGGGGGAGAGAAACCTAGAACAAATAGATTTATATAGCAAATTATGTAATGTTAGCTTAAAAGAAATCGATTTTCCGCCTGAATTTAGTGACTGTGCTGATAAACTCTGTGGCAACCGAGACCACATGCGTATAATTGACAGTATGTACCTATCTTAAGATAGTTAGTGCGTTAAAGTAAGGTAAAGCCGCCTCTGAGAGTCATACTATTGTAAAACCGAGAAGAAAACAACCGGTGATCGGATGGAACAAGCACGTGCGTGACGCTCATGGAGTAGCTCGGTGTAAATTTATGGAATGGGTACTGATGTGGGGTAAACCGAGTGAAGGACGTGTTTGGGAGGAGATGCGGGAAAGTCGTAGAATCTTCAAAAAAAAAAAGGATTCGATCCAAAATAAATCTAAAATATGTAAGCGTATAGTAGAGACCATAACCTTGAAACAGATCTCAGATCCTTGGTCTCGTCCTTCTACTTCTAGAGTCATGGATACCGCCGCTGAGTCACCTACTTTTCCTATCTTCCCGTCAGAATCCACAAGTAAGGAAGTTGAAACTATATGCTTGGAACAGACCTCAGATCCTTGGGCTCGCCCGTCTACTGCTAGAGTCACGAATACCACCGCACAGTCACCTACTTTCACTTTCCTCCCGTCACATTCCACAAGTAAGGAAGCCGAAACCTCAGCGGATACTCAAAGTCAAGTCGCGAACACAACAATATCAGTTCCAAACAAAACTGTTACTTTTAATTTGCAAACCTGCAACCATTTTACTTTTAACTTTTGATTTTTTGATATTGTTTAAATATATATGGTGGTGGGGTGGTTTGTTTTACCATGTTGTTTTATTTTACCTTTAGGTATATGTTCTCGCTGCTGAGGTGAAAAATTGTATGTGTTACACGAGACCAAAGTTATTTGCATCTCGTGTCTTTGAATCCCTCGCTACGCTCAGGATTCAATTATAGAATCCTTCGCTTACTCGGGATTCAAAATCAACACTCGTAGCAAAAACCCACTTTGCTCTCTTGTTGCACAAATAACTATTTTAATCGCAAACTTCATCTTAGTTAAAAGTTTCTTATTCAAGGATTATAAAAAAAAATGAAGGCCACCTTTTAGGATCCATATTAGAGAAAATATGGAGCCGCAAAGTTTTAAGCGTCATGGTAATGACATTTTGCACGCTTGGTAATGACCATAGCACATGGTAATGACATTTATCACGCTTGGTAATGACCATAGCACATGGTAATGACAAATGTTTCATCTCCAATTAGTGAACAGTTCTTGCAGCTTCTAAGAATACTGCATTGAGACTTTTACTGATTGTTTCTAAAATAATAGAATATTAAAGGATAATACATCATAATTATTTATTTATTGGTTTCATTTTGCTTCTCGAATAAATCTTAATAAAACATATATTGGCTTATTTGGCATTCTTTGAAATAAAAAATAATCTTATTTTTTAACGATCAGTCTGAACAGACGCCAGCATATCAAGCTACCAAACCGTCAGATTTCTTTAATAGATTTTCGACTTTATTGCAAAAGTATTAGGTTCAAGGTTGATTGGGAAAATCTGACAGTTTCAGGTAGCTTGACCTACTGGCGTCTGTACATGTCAAATGTATACAAATCATTGGTAATTTGAAAATCGTTTAACTTGCGGACCTTTCAAATTTAATATCAAAAACGAAAACAATGTCTTAAAATTAAACAATTAAACAACAGTTTTTTGGATGATAAACTTTTCTAATTTTTATCGAGCTACAGTTTAGAGTTATCGAGGGACATCCCGGCCCATCATATGGTCACTTTCCTAAATAGCATTCACCAACATCTGAAAACAATTCTTCTTTATTATCTTGTTTAAGCGGCATATTTATCTACTTCATTCGCTGGAACAACCAATATTATAAAAGAACTAAAATAATCATGTGATAAATAAAGGGTGTAAACAGACTCTTAACAAAGCCGAAAGGCACTTATTCTCCCCGTCATTGCGATAATTTTTTTTGTTCTAGACCATACCTGGGAACCTTCTAGTTACGGAGATATTGGGGGTCAAAGTTCCAACTGTATGTATTATATGTGTTTTTTTTTAAATACATGTTTTTAATGTAAGATTTTTACTTTAAACACCTCCAGGACCCCCTTGCTATTCAATCCATCCATCAGCACAATGTTTTGAGTGCGTTACTTTGAGTCCTACTGTAAAACGTGATTTTTCAGCCCAAAAAAAAAAGCCGTTTCCCAGCACTAATTTTTGCGTAAAGTTACTTAGTTTGATGTACATAATACTTGGTTGACGGCTCCGTGAAGAGACTGTTTACACCCCGTATTTGCGCAAAATACAAACACTAAAATTAATGGAAAGTGTGCACGGATATAAAAGGCAAAATTTAAAAATGCAAGCTCTCTACTGGATAGTTGGAGATACTCATTACCATGGAATCATTGCCACTGCCATGAAATCATTGTCACTGCCATGGAATCGTTGTCATTACCATGGAATCATTGCCATGAGAAGTCCACGGCAATCCATGGTAATGGCAAAATCTAGAAATTTTCACTTTAGCATGTACCGTATACGATATTCCAGAACGTTCTACTTATTACGTCATAACAAATCAGTTAGGTATGTTAAAGGCAAACATTTAAACATACAAGTTCTTTGCAGGATAAGTGGCGATAGTCCACGGCAATCCATGGGAATGTCCACCTTGGTAATGATAAAATCCAGAATTTCCACTTTAGCATGTACCGTATAAGATATTCCAGAATGATCTACTGATTGCCTCATAGCAAATCAGTTAGGCTATAAGATAATATACGATTAATATAAAAAAATCGTATACTTACCCAGGAATGACAATGGTACTGTGACAAAAACCACGGTACGACTTTGTAAAAATATAAAAAATCTTAATTTTGCCCTACGCGACATGAGTTCACTTCGTCGTCTGAATGGTGGCTATATAGGCACGCGGGGCAGCGGCGGGGTTTGTGAAAAGCTATTTAGTGAAGAGCTGCATGTCGCGTAACGTTGTGACACGGTGATGATGAGTTTATTAGGAACCAAAATGTACGATGTTGCTGTTCAGTGTTTTTCAATGCGTTTTAATTTGTGCAATCAATAATGTATGTCTTAACTATTCAACTTTTTACGTATACAGTAATTTAAGCTGTAATGATGAATTTAATAGAACATTTTGCTGAAGTTTTATCGAAAACTGGAAAGCGGACTCCCCTTGGTAATGACATTTTGGCCCTATTGAACAAAATAACTTACACATTACTTTATATAATGTAAATTTAAAAGAAGCGCCATTTAGAAATCATTCAATAGTACAATTTACTTTAAACACGGTAAAAATCTAACTTCATTTAGATGGTGATATTATCGCGGACAGCCGATTTACACCAAATGAAATAATTACCTACCCTAATACATACTCAGATGGTAGAAAGTATTATGATAATATGGAGTATGATTTCAATCGATAATAATAATTGCGTACAAATAGGTACTATGTTTATTTTTAATCGAAGTGTACTAGTTAGTACTCCGTTGCAATTGATTTGATAAGGTCGCGGCAAGATGGTAAGTCACTGCAGCTCTTACGTAATTTCGTTTATAATTAATTATTAAAAATACTATAATATAGGTATCAATTTTTATGGAGTATTCCCATTTGAGCATCGATTTCAAGAGTACCAAAGATTTTCCCTTTTGAGCAAAGGGAATATCTTTGGCTCTAAGCATTGGTGCTCTTGAAATCGGTGCTCAAATGGGAATACTCCATTTTTGTTAGTAAATATTTAGAAAAAAACCTGTATTTACTAGGACCTAATTTTATATTTAAAAATCCAAACATAAAACTTGTTTGACTGTTTGACATTTTGACTACTTTTGACCAAGCACCTCTTCGTTCAGAGGTTCTATTCTACTAAGCGTTCTGCGTTTTGTTCTGCTCGGTAAAACAAAACAATTTGGTGTTGATCATATCCAGATCCAGCTTTTATCATGGCATTGCCATTTTCTACAATTATGCTTGCCTGGAATCTGAAGCCTGAAGGTGGATGACAAGACGTTTTGGCGATGGTGTGTAGCTTGGTAGAAGCCTCTGATCAAATTGACCCCAACCTATGACTCAACTTCTTTGTTAGCCTGATTGTCCCACTCCTGCCCAAACGCCTTCCTCAATTCCTTAGACTACCCTCCGTGCTGTGCTTCTTTTCGCCTATTTATGAGAAAGATATCCAAGACGAAGTACTGCCCCGCCATCTATTCAGTCTATTCAGTCTAAGAGCTCGTCTTGCAATATTCACTTGGTTTGGTGTCCAGGGTTGGCAGTCGCTACTCTGCAGCCTACTGGTGGTAGCCACGGTCGTCAACGCGTACAAGAACCCGTACTACGCGCCCGGGAGGTCGGTGAACGTGCACCTCTTTGAGTGGAAGTGGGACGACATCGCTGATGAGTGTGAGAGGTTCCTTGGACCCAGGGGTTATGGAGGAGTTCAGGTGAGAGTTTCTCTTTGTAGATGTTGGAGTAGATGGCAAGAAATGTAGTCGTTTAAATAAAAGTAACAGTTTGGTAGGTTCCAACTGTGTGTTGACTGTACAAATTAATAACAACCGACTGAGTTGCATTCTTTTAAAGTATATGCTTTATCATAATATTGAGACCGAATGTAGACCAGGATAAAATAAAGTCTAAGAAAGTGGGGTCGTCTAAAAGCGCGTTGAGTCGACGATTTCATAAAATTCTAAAAACACTTGGATGGGACATAGGAGGCGCACGAACCGGAAAGTATGGTCATGTGGACACGTAAATGAATGTTATAAATTATGTTTTTCAACAGATTTCGCCACCCAACGAGAATGTGGTGCTGTGGACGTACAACCGCCCCTGGTGGGAGCGCTACCAGCCAATGTCGTACAAACTGGTGACGCGCTCCGGCAACGAGCAACAGTTGGTGAACATGTTACGTCGGTGTAACGCAGTAGGCGTCAGGTGAATACTGGCCATTTCTATTTAAAGCGTATTAAGTAACCTGGCAGTACTTTACTTTTTAAACTTTTGTGGATCTGAAATACGAGTTTAATACGGAACTCTTATAATTTTGTTTAGGAGTAGGTAAGTATTGTAGTAGGGGCGTTCTTAAATTGTTGCCTGAACTGACGCCTTTTTACCCATGGGGGATGGGCGAAACGGCGTCAGTTTATGTATCTAAAGGGTGTAAAAGGACTCTTAACGAAGCCGAAAGGCACTGGTTCTCCCCGTCATTGTGAACATTTTGTTCTAAGCCATACCTACATTGTTACGGAGATATTGGGGGTCAAAGTTCCGACAATTTCACAAGTTTTTTTAATATATGTTTTAATCTAAGATTTTTACTTTAAACACCTCCACGACCAGCTTATTATTCCCATTCATCAGCACAATGTTTTGAGTGCGTAACATTGAGTCCTACCGTAAAACGTAATTTTTCACCCAAAAAAAGTCGTTTCCCAGCAATCATTTTTGCGTGAAGTTACTAAGTTTGATGTACAGAATGCTTGGTTGACGGCTTCGTGAAGAGTCTGTTTACACCCTGTATGTATAATTTCATCCTGTCCATCTGTCATTTTGTCTAAGACTAAAGCTATTTTACACGGAGACTATAGGCACTTATGGAAGAAAGGTATTATAAGTTAGTATGTTTGCTACACAATGGTGAAGGACTCAACACTTTAAAAAATAGGCTCAGCACTCCACACCATGGCCATGACCAAAAGAATCTTTTAAACTGTTGAACATTATAAAGAGTGTTATATGAACTTTTCTTTAATTTCCTGAGCTTATTATTTTCTACAGGATCTACGTCGACGCTGTCATCAACCACATGACGGGCGAGCCTCCAGAAAACGTTGGGACAGCCGGTAGCACAGCCACCTTCAATCAATGGGACTACCCCGCGGTGCCTTACAACCACCAACATTTCCACTGGCCTCACTGCGTCATCGATGGCGTTGACTACGGTACTAATGCCTGGAGGGTAAGTTACTGTTAGGCTGCGTCATCCCACTACTGGGAAAAAGCCTCTCCCTAGGACTTCCAGTTGTTTCGATTCAGGATTAGTGTCATCCATAGAAAGAAAATATTGCATTTAAAACGAGTTTTTAGAATCTACGTATTTACGGTACGTGTACACAGCGCGCTCTTGCAGGCGCGGATCCAGCCCTCAAAATAGGTTGTGGGCACGGCCCTAAAATCACCAAAGTGACGTCGAAACAAAAACAAACCGGCTAAGTGTGAGTTGTACTTGCGCACCGAGGGTACCGTATACACTTGTAGGTATTTTGTTACTAAACTACATATTTGCGGTTTTCAGTTTTTTTTTTTACTGTGCTGTAAAACATTGCTTCATGCCAAAATCGTGATTCTAGATCAACGGGCACTACCATATTATAGGTTTTCAACCCAAAACCTATAGGGTACATCCGGTTGACCTAGAATTGTCAATTTTGGTTAAAGCAAGGTTTTACAGCACAAGTAAAGGAAAAATTCCGAAAAATAAAAAACGTTGAAAATTAAGGTAAATTTTGGTACATACTTACGATTTCGCGAAAATCGAAATTTGCCCATATCTTTTTATTTTGTTTCAGGACCTTGATTTTTTATACACGTAATAGGGACTATAGACCTCAGTATCTGTTATAAATTTCAATTTGCTAGGTCGTTCCTGAGAAAATCGGTGGTGATACACGGATAGACAGACGGATAAGAGAGTGACCTTATAAGGGTTCCTTTTTTTAACCTTTTGAGGTACGGAACCCTAAAAAGAGGAAAACTTCGTGGAGTGGTAGAAGTTTAATGATGAATTTTACCAGAGGAAACTAATAATATGCAAGAGCAGGTGCAGCGAGCGCGACTTTTTTTTGCACATGCCTTTGATATTATGTTAGGTTTTCAGAATTATCACCAGATTTTAGAATTTTAGCAGCTCTCCTCCGATTCGTAACACTTTATTTATACCATAGGCGTTAATGAAATGATTTTGCCGCTACGGATAGGTTAGGTTTCCTTTTGATCACTAAGCAATACAAATTAGAGAAGCTACTTGAATATGAGGCGGCAGGCTAGAAAATAAATTCGGTTTTTCTCAACAAGTTAAGACAGTTCTCGCCGCCCCAGGCCACAGCCTTCTAGGTCTAAGGGAAATAAATACTCCATTGCTTGTATCTACAGTGTATAGGTCCACGCAAGTAAAACCGTGGAAGGACCACTTATAAATTAGTAATAAGCCTGTAAAATGTTAGCCTGTTTCATCACGAAAATTACATAAGTGTTTGTTTGAATGCTATCGAAAAATTTAAACTCTCTATTCCACCGATTTTGGTCAGTAAAAAAAAACTTTATTTAATGAAAATGATCTCTCTGCGGTGGCCACGCTAAATTAGCGTTATATTTTTGTTATTTTATTAAAGCCTTGTGTAGAACATACTATCGACCTCAATTAGGGTTGTGGGCATGCCCATCGTGCCCACAACGGTGGATCCGCGCTTGCGCTCTTGGCATCTCATCGCTAAAAAATACAATAATAGACTAGCTAAGTATCTATGAGTAACGAAAAGCCTAACCTAAGTGTCTATTGTCTCTTGTTGACAGAATGGAACCATTACCAACCAGTACAAAACCTACTCAACAGAACATTTAGTTTGGTGACACCTAATTAACGGACTTACAATACGCGTCAACAATATTTTGGGATACATCTGTATCTTTATTTCCTAGCCGCTATACGTTAGAATAGAATATATAAGTATGTATTCTTATATATGTAATTATATTTAATACTAGCGTGGATGTCGGTTATCGCGACCAAAAGTAATCATGATGATCCCATTTCCTCAACTTATGGGAACCTAGTTTGCCCATTTTCAAAGTATTAAAATGGATATAGTATATTATCCTTAAGAGATAGACATAAGCCATCGCGGGTTTTTCTGTAGACCTATATAAGATATACAATTCTACCATTCATCATTTTGTTATATCTTAAAGGGCAGCGTTTTCGTTGAAAGCTCCCCCAGACGGCTTATTTTCTTCCAACACCTCCAACAAATATCATTATATTTTAGCCAATCTGTACAAAAACTTGACAAATTATATACTTAAAAAATCCTCGAGAGCCACTCTATCTATTTAAGAAAACAACATGAAAATCAGTGCAGTAATTTTTGAGTTTATCGCGAACAGACAGATAAACGCGGCGCAGAACATTGTATTGTAATATGTAGTGATGTTGGGTTCAGCTTCCAGTACAACCGGATGCAGCTGAATACCAGTATTTTACATGGAACGACTGTCTATCTGCCCTCCACAACCCAGTTAGTTCTGGGTAATACGATACCCCTTGGTAGAAAGACAGTGAAATTAGTGATAGCTTTAATTTCCACATCAGGTGTTCCAGATCTTCAATTTTTATACGTCAACAGAGAGTGCTCATCCGGCTAAACAACTTTTGCTAAGACGTCATTCCTATATACAGGGTGTAAACAGACTCTTCACGAAGCCGTCAACCTAGCATTATGTACATCAAACCAAGTACCTTTACGCAAAAATTAGAGCTAGGAAACGATTTTTTTTTCGGGATGAAAAATCACGTTTTACAGTAGGACTCTATGTAACGCACTCAAAACATTCTGCTGATGGATGGATTGAATAGTAAGGGGGTCCTGGAGGTGTTTAAAGTAAAAATCATACATTAAAAACATGAATTAAAAAAAAAACTTGTGAAAAAGTTGGAACTTTGACCCCCAATATCTCCGTAACTAGAAGTTTCCCAGGTATGCTCTAGAACAAAAAAACACATCTACTATAACCTTGCCCTCCGCATTTAGAGGACATTCTACAACACTCTCTCAGCGAAATCTCTGTCTCTGGAACATCTTCAGGCGAAATAAATCTTTCCTTGCAGACAGTAAATTTAACAGTAAAGTTTCTTGAATATAGTTGATTTAAAACACCTTGTTTTGTTCCCAGTCTATAAAGGCTACTTCAATAACTGTAGCAAGCATATTTCTTCCATCACTACGAGCGCGGTCAACATCGGGAACTCGGACTCTTACAGTGTCACCAATTGCAGCCATGGGATATTTAGTGCTTGATACATCCAACATTTTATATGCTTGTTTCTGCAAATTACTTAAAGCTAGTTTCTTAACTGCCATAACATTTTCTTTTTTGCGTTCCAGGTTTTCGTTTTCGTTTGTGGGTATTGGGTAGTGCCACGCCATGCGTGCCTCCCTCCCCGCCCTCACACCGCATCAAATTTAGCTTTATTATCAAATTGCCCAATTATCATGTAGCAATATAATAATGACCGTGCAATGTGATAAATAATCAAGTTAAGATAGTATTAATCACTTAGCCCAATAGAGCTAGACATTATTCATAATGCTCGTACATTATGTATAATGCCCGCATTAATCACCTGGCCCATAACATATTATGTACCGTGTATACATCCATATGCATTTAGTAAAAAGCGGTAATTTTAATATTACAAACAGACACTCCAATTTTATTTATTTGTATGTATGTATGTATAGAGTATAGATAAAAAGGCGTTTCCTCGACAAGTTGATTCGAGAATTGATAATTTGATATGTGTCCCAGGTTCGTAACTGCGAGCTCGGCCTGAAAGATCTAAACCAAGCAGATGAACATGTTAGGAACATGATTGTCAACTACATGAACAAACTCATTGATTTGGGCGTTGCTGGATTCAGGTGAGCTTAATACTTTCATCCTTATCACGAATGTCGTGGGGATAGTTTTGAGTACGAATTTGGATGGATAAAAAAGTAGGGGAAGACTGAAGAAGCGATGGATTGGATTGCGTGAAAGATGCGCGGGTGCCTACTGAGATGACGACTAATAGAGAGGTATGGAAGAAGAAGACATGCTGCGCCGAACACAAATTAATAAAGATAAAGGCCGAAAGGTTGTGATGATCAATATTATAGCTATTTTATTGCTGGACCTACATGGCACTCCGAATAATCAGCGGTTTTGTGCTTCCCTAATCGAGATATCTTCCGCGACATTCTCTTCTCCCGTCTGCATCAAATCATTTTCTTTTCCTAAACACATCTTGTTCTTAAATATTATATTATATCAATATCCTCAGAATCGACGCAGCCAAACACATGTGGCCTTCCGACCTCCGCGTCATCTACGACCGTCTCCACAACCTGAACACACAGCACGGCTTCCACGCCAACGCCAGACCTTACATATACCAAGAAGTCATCGACTATGGAGGCGAAGCAATAAGCCGAGACGAATACACTCCTATTGGAGCAGTTACAGAGTTCAAAGTTGGTTTAGAACTGAGTAATGCGTTCAGAGGGAATAATCAGTTAAGATGGTTGTCTAGTTGGGGTCCACAATGGGGATTGCTGGCCCATGAAGACTCTCTTACCTTCATAGACAATCACGACAATGAAAGAGGCCACGGCGGAGGTGGTGGTGTCCTGACTTATAAGTCCCCTCGTCAGTACAAAGGAGCTATCGCGTTCTTGCTCGCTCATCCGTATGGAGAGCCTCAGGTTATGAGCAGCTTTGATTTCCGGGACTCTGACATTGGGCCGCCAATGGATCATAATGGGAATATTATTTCGCCTTCTATCAATTCTGTAAGTGTGATGTGAAGACTCTTATTAGCCACTCATTGTAATTATTATAATCACGATTGTCACCAATTATTTAATTCTCTGCTCAAAAAGCAAATATGCATTCTGCTTGTTTTTGACCATGTCTTCTAGAGTTATTGCAATCTTTTGTGCTTGGTAGCTTATTGTTCTTATATCCTCAGGCATTAAAAAATATTTAACATCACTATATTATTTTGCAATGTTGCTACTCCACATGCATCAACTGTATGCTTTCAATTATCCAGGACGATTCCTGCGGTAACGGTTGGGTATGCCAACACCGCTGGCGCCAGATCTACGCGATGGTGGCCTTCAGGAATGCAGCCGGCAACACCGGCCTCAACGACTGGTGGGACAACGGTTCCAACCAGATCGCCTTCTGCAGGGGTGGGAATGCTTTCATCGCTATCAATAATGATTACTGGGATCTTAACCAGACTTTGCAGGTTTGTGCATAAATTCTTTAATTTACTGCGCTCTGTAGGTCAGTTTTTAGTTTTCCGTATTATACATATGATGCTGGTGGACTTCGCTTATTATTGATTTGGTAGTAAGGATGTGACAATCGGATCCTTTCACACGATTTGGATGTTGCATTGGATCTTTTTGGTAGCGTGCTAGCGTAGGTTTAACCAAAAGTGGTCTGACAATGTAGTGACGGTTGCGGGAATCTGGAAAGCTGGATGCGGGATTGCAAGTCCGGTCATCGTGGTGATCTAGGAAGGAAGCTTATGTTCAGCAAACGAACGGCTTTCAACTGCGATGGTTATGGTGATGCGGATCGACAACATTTGTGGCGTGTCTGTGACGTACAAACACGCAAGTCTGATTTAACAAAGACTATTGTTAAACCTATTACATTTTTCGCATGATTCGTGATTTTAAGTTGCCTAATTCGCCTCGTATTTATATCAGAACGACCAACATGGCAGTCAAATTTTTTTTATTAACTATTATAAATACTATACATTTTCTTCCAGACTTGCTTGCCCGCGGGCAGATACTGTGACGTGATTTCGGGCAACAAGGTGGGCTCGTCCTGCCAGGGCAAGACGGTCACTGTGGGCAACGACGGACGCGCGCATATCTCTGTGGGAGCCAACGACTACGACATGATGCTGGCCATACATGTGGGCTCAGAGGTAACTGTGCTTACTTTTATTGTTAAACTGGTTTGCGTAAGCGTATAATAATCATTGCTGGGAAGCAGTTCTGTCCCCAGTGAGACGGGTGGGTCGTAATCCATTACGAGGGCCCCCTGCGAGCTGGTGGATGTCTTCAATTTTCTTTCGGTCTAGGATAATACCAGACATGATGGTTTCCTCACGATGTCTTCCTTCACCGTTTTAAGTGGTGGTGAAGATAAATAACAGAAAGTAAAGTGCCTGGCTGGGTATGAACTAAGAACCATGGCCACCACGGTCGCTCGCTTAGTGGGAAAAATAAATAAATGAGAAAGTACGAAATTTTGTATATGATGCGACCAATGGTGGCTATGATTTGAACTTTGTCATAGTCGGGTTTTAGTTTTCTCATGGTGCTTTAAGAGGAAACACGGTAGGTATTTGAAAAAACTATCGCTGTCTCTCTGCTAGTGTGATTTCGACATTGGTGCGATAAAGTGCAACTTTAGTAAAATGTCATAATTCGTGGTTTGGCTCTCGACTATTTCTTCTTCCAATATTCGACCAATTAAAAAAAAAACATCAAGGATACACTGTGTCCCTATGTTTTTCGTTTTTCATTAATCATCTTTTAGGCCTTTGTTGACAGGCGATCTAAATAGGCAATTTTGAGCATTTTGTAAAGGTTCTTTTAGTGCTTATACAGATTATGAATCTTCAAAAAGGAAAACCTAGGGACATAGAAGAGGTTGATATTTATTAATTGTATGGATAAAAGACCACCCACATTTCCTCTTAATATACATACTTACATAAACTCACGCCCTTTTCCCTTGAGGGTAGGCAGAAACCACAGAACGCCACCTGCTGCGATCCTTACATACTCCTGTTGCCTCGTCCACGTTCATACATCTGGTCATACACGCACGCCGGTTGCGAGTACTACGCACCTGACTTTTCTGAAGACCCTCACCAATGAGGGTAGCGTTGTTTTTAATATATATTTAAAAAATGTCTTACTTGTTTCAGAGTCGACTGTAAATGGCGCAAAAGGATCAGCAAGAGTTAAATACGCACTCTATGTCTTCATAATAGGCTTCCATTGCCTTACTACTGTTACTGTGCATAGTCTTTTAAATTATAAAAAAGACTGCGTACTTGATATAGTTTTTTATTTACACATTTTTTTTCTTTAGACCCAAAAAAAAGTCGTTTCCCAGCAATCATTTTTGCGTAGAGTTTAGACTTCATTTGATGTACATACGAGTACGCCAGCAAGCTACTACAATTTGTCAAATTTCTTTAATAGATTTTCAACTTTATCTCTAAACTAAACTAACTACTAAACTGCCAGATTTTCCCCACCAACCTTGAACCTAATACAGGTTCAAGGTTGGTTGTTGTGTAGTACTCCATTACGTTCTGATTAACAACAAATAAAAATTATAACACCTATAAGTACCTACCTGCGTATCGTCTGCCAGCCTGAAAGTTTGTGTTTTTTTTTACTAATCTACGGGATGTAAACAGACTCTTCACGAAGCCGTTAACCAAGCATTATGTACATCAAACTAAGTAACTTTACGCAAAAATTATCGCTGGGAAACGACTTTTTTTTTTGGGGTGAAAAATCACGTTTTACGGTAGGACTCAATGTAACGCATTCGAAACATTGTGCTGATGGATGGATTGAATAGTACGGGGGTCGTGAAGGTGTCTTAAGTAAAAAAAATCATTAAAAACATGTATTTAAAAAAAGACTTGTGAAAAAGTTAGAACTTTGACCCCCAATATCTCCGTAACTAGAAGGTTCCCAGGTATGGTCTAGAACAAAAAAATGATCGCAATGACGGGGAGAACAAGTGCCTTTCGGCTTCGATAAGAGTCTGTTTACACCCTTTATACCAATATTGTAAAGAGGAAAGATTTTTTTGATTGTTTGTTTGTACCGAATAGGCTCCGAAACTACTGGACGGATTTGGATGAAATTTGGAACACAGATAGTTTATAACCTGGGTTAACACATAGGATACTTTTTATCCCGATAGTATGTTCCCGTGGGACATTTATCGAACTACACGCGGGCGAATATACCTAATGTTCTCTGGTAATATACTACAAACTACGAATTATCGGAAAAATTATAATTAACCGACAATATACCGATCATTTACTGAAACAGCCTTTTATTGTCTTTCTTCTTCTTGTTCTTGCTTCCTTTTACTGCTTTTTTTTGTCTCAGAAAAAGTTTGAGTTTTAAAGTTTTTTATTCTCAAGAACTTACAAATGTCAACAAAAAAACAGAACAAAATCACAGAGGACACATTTTGTAACAGTTACCCGCGTCGGTCTCAGACCGATTTTCGTAACGCACTCAAAACATTGTGCTGAGTGCTGATGGATACATGGAATCGTAAGGCGCGAATTACACAGAAACGGCGTAAGATGAAGGCGTAGCGCAGGCGCAGCCCACTACCACATTTATACTCAAAACAGTTTTTGGCTATTTTTGGCCTTGCTTATAAGAGAAAGCGGAGAGGAAAAAATTATATCGGTATCGGGGTCGCGTCTGATCACAGGTTGTGTTGGCTGACGTTGCATTGATGCAATTAATACTACGCTATAGCACCTACCTTGGCAGTGAATGTATATTAAAGGAGTTTGAGTAACTTTCTATGGACTTGTGGCGTCTTTTTTTTTTCAGCGGCCATCAATAGTTTTCATGTTACTTTGTTCTGCTGTGTTAAGTACACATAAATATATGTTCAATTATTTTTATCCTAACTGATATCGAAGCTGAGATATTTGCATTTGAAGATTTTAAAAATGTAGTCTCTATAAATACTTCAATTACCGTCCTGCGTGAAAAAAAATTTAGTTATATTTTTAGAAGATTGATATTAGATATTGGCTTTACTATTTCACGACCTTCTATCAATGTGACGTTAGTATTGGGCCTTAGGAAATAATAAAAACACATTATTATACTTTATTGCATTTATTACATGATATGTAAAAACACATTTATTAACTTTCTTAGTCCATTTCGTTCTCAATGTCATGTCGAATAATGGTATCTAAAAAGTGTGCGGAGTCAGGTTATTTAGATAACTGCCCCATCCCATGTACCACATAATGGACATTACATGCGAACAGCAGCCTAAGGTCCGTTTCCCGATTATACATGAGAAATAGTGAGTAATTGCTATTACAATGATTATAAATGCCCAATATTGCATCCAGCCCTTGTTCATCTTGCCCTTCCAGTCTTTCTACGATAATATACACGTAATATGTCCGTCTAGATGAATGTCTGGATTGGATCCTGCCTCTAAGAAGCCAATCCAGTTATATGCTTCCGCCGAAACCTATAACTGGATTGATCCGTGAAAAGTCATTAATATTGGGTTCTCTGCATACTTCAATTACATATGCACCGTCACTTTTTACATGTTCATCAAAAAGAGGAAACCACGGTAAAAAAAACGCGCCGAGTACCTCACAGGTGGCGTGGAAATGTGTGCAATTCATGTATAATGTGACTCTTAGAATTGCGATAACTCTTAGGAAAAAAAATCATAAGGACCATTATTTTTCAAAATTTTAAGATCTACAACTTTTGTTTAAGGTTTTTTTGATAAAACTTACCATTTTCGAGAAAAATCCAAAAGACCTCAAATTTTGACCTTTGCCCCCGAATAACCTTTGTAGCACACAAGATCGATGGGGATTTTTAAAACTTTATTGGTAATGGTAAACCCCAGCTCTCCACCAATATTTGGCTTTCCGGGAATTATTGTTCTTTCAAATGTCTAAATTGACCGGACTATTGGTCAGTTGTTACAAGATTACGTCACTGATAACATGGGAAGAATGTACCATGAGTCAAGCTCTTGTTGAAGCAGTGGATCGAACACTTAAGGACTTGAGAAACTCAGTCGCTGTCGTGGGTGGTGTAACTTTTATGTTTGCTGGTGACTTTCGGCAGACACTTTCCGTCGTCACAAAAGGAACACGTGCGGACTTCATTAAGGCATTGTCTAAAATCATCGCCCCTATCGAGTATATTTAAGTTTGAGTTAGGGGCCCACCTTATCAGAAATATGGTTAACGATTTTCCATAATAGCTACTGTTGTTGTAAAGTTGGAGACTTTTTCTTCTCTAACCGTGGGCGCTAACGCTGCGGAAATCATTATAAAAGAGAATCTGGATAGGATAGTTCACAGCTTGCAGCAACTAGATGGAATAGAATAGATGCAGTATATCCTGACCTTGAATATTTACTAGATAGCAATCCAGATTCCGTGGCTGCTTCTGAGAAATTCCTGATGGAAAAACCCAATGACACTTTGCCCAACCCGGGAATCGAACCCAGGACCTCATGCTCAGCAGTCGTGCTTTCGATCACTGGAACAACGAGGTAGTCAATAATCAAAAACATCAATAAACTAATTTTACAAAAGTCCCCGGATAAGTCAAAATCTACAAGTCCATTGATACAGTGTGTAATATCGAGGATGCAGCCCACTATCCGCAAGAATTTTTGAGCTCCTTTAATCCATCTGGCCTGCCACCTTACGATTATTATATATTGAAAATAGGAACGCCTATCGTGCTATTACGAAATTAAAGCCCACCTAACCTGTGCAATGGCACAATGATACTAATAAAAGATAACTTAATTGTAGCGAGGTGACCGTTCTCATCGGAACAGGAGCTGGCCAGTTGGCGCAGATCACGAGAATTCCAATGATTCCCACGGACCTGCCTATAAAAGTTTCCCATAAAACATCATTTGCCCTGTATACTATTAACAAGTCTCAGGGACAAACATTCTCTTTGGTTGGCAATTACCTAAGAAAAGAATATTTTACCCATGGGCAGTTATATGATGGTTGGTTTATCACGAATTGGATCACCCGAAAATCAGATTATTTTGTTAAAGGAAAACAAAACAACCTCAAAAATTCTAAACAGAGCAGTTTTAATTTAAATACTTACCTATTTAATTTCATTAGGTGCCTACCAAACTTAAATTTTATAAAATTCTTTCACCTATAGAAAGCTACATTATCGAGTAATACTTAGGTATATGGGCTGTATTTTCAAAATCCACGCGGACGAAGTCACTGGCGAAGTGCTAGTCTATTTATATCTATACTTCTATACTAATATTAAAAAGCTGAAGAGTTTGAATCGCAGGCACTAGGTACTGCTTTGAATTGAAAAATTATTTTAGTCTTGGATAGCCCATTTATTGAGGAAGGCTATAAGGCTATATATCATCACGCTACAATCCAAAAGGAGCGGAGAATCAATGAAAAATGTTGCAAAAACGGGAAAAATAGTCTTTTTTTATTAATTTAACGCGGACGAAGGTCGCGGGCAACAGCTAGGAGTTCGTGAAAATGGAGATTATTCAACGTAGGTCAACTGGTCATACTAAGGAAATACGATTTGGTGCTTACGCTTACTGTATTCCGTTAAATTATGAATAAATTACTTGTTTATGGCTTGGTCAATAATCATAAATCCTTTTTTCTTAGCGTATCGATGGCAAAAAGTTCAACTGTGTTTAACCAAAACTCACCCACGCAAACCCCGTTCACTGATCCAGTAATAGTAATAGTAATTGATCTTCATCACAGGCGCAGGAGATAAGGCATGCGGTGCTAGATGGATGGTGGGCCATTGTCACAAACTATTTACGAATAGTTGATTTTCGTTGACAATATCAACTTACCAACAATGGAATAATCAATAACATTATTTTTTCAAAAAGCTGACGAAATTAAGCTGATAAAATATCCTACTATATCTCCCGGTCAGCAATTAATATCAATTAATCCCGACAGTCATTGATTTTACGCACGACGGCTGGTCAAGCTATACAAAAGCAGTTTATGCGGATCTTTCATTGTATAGAAAATATATACTAAGCGATGCCACGTTATACTGGAAATGTAAAGCTTGATATGCCGCCGTGTGTACTCATGGTAGTACAATCTAGAACAACAAGATTGATGGGCTAATTATGTAGGTATTTATTATTTCAGATTTCAGGCTTATCACGATAATACATACTCAGGTGGTAGAAAGTATTATGATATGGAGTAGGATAATTACTTTGCTTTTTTAATCGATAAATAATAATTGCGTACAATAGGTACTATGTTTATTTTTAATCGAGTGTGCTAGTTAGTCTTCGGTTGCAAATAATTTGATAAGGTCGCGGCAAGATGGTAAGTCACTGAAGCTCTTACGTAATTTTGTATTATTATTATTATTTATTCATTCATATAACAATTCACATTGTGTTTGAATTAAGTAGTACATTAATGAGTTTATTACAGCTACAAATAATAAACTAAGAATATCAAACAGTCACTAAAAATAAAATAAAATCAATAACATGTGATAAATATTATGTCAATAGAGGAATTGATGATTGATTGATTGATTGATTGATTGAGAGATTGATGTTGTGTCAATAGCATGTAAATAGTTATTATATAAATGATAGGAAATGTTTTATCATGTCAAATTATTATAAATCTATTCTCTATAAAATTTAAAATATCTAATAATAATATGTGAATATGTCAATAAAATAATAATAATGTCAAAAGTAAAAAAGGTAAAGTTGTTCAGCTTGATGAGCACTCTCTGTTGACGTATAAAAATTGAAGATCTGGAACACTGTATTTCTACCAAGGGGTATCGTATTACCCAGAACTAACTGGGTTGTGGAGGGCAGATAGACAGTCGTTCCATGTAAAATAGTGGTATTCAGCTGCATCCGGTTGTACTGGAAGCCGAACCCAACATCACTACATATTATAACACAATGTTCTCCGCCGCGTCTATCTGTCTGTTCGCGATAAACTCAAAAATTACTGTACTGATTTTCATGTTGTTTTCTTAAATAGATAGAGTGGTTCTCGAGGATTTTTTCAGTATATAATTTGCCAAGTTTTTGTACAGATTGGCTAAAATATTTGTTGGAGGTGTTGAAAAAAAAATAAGCCGTCTGGGGGAGCTTTCAACGAAAACGCTGCCCTTTAAGATATAACAAAATGATGAATGGTATAATTGTATAGCTTATATAGGTCTACAGAAAAATCCGCGATGGTTTATGTCTATCTCTTAAGGATAATATACTATATCCATTTTACTATACTATATATATTTTATTATACTTTGAAAATGGGCAAACTAAGTTCCCATGAGTTGAGGAAATGGGATCATGATTAGTTTTGGTCGCGATAACCGACATCCACGCAGGCGAAACCGCGGGCATCAGCTAGTTACTAAATATAAAAAACTATTTACCATCATTTGTCACCAATTCAGATATGGAATATAAACATTTATCTAACAGGAATGCTTTAAGTTTAGCTTTGAATAAAGTTGCTTTGTAAATTAAAGATCTTCAGTCAGTAGGCAACCTATTAAATAATTCAACTGCTTGGTATTTAGAGCAATGTTTAGCAATATTAAGTTTAGGTGCAATTTTATTTTTTATGACGTTTCTTCTTGTGTTCTCTCTAAGTTCACGTTCTTCTTGTGATTCGTGCTCGTTTATGTATTTCGCAAAGTGGCTGAGTAGTACTAAAACATATTATAAACTTGGTACTGTTAAATTATAATTAATTATTAAAAATACTATAATGTAGGTATCAATTTTTGTTCTTCTTGCGTATCGATGGCAAAAAGTCTAAACAGCCCAAAACTCAGCCTCAATTTTTGTTAATAAATATTTAGAAAAAAAACTTGTATTAACTAGGACCTAATTTTATTTTTTTAAATATAAATTTCATAAGACTTGTTTGATGTTTTGACTTCTTTTGACCTAACACCTCTTCGTTCAGAGGTGCTATTCTACTTAGCGTTCTGCATTTTGTTAAGCTCGGTAAAACAAAACAATTTGGTGTTGCTCATATCCAGATCCAGCTTTTATCATGGCATTGCCATTTTTCTACAATTATGCTTGCCCGGAATCTGAAGCCTGAAGGTGGACGACAAGATGTTTTGGCGATGGTGTGTAGCTTGGAAGAAGCCTCTGCTTTGGAGTAGACTGCGACAAACTGAGTTGGTTGATAGATCGAATTGACCCCTACCTCTGACTCAACTTCTTTTTTAGCCTGATTGTCCGTCTCCTGGGCAAACGCCTTCCTCAATTCCTTAGACCCTCCGTGCTGTGCTTCTTTTCGCCTATTTATGAGGAAGATATCGAAGACGCCCCGCCATCTATACAGTTTACTGCGACCCCGTCTAGCTGTCTAAGAGCTCGTCTTGCAATATTCACTTGGTTTTATTTCCAGGGTTGGCAGTCACTACTCTGCAGCCTACTGGTGGTAGCCACGGTCGTAAACGCGTACAAGAACCCGTACTACGCGCCCGGGAGGTCGGTGAACGTGCACCTCTTTGAGTGGAAGTGGGACGACATCGCTGATGAGTGTGAGAGGTTCCTTGGACCCAGGGGTTATGGAGGAATTCAGGTGAGAGTTTCTGTTTTGTAGATATCGGAGACGGAGTAGATAGCAAGAAATGTAGTTGTTTAAATAAAAGTATTAGTTTGGTAGGTTCCAACTGCGTGTGCTAACTGGACAAAGTAATAACAACCGACTGAGTTGCATTCTTTGGAAGTGTAATTATGCGTAATCATAATATTGAGGCTGAATGAAGACCAGGATAGGATAAAGTCTAAGAAAATGGGGTCGTCTAAAAACGCGTTGAGTCGACGATTTCATAAAAGTCGAAAAACACTTAGATGAGGAATAGGAGGCGCACGAACCGGAAAGTATGGCAGAAACAAGGAAGAAATGATGGTGTTTCATCCTTTTAACATTTTTTACAGTTTGTGAGTCATATGGGAATGAAAATGTTTGTTATAAATTATGTTTTTCTACAGATTTCGCCACCCAACGAGAATGTGATACTCTGGACGTACAACCGCCCCTGGTGGGAGCGCTACCAGCCAATGTCGTACAAGCTGGTGACGCGCTCCGGCAACGAGCAACAGTTCGCTAACATGTTGCGTCGGTGCAATGCAGTAGGCGTCAGGTGAATACTGGTCATTTCGATTTAAAGTGTATAAAGTAACCTGGCAGGACTTCACTTTTTTAGTCTTTTGTGGATCTGAAATGCTAGTTTAGCCAGCTGACATTACACGCATAAGTCTGCAGCACCTACGCCAATACGAAACCCTTATAATTTTACTAGGAGTATTTAAGTATTGTTTAACCTGAACTATGTATTTATGTGTGTTGTAACTATGTTTAGGTATCTATGTATAATTTCATCCTGTCCATCTATCATTCCGTCTAAAGCCATTTCACTCGGAGACTATAGGCACTTAAGGAAGAAAGGTATTATAAGTTAGTATGTTTGCTACACAATGGTGTAGGACTCAACACTATAAAAAATAGGATCAGCACTCCACACCATACACGTATCCGAGATATGAACAAAGAAACATTTAAACTGTTGAACATTATAAAAAGTGTTATTTGAACGTTTCTTTTATTTCCTGACCATTTCTACAGGATCTACGTCGACGCTGTCATCAACCACATGACGGGCGAGCCTCCAGAAAATGTTGGGACAGCCGGTAGCACAGCCACCTTCAATCAATGGGACTACCCCGCGGTGCCTTACAACCGCCAACATTTCAACTGGCCTCACTGCGTCATCGATGGCGTTAACTACGGTACTAATGCCTGGAGGGTAAGTTACTGTTAGGCTGCGACATCCCACTACTGGACTTCCACTTGTTTCGATCCAGGATTAGTGTCAGCAAAAAAGATATAAATATAATCTTTAAATGTTAAAAATATTGCATTTAAAACAAGTATTTTTATTAATTTTAGAATCTATATATTTACGGTACGTGTACACAGCGCGCTCTTGGCATCTCATCGCTAAACAATACAATAATAGACTAGCTAAGTATCTATGAGTAACGAAAAGCTTCTACCTAAGTGCCTATTGTCTCTTGTTGACAGAATGGAACCATTACCAACCAGTACAAAACCTACTCAACAGAACATTTAGTTTGGTGACACCTAATTAACGGACTTACAATACGCGTCAACAATATTTTGGGAGACATGGGTCCTTATTTCCTAGCCGGTAAAAGTTACGCTTTTTTTATTTCCCAAAATTCATTACATAATAATATCTTAATTAAAATGTTCATTTGGTTCTCAAAGTAATAAATTCATACGAAATACATTTTAAAGAACTCGATTGACTCCATAGATTAAAAACAAGCCTTTGTTAGTAAAGATAAAAAAAACGAGTGTGCTCTTGGCCACACGACTGACGTAAAACTTAAACAAATGCCGAACAATCGTCTCTCAAATTCAAAAACGTAACTCTCTCTCTTTCTCTATTATGTAATGTAACATTTATATACCATCTATCTACCCATATTATGCGAATAAATTATTTGATTTGATTTGATTTCAACTTCTGATTGCCTCGTAACGTAACGCATTCACCAGGTTACTCCCCAACTCAAGCGTGCGTAAAGAAGTTCAAAAAGCGTATCCTCTACAAGTTGATTCGAGAATTGATATGTTCCCAGGTTCGTAACTGCGAGCTCGTCGGCCTGAAAGACCTGAACCAAGCAGATGAACACGTTAGGAACATGATTGTCAACTTCATGAACGAACTCATTGATTTGGGCGTTGCTGGATTCAGGTGAGCTCAATACTTTCATCATTATCAGGAATGTCGTGGGGAAAGTTTTCAGTATGAATGTGGATAGATAAAAGAGAAAGGGAAGACTGAAAAAGCGATGGATGGATTGTGAGAAAGATGATGTGGTGGGTTAGCGGATGACTACTGAGATGACGACTAATAGAGAGGTACGGAAGAAGAAGACATGCTGCTCCGAACACTAATAAATAAAGATAAAGGCCGAAAAGTTGTGATGATCAATATTATAGATATACTTTATTGCTGGACCTACATGCCACTCCGAATAATCAGCGGTCTTATGCTTCCATAATCGAGATATCTTCCGCGACATTCTCTTCTCTTGTCTGCATCAAATCTTCTAATCACATCGCGTTCTTAAATATTTAAATCATTACCCTCAGAATCGACGCAGCCAAACACATGTGGCCTTCCGACCTCCGCGTCATCTACGACCGTCTCCACAACCTGAACACACAGCACGGGTTCCCCGCCAACGCCAGACCTTACATCTACCAAGAAGTCATCGACTATGGAGGCGAAGCAATAAGCCGAGACGAATACACTCCTATTGGAGCAGTTACAGAGTTCAAAGTTGGTTTAGAACTGAGTAATGCGTTCAGAGGGAATAATCAGCTAAGATGGTTGTCCAGTTGGGGTCCACAATGGGGATTGCTGGCCCATGAAGACTCTCTTACCTTCATAGACAATCACGACAACGAAAGAGGCCACGGCGGAGGTGGTGGTATCCTGACTTATAAGTCCCCTCGTCAGTACAAAGGAGCTATCGCGTTCTTGCTGGCTCATCCGTATGGAGAGCCTCAGGTTATGAGCAGCTTTGATTTCTGGGACTCTGAGATTGGGCCGCCAATGGATCATAATGGGAATATTATTTCGCCTTCTATCAATTCTGTAAGTGTGATGTGAAGACTCTTATTACCTATCCATTGTAATTATTATAATCAAACGATTGTGACCAGTTATATAAACGTCAATCATTATACAATTATGCATTCTGTTTGTTTTTGACCATGTTTTCTAGAGTTATTATGTTAAAGTATCTTATTATGCTTATATCCTCAGGTATTAAATAGTAGATTATTAACCAAGGGGATAAAGCTGTGTCTTCTGTCGCGGGTGACGATTTAAATCGCGAGCGTAACGAAGGACACGAGCTTTACTCCCGAGCGAAGCGAGGGATTTAAGACGAGTCCTGAGTGTAGCGAGGGATTTAAGTTCACCCAAGACTAAGACAGCTTTATCACCGAGGAAAATACTCTACTTTTCGTACCATTTGCGAAAAAATTAACACAATAATAATATGAGATAAGCATTTATTAAAAATAATGACAATTAAAAGTAAAAGTTAACATTCGAAACATTGGTCCAATTATTGATAGAGAGAGTTATATTTTTGTCTGGTACATTTATTGTTGATGAGTTGATTTGAGTATTTCTCTGTTCTTGCGTCTGAGTAGCTTGCGTTTCATTGTAGATAGTATACGTCGGAGATAGTGGTGGTGGTGCATCGTGAGTTACGGATGAAGATATGATGCCGGAAGTTGATGGTAGTGGCTCTGATGGATTAAGTTTTATATTTTTGTTAATTTGACTGCTTAATATGGTTTTATTCGCCATTAAGCTTTCGATATAACCCTCAGCTACTCTATCAGAGCTCCAACCACCGTGTCTTTTTATTGACGTAATATCCGCCCCTGAATCCGCCAAAAAAGTCGCCGAAGTTCTTCTAAAGCAGTGACCGGTGTAGAGTTCAACATCTTTAAGTTTTAAATATTTAGCAATTTCCTTTGGCATATTGCTAATTTTATTTTTGCCGATGGCTTGTCGAGTACATTTCCCATTCCGATAGTTTATAAAAAATCTATTGTTTTCCATGTTGGTGGGACGTAATGCTTGGTATTTATGAAAGATTTTAGTATATTGTCGTTGTACAATGAATGACCGATTTTTCTTTGTCTTAGTTTCCTTTACATTAATCAGCAGTAACTCATTGGAATTATTTTCAACGTCCTCCACCTTTAAGTTTACAAGTTCACATCCGCGGCAAGCACCATAGAGTCCAAAAATTAAGGCCACCTAAAACAAAGATAAAAACAGGTAAATATATAGAATAATTACCATTACTAAGATACGAAATATTCATAGTTAAATCATGTATACTTACTTTTGTGGCCAGAAAAATTTCGTCAGGAGCTTCATTAAGAAATTTTGCCACATTTTGAGTCGTAAAAATTTTAGACTTCTTTGCGCAATGCCCTTCTGATTTTCTTTTTTAAAAAGCCAGTAATTTCGTGAATCTATTTATTTCAATGCTGTAATCGATGCTTATTGTAGCTTTCAGTTTTGAGTTTATGCACCAAAATGTATTCGGATTCTTTGTCTTGGATAAATAATCAAAATAGACAAGAAGTACTAATTCTGAAATTGATAGGCCTTTCGCACTTCTCCACGTTGAAAATTCTTCATAAGTTTTTAAATAATTTTCCTTGGATTTTGTTGGAAGCAAATTATTTATAATTGCGGCAGCATTTGCACTGATGGAATCCGACAATTCACTGTCACTATCGCTTTGATTTAACATCGTAACGTATTTTTAGAACATTAACTTATTTATAAAAATAAATTAAAATTAACTTAACGTTTATGTATTTGAAGAAAACCAAAACGTGGCAAATTCCTAGACTAATATTTTTTTGTCGGAAAAGCAAAGGCATCAAACTCATACGGCCTCTTTGGTTTTCGTAATTTTATTTAATAATCATAACTGCATAATAAATGCGTATTCATTTTTCAAAAAGATGTATAATGCTTTATATACAAACTCAATGGTGTAAACACAGATGTAGTTCAGTATAAATTTCGGTAAGTATTCCAAATTTAAATCACATTCTCCCCCTAGAGGATGAATGAAATTTAGTACAATTTTCTTTCCCTGTTTTTAACAGATTAAAAATGACTATTGTTATGTTCGCTTTTTGTTTGAGCAAGTGGTACGAAAATAATTTTTAATCTTTTTGAAAAAGGAATACGCATTTATTATGCAGTTATGATTATTAAATAAAATTACGAAAACCAAAGAGGCCGTATGAGTTTGATGCCTTTGCTTTTCCGACAAAAAAATATTAGTCTAGGAATTCGCCGCGTTTTTGTTTTCTTCAAATACATAAACGTTAAGTTTATTTTTATAAATAAGTTAATGTTCTATAAATACGTTACGATGTTAAATCAAAGCGACAGTGACAGTTAATTGTCGGATTCCATCAGTGCAAATGCTGCCGCAATTATAAATAATTTGCTTCCAACAAAATCCAAGGAAAATTATTTAAAAACTTATGAAGAATTTTCAACGTGTAGAAGTGCGAAAGGCCTATCAATTTCAGAATTAGTACTACTTGTCTATTTTGATTATTTATCCAAGACAAAGAATCCGAATACACTTTGGTGCATAAACTCAAAACTGAAAGCTACAATAAGCATCGATTACAGCATTGAAATAAATAGATTCACGAAATTACTGGCTTTTTAAAAAAGAAAATCAGAAGGGCATTGCGCAAAGAAGTCTAAAATTTTTACGACTCAAAATGTGGCAAAATTTCTTAATGAAGCTCCTGACGAAATTTTTCTGGCCACAAAAGTAAGTATACATGATTTAACTATGAATATTTCGTATCTTAGTAATGGTAATTATTCTATATATTTACCTGTTTTTATCTTTGTTTTAGGTGGCCTTAATTTTTGGACTCTATGGTGCTTGCCGCGGATGTGAACTTGTAAACTTAAATAATAATAATAATAATAATTCATTTATTTCAGATAAATTCAATCCATAATCTTAATTAATTCACGTGTTAGTAACAATATACTTACAAACTATGTTAGTAATACACTGACAAAGCCAAAAACAAAAAAAAAAAAAACAAAAAAACAGAACCAGATTGTGGCATCACTGCTGCAAGGTAACAGGCCCAGCCGAGACCTTGCAGCAATGATTCATAAACTTACAATCAAGCCTGCTCGCTATCATAGACAGGATGCTGTTGGCGCTGCCCCGTACCCTACGGACCAAGGATGCACACCGCTTCCGCATCACCGCGTAAAAGCAGTCCAAGTGAGCTTCAGCAAACATACCTGATGCGCTGCAGTATCGGGGCAACCCCATCAGCACCCTGAATGCGTTATTGTATTGGACGCGAAGGGCGCTGTATGATTTTTGAGTAAAATGAACCCACAGACTGCAAGTGTAGAAAGCCGTGCAATACGCACTAAATATAGTGCGCTTGACTTCCTTAGAAGCACGCCTGAATCTGCAGGCAATCATGTTAGCTCTCACACACAGCGCCCTCCGCTCCCTATCAATATCCTCATCATCTTTGAGGTCAGTGGTCAATAAGTGACCCAAATACTTAAATTGCTGTACCCTCACAAGGGGTTTACCATCTATTTTGACTGAGGGTACTGCTTCTGGGTATTTACCCCTGGCCCCAAAGACCATGACTACACTCTTCTTACCATTATATGCCAGACCATGAAGTCTTGCATATTGCTCGCAAGTGGCTACGAGTGTCCTTAGCCCACAGATTGACGCGCTCAGCAGCACCATGTCGTCGGCGTAACTAATGTTATTACAACACACGCCATCAACATGACACCCGACACGCATGCTGCTAAGCGCGCCAATCAGATCATTCACGTATAGGTTGAAAAGCGTAGGGGAGCATAACCCCCCCTGCCTCACCCCGCACTCCAACCCATACGGTCTAGATAGGGCACCTGCCCACCTCACACTATTGACTTGGTTTCCATACCAGTACTTTAGAGTATTTGTGACTTCTGGTGGCAAATTTACCTCTTCCATCTTCCTCCATAAAATGTCGTAGGAAACCAAGTCAAAAGCCTTGCTCAAATCGAGGAAACAGGCGTAAACTGGAGTGCAGCGATCCGTGTAGTACTTCACAGTGTGCTTCACACTCAATATAGCGCTGTCAGTAGATAATCCAGAACTGAAACCAAATTGGTTATCGTGTACACGTATATGACTGCTAAGTTGAGCGCTAAGCACACCGTCAAACACTTTCGACATGATTGTGGCAAGAGATATTGGCCTGTAATTGTTCTTATCACCCATATCACCAGTCTTATTTTTGACGATGGGTACCACTGTTGATTTGATCATGGCACTCGGCATATAAGCATGACCCAGACAAAAAGTGAAAAGCATAGCCAACACTCTTGGCAAATGCGGACCAGCAAATCGGAGATGCTCAATGCTGAGACCATCATGACCAGGAGATTTTCCTCGACGCATTGCGTCAATTCTGTTTGAGAGCATTTTAGCGGTTATTCTAACTCCTAGGTCTTTCCGTGGTAAAGGTGGAGGACGTTGAAAATAATTCCAATGAGTTACTGCTGATTAATGTAAAGGAAACTAAGACAAAGAAAAATCGGTCATTCATTGTACAACGACAATATACTAAAATCTTTCATAAATACCAAGCATTACGTCCCACCAACATGGAAAACAATAGATTTTTTATAAACTATCGGAATGGGAAATGTACTCGACAAGCCATCGGCAAAAATAAAATTAGCAATATGCCAATGGAAATTGCTAAATATTTAAAACTTAAAGATGTTGAACTCTACACCGGTCACTGCTTTAGAAGAACTTCGGCGACTTTCTTGGCGGATTCAGGGGCGGATATTACGTCAATAAAAAGACACGGTGGTTGGAGCTCTGATAGATAGTTAGCGTAGCTGAGGGTTATATCGAAAGCTCAATGGCGAATAAAACCATATTAAGCAGTCAAATTAACAAAAATATAAAACTTAATCTATCAGAGCCACTACCATTCACTTCCGGCATCATATCTTCGTCCGTAACTCACGATGCACCACCACCACTATCTCCGACGTATACTATCTACAATGAAACGCAAGTTCCTCAGACGCAAGAACAGAGAAATACTCAAATCAACTCGTCAACAATAAATGTACCAAACCAAAATGTAACTCTCTATCAATAATTGGACCAATGTTTCGAATGTTAACTTTAACTTTTAATTGTCATTATTTTTAATAAATGCTTATCTAATATTATTATTGTGTTAATTTTTTCGCAAATGGTACGAAAAGTAGAGTATTTTCCTCGGTGATAAAGCTGTCTTAGTCTTGGGTGAACTTAAATCCCTCGCTACACTCGCGATTTAAATCGTCACCCGCGACAGAAGACACTGCTTTATCCCCTTGGTTAATAATCTACTATTAACATCACTTCACTCAATTGTATGCTTTAAATTATCCTCCAGGACGATTCCTGCGGTAACGGCTGGGTATGCCAACACCGCTGGCGCCAGATCTACGCGATGGTGGCCTTCAAGAACGCGGCCGGCAACACCGGCCTCAACGATTGGTGGGACAACGGCTCCAACCAGATAGCCTTCTGCAGGGGAGGGAATGCTTTCATCGCTATCAATAATGATTACTGGGATCTTAACCAGACTTTGCAGGTTTGTGCATAAATTATTTAGTTTACTGGGCTCTGTAGGTCATTTTTTAGTTCTCCGTATTATACATATGATGCTGGTGGACTTCGCTTATTATTGGTTTGGCAGTAGGTAAGGATTGTGCTACAGCGGCAATTAGATCCTTCGCACGATTTGGATGTTGCTTTGGATCTTTTTGGTAGAGTGCTAGCGTAGGTTCAACCAAAAGTGGTCTGACAATGTGCGACGGCGCGGTTGGCGCAGTGGCTGAGCGATCGACTGCTGCGCTGCGTGTCGCGGGTTCGATTCCCGCACGGAACAAATATTTGTATGGCCTACAGGTAGTTGTTCCGGGTCTGGCTGTTTGTGTATGTGAGTTTAAATGTTTGTAAACGCACCTGCGATACAGGAGTAATTCCTAGTGCGGGGCAACGTTTTTTTCAATAAAAAAAAAAAAAAAAAGAAAAAAAAAAAAAATGTAGTGACGGTTGCGGGAATCTGGAAAGCTGGATGCGGGATTGCAAGACCGGTCGTATGGCGATCCAGGAAGGAAGCTTATGTTCAGCGAACGAACGACTTTCAACTGCGATGGTTATGGTGATGCGGGTTGTACAGCGTTTGTGGCCCGCTGTGACATACAATATTATACCTATTATAGTTTTCGCATGATTCGCCTCGTATTTTCATCAGAACGACCTCCAACGTGGCAGTAAATTTTTGCATCAACCATTAAAAATACTATACATTTTCTTCCAGACTTGCTTGCCCGCGGGCAGTTACTGTGATGTGATCTCGGGCAACAAGGTGGGCTCGTCCTGCCAGGGCAAGACGGTCACAGTGGGCAACGACGGACGCGCGCATATTTCTGTGGGAGCCAACGACTACGACATGATGCTGGCCATACATGTGGGCCCAGAGGTATCTGTGCTTACTTTTATTGTTGAACTGGTTTGTGTAAGCGTATAATAATCATTGCTGGGAAGCAGCTCTGTCCCCAGTGAGAGGGGTGGGCCGTAATTCATTACGAGGGCCCCTGTGAGCTGGTGGATGTCTTCAATTTTTTTCCGGTCTAGGATAATACCAGACACGATGGTTTCCTCACGATTTCTTACTTCACCGTTTTAAGATCAATACGAGTACTACGCACCTGACTTTTCTAAAGAACCTCACCAATGAGGTTAGCGTGCTTTAATATATACGAGTATTTTAAAAATGTCTTACTTGTTTCAGAGTCGACTGTAAATGGCGCAAAAGGAACAGCAAGAGTTAAATACGCACTCTATGTCTTCATAATAGGCTTCCATTGCCTTACTACTGTACATAGACTTTTAAATTATAAAAAAGACTGCGTACCTGATACAGTTTTTTATTTACATTTTTTTTTTCGGATGGGAAATCATCAAATGACTTCTCTGGGCAGACCGGAAGGAAGTGTCAGACTTGTACTGACTAGAACCCATTCATGTTCCGTCGTTTCCCAGCAATATTTTTGCGAAAGTTACTTAGTTTGATGTACATAATGCTTGGTTGACGGCATCGTGAAGAGTCCGTCAACACCATCCAATGTGGCCAAAGTCATAATCATAACATGTTGATAAATATACATCGGTCGATATGAAGGATTCATACGGTCGCCGGTCGACTCGTGTTTACTATTCGCTTAGGTATGACGTAACGCATGCGGTAGCTTAGCTGTGATATAATGTATGTATGTTATGTATGTAGATATTAATTTAGTATGTTATGGAGTGGAGATAAAACATCTCCTTCGGCTGGTATACTCGACTGACGAACTGTATTCTTATTCCATACTTCTGTAATAATCGTGATCTCATTTGTCACCCCCTTTCTGGAGCCATTGATATCATCTTTGACACAGCAAATCCATCTTTTCTCCACATTTATACTCAAAACTGTTTTTGGCTATTTTTGGCTTTGCTAAAAAAATATATCGAGGTCGCGTCTGATGGTTTTGTTGAATGACGTTGAATTGATGCAGTCTACGCTATAGCACCTACCTTGGCAGTGAATGTATATCAAATTTCGAAACTATCGTGTGTTGGTTTTGCGGCTTATATTACGTTCGGGGAATTTAACGCCATCGCTAGTTGCGAAAATACTAGTTTATTGCTACATACACACATAACCTCACGCCTTTTTCCCATGGGGTAGGCAGAAACGACAGACCGTCATTCGCTACGAGCCTTTGGAGAAAATTAGCGTCGACCAAACCTAAGCCACATTGACGGCGTTGGTAGTGGCTTCGGACAAGTCTCTCAAAGTGAGGTGAAGTTGCAGAAAGCGCAGGACAGGAGGTGAGCCATGGTTTGTGTGAAAGCGTCAGAACATAAAACCGCTTACCAGTTGCGACTACCTGTTACGTAAGTTCTACCTGGTTCGCTCTGACGCAAACATAAAAAAATATAAATCACCCTAAATGCGACATAAAACAGGTGACCCCATTCATGTTGAAAAAATGCCGCACCATCGCCAGAGCGCAAGAAAAAACAACACCACTAAAACAAAACTTTACGTCCAACCAGTCAGGTATAACCAGAGTATGCAATGAAAACAAAACCTTGTTCGAACACACGAAACAGAACAACCTGCGTGACTGGTCTGTTAAAGAGTTGCTCGTCGCCCGCGCCGCCGCCGCCGGCCGGCAGCCGCGCCCCCATTCGACGCGATGGCGCTACGCTCACAACTCCTGCGCAACTGTGAGTATTTGTACACGAAAAAGTAATTTTAATTATAATATTTCTGCCATTTAATTTTTTTAATTTTGCAGGTTTAAGTGTTTTTAAGTGAGTGTATAGTTTAACAAACAAACTGTGTGCAAAAATGTCAACAAAGGATTTTTTTGTCACAGAACACGACCTTGCGGTGTCTTTTTTTGGAGCTAAGGATTACAGGTTTTTGATAGCACAGATTACTAGTTTTTCGATCCCTGAGACGCAAATCTTATTAAAACCTCGTCTTATTAATACATACATACATTTTCAAATACCAATGTTAATTACAAAATGAAAGGCTTTTGTAATGAGTGTTTGCGTGCGAAATTAATTAGTACCAAAGCATTGAGTAGATAGAGCTGATAAAATAGTGTAAAAAAACTGATGACTGAAACAGACATTACTGTTCGCTTATTCGATACCGAGGCCCGATATTTTTCATACATTTTGTTAAAACAATAGACTGTTTTTGTTCGGCGTCCTACAACTACCATCTGTATTTGTTAGTACTTGCTATAGTATGCTGTTTATCTAGGCAGACCTTGTACAAAGAAATTGCATTATAATTAGCAGAGCCGTATGACTATAGATAATGGTTATTTGCTCTTGTGTATGTGTGACATTAAATGACAACTTGGATACACACTAGGTAAATGTTATAACCAAAGAGTATAGTAATATATGTTATAACTGAGCGACGAGCACGATTATGATTATAGTCAGATAAGAGACGTATTACACTACTATACAGGGTGTAAACAGACTCTTCACGAAGCCGTCAACCAAGCATCCTCTACATCAAACTAAGTAACTTTACGCAAAAATTATTGTTGGGAAACGACTTTTTTTTTGGGGTGAAAAATTACGTTTTGCGGTAAGACTCAATGTTACGCACTCAAAACATTGTGCTGATGAATAGATTGAATAGTAAGAGGGTCCTGGAGGTGTTTAAAGTAAAAATCTTACATTAAAAACATGTATTTAAAAAAAAACTTGTGATTCAGTTGGAACTTTGACCCCCAATATCTCCGTAACTAGAAGGTTCCCAGGTATGGTCTAGAACAAAAAAACGATCGCAATGACGGGGAGAACAAATGCCTTTCGGCTTCGTTAAGAGTCTGTTTACACCCTTTATACTCTAAGCTTGACACGCACGGGATGATGATCCCATTAGATCGTAGATTCCCTGATTGATCGACAAGGGACCGACGACCATGAGAAGTAGTTAGTGTCAGGAGAAATAATCGATAAGAAAACATCTCGTAGTTTGGTAAAGGTTTCCAAAGTTGGTGTTACATCATGGCAATAAAAACACGTAGAAAATTTCGTCGACAAACATTTTCGTTTATAACTTCAGCTATCATAAACACTTTTTCTTCAGTCATTTGCTCACTGTTGAGCTTTGTGATATTTTATGCCCTACTATACTTTTTGTCGAGCACTGCATTTGCGGCGATCTTTAACCTCTTGTAGTGCGTCGGAGATCTTGATTCCTAAAAGTTGCTTCACTTGTCACATTCCAGACCATCAGGGCTACGTTCCCTGTGTCTGTTCTACAACTACTATGGTTTGAGAGGTCTCAAACCACGGCAATTCATTCGCCTGCTGTACTCGATGGTCCTCAGTAACCACCCTTCTTTTCTCAGGTATCAATGGCACCCAGTCTCGTCAATTGCACGAGTTTCACAAGGAGCGTGCAGGAGTAGCAGCCCTCCGAGAGGTTTTGGAGGATCGTCTTCGGGACATCAAGCGAGCCAAGACCTGGAAACATGAGAGGGTCCTTACTTCCCCGCAAGATACTAAGGTAAGGGATACATGCAAGTGCGAATACTCTTCTTGACCTTCCGAATTACGTCTGTGTTATTGTGTATTACCTAGTCACAAGTAGAAAGGGAAGCCGGCAAGAATCGGCTTCTTAGGTGCCTTCGGCCCTGTTGTGTATATTTACAAGAGTAACCCCAACAAGGGGCATCTTGGTAGATACATACTTCAGAAGATCCAAAATAACGGAGAATTTCATGATTATTAAATAATGTCATTGCATCACGCTGGAAACCAGCGCTCAAATGTTCAACGATGCGGTGGACTTGTTGTATACACGAGTGTTCGGACCTGAAGCCTCATTGCTCATTAGGAATGAGGCTCTCAGCCTCTGCAAAGTCTTTGAGTCGCTTATAAATAAGCCTCTCGTAGATTTTGCCGAGTGCACTCAGGAATAATGTGATAAAAAGTTAAGTTCGAGCGCTAAAAAATACCGCCAAATGCTTTTTGCTGTTAACTTCAATAACATGGTTGAAAAAAATTTGCATTCTAAACACGATTGTTTGAATACATTTGGAACTCAACACAGTCAACACACATTTATGCTAATTTAATTATATGGCACTTCTCCAGTCTCCGAGCGGACCAAACTTGATTGTTACGTGCGTAGAGTCAAATCTATGTGGAAATGCTTTTCACATTTGCGTCCGCGACGAATAGATTTTCATCTTATTTTAAAAGATTTTAGTTTAGCAATGGTTTAGGAAATTAAACATCCGTTACTTAACGATAATAGTAAATCATGTGACACCATTTTGATGGCCATTACAATGGAGCTATGCAGGGCGGCTAAGAAAACAATGGATAGATAGTGGAAAAGATAATATGGCTAGAAAAGGAAGATACAGAGCTGACGGCTGACAAAGTTGCAAGAGAAAACAAGTCCGAAATTTTTAATAATGGCAAGAATGAGTATTTGAACATAGCGGTAATTTGCATGCGATCCGGGTTGCTATCAAAACATTCAATCGACTTTACATAAACTTGAATAAAGTTCAGGGAAAACACGTGGGCATGGTTTATTTTTGCACACACAGACGCGCGCCGTTTGTGAAATAATTCACTTATCGCGTCCTCGGTCGGATGTGTACGTTCAAGTGTACCATACAGAGGTACATATATACAATTTACAGACGCCAGCACATCAAGCCGCTTATTCCCATGCGCTCCATAATTTTATTCCCGGCGGCTCCAAATTAAAAAAGCAATATAATAATAATAAACAAAATCTTTCCCATGAGCTCCAAAAATTTTCAAGTACAGATTGCACAAAAACTTTAAATTTACAATAAAATGAATTTATGCTTCAACTAGCTTCCGCCAGTGGATTCGCCCTTGTGGTATGGCGATAAAAATTACATTAAAATTGAACTATTATCCCACGTTATACAAATACCGGGATAAAAAGTATCCTATGTGTTAATCCAGGAAATAGTCTATCTATATGCTAGTTTTCATCTAAATCTGTTCAACAGTTTAAGTTTAAGCACGCGTCGCCGCAACCGTAAAAAGTACTAGGCTGGCATAAATTCAAGGTGGTATATTAAAAGTTAAATCTGGATCTTTTTCACTACTTACTAGGCCTTGTGGTATTTGTTAGGCATCTGACATTCATAGACGTGAGTAGTTTTCTTGAATTTTAAGTTAAATTAATGTTAGGTATCAGATGAGGTAAGCGTAAGCTCCTACTTATTTATGATAGCCTAGTACTTTATAGGCACGAGATGTATTCTTATAATATTTTGTTTTGTTGACCTTACGCAATTTGGGTTGGAGCCGCTGGGAAAAATGTATAGTATTTTATTATTTAACTAATACAATTATGGAGCTGTTGGGAATCAATGCATGGAGAGAAATTGTTTGGAGAACAATAGATTTGGCTCCTGGGAATAAGCCCATCAAGCTACTACAATCTGTCAAATTTCTTTAATAGATTTTCAACTTTATCTCTAAAGCATTAGGTTCAAGGTTGATTAGGAAAATCTGACAGTTTTGGCTAGCTTGACCTGCTGGCGTCTGTACTATGTACATACATCTACATTGGTACATTCACGTCAAGCGTGAAGTACAATGGCTTGTAGGTTGGCAGTGTTTCGGGGAACCGCGAGAGCGCTCCAGACATGTAAACAAACATTTCTTTAATTTTCTCACGCCTGCGCCGCGCCGTTCAGGAGCTACTATAAGACTAATAACAAAATATTGTGTTTTACGAATACGAACATAATACGAAATTTATTATAGTTCCTAATATATTTACTTCGTAGTTTTAATATCAGTTTTAGCTACAATCCACATGAGTACATAAAGTTTTAGCCAGCTTCTGATCAATTTGATGTCAAATTCAAAGATAGTAATCTTTCTATGTTTAACCACAGAAAGATTCACAGGTATACTTGGGAAAGGCAAGACAGTAGAAGTATGATCGACTTTGTGATTGTAGATGAAAGATTAAAGAGTAAAGTCACAGATACGAGAGCATATCGGGGTGTTAATGTTGGAACTGATCATTATCTGGTAATGTGTCGGGTGGATGGTCTGTTCAAGCATTGGCGTCACCGAGTTCGAGTTCCTGTGACTGCTCTAGAACGAATAAAAGTAGAAAGACTGCAAGAATTAGAAGTAAAGGAGGAGTATAAGAGAAAAGTGAAAGAGAAGACGGATAAGGTATTTGATGATGTAAATGATTACAGTTTAGAGGAAGTTTGGGATATTACGAAGAATAGTATGGTGCAAGTGGCGACCGAAATATGTGGTCTAGCGCGGAGGAAATGTGGTAGTAGGACAAATGATGCTTGGGTGGATGGTGAAGTGAAAGAACTTGTGAGCAAGAAGAAAGAGGCCTGGCTTAATGTATTAGCCTGTAAGGCCCAAAATAGGATGAATCAGGCAACGGATATGACAGATGATTTGGAAAGAGTGAAGAAAAGATACACCGAAATGAAAGCGAAAGTGAAAGACCTGGTAAAAAAGAAGAAGGATGAGAAGGAAGAAAAGTACAACAGGAAGTTCGCTCATAACTTCAGGGCCAATGTTAAGCTGTTCTGGAAACAGGTAAGATTGGCTCGAGGAGTGACGGGAACATCAAGTATGAACGCTGTAAGAGCAGAGGACGGATGCTTACTAAGCGAAGAATGTAAGGTTATGGAACGCTGGAAGGGATATTTTGAAAGTTTGTTTAGTGTTCAGGATAGTGTGCAAGGAGTGGGTAGCTGGGCGGAAGCCAGTTCAGAAGACCCAGACTCAGATACAACTGAAGAGAATGAAATAGAAATGGATGAGATTGTAAGAGCAATGAGAGGTATGAAAGTTGGGAAAGCTGCAGGGTATGACAGAGTGTCTGTCGAAATGTTGAAGAGCGGTGACGGGGTGGTAGCAAGCCTGTTGTGCCGGATCTTTAATATGTGTTGGAAATATGGCCGCGTGCCGGATGACTGGTGCAAGGCTGTAATTGTTCCACTATATAAGGGAAAAGGGTCACAGCAGGAGTGTAAAAACTACCGCGGCATTAGTCTTTTGAGCGTTGTTGGCAAACTGTATGCAAAGGTGTTGATTAACAGGGTGATAAGAATGACAGATGAGAAAATTTGGGATGTGCAAGCAGGATTTAGAGAGGGAATGGGTTGTATGGATCAGATCTTCTCCTTAAGGTGCATAGCTGAAAAACATCTGGCCAAGCACAAGAGCGTCTACTGTGCTTTCGTAGACTTGGAGAAGGCCTATGACAGTGTGTGGAGGGAAGAGCTGTGGTCGACTCTATCCATGTATGGTGTGAACAGTTGCTTGGTACGAGCACTGAAATCTTTATACAAGGATTCTAGTGCTTGTGTTAGGATAAATGGGGCATACACTGACTGGTTCTGCATCTCAAGAGGTGTTAGACAGGGCTGTGTAGCGTCTCCTTGGCTGTTCAACCTATACATGGATAGTTGTTTGACAGATTTAAGAGAAAGTGAGTGTGGATTGAGGATGAATGAGTTGCCTGTCAAATGCCTTCTGTACGCAGATGATCAAGTTATTCTTGCATCTTCAGCGGAACAGTTGCAAGATATGGTAACTGTAATGAGTGAAGCATTTAAGAGAAAAGGGATGAATGTAAATGTGAATAAGACCAAGGTTATGGTGTTTGAAAGAAAAGAGGATGTATCGGTGTGTGATGTGAAAATAAATGATAAGAGTGTGGAGCAAGTGAATGAGTTTGTATATTTGGGAAGTATGTTTACAAGAGATGGAAAGATTGACGAAGACGTGGAAAGGAGAGTAAATGCGGGAAATAAAGTGAATGGTGCTATACATACGATTGTGACCAACCAGTCGATGTCAAATAAGGCTCGTCTGGCTGTTCACAGTGGTGTGCTGGTGCCTACACTTATGTATGGAAGTGAGTGTTGGGTATGGCAAACGAGGCATGAAAGTAGAATTAATGCTGTGGAAATGCGTTCCTTGCGAAGCATGTGTGGTGTAACTCTAAATGATAAAGTGAGGAATGAGGTTATACGGAAACGTTGCGGCTTAAAAGAAGATGTAGTGACAAAAATTGAAAAAAGTATGCTTAGATGGTTTGGTCATGTGGAGAGGATGAGTGAAAGGCGACTAACAAAAGGTATTTACAAGGCAGATGTGAGTGGCAACGCCGGGAGGGGACGCCCTAGAAGAACATACGCTGACCTCATTGGTGAGGTTCTTCAGAAAGGTCAGGTGCGTAGTACTCGCAACCGGCGTGCGTGTATGACCAGATGTATGAACGTGGACGAGGCAAAAGGAGTATGTAAGGATCGTAGCAGGTGGCGTTCTGTAGTTTCTGCCTACCCCCATGGGAAAAGGGCGTGAGTTTATGTATGTATGTATGTTCAAAGATAGTCCGAGAGTTAGTTAAAATAAAATGACAATAACGGTATCAGCTGGATTTCCTAGTTTTACCCTGGAGATCAGAAGTGAAGTAATTGGTCATGTTTATTTTTGCGGATGATTAGCTTATGCCCACGGCTTCACCCGTGTGGAGTTCGATATAATTGTCCCACGGGATCATATTACCGGGATAAAAAATATCCTATGTGTTAATCCAGGTTATAAACTACCCGTGTGCTAAATTTCATCCAAATCCGTTCAGTACTTTTCGCGTGGAAGAGTAACGAACATCCATCCTCACAAACTCTCGCATTCATTATATTTGTAGGAAGAAGGATGGGTCACTTTATACAGGGGCCATGAGATGCCCCACCTTAAGGCCCCTCTCTGTTTCATTAGCAGACTATGACCCTTCCAGTGTATTAAATCCAGTTGCTTAGCAAATGTTGTTCCCTTGTCTATATCTGCATTTGTAGTTCACTGACTGCATTAGCTGCATTTAGTCTTTTCTTCCAGTTTTACAACAAGTGTATTAGATATTTATATCTATACTAATAAAAAGAGGTAATACATAGACCTACATGTCACATTTTTTGCGGATGACGTCACGGGCGAAGTGCTATAGTAGGTCAATAAGCAGCTTCACGTTAATTAAAAATTACCGATTTTTCATAACATAACATAACATCACGCCTTTAATCCCCGTAGGATTAGGCAGAGCTGTACCTAATAATACACCCACATTTCGCCAGTTATGTTTTAAGTCCCATGTAATAGGGGCGACCCTATTGCCATCAACCGGGCACATATCCAAACTCCGTGGCTGCTATTGAGAAATTCCTGATGGAAAAACCCAATAGCGCTTTGCCCGACCTGGGAATCGAACCCAAGACCTCATACTATTCGGCGGCACGGTTGGCGCAGTAGCTGAGCGATTGACTGCTGCGCTGCGTGTCGCGGGTTCGATCCCCGCACGCAATAAATATTTGTATGACCTACGGGTCTGGCTGTTTATGTATGTGAGTTTAAATTTTTGTGAACGCACCCGCGATACAGGAGAAATTACTAGTGCGGGGCAACGTTTTTCTTAAAAAAAAAAAAAAATCTAGGCAGTCGCGCTTGCGACCACTCGACCAACGAGGCAGTCAGTACAGATTTTTCGTTCGAATATATCCATCTTCTGTCTTTTAAATAATTCATACATTCTACGGTAATTATTCTTTACGTTCCACTAATTGTATTATCATTTCCAGGTCACAGTTCAAGGCGTTGAAGGAGAGTTCCTGAATTTTTGCGCCAACAACTACTTGGGTCTTTCCGTAAGTTTACTATTGTTATAACCGTAAAAAAAATTTTAGCAGTGGCATCTCACACAAATCCTTGTCAAGTATCACTTTTACATTGTAACTAGAAAATATTAGCACATCATCCACATGGATAAAGAAGAAAGATGCATAATATAAAAGGATATGGGACCACTGCAACCACTTACCAACTAAAAATGAATTACTTAAATCGGACCAGTAATCATGGAGAAATCGGTGTACCTACATACATTTGTTGACGGCATTTCATACAAACTTTCAAATCGTTTTTCTTCGAAATGATTGAACTTATTTTAATGAAACTTCATACGCATAAGCAGGATACATAGGTCTAAAAAGTTGATAGAGGAATTTTCGAATTGTCTTTAAAAAAAAAGATAATTAGATAATTCTGTTTCCATGGAAAAATTAAAATCGAAAAATCCTCTGACAACGTTTTAGACCTAGTATTCTGCTTATGCGTATGAAGTTTCATTAAAATCGGTTGAAACATTTCGAAGAAAAACGATTTGAAAGTTTGTATGAAATGCCGTCAGTCGTTAACGCTCTTAATGAAAATAAAAACAAAAAAGATGCTGGTGGAATACAAATAACCTCCTCCTTTTTAGCAGTCTGTTAAAAATAGAAGCCGTCCTACTGTGGCGATGCAAATAAATATTTACTTAACACGTTCAATTTGTTGCAGAACCATCCAGAAGTCGTAGAAGCAGCTAGAGAAGGCTTGAAGAAATATGGAGCAGGACTCAGTTCTGTCCGGTTCATTTGTGGCACTCAGACAATACACAAGGTAAAGAAATTATAGGGCTGCGGGACTGTTCGAAAGAGATACCGCGGCCCTTTTTTTTTTTTTTTTTTTTTTAAACTTCGTCCAGCGAAGATCCTTCCTCTTTCTCTCATTTTCTTTAGGCTTTGAAAAATAACAAAACAGAGATCATGTAAAAACGTTCCTATGTTAAGAAAAAAGAAAGACAGAAAAAGTATTTAATAATAATTAACTGCTACCAGTGGTAACGCCGATCAAGATTATTTTCTTCATCAAAGACTGCTCCGCGGCCCTGGAACACAAAGTTAGTCAGTTAGTCAGTACAAGTCTGACACTCCCTTTGGCTCTGCCCAGAGTCATTCTTCCGCTCTGGAAGAGCTCTCTCTGGCTCAGAGAATCATTTGATGATTGTGTCCGACAAAAAAAAAAGAAGGTAAAGAAATTATTTAAGTACCTAACTTTTGTTCTGGCTGCCACCATATTTTGGACGCTATATACCTAGTGTGCAACCGCTGAGCATAGATAATGCAGAAACCTGGTTGGGCTATATAGCAGTCTTTGATGAAGAAAATAATCTTGATCGGCGTTACCACTGGTAGCAGTTACCTACCATTAATGCACGACTAATTATTATTAAATACTTTTTCTGTCTTTCTTTTTTCTTAACATAGGAACGTTTTTACATGATCTCTGTTTTGTTATTTTTCAAAGCCTAAAGAAAATGAGAGAAAGAGGAAGGATCTTCGCTGGACGAAGTTTAATTCGTCTTATTATTCGCTGTCATCGTGTTGTTTTTTAACTGGTAATCGCTTTTTAAGCAGTCCTTGTCCTTTCATTCGCTTTTCAATTTGCATGAGATTAAAAGACGTCTCGGTTTTAGTTTAACGAGGTCATATTTTGAAAAGTTCTTGCGTCATTAAACAAAAAAATTGACCTACAACTTCAGCCAAGGTTTCTGTCTATTTATAAACTCACTTGAGCTCCTAATACAATTCACAGATGAATATTTGATACAATGAATATAAGTCTTCAAAATAAATACATAAACTCACACTTTTTCTCCGGAGGTAAGGCAGAAATTTCAGGACGACCCTACGATACTGATTAACTGACATACGCGAAGTATTCTTCCGAATTCCACTAATCTTGCTCAAACTTCCATAGGAGCTCGAAAACCGCCTAGCCCAGTTCCACGACCGCGAAGATGCGATCCTGTACGGGTCTTGCTTCGACGCCAACGCTGGGCTGTTCGAGTCTATGTTGACGGCCGAAGACGCCGTATTCTCTGACTCCTTGAACCATGCCTCAATCATTGACGGCATCAGACTATGCAAGGCGCAGAAGTTCCGGTATCCTCATAGGGATCTGAACGGTGAGTTCCTTCAATAAAATAATACAATCATTACAACGTAATTTTGTCTTCAATGAACTCGTGCTCAAGTTCAAATTAACCCAGCTTAATTTATTTGTCATTCGCTGCCCTTAAAATAATTCAGAACGTTTTTATGGAGGTCCAGTCACAACAATTTTGATTTTGGAATCTTTTGCGTCTCCACTTCAATATTTTAACTTTAAAAATCCTTTGGTATCTAATCAGCAGTCAAACCTCGGCATTAGAGATTGGTTGATCAAAGAACGACTGCCAATTTAAAATGAGATTCATCCACGCGTTATATCGTAGGCTCGTGATCTTGCTAATGTTACAATATCTTTATCATACAGAATTAGAGCACCTCCTGGCTCACAGCGAGGCTCGGATTAAGCTGATCGTCACAGACGGTGTGTTCTCAATGGACGGTACCGTGGCACCAATCAAGGGTCTACGGGATTTGGCCGACAAATACCGCACCTTACTAGCTGTGGATGACAGCCACGCGACAGGATTCTTTGGGGAGACAGGCCGGTGAGTTAGAAGTCATTTAAGCTCAAGATTCTCCGATCTTCAAGTAGATCGATCATTGGCCCAACTGAAAAAGGAAGAGACATCCCAACTTCAATAGTTCGACCGAATGCCTTGAAATACGCATTGCAACCGAATCAGTTATTCGATCGATCACATTTTAGGGAGGTTCCAAAAATGATTTTTTGATGATGCAGTTTTAGTTTTCATTGAAATCGGGCCCGAGTCTTCTTACAGTATGTTTCGCTATTCTTCATAGTTTCGGATTTGGCCATCCACGTTCGCTTGAAAAGTTCTCCCTGTTTACTACAAAAGATAAGTACTTACCTGCTTTTAGTTTAGGGAATTTTATTCGTAATCAAACGAAATAGGTATTTAACAGTCACATAAGTTTCAATCTATGCGTTCTTATCGCAGGAATGGCATAATTTATGATGTCGATGCTGTATAATGTACCAAGGTTGTCTGACTGTCGTCTTTGAATCCTTATCCTAAGTTCGAGTTCAGCGCACACAACTAACAAATTAATGGAATTGGGGCATTCAACGATTTTCCTTATTGACTAGAACGTGCTAGAATGGATGAAAACCGGTAAATTATAACTGCTTAGTGCAAAATGCTCTTGTAACAACACGGTTTGCTGGAATTCCTATACATACAGACTTTGTTGATTCTACCTGTACATAATATACCTATAATGAGTGTAATGACCGTTTACATATAAAATTGCACAGTTTATGTTCTTTTTGTGCATAATTCAAGGTCTGTATGACCAAGGTATGTTTGCTCTTGTCATTAAAAAAAAACTGGCCAAGTGCGCATCGGACTCGCCCACGAAGAGTTCCGTACCATAAACCGAAAAAACACGTTTCTTGTATGGGAGCCCCCTTTAATTATGAAATAGTAATTATTATAGCGCAACAGAAATACATCACCTGTGAAAATTTCTGTCTAACTATCACGGTTCATGAGAAACTACAGCCTGGTGACACGAACAGACAGACGAGACGGACGGACAGTTGAGTCTTAGTAATAGGGTCCCGTTTTACCCTTTGGGTACGGAACCCTAAAAATGAATACATTTTCCTCGCCACTACATGTATTGAGCTGGCCAGATAATTATTATGTAGATTCTTGTTCGTGTTAACGTTTATGCCTACCTTAACTTTTTGTAAAGAAATTTAATCACGTTAATTCAATGGTCGGTCTGCAATCTCCTTCAAATCATCATCTGTCAAGCCTTTTCCGAACTATTTTGGGGTCGACTTTCAGCCTAACTAAAAAGATGCAGCTGATTATTGTAGGTATATCTATGTAATCTTCAGAACCCCAGTAATGATATCATAATGACCTTTGGTAAGACGGGTTGTCATATGTTCGGGCTTTTAATGACTGTCGAAAAAATAACGTACTTGGCTTCACTTAGAAGATCAGCCGTGAGCCCCTCAAATATGTTACTGAAATCCTAATCTTCATCGTTCCAGGGGTACAGAGGAGTACTGCGGCGTCATGGGCGCGGCAGACATCATCTGTTCGACCCTGGGCAAGGCAGTAAGCGGGGCGGCTGGTGGGTACACCACGGGGCCCAAGGAACTCATCACTTTGCTGAGGAACGTATCCAGGCCTTACCTGTTCTCGAACGCACCGCCGCCGCCTGTGGCCGCTGCTTCTTTAAAGGTAAACTTAGATATTCTTTTCTTCTTCATTGCTGTCTCTTTTCTGATGATTAAAGAACACTGGCTATTCTCATGTTTCTTTCTCTTCGTTCAATTCTTTATAATAGTCCTAAAAATCACTTCTATGCGTGTGTATGAGCAATTTTGTCCCCCGTCATTTCAACCATAGTCGTAAAAAGACTGAAGGTGTCGGTGTCGGAGGTTATCCTTGTGAAGCAAGAGTTTTTTCAACCAAGTACTCTCCTCGTTCGGTCTTGACTTTTGTCGGAATTTCGACTTCACTATAACGACGTTACCTTGGGGTAGGATATTTCTGCGAACTCAAGGCTCCCATTTATGGATATTTTAACACAATTCGAATGAATAAAAAAGCTCGAAGTACGGATGGATGAGTGGCAACATTTCTATGAAACATAAAAACATTCGTGAGGAAACCAAAATGCATGAGAAATATTTCTCGATGGCATGTAAAGCCAAGTCACAGGCCCATAGACGGCATAAAAACTCAGACCGCCAGGTTAGGCCCTAACCACACGATAAAGAAGAAGAATGAAACATAACACCTTACCATCCTTCCATTCCAGTCTCTAGACATCGTAGAACAAAGTGGAGAGCTTCGCAAACGTCTCCAAGAGAACACTAAAGCCTTCCGCGAAGGTCTGAAGTCAGTCGGACTGAACGTGGCAGGGGACGAGCACCCCATCTGTCCTGTCATGGTGGGCGAGGCACCGCTCGCTGTGGAACTTGCTACTAACATGCTGAGTAAGTCATCCTACTTAATATGCGAAAGTTTGTGAGGATGGATGTTACTCTTACTCGATTTGGATGTAATTTGGCACATAGATAGTTTATAACCAGAGGTAACCTTCTAAGCGATTGGTCGCATTTATGCTACACATATTTCCGTGCCCCTACCGCTCGTGTAGTAGTTCTGCGACAGAGAACATGCATGATTTTTCCGTTCTATTCGTCCTATTAACTGCGTGGAACAACTAATAAAACCATTATTAAATAGAGATATTATTTACAACAATTATGTCTCGTAGCTCTAAGTATTGAAAAAGCTTATTTATTGTAGGTATTATTTATTTTATCGATTTGTAGCCGCGCGCACGGCATTTGATATTTAGCCAAGCGGCCAAAAGGGTAAAGGATACTTTATATCCCGGGAGTACAATCCCGTGGGACAGTTACCGAACTCCACGCGGGCATAAGCTAGTACAGATAATGACATGTGTTATGGACAATAGTGATCTGAAGTCAGCCGGACTGACTGTGGTGGGTAACCAATATCCCATCCTCGTCATTTGTCCTGTCATGGTGGGCGAGGCATTAGTAAGTAAGTATTCTACAAAGGTTCGCTACTACCAGCGAAAGGACCTAGAAGAAACACGTAGTTTTATCGAGAGAGCCAGCTAGCCAGTCCCGACGACCAATTGAATCCGGATATGGGAATGCTGACTCAACTGCTTATACCACAACTCTTTCAATTTTGGAATGACCTGTATTTTTATTCGGATGGGTAGTCATCAAATGACTTCTCCCGCTCTGGGCAGAGCGGAAGGGAGTGTCAGACTTGTACTGACTAAAATCCATCCATGTTCCTTCCTTGCCCTTTGTGTTCTAGGGCAGCGGTATCTCTTTCGAACAGTCCCGCAGCCCTGGCAGGACCTTTACCTATCTATATTGCCTTAGTACCCCAGTCTTAAGTTCCCCAGAAGGCAATGAGCTGTCTGCATAAGTTTTCTATCCTAAGTAAGCGATATTTTCCAAAGAATTAATAAAAAGGATGACCGGCGAGTGGCCATCACGCCACGAACTAGAAGGACCGATTACATCGTGTTAGTCTGTTAATAACCAACTCGCTGTCCTCCTAACGAACACAATTTGACATTTCGTTCTTTCTTCATTTTCTATTTCCTTTTCCAGAGCGCGGTATCTACGTGGTAGCGTTCAGTTACCCAGTGGTCCCGAAGGGCAGCGCGCGCGTGCGCGTACAGCTGAGCGCGGCGCACACTGCGGACGACGTGCAGCGCGCAGTGCACGCCTTCGGAGAGGCCGCCCGGGAGATCGGCATTGTTAAGAAGTAGACGAGTGTAGGTTGATCTCAAGAGTTACTGGATTTATCGTAATGAGCCTAAAAAAATTACCTCTGCCTAACCCTTCGGGCATTACAGGCGTGATGTTATGCTAAGTATGACAAAATCGCATTTTATCTTTATCATCTCAAAAAACGCAAGTGTCGATGGCGCGTCAAAGTTCAGCTTGTACTCATTCGCATTAGTCTGTGAGACCGATAAAACACATTCACGTGGTTTTGTCTTTCATCATCAATTATTGCAACTATTATATATTATTTTTAGTAAAACTAACTACCTATACATACACATTATTAATTAAAAACTATTAAATAAATAAAGCAATAACAAAAATAGTAACAAACAAAAATAGTGCGTGGAGTCCCTCCATGCGGAAGAAGTGAAACTTCGTTATGTGGAAATGAAAATAGGAAGGCGTAGAAATTGATTTTTAGTGAACCTATATTGTTTCTTTAAGACAAACTTTATTAGCATTTTCACACTTATAAAAGGTATCTACGCGTTCGAGTGCCACGCATTTACTCTCGCTCTGTCTCTTTCTATTCCCCCTCCCCAGGAGCGTTGAACGTTTAACGCAACAGTGCTTTCATAGCCCCTCCATGGTAGCGTTAAACGTTTAACGCAAACTTGTTGGAAATCGCATTATAAGTTTCACTTCAAAAATGTAGACTAAAAGTAAGTACCTGATTTACAACGACGACAATAGGACACTTGGCGTCAAAGATCTCCTCCGCATCGCTGTCATCCAGAAACGTGCCCAGAAGACTGGCAGCATTGCCACGTTGTATGACATACTTTCTTTTAGCTGCATTGATTCCTTGCTACGTTAATTTTAGGATGAAACGTGCTTTTATGTTAGTAGCACATGTCCATATTTGGTGAAATACAGTGGTCTTGGGATCTGTACTTACATCTTGTCTAGTTCAGTGTGAGCTACTTATGTAATATTAATTGTAAATATCAAATCGATTGCTTAATGTTTGTGTAAGTATGGAACTATAGGACTGAATCAATAAATGTTTTTACTGTTATTGCATTTCAAATATCAGTTTTATTTGGTAACTCTTCTCAATATGTTTTATTTGTTTTTGTACAGTAGGTCACAAGCCGAAGGTTACAAGATCACTATGCAATGCTGGTCGCTTACGGTCAGTTCAGACAAAACAGAAAAATCCTGGCGCAATTTACTGCCTGCATTGAAAATAGGACCGTATTACTATTTCTAATACGGTCCCATTTTTAATCAGCCAGTAATTCACTCGCACATTTCTCTGTTCTGTCTGAACAGATTCTTATACTGAGACTCCGTTAGACCAGCTCAAGGTCCAAGAGTGTTACTAGTCCTGATAGGGCGCTCCCTCACTGGGAGCATGCGCCTGTTATGTAACAGCTAATATTTGAGCATTACATCAATGAGTGAGGCGAGCGCGCAACCTGTAACGATACAATTTGTAACAATCACCATTGTTTGTACAGTTACATTACAGGCGAATGCTCGGGTGATAGCGCCTTTACAGTAATTTTACTTCTAACAGCTACAACCCAAGAGCAACCTTATTTCAATGAAGCTAGAGATCACTGAGTTTGACATAAAATGACTACGTACCTACGTCCGGCCGGATGTACTACCGAGTTCACTGACGGTCGACACACTTCTCAATCTTATTTCTTAGGGCATAAGAGTTAAAGGTGGCAGACCCTCAGTGAACTCGGTAGTACAAACAAACTCTCCTCTAAACTGAGAACAAAAGAAAAGGTGGAATAAAATACGGAGTGTGAAATAAAACAACAATAGTGTAATAATAACTGATCTATTAACAATAATTTATTACAAGTAATAAAACTCACACTCGACAACACGACACATAGTGCGGTCGCGTATACAACGCTCATTTACTATCAATATTTACATTACATCGTAGTTGAATTCTCACTCGACGATATTGCATTGGTGCATCTCACCTTTCGTTAACATACTCACACAATTAAAACTAAAACATAAAAGTAATCTGTCCATAAATTAAATTAAAATATCTCAAGTCCAATAAAACACGTAATATAAGTACAAATACTAAATATATAAGGTCCCATTAAAATAGATGGACAAACTTTTAGAAATCAATCAGACCACCAAAATAAGGACAATGGTAAAAAAAAATAAGAATAACGCATTAGATACCTTACAAGAAAAAAAAACAGCTAACGAAAATACACTAAAAATGCCGGCAATTTATTATTTTAGGTCAAAATAAAATGTCTTTAGTCAGTGTTTTTTTTGCTTGGATATCTTTGGTTAGACTCAGTACGTCTAACCGCTGTGTTAAAATTTGTACATCTATTTTAATGGGACCTTTTAGGAGTCGACAGCGCATCAAATTACTACAAACTGTCAAATTTGTACAAAATGTACTGGCGACTGTACAATAGTTAATGAAAAATTAGAATGTCATAAATCTGGTTGAAGGGTTTTATATACATTGAGGTTGGGTCAAAGAAAAATCATTAAAAATACTGACTGTAAATGTATGGCCGAGTCAAAATCGTCCGTCCCGAAGGTTCATCGTCAAATGCGACATTTAAATCCTTATCTATACTTGGAGGGTATCCGTTCCTCTATGTCTCATGGTTACGTCTAAGTGTATATCTGTCGTTGGACGTATTGAGATCAAGACTGAGCGTTTATTTTGTCATCCGCATTCGGGTCAAACTTGTAGTTTGGAGGAATTATAAGTGGCCCCTCATTGGAGCACAGCGGGCTTCCCTGTAATAAAAGGTTTTGATTACTATTGTCTATAGAATGAAAGCTTAAAAATATCTATCTTTGGATCATCTCATCATTGGCCTAAAAGATGTTGATGGCTACATCAACATGGAGGTACATTTCACAACATTGAAGAGGTAAATACTTTTGGAAGGACGACCGGTAGTCCCCAGTGTTTTGGCAGCATGACTAATGATCATTCGTGCTCACAGTACGTGCGTAAAATTGCAGTACGTGATTGTAACCTCACTGAATATTTGGTGGAAACCTTGCACATAGTAACTAACATGTCTTTTGCTTTCCAAGGATTTGTTTTTCACACGATATATCATGTTTTTTTAGGTTGCTTATCCATTGAAGCGGGAAACGATAACTCACTGAGAAGATAGACACGAATATGATTAGACAATAACTGCAAGTCTCCGATTTTTAGCGTCTTTTTCTTTGAATAAATTCCTCACTATATTTAAGTCTGAACTCCCTCGCTACTCTCGGGAGTTGTCTATAGAATTCTTTTTATTACGTTCGGGATTCGATTCGATTATAGCGTCAGTGACATAAGACACTGCCCGTGTTGAATGGTCATTCGCCAAGAGGACAGCAGGCCTGAAATTAAAGTAGGAATATTTACCTGGCGGTAACGTGGTGGTGGTAGTGGAGGTGGCGTTGACTGCAGCCGCCGTACTCGCCACGGTCGCGGCCGTCGCCACCGTCGGCGCTGCTGTACTTACAGGCTTCTGGAAATATACACAAATATTTAATTTTCTGCACTGAGTTCGCGCATACCGTTAATATACACTCCGCCCACCCCTGGTTTTTAAAATGAACTTAGTTTTATAATGGTGCCGATTCCCTTGTTCGCAAACTTAACTAAATTTATGTTGAGTGCATCTTTTTTTTCCATTTCATTATGAAAGGGACAGAAGTTAAATTTTAGTTTAGTCCTGTCAAATTAACCAGCGCCTGACACGAGTTTAGACGTGATTAAAAAGATGACCACTAAAAAATTACATCAAATCAAGTCAGGTGCCGACTAATTTGACAGGACTAAACTAATATTTATCTTCTGTCCTTTTCATAATGAAATGGAAAGAAAAAGATGCACTCAACATAAATTGAGTTTAGAATGCGAACAAGGGAATCGGCACCTTTATGTGGGTTAGTCTTTGCACGCTTCCTAGTGACCCTTTGTTTCTGCAATAAGTCCCTTCTCTTATAGTATAAAGTGTCAAAGCGATCATTGTTCTGTTACCCGGGCCATAATAACGAATCAGTTGACACCTTATTCTTTATTTATTCAAAAATTACATTTTAAGCTTACAGTTTGTACCAAAACGCTTAAAAGCTAATAATAATAACATTAAAATGTCGAATAGTATCATAAAACCACAATAATTCAGACAGCAAAACAAATTTTTGTCAAGTGGTGTCATAAATGATAATAACTTAAATATGCCAAAGTTTATGTCAAAAATCAATATATGTAATGTCATGTCCGGTTAGACTGGAAGCCAACCGAAATAGTAGGGCTGATGATGTCAAAATAAACACATTAGTTTTACACAAACATGTCAGAGGAATTCAATAATATTACAGTATTAACAAATAGTCTTGATTAAAATAAAAGAAAAGAAAGGTCAACTGTTTAGAAATGACAATACATCTTTCCATAAAGTGCTAATAGTATCCACAAATATGTCGGCATTTGGACTGCTGTCAAGGTAGCGATTAATGAGGTCAATTGCTCTCGCGGTTGGGCTGTTATTGGCTTGATGAATGCGCCATCCCGGTGGGCATGCAAGAAGTTAGTGACGCCGCCGTCCTACACTACGCAAGTATTGCTGCGGAACATACAGATGGATATGCGCTCTTACCGATGGATTATCTTTACTACTGTTAATTAACAAATAGTAGTGTAAAATATGCATCAATTTGCGCCTGAGCTACAAAGTATCCAGTCCGATCATTCCCGACACAAATAAAAGATACAAAAATGGGTAGTATCCGTAGTAGGTACACTTATATATATAATGGCAAAATTTCCTCTGAATTTTTTCAACCATAAGTGTACAACGTGTAACGTTAAATGCGCAAAACCTCAGACACCCCAAATGATTTTTAATTCAATTGACCTAATTCCGAGCGAAAAAAAAAAAGACGTGTGGCACTCGGAGACCGCCGCGGTAAAGCTATTGCATAGCATTTTTTATCAACTTATGTAATTATAATTATTTATTCACTTTCGTGGAGTCAGTTATTGACAAGCCTAGGTTAGGTTTAACTAGGGCTGCCATCCGTCCGGGTTTCCCCGGATTTGTCCTAGTTTAGAGGGCGTCCGGGGAGCGTCCGGGCGGGGCTGGCAAACACTTTTAGTGTCAGGTGATTCCAAATTAATCTTTTATAAGCGATAAATCTAAACAAATCTTAGTTAAAAATTCATTCGTAATTGGTAAGCGCAACCAAGCTAACTCCTACGCTTCAAAAAATTAAAACTATTTTATTTGTTAAACAGTAGTTTAAGTTGATTGTGTCAAACATTGTTAAATAACTAGCAAACAAGCTGTTTAAATGAATACATTTTATTTTTATTGTTTTTTTTTTTTCTGGGATGTCCGGGATAAATACTGAATTTCATCCAAATGTCCGGGGTTTTTGAAGTGTTTGTACGGGGTCGGCAATTTAGGTGATGGCAGCCCTAGGTTTAACCTATACAACCTAACCTCCTAGCTCCAGCGGTAGATTAAAAATAATAACCTAGGCTTGTCAATATCTGACACTACGTGTTAGGCACTAGGTGTTAGGTTATTTTCGTTACGGAATTTCTGGATTCGGTCTCCACGCTCAAGGCCCGCGATAGAAGCTATGCAATAGCTTAAAAATTAAAAAAAAAAAAAAAAAAGGTTTAACTGTTTTAGTTTTACTGGCAGTTCTGATAGTTTCTTGCGTCTGCGACGACGCTCTGTCGCGGGAAGAGTCGGTAGGTAGGTATATCACTGAGCCGCTGCGCCTTATTAATAAATAGACAGGGCAATATTTTTAATGAAGATTTTTTAAAAAATATGACCTATATTAAAAAGTGGTTCAATTGATTCTGCTTGTTATTCTGATCAAACTATTTTCAGGTTTTGCGCATTTAACGTTACACGTTGTATAATATAACTTCTCCGGAGGATCCCAGACGATTGTGTTGTATTCTAATTTACTGCGCACGTATGCATTGTACAGCAGCTTTATAAATTTGACACTTTTAAATTGCGAGGAAGTTATGATGACGAAATCCAATGCTTTAAAATCGGATGAATAGTTTAGGCGCTACGGAGGAACATACGTAAATACAAACATAGAGATTAGAGGGTCAGTGTAAATATACCATTAGTTGCGTCTAGAAAGACAGTAAGCTGATCTTTACACACAGGGTGTAAACAGACTCTTCACGAAGCCGTTAACCAAGCATTATGTACATCAAACTTAGTAACTTTACGCAAAAATTAGACTTTTTTTGGGGTGACAAATCACGTTTTATGGTGGAATGCAATGTAACGCATTCAAAACATTGTGCTGATGGATGGATTGAATAGTACGGGGGTCGTGAAGGTGTCTTAAGTAAAAAAAATACATTAAAAACATGTATTTAAAAAAAAAGCCCAAAGGGGATCAATGTTTCAACTTGTGAAAAAGTACAATATCTCCGTAACTAGAAGGTTCCCAGGTATGGTCTAGAACAAAAAAAATATGAATGCGCAATGATAGCGAGAACAAGTGTCTTTCGGCTTCGTTATGGGTCTTTTTACACCCTTTATTTGGGAATAGAGATAGCTGGACTAATGATAAGTCACAAAATAACAATTAAAAGGAAACTGCGCATACTTGCACAATCGTTGAAATATCTGTACAATGTATATTAAAATCAGTGTTATCAGTACGAATTGATTTAAACGCTATAATATCAACAGTATTGCGTTGTTAACTTGTGATATGATTAGATACCTAACTTCTTACATTAGCGGCGACAGTGAATTTAAATTACTTATTTAAGAACTAGGTCGAGGCACCGATCCTCCGAGTTGAGATTCCAAAATGAACCTAAGATACTAAAGCTAAGATCTATTCTAGATCGATGATCAAACATGAATCTTGATACAAGTATAGCCTGTTGGTGGTAAAACGGGCTTTGCGTGACGATTGACAGGAGAATGGAATAAAAAAACGTGTTCCGCCGACCCCGAATAACATGGGACAAGGGCTGGAAGCTGATGATGTAGGTAATTGTGGTTGTCGATCTAGGATGTATATTCTGTGTCTTCTAGTCCAAACAAAAAATTAGTTGTCTGTAAAGTTGGTTTACGGACGATAGTTTAACGTGACACGTCATAAAATCGAGTGGAAGAGAGAAATTACCTATACAACCTAACCTCCTAGCTCCAGCAGTAGATTAAAAATAATAACCTAGGCTTGTCAATATCTGACACTACGAAAGTGGCGCATGCGTACAATGAGCGTAACGGGTCACTTTTTCGTGCATGCAGCCGGAGTTCTTCGATTCATTAGACGTTGTCCCGTCAAAAAAAATCGAATGGGAGTAATAATAATGGCATCAAAAAACACATTGCAGAGTCGTATTTAAAATTCAATCAACATTTCAAATCTGCGATTGTATATTTCGCGACTACTGTATTAGGTTTGGCTTCTGTTTCATATTGAGTCATGTGATTTGAATTCCAATGGGTAGGTACTGATAATAAAAGGCAGTGATTACAATCAAACACGCCACACTTAATTATCGTTCACATTGACTTTAAGTGAGCACAGATGTAGGCTATGTATGTACTGAATTAATGTTCTTTTGAAAAATAAATAAATGGTAAGCAATTCTCAATGTTATTTCTTTTACAACTAAGTTAAAAATCATATGAAACTTTTCAATTTAAAAAGCATAAAATACATAATTAAGTTTGTTTAAATTACGTTTTAGTGGTATTAAGTAAACGTCCCGAAATTTATTAATACAATTATTCAAGTTTGAATGTAAACTAGTTTTAATTCTGGAAGATAGCAACAGTAAAATTACTGATTGGATCACATCTGTCTGAAACCCAAATCGAGCTTATTTATACTGTATCAGAATGTGATAAGGTTGAAATTCATAACTCTATCTCGCTTTTGTTTTCTTTTCGGCAATTATTCCAGTCACCTATTCACCTTTATTGAATGTAAATTTTCGCCTTCCATTGAAATTCAAGGTACCAAAATGTTCCGGAAATAGCTGCTTCAATAACTTAAGTACCGGTTATCCTTAAAATTCAGAACCTAGGCATTAAAGTTAGACTTACACTGAGTTCCTGTATCCTGGTTTGCAAGGCTTCCACTTGACTCGTGAGCGTTGTGTTAAGAGTACCGAAGTCCGTTCGGATTTCTTCGTTTCTCTTCGTGTTTGCTGAGACGTTCGCTATTGTCTCGTTCGCCTTGGCGTCGAGCTGGTGTAGAAGAGTCCGTACTTCTTCTACGCCTGCTACTGCTGCTAAGGCCTGCTTGTGGGTCGAACTTATCGAACTGTCGAAACCGTTGATCTGGAAGAACGGAAAGAAGATAGTTTAATTTGGGCATTAGGAAGCGTGCTTGGGTGTATGATCAGATGTATGACCATGGACAAACCAGAAGGAATATGCAAGTGGTGTTCTGGGGGCCTAAAATGGCTGCTTAAGGCTGCCTGTCCACCGGAGCGGAGAAACGGAGAAATATTAACCAATAGGATTATCCACTGAAGAGGAGCGGCGATTTTGTGCAATCCTATTGGTTAATATTCCCCCGTTTCTCCGCTCCGCAGCCTCGCTCTGCTCCGGTGGACAGGCAGCCTAACTTATCCATAATAGGAAAATAATATGAATCACATTATATTCTTAAATGGTCACAAACCAAGTTGATATTACGAATTGTCTGATTTTGTGACTAATAATAATTTTTAATACAGTGTACACTCTTTATAACGAATTTCAAGGGACCGAGCATTTTTTTCGTTATAAAGAGTTTTCGTTATAGGGAGGGAAGAGAAAAAATAAACCAAATTTAACCGATTTCCTACAGACAATGTAATATAAGAATAATGGCACACGTATTAACAATAACAAAAGCGAGACGGCTGTTTATGACCTCGGGTGTCTTTCTTAGACATTTCGGCACCTCAAAAGGTTAGTTTTCGAGGCTGATTATAAAAGCAGTTACATTGTTAAACATGTGTTGATGTCTAAATATGAAAATATTTCTTCGTAATAGAGAATGGCGGTTGCGTTATAAAGAGTGAATGAATGTATGGGTTTTGTGGTAAACCAACCAAATTGAACTAATTTCTATGTTATAGAGAGTTTTTCGTTATAACGAACGACGTTATAAAGAGTTTACACTGTAGTTTGGTCTAAATATTTTTGTCATAGAAAGTTTGATCAAATTATTGTGTTTTCTTTTATTGGTTAAATAAATATTTAAGAAATCCAGGCAAACATTGCGGAAATTAGATAATTGACCCTCCGCCATTGCTAACACGTAGTTCATTTCATATCTTAGTGCTTTCTATACAGTGCGATAGTAATGCTATCGCTTATAACGTGTTTTATTAACAGAGACAACAAAGACTCAAATTTCCCTAATCCAAGTATGAAAGAATCTAGAATAATGTTGTAACCGATAGCTAAAGATAATCTGGTTTAAGAGACTATCGTTGCATGCGAGCTAACGATTAGATTAAAAATATTGACCTACATACCATCAATACTATACCATGTTTTGCATGATCGAAATATTCTGTTAGTATTCTTTTGACAGGGGATTATGACCCGTCATTGCAATATTTTGTTTGTTCGGAACCATACCTTCAAGATACGGAGATATTGGAAGTCAAAGTCCAACTTTTTTTTTATTACAAGTTTTTTATGTTATTATTACATTAAAAATTTCCACAACCCCTATACTTTTAAATGCATTTATCATCACAATGTTTTGAGTGCGTTACATAGAGTTCTACCGTAAATGGCCTGTAATGGTCTAATTGAAATAAATGCTTTGAGTTTGACATAATTGCGGCATATTAATGAATCGGTTTTCCCAAAGATCTGATCAATTTACATCAAAACAAACCTCAGGTTCAAGGCTGTAAATAACGTGACACATTAAGTAATAACTAATTTAGTTATTTTCTTCGTAAGTGTAGTACAAGAGTTTATTATGAGCTGATAACTACTTTAACCTTGCACCCCAAGTCGGTGACCGTTGTCGGGCATATGTGTTAGTTTCTGCCCGTGTATTTGCATGTAATTTATGACAAAGCATTAACTATCTTTTATTTCTGAGGTACTTATGCACTGGTACAGCAGCAAAACCTCCCAATAAGAATGAGAATGACCGATTTTGTGATTGGCTTTGGCCGGCAGCCTGCAGCATCACGACTCGTTTCTATGTAAAATGTAAATCGATGAAAGCACTAATACGCGGGAATGTCGGAAGCGTCTGTCGCTGCACTCTGGTATTGCTGTTACTTCGCCTTAGGGCCAATATAAATACAATTGTTACAGTCGAGTTCACCCGACACCATCCTAATTGCTTATTAGCCTAGTGACGCAAGGACATGAAATGTGTCCAATGAGCACGCTAGAATGACGTCACATGTGACCTGAAATAGCGTGTTATAAGTCTGTTTCCGCCCTTAGTCTCGCTGCGTTCACATAGAACGTTTGGGGTGTATTAAGAAGTCCATAAGAGAGAGATTACTTAAAAGAATTCTAAGCCTAGTTTGGGCAGCTAAACTTGCTGTCAGTTTGCTCGTCATCATTGAGCTATCCCAACGATTTTAGTGTGGGCTTCTACTCGGATGCAGCTGAATACCAGTTATTTTTGCGACTACACTCAACAGTTATATTGTTCAATACAAGAGATGAACAATAGGTAATTTCGCTACTAATATATTAGATAGGTATTGGAGAGAATATCAGTCTTTATTCCCTGATGCTAATAATAGAATAGAACGCTCGACGGGCTTGATACAAAGGCGTTCATTTAGAATGCTGATGCATTTGACGGCAATATTTACGCTAGCATATATTTATTTATATCAAAGTAGGTACTACATGTATGTACCTATGTATTAAATAGGTTTGTGCTTGACGTCTATTTGTATAAAGATAGTGCAACAAATTCGTCATAAAAATACCTTGCGGTGGTGCATCTGCTCGCCTGATGACTATTTGTGTATAATTCTAAAAAAACTTTGAGAATACGGATGCTATCAAGACGAATCATACCTGTGAACCAAATGTCGCGACCGTTCTCTGTAGCTCTCCGAGCCTCCTCGGCGTGTCAGCTAGCTTGGGCGCCGCTGACAGCTGTTCTGACACGGCTGCCAACTCCTGCGCAGCCGCCGATACCCGCTGCGTCAACTCCTTGTGTTCTTTGTCTAAAGCCGCGAACTTCGCACTCAAATCGCTTGCGTTCGCTCGTAATTCTTTGGCAGTCGTGTGGCATACTTGTAGGGCGTCGTCGACGCTGTTGCTGCTTCTTGATACTGTTGAACATGTAATAAGAATATTTTTACTTTTAATAGTTATATCACTGCTTGACGACTTCGTGGCAATGAATTTAAGTTTAAATATGTAAATAATTAAGAAATATCAGTGTGTAATTTATTTATCTGCAGAGCAAAGGATCGTCTTTGTAAGGAAGGACGCGTAACAATGCAGGGTTATTAATTCACCTTACCTAACGTATGATAATATGGGCTACCAAAATTACCGTTTCGCATAGTGTACCAGGGATGTTGCGGATGCGGTTTTTTTGACATCAGCGGACGCGGATGTTAATTTTTTTTTTTAGAATCTTCGTTTTGGTACAGTTATTGCATATTTTACAATGAGCCTTATGCTGGTCATGTTAATCTTGTTTAAAATAAGTCCAGATTTCACTTTGATTTGGTGGTGACATTGTGAATTCACTTGTCCAATAAACTATTAACTGCAGAAATCTCGCTTAATAAACAATACTCACTGTATACCCACAATAACACTCAAAAACTGCAATATTCATAGGATAAGCGCAAGTAAACACGTTATGATTGATTTACGAGATACAAAATAATTATGATAAACAATAACAAACGCGTCGGATCTTGTCACCGAATCTACGTTCCTATTGGTCAATCAGCACGTAACCACGGCACGCGTCACTCGAAAGTAATTTTTTTCTTGTCGCGACCTGCGGTACATCTGCATCCGCATGATAATCCGTATCGATTACTTATTGCGGTTGCGGATGTCCAAAACGATGCGGATGCGGATATCCGCAACATCCGTGGTTTATACTATATATAGACGAATAAGTGCGAAAACTATAATAATAGTAGACATAGCTACTAATTTCGTTCATATTTGAGTGAATTTTGATGTAAATGTCAGCAACAGGCAAACATCTTCGAAACCCCTTTTAGCAGAATTTAATAAAGATGGTTAAGAAGGCAGCAGAGATAATACTTAACGACCAGCTATAATTCATACTGAAAACTGACAAGAATTACCTACCTAAGCTATAGTTATTTTTATCAGTGCCTTGGTAACTGCAGAATAATACAAACAATGTGTCTCAGCTGTTTATCGTTTTACACAACTACAGACGGTTGGCGGAAACATGTGTCCAAAGGGAGAGAGATTCTTAATGAAGCTCACATGTGTGGGGTTGGCAACATGCCTCGGATTTCATAGTCAAAGACTATTGAAGTTTTAGGCTTCATTTCAAAAGTGACCATGAAGAGTCCATAGAAAGTTAAACGCTCATTGAGTCAGAAATTCTCCGGGACCCCTCCTTGGTAACTTCCTCCCCGTTGTCCAATAATGTTCCAATTGTAAATAATATCGACTAATACGGTTGGAGGTAACAGTATAGTATTATATAGCCGCATAGCCCATATTGTGTGAGTACTTTGTACTAGATAGCTATCGTTCACTGGTAACCTACTCTTTTCTTGACTTGAATGTGCCCTGGCGGTTAGGAGTATGTCATGCTCACTCAAAGGTCTCGCTGATGGTGGCGCGTGTGTCGGATCATTTAGTTCCCTTCAGAATGGTTGAGTTGAATGGTGCTGATACATGCGTCATGTTCGTGAACGGGCGCTGTCAGTTGTGACTGGTCATCTCTTGGTTGCCACGGCTTATTTTAACTAATTATTTTATTTTTGAATTGTTTATTTTTTTTTTGTTTTTACTATGGACAATTTTAACGTGCACACTGCACATCTTGCTACATCGTTCTCACATAATGTACCATCTCAACATGAATGATGTAACCAAGGTTTTTGTAAAAATATACTGATTTAAAAGAGTGTCCATGGAGTTTCTTGCCCGTTCTTCTCCATAGAGATCTACGCTAGGGAATGGGCAACTACAGTACTTTCACAGTTTTTATGCCTTGTGACTGGGACTGTAGCTTCATTACATTTTTATCTTGTCGACAATTCAAAAGTGCCTGTAACTGGCCTACTTGAAATAAATGCTTTGATTTTGATTTTGAACAGTATTGTATTATTTTGGGAGCATCCCCATTCACTCTGTCGCTATTGCAAACAACAGGTCCTGTAAGCCAGATTCAGGTGCCCCTTGGTGAGCCCCAGAGAAAGTTTGACTAACTGGACACCCGCATCGGAAATATTCAGAAAACCAAATTGGATAGGAGCAGGAAACAAACAGAACGAAGGAAAGAGGGGTTTACGGCATGTATCAATAATTACTCGATTCTGTAGGTAGAAACATACAGGCGGATACAACTTCAGCGAATTAGTCAATGTTTTCAACGGAACCCGTCCATAGTCACTATGAAAATTCACACACTGTAGACTGAACTCAAGAAATCTTATAAACATCCTTTGATATGTTTCATAGCAGAAAAGAATCTATAGCAGATACTACTAGAGCAAGCTTTAAAAATAAATTGGTGAATACAGCAGTAATTGTGCCTATAGTCGTGTCGGCCAATGGCTTAATAGCCAATAGCTTCGGCCAACATCTGAGGACGCTCTCGCTTGGAAGCTGAATCATGGGCTTGATTCAGAAAGCAGTACTTCTGGACACATCATGTATTGTTAGCGAGGTTCCTCTCTCAAGAGCTCTGACCATCGGTAGCTCGGCTCGGACCCTATTATCGACGCTGGTGTACTACTATATTTTATATTTTTAAATGTTTTTATTTTGTTTATTTAAAGGAATTAAAGTTATACCCTATAACCAGTGATCGGAGTAGGTAGATTGATTTTTGGTACTTGTATCATAAATGTTCACAGAAAGAATAACATGGATAAGTCATTTTCTCGGAAAGTAATACCGATATTTCCGGATCCAATTAAATATTGTTAATGTCGGCAGTGATATTATTACTACTCAATTCATTTAAAGGAAGGTACCACCGGTTAGTGCACCACCTATGATCCTTTGTTCTGATTGGTCGTTGGGTTGTGTCAAATCGAGACTAGGTTGCGTTAAAAAAAATTACGAATAATATAATATTTCTCATTTTAATACAATTCCTACCTAAGTTCCGGTTTTTTTTTAATAATCAACCAATCCCGAAAATCCGGAGGAATGTCCATATTAATACATACATTTCGGATCAATGACCTTAATTCAATCTACCTACTCCGATCTATGACTATAACACATCCACGTACGGTACCTACCTTTTAGGTATAATCCTATAATTATCTAGTCAAGATCACTTACGAAACAAGAATTCGTTTCAGGTAGAATTGAATTAAAATTAAAGTTTATTTTCGAACTGAAATATTTATATCCAATTATTTATTTATAGGATGTCCCAAATAACCTTTCGTTTCGACAAAAATATTCGATACAATTCTGTGAGAATCTGTGAGACTGTGACATCATGAAGAATCCTTTCGAAGCAAAGAATTTCCCACGGTTTTTACTCTAGTCATTTCCAGTGCAGTGCAGGGAAAGCTTTAGCAATTTTTTCCTAGGAATTAATTCCTTACAGTTATAGTATAACTGGGACTATAATCGGTAACAGCTAACAGTAGTTTACTTTGACGCTAGTCACGCGTTTAGCAAGGTATAGTGCCTGCCTGTGAACACTTTCCAATGGCCTTTATCTTTGTTGTAATAAAAAATCATATTAATATGATAACAAATAATTTAATAGAATCCGTTTTCCACGTTTATTAGTTTTAGTATAACACGATTTTCAAACAGGATTTTATGATACGCTGTAAACCTTCATTGAACTATTTTACTATCGATATAAATTTGACCTTTCAAGATCGTTTGATGTAGGTGCTCATAGGATAAAAAGTTTCATTCAGTGGAGATTTCACTGCTTGGCATCTAGTATAAGTACTTTTTTGTTTTTAAAGAACTTTAATATACCTAGAAAATATGGTAATATCACCCGGGCAAACATTTGCCATCAATATTGAGACAACATGACAAGCGTACCACAAGGTCCTATAGTCGGTCCTAATCTGACCTTAATTTGATTGGTCGTAGCTTCCTGCTATTCAACACTTTTCTAGTCTTTTGGGTAGTAAACATGGTAAACAGGCTTTATAAATCAACAAACCGTACCCTTTGAGCAGGAAGTCTTGTAAATCCGTTACTAAATAATTACTCATTAGTTCCTTATTTGTTTGACCATTTAACTCGATTCAATGTCAAGGCAAGATGATTGGTGTGGCTGGCACATAGATTGCCATATAATTTCTTGTCACGTATCATTATAAAGGGGAAGTCCATTAGCTGTATATAATTATGGCACCGTAAATATTAATAAACCTGTATGACACGATCTGCAATTAACTGAATAGTTCTACGCAGTTTATCAACTCTTAGATTTTACGGAAATGTTGTAGTTGGACTAATTGATTACAAAGTAAACAATCTAAACTGTTTTGCTTATTGCAAGTGAAAAATGCTATTCGAAAATCAGAATACTGCAGAAGAGAGATTGGAGTTCCTTGTCCGTTCTTCTCCATTGAGATCTACGCTAGAGAACGGGCAACTACAGTACTTTCACAGTTTTTATGCCTTGTGACTGGGGTTGTAGCTACATTTAATTGTTATCTTTATTATATTTCTTTGTTATATTTATAGTTGTAAGGAAGATTTTAATAAATAAATACTTAAATCTTTGTTTCGACAATTCAAAAGTGCCTGTAACTGGCATACTTGAAATAAATGCCTTTATTTTGATTTTAAGAAGTTTTCAAGGCTGTGTAAATGAGCCAAATTTGACAATGAAACTTGGCTACATAAGGTCATTGGGAGAAGAGGAAAATAGTACGTATAGTATAATACTAATACTGAACAATGCACAAAAAACATGGTATCAGTGCAGTATCTGCATCCTCACATTGCATTCGAATCCTTATAAGATTCCAATGGATTACACAAATTATATTACATGACATGAACATGATGTTTGTGAGGAGTTTATATTTTGATCCTATCTTTCATACTCTATTACATACATCCATTTCATAGGCATTGCAAAGTCTGACATTGTTACTATTCTGACAGCATGATTAATGCCCTGTTAAACACGATGCCTCTTTATCAAGCCATTACAGTACACACGACGGCACATCAAGCTTTACATTTCCAGTATAGAGTGGCCTCGCTTTCTGTACAATGAGAGATCCGCATAAACTGGTTTTGTATAGCTTGATCAGCCGTCGTGCGTACAATTTGAAAGACATTAATACACTTCAATCTTCAATAACAAAGACCGAAGTACAAAATAATTGAAGTGAATTGTATCATCTCACTATGAAAGGAAGATAATTGTAAATGCAAAATAGACATAGTACAGCGTAGGTGTAATAGTCATTATTAGATAGAGCCCCATATTGTTTAAAGGGTGTAAACAGACTCTTAAAGTAGCCGAAAGGCACTTGTTCACCGTCATTGCGATACTTTTTTGTTCTAGACCATACCTGGGAACTTTAGTTACGGAGATATTGGGGTCAAAGTTCCAACTTTTTCACAAGTTTTTTTTAATGTAAGATTTTTACTTTATACACCTCCAGGACCCCCTTACTATTCAATCCATCCTTCAGCAAATTGTTTTGAATGTGTTACATTTAGTCCTGCTGTAAAACGTTATTGTTAAGCCCAAAAAGAAAGTCGTTTACCAGCACTCATTTTTGCGTAAAGTTACTTAGTTTGATGTACATATTGCTTGGTTGACGGCTTCGTGAAGAGTCTATTTACACCCTGTATTAGCATTGTATGAGCATCCAAGTAACAACATGCGAAGTTGACTTTACATAACGAGATGAGTTTCCACCTACGCATTGACGTTCACCGCTGTTATTACGTGCGAGAACCACACCAAGTTTCATTTGATTAAAATGCCAATGATAAGTAATTGTGTGGATTAATATGAAATATCGAACGGCTAGAAAGAGGGAGAATACTGACATGGCTGCTTATACAGATGTATGGGAAGCTACTTTGAACCTTAATGCATATGCGTACAGGCACGAGGAGAAAATTTTTAAACAGTTGAACTAAATAGCCTTTACTCAAGTTTATCCAAACAATTATAGAACGAAAAGCAGATACTTATAAGATACAAATAAAAAACAATATTTTAGCGTGTTTTTCTTGTATGTATAATTCTATACCAGCCTGTTCCACCTAATGGCCCATTACAAGGTCTGACGCAATTCGAAAGCTCTTTTCTAAGAAAGGTTGGACCTTGAAACTTAATTATGTTGATGTTGATTGTCTATATTTCCAAGGTGAACGAATGTACGACTTGCGGTATCAAGTCTGATAATATTTACTATTGACTTAAAGTGGTTTAACGACACCCCAGGTTACGTACAAATAAGAATTACTGTTATTTTAATGAAAACTAGATCTTCAGGCGCTGAACTATGAAGATGAAGGGTTAGTTAAGAAGTAAATTAAAACATGAATAATAATTTGATGCTATAACTACAATCGGCAGTATAAAAACAGTTTAAAACCGAACCTCTGTCCATTTCAATGCGTAGTGAAGCAATCTGTCGCCTGACGTCTACGAAGAGCCAGAGGACGGTGGCTGCTGAGACAACGCAGACACAGAAGGCAAGGGCTGCAGCCAGGCGGACGAAAGGCCTGGACCGACGGCGGCGGGATGTGCGGCGGCCCCAGGGTTCCCCTTCATCGCTTGAGGCAGATAGGAGTCTGCCACCACGTGAACCTCCTCCGCCTACCAGAGCATCCAGCTCCCGCCTTTTCCTCATCTTCTTGCCGACCCGCAGCGGCACTGCCGCATGCACCGCACTCTCCATGACGCACCACAACGCTACCGCAAACGCATCCGCGCACACCCGCACGACACACTCACTTTCACGCCACAGACGATCGCAAAATCTGAAAGGTCTGACACGTGTGATCCGCACCGCGGCGACTTGCCGAATGACCGTAAACGATACTCAGCATATGAAATTATAATTTATTTTTTACACACTGGCTGTTAAGATTTTTTTCGAGGTATAATCAGATGTGCAATGTTGTGAATTGCATTAACTGTTTGTCTGTGTGTTTACGCTTACGATTGGTCTCTACACTTTCAAGTCAGGTGATAGTCTGAAAGACGTTAGCTTGTGAATATGCTTGCAAAACAAGTCTTGGCTTAACTTTATCGGTTTTCAGTGACGATTCATTCAAAACGATCGATAACAGATGTTTATGTTGCTAATTCAAGCATAATACCTAGCTACGTTTTACAAAAATTGTATCTTAATTGAAGAAGTTCAAAAAAGGTTTTTCAAAGCCGCTGTGCCATAGACTTGAGCATCCCCATTGATTTATTTAACAAAGCTGACTAAACAAGATGATCAGATTGCCGAAACAAAACTTCAGATTTACAAAAAGAATTAACAGAATGTCGTAAGAGCAGTATTTATAGACCCATTGATTTGATTAGAAGATGCCGAATACGTGATCACGCTGCTAATGTGTTTGGCAGTTTGGTCACAAGACATATTCAAGTATATTAGCGTTATTAATTCTAAGTGTATAATCACGAGGAAACCTAGACATAACATAACACAACATCACGCCTGTAATCCCCGAAGGGTTAGGCAGAGGCGTACCTAATAGTACACCCACATTTCGCCAGTTATGTTTATGTCCCATGTAGTAGAGGGCGAGCCTATTGCCATCAACCGGGCGCAAATCCAGACTGCATGGCCTAGACATCTAGGAAAATTCTGTTCTGGACTAGACGAGTGGAAGTTCCCTAAGGTATTGACACTCAACCTTAGTGCTTATTTATTGGAATTACTCCTCGTAAATAGCGAAACCACCTTGCTGGCTGCACCATGTTTTTACCACAGTATGCGCTATTTTGCCAAGCCATTTAGGGGGCTCGCACGCTGAATTACAGTCCATTACCTATCAATGAGACTCCTGTGTCCCAGGAGTGGTGATTATTCTTACAATGGGTGTAAAAATACCCATAACAAAGGAAAAAGGCACTTGTGCTCCGCGTCATTGCGATCATGATTTTGTTCTGGACTATACCTGAGGACCTTGTTACGGAGATATGAGAGTTCAAAGTTACAACTTTTCCAAAAGTTGTTTTTTAATACAAGGTTTAAATGTTATAAACTTATAATTCTAAGTATCATAACACTTACTTTAAATACCTTTATAACCTCCTTATTATTCAACACATCCATTAGCACAATGATTTGAAGGCGTTACTTTTCACCCCAAAACAAGGTCGTTTCCCAACAATAAAATACGACTCGCGGGTCTATCTATGACCAACACTTCGACTTGATTCTAAGAAAAATAACCATATAGCTAGACATTCTAAAGTAAGACCTTAGAGTCTAGACTAATGTGATACGTGTGAAGTACGGTCAGCATATAACTCGAACGTCTAAGGTCGTTTACACGTTGACATTAGACTGGTCATAATAGATTTTATCTTAGGCGGGCGACCATGATCTTGGTGATTGTCTGTTATTGGTAAACAATTTACATAATGAGTATCTAATACAGATTTGTAGAGATTAGCTTGACTGTTTTAATAGAACTAGATTTTTCAAGACTGTATTACTCTATGGAAGAATATAAAACATGGTAATGGTTACGAAAACTTCTTTAATCGTTGGTTTGTATCAAAGATGCTAATTTACTCTCGTTCTTAAATAAAATAATGGCATACTGAATAATTTATCAAATTTTGACTATCGTATAGGGATTTGGTTAAGAATAAATAAACTATATATCAGATATTTGTGGCTGTTCCTAAATTACCCTTATCATCACCATATCTGCCCGGGATAACCCACTGCTGGGTATATGCCTCCCCTTTTTTGCCACAGTTTCTGGTTTTGTGACCCTTAACCAGGTGTTAATTACCATTAAAATTTTAGTTTGCTATAAATTAGCTAAAAGGACTACATAAACAGCATCGAATCTCGATATCTAATAATATCTTAGCGGAAAGGACAGGTTTTTTTTTTTAAATATTGTTTATTGGGATTTTCTCAAATTATTATCTAGACACTCATTCAAAGATATGTGAAAAACAAGTAATTATGTTGATAGCATCGAAATTATTACGTGTGATTTTTTTCCTGTTTAATTCGTATTTGTGGTCCATATTAACTTAAATGTGGAACTGATAATCGTACAGACGTCAGCATATCAAGGTACTACAATCTGTCAAATTTCTTTAATATATTTTTAACTTTATCGCTAAAGCATTAGGTTCAAAGTTGATTGGGAAAATTTGACAGTTTTGAGTAGCTTGATGAGCTGGCCTCTGTACCATCTTCCATCGATATTAGATACAATTAATAAGCCATTAATTTTAACCAACGTGCAGATAAGATTTCCTTTTCGATATTTAAATTGGATCATTAAAGAAACCGCAGAAACTAAAAGAACTGGAGCAAATTTTTTTAGCACCACATCATAAACTCATCATCATCATCATCATCATCAGCCTATAATGTTCCCACTGCTGGGACACAGGCCTTCTCTCTAAGAGCGGGAATAATTTTTTCTTCATTCATTTAAAATTAATAGATTAGTAAAGAAGACTAACATGTATCTTTTTAAAATATTAGTATTTCTTTCACTGACGTCAGAACGCAGAAGTCACGATAAGACATAACCATAGAGGTGTGATAACATTATTTACGAGACAGTACCGTGACATTATCGACCAACGGACCTGCCGGACGCGGTGAATGAAAGCCGAGCATGCGCAGAAGAGCTCGCGATTTGCGACACCATTGTATTCGAAACAATACTCAAATATTAATATTAAACTAGCAAGATAGACTAAACCAAAGGTATACAAAGATATCTTTACACAGTAAGATGAGAAAATTAATCAAATTACAGACATCAGCACCAAAACACACAGACAAACAGACAATAAAAATATAACTGCTACACAAACTCACTGTACACTGATCAATAAAATACAGACTGCAACACAGAATTTAATAAAAACACACGAATATTCTCATAAGACAGCACACGCGGGGAAAACTGAAAATTTTGACAAATCCCAGAGGGTTGTTGTAAACTATATGTATAACGGAGCAAGGGTCCAGGCCGACGGTGGGGCCAGAACTGTCCCTAACGTCACCCAGGCGCGGCGACGCATGCGTACAGAAACACCGCATCAGATATAGAGATACTGGATACTTACGAGAAATGTGTAGTCGTGTATACTAAAGAAAACTCCGCCAACGCAAACGGAGTTGCTTGTGTATTTTGGGGTAGTGAGAAAAATTTGGGCTCATTCAACGCAACAGACGATACGAAAGTAGTAGTTTGGGTGGAATTATATGCCTTTCGGATCAAAAATTGACAATTTGTGAAGATCGAAAGCCTGAACCTTTGAACTCTGAATCTATTACTGCACTTTCATCTTTAACTTCTCCTGCTACATCTGTAGAACAAGCTGTGGTTCTTATAGCTTAGCGAAGATTCAAGAAAACAGCACTAAGCACATAAGTGCCTGTAATTGAAAAGAGTTCAATTTGAAGGTTTTGAATTTCTGTCATCGCAACACCACCAACAAATATCTTTTCTCTTACCCTTCCAAGGTCTTCAATAGAATTCTTCCTTGTCCGTTTCCTTTATGTTTGATATCTATGATAACCATATAAATGAGAAAGTTTGGTTGGATGGATGTCTGTTACTCAAGCACTCGAGAACGGTTTTACGGATCTGGATGAAATTTGGCACAGATTTTTTTTTACTTGATTTTTCTTTTTTTGTCGACGGTTTGTCATTCAGATATGTGCTATAGTAAATTTTGTTTAATGTGTTTTAGTTAGTAAGTGCCAAGTTGTTTATTCGTTATGGATATCTGGTCAGTCTGGAACAGGGATGTCGCGGATGCGCATCTTAATTTTATTTAAGAATCTTCGTTTTGGTGCAGTTATTGTACATTTTACAATGAGCTTTATCCTGGTCAGTGGTCATGTTCATTTTATGTTTAAAATAAGTCCAAATTCCACTTTGTGTTGGTGGTGAGTTCGTGATATTGTGAATTCACTTGTCACAACACTCAAAAACTGCAATGTTCATACGATAAGCGCAAGTAAACACGTTTTGATTGATTTACGAGATACAAAATATGATAAACAATAACAAAAACGCGTCGGATCTTATCACCAAAATCCTCGCACCTATTGGTCAATCAAACGTACGTGCCCACGTCACGCGCCACTCGCAAGCCCCACCCTATTTTTTTTGTCGCGATCGGCGTCCTGCGCGTCATCTGCATCCGCATGAACATCCGCCTCGGTTATTGCGGATGCGGATGCGAATATCCGCAACATCCCTGGTCTGGAATAGCACAAAGGCTACTTTTTTTTCTCCCATCTACATCAAAATTTCTACGCGAACGAAATTAAATTTATCACCTGTTTATATTATACCATTCATGTGACGAGTATAAGAATTAAAGAAAATAGGAGACTCAGGTGTTCTGTTATTCTTATAGCAGATTCAATTTCAATAAACAACGACCACATGATATTAAGGCAGGTTTCGTTTTCATAACAATTTACTCAGTAAAACATTCTAGATATCTTATTCAGCGACTATTATACATCCGTGTTTACTACGGTAGCGTAGCTGTGCCCTAATTTGTTCTACATTAATTACTCAAGAGCGTTAATTGAACAATATTTAATTACTTCGTCGAACTGGCCCTGGGGGTCCGGAATTATGTAGGATCCCTGTTCCATATATCGCCAGAACTGTTTTGTATTTTTGTAATTTTTTGTCAGTCTCTCGATGTCTGTCGGGATTGGCAATGTTTAGTTAGATGATAAAAATAAGTATTTATGCGATGTGATCACATTTCTTAAGCTGGTTAGAGCTGTGCAGGTACTACTATTTGATCTAATACAATTTGAGTTCATCGATACGAAAAGAAGAAAGAAGCTGGTTATGATTCCAGGAGATAATCTTCCTTATGAAAAAGTCACTCTTCATCCATAATCTTCGAGAGTAGTCCGGAGGTTGACAAAATCAAAGTCAAATCAACCATTTAATTGAACAGAACCGTGGTTATTTCGTGGTAGCCATAAAGGGTTACTTTAGGTCAAACTATGTGAATGGGCAGAAGTTTACGTGTGTAAGAGCCGTCATAGAATCTGATTGTATAGAGTAGTAGTATATTATAAGTTACAACAGTCACGCAAAGATCGTCACTGGCATAATTAAAATTTATTAGAGCGGCACACGTGTTTAGACCTAGGAGACGACTAGTCAAACTGGGCCGAAACAGGAATTGGACCTAGACGTCGTAGGGTTGCATGGAATCCTGCCAGGGCTGCGGGACTGTTCGAAAGAGATACCGCGGCCCTGGAATACAAAGGGCAAGGAAGGAACATGGCTGGGTGTTAGTCAGTACAAGTCTGACACTCCCTTCCGCTCCGCCCATAGCGGGAGAAGTCATTTAATGATTTCCCATCCGAAAAAAAAGGGTTGCATGGAATCGCACTTATCCGTGTGTTGCAGAGCACATCGTCGATGCTGCCGCATGAGATAGCAGTCCCGCTCTGTTTCTTTCTCTAGCAAATATTAACGGTTCTGAGCGACAAGGATAGGAGCATAGAAAAATGCGATTCTGTGCTGATCAGGGACCGTAAACCCCGGTTAAGGGTTAAGCCTTTCAAAGGGAAGCCGTTTATGAGATACCATCATTATGTAACTCTACAGTTTATCATGCCCACCAGCAAAAGCGCAGTCAGTTTAACCCAGTAAAAGGGTTCCCACATTCATATGGATAACCCATTGAATGGGTTTTAAACTTGAAACCCAGTGAAAGGGTTATATATAACATCATTATGATGTGGGTTATCCCATTCAATGTGTTTTAAAGGGTTGCCCACTCATTATGGTAACCTTTTTAATATATCTAAGGGTTTTGTTCAGGTTAGGTCCATTATGTTTATTCAATAAACTTGTGCGAAGTAGGTGGAGGAGCACCATGCATCATCCACTGAACATCGTAAGCTTGTAGACGAAACACGTGCCAAAATATTATTTTTTAGAATTTAGATGACTACATTACATAGCAAGGTGTGTGTCCTGACTTCCCGAGTTTCTGAAGATCAATATTGTTGTTTTGCGAGTCGTAATAAATTGAAATAGCAATGGGAAAATAAGAGTTATGACCATATTTAGGTATGTGAATAAAAGACTTCGATTTTTTTTTGTGTAGAATCTTCGAACTGTGAACACCAGGTAAAGCACTAATGACACGATAAAAAAAAAAAAATTGAGTTTGCCGTATTATCAAATAAGGGTTTGTCCGTTTGTCACAATGCCTGGACGGTAAAAAATATCTGTGACCCCTGAGTGTTAGTTTCGGCTTTTTCTTCGCAGACTATGTTAGTAAGTAACAAAAAGGTACAACTGTACCGTCATCTATGTACCATAGAAAATACATTTAGGACATTAAACTAGTCTATTGAAAACCACTAGCCTGTTTTATTAGGTTATGGGCCCAGGCATTATAAAAAATATTTTTTAATATACTCAACGTAAATAACTGTGTGGTTTTGCGATAGTAATGTCGACAAACTATATTGCTAATGTTCCGAGGTTGTGCGGCCGTGAAAACTACGAGGAATGGTGTTTCGCAGCCCAAAATGTGTTGGTACTGGAAAACATGGCGTCCGCCATTGAAAAAAAGCTACCAGCGACGGCTAGTGCGAAAGAAAAATCAGACGACGCCAAAGCTAAGGCGAAACTTGTGTTAACTATAGACCCCTCGTTATATGTTCACATAAAGCAAGCAGTGACAACTTATGATTTATGGAGCAAATTAAAAACCATGTTTGATGATTCTGAATTTACAAGAAAGATAAGTTTACTCAGAAATCTCATCAATATTCGTCTTGAAAACTGCGATTCCATGACGCACTATGTGACCCAGATAGTGGAAACATCTCAGCGTCTTCAAGGAACAGGCTTTAAGTTAACCGACGAATGGATTAGAGCATTAATGTATGCAGGATTACCCGAAAGGTATGCGCCTATGATTATGGCCATTGAACACTCGGGAATCCAGATAAGTGCCGACGTCATAAAAACCAAGTTGATTGACATGTGTGTTGTTGAGGCTAGTTCAGTATCCGGTTCCGAAAGTGCACTTTTAGCAAAAAGGAGGCAGCATTGGAAAAATGAAAACTCTAAGAAGAGCGGCCATAAAGATTTGCAAGCAACGTCAAAGCCTGACAAGGTTGTCAAGTGTTACAAATGTAAACAAATCGGACACTATATAAACCAGTGTCCCAACTCAGAATCAAGCAAAAGAAAACAGACAAATGCATTCAGTGCTATTTTCCTGAGTGGTAAGTTCAGTCAGAGTAACTGGTATATTGATAGTGGGGCTAGCAAACACATGACGGCGAGACAAGAAAATATCGTCAATCCGTCCCATCAACACGATATGAGAGAAATTATTATTGCAAACCAGACAAGTGTTCCAGTTATATGTTCTGGTGATGTCAACATCATCACAGTTGTGACTGGTGTAGAGTATGATGTCACAGCTTCGGACGTATTGTGTATACCGAGCTTAACAACAAATTTGCTTTCGGTGAGTCAGTTGATCGAGAATGGCAACAGCGTTATTTTCAAGAAAAATAGTTGCTACATCTACAATCAACAGAAAGACCTAGTTGGCGAAGCAGAATTAGTTGCAGGTGTGTACAGATTATACACGAAAAGAGAACAGTTATTAGCAGCGACTGCAATAGCATCGAGTGAGAATTGGCACCGACGCTTGAGACACATCAACAGTACTAGTTTAACCAAAATGAAAAACGGCGCTGTAGAAGGAATTTCATACCCAGAAGTGGCAAACATAGATAAGGCATCGTGTACTATTTGCTGTGAAGGCAAGCAAGCTAGACTGCCGTTTCAGCAGAGTTTGTCTAAAACGGAGAATGTTCTAGAGGTGATTCACGCAGATGTATGTGGCCCTATGGAAACTCTATCAATTGGAAGATCAAAATACTATGTTTTGTTCGTGGATGACTACAGCAAGATGGCGTTTGTTTATTTTATGAAGGTGAAAAATGAGGTATTTACAAATTTCAAAGATTTTAAGTCTATGGTTGAAAAACAGAAAGACAGAAAGATCAAAATTCTAAGGACAGATAACGGAGGTGAGTTCTGTAGTCAAGAATTTGATAAATATCTGAAGGAGCATGGGATAGTTCATCAAAGAACTAATGCTTACACGCCGCAGCAGAATGGTTTGTGTGAACGGATGAACAGGTCAGTAGTTGAACAGATGTTTGATCTTTGACGCTGGGTTAGAAAAGAAATTCTGGGCAGAGGCGGTTCATACTTCAGTTTACTTAAGAAATAGATCTGTTGTTACAGGACTGAATAGCAAGACTCCATATGAGGTTTGGACAGTCGGTCGAAGCCAAACTTGAGTCATTGTCGTATTTTTGGGAGTGCAGTCATGGTGCACGTGCCAAAACAGAAGCGTTTGAAGTGGGATAAGAAAGCTAATAAGCTTATTTTCCTCGGCTATTCTGACAATGTGAAAGGCTATAGGGTTTATAACCCAGAAACTAAATCTGTTAGCATAAGTAGAGACATCGTTGTTATGGAGAAGTCAGCTGAGAGTACAGTGAACATATCCTTGGAATGTAAGTCTTCAGCGGTGGGAGGATGTACCAAAGATTCTGAGAGTACTGAGAAGGAAATTTCAGAGTCAGGAAGTTCAAATTCAGAAGAAGAAAAGGTGGACAGTACGTATGTTATGGATACGGAAACTGAAAGTAGGATAATTTTTCCATTGCTACTTCAGACCCAGAAATTATATTAGTGGAGCAAGGTACACCAGCAACTCTACCAAAACGAGAGAGGAAGAAACCTGATCGGTATGGTTATAATAATTTATGTATCACAGAGTGTGATGATAATGACAGAGATATCACTCTCGAAGAGGCCTTAAATGGACCGGAGAGTAAGTTTTGGCGAGCAGGTATGAAGGAAGAATTGGACTCTTTTGAAGAGAATAACGCGTGAGAGCTAGTTGATCGTCCTAAAGATGGTACAGTAGTTCAGTGTAGATGGGTTTTTAAAAAGAAGTTTGACAGTTCTAATAATGTACGTTACCGGGCAAGATTGGTAGCAAAGGGCTTTAGTCAGAAAGCAGGTGTAGATTTTCATGAAACTTTTGCGCCAGTTGTTAGGTATTCTACCTTGAGATTGCTATTTGCTCTGGCAGCCAAGTTGAATTTAGATTCAAGTCATCTTGATGTTACCACAGCTTTTTTAAACGGTTTTTTGAAAGAAACTGTGTATATGAAAAAACCTGTTACTTATGAATCTAGTATGGATGATAACAAAGTGTTAAAATTCAAGCGCGCTTTATATGGTCTTAAGCAGTCATCCAGAGCTTGGTATCAGAGAGTCAATGATTACTTGATAGATTTAGGTTATAAAAAATCAAAGTACGAGCCATGTTTATTCACAAAATTTGAAGGAAAAGTTAAGCTTATTATAGCACTTTTCGTTGATGATTTTTTTGTTTTTTCGAGTTGTACGGCAGCAACTGAACAATTAGTAAATGAATTGAGCTGTAAATTCAAGATAAAAAACTTAGGTCAGTTAAAAAAGTGTTTAGGCTTAAGAGTTTATACTAACGAAAACGTTATAACAGTTGATCAAGCTCAATATGTAGACGCTTTACTTAAGAGGTTTAATATGTTAAATTGTAAAACTGCAGAAACTCCTATGGAGATGAATTTAAAATTAGAAAAGTCTCAAAATGGTTGTAAAGATAATTATACGTTTAGAGAACTAATAGGAGGCTTAATGTATTTAGCGGTTTTAACCAGGCCTGATATTGCTTACAGTGTGAGTTTTCTTAGTCAGTTTAACAACTCTTATGATGAGACTCACTGGAAGCATGCGAAAGGGTGTTAAGGTATTAAAAAAAAAAAAAACAAAAACTATGGTCTTGTATTTTGTAAAGACAATTCTTGTATTGAAGGTTTTGTAGATGCAGACTGGGGCTCTGATGTAAATGATAGAAAACCTTTTTCGGGATTTTGTTTTAAATTGTCAAATACAGTGATTGCTTTTGAATGAGTAAAGCAGAGACATGTAGCTTTATCCTCGACGGAAGCAGAATACATTTCGATGTCACAAGCAAGTAAAGAGGCAATATATTTAAAGAATTTACATTGTGAGATTGTAGGATATTCAGAACCAATTGTTTTATTTAATGATAGTCAGAGTGCGCAGAAATTGGTTTCAAATCCAGTTTTTCATCGCAGATCTAAACATATAGATATAAGGTATCATTTCGTCAGAGAGGCAGTAACGAATAATTTTGTTAAAATAGCTTATTTGGAGACAGCTGAAATGCCAGCAGATATTTTGACCAAAAGTCTAGGGTCTGTTAAACATTATTACTTTATGAAAAAGCTTGGTATTTTACCTGTTTCATAGTTGTTTTCAGTATTGTTTTTGTTAAGCGGAGGTGTTAGTAAGTAACAAAAAGATACAACTGTACCGTCATCTATGTACCATAGAAAATACATTTAGGACATTAAACTAGTCTATTGAAAACCACTAGCCTGTTTTATTAGACTAGTCGTATAGGACGCAGACCCCATCTCGTTTTCGATCATAGTTTCTTTTTGACGTGTAATAGTGTTTTTTACAACCAATTTACAAAATGAATATCATTTAATGGATTGGATATTACTAAACGCCAATGTTCGTGGAATCTTCGGCTATTAAAACGAAGGACCGACGTCACTTGAGACATGAGATTCGGTTGAATCGACACGCTATAGAATGGAATATGCTGTTTCTTTGAAGGATAAGTTCTGTAATAAAACTATTCGAAAGCTGCTACTAGACGGAAGTGGCAATGGGCTGAGTGGTTGACCATATTTGGTGAAAGACCGATGGACAATGGATCAACAGAGTCCAGTCCCAATCACAAATGCTTCCATTCGGGAAGTCTATTGTTTTATGGCATAACGAAAGCGAATGCGATTTTATTTTGGTGGGGTTGGTCTAGCTAGATAATATTATAAAATAATATAAGCCCTAGGTATCTACGAGTTTATCACAAAACTTTCCTAATGAAATCTCAAAATTTCTCGTACAATAAAAGTGTAAAATGTAAACAAAGACGTATCTGTGTCGCCTTACGCGTCATTTTACGACTTGACTATCATATTGTGTTACCTATACATAGGCGACTCGTATAAAAACATGCGGTCCTAATTTAAAATATGTAGCGTAATGAATTCATGTGTGATAAAGAGTTTTGTTTTTTAAATGTTGTTAAACAATTTTCCGATATAGTTTCCTGTGCAGTCGCTTAAAGTATAATTTTAATTACAGATATCATTTTATTTTGTTATTTTACCGTATATTGGAGATTAGACATAGTTGATAACACTATAATTCTTATAGTCATGCTTACTTGTTTAAGGAAAATATGGCATGAACAAGTTATTTTTTGTAGTAATAGTTTTGTAGTAATCATCGAATAAATAATATTTTAATAATGGTTCAAGTCAATAAAGTCCTTCATAATTATTTTCTTCAACATACTAAACACAGTGCTATCCGTTTTTACCAACACAAAGCGACGTATAAATGTAATGTCTAAATAAGAAAGCATTAGTTAATTTAGGTTGCACCTAATGTTAATGAAAATATGTATTTTACACAACAAGCTTGCCTAAAAGCTTTTGATTAAATCGTGTTCCAATCGTAAACTAAATGCTATTCTTTTGGAGACATAAATTATGTGCAAAATGATGTACAGACGCCAGCACATCAAGCTACTACAACCTGTCAGATTTCTTTAATAGATTTTCAACTCTATTTTTTTTAACAAATAGTTTCAAGGTTGATTGGGAAAATTTGACAGTTTTGGGTAGCTTGACCTGCTGGTGTCTGAACTTATCAATGACATACGTACAATTTTAATTGGCAAATAAGATCAATAATGTCGAACTATGTAAGATCCTGCACATGCAAGTTCATTTTCAATTTGACACCTGTATAATGAGCTTAACTGCAAACTTTGCCGCATTACCAAACTTTTTGCCATGACACAAAGTTATTTGACGCACGTGGATTAAAGAGCAGAATTACAGAATGCTGTACAGTAAAAAAGGCTACCTACCGTGTCCGATGTCGGCACGCATAGTCGAGACTTGGTCATAGAGGGCAGCACATATCCAAGTGAGCATCAGCAGCCATAGTATAAGGGTCCCTCTGACTGCCCAGCGTAGAGCACATCGCACTTCAGCACCAATATTATGCTCTAGTGCTGTGGGAGCAGAGTTTCGGCTGCGTTCACGTCTGAAAATAAACAAAAAGATTTAGATTTTATATAAATACTTTTCAAATCTTTGCGGTCAAAATTAAAATATCTTATTTCACATAGGCACATATAAAACATCGAGATTTTGAGGCAACATTTGGGTTGGTTGCTTCATATAGTGAAGAACTGGCTAGAAACCAGGGAATTCTTTTAAAATCATTTGGTTTTACAATATTATTATGTTACAGCGTTAGTAGTTTAGTACTAAAATATGGGAGGACACCATAGGCCCAACAATAAGTAATTGAAACAATAAATTGCAGTTATATTTATGACTACTCAAGTGTAAAAATGTGATATTGGAATAGTACACTAATTATCGAGTCTATTTTTAATCTAAATTACCGTTTTTTGATACACAATAATTGGTATAACTGTTCTAATCTAATCATGAGCAATATAAAAAAAAAAACTATTTGGTTCACTTTAGCAGGTGAAAACTGCTGAACTGTTAAGGCAGCATCTCCCATTTGGTGGGTCACGACCCAGTACCAGGCCATCAAAATAAAATACCTACCAGGTGGCAGCCTACCTGCCTTGTTTTAAAAATAGTTCCTAATATTGATTGACGCATCATAAGTATTCGTAAGAAGCTAAAGCTTTTTTGAATCAACATCCCCCAACAGCCACAGATGTTAAAGACACACACACACATAGATTCAAAGGCAAATTTCATGATGTTAATAAGTTGGCAAAAGTGGCTTACATTTCTGAAGTTTTAAATAATCTAAACATGGCACTACAAGGTAACAATGTAACAACATTTATGCAAGACAAGATGGAAGCTGCAAGAAAAAAAGCTTAATGTGGAAAGCACAGAAACAGGGAATGTCAAAGAATTTACTAATTTATGTAAAATACAAAAAGAGTACAACATGATTTCGTTGCCACAAGACACCTCAATTCAAAGATCATTTATTAGGACTGGAGATAAATCTTCAAGAATATTTTCCTCCAATCCACAGCAACAAAGCTTGGATAAGAAACCCATTTACTTTGAAGTCGGACCATTCCGAGACTAATTTTCCAGATTCAAATATTGACTTGTTAATTGAACTGTCAATTGACAAATTCAACACAAGACCAATGATATATTTTTAAGTTATTTTGTGATGCCAAATAAACAAAGTTAGCTCATCAAGCAATAACTTTAATGCCACAACTTATAAATTTTGAAGCTGGGATTTCAACACTAGTTTACCTTAAAAATAAATATAGAAACCGACTTGAAATGGAACCAGATCTCAGGATAAAACTTACATCATTTCCCGCGAACTTGGATTCTTTGGTAATAAATAAGCAGCTGCTCCATACTTCGCACTAAATAGGCGATACCGAAATATTAGTACTTAATATATTTTTAAAAGTAATACATATATTATATCGTAATATATTTCTAATAACAATCAATATGCGTTATTTTATTATATGTTACCAGCAGGGGTTAAAAGTATTGAGTGGGTCATGAAGAGGTAGCGTGAAAATTACTGGGCCATGCCAGAACAATGTTTGGGAAACACTGTATTAAGGTAATATGACTCTGATTTTATTATATGCTAGCTGACAGGAACAAAACAGACTATGTCTAGGTCAGATGACTTTTATCTGGCTAAAAACAAAAACATTTCAAGAAATACAGCTATCATAACCTCTTTTTACTACAAGTAACTTGTATAGCAAAAGGAAGTATTTAAGCTGATATTTATACTACTACTTACCTTGTTATTTTTTTCTTTCTGCTGGGAATTATTTCTAGCTGCAAATCTTCTGACTCTTCATCGGTAGACAAGTCCAAAAGACGGAAGTTTTCCTTGTTGACTTTCGACGGTGCAGACATTTTAAGACCCGGCTCATACAACACATGCTATTAGTTACTTTCATGTGCAATATACATCAGACAGTTAATCGCACTGTATTTTTATTTACTTCCAATCATAAATTCTCTTCAAGGTTACAAAAGTTTGAAAGTAGGTACTGAAGATACAAAAGCTTACCGCAACTAAAAGGTTATGAATTAAGGGTTACTAGCCTAACTGTGGGTAGAGTAGAACTAGAGCTAATTAGAAGATATGTAATAGTATTGCTTTAGTGATTCGCTAAGACCTACGATGAGTAAATAGCAAAATTATAGAAGTAACGAGAAATGTCAAAGTCAAAATTAATTCTTTTCACTGATCGCTGTCTCAGTCTTGATTGTCGTTGGTGGAAAATGACAGGATTTAAAAATAAGATCGGGATGTCTATGGGAAACTGGACAGCATCAACATTGTGTATTTGTATCGCACACAATTTATTGTAGGAGCCTGGAAGTACTTTTTGGATTTGTTACTTTTCATTTTTGGGGGTACTTTTATTTTCATTCATCATCATCATCATCAGCCTATAAATGTTCCCACTGCTGGGAAACAGGCCTCCTCTCTATGAGAGGGATTGGGCTGTAATCCACCACGCGGGCCCAGTGCGGATTTTTTTTTTGGATTTTTTTGGTAGATGTCACATGTCTTCGAATTTTTGGTTCTAGGACATGCCGGTTTCCTCACGATGTTTTCCTTCACCGTTTTTGAGAGCAGTGGTGATGAAATAAATTACACAAAGTAATGCGCGCCTACCTGGGTTCGAACCCACGACTTACTGTTCGTAAGTCGGGGTCGCTACCACTGCGCCACCGCTGCTCATTATCATTACCCATTAGCTTATTTTCATTACCCAGTCGTAAATGTCATTTGTGAAAGATTGGCCTGAAAGAACCGCACGTAGAGAAGAGTGGAAGGCTATGGGTGAAGCCTTTGCCCAGCAGTGGGACAATATATAACAGGCTCATAAAAAAAAAGCCGTAAATAAAACAAAACAATGAACGAGGACAGATTTTTTTCCTGGCATTGGCACTTTTGTTATGTCAAAATATATCTGATCTTTCTGTCACTTACTGTCACACACAAACTGTAAATTGCAATGGATCGCGCACCGATTTTATTTAATTTTTTTATTTAGAGTTAGATAGAATACAAAAATAGAAATTCTGTCTAAACAGTTTCAACCATGAAAGAAAAATGGAATTTTGTTTTGTATTTAGTTTGGTTTGCCTACTTGGTTCTGTCAGCGAGTCTCATGTTCGGGCATGGATTCCTGTTATCCCGTAAAACTCTGAGTGATGTTACTGAATGCGTGCCACTCGATAGATTCGGATGTGATGGACATGAAAATTCGGCAGTGGAGGATATTTGTAGCGAGGATGAGAAGATACGTCGAATTTTGTCTGTGCCTGGCGGGCCGTTGGCGTGCGTCCCGCAGAAGTCTCGAGTGGTGTTTTTATTAGTGGACGCCTTACGGTATGATTTTACGGAGTTCGATGAGAGTATTGAGAAGCCGCTGCCGTATCAGAATCGGCTGCCGATAATGCGTGAGATGCTGGACCGCTGGCCGGATAGCGCTCGCCTTTATCGGTTCATGGCTGATCCACCGACCACTACCTTCCAGCGTGTGAAAGCCCTCGCCACTGGCTCGTTACCGACCTTCATTGACGCGAGCGCTAACTTTGCTGCCATGGAGTTACAGGAAGACAATATCATTGACCAGGTAATTTATTAAGATGGTAATTTTACAATGTTTCCTTCTAAATACATTTCCTCTGATATAATGAGGTATTTAAATCCTAACTATGTCCTCAATTATTATTCACTAACTATAACTATGTAATTGATAAGATTATTATACATTAGGTGATTAAGAACAATGGACATGCAGTTCTCCTTGGAGATGACACATGGTCTCGTCTGCTACCAAAACGCTGGTTGAGATCTCATGCTATGTACTCATTCCACACCTGGGACTTGGATACAGTTGATGCAGGTAAAATCGCTTAATTTCTTAATTTAATTACAATCTGTTATTTTATGGTCTATATAATTAAGAGTATTTTATAAAGTGTTCTAAATAGGGGATGGAAGTGACATCAATGCACAAACGGTGACCATATTATTCAGTACAACATACTTCTGAACCACATAGAAATTTTGCATCAGCAATTAAAAAAAAAAAAAAACATAATTCTATAGCACTTTTGTAGGAAACAGCAACTTTTCTTTACATTACCAATGAAAAATTTGCAGAATGAATCATGTCGGTACTGGGTATGTAGTGATTGTTTGTGTGTCGTATCCCTATAATATTATTTAGGAGGCAAAAAACCTAATAAAACTAAAATAACATTTACAATTCAATTGCCAATACACCAACCCCCACTTGATACTTGCAGAAGTTGATTCAAAAATATATGACGAACTAAGAAGAGATGATTGGGACTTACTAGTAGCCCATTACTTGGGGGTGGACCACGCAGGTCACAGGTATGGGCCCAACCATGCTGAGATGACGAGGAAGCTAGACGAGACCAATGAAAGACTGAAGAAAGTAATATCTATGCTGCCACCAGACGTACTGCTATATGTGGTGGGAGACCATGGCATGACTGAAACAGGTATGTCTGTATAGAACACACTCATGTAAGCAAGTTTGTGCAAAAATGTAAATTAATGTGACAATTAACTATTTGTCTCTATTTTATTAACAAAATAAAACATATGGTTCTATTATCTCTTGGGGTAATGTAAATTGTAACTAATGTCTTTGAATAATATTATTAAGGTATAACGTGCCAGTCACCATTAATTTCACTACTGCGAAAGTATGCAGTTATTGATCAATTTTATGTAAAATTTGGGATACCTATGTATTTTGAACCTTCATCCTGTAATCTTATACTATTCTATAGCAAGATAAATAATGATAAGTATGGTTTAGTGAACATGTCTGAGGATAAGTCATAAGTTATCTGCTTCAGCCCATTAACAGTATTGAGACAACAGCACTCTAATTGCATAACACCCTTTCAATAATTTACGTGTGTTTATCAACATTCAAACTGACCAAGTTATTAAACATATGAAGCAATGGCTGGACCTTGTGTTGACAAAAAATAAAAACATCCTTGTGTCATTACAGTCCTCTTTCAGTTATATTACATAAGATATGAACCTTATAGCAATGAGAATAATGGCCACTGGGATGCCAAATTAGAGGCCTTCGTCATATACAAGGTGTAAACAGACCGTTCATGAAGCCGTCAACCAAGCATTCTGTACATCAAATTAAGTAGCTCTATGCAAAAAATATTGCTATAATAACGACTTTTTTATTTTGGGGTGAAAAATCACGTTTTGTCCTACCATAGGACACAATGTAACGCAGTCAAAACATTGTGAATGTTTTGACTGCGTTAGTCTGCGGCAGTCATGGGGGTATTTTAAGTAAAGTTATATTAAAACCGTGTGAAAAGTTGGAACTGTGGCCCCCAATATCTCCATAACTAGAAGGTAGGTAGGCAGGTATATGGTCCAGAACAAAAAAAATATCGACGGGGAGATTTATAGAACAAGTGCCTTTCAGCTTTCAGGGTATTTTTACACCCATTAGATGATTCCCTTTATTAGAGCCAAATTAACTTCGACCAGAACTCTGCCACTTCGATGGCGTTGGTGGTGGCTTTGGACAGGTCCCTCAAAGTGCAGGAGGAATTACACATACACAGAGCAGGACAGGAGGTGATCCATAGTTTGTATTGATGTCACAGCCTGCTTCATCCGAATACTCCCACCAAACCAAGTTAGACATTACCTGATTAGGGGTTTATAACTTTGAAAGACCATAGGGATGAGCCATGCAATTAGGGTGCAGATGACAAAAGAAGAAGTAAGGGCTAAGCCATGCTCCACAGATATATTCGCTATTCACCAAGAATTATTGTATTTGTAAAAATTATAGTAAAGGTGCAAATTTTTCACATTGTTTTAGACTCACATGAATGGACCAACTCTGATGGTAGGTATTCAATAGTGTTGCTTGCAATGTAGAAGATTTTTGTGTGTAACTATTAATTCCGCTATTTTGTTTAGGCTGAATTTGCTGTAATGTGTGTGATTCTAAAGCATTTTTGTTAGAATTTGTGTCCATGGTAATAGATTGTAGTTAGTACTATTGTTTTTGTGAAATAGACATGTGATTAATTTGCTTTTTATATAACAAAGCTAACATGTATTTTTTATGAAGCAAAGACTAAAATGTATTGTTTGAAAATTAACAATAATAATGAATATTATTTAAATTATTTTGAATTAGTTTATAAAAAAGAAACCTGCAGATGATTTTTGTATTAGCTATCATGTTTGCATGCAATTTTAGGCATTAGACATAAATAACAGTAATCATAAAAATATTCTCCCTTGACCAGGCGACCATGGCGGTGAAAGTAAAGCCGAACGGACAGCGGCATTCTTCGCGTACCGGGGCGCAGGCCTGGCCGGGACTGGGGAAGACATAATGACTGGCAAGGAAGTGCAACAGACAGATCTAGCTCCTACCCTACTTGCGGCGTTAGGTAGGCCGCCTCCAGCGCCCTCTCTAGGACACCTACTGTTACCCGTACTGCCTAAGTCCAGCAAGACTCATACTTTGTTGCATATAAGTAACAATTTGAAACAGGTCAGTTTAACCAATAATATTCGTTTTATCTCTCCTTTTTAACACAGCATTCGTTTTATTTTTTCAACCTAGTTTCATGTTAGAATTTTATCATGTGTGACTAACTTTCTTGCAGTAGCACTAATCTGTAACATATATTCATTATATTTAAACAACATCATATCACCGACAGATAACACAATACATGATTCGCTACGGAGAGGAATCCCAACAAGTGTCGCTCGACAGCCTCACACGTCTTATCAATGCGACGAGGGAACAGTTAAATAAAGCCGCCACCATTGAAACCGATGACGAACTCAACAATTACGTCACGGATGTCAGGTAATGCGGAAATTATATAAAAGAACGAATTTGAATGTTGACTTAATGTAACAAAGTTTAATTTTGTTGCAGGGCTCTGGTCGACAACATACGCAATGTTTTCCGCGAAGTTTGGGTCGAGTTTGATTCGCTGTCTATGCTCAGAGCTCTTCTACTTCTACTGTTGGCGATATTTTTCAATTGGTTGATAACTGAAGGTCTTCCTATGGAAAGGCTTCCGGCTGTTTTCGCCAGCACTTTTGTCTCGACAGGGCTCATTTCCATGGCTCTTTGCGTGGGAGTATGCTACACAGCTTACTACTTCAAACTTTTAGAAGATCTTGAACATGCAATTTTCTTGAGTACTGGTTTGATATCAGCTAGTATAACTTGTGTTTTGATAATCATGCACTGGGATGGGATTGCTCAAAGGTGGTATGAAGGACGGTCGCAGTTCTACGAACGTTTCGCACGAGCGGCTTTAGCGGCATCTGCGGCCGTTTTGGTATCGAATAGCTATATTATAGAGGAAGGGTCTACCCTCGCGTTTTTGTGTATGACAGTTTTAGGACTGATGGCTTGGAACTCATCCACCATTAATACGTTGTTTTATTGGATTGCCTGTGGAGTGGTATTTGCAGGAACTAGGTCGTATCGTGGCTGTAGGGAGGAACAGGGGGATTGTTGGACGGCGGGGGCGGGGGTGCCTACGGGGCAGTCGTCACGGCCTGCGTTAGTTCTAGGCATGGGGACAGTAGCTGCTGTAGTCGCTGTATGCAGGCGGCATGTGGGCTGGCGGGGTTATTGTACCGTAGTAGCGGGCTTATTGGCCTGTTCACATTGGGCAACGGGCTACGGGTCGTTGGGTTCACCTAGTCGTGCTAAATTGCTTGCACGAGCGGCTTGGCTTGTCTTAGCAGTCATGTTGTGTCTCTTATGGAAGCGTGAAGGTCGTGGCGCCACCCTGCCGCTGATGGCAACCAGTCTGATGATCTTTGTCGCTAACACACTAGTGCTCGGTGTGTCGTACGCTCCGGGCGCAGTCTTAGCCTTTATACTGGCATGTTTAGCCCTGAATATTGTTGCGAACTTAAGGAATGACAGTATTACGAAGTTTTGTAAGTGTTTTTTTTTTAAGTTTTTGCTTGAATTTGAACTCCTTTCTTTTTAATTTATTTTTAACCCTTGACCTTTTTTTCAGCTCTGGTAACCCGATGCAACTCAAGCGTGGCTTGTATGTGGGCCTTGTTGGCATCTTATGCGTTCTACGCCACAGGCCACCACGCCACTCTGGGCCATGTCCGATGGGCCCCTGCTTTCCACGCTGGAGACCCTAACTATTTGGATATTGGACCACCCATCACGGCATTTTTGGTCTCATTGGAATTATTTGGTAAGAATTCATGGTAACCGTTTGTGCGTCAATGTCCCTTACAATCTGTATTTACCATCATAACGACTTGGTTATGTTTGTCAGGATCTCAGTTGGCGTTCGGCGCGGCAGTGCCCCTGTTAGCCCTGTGGGGTGAGAACGGAGCCGGCCGGGTGGGCCCTCGCACGCAGCTAGCGGCCGTCTTCTCACTGTGCCTCAAGTTTATGCTCTGCTTTGCTATTAGGGTATGTATTAAACAAATACAGTGCTGCATGGTTGTCTTGAGTGATTATAGTCGGAACCTAACATAACCGTCTGGTTTTTCCGGCGCCTTAAAAATCACGCTGCACTGTTTATTGACTGATGTTGAGAGGACAGATATAACGATTCACCTTCATTTATCATTCGAGACCGCTGTCAAGGCCGCCATGCGGTTATGTCAGATGCAAATCAGCCTTGTTTCGTGTAATAACATCCTTTGACCATTGAACTACCAGCCTATAATGCTTTGACATTCAACGACCGACGATGCAACGACCTCAAAAAGTATGGCAGTCGTTCTGCATTAAAATAATTGAATTTCCAATATAAATGATATGACAGTCATATTCTGATTAAAACCCCACTTTTAGTAGTTTTCATTTTGCAAAAAAAATCTAAACGCTACCCATTGTCCATCAGGTATTCGCGTGCGCGATCTCGGCTACCATCCACTGCCGGCACCTAATGATTTGGGGCGTGTTCACACCCAAGCTGCTGTTCGAGTTCGGCGCGTGCGCGGCCGCGCTGACCGGCACGGTGTTCGGCGCCGCACTCGTGGCGTGGCACTTGCCTACGCAGCACCGCTCCAGTTGACACAGGCGCCAAGATTAGACGGTAGTTTTATATGGACTGGACTAAGGGCCTCGGTTCGTGTGAATGAGGTGACAACTATTGCAGCAAATAGACTAATGCTTTTTGATGTTACTACGCTTTTTTGTTGTTAACATCAAAATGTGTCACACAACAGGATTAGGGGTAACCGGCCCATCCGGGTGTATACCAGAACTGAACACAAACATCTAGGGTTCTGACGCAAACTCTTGAATCTTGCAAATGAAACTTTTTTCAACATCACTTATTTAGAATCGGTCATTCTGCCATTCTACGCCGAGACAGCTAGGAGTTCAGAAAGTCCTGACCTAAAACTGTATGAAAAGAATTATACGGCTTCAAATATCATTCAGAAGCTATGTTCAGGATATATTACCTATCATCATCTTATTAATGTTACCAAGGACTAACCAACCTGAATAGATTAGTTTGGGACACTGTTCAAAATTTTATTATGTTCAAGACCTTTCATTGAAATGACAAGGGCAACTAGTGTTTATAAAGCATTTATTAACGATTTTTTTTTTGAAAATGTTAGTTTTCAATCTTGGAGCAAATTGAGTCAATATACGCAAGCACATATTTTAATAACGAGTTGGGTTTCCTATTGTTTTATAGGGCTGGCCCACACCAAACTATCATTAATTCTGTGAAAATGTCTTACACTGGTTATGATATTTTCACGCACTTACACTGCCAACAAGTTAACTGTGGTCCAGCCTTTAGAAACTTTGTGCTACTCTCTATGACCAAGGATTTTTACCTAGATGTTTAAAGGAAGAAACTAGTGCCGAGTTTAATTGAGTAGTTACGAGGCCCTTACATTATATTGCTTGGACAGACTGCTATAACTAAAGTAATCTTAATGTACTGATTCGAATGAGATTATAGAGATATTATATAATACATGCGAACGGGAAAGACATTATTATAATATTACTTTTATTGGAATGTTTTAATGTGTGAGATGCGCGTAGTTCTCTTACGAAGTTACGGGTTCATTTTGTGCTTAATGGTTGTATTAATTTTAATTGTTATTGTATTATAATGTGATGTCCACCCAAAGCGTTTTAAATATAGATATTAAAGATGTATTTTAAATATAATTTAACATTTGAACAAAAACTGCCATAGGCTGTTACATAGTTGTTATTCAAACGAATGTTTAGAAATGTTATTTATTTGATTGAAATTTAATTAACTTATTGTAGATTCAAAGAAATCAGTATTTGTTCTAGTTGACATAAATTAAGTTAAAGTTTTAGCAATAAAATGTATCTAATTAATTATAAATCGCCGTAATACGAAGAGTAGAATAGATATTTATTACTTACTCCATTGGCATTATGATTTTGGTTTACAGTTGGTATGTTTTTTACGACAAAGATTTTTAGCACTCTATTGGGTTTTAATAAAAAATAAATTATAACGTATATATTATAACATTTATTTTCTATAGACTTGTTACTGTCAATATGAGGAGAATATAGTTTTAAATAAGATTTAACTTGGAACCCCAGACAAAAATGTAGAATCGTGATCACATAGCTAGCATACTCTAAAACTGAAGCTTGTGACGAATAGCACCTTCACTCACCAATATGTATAACTAATTTAGAAATGAATTATTGAAACTGGATATAAAATTCATTGCACTCTGAAATACACGCACTGGTAGGTTTTGAAGCGGGCAGATCACGTGGCGGGCGCGGGCGGGTTGTACGGATTCAAGAGATACTCGGAGAACGAGTTCACAGCCGACGCGCCGCGGACCTCCTTATCCAAAAGAGGTAGTTTGGTTACATGGAAGTCTTCATACAAGTCTGCAATTTGTTCGAGATACTTCTCTTGAACTTTATGTCTCGCCGCGCACAAGTCGCACGGTGCTTGCGTCCTCAATAACAGCTGGTTGACGATAATGTTGTGCGTGTCGATGCCGCACCGCGTCAGCTCCTGAACCAGACGCTCAGTCTCATAGAGGGACAGGAACTCGGCAATACAGACACATACGAATGTGGTCTGATTGGGGTCCTTGAATTGGGCATTGACTTGTCTGATAACTGAGAGCATCTCATCCATTTTGTTGCTGAACATGTCCGAGTTGAACTCTGCCAGGCCGAACAGTGTTGCTACTTGGTTGATGAATGGAGCCACCTGGAAAACAAATAAGGTTTTTAAAATTAAATTTGACTATCTTAACATACTGACTTTAATTATGTTAGTTAATTTAAATTTGTAATTAGTGAAAATTTTAACATCTGAGCTTGTGTGATGGCAATATAAATATATAATTTCTAAGATATTTTGCAAACTTTTGCTATATTATATAGGACGTACGGACGGAGGATCATTGTTATACGAACAACATTTGCGACTTGAGACAAAATGTTTTGTGTGAATGCAAAAATAAATTCTAAAATAGCCGTGTCCCGAAAAAACAAATGAATGATTGCAAGACGAAGCGAATGCACGTGATGTGTACCATCAATACCCCAAATGTTTGTAGCCCGCAAGGTCGGAATATGCAGGAGTGAGATAGATGACACAACTACTAAACATGCAGTCACCTACTATGTTTTATAAGTGACCGCGACTGCCGCGAGTCCCTTATAGTTTAATATACTGTATTTTTAACACATATAATGCCGTACTAACAAATGAACTAACCTTTTTTTTTTTTTTTGTAAAATACGTTCGTGGAATGTGAGAAATGTCTTATTTCACTATTTTCGTCACATTTTACATTATTATAATAGTAAAATAAATAAATAAATAATTGTGGCTGCCATATATGGCTGACGCGGCGCCACTGTAATAAAATTCTCAATGGGGCCGCGTCAACCATTTTGTCAGCCATTTGATTTCAAAAGCGCGCGAAACGAGCGCGTCGCTCGCCGCCGCCGGCGCCATTTTGATTTTATAGTGTCGTGTGTTTGCCCCCCGCGCGTCATTTGTCGCTGTGCATCGAAGGAGACTGCAGTAAATAGTTGTTCAGTTAGTGATTTAGCAAGTTATACGTTACTGATTTGTGATTTTCAACAAAAAATGGAAGATTTTGATGATGATTTGGACTACGAACTATCGCAATTAGATTTATCAGAGTATAATCAAGAATGTAACACATTATCGAATAGTGATACTCCACAAGTATTTGACGTTGATCTCGATGATACAGTATCAATCGCCAATAACGAAATAAATCACAATAAGGACGACCGATTGTTTAAAGTTAGACAGTTATTAGACATGCTGAATGCTAATTTTAAATGTCATTATACACCTAATCAAGAAATGTGTGTTGACGAAAGTCTAATCCCATTTCGTGGCCGCGTTATTTTTAGGCAATACAATAAAAATAAGCGACACAAAAATGGAATAAAACTTTTCAAGCTGTGCTCAAACCCAGGATACACTGTAAAAGTGCAAGTTTATGCTGGCAAAAACTATGATAATGTGAATACTACACCGACTAATGTTGTCCTTGCCTTATGTGACGATTATCTAAATAAAGGACATACGATTTGCACTGATAATTGGTATACCAGTTTGGATCTGGCACGAAAACTATTAGCAGGACAAACTCACCTCATAGGCACACTTAGAAAAAATAGACGAGGTTTACCTCTAACAGTTGTCCAAACCAAACTGAAGACAGGAGAATTCTCAGCTCAAGAAAATGACGACGGAATAACAATTATGAAGTGGAAGGACAAGCGGGATGTACTGCTGCTGTCTACTAAGCACTCCGTAAGTTTCAGAAGAATAACTAAAAAAGGAAAAGAAAAAATAAAACCGAAGATTGTGCTAGATTATAATCATGCGAAATCAGCAGTTGATCTGTCAGACCAAATGTCCTCTTACACGACCCCTCTTCGGAAGACAACGAAATGGCCCAAGAGATTGGCGATGGAGCTATTATTGAATACAGCGATTGTAAATTCATATATTTTATATAAATTAACAACCAACAAGAAGCTGTCTGTCGTCCAGTTTAGAACCGCGTTGGTTGAATACCTCGTGAATACAGGAGTCCCGGAAACTAGTGCCTCCGCTAGACCTAGGCGAGTAAAGCATGAATTGAAGAAAAGGCAAGGGTTGGCCTCTGCCTGTCGTAAATATTGTGTTAGGTGTTATAAAGAAAACTGTGCCCAATTCGGAAGAGTTCATGCTCGAAATAAAACCAAAAGAGTGGTAACATACTGCGAAGATTGTCCGAATGAGCCACACTATTGTATCAACTGTTTCAATTTAGACCATAGATATGTTTGAGTTAAACGTGTTTGAACATGATGATTGATGTAGATTTGATTTATTACGTTGCCAATGCCAATTTAAATATGAATAAAAGCAATTAAAACCTTTACCCATACGTTTCATTTGCAAAAAACTAACTATTTTTCTTATCACTCATTTGTTTTCGAAACTTCTACTTACAAACTTAATATTTCTCAAAATGTAAGTAAAAGTATCGATGCCATCACTATAGTTATAATTTACCAGGCCTTGTCAACCATACTACATACAGTTTAACATGAAAAACGTGGCTGACGACGAATAATCGCACTTTCAAAACATGCATATTCCGTCAGCCACATATGGCTGACATGGCTTAATTGGTTTGGAAAGTGTCAGCCATATGTGGCTGACGAGGCATTATATGTGTTAAACTGGTAGTTTCATAACCTTAGACTTCAATCGCATAAGTTTTCCAAGACCTCTCTCGACGACCTGGGGGAAAGACAACAGGCGCAGTGTATGTCCTGTGGGCGCAGTGTCGAACACCACTGCACTGAAGTTCATTCCCTTCACCAGCTTCATCACCTAGAAACATACATAAACAACATCAAGCTAAAGAGCTAGGCAGAGTCGATCTTTATTTAGTAAACCCACGTTTCGTCAGTAATGTTTTGAAGTCACTGGAGGGTGTGCATATTGCCAACAATCGGACACAAATCTACACTACAGGCTGCAGCTGCTAACGGCTCAAGTTAGGTGATGCATTCATAAATTATTAGTGACTTTGACAAAAACATAACCCTTCCTTGGCAGTTGGATAAAAGGCTAGAAAATAATCACGACAGGGTAGTGTTATCTGCTTGGGCTGCGGGACTGTTCGAAAGAGATACCGCGGCCCTGGAACACAAAAGGCAAGGAAGGAAGATGGATGGGTTTTAGTCAGTACAAGTCTGACACTCCCTATCGCTCTGCCCAGAGCAGGAATCCAAAAAAAAATTGGAAAAATTGTATTATAATTGGGCCCCTTTAAATATTTATTTTATTTTGTTTTTAGTATTTGTTGTTATACCGGCAGCAGAAATTAAAAAATTTCAACCGTCTAGCTATCACGGTTCATGAGATACAGCCTGGTGACAGACGGACGGACGGACAGCGGAATCTTAGTAATAGGGTCCCGTTTTACCCTTGGGTATGGAACCCTAAAAATGTCCGCCGAGAACTTGCCGCGGACTCAAAGCACGCGGAGGGCTATCATTATTTTGTTCGCCGTGTTATCGTGCATTGATACGTAACGCGGACTAAAATCCGCTGTGTGATACGTTTCCGCGCGTGAAACACACGAACGATCTATTTTGACTCAAATTTTAAGGTATAAAATACTTCCAATCAAATTCCATCATTTGTCGAATGATCGGCGATAATTAATGTAGTACGTCGGCATTACGTCGATACCAGTCGTGCACCGTCGCGTCTATCACTTCGTAACCAATTTTCCTACATGATAAAGGGAATGAATCATGGCTGACATAATAATTATCTTAAACTATTCAGAAATATAGATTGCATCTATGTTATTTAAACACTTATAGTAATAACATCCTATTATTGTAATAATCTAATTCATAACATTATTATGGATATCATATCAAAATATTTTATTTCACATAGGCCCAGATGGGCACTTATAAAACGTCGACAAAAAGGTGCATGGTTCGGTTGGTTGTTTCCTATGCAGAAGAACCGGCAAGAAACTCCATGGTTACTCTTTTCAAATCATTTGGTGATACAATATTATCATGTTACAGCATTAGTACTGAAGTATGGGGGAACAGCGTAGGCCTGACATAATAGAACCTATAAATATCTTGGATCAAAAAAAAAAAGGAATGATCTAACAGACTTGCAGGTCTTACTCCTAGTCTTTGGTAGACTGTTTTTTTGTTTGAGATAAGGAGTTGGGTGTGAACCTGTAAAGCCTTTAGGAATTGCATTTATGTATATAGCTAGTACAATGGTACTTGCAGGGTAGTTGCCTAACATACTGGGTGCCTATCAAGTTGACAATTCGGCAACAATCAATATGTTCTTAAAATTAAGACATAGACAAATTTTTCAAACAAAGCAATGGATTATGCATTTCCTTTAAAACTCTTGGGTTTTAATAGAAAGTGTGTTTCTCAATTGGGTTGCTAGATGGACGTAATAGACCAGTAATTGGCACTAATTGGTACTGCCATAATAAGACTTGATTGCTAATCTTACCTCTGCATAACTCATAGCCTCATCAATACCAGGGAAGGCTCCCACTATTTCCTGCATTACCCCCTTGCCCAGCCTCATTGCCTCTGTTTCCCCCTCAAAGTATTCCTCAGGCAACTCTGTGAGCCCAACATTAGGGTCAATTTCCATTGCAAATAGATTGTTGAAGCCTTTAACTTTGGTTGGCACCTGAAACATTTCGAAAATATGTATGAATTTTTGCAATAATTGAGAAAATGACAATTCTTGATACAGGATTTTGGGATGACCTGATAATAAACAGCATCAGTTGTTAGGCAAAAGCTAGATTAAAAAAAAAAAAAACTGGTTGGTTTAGTCTTTTTCTACTGAGTGAGTTAACTTAATATTGCATGTGACCTAGTTTGTCAGAGCTGCTTAAATACTTAAGTGAAAAAAATATTAGATTGTAAACAATGAGAATCACAAAGAGCAGGTTCACAAAAATAAATCATTTAATCAGGCACTTCCGACTTCAGTGCGTATTTCTGCCACTAACGCTATGTCGTAGAAATCGTTTTCAGTGCAATAATTAAACACAGAAAACATAACCTACCTTGGAGAACTTTTGATCAAATGCATCAGAAATGTTATGAGCTGGATCAGTCGAAATAATCAGGACAGACTCTCGAACCTTGGCTAACTGGACGGCCAAGCTGCAGCTAAAAACAATTAACACTGTTCGATTTAATTCGATCTGGGAGATATTACTCATTTTTGTGAAAAATTGCATACCTGCATGTAGTTTTACCAACTCCACCTTTCCCCCCAACGAAGATCCATCTCAGGGATTTCTGATCAACTACATTCTTCAACGAAGGTTCCAATGTTTCTAAATCTTTATTTTCTTCCATTTTTACAGAGTAATTAATTTAACGAAATTAAAAAATGTACTCCAAAACAGCTCAACTCGAAAATCGTAAATGTAATTTTTTTGACGTACCGTGACGTGACATCCGTGACATGCGCAAATCGGAAGACTGTCAAAATGAATGACCATAAATATATTCTGTGATGGATGACTAATAACTTACGAATGAATGAATCGATACGATACTCACGATAACTTTTCCAACGGCTACGGAGCAATTACTGGAACACGGCAAAACTATAGGAATCCTCGGTAGCTAAAATGATGATTATCTGCACAATCTTTCAACCTTTTGAAGCAAACTGATATAAAAATGCAAGATTTTACTTATTTTGCCATCAACGGTAGTGTTATTTTTAATCTTTAGTTTTTGGTTATTTTCTTTGCCTACAACAATATTCCCCTAACGTCAAAACAAAGAGCTATTTTCGCCTTTACGGTCATCTGTCAAGTGAAATTCTAAAACTATGAATTCGATTTTCGATCAAAGTAAATAATTGATTAATGACTGAAATGTGCAAGTTTATAAATGAAAATAATGCTGTATCGACTTTTCCGCGGTCGTTTAACATTCAAGTTCTACATAGTGTTCACAATATTAGTAATCGCTTCCATATGTTGTTACTTTTTTCCGCCGATTTATCCCATTGCCCCAGTGACTGTGCGCTCAAATCCCTTGCATCCTCGTTCTTCTCGCCACTTGACTAAGTTAATGACTGTAGTGTTCCGCCAGTTTGAGGATTTTGAAAATGACATCGCTGACAGCGTGCAGTCGTTTGTGTCAGCGTTTCCTAACATGCCTGTTGTAGTAGTGTGTGAGCATACTCCATATCCACCGTTCCCGTTCTCTGTAACGAATGAGACTCTAAAGAATGTTAAAGTACTGTCGTTGGAACTGAAGCTGGGTGCTTCGCCGCAAGATTTAAATCCGTTGACGCAAATATTTACTGAGTATGTATTGTTTGTGCCTGATTCATCTCGAGTATCGCGTCGGATGCTGCAGCTGGCGATGGTAGTTATTTCGACAGGTCCCAAGCAAGCTGTAGCTTTTGGTGTTGGCAACTCTCACTTGATATGCCAGCATGTGCAGTGGAACTATGCTGACTGGACCCTGCACTACAGTAAGGATGCTTCTGGCAAGGTCTGTGATGCCATACATGGTCAGCATGCACTGCTGATTCAAACTGCTATTCTGCAGAAAGTACCACAGCCCTTTGCATTACCCTTTCCTGAGTCTCTTTATTTGCAAACTGCAGTCAAAAATGTAAAGGTAGGTTGATTATGCAGAAGTGAAACAGTAAACATATCCATTTTACTCAAAATTATCAATATTAATTTGTTATGTTGGTGTTACAGATCCAATTAATAGAAGGCAAGCTTGGTCCGGGTCGTGGAGTGCTGAAGACCCCAGGAGCAAAGCAGAGGGCATCTCGCCACATGCGCGACTACAGAGTTGCTTTGTACAAACAGTTGGGAGTCAAGGCAGTTGTCAGGGAAGATGGCAGAGTGCAGTGGTTTGGCTGCAAGAGGGAGACACAGGTATACTTTTGAAACTAGTTTATTTCCTTTTCGAAACCAGACAACTAAGTGAATTCCATATCTGATAGTATGTATAGACTTTCTAATTTTAAAAGTAATTTTCGTGAGAAATAATGAATGCAACTCGGAGATAGAATCTTTTTAATAGTTCCAGTTTAAGAGTTCCAGAATTACTATGTTTGTAACAACTTGATGACAAAACAGTAGTAGAAAAACACTTTTAAATGTTGTTAAGGTTAAAAACGTCAGGATAGCCTGCAAAATTAAATTTTTCTTAGGTTTTTTCCAATTTGCAGGTCTTTGTCAGGTTGTATATTGATGAAAAATGAGTCGCGCCAGTAACACGTATGTAGTTACAGAATCACATTCATGAAACATCAATATAACCCTGTAAGTTCATTAAACCCTATTGAATGACTTTTTCATGAAATATTCATTTAATAAGGTTACCTGAACTTAGAGGGTACACTCGGAAACTCGAGCCATTCCGTATTCTTCGTATGAAACTCCCTACGCACACTAATCGGATTCGTAACTTAATCGCCTCGCCTCGGGACATGCTCACGAACCGCGGTGCGGTGCGTGGTCAACTTGCAGTTCCCGCGCTTACGGGCGTTTTCACATTAGGCGATAACGATAACGATACGATATTGTGGGACTGGTAGTTTCATAAATTTTTCATACAAGTTGTTGGTCAATGTTGTCTCGACATCGTCGGATAAATGGAACTACTAGTCCCACGATATCGTGTCGTTATCGATATCGCCTAATGTGAAAACGCCCTACGGTTCGTCGTCATCCTCGCGCTTACGTCTTTTCTACGTTATTTTTCCTCTTCGTCCAGTGCTATAGCTATGATAGCCATCTCGCGTATTGGGAACGGAGATATAACCGTGCGCTACACTTCACGTTCGGATTCAAACTGATCTGGTGCTAGCTAGGTCAACCAGCGGTCGGCGAACCGTAGGCGTAGCCGGTTCGACTTATTAGACCTGTTGATCCGCTTTGCTTACGTGCGATACGGTGACGCTTTCCGAGTTGATGTGTGCTTTGACCTTAATTCTTTTAATTTTCCAGCGCTGCTACCCATCAGTGCAAGGCACGCCATCCTACATGCTGTCGGGACGCAACACGCCGCCATGTTGCCGCCGCAACATGCGCCGCGTCGCAGGTCACGTGTTGCGCGCGTTGTTGCAAGCCGGCGCGAGGTGCTGGCTCGAGACCACGTCCTTACTGGGTGCCGTTATGAGGTAAACAAGAACGAGAAATCTTAATTTATTTTTAAGATTGCCTTCAGAAAAGAAAGCGTTGCGGTTTTTGGATTAATAGTTTTGATATCGGAAATAATCCCGTATTCGGGATCGCGTTACCGAGTACCGCGATAAGTAGTAACTTATCCTATATCCTAATCCAAGCCGTATTCTTCTTCTTAAGGCGTGAAAAGATAATAGGCAGATAGTTTCTTTTTTACATTAGTATTTGGTAGTAGCCTCGTTGGTCTGGTGGTCCCAACCGCAACTGCAGAGCACGAGGTGGGTTCGATTCCCAGATCGGGCAAAGTGTTAATGGGTTTTTCCATCAGGTATTTTTAGTAGCAGCCATGGAGTCTGGATTTGTGCCGGGTTGTGCATGGTAACAGGCTCGCCCCCTATTACATGAGCCCTAAACATAACTGGCAAAATGTGAGTGTACCATTAAGTACACCTCTGCCTAACCCTTTGGGGATTACAGGCGTGATGTAATGTATGTAAGAAATGGATGTTACACATCATCATACATGAGTACCTTCCATCACCTCTTTATCACACTCAAAATCTTCCAGAGGCGACGTCCTACCCTGGGCAGAGTACGTAGAGATCGGAATCCACGCGTCCGACGTGTCCCGCGTCTCCTGGCTTCAACGAGGTGGCGCGGATGCTGACGGCTTCGTCTGGGAGCGGGCGACTAAGGGACATTACTACAGAGTCGCCTACTCCGCGACCAACCGCGTCTATGTGCTAATACTGCCCTTCACGCCCAAGAATGGGACTATGTGGCCAGCAGACTGGGTGCTGGCACATCAGAGGGAGTTTCCGGAGAGGCATTTGCATCCCCTGGCACAGGTAACGTGTGCTAATTCCCTAGATTAGACAACAAGTCTTTCCATGCGGTATTTTGTTACAGCAGCAAGGTTCCCAGTAATTGGGTTTGTAGAGGTCAGATAGTCTGTCGCTCCATGTAAATTACTGGTATTCTGCTGCATCCAGGAAGCTGACCTCAACATAATTAGGAGAGGTCTAGGCTAATGATGAGTACAACCAGCTTTTTTATTCTTAGACACTTTTTCGCCGACTTCATCTTTTTAGAATTATGTACACTTTTGTATAAGTTTACTTATCTTTCCAAAAAGAACAGGAATACTTTCATAGTCCTATCTGTTATAATTTTTGTCCTTACAGATCACCTTCGCGGGTCGCCAAGCGCCGGCCCCGAATGACGCGAGAGCTTTCCTAGATCTTAAGTTAGGCGCCAACGCAGTGGAGCGCTGTGATAAACTTGGACCTAAACTACTCTATCCTTAAGCTCAAAATCTTTTAAGGCCCTAAAACCTATTTTTAGCACCATGACAGTTGCAAGATTTAAACCGTTAGAGCGGTTTCGGGCTAGCTTATTTTGTAGCGCGTATAAGCTCGCACCGGTTTACGCGCGTACACGTCCGCTACATTACGCAGAGGCACTTGTTCGGGCGTATCCGCTGGATCAAAATGACAGTTGTCAGCAAAAGTGACTTCTTATCTTGCGACTCGCACAAGCTTATACGCGTGTCACGCTCGTTCGAGTTCGCATGTGGCATAAAGCGAGCGCCTACACGCGTGTCCATAAACGAGCTCATACCTGCCGAAAAAACACTAATGGGAAACAGACCTTAGACGTGCCCTCACCGCGCCAAAAGAGACGATTGAGCTTGCACTTCCGTCATGCAACGATAGACATTTTTCAGTATGAGTCATTGAGACAGTATTATTCATTGACGATATCAAGCAAATATTATTGTCAACCAAACAAACGTTGTCACTTTTTGACGTGGTAGAGCGAATCTAATGATTTAAATATTTTGCTTGAAATTATTATAAGAGCAGCTTTCATCATTAATTGTCGAACAAAACTCGATTTTAGCTAGTTGCAATAAGCATAATTCTTGTTTGTGGTTTCTCTACATGTGAAGTTTTTGTTCGCCTCGCTCGCACAATGTTTGACGTCGACGATATATTTATAAGCAAGGATTCTCTATTTTATTTGAAGTTGCTTTTATTAATTTTAATTAACCATTTGTGAGTGAGTTGTTCATGTAATGAATGAATACTAGTCAATAGTTGTTAAGGAGTCAGTAATTAGGAAGCTGTGTTTTTTTATTTATTTATTTGTTAATCAATTACGGTATGTAGAAAATCTATATGTATACCTTGTTTGTTAACTTTGACGTGACAACGTCTAATAAATCGATGAACGCCGGCTGCATGCACGAAAAAGTGTCCCGTTACGCTCATTGTCCAGTTACTCTAATTGTACGAATGCGCCGCATCTATCTCTCTTCCACTCGATTTTATGACGTTGTCACGTTAAACTACTGTCCGTAAACCAACTTTACAGATAACCAATTTTTTGACGTCTAATAAATCGCTGAACGTCGGCTGCATGCACAAAAAAGTGTCCCGTTAAGCTCATTGTACGCATGCGCCGCATCTGTCTCTCTTCCACTCGATTTTATGACGTTGTCACGTAAAGCCGCGTTTCCACTAGGCAACAACTGACGCGCAACATGTTGCACAACAAGTTGCACAACATGTTGAAAGTCAGCGCGGAACTTTTGTTGAACAACGTTGTCTGTCTACGCATCTATCCCATAAACATTCATAGTTTTGGTACAGTTCGATTACTTTGAGCTCTCGTTCTTTACACCACACTACGGACATTGTTGCGCGTCACGTCTCCAACCGACAACAATTGATGCTCAACTAACGATGCTCTTTAAACAAACAACAAGCTGCGCGTCATGTTGCGCGCTAGCTGGCAACGTCGCGCGCTGTTGTGCAGCGTTGCCTTACATGTTGAGCGTCACGTGTCGCGCGCCAAATGTTGCCTAGTGGAAACGCGGCTTTAAACTATCGTCCGTAAACCAACTTTACAGACAACCAATTTTTTTACTTTTGACATCTTAAAATTTTGAATGGAAACTGAGTAAATTTTGAAGGTAATGAGTGTACAATGACACAAGTTCAGACGCGTGACAATTTTTGCATTTTAAACCTGAAAATAATGTTACACCAGTCATAACGCGCGCTTCTGAAATGCAAGGACTGTACTAGATCTAAATATACTGGAGAGCTAGACATATGATACATATTCGAGTCGACCTGATTTTGCACAGCACGACGGCAAAATATACCTTGAGTTTACCGCTCGCTATTGTGTCCAATAATGTCGAATTCTTAGATGTTTCTAAAACTGAAAATTCCATTCATATTTGTAAACATCCAAATATGACTATTCAAATTAATATTTTAAAATATTGTAAACAATCTTCAGATTTAGATTAGAGGTATTAAACATATTTTGAGATATCAGTAATTATGAAATGTATTAGAGTTTAAAAAGTATCTAAGAGATAATTACATAAATGTATAGTATAGTTTTCATTGTAATTTGAATAAGAAAAATTTGTGTATTCATTGTGATCTAATAGAATAGTCCAATTGCTTGTAAAATGCTAACAAATGAGAATTTAGTAATCTCACTATTCTAGTCGACAAATTATTATGGTATATTATACGTAATGACCTAAATGGCTCATATCGGTGCGAGCATACAGGAAGTAGCCATCTGAGACCATAAGGGTATCCGCTAAAAATCGCGCGGGTGCACGGTGCGCGTACCTGCTATCAAAATTTAGAAAGCCAGTCGCACGCGCTGCTCATACTATTTGCAATACAGACACCCGAGCACCCGCGCGTGTTTTAGTGGACGCTCTTTGACGTGGGTAGAATGCGATTACCCGCCTGCATATCACCGCAAGGCCTGCATTTGTCTTTGTAAATTTCTGTCAAATATTGCGGAAGCATTATACATTGTGACACGACACGGTTAGAACTAGTTTACATTGATCCAGTATTTCAATCCAGCGATTGCATTTCAGTCTCATAGCTGGACTCCAGTGGCACTGTCGATATTTGTTGAAAGGTTAATGGATTAATTGCTGGAGCAATGTAAATAAGAAAGGAATAAAAACATTTTATTCTGCACAATGCCAATCAGCCTTTTTAATGGTTGGTGGAAAGATTAAGGTAAATATCATCAGGAAAGGTGGCACACATTGTGTACAGGAGGCCATTAAAGATGGCGACCATTCAAAATGGAGTTGTTTTGTTGTCAAGAGTTTATAAAATGCATTTTATATTATTACGTGCCTTTAGCTTTCTAGGCACCTTTCATTTTAGAATATCTTATTATTTATTTTAAAGCTTTATTAGAAATAATTATACAAGTATAAGTAAAAATGAGTTTTTTATTTAATAATAATATTAAAATTAAAACTAAAATTAATTGGAGGCGGTAGCTTCAGCTTCAGTTAGGTAGAATTCAGTCATCTTCAAGCTTCTCGTCCACGACGCCCGTTTGGAAGGGCGGGTCTCGAACCAAGCTTAGTAGCTTGTTCAGCTTCATAATCTATAGACAAAATTAACAAACCACCATATTACATCACGGCTAAAGGTCACAGCACACATGAACTCGGAAAGGGGGTCGTCACCGTATCAACTTGAGCCATTCAATATTCTTGGTATGAAACTCCCTACGGAGTAGGTAACTGCAACGATCGTTAGGTAATCCCCTCGCCTCGGGACAAGCTCATGAAAGGCGAGCCGTAGGCGCGGCGTCCTTTAGCCGTAGCTGATTCGACGTATCGGACCTGCTGATCCGCTTTGGTAACGTGCTAGCTTACGTTAGGTTGACGCCTGTTTGACGGCGAGGCGAAAGGCGATACGGTGACGATCGTTTTCCGAGTTGATATGTGTGCTATGACCTTTAGGGTTAGGCAGAAGTGTACCTGTGTTTTTATTTAATAATACTAACATTAGAATTAAAACTAAAATTAATTGGCGGCGGTATCTTCAGGTTTAATTGGGTGTTTTTTCAGTCATCTTCAAACTTCTCATCCACGACGCCCGTTTCGAAGGGCGGATCTCGAACCAAGGTTAGTAGCTTGTCCAGCTTCATAATCTAACAGACAAAATTAACATACCACCATATAACATCATATCTAAGGGTTAGGCAGAAGTGTACCTAAAGTACCAATACATGAGATTTTAAAATAACTAGTTCCATGAAAAAAGGGGATGACCGCTACTGGCCTTTGACTTGGCGTCGAGAAATATCTCTCAGGCATGCGGTTTTCCTCACGATGTTTTCCTTTACCGAAGCCAGTGATAATGATACAATACGCACATGAATCCGAAAAATCGAGAGAGAGAGGTGTCTTGGGTTGAACTCAAGACCTGTGACTTAGCAGTCTGTCGGTCACTCCACTAGGCTTATCACTGCTATTCTTACCTGTGCGACTGTGTCACTAAAGCTCTACGTGTCATATTTATATGTGCCTGAAGTATACATATAAAACATTATTATTTCTCGATAAATAGTTTTACTGCGTTGTGAACTTGGGCCTAACGAATATTCTATGTACGCACGACAGCTGATCAAGCTATACAAAACCAGTTTGTGCGGATCTCTCATTTTAAAGAAAATATATACAAAGCAAGGCCACGATAAACTGGAAATGTAAAGCTTGATGTGCCGCTGTGTGTACTTAGGTAGTTTTGGGAGTCATTCGAAATGGCGGAACTTCCCTCATAAACACAGTCAAGGCGACTTGCAATCATGCTTAGGAGTTGGTGCAGTCGAAGTATTTGATAAAAATCAAGAAAAATATACTAATCAAATAAAAAAAAGCGCAACACGTTTATACCTGTAATGTCCGTTGATCAATTGCTTCCTTCGCCTTTTTGGGCGGCTTACACATTACTCGTAAATTCGGCGACAATTTCAAAACATGGCATGTTCCCCTATGGAAAAACGATAAAACGATTTCAAAATATACAAAAAACTATGGAAAGTCATAAAAAACATCAATCCATAAAATAACCGATTCAATGCCCCCAGAGAGATTTGAACTCTCGACCCCTGGTTTACAAGACCAGTGCTCTAACCCCTGAGCTATGGAGGCTATGCGAGGTGCGGCGAAATAGGTAATCAATTGTTGCGGCACACATTTTAGAGTAGGATAGCAATACTTGATTTTAATAGATACATTTTTGTTTGTTGTTTAAGTAAGTGTGATAACAAAGTTACTATTTGCCATTAAACGATTAACTTCGAAGGTAATTAACGTAATAAACGAGTCTAGAAAGAGTATGTATCTCCCTTAGTACATACTCAAGCAAGTAAATTAAATTATTTAATTGTTTTTTTATTACTTGTTAGAATTATAATAAAAATTATCGTTACTTGGTATCACCGCAGACGATGACGGGCAGTTTCGCATTGAAGTCAAGTCTAGACAGCTTCTTAGTCTTCTTGGAGACCACAGCCTGCACGCATATCGGCCTGTACTTGTCTACGTTCAAGTCGTATACAAACACCTGGAAAAATTTAACAGAGGGTTAACGCTAGTTCATTTTCAATAAAAATTTTGTACTAATTTTTATTGAAAATGAACTGGCGTTGTCTGAACAAAATGGGAAACAGGACTATACCATGCAAGTTGAAGTTTTCTACGTATTGTCAGTGATAAAAAATCACCCTAGGCATGCTAGGCCCACTTAAGACCACAATATCGTGTAAGTAAGTACGACACTTCTCTTTTCGACATTCTCCAAAAGTTTATGCAAACTATGGGTTGCTAAGACCGTCAGAGTTTTGGGCTTCTAATAACGTCACAGATATTTGAGAGCCAAGAGTACCTATTCAGTGGTTTTTCATTCCTTAAATATCCTTACTTACAACATGAGAGTTTTAAAAGTAAAATCACCTCCCGTAAAATGGAGAGCATACCTATTAACCTGCCTGAATGACATAAATCGATCAGTGCGGCCGGATATTGTATCTCTAGTTTAAGTGCAACGCTGAATGAAATGTTTTATTTTTAGACGGCGGGAGGATTTCCGAAACGGACCATTGTATTTATTCTAAATAATCGATCATTACAGTGTATGCAGAACCTAAGCTAAAACAAACTACATTCTAAATTTTGGGTTAGATTCTATGGTTGATGTAGTAGTCGTATATTTATTCAGGTGATATAATTAGCTTAACTTGGCAGCATTGAATGATATAAGTACTGTAGCGACTTAACCTTTGTGGTCATTTAGGAGGAAAAAAAACAATAAGGCTGAAATTAGAATAAGAAAAGTTTTAAGTTTAAAATCCAATAATGATTTGAAGTCATCGTCTAAACGCCTTTCATTTATTATAGTCAACATTTATGCCTACTCAAATATAAAATCACTAAAAAAAACAAACCCCCACAGTATCTATATTTATTTCTTACTTTTCATTAAAATTATGGCGACAGCTGTATTGAGTGGCCGCGGCTGAAAAGTCATTATTCTACTCACTCTTAAGTGTCTGGATGGCCTACACTGCCTCCGTTTATTATAAATGATATTGGTTACCTTTCCGTCAGCAGTGCAGGCCGCGAACACGGTGCTGGAGTAAGGCGCCCACTTCACGTCGCCCACCGGAGACCCCAGCTCAAACATGAACAGGGGTTCACTAGTGCAGAAACAGGAAGAATGAGTAATTTAGTCTCCGGAGCAGCAGGCCTCGATATTATTGTTATATTTGTTGTAGTTGATCCCATAGACGGGCATGACTTGGGCCTGTTACCAAAGTTAGTTAACCTGGTCTGTGCGGCCACTAGCTCAGAACGTGGGAGATTCCTAAATCATGAAGTTAGGAACTATACTTACTCCCTCCCATCCTCCCATATCTTAACCCTCCAGTCTCCGGAACAGGAGGCGTAGATGCTATTGTTGTACTGGTTGTAGTTGATCCTGTAGACGGGCATGTGGTGCCCCTGCACGGAGCGTACGTAGTTGCGGTTGTACTTCAGCGAGCAAGTGTGGATCATGCCGTCTTCCGTGCCCACCATGAAGATCTCCGGCTTCTCGGGGTGGAAGCAGATGCAGCTGCCGCAACCTGGCGAAGATACGGTACTAGATGATGGATGTTTGGAAAACATTAATCATCTGTATGAATTGGGAACCTAGTCGGCTATTGTATAGATCCTAAAGTTATTAGAACAGCTACATTTTAGTAAATGAAACCAAAGGGGTGTAGTAAAGCAGTTTGTTATAAGGTGGTTGCGTCAGGGAAGCCCGCGAAATTCAAATTTTCTTACGTTTTATGTAATTTGCAGGTCAGTGTCAGGTTGTATGTTGATAAAAAATGAGTCGCGCCAGTAACACGTATGCACAATAATGAAAATCATCAATACGACCCTCTAAGTTCATGTAATCCATGTAATCCATCGTTTCAAGAACTTAAGTAGAGTACACGTTTCATCAGCACATAACGTTCCCACTGCAGGGACACAGGTGTGGTGAAGGAGAGGGGCATAACCACCACGAGGGCCCAGTGTGGATTAATGGATGTCACATATCTTTAAATTCTTGGTTCTAAGTCAGTCTCGCGCGTCTCTCGCGTTGTTTCCTTCACTGTTTTAGGAGCAACACGACGCATTCACAGCCCCTGACCATCTATTATTGTTCAACTTCTGTTTAAATTGATAAAATTTCAACTTACTGTTAACAGTGAGCATGGTGCCATCAGGGCCGGGTATGGGCGGCACGTTGGACGTCAGAGTGATGATGGTGGTGGCCTGCAGCTCTCCCGGCATCACGGCCCATTGGACCACGCGCCCATCGCCGGAGATGGAGAAGAATGATGGCTCTCCATCGATCAGGCGTTCGCCCCAGCGGATCTGAGGGAGTGAGATAACTCTACAGTAATAAAATGCACTCTGACTGCCTCGTTGGTCGAGTGGTCGCAAGCGCGACTGCTGAGCATGAGGGCCTGGGTTCGATTCCCAGGTCGGGCAAAGTGCTATTGGGTTTTTCTATCAGGAATTTCTCAGTAGCAGCCACGGAGTCTGGATTTGTGCCCGGTTGATGGCAATAGGCTCGCCCCCTATTACATGGGACTTAAACATAACTGGCGAAGTGTGGGTGTACTATAATTAGGTACACCTCTGCCTAACCCTACAGGGATTACAGGCGTGATGTTATTTTATGTTATAAAGGGCATACTGATGAATAATCTCAAAGTTATTCAAATCGGGCTCAAAATATTTAAGTGTTAACATTAAGTGGAAATCTAGGTTTTTGATAAGCTTGCATGACCTTTATTCTAGCTATCTATTTGACCCGTTATGTACCAGAGCTGGGAGTAGGCCTTCTCTCTCTCTTTTCCACGCATGTCTGATTCTGCCATTCAAAGTCAGTTCAGACATTCATTCTTGTTAATACCTAAATTGTGCATTATAACGTGCCCACATGCTTAAATTAAAATATCAATCATAAGCCAACTATTTAGAAAGTCATATACTGCAATTTTCACGATAAAAGTATTCCTGACAGCCAATCAAAATTATTTATCTATGCTTTCCAGTAAGATTAAAGAGCTTTTTCACATAGTCAATCAATCTCGCTTCAGAATATGATTGAATCCATGAATAAGTGATAGCTCTCACCTCCCACACGATGTTGCTGTGTTTGTCCCGCACCGAGTTAGACTTGTACTGGTACTGGGACTCCAGAGTTAACTGAGCGTTGTACACGCACACGTTGCCGTCGTACAGTCCTGAGAATAAGTTAGAGGAATCATAGACATTCGAGCATAGAGTGGGAAATCATCCAGTCCGTTTTAGACATCAGTTCTTCTCTGTCAGTGCTATGACAGTAAGTATATCAAATAGTAGCCCTAAAGTTCGATCCTTCCGCGGCGTGTCGTCGGTTCAGGTCACTATGTTTTTCGGACTGAGGGTAGGATAGAAGGTGGTTCATAGTTTGAGATACAGCTTCACACCATGCTGTCGTTTCGTCGAGTTAAGCCGAGGTTGGAGTGATATCTTCATACTACTTGGGCTGCTAATAGTTAAACTTGAAATCACAGTAAATATGCGCTGTTGTAAGGTTGCTGCTCGGTCTCACAAATGACACTTTCCATGGCTTCTCGTGGGTATAGAAAAACGAACCGCATGGCAAGATAATCCATAAACTTAACATTGAAATACTTGGCGCAGATTTTCCTAATGGAATATCGAAACAGAACAAAAACATAATAAACTAGTGAGTCATCGGCAATACACGATCGATTAAAATTACGATAAAAACATCACCGCAGTATGTTTTCTATAAAACTGTAATGTGTAGTTATTTTAAGCTGACAACTGTTTTTTATCACTTCGTTTTAAAGTAATACAGAGTAGTTATTCTTGGCATAATGTTCGCGGAATCAGATACATTAAACAGTTATCATAAATTGCGTTTGGTATGGGAGCACCCAAAAACAAATAATGTTAATGCTATCATTATTTTCTTCCGACGAAGTTTTTACCAGTTGGTTCTAGTTTTTTTCGGAAAAAATGGCTGGATTATTGTGAGGAGATAATAGCAGTAAAGCAAAAGAAAGCGGTACCAGCATTTCATTCCTTACAAAAGTGCTATGGACAAGAGTAGAGCATTTTTTTCTATTCCACCGTCTATTACCATTTTCGTTTTCAGTTTTCGGGCAAATGAGGTCAATGGCAAGTACGATATTTTTGTGTGCTTTACTACTTCTTCTGCGTCGTGTCGATTATTATGAGCTTCAATTGTGAGACGGCACGGTTGGCGAAGTGGCTGAGTGATTGGGTGCGCTACGTGTTGTGGGTTTGATCCCCGCATGGAACAAATATTTGTATGACTTTCCGATAGTTGTTCCAGGTCTGGCTTTTTGTGTGTGACTTTAAATGTTTGTAAACGCACACACGAGGTCACGATATAGGAGAAATTCTTAGTGCTGGTTGTGTGGGGCAACGTTTTTTAAAAAAAGGGAAAACAAAGAATTAGATTTCTGTCACATTGACAGAGTAGATAGTGAAGTCAGAAAGGTCCCCAAAGTGCAGGTGGAGTTGCGCTAAGAGCAAGGAAGAAGGTGGGGGACATCGTTTGTGGACATCGTTTGTGGACATCGTTTGTGTGGTTCTGTAGTCATACTTACCTCGGAAAACTCAACGTTCTGGTATTACGTATTACACTTTGCTAGTTTTATATGAGGCGTAGAATAATGTGTAAACTAGGTGCAATAATTCTAGCTTTAGTAGGTGAGATAACCCATAAAATATGAATAGGTAGCTTTTATAATCGGAGCATGTCTGAATTGTAAATAAAAACGGTTGTTCCGTATTGGTATTTTACTAGTTAAATACATTTTACTTTTTTATAGGCAGTTTCTTCTTGACAGTTTGAGTACTTTATTCGGTATACCCGAATGTCCTTTCTTTGGTATTATTGTACGTCGTGTCGTTGAGCTCCTTAAGTTATGGGTCGAGCTGCACGATCGCTGACAAATGCTTGCACTGACTAGACAGGTCCTCTTAAATCTTGTGGTTCTTTCTTCAGAAGACCTTCTCAGACACTAATCAGCATGGTCCTCATATTACTTGACCAATATCTGGACATTAAAAAAGACCTTTGAGTTTGTTTCGGTTGTTTCTTGTCAGAGTAGTCAGGTAAGGAAAACCGGCCCTAGCTAGTTTTACAACATAGTATGATGTGACGTGTTATAGTGTTTTTTAAAACCAATTTACAGATATATGATTTATATTATTCCTATAATTCTTTTGTTTTGAATATATATTCTTTTAGTGACGGTAGCATCTCAAATACGTAAATGTATGGCAATATATATATATTTTATGAGTAGATTAGCTTATGCCCGCATGAAGGCCGGAATATATCCCATGGGAACTACCGGGATGAAAAAAAACCCAGTAGTACGTTCTCGCGTCATGGTGATGACCCCGATTACTTGCATAAATGCTGAAGTAACTGTCATTAATTATATCTGTTACATTTTCACACCCTAACAGTTGATAGGATTTCGCTGGAAGACCAGACCCTGGTTTAGGATCATCTATGATGGAATCTTGATTTAAATTTTTGCTATAAATAAAATCTTATATTTAAGCCGGAGAGGTGATCTTCAGGACCTAACTTCTTTAGACACCTTTCTCTATAAAGGGTTTAAAATGACTCTTAACGAAGCCGAAAGGCACTTATTCTCCCCGTCATTACGATATTTTTTTGTTCTAGACCGACCGGGAACCTTCTAGTTACGGAGATATTGGGGGTCAAAGTTCCAACTTTATTACAAGACGTTAATGTAAGATTTTTACTTTTAACATCTCGACCGCCTTACTATTCAAATCCCTCCATCAGCACAATGTTTTGAGTGCGTTACATTGAATCCTAACGTAAAACGTGATTTTTAACGCCAAAAAACGTCGTTTTTTCCAAGCAATAATTTTTGCATAAAGTTAATATTTTGATTTAAGAATGCTTGGTAGACGGTTTCGTGAAGAGTCTTTTACATCCTGTATGTAGATTGTGCATATGTGAACCAGTGCCTGTAATTCTTGAACTCGAGATAAATAAAGATTTATGATTTTGATGGAAACGTTATAACAGGATATTTACAAACTGACAGAGATACTTTCGCATTTAATTATTAGTATGAGTTCTCTATTAGTACAATGTAGTTACAGGTTACTTACCAACACAGATCAGGTAAGGTATCTCCTTGTACACGTCCAGGCACAAGACAGGCGATTCCGTGATCACCGCATACTCGGGGTACGCTGGGTTCTTGATACTGTACAGGCACAGGCACCCAACCTTCTGCTGGCATGTGAAGTCCACTGTTGGAGAAATGTAACAGACTCTGACTTTGCTCAAGTGAGTTGCTTCCCAAACGAAAATGAATTTCATACGTTTTAGTTTAATGTTCATATTAGTATGGAACTATTGATTACAGTTGGTAATAGGAATTTGCAAAATAAAGCTACACGAATAAGGTTCAATTTCGTACGAAAAGTACTATTCTTAACTTCAGTAAAGTTTAAATTCGCTCTTTAGAACCCAGCCAAAGAACCCTGCTATCAATTGAATCTGTTGTCAAACCTCACCCTCAGGCTCGGAATCCAATCAAAGCGGAGATAAACGAAGCGGACAGGAGACGTGCCTATCCATCTCATTTGCTAAAATTCGCATCGCGTCTCTCGTCCCTCCTTTGATTGGTTGAATCTTGTACGTCTCCGTACCGTTCAGCTCGTCTCCGTTTTGGTGAAGTCCAGGCCTTAACAGGATGTGAATACATTTCCGTCAACCTGTTACACAAGTGTCCAACACGTATTGGAAAGACCTATTATATTGGAATTTTTTGATGATCATTCATATTTTCATTAATTTTGTCAAAACATTTATCGTCAGGTCAGTGTATTCTCAGCCTTACTGCGACATACCACTTTTCCCGTCGGAACCTCGTCAGTCTGCGGTCAAATTCGAATCAGTGCTATCCTCTAGTGGGTGAAACGCATCAACCACTAGACTCAATAAGATGATTACCCTTTCGGCAATCTGTTACGTTCAATTGAGGAAAATGTGCTCCAACTCTCCACCATTTTGTTGTGTTAAAGCCCGTATTATAAGATTGCCCTTTGTTTGGGACTAAGGACACTGTGGGGAGTTTTAATGATATCACAAGGGCGCAAGGGAGGAGCTCGTGGTTAAATTATAACAGCCGCACAGATCGATCTTTAAGGTGAAGCATAGGTTTAAGTCCCACACGGGACCGGTCAATGTCGCGACACTTGGAGGAAGCCTATGTCCAGCTGTGGACGTCTTTTGACTGAAACGATGATGATCGATGATAATGATAGGTATAAGATAAGAGAGAACGAAAGGGAAATGTTTTTTGCTCAATAAATTCTCCCCATTTCACAACTATACATACTTATATGTTTTACTACTAGTAAGTTTAAAGTTTGTTCAAAAGGTGGACGGCGGCTTATACTTCTGGTTAACGAGTTTAGAATATGTATGTTTTTAGTGTGTTGACAGCAAGAGCGTAGCGAGGTACGGGCAGGGGGGGCAGCTGCTCCCCACTAGAAGATGCAGGAATGCTCATAAACCGTAAAGTAATGTTACGTAGGTAGCCTATTAATAAACAAAAACTGAGTTGATTCTATTGTCAGGCGAACTTTATAAGATTTTACTATGAATGGTTAGTTCGCTTTTTTACGTGCGAACACTGTACAAAAAAATAAGGATACAATTGAATCTAAAACGGTTTTGTGAAGAACCTCGTCAACTACTCTTTTTGTAAAATAAATTCACTGATGGATATTTTGTTTTTCATTTTTAAAGTAACCTGTCCTATTGCTCATGCAGAATTACCTTAGATATATTCTTGAAATCTTGATTGTCTGTATGACGCATGCTACGCCCTTGGTTGACAGTCTCCATCAATTATAAATGTACTATAGGTAGGTACTGGAGCAAGATGTTTTTAAAGAGTTACCGACTTAATTAGGAACAAATTACAAACAAACGGAGAACCAAAAATATAACATGTTTATATAAAAAGTGTGTGAGGAACATGTGACCCAAAATTGTGTGAGATCGGCAATACTCGGGCACGTTCGGTTCTCATTGTTGCCAAAGCGACGATTTCAAACGGACTCGAGTGTCGGTATTCAGCACGTATATTGACTAACCGATCTCAATTGCTTCCTATTCAAATTGTGAGACGAAACTGTTTTGGGACTATGTGTGAGACAAATGGGCTTGAGAAGTTACAGATGATTTGTTTTTAAGTTATACCTACTGACAAAATGAGGAAACAATGATATGCATTTCTTTGATATGATAATAACACGTCTGAACGACAAGTAATTCCATAAAAAAATGTGTGCAATTCGTGGTAGAAGTGAAACCTTCAAAAATTTTGGCTTCAAGATTAACACTGTATAATGCTTCCTATCTCATTTTCTCCCACGTTAAATCTTATGAATTTATGTGTCTGTCTCTTTTTAGTGTCGCTTTTTCGTTTCATCGACTTTCAAATCACAACGATGCTAAAGAAGTTGTCACTTCAAAAATTTTCTTCATCAATGCTTTTTTTGAGTATGAATGTGGATGGGTTTAAGAATAGAGGAAGACTAAAGAAACGATGGAGGGACTGACTGGGTGTGAAGGATGGTATGGCCAAAAAAGGAGGTGATGACGAGAAATAGAGAAGTATGGAGGAAGGCGACATGCTGTGCCAACCAGAAATGCATTTGGATAAGGGCAGGAGAATTATGATGATTATGGTTGTGACTAGAAAACACGTTTAACTGTTGCCCCGGCTGAAATTGGTAGATCTTTTAAGTCGTTCTGCCCGAAAGTTTGACAACTGATCTAACAAATATCGAGGTTAGATAAGCAGTCGCTCGATGTAAAATACAGATATACAGTTGCATCCGGTAAGAGTGGAAGCCGACCCCAAGATAGTTGGGAAAAGGCTAAGCAGTCAGCTGTTGACAAACTGATGCAGCTGCTGAAGACTGCTGGTGATGAGCAAAGTGACAACAACTTTGACTGCACAGACCTCGATGATGAAACACGCTGAAATTGAAATGTTTGTTTTTCCGTATTTTCAACTTACAAGATCCATAGGCGACAGCAAATAAGTCCTGGTAGTAAGGGTTCCATTGCACGTCGCAGACAGCATGGCTTCTCATGGGATCGAACTGGAACTTCCAGAGCGGCAGCAACGAGCCCATGCCTTCACGGAATTCGTCGGATGGGTCGTCCCAGTAACGATAGTCTTGAGCTAAGTACAAAATGAAAATTAGCATCAGCTATCTACCAGTAAAAGTCCCGTCAAAATCGGTCCAGCCGTTAAGGAGATTAGCCGGAACAAACAGACAGAAAGACAGACAAAAATTAAAATATCTTTTTGCTATACGTACCGTATGTACTTTTTTATACATTCAGTATAAAGCTGTTATTTTGATATTACAAACAGACACTTAATTTTTTTTGTATAGATGAGCTGTTTAATGACTCACAAAAATAATTTCTTATAAGAGAGACTTTTAAGTTCTAAATGGGTTAGTTTATTGATGTTGATAATGCTACCGTGCTTCCTGGGGTGGTAGTGGTACAGTTTTAAAGAGTCATACCAATGTCATCGAAAATGTTCTGGTTGACGAGTCTCTCGAGAATGGCCCAGGCCTCCCTGATCCTCTGCGCCAGTTTCTCATCGTGGATCTGCTGCTCTGTCTTCGCGTGTTTCGCTTTCTTCTTCCTTAGCTGTGTTGGTTACAAACAGTATGAAAAAGAGGTCAATGTTGGCTGCATCTGCAGTGATCTGCCATAGACAACTGCCATAGAGAAAAATCTAACATAGTACCTATTTATTACTTTTCTTTATATATTTTTCTATATTTTATAACAGATTGTCGTGATGCCCTAGCCACCTACCAGTACCCAAAAACTGGGCATTTGACGAGTCGCCATTGCGAAGCGGTCTCTATACTCGGAGTTATTAGAATTCTTGTTGAGGAACTTCCTAAATGGCGTAATTTCGTCCTTATGCGCGTTAATCAAGCAAGATAAGGTGTTTTTACATCGTCCAAAATAGTCAAAATCAAAGAATATCATTGCAATGTACAATAATCTTATAGGTACGTTGCATCGTGCGTTTGGGCTGGCGCTGGTCTGCATTCAACATTAGTTAAACAGAGCAAGCAAATACGTAGACGTACAACTAATATTTATTTAAATGCAATATTGATACTAATATGTTGTAGTTGTAAGCGGTTCGTGGAAAACTACTTGCTATTCTTATTTTCTGATTTAAATGGAACACACTCCGGCGCGTATAGAAGCAAGATAAATGATAAAATATTCACATTTTACATTTGTTGTGTTAATTCTTATAACCAACACGTTTCACGATTGTATATCATGAGCTATGGATTGTGTTGATCATTGAAGAAACAAACATTCTTATGCGGGTTGCGCGGGGTCGTTGGAAAATATACCTTCAGGAAATATTAAAAGTTTGCTCAGACTCTGGAAATAACCTCGATGGCTTATCTTGCCATTTAGACAGCTCCCAGCAGCTCCCTCATTAGGTGTAGGTGAGGCCCTTCCTAACTCGTGGCACTGTAAGCCGAAATGCAGGTTCCTCCTGGTTCAGCTCCAGTGTCTGCTAAAATTTTTGTGTACATGAGTGATTTGTTATAGCTGTCTATTCGTAAACTAATAAGAAGGTCCTTATTTTGAGAAATAAATATTACTATTACCTCTGGATACGTGGTTATGATAGCTTAGACCTTATACCGAATGCTGAAAAGCTGAACTTTGCTCTGCTAAATTTCATTAAAACCTAGTTTGTGTTGTTTTTAAAAGTAGATACTTATAAAACGTGTTAATGTAAATTACGATTAGGTTTATATAATGGGTGTAAAAATACCCTTAACGAAGCTGAAAGTCATCGGCACGGCCCTCGTACTATTCAATGCAGTGTTTTAATGTAAACGTGATATTAAACCCCAAAAAAAGTCATTTCCCAGCAATCATTTTCGCGTGATGTACAGAATACTTGGTTGCCGGCTTCGTTAAGGATTCGTTTACACCTTGTATTAGCGAAAAGTTAATTAAATTTTGTGATTACCCTTTTAGGTTTTTCTTCCTCCTTTTCCTTCAATTTCCTAGCGTAGTCTTCATTATAAAAGTCGAAGATTATGGATTGCAGCGCCGTGGCCCCGTAGTTGGCTCTCGGAGGCGGGATAGTCTGTGTATCCACCGACTAAACACAACAAGAATACGGATTACGTCTCGTTCACGAGTATTTGTGGACCAGCGTGCGAAGCGGCCGCCCGTCTACATACAGCGTAAAATTCCCGGTGTAAAGTAGACTCGGGAGAAAAGTTTTGACAAAACAACAGTATTGAAGTGTGTGTGGTGTACTATAACAACAGTAATGAAGATATTTTAATCAAACGTGAGTTTATACTACTATTAAACGAATTTTTGTGTGTATTTTCGTGAATATTTTGTTTGTTAGAATCTATCTACGTTCTAGCAAAGTGTGTGTTATTAATAAATACGCAATACGCTTAAGCATGTCGGTCGATACATTTAATTAAAGATAATGCTATCTTTTGTGTGTAATTTAGGTACTTATCTAATGAAAATGAAGTTAAAAGATAAGGTTTTATGAACGATATATGAAAAAAGCGGCGTCATATTAGAAATATTACTTTAAATATTACAATATTTATACTATTATTATTACTTTTAGTGCATAGTAGTAAGCAGTTGTACATTTATACATTTGTACATAGTAATATTACCCTTTAAATAATTAAGATGAATTTTTATTGGTGGAGTAAATAGCGAGACGATTGACAGGGGAGAATGGAAGAAAAAAAAACGTGTTGCATCGGCCATAAGTAACATAGGACGAGGGCAGGGAGATGATGACGATGAATTTTGAGTCTTACCTAAGACATATTAACTAATATTTAAACGGGCAATTCTTGTATATATGTACCTATATATATATATATTTTCTGAATCTCGGAAACGGCTCCAACGATTTTCATGAAATTTAGTTAGCAGGGGGTTTCGGGGGCGATAAATCGATCTAGCTAGGGTTCATTTTTCGAAAACGTCAAAAAATAAAACGAGCAAAGCTCGGTCATCTGTGACTAACACATCATTATTAAATGGAATACTTATATCGGAAACTTGCGGTAATAGTATAAGGAAATGTGGTCAGTTAAATTTGTATAATCCCGTAGTTAGCAATAGAGTGGAGGTCTAAGAGCTCCCTAGAGTAAATATGTTCCTTGTCCAAGAGTCTGAAACCTCCTTAAATGACAATCTAATTTTTATTATGCAACGTGTAACGGCAAGGGTATTGTAAGCCGAAAGGGGGTCAACCAACTCTTCATTCTGAACCACTTTTGTTCTACGACTTTCTGAAATTCGTGAAAAAAAAAAATCTACTCCCCATACTAAAAAGTTACGTGACCAACAATGTTTCTATGAAGAAGCCAGCATTTTCCAAAGTCATATAACAAAAGTTTTTCAGAATGACGAGTTGTGAGACCCCCTTTCGGCTAACTATACCCTTTCCGTTACACGTTGTATAAATTAGACTGTCATTGACATTACATTTTCATTGACCGCCTCGTTGGTCTAGTGGTCGCTAGCAAGACTGCTGAGGATGGAGTCCTGGGCTCGCTTCCCAGGTCGGGGAAACTGTTATTGGGTTTTCCCATCAGGAATTTTTCAGTAGCAGCCACGGAGTCTGGATTTGTGCCCAGTTGATGGTAATAGGCTCGCCACCTGGGACCTACATGGGACTAAAACGTACTAATGGATACACTTCTGCCTAACCCTTCGGTGATTACAGGCGTGATGTTTGTTATATAGACTGTCATTTATGTATGTGTTTTATTGCAATAGTAACGATAAGTAGCGCCTGTTTTTCGTTATGGTGCCAGAAAAATGACAAATAGCAAAAATCTTGTAAAAAAACTACAGCACACTTTCCCGAAACGTTTTCCTATATAGAAGTATTTATTGTTACTTCGGTAGTGTAGTGTTATTTTGCGTTTAACCGAATTTGCCCTTGAAAATTTACTAATCAAAAAATCCTCTGTGCCCGACGAACAAGAAAGTGATTTCATAAAGTTTATGATTTTTCTTTTAAGTGGAGGTCGCAAAGTTATATACTCACACTCACAGATATAGAAATACCTAGCACCTACTACGCGTGTTTGACTTAAGCATTTTATGCGTCAATGAATCAATCAAAATATTTTATTTCACATAGGCCTACATGGGCACTTATAAAACGTCAACAAAAAGCTGCACGGTTCGGTTGGTCGTTTCCTAAGGAGAAGAACCGGCTAGAAACTCCATGGATACTCTTTTAAAATCACGTACGCTTAACGTAGCTGCTTTCGAAGAAAGCTAATTTGTTTAAAACAACATCGTTACAACTCAAGAACCTAATTCTAGACATTTTTATAACAAAAAAGTAATCTGTAACTTATAGGTAGTCCAAAAATTGTACGCTTGGCTTTCATACGGATCTTTATATAGGTATATCTATATTATAGCTGTGGTTATACACATTGAAGGATTGGACCAATTCGTTAGACCAGGAAAAGTGGAAAGAAGGACCTTTGCACTGCATGTGCATACAATACTTAGGGTTATAACAATGTCACTAGTTGACAACGACACTTTTCGAGGGCCTATTATCGAGTAAATGTGCATCACCCCACGTCTTATTATAGGTCTGTCTTTTGTTTCCATATTTGTAGGTTAGTCAACTGACCATACCGTATTCTGCAATAAGGGGTTCTCCTTGGTTGCAATTGCATCTAGAAGAATCTCGACCAACAGCTGAGTAAGCTATACGCAGCTTGATTCAGAAAGTGGTACTTCTGAAATTCTGAACACGGCTCGTAATTGTTAGGAGATCTTTCTAGCTTGGACTCTGGTCTCGATAGCGATGAGCTACTAATGTTTATATTTTTAAATGTTTTATATTGTTTCAACTGGCCAAATGTGGGAGTCCTATGTTAGGGAAATCTCCGCTTAGCCCTTCGGGGTTTACAGGCGGGATGTTATGAAATAGGTTATATTGTGCCAGCATAAACAAAAAAAAATTAAATGTTTAAAAATAATGTGAGTAAGAATAATGTGTGTGTGTGTGTAAAAGTGAATAAAGGAAATAAAAATATAAATAATGCAAAGACCAACTGACTCGTCTAGGGTAGTTGTATGTAAGCGCCGCTCGCTCGCAGAAGTTGAACTGGTTGGCAAGCTTCTTGACTCGCGGTTTGATGTTGAACACCTCGTCCGCCATATCACCTTCGATCCCCACTTCTGCACAATTTTAAACATGAACATCTCACATACATACAGATTTCTGTTTTTTTTTTTTAAAGAACATCACATAGCATGGATAGAAAGGTGTGTCAAGAAAGCATGTGTCATATTTAGGCATTTATTAGACCATAAACTGAAAAAGAAGGCGCGATTCCATAAGCGACTTGCATAAGCAAGTCTTGCATGCAAGTATGACGTCACATTTGCGTACTAGTAGTGCTTTGTAGTGTTGCTTGCAGTGGAAACATGTTTTCAAAAGTGTGCAAAATGCATGCAGGGTTTTACTTGCATACAAGTGAAGATGTTCAAAAATTGAGTATAGTCTGAGATCCGAGTTAAATCGGTAGTATTTAATCTATCCTATACCAAGCTCGTAACAATTTGGTGTCAGAAGTGAGGGATAAATTATGCCAATTCTACCAAAGGACGACATGGATGGTGTCCGTATCAGGAGTCATCGACAGCAGGACATAAACTAAAGGCGGTTTGGAGACTCTCCGACACAGACACCGGGCTGTGTCCGTCCGGGTCAGTCGCTGGCCCATCCGGAGTTTGTCCAGCATCAGTTGCGCCAGACTTGTCTGCTTTAATGGTGCTGCTGCAGGAACAGGTTCGCCGTCATGACGAGTAGACTCGCTGGTTAGAAGAGCAGTTGCAGCGCGATAAAAAGGAGCAGGTCCGCCACCAAGAAGAACAGATGCTTCTCATAAAGGATCTTAATGTAACTTTTTGAAAAGATCAGATCTTTTCCAAAAGTTACATGCAGGTGATGAAGGATCAGGTTCACCAGCACGAGAATCGTATCTCAGAGGTCGAACTTCTTCTTTTCGGCTTTGATTCAAATTAAGGCTGGAGACGGACCTGTGGCTTCAGTGATAGCTGTACCTTTGGCACGTGGGCGCCTCCAATCGGAACATTTTTATGGTCAGTCTTCAAGATCCAATTCGAGGCCATTATGAAGGCAAATGGGTGGCACAAAGCGCAAGCCATCACCGCACTCACATTGGGCCTCCGAGACTAGGCCCTAACCATTCTTGAGACGCTCAGCAAGGATTTGACCTACGAACAGCTGCTGGAGGCGTAAGAGTCCAGATACAGCGACCCGCACCTGGAGCACGTATTTCGTGCTAAGTTAAGGGATCGTGATCAACGTAGTGCCGAGAATCTACAGGAGTGGGCCCTGGAAGTTGAAAAGCTGGTCCGGAAAGCATACCAGTCTGCCCCTGCACTTATCGATGGAAATCTGGTGCAGGCATTTGTTGATGGACTACGCGACTTGAAAGATAAGCCGCTGTGAGACTTGGGAATCATGAAACACTGAAAGACCACCGAACGTACCGCGTCAGAGAGGTTGTAGCATCACCTGTACGCGACCGCTCGCAAGGGTACATTCCTACACCTTGAGGAGAAAGGTTTCATCCCCGGTCAAGCTGTCCTAAGCGCAGACCAAGAAGACTGCCGGTTGCACGGGAAAGGAAGTGGAAATCAATGATTGCGGGAATGGTGAAGGACGATGATACAGAGCCTTCATCTAGTCCATGGTGAAGGACGGTGTTACAGAGCCTTCGTCCAATCTATGGTGTTCTCCTGTGGTCCTGGTAAAGAAAATGGACGGCAGCATGCACTTTTGTGTGGACTATCGACGACTGAACGACGTCACGGAAAAAGACACCTACCCAATGGCTAGGATCGATGATACACTGGATACGTTGACTGGAATGAAGTGGTTTACCACAATGGACCAGAAAAGTGGCTACTGGCAAGTAGAAAAAGAGCAAAAACGGCATTCTCAACAGGAAACTTGTTGTGGCAGTTTAAAGTTTTACAATAGCTAGAGTGCAATTGCGCAGCTTGCTACATATCATACAATCTGGCGCATTCCGATTTAGACTGGAAGCCGACTGTTTGTCGTTTAACCCATTCACTGCCCAGTACTTTGCGAAAACTTCGCGTACTTCGTTCGCTTGCCCAGATCCCGTATCCGAGTTATCGTTATAATGAACTATAGGTGACTTGTATTCATGCCCAGAACCCGACTAGAGAGTCCATAGCTACGGATACGGGTTGTGCGAACGAACGAATTATTGTTCGACTCATATGCTGGGTGCTGGGCACTGAATGGGTTAAAATCTGAATGATGATCATACCAATCTTGAGTCAATTTTGTGAAATTTCTACGATACCGAAGCACAAAGTCGTAAGGTAGGTGCACAGAAATGGCTTGGGTGGGGTTAAAACGCTCTTGAACCAGGTCGGTCGACGATTTTTGCAGTATGCCTCGTAGAGGCTGGATTAATATGGCAGCAAAGGACATATTAGTTGCAGAGACCAATCAAAACTAGTCACTGAAGAGGGTCGTGATGCCATTGTGATATAAAATCAGCGTAATAATACTTTATAGATGGAGAATATTGAAATACTTACGAATCGCAAATAGCACATGACAAACACGCAATGTCTAAAATTGTAATACGCTCAACTTTTCAAATTAATTTCGTCCAGGAATCGTTTCCTATACTTTACATAATATTTCCACTACGCAGTGGGTGACAAAGATTTGCTGTAGTTTCTTGAATATAGAACTATCCAAAAAGGTAGGCATAGGCATGAAAACATTTGAGCTTGTAGTTTTGAACTCATTCGTATTTCATAAAGTTCTGTTTTTTAGAAGGAGCTCGTGGCCAAATAATAACAGCCACTTGGGTCAGTTTTCAGGTTAAGCCGCGTTTGCCTAGATTGGTCCGTGTATAGGAGACCACACATTACATACCAAGTTTCCTCCGTGCCTCGGTTGGCCCCGGCTGTCATTTGTAGATCCGTGACAGTTGTTACAGGTATTCAGTGGCCCGAAATTATGAAAACCAGACTTACCAAGGGATATCGTATTACCCAGTACTAAGTGGGTTGTGGAGGCTATATAAATAATCGCTCCATGTAAAATACTGGTATTCAGCTGGATCCGGTTAGACTGAAAACCGACCCCAACATAATTGGGAAAAAGGCTAGGCAGATGACGATGTGGCAAAAGTCATGAGAATAGGCACCCCGGTCAAAGGTAGATGCAGAAAATAGTGTGGTTCTGTGAAGTAAGAGTCTCACAGGTCCCTTCACCAACCTTAGAGCAGAGTGTGAGTGTGACCTCTAACAACAAAAATAAGGATCAATGTAATTTTGGAAGTGATGAAAAATATGAGCTAGGTAAGGTATTATATCTTTAGACATAATATACTGTCGTATTATCGAACGGCATTCAATATTTTAATCATTACTTAAAACGAGATTCAAACTCTTTGATTGGTTGAAATTAGTTTTAAAGGCTCTCAAAGTCTTGGGTGACGTTCTGTAATATGGGACTAAGAGGACCTCTAGATATAATAAGCCTGGACTTACTTTCTTCTGGTACCGCCTCTTCACCTACTGCTTCTGCTTCTCCCTTCACCTCCCCGTCACCCTCACCAGCAGCACCACCACCTTCATCCGCTGGTTTCTCGTCTTCTTTTCCCTCTGCGGCTGCTGATTCTAGCGGCTGGTCTTCTTCTCCAACTTGTTCATCTGGTACAATAAGCAATTCAATGTCAAACAAAAACGACATTGGCGAAAATAGGCTTATAGGATTGATATGAAATAGGTATATACCAAAAATACGCATTCATTTTTGTCCATTTATAAATGCCATGTCTGAAAGCCATGGGTAGTGTATGTTTTTATCGTCCTTAATAAATTTATTTCACAGTATCAGTATCAAGGGACGCAGAAATATAAAAATAACAAACATATCTAGCTATAAATATTCTTTCACCACAATCTTTTATACTCTTGCGCCATCCCATCTTCCGAGCTCATCGTGCTGTGCTGGTGCTGCCGCTGCGGCTGCAGAGGACCTCAAGCGGCGTAAATATAGAAACCTGTGTGGTAACTATATTTTCGAGCCGTTTGGGGTTGAAACTCTAGGGCCGTGGGGTCCGAGTGCTCATAGCCTATATAAGGAAATTTCGAAACGCCTAGTTGACGCTTCCCGTGACCCAAGGGCTGGCTTTTACTTTGGCCAGAGGCTAAGTGTTGCCATACAACGTGGCAACGCCGCCAGTCTCTTGGGCACATTACCATCTGACAGCGTTGAGGAGGAGTTTTTCGATGCCCTTTTATAGTTTGTTGTTAGTTTATTTATTTTAGTTTAATAGTTTTTAATTATCAATGAATATAATCTAAAATAAATATAATAACTCAAACGATCTCAAATGATCAATAAGTTTCCTTCCTTATTCGTTCATTTATTAACCTGTGGACAATGGTGTGGATAATAAGTTTACCTAATTACGTAACGACTCAAAATTTTAAACTAGAACATGTACTTAATAGTTTTTTTACAAATAAAATAAAATCCTTATCCTTACTATCCTTACATGCGAAAGCAAGTTTGTTTGTTACCTTTTCACGCTTAAACCACTGAACCGATCATCCAGATCCTGATCCTGCATATACGTTGTCAGGTGTACAGAAACGGACATAGGATACTTTTCATCCCGAAAAAAGTAAGCTGTTGCCGAGGAAAACAACAATAACGTTCTTATGCTAGTAGATGGCACGGACTTTCGAATCATGATTGAATTATATTATTACCAGAGTACAACCCGAATTAATTGTCAAATTCTAAATTAACGCGAGTGAAACCGCGGGCAAATTCTAGTATAATATAAGTTGAAAAACCAGATGATAAGAAATTCAACTGAAATGTCGACGGGGTGACACTTCGGTTCTTGTAAGATGTGGTCGATCGGATTCGGAAAACAGGGTAAGGAACTTACATAGAAACCAAGACCCAATTAAAGTTACGCAAACACACGCGTTACTCAAGCAGTTTTTCAGTCGAGACTTAGCACGATAACCACCGCGTGTAAGAACGAATAAATAGCGACATTACAGCCAAACTCAATGCAGAGGTTGCTCTAAATCGATGTCGGAATCACTATACCAATATATTCGGAATTCAATGGATTATCGTGTCGAGCCTGCCTTCCGCTCTGCCCGGAGCGGGAGAAGTCATTTGATGATTTCCCATCCGTAAAAATCCGTGTCGGTTTTTCGTGACGGTGTGCGCGCGCATCGTAAAAATTTACTCTCATCATTTTTCCCTAACGCGTCAAAAGAAGTATAACTTCAAAAATGTCTAAGAACAGAAAATTAAAAGTCCTGTGCTGTAACAAGAAGACATTAGTGGCGGTATTTTCAAACAAGGAGCTTACAAGCTTGGCTTGCCCTTACTATTCATGATGTTAGGGTTTCTGAACAGTATGCTTGCCTTATGGGCTTGCCGTATTGCTGGCACCTAGGCACGCCACTGGGTCATCCCCCAACCTATTACTACCACCACCACTCCCTCTACACAGAGAAGTCTCCCATCCGTGGGATCATATAAGGCTGATTATGTAATAATAAACTAGAAAAGAAGTGACTGACGAAATGACCAGTAATAGAGAGGTATGGAAGAAGAAGTGCTGCCAACCCCAAAAAAAAGGGAATAAGAGCAAGATAACAAATGTTGATTCACGTTTGCTAAGTCTGGTGTTAATGGCATTTCCTCTTAGAACATTAATTCAAGTGCCAATAACCGCAATAATCCATCTGCCAAGATGAAGACTGCGAGTAATGTGTTTTAAACAATTTCGTATTAACGATCTAATAAACGGTGGGAAACAAACTGGGAATTCTGTTATGCTGAGTGATATAGGAAATAAGTACAGACAATAAGTGTATGCCAAATTGAGCTACTACATCAATTTACTGTTCATTTATTTAGAGGGTACATTTGCAACTATTTTTCTCATCTAGCACCACTGCTGGTCGTTGCGTCTGAATCAGTTGCATTTGCTTCAACCACTGTCACCACTGGTGGCAGATGCCACTTGAACTAGTGGAATCCTCCACCAGTGGTGGCAGACTTGCTGACCAAGTAGCCGTCTGCCACTACCAAATATTTAGACCAACAAATAGACAGGGTTTGGAAGATTTTTGTAAGTAGCGTGGCCTACCATTTATTTTTACTTTCAGAATAGCGGCCACGTATAAAACCTTTATTAATCAACAGCTGGTATTAATACATACAACTATTGTATGAGAAAAAATCTTATAACGCGTCACATAAGTGGCATCAGCCACCGGTGATGACAGAGGTAGGAACAAATGCGACTAAATCAGACGCAACCACCACCTGTGATGGTAGATTGGAATAATAGTTGCCACCATTGGTGACAGACTGATGGGGGCTGAACAGAATAAGCCTATTTACTGTGTTATCAGACAACTGTCAAATAATGACAGTTGAGTTGCAAATGTTGCTCAAAATCGGAATTAACGCCGCCATCTTGTTTTTCAATACATTTCACAAAAGTTTTTCCAACAGCGCTCTCCAGTCAACGTCATTTGCAAGTCAAAAGAAAAGATCCTTGCAGCACTGTACTACGGCGATTTGAATTGGTAGTCTATTTGATAAAGAACTAATTTCCCTGACTGTGCGTAAACAAAACGCTTGCGTTTTTCTATTATTAGACTTCTATTTAAATCGCAGTCGTACAATTTGTCAAGGTGATAAATCCCACGGGAATGATTTAGAAGCGTCTCATTCTCTCACTCGAATGTTTGTAAATTTTCATACAGTGTGTATATAATATGTTTTTGAACTATGTGCTCGCTACTTTATTTATTTACTCAGGTCAGTTAGTTTCATTAGGGTACGTTGGGATAATTTAAACATTTACAATAAGTTTCTTGTACATGTTGACTTACGAGCGATAATTTTTAAATTCTGAAAACAGCGGAAAATGAATGTTCTTTCAAATGACATCTAGTTTACTATTTAGACAGTCCTTGCTAATTCTTCCTTTACGGTATTATTATTTTTGTATTGACGTTCTTCACTAAAAAGTTAAAGAGTCCGGACGCCCAACACCATTAAGCCTGCAGGCCACGCAGTGACTTCAAGAATATTAAACGTCGTTCTCACACAGACAGGAGGCCTCTCTTAACGGTTCTTTTGTACAACCTCAAAAGCTTGGCTTGCCCTTATAATAACCTACTACTTTGTTATGCTAGGGTTTCTGAACAGTCTGCCCTAGGGGCTTGCTGTTATTGGCCACAGGCACACCAGGCCTCTTCTAAGTAGGATGTAGTGGAGCAGTGCGTACATTAGCTGATTATACCAGCATCATGTATGTTGTTGTCCGGTAAGACTGGACTTGAGTCCGACTCCAACGCAGTTGGGAAAAGTCTAGGCAGATGATGATGTATGGTTGTTACATTTCACGAACGACCGAACGACGAACAACTCTATGAAAAGCTAAAAACTCTTCCGTAGATGTCAACATTGACGTTTCCTAAGGCCGTTTGTCCACCGCCGCCGTCACCGGACCGTCACCAAGAACGAGCTTAGTTCGGGCCGAGTTTAAGATGACGTGACGGCGATCGTGTGTCCACCGCGCCGATATATCGGCGGCTCAGTTCCAGAGCTTTGTCGTACGTGTTAGTCGCCTTTTCCTTTTTAGTAGAAATTTCCAGCTCGAAACTTGAGATTAGGCAGTCTATTGTGCAGTATTATCTGTGATGATTATGTTTACAGTGGTTAAATTATCTCAGAATAAAGTACCAAAAAAAATCATGTCCTTTTATGATGGACAAAATATAAACCGGGCGAACGGGGCGGTGCGACGGTAGTATGTGGACAAGAACAAACGTATTTTGTATTGCCGGCACATCGGCCCGACAAAAAACCGTGCCGAGTTCTAGTGGTCACGCCGAACTACTCGAAACATCGGCGGCCGGGATGACAGCGCTCGGGTGATGGGCGTGCGGTGGACACATGGCCATAGTAAATGTATGTATCGCTAAATCGGCGCCATCTCGTTCTCGGTGACGGTCCAGTGACGGCGGCGGTGGACAAACGGCCATAGAGTTACATAGAAGCCAGTTGAGTCGCTGCGATCACATAAAGTGAAAAGGTGACTGATGCTTGATGTTGTCTTCGGTATTGTACGTTAATTTTGCCTTATTACATAGATATAGGACTCCAATGGCAGGTACTGATGAATTGCAAGCGCTAAAGCAAAACCCTCGGGCTAGTGCTTGTCTACTTACCTTCGCCTTGAGTTTCTGGCTCTGGACCCTTCTCAGGCTCCTGTGTTTCTTCTTCTTCCTCCTCATCAGTTTTGGCCTTCTTAAGTTTCGCTTTCTTCGGACCAGCGTCGTCGAAGCCGACCATGCCTGTAACAAGACGATTTTGAGTGACGTAAGATTTCGTGAGAAATTCGATTTTAATTTGTGTAAACAGATTTATCCTTGAGTTTGATGGTTACGTATAATTAGTGTCTTAGTTAGGGTATATAAATTTATCGAATGACCAAAAGAACGGCAATACAATTAATGACTGTAACTAATGCATGTTTCCACTTCATTAAAAATAAAGTAATGGGTATTTTTTTGTTGTTATTTTGCACCAAATTTACGTCCTGCCTCTTTCAGTCATGTAATAGCAGCTATTCATTATTTAATAACTTTAAGCTATTTTTAAATAGCTTCTAACTAAGCTTGCTCTAATTTTCTTTTTATTAAGTTATTATTATAGTACAGCGCTGAGCCAATAATTTAGTCAATCAGTAGTGATCCAATACCTGCTATACAGGGTGTAAACAGACTCTTCACGAAGCCGTCAACCAAGCATTATGTACGGTGGGCTGCATCGATTGGGTACCCCAGTTGGGATCGTAGGTGCTTTCAAGAGGGGTACCCACATCGTGACGTTGACTGTACATCAAACTAAGTAACTTTTCGCAAAAATTTGTGCTGGGAAACCATTATTTTTTTGGGCTGAAGAATCACTTTTTACAGTAGGACGCAATGTAATGCACTCAAAACATTATGTTGATGGATGGATTAACTAGTAAGGGGGTCCTGGAGGTGTTTAAAGTAAAATCTTACATTGAAAACATGTATTTAAAAACTTTGACCCCCAATATCTCCGTAACTAAAAGTTTCCCAGGTATGGTCTAAAACAAAAAAAATATCGCAATGACGGGGAGAACAAGTGCCTTTCGACTTCGTTAAGAGTCTGTTTACACCCTTTATAAAAATCATCACTTACCATATCCCGCTGCTATTTGCGCCTTGGCTTCATCAGAATCTTTGCGAATAGCCGTGCCCTGAAATGTATACAGTGGATACGCCTTCCCGAAGGTCGGCATCGGCTTCGTCACAAACATCCCCTTGCCGTAGTGGTACGCCACTTCATCAGCTATCCACTGTGGGTTGATTGTGGTCAGAATACGACCGACTTCCTCCTCAAGATCCTAAGAGAGGACAGTAACTTAATTAACTTTGTCTATGCACTACTAACCACCGGTTTTCGGAATGTACCGTTTCAACCAGTTCAAATTATACGCACGTACATAGATATGAGACAGGCTGATGATAATTCAGTATTCTTCGAATTTCATAATGGTCCAGTTCTGCATTTAAATTAAACTAATTGCTATTTTATTTGTAGCATAAGCATCACAAGGTTTATTAGCAGCAGTTGCCGGCAATAACATTTTATAGTCCCCTAGACGTTGTTTAGGTACTTCGATTATATATTCCTACGAATTACGCATGCGCCAAGAACCTTTTCAGATTTGTCTTTTATCTTCAAAATCAATCAAAGCATTTATTTTAAGTAGGCCAGTTACAGGCACTTTTGAATTGTCTACAAGAAAACAATGTAATGAAGCTACAGTCCCAGGCATAAAAACTGTGAAAGTTGTTGTTGTAGTTTGTAGTTGCCCATTCCCTAGCGTAGATCTCATGAAGAAGAACGGGCAAGAAACTCCATGGACACTATTTTTACAAAACCTTGGTTACTTCATTCATGTTGAGATGGTACATTATGTGAGAACGATGCAGCAAGAAGTGCACGTTAAAAGTGCCCATAGTAAAAAAAATAAACAATTCAAAAATAAAATAATTAATTCAAATAAAACGTGGCAACCAAGTGATGACCAGTCACAACTGACAGCGCCCGTTCACGAAAATGACGCATGTAACAGCACCATTCAACTAGCCATTTTGAAGGGAATGGGAAGGACACACGCGACACTACCAGCGAGACTTCAGATTCACTATCCGCAAATCTGTGCACTACTTTCATTTACTAAATGGACATTAGAAAAAGGTTGAATGAATTGTGTGAGGGATGATATGAACGAGACAGTGAATGATAACGTAACAGCTGACAAGGGAGAATGGGAGAGGAAAACATGCCCCGACGATTTCAAGTTTCATGGAGCAAGGACAGGCAAAGGATAATTATCATGTGAAATATCTTACTGCTTCGGGTACTTCCTCCTGGTCGTCAGGTTTGATAAGAGTGCGCGGTTTCAGCCACTCTAGGGCCTCATCCTCTGCACCGGTTTTCCCTCGAGAAGGCGCTACTCCCTCCTTCTGCTAAATAACACCATTGAACATTATCTAGTAAATAAACAACACCCAACACCTCAGCGTGATGCGGTTACGTACATCCAAGCACTGCAATGTTTTGTTTATAAGCACTTTTTCCTCGGTAATGTTAAGAGCGCGTTTTATCATAGCCTTCAGCATTTTGGCTTAATTTTTTTTATTTGATTTACTTCAGTAACAAAGAAATACGCAAGCACGCAAGCGATGTCTGACAGCAAATGAAACACTGCTTAGTTTTCTAAACGTTGAGAACTGCGGACGGATTTACGAGTAAATATTCTAGAGACATTTGCATATTGTTTGATAGGTCTTTATTGGGGACGATCATGTAATTCGACCATAAATAATTCGAGGCACTTTTAGTTAAGCGAAGCAAGCGTAAACAAACGATTAAACCGTTGCGTGCGAGGCATGCTGGAATCTTTATTCATATAATAATCATTTGTGTTAAGTCCCAGATTATGGTCCACGCAAAAGTTCATCGTTAATTTTACTTACGCCAACTTCATCATCCAATGAAGCCACATGTGATTCAGTAGTTACGGGTTCCAAATCAGTATCAGAGGACATTTGAACTAAGATACGCGGTGTAAAGATCGCCTTTAGCATCGGAAGTGCTAATCAGTACTGCAGTGTCTAATAGCTGGTAGTTCTCACCCCGATATAAAATGAACTTTGACCGAAGAATGAACTAAACTGCATTAGTGTTCACCGCCGCTAATGTACCCTGTACAAGGTAACTACCAATGCCGAGCAAAATATAGCCTAGATAATTTTATTCGTATCACGAGAAAACTGCAAGTTTGTTAGTAATGAGTCTGTTATTGCATTTGATATAGCCTTGTTTTCAGTATTGAATTGCAGCTTTATTGGAAAGGAAATTGAAACATAAAGAAATTCTGAAACTGTACATTTTAAAGACTACTTTAATAATTGGTTTTCTATCTGCAAAATACGTCATGTTTTATAAGATTCCAGTGATGGATAACATTATCAAATGCCCCCCAAAGCCTCCTTAGCCATAACGTTTTTATATGGCTGATTTTCAAGTTATGAATGGGAAATAAATTAAAGGCAATCGTTTTAATCGGCCATAAAATGACCTTACGGTCGTTTGAGCGAGGGTGGAGCTTATTACAGATTTAAATAAAGATACAATGTTTCATTGCGATGAGATTGTCGGATGTGCGGATAATTTACGACTTGGTCTTTCAAGGAATTTCCTACTGCAATGTTGGATACATTTAAAATAGTTTTAAATTTCTTCTGTTTGTATATTCTTGACTTTTCTATCATGCATCATAATTCTTACAAATCGTTTACCAGCCATTTGTGAAGATTTCTACGAATTACAGTTGTATGACTACGTATTCTACTTTTTTATTTGCTCTGTATTCTGTAAAATGATGTCTTCCAGTTGAACTGCTCAAATTGTTAAAATATTTCATTATTTTATTTTTATGCCATCGGTACAAAGTTAGCAAATGACTTCCCTAGGTAGGGCGTGTCACCAAATTCTAATTAGTCTCCGTGTCTGGCATCAGCTAGTACTGGTTGAATCACGATGTCGCGACACTGAGGGTAGATTAATATTCAGTTCTCTATGCTCAGTCCTGGGGCAGTAACTCTATGTAGTCTGTGGTTCTAGGTGAATAATATTTGAGCTAGAGCCTCATTACTAACTTGGATTTGAACCAACAATGATAAAAGAACTAAGAGTTCGATTTTTGAAAATATTGAACAATGGTAAGTTTTCGATATTTAAAATTTCTAAAGTGACGATTTCGTGCTTGTAAATTTTCAGGTATGCTTTAGAAAATAGAACACTTTACCTAAAATATTTTTTGGCTCTTATCTACTTTTTATTTCTCATAAATCAGATGTTTCCATTTATATCTTACCATAAGTAATTAGCTGTAGTTGCTTTATTTTATGAGTTTATACGCAGCAATCCGTTTCGCCATACAAATCAATTCTATGATGTATTTGTGGCAAAGCTTTATAGTTTTGTGTAGAAATCTTTAGGTAGGTTTTATGGGCTACCTTAATACTCAGATTAAGTACTTTGATAGCAAATACATAAAGTTTTGACGTCATGCTTTGCCCGAGTCGTTTAGCATGTGGGTTTTTTTTAAGTACTATAAAAAAACGTGTGATTTTTACATACCCATAAATGTCATACGTTTTAGTAGCGGACCTAAATTTGGTTTAAATTAGATTGACTGAAATCTAATAGTTCTGTTTTAGTTATACCCATCGGTTCGTGTGCTGAATATTTTATATTTCTTTGAAGCAGAGGCATTGGGTTACATAAATTATATTATAACGCCTAGTTTTTTTTATTCAGTTAAAACCTACCTAATAATATTCTTCATTTTGAACGCCACAATATTAAAAAAAAACCCCTCTCTCTCTATCCCCTCCGGGGATTAGAGGCATGAAATTTTGTTATGTAATATTCAAAACTGCTTGCTCCCTTGCACTCCATTTTTAAACATTAATCAAAGCTAAGCTATTAGAAAATTGGAGTTCTGTTACCGATCTCAATAGAGCGGATTCCGTCGCGGATGCTCCGCTTGGTGGAAAACGCGTTTACATAATATGCTAATGCTTTTCCAAATCAAAACCAAAATTAATTGTTACCAAGTTGAATTTACTCCAATCCACTATTTTATTAGTTTTAAACATACATAGAGCCTACCCCAAATTTATTCTTGTACATCACATAACATTTTATGTCAGTGCCAGGGGTGGTACATCTCTGTACAGGGCCGATTGTATTATTGTAAATCAACATCATACGTCGAAAAGCAGGGTTTGAGAACTCTTTGCACGCGTGTCATGAGTGGCACGCAACAGAATATAGTCTATGGCACGCAAATCATTCAAGTTCTAGATAGGTCAAAATCAATGCAAATGGATGGCATAACGATTCAGGACTTTCTACTTATGACAAAAAACATCACGTCGCGTTACCACATAAATGTGTTTTGCGGAAAATTATGGGTTCCATATGTAGGTATTGAATATACTGAATTTGGTAAATATTTTGTCAAGTAACCTTTGCAAGCGTTGTATTGTCGTTGTATGCCCCGGTTGTTTTTCTTATTTAATATGTGCACCCCTAAACAGAGGCTCTAGCTCGAGTGTACGGTGTAGACATAACGAAAATACGTCGATTTTTTTATCGAAAATACTATCCATTATTTGCAACTATTTGTATTTTAGATAAATCGTTTGCAACAAGCACAATCAATATCATCCATAGATATTAATAAACTCTTAAAATTATGAAAATAATATAAAGGGTTTCCCTGCAATAAGTTTTGCATAAGGTTACTTATTTGGATGTACAAAATGCTTGGTTGACGGTTTCATGAAGGAATTCCGTTTACACTTTGAATGTGAAACGAGTATTTTTAATTGCAAATTCGACGTATTAAAGTTACGTTTTACACCGCTCGTGCTAGGGCTTCCGAGCTTTCTAAATTCAATTTCGGCCATTGTAAAATTAAACAGTAATAACCATAAAGTTTTACGGTATTCATTTCCGTGATGCATCAAGCTTGCGTGATGGGTTTCGAATGATGATGTTCGATCGATGGGACGTAACGTGCTAGGGACAGTATCTCTGATAGCGGTTATCGTGATAACCAACAGTAGCGGTTGATTGCCTTTGTTAATTCTTATTAGGGAGCCGCAGTGATGAGCTAGTTGTCGGTTGGTACTGTCGTGGTTAAATAAAACGTAGAAGGGATACCGACTCTAAAACGGTTAGGTACCGTACGTATTACGTATACAATTTGAACCACCAAATAGAAATTTTTCATCGGTAATTTAAAAATATCAGCTATTTCCTACATTGTTTTTTTTTAAATAACCGAAGATAAATTTCTATGGTTTAGAATGATCTATTGAATACTTGGTATCCGTTTTAGCGTCGGTGTCCCTTCCAGCTTGTGTAGGTATTTTTTTACGACTTCTAAAAAGGAAGATATTCTCGGTTCGTCGGAATCTTTTTAAGTGATTTGATTTTGAAGTATTTTTGATGGCGGATATTGGGTGAGATTTTATCTATACTAGTCTATATCTGTACTTCTATACTTAATATAACATTATAAAGAGGAAAGATTTGTTTTATTTTTTTGTATGTAACGAATAAACTTAAAAACTACTGAACCGAATTGAAAAATTCTTTCAGCAATGGATACCTACATTACAGCGAGTAACATAGGCTATATTATATCCCCGTACTCCCACGGGAACTACGCGGATGAAACCGTGTGACGTCCGCTAGTTTTTAATACTTTCGTAGGTATTTACTAGATTTAATTTCAGTTTTCAAAGCCTGAATATTTCTTACGGTTAATTTCAGAGCTACACTCATAACAGAATCCTATTTTTAAATGCACTCCCATTGTTTTGATTCAGTTGAAATTGATAAAATGTTAATGTGTCTATACAATACGGTTTACAAAGTAACTTTCACATCATTCAAATTATCGGACGGTTAGCAGACGGTCTCTATAATGTGGATGATGCTGCCATACACAGCACCAGATTAATTGTTCTCCAAATTCTACAATTCATAACTGATAAAACGCACTTTATAATGTAACCAGGACTAAGCTACGGTTGTTAAAGCATTGCTTTTAGCGTCCAAAGCGAAATTGCAACTTCACTATTGTACCTCACGAAATATAGCGAAGCATGGGAGTTATACGAAGACAGGGTCACAAGAGCGTGCAAGACGTACACAATTATGAGTATTGTTACACAAATAAATTATCTATTCTCAGTTATTGCAGTGATTTATCCAGTGAGGTGCCTGAACACAGTATGTACAACATGAATCGGCTTTTTGGCTTCAGCATATCGTCAAATGTTGGTAGTAAAGTTGGCTCCAACATTTCGATCTGCTGACACCAATAAAGTAGGCGAAGACGGTCACAAACGGCAGCCAATGTTGGCCAAGACGGACACAAACACAGGTACAAGGTCGTATTTACAATGGAGTGATGCACACGCATGCTCAGTCCTAAAGACCGTTACTCACTCTCAGCCGCTTTAGTAGAGCCAATCCTATAGATTTCTCCTTGGACTTACTTCGCCAGAGATCTGGCAATTTCTTTTTCAAGAGTGTCGGGCTAGGGATCTAAATCAGGCAGCAAACGATTATTACAAGTTTTCAAAGGTTTCATTTGAATGTTATGTACTGTGTATTATGAAATGCCTGTACCTGTAGTTTGTGGTGTTAGTCTTCTTTTGTAAACCTATGTGAATGTTGTGCTTAATCGGTTTAATACTTACACTGTACACTGTAAAACAATCTTATAAAGTTACAATATTTGTGCGAAGTTTTTATGCAGCAGTTTAGTTGTTTTATGTAAATATTCAGATACAGTTCAAGGAGAGTTTTCACAAAGAGCTTAGCGCGGTGATATCATTTCTTGGAATCTAGAACAGTTTCTATTTCACGACACTGTTTGCTAGTCCAAATATTCCTTTGGCATTGAACTGACAACTTGTAGATAAGTAGTTGAGATCGCTATACTGAACCCAAGATCTGTTATTTGACATGCAAATCAGTCTGAACTCAAGATATTATGTTAATGTTATTCGAACAAAATGTAAACAGTAGGAGCGGTTTGTTAGGAGCAAATACCCGTTGATAGGTTTGTAACGTTTGTGTTTGATCAATGTTGCTATCTGCTACTTACATAATATATTAAACATTGTTCATAGAATACACTTATCTATCAATCAATCATTCGATTTAGGAGTTCGTAACATTGTAATTTGAACACAGTTACTTACTATGTTTACTGAATAAATACAGCGTAAAATTATTTTCAACATTTACGTCTTTCTAGTTTCGTATGAGTTCACGTTTGGAAAATTTATTTTGATTGCTTTGAATGTTTTAAAAACTAAAAAAGAATAATCGCTTACCTTCTTAGGAGCCATGATACGGCGTTCGCATAAATAAAATGAAATAAATTATAAGTAAATACAATAGCTATTCTTTCAAAAATTGAGACGCGGAGAAAAAGTTTGACAAAACGTAAATAAATTTGACAGTGAGTAGTGAGTTGCGGTGCTGCGCGCGCAGACTTTGGTTGTCATGGCAACGGGGCGGAGCGCCCCTCTTCTCTAGTCGGGCTGCAGTACCGTGTAGTTTTAACGTGTTTTGCCTCCTACCGAAATCATTTGGCGCTCTATCCCTGCCCAAGGTAGCTATATATCCTTCCCTATGTGATCTAGAAGTATTATCTTCGTAGATACGGCTGAATGGTCGTGTCATCAGTTATATGTAGACTGTGGCCATGCAAGGTGATTGATAGTGGTGATCGTTATGTCCTTTGCGGGCGACGTAGGTGTCCAATTAGTTCTATTGTTCGTAGTGTTAATACCACAGGGACCGAATTAACAACACATTATAATAAGTGTAGAATAATTCATAGTGCAGGACATATTCTAGTCACAGTTTATTGAAGTAATTGCTTGAAACGATATTGTGAGCAAAACAATGAACGGATAAAAGGTGGCAAAAATTATTGTTAGTTTTCTATGAATGACTTCAGGCTATTTCTTGAGCTAGGGAAAACATTTTTGGTATTTTATTGTAAAATCGAATTGTTTACAGATAGAAGTTATGTCGAGTCGGAATAGTACGAATATTAAGTAAGATCTCACGCAGTATGAGACAGTGAAAGTGCGTTTTTTGCTATAAACCATTTGTTTACGTTGAATCTCCAAGAAAATCTATAAATAAACTGCACGTTTATTTTTAAACGAAGTATAAAATTGTTCTTATTGCTCTATTCCAACTCCATGTTATTTTCATCTTGCCTGACCTTTGTAAATTAGTTTATAGTTGCTGCATTCCGTTACTCTCAGACGATTCCAACGTGCACTGAATCTGATTTATGTAATTTTAGATGTCTGCATTATACAGCATCCATCTAAGCTGGATATAGTAGTTCTATTTGTGTTTACACTCTAATACAACGAGTATTAGAGTGTAAATTGTATATATCGTTTTATGGTGTTGTTTACAACATGAAGATTATCGGGAGTTACAGTTGCAGGGTTTGGCAGATGTCCGAGATAACATCGCCCACTGCGAACATAAAATTGTAATTTTTATGAATATCGTCCTTGCCTAGGGTTTTCTCAGCTATATTCGGGTCGGCTTCTCGTCTCATTTGATGCCGCGGAGTACCAGTATCTGAAATGGAGCGACTGCTTTTATCTGACTTCCATAACCTTATTGGTCAATACGATACTCCTTGGTAAAATTCGTTCTCTGGCTATCGTTATCTAACTGCCCATGTTTATGAATATGTGCCACGGTAACGACAGCACGAATATTAGCTGAAGCCCTGCAAATGTGTCCCAGAGGTCACAGTCTAGACATAGATTATTTATTAATTTGGCTCTACCTTGGTAACGCCCCGTCTATTGCTTTGTCTTATTGGTTCAAATAATTACCATAGTGGAATTGATTGATTGAAGACTTGGTGGATTCCTGATAAGCGCTTGTCCCATTAATTACGAAGATGAAGGCTGAAATTGAGACATTATCACGAAAATTTGTTTGTAAGATCAAACGAATTTCATCAAAATTTGGTAACCCACCGGTACGTATTGATAACCACTAATATGAATAAGGAAAAAGATTTTAATAAAGTAAAATTATTAATTTAAGTTCCGCATTAATTGTCAAGGGTTTCCGCAAAGTAATGCCAGATTCCTTCGTCACTAACAATACAAAGAGGTAAACTGTGCAAGTGTGGGTGTAGGAGGTAATCTCCGAAACTCCTCATCCGATTTCAAATCTTCTTTCACTGATGGAAAGCTACGCTTTTGCCGCTTGTCAAAAGATACTATTGTGTTATAGGATACAATACGAAACTCCATCAAAAGATATGACCGTTTTTGTCGCATATTTGGCGATTTCACAAGGCAATCAAAATTTTATTTACTTTATTTACAAACTACAATTAATCTATAATAGTAAAAAAATATGTGCAAGTTAAAAAAGGTTACAGGGCGCCAAAAAAATCGTCACCATCACAGTCCAGATGAGACTTGTAAAATCCTATACTATTGAATGAGCAATATTTGTTTTGTTTGTAATCACGTTCTCAAAAATGGCTTTAACAGTTTTGATGAAAGTGGAAATATAGGGGTTTACGGGCGCGATGAATCGATTTAGCTAGGTTTCATATCTGGGAAAATTCTTTTTCCCTATTTTCACCCGAGCAGAGCTCGGTCGCCCAGGTACTGATTCTCATTCTCCTGCCCTTATGGTACCATGTCGTCTTCTTCCATACTTTTCTTTTAATTACCACAATTAGTCTAATTAGGACTCGAGAGTATCCAAAATTATATGTCCTATCCTCTTATCAATTTCCTTTTAAATTACAGGAGTCTTCAACCCAGTTGCCAGTGAAACCGTGCAAGCTGGCGGCTGAGGACGACCGAGGCGGCGGGTTGCTGATCCCTGCCCGTGAGCCTGATGACAGCGGCATTGACAGCGATGACGCGGTGCGGAGGCTGATCCTGGCTCATCAGAGACAACAGGTAATTATAGCTGATGTGGTGGGCTCACAGCACAGCGCTGGTTATTAGTGGTCACCCGAGAAAGAGAAACCCGTGCGCCAAGATGGCAACAGGCTGATGAACGTACCTTTCGCTTTCATTGTATGGATATAAAATTGAACGGCTTAAGCCGAACGTCGATGGTTGTGGTCACCACCTATTGTAAAAGTAGATATATGTTTTAGAGTTCAGTAAAAAGCTGGAGATTTGACGGATACTGTTAGCCTGCATCATCCCACGGCTGGTCAAGGGTTCTCCCCATGACTTCCAGTTGTTTATTCTTCGGAGAATTTACTGTGATTTTGTTGGCAAATATTCGGCAGCTTCTGCGGTTTAACTGGTCAGACAAGTATAACACGTAGGTGAAATTGACTCCGGGACAGTATTTATTTGCGTTGCGGGCTTTTCTGAGGTACCAAATTCTGACAAACATGACCACGTTATACTATTTATGATTCCAGTTCAGTGATGAGAGCAGCAGTGATGACGAGCTAGTCATCCCGTCACCAACTACACACAGGCAGAACGAGCGAAAGGCTAGCATGGTAAATATGCTCACTTTTTTCTTTCTGCCAAAATAGATGTCGTAGGTACCCTAGACCAGAGTTTGATAGCACTGTTACTGGATCTATGAGAACTGGCGCTGCCATAGATGTATACAAGGTGATTGGTCATTGGGTGCATTCATTGAAGTAGGTGATACGAGACCTAATTGACCCAATTTTGACCCGATAACTTAGGGTCTAAACTTGGTTGTTTTAGAGAGATAGAACCTTAATTTTTTTCGAAATTTTCACCTCTCTACCGTAAACTGCTTTTTGTGATAAATTTGGCATCGTTCAGGATGTTCAACTGATACTTTTGTGGTAGCTCATGAACGAATGAAGCCTGTAGTACTTTTTTTACTATGCCGCTCCAAGGATTTAAATCGTTGTATCTGGATGCATAGCCAAAGCTCCCTTTTGAGTATAATGAGCAGGTGTACAACACAAAAATCGTTGCGTCAAAAATATTAATATTTACATCCAAAAACATGACTACTTCATGAATTACGTAACTAAAACCAAGTGTATTCAAATTACAGAAAAAGTTTGAGAAGGAGAATGATCTAGTCATCATGCAGTGGCCTCAGGACCAGTTCAAGAAAGACCAGAACGTGGCTCGAGAGCCTAGCCCCGACCGTTCCTCACCACTCTACGAAGTGGAACTGACTGCTTCTGACGAAGACGACGATGCTTCGGTCCTTGAGCTGGTCATACCCATGCACTCGTCCAGGTACCAAAGGGTCCCAACATCGTCTCCGAAGAAAACCAAGCCAAAGGTAGCGAAACGATATTTCTGCAGCATGATTTGCTGTGGTCGTAAGTAAGATAAGTTTTTATGATCTTGATGTTATCCTTTTTAACGTAAGGTTACTTGATTATTTTTAAGTCGATGATGGTGTTAAATATTGTATGTAAAACAATGAGGAGTATTTGTGTTAGCTCGGCTTTTTCATTTAAGTAAGTGAAATCGCTTTTGTATTAAGTATCTGAAAATCAAGGGTTGAAAATCATTGTATAAGCCACCTGAACTTTCCGATAGCCACTTGACAGTATAATATTGGTTTGTCTATGCTCTATATGGAGCTGTCAATTGGATTCAGCCGTCAAATAAACACTCGAAAGCACTTGTGGCGCTTCTATATTTAGCCTATATCTCTATCTTTGAGTTTCTTATTCGTGAGTGTCGTGGGAGTACAGGCCAGATGTTATGGTGTTTTTCTTCGCTGTCCTGAGCGCTGTCTTTAAAATTATAACAGATAATCAAGCCTCGTTTTTAAATACCTAAATAGATGCAAATCAAGGAAGCACAGAATTTTACTTGAATTAATTTTCTTAAATTACATCCCTATTCGTGTTTTGATGCCAGCTCATGGGTAGTATATAAAACTCCTCATTAGTTAAATAGCAGTTATCCAAATAGAAACAATATTTGTATTTAATTTATTTATTCAGATACTTTAATGCCTAAGTATTTTAAGTTAAGTATAGAAACGTCTTAAGAGGTAGGAAAAGGTTGGTCACGGTTCGATAGATTCGACAAATGAGGCACAGTCTCTGTGTACCACCTCAGGGTTTTTAACGCGATGATAGTGCTACAAATGGCACATTCATGGCAATTAGGATTTGATTTCAGGGGTTCCCACCCTAGCCTTGGCGTTTCATGGGAATTTTGTGAGAAAGGTCCTATGTACCTACCCTGGAAATTTCTTGTAAATGTCATGAGAATCCTGGCTGTAAAAAAATCCTAAGGAATATTATTAAATACGTATAAACGTACGAATGAAAATCTAAACGATGTCAATTTCAGTAGTTATCATTGTAATTAAAAAAATAATTTATTAAGAATGATTGTGTTGTTAATGTAGTAAAAAAATATATTATGATCACTGGTGTTTTATCCAATGCGCGATATTGTTTTAAATCGTTCCTTTTCCAAGTTAAGTGTTTAATTATTGTAATAAAAAATATTGGTGTAAAAATATCCTTAATGAAGCCGTAAGGGACTTGTTCTCCCCGTTCATTGCAATCATTTTTTTCTAGACCACACCTGGGTATCTTCAAAATTCCAATCAAAGTCAAAGTTCCAATCTCAAGTTTTTTTTATAAAAGTTTTTAATGTTATAATTTGACTTTAAAAACCTCCACGCCCTCCATACTATTCAATCCATCACTCCAATATTTTGAGTGTGTTACATTGAGTCCTGCCGTAAAACATGACTTTTCACTTCAAAAAAAAAAAGTCGTTGCCCAGTAATGATTTTTGCGTAGAGTTACTTAGTTTGATATACAGAATGCTTGATTGACGGCTTCGTGAAGGGTGCTATTACACCTAGTATATATGAACTTATACCTATTGGAGCCTTATTTTGACTAAAAGATTACGTTACATTAAAAATAATAGTGGACCTAAAATTAACTAAATATTGAATGTATTCTAATGTAATTTGATTGGCTAGATACCCAATAGCAGATTGTAACTGCTGAAGAAACTGGGCATTATTGCAAAATGATTAATTTACTTGGAAGTAAACTCTGTATTGAAGACTGATGAAAACAATGCGTTGCCAATTTCAAAAACATAACCCTTCCTTGGCAGTCGGGTAAATACTAAAAGTAAGCGAAACCATAAAGTTTATAATACTTTTTATTAATACAAATTCATTGTGTAGTTTTACTTTTCATTTTGTGTGAAATTTATTTGTTGTGAATTTCATTCAAATTGTATTTTTGTAAGTAGGAGTAGGTTAGGTACTAATATTTTATAAATATTTTCATTATCTAATATTCTTCTTCAAATATCTATTTGACTAGAATAAGATGACTAGGCACGTGTTTATTATTTACAATGGTGCCGATTCCCTTGTTTACAAACTAAACCAAATTTAAGTTCATCGCATCTTTTTCTTTCTATTTCATTAAGAAAAGGACAGAAGATAAATTTTAGTTTAGTCCTGTCAAATTAACCAGCGCCTGACACAAGTTTAGACGTGATTAAAATGTTGACTACTAAAATTACATCAAATTACGTCAGGTGCTGACTAATTTGACAGGACTAAACTAATATTTATCTTCTGTCCTTTCCGTAATGATATAGAAAGAAAAAGATGCACTCAACTTAAATTTAGTTTAGTTTGTGAACAAGGGAATCGGCACCATTGTCAATATTTTCTTTTATTGTATAAAACCCAAATTCAAAATTTCTACTCATCGGTATCGGTATTGGTATCATTATTGGTATCGGTATCGGTATCGGTATCAGTATTGGCCTACATTATGTAGTCTCTGTATTCTCATTAAATTGTTTAAGTGAATATGTGTCTACTTATATACTTACAAAGTAACGAAACACATAATGGTCTAAACATAAACTACAAGTTATCTGCGAGAACGGTCTAAAAATGTATGTGGATTGTAATTGGTGGATAGTGCAACTATCCTTACGTTTTCATCTCTAATAAATAACGATCACATCTCAAATGTTTTTATTATTTTCTTCGTAGATTTTTGAAGTGTCGCACAATGTATTATTTTGCCTTAGTTGCGGACATGCCAGTTTTATTTTTTTTCTTTATAGATTTAACCTTGATAAACCATTCTAAAAAAAACTCCGTTTTGATATTTCACTTCATTTAGGAGATACAAATATTTTAGTGAAAGGTCACCGACCTTCTTGAAAATGTTTTTCGTCTATATTTCTTGAACAAAGCAAATTTCAGTGACTTGTAAAGTACCACTTAATTGTTGGTTTCAGAATCATAAAGCTATTCTGCAACAAAAAATCTCTAAATTAAAAATTATATTTTGACACAACTAAAATCGAATTTGACAATCGAGACTCCACGTGGTACATATTTGCCCTACCTTGTGTGTGAATGTTTTTTAGAGCTGTAGGTGCACAAGGGCAGCGCGGGGGCAGCCTCGACGTGTTTTATATAGATTTATTGGGTGTTATAAAGGGGGTCAAAATTTTCATTATTTTTGCGATAGGACGCACCGTTTTCGAGATATAAGCAAAAGAAAAGAAAAAAAAAGATAGTACTGTTTTTGCACCTGAACTCGAGGTGTTGTTGTGAATTTTAGTCCATGACAACTAATTATATTCCACACCTTTTTAATCACGATTAAAATTAGTTAGATTTAGTTACACAATCAAAATTTTGGGTGAAAAACGTCAAATTCAGAATAGCAAATTTTGCCATTTTCAATATATTAATATCTTCGTGCCATCTTAGTGCTGTCAAACTATAATATAGATAAGTTGTGTCACATAAGTCAATTTCAGAATGCGAAATCGTCATTTGACCGGAATAAACTAAATTTTGGGTATTTTTAGTCTAGTTTAGACTTAGAGGCATTTGTGACTAGAGCAGACTGTATATTTTTTTCCGCTCCTCTAAAATTATGGCTGCCGGTGACTTTTTACTTACTCTCTACTTCATAACTACTGGATCATTTTTGTACCCCAAGTGTAGTAAAAACTCAAACATTCTTATCCAGGCATGTAAGGGACTTAATCCATGTTTCTGGATTTACGGGTTTGTTCATGACAACATCCAACTTATTAAACTCTGTTGCTGTAGCTCCACAACAAGCACAACGTAATTGCGACAATTGACAACCCTAACCGGAAATTTTAAAATTCAATATTTCCGAGATCCTAGGCTTGTTGCAATTGATTTTTTTTTTTTGTGGTGATAGTTATTATAGTGGTGAACAAACAGGCTTAAAAAAATGCGACCGTGAAGAGAATTACCGGAAAAAAATATTCCTACTTGTATGAGCAAGATTTTTAAAGTTTTCAAGAAAAAAATGGTTCCGGTAGTGAATTTCTATAACACCTTAAAACATTTCGTGTAAAAATGAAATGAAAAAACGAGATATGGTGTTTCTATGGTTTTTAAGGATTTTTCTCGATTTTATTTTTTTCTCTTAAATTACAGTAGTTAGAGCCGGCGGAGTTTTATTAAGAGTCTTCTTTGATTTTAAGCTTTCCTAAATACACATAAAACGAGCATGTCCGTAACTAAGGCAAAATCCCACACTGTGTGTCGGTCGAACCGGTATATGCTTCTCTGGACTTTGACATATAATAGGTAGTACCTGGATGACCGAGCTTTGCTCGTTTTTTTTTGTGACGTTTTCTAAAAATGAAACTAAACTTCATGAAAATCGTTGGAGCCGTTTCCGAGATTCAGAAAAAAAATATATATAGGTACATATATACAAGAATTGCTCGTTTAAAGGTATAAGATATATACTTATATTTGTCAGCGCGACTGCTGGGCATGAGGTTCTGGGTTCGATTCCTGGGAACGGTAAAATGTTATTGGGTTTTTCCAACAGGAATTTCTCAGTAGCAGCCACAGAGTATGGATTTGCGCCCGTTTGATGACCACAGTGCTGATATTACATGATATTTAAACATAACTGGCGAAATGAACCCTGTACTTGTTAGGTACACCTCTGCCGAACTCTGTGGGGATTACAATGTGTGATGTTTTCGTCAGTGTCCGGTGTCCGCATACTAGCCGAGTCGGTTTGACCAAACCTTAAACTGCCCATTTTTGTGTCCTGCCATGTGGATCCACCATGAACCGATGCATAAGTGAGTACTTATAGATAGGTACTAATTGTACTCTCCAGGAATGAGGCAAACGACTGCCATCCAAATCTACCGAAAATTACTACACAGTGACAGTCCTTTGATTATTCGGAGAGGAGCGCTGGGAATTTTGGTGGAACTAGAATCCGTACTTACAAGGGTACATGTGCACTATTTCAGGACATCGTTCTGAAATCTGAGTAGTCGAGGTTGACCGCTGAAATATTAATTCGGATAACGTGGCCTACACCCGCACCAAATTGAAACAGAAATAGAAGGCTAGACTTTGAGAAGTTCCTAATAAACGCACTAGATGGCAGCTTTGGTAAGTCTGAAACGGTGTTGAATAACACCTGTCTCATCGTTGAGCGAAATTTTAATACTACCGCTACTCGACAACAGATGGCGCTTAAACCAACTTTTATTTCACAAGTAGAAAATACACCTCTAGGCATAATATCGGGAAAGAAAGCTCTCGAGGCACGTTTGTATGATTAAGTTCGTCGTAGCGAAAACAAAGGAGAAGTAAATCGGGGCAATTGTGTCTGTTCCGAGTTTGAGAAGCGTGGGCTTGACACGCGGCTCCAAGACGTAATATTTGCTTAGGTATGTAGGGCCTGGGGATATTAAAAACTAGATATTTAACTAGATTTATAGGCTTTTAAAAATTTGAGGTCTGAAATAGAAGAGTTTGTAACGCATTACCTTTGTAACAAAGAGAAGTTCTCCGATAAGATTTAAAACTCTTTAATGTCCATCATCATTCATCATACTCTTTCCCTTTTCCAAATTCATTTGAGGTCAGCGCAGCATTTTGTCTACCATACTTGTCTATTACTCATCATCTCATCAGACACCTCCTCTCTTGCCATATCATACTTTACACAGTCCATCCATCGTTTCTTTGGTCTTCCTCTACTCTTATACCCTTTAATGTCCATTGAAATGAAAAAGAAACGTAGACAATAGTGTGTGAGAAAACTACTAACTTAATATTGAACTGGTATTTTCTCAAGGACACATAACACAACATAACATTACGCCTGTAATCTCCGAAGTGTTCCGGGGGGGGGGGGGGGGGGGGTTCTAAAGAATTTCCACAAAATACCACTAAAGTATTATCAAAAGATACGATTAATTCAAAATGATTGTAACTGAATTTCTCTTTTGAATTTCTTCGAGCGAGGTCCTCTACATAGTAACTGTAGTATGTGGAATCACGATCGTTACTGTTTGTTTCCTTTGTTTGTCCCGTATAGCATGTAGTTTAAAGATTATATTATATTTTTTTTAAATCAACAATTTGAAAGGTATTTGTAAACGTTGTTTTCCTTTTGATATAGCTTAATTAAATAAAGACTGTTTAATATGAGAGTTTGCGTCTGAAATGGCTGAAAATAAATACTTAGTAGGCGTAAAATATTATTCTAAATTTCTTTTTTTAAAACGTGTCTTATATTATAAGTTTTTACCTTTTTGCCAAGGATACAATAGAATTTATGAAAAATAGGTGTACTTTCTGTAGATCTTTCGTGAGGAATTTGTGGCTAAGTTTTACACAATCAAATGATATTTTACTGACCCTTGTGTTTATTATAGACAGAAAAAATAACAAGTTCAAGTACTCGTGGGTGTCTTTAAAAATAACAATTAATTTGACATATTTTATTTCTCGGTTTGAAACTTCGAACCTGCTTAATATCAACCTTGGATCATCATCAAAAGATCATCAAAAACGTAACTGATGAAATGTAGAGATACTTTAGCTACACCTTTGACTAACCCTTCGGGGTTTACAAGCGTGACCTTGTTTATGAGAATCAAAGTAGAAAACACGGATAAACTTGTCGTTGAACCGATGGCTACAAATCCTATTCATCATCAGCCTATAATGTTCCCACTGCACACAGGCCTCCTCTCTATGAGAGGGAATGGGCTTTAATCCACCATGCGGGCCCCCAGTGCGGATTGGTAGATGTCACATGTCTTCGAACTTTTGGTTCTAGGACATGCCGGTTTCCTCACGATGTTTTCCTTCACCGTTTTTAAACAGTGGTGATGAAATAAATTACACAAAGTAATGCGCCTGCCTGGGTTCGAACTTACTGTTTACGACTTACTGTTTGTAAGTCAGGGTCGCTACCACTGGGCTACCGCTGCTCCACAAATCCTATTATTTCCACACAATTTCATTATAACATGGGTACTGCGATCAGCAATGGTTGGCTCGCGCTGTAATGCTGTAATTAGGCAATATTCCCTAACGAGCGATCGCGTGGCTGCCTATTAGACGACCATGTTCTACAGTGGACGGTTACGGGCTGAACGATTTAAATAAATTCGTATAACAAGCGCAGCGTCTGTTTAAATGAGAAATTGTACAGGGAGGTTTTAGAGTAAGTTCTTAGTTCATAATTGTGTTTCCTAAACATAATATACTTAAGCATCTCGTTTAAAATCTTCAATGCATTGTTCGAGTAGGATGTTTTGAGGTATGTTTTTGTATCCAAGTGTTTAATATTGCTTTAATGTTTATATTGTAATAAAATAAAACAGCCTTTATTTCCATTTAATTTACAATTCTATATATTTTTTTAATTTAACTATTTAGGGGTCATCCAGCTCTGGATGAAGGCTTCCTCCATCTGCTTCCATCTATATCTATCTTGGGCCGTTCTGGTCCACTCTGACCCTGCCAGTGCAACGATATCGTCTCGCCATCATTGCGATGGTCTGCCGCACGCAGCGTCTGTATCCGTTTCGTGGATACCAGTTTATATATGGTTAATATGTGTAGAGTGAGGGTGAACACTACCTAGGTACTATGTATATAGTACCTAGGTAGTGTTCACCCTCACTCTACCTACATAGAAGTGAGAGGTAAATAATACCCTACTTAAAGTGTAGATTACCGCGTTCGAATAAAGCGATACGTTTGCATATTCAACGACGATAAGGACTAGTCTAGACTGTCTACAATACCTCTCTCTTCAAGCACTTCAACGAGTTAATAAGCCGGTGTACACAGGATGAATAATTGCAAGAAATCTGTGCTCCATATAATCTCTAAATCCAAGTATAGGTGAGGTTTATTAGGCGCGCTTTTAAAGCGTGAGCCGCACGTGAAGGCTGTTTAATCGTGTCTGGGTGGAAGGCGGCGGCGGCTCCGTGGCGCGGGGCGGCGCCCGACCCGCCGCCAGTCGCGCCACAAGCCCCGGAGGGGCTGCACGTGTCCTCGCTCCCGCCGACCGACTTATGTAACCATCCGCACGGTGAGTCCGCAGCCTCCGTGCCCCTTCCTCCCCGACATCGACCCCGCGACTCGAACACGCGCTCCGTCACACGCCGCCGCGAGCGAGCCACCGCGCGACTGTACGTCTAACTTCACCTCCTATACGCTCGTACGAGAACGTTGTGCTTTACCGTCAGCTGAGAGGTGACATAATCGATGCAGTAAGTACCGGTGTCCGGTGAGTGCGAGTATTCACGGAATGCAGGTGCGTTATGTAACGGGAGTCTCACGGAGCGGGCCGGCCGCCAGCGCCAGCCTGCCCCGGCTGCCGGCATCCACTGCCCGACAGACACCGTTTGCGCGGCAGGATGTGACGCTGTTAAGGCACCGCTTTACGGAGATCGTCGCTCGCATGCCTCGCTAATGACACTCGTTATCACGCACAATTTCTCATCTCAAACGTTTCGACAATCACGTGCAAAACGCGATATGGTTATATATCCAGTCTCATTATCCCAAACAGTTACTGGAAATGATGTGTCAACCAATTATGTGCTTGTGCTTAAATAGGCACGTTCTTAACTTAGGTAGGAGCATAATAAGAACGTGAGTTAAGAGGCTCCTATAGAGGCCCGCCTAATTGGAAGGTCGAACCAGATAAAAAATCCATTCAATCGTGGAAAATTTGCTGCCGGGATAATCGTTCCATAGCTCCTGATTTATGGAAATATTCTATGGAATCAATATTAGTTACCTAATGGTTACGATATTCGTGGGTCCAACACATTATATTAGACCCTTTTGAAATTGGTATTGAAAGAAATTGTCTGAACGGTTACCAATCGTAATATCGTTAACGAGAAATCTATAACGTTTATAGAGTGTTGTATAAATATTGTATAAAGTGTGCCTCGAGGGGACAATTGAAAGCGCTAAGATACTGATCTTTTCTTGAGAGAACGTCGTTTGAGACAAAAAAATCTGGCAAGTAGGTGGCCATTTATCATGATACTGCTCGTGACATTTGGGCAAAACCATTTTATCACAAGACTTATTATTGTAGATAAGTTTTTCAGACGACAAAAATCATATAAGATACCTATTAAATTGTATCTCAAATCAAATTCTCTCCATCCATTATTTTTTTACCGTAAGTCATTGATTAATACAAAAGCTGAACTTTTTACTAAATAAGCCTAAATTCGTTATCATGTTATTTAAGCCCTGTTTACTTTCTCGAGTCCATTACCTATATTTGCTGTCGTCATAAAACGAATCAATCAACTCGTCAAGGTTATGTACCTGACCTACCTATTCACGTATAACTTATTTGAACAGTGTCATAATCATAAGGTATAAAGAAACAGGTATTTTTCTATTAATGTAGATATTATTAGTAATCTATTAGCTGTTATCAATAGATTCACCCGCTTGAAAAATTCAAAACCTTGGGTCTAACTTTGACAAAAATTTCATCGAAATCCCTCCAGCCGTTAAGACGTGAAACACTAACATACAGACGAATAGGGTTACTGCATTTATAAGTGTGCTTGTACTCTGGAAGTCTTGGTAACAATAGATTAATCAAAGTGTTTTAAGTTAATCCTTCTTACGATTATATTTCAATTGGAAAAGTTAGAGATTATGGATTTTAAAGTTGTTGAATTCAGTTTTGATAAGTCCAAGAACAGTATTGGACTTTTCATTGTTTTCCTCAATATTTCGAACGCAAATTCGATCTTTTTACTTTCCCAATGGTCGAGTTAAAGCTCTAGGAATAAATTATATCACACAAATAAAATAAGTGAGACCATCATCATCATCATCATCAGCCTATAGCAGTCCACTGCTGGACATAGGCCTCCTCAATCGCACACCACTCAACTCGATTCTCAGCAACTCTCAACTAAGACCATTAGTCCAGTCATTGTAGTAAGTTCACCTCGGAATTCGAGATACCCAGCTGTAAGTCTGTAAATACTTGTATATTGACACCCTAAAAGTTGTCTCAAAACCTACATATGGTAGGGTACGCGACTATAAAATTTCAAGGTCAAGGGTCACAAAAATCGTTTTTTTGCGCTTTTTTTGTAAATATCTCATTTCCTATGGGTTTTTTGCTATTTATATTTATTATCAATATTGTAGAATACAAAATTCTCTATATAATATACAAGTATTTACAGACTTACATCTGGGTATCTCGAATTCCGAGATTCTTACCTAATTTAAGCTTAAATGACTGGACTACATAGTCAAACAAAACTACAGCCTGTATATTTAGTTACTAAGACTTTGGTTATTTTTGCCTTTCAAATCAATAGAAGGTTGATAAAAAAAAATCAGCACAAAAATGTCAGCAATACGACCTTCCATTTTTAAATTCAAGCCGTCTTTTCTCTTTGGGAGAATTCGCTTTACGCTGCTTTGGGCACACGAAAAGCATTCTGCTGTGAAATTTAATTTTAGCCGTAATTGAAGGTAGTATTTAACTTCCAATATACGGTCATGATGGAATTATGAATGGCTAGCAATGCGTAACGATTCATATATCCACTGTAACTGTAACAAACATTGTCTATGTTTGTTTGCATTTCTTAGCTGAAGTTCAAACACCACGTAAGTCTAAAATAACAACTTTACAGAAGAGTGAAAAAACAGTAAAAAATGAAACATTTTTTAATGTGTGTTCACTTCAAACAAGAGGAGATGTTGCTTGTTTCTGATTGGCTTAAACGACACGTCTTTCGATTCTCTATCAAACGGCATCAAAATGTTAAAACCTTCAAAAATTGATTTACTTTACTTCAGAAATTCAGCGAAGATTTTCCGGAAAATTGTTCTATATTGGTATGATAGAATTTTAGCCGCCATTTTGGTTTCTGATTTAACGTCACATTTTGTTGACCCAATTTATGTATCACTTATTGACGCCGAAACCAGGCCCCCCTTATAGAAATGATAAAGTAACAGTAGGTTTACACATGGAAAATTGAACATGAGGAAGCTTTCCTGCAAGAAAAACAATCTGACATAATTTTCCATTAAATTTTCTGTCGCTAGATAAATCGAAGCATCCCCACTATCATAACTTTCCTAATAGTCAAAGTTTTTTCAGTACCTAGTAGTATATTTAGGACCATAAAAGTTAAAAATAACATTTCACCTACATTGTTAGCCAGATCACTGAACAGAAAAATGTTCTGTGTTAGATATGATATGTGCATTTGATTTTGTGTTGATGGAAGGTAAATTGTGTTCTCTTTGTTAGCATTCTTCGTTTTCGTGTGGTTAGTAACTTGGGTATGAGTTTTATGTCGCCTATGGGCCTCTGACTTGGCTTTACGTGCCGTCGATAAATATATCTCAGGCATGCTGGTTTTGCAGTGGGAATATATTGGCTAATTATGATGCTGGTTTCCTCACGATGTTTTCCTTTACCTAAGCAAGTGATAATCATACAATATACACATGAATCTGCAAAATCAGAGGTGCGCGTCTGAGTTAGAACTGGAGACAGAAATTTTAACAGCGCTTTAAACATGGTAAATATCCGGTTTTCAGTATTAATGATAGTTATCAAGTTTAGATTAAGTTTCACGATGAAATTTCGATTTTTTGCTATACACAGTAATATTGATTAGTATTATCAATGCAGCGTCATTAAAACTACATTGAGCGAGCGGCTTGGTTGATAGTGTAATCAATACCGTGTATCATTTTATGGATTATATAACCCATGTAACGAAGGATAATTTAACCATGCAGAGTATTTGATCGAATACTTCAGTAAAAGATTTAACATAAAGACAAAATGGATAGGCAGAACGTACCTTACCTACCATAGATTATACATTTTGAGTGTCTTCTACAAAATGTTTGCGAATAAAACGAGCCAAACTTAGAGCGCTCCCAACACTCGTTGTATCCAAATAAATTAAAATTAAATTACACTAAGTTGCACTTAAACCCAACATATTATTAGGAACATATATAAGTGCAAGGGCGTACATTGTTTATTCTTCCTCCAATGCGATTTAAACCAATATAGAGTAAAAGTACTCGATTGAAACTAGTTATTTAATTGTAATTTTTGCACATTTAAAATTGTTTTGAATAAAAGAGCTACCAAACTAATCCCAGTTTCAAACAGACCGCAAAACAAAACATAGACACTTCCATATTTAAATAAAAATAGCTTTATTGATACCTTACATTGCATGTACATCAATCAATTATTTACATTATTTGTTTTTGGTAATTCAATTTAATAAATATTGTGCCCAATTGACTGTTGACAATCTACATTAATTTTATTACACATATATTTTATTCCTTCATGCTATATAATCAATAGAATTTATTTCCTTTATTTATTTACATACATATTCATTTCATTTTTAAATATTTAAATAAAAAACAACTTAAAAAACATTTAAAAATATAAAAAATAGTAGCCCACCAGCATTGGGAACAGGGTCCGAGCTACCGGTGGTCAGGGCTGTTGAGAGAGGAACCTCCTGACAATACAATTGTAATTACATATATAAAATGTCATAATACATTTATTCCATCATGCAATTTTTATTTTTTATTTTTATTAACAATATACCTTATTTTATAAGAGTTTTATCATGCTAATTTTGAATGTAACTCATTATTATTAATTAAAATTATTAACATAATTCTATTATTATTATTGCCCTTATTTTATTTTCTTCATGCAAAATTATATTATAATTTACTAACATGAATATTTTTTAATATTAATAATTATTTATATGTAAGGACTGCCTATAGCGGTAAAAGCCTCCTCCATTATTTTCCATCTCGCTCCGTCTCTGGCCAGTCTGCTCCATATTTTTCCTGCTACTTTGGTAATGTCATCGTTCCACCTCTTGCATGGTCTACCTCGGCGGCGTTTTTTGTTTATCGGGTACCAGTTTGTTGTTATTTTTGTCCATCTGTCGTCATTCAACTTTTGGATGTGTCCTGCCCCTTTCCATATTAGCTTAAGAGCTTGCTTAACTACGTCCTTGGCTTTAGTCTTCTCTCTATTTAGCGTGTTTTTAACTTTATCCCTTAGTTTTATTCCCATGTAGCTCCTTTCTATAGCTCTCTGACAAACTCTTATCTTTTCTAATGATTCTTTTGTTAAAGACCACGTTTGGCATGCATATGTGAGGCAGGGCATTAAGCAGGTTTCCATAGCTTTTGTTTTTATTTTGGCAGGCAGTTCACTTTTAAATATTTCTTTCATGGACCAGTATTTGTTCCAGGAGTTCTTTATTCTGCGGTTTATTTCTTTCTTTGAACAGTCTTTTATAGAAATCGAGTGTCCCAAATGAGCTCGTGGCTAAAACAATAACAGCCGCTCGGGTCGATCTTTAGGTTAAGCCGTGCTTGCCTAGGTTGGTCTGTGGATGGGTGTTCATTTTAACATTTACCCACTTAAAGAGATATAGGACAAGCGATATCGTTTCTAAACAGCCCATTTAGTATAAACATGGTATAATTAAATAACTTCACAGTAAGTTAACCTGAAAATATAACATACCATCACGGCTGTTATCTCCGAAGGGTTACGCAGAGGTGTACTTTCCTAATAGGATATTTACATTTTGCCAGTATCTTTAAGTTCCATGTAAGAGGAGCTCGTGTCTATTTAATAACAGCCGCTAGGGTGGATATTAAGGTTAAGCCGCGCTTGCCTAGGTTGGTTCGTGGATGGGTGACCAACTGACCACCCATTACATATCGAGTTTGCTCCGTGCCTCGGAAAGCACGTTAAGCCGTTGGTCCCGGCTGTCATTTGAAGATCTTTGACAGTCGTTAAAGTAGTCAGTGGCCCAAAAAGTCTGACAACCAGTCTTACCAAGGGGTATCGTATTTCCCAGTAGTAACTGGGTTGTGGAGGTCAGATAGGCAGTCGCTCCATGTAATATACTGGTATTCAGCTGCATCCGGTTAGACTGGAAGCCGACCCCAACATAGTTGGGAAAAGGCTAGGCAGATGATGAGTGTCCCAAATAAACATACTCGTTTACCCATTCTAAGGGTTCCCCGTTCAAGGTTAAAGTTGTTTCTTCTCTATTTGTCATAACTTTTGTTTTGCTTTGGTTCACTTCAAGCCCTATGGTCTTGCTTTGTTCATTCAGTGTTTGTAGCATAAAATTGTAGCTCTTCGGGGTCTTCCGATAATAGCACCAGGTCATCTTCATAGTAGTCTTAGAACAAATATTTAGATCACTGGACTGGAATAGAGTTGGCCTGAAATTACATGGACAGTACTTATCACAACTTAGATTTCCATATTTAAATATTCCAGCAAAATATGCGGTTATTATGCTAGGGGGCACAAAACCAAGGACAAAATGAAAGTACTACTAAACAGCCAAGAGATCAAGTTCTATATTCAAAATACTTTTTTTTTTAAAACGGTATCCGATCGTGTGAACTCTGCATAATCATAGCTGTTCATTGTTTATTCTGCTGTACGACCAACAAGGTCGAGATTTTTTCAATAAAATTGTTGGATTTATAATTATGTATTTAACTATGTACCGTGATGACAATCTGCTAGTAGAAAGCTCATGTTTAGTAATGGCCATGTTTGAAGTGATGTGTCCTCATGTCAGCGACATAACATAATATAACATCACGCCTATAATCCCCGAAGGGTTAGGCAGAGGTGTACCCAATAGTACACCCACATTTCGCCAGTTATGTTTAAGTTCCATGTAATATTGGTGAGCCTATTGCCATCAACCGGACTCCGTGGCTGCTACTGAAAAATTCCTGACGGAAAAACGCAATAACCCTTTGCCCGACTTGGGAATCGAACCCAGGACCTCATGCTCAGCAGTCGCGCTTTCGACCTTTAGACCAATGAGGCAGCCAATTAAATTAACTTCAGAAAATTGCTGATAGGTATACCTCAAGACATCCAAATATATACGAGTGATATACGGGATAAGACGAAGAAAATCGTAATCCATTACTTGTTAGTACTTAGTAATAATAATCTGTCTAGTGTCATACACCCGCTTGTCAGGTAGCATTCGTGTGTCAAAATCGAAAAAGTCCCGAATATTTTCAAAATTTTGTTTGAAAATATTCCAAATGTCCGCTCTATAACTTTTTTAATTTTTTTTGTAACACGAAGAAAAAATTGAATTCCGAACACAGGCTGACTCACGACATAGACTAAAACAAAAATGTTTTCGATGAAACATCACCCATAAAATCTGTCACAGCGAATACCTTTTCCAGGAGCGCGAAACATTTTGCAACATTCTCTTCCTGACCATTAAACAGATTTTCCGCTAAATTATTCCGAATCAATATTGTCGTCTGTTCGCCATGTTTCTTCGGGTTCAAAATCAAATCGTATTTACAAAGTGTTTATTATTGAAACCGTTTAACAGCTCGTTTCACTGATTATTATTGACTTTGAAACTAATATATTTAAACACGTAATGGAACTTTGATTTTACTTCGCAAATGTTTAATAGATATTTATTTTATTTGTGGCTGTTGTCCGCGACCTACGTCCGCGTTTAATTATTATAAAAATATTACTTCTCCATTTGAATCGGATTGTGGTAACAATTTCTAGGATTTTTTATTGTTTTTTATCGCAACCGGAATCCTTTCTCTAAAATGAAAGTAGCTCCTTATATCGTCAGCTATCTGCCAGTAAAATTCCCGTAAAAATCCATCCAGCCGTTTCAGAGATTAGCCGGAATAAACAGGTAGACAGACAGACAAAAAGCTTAAAGTGTGAAGCTTTTTTGTTATAAGTACCGTAAATATATCTACTTTCATCTAATATGCATTCAGTAAAAGCTAATTAACTAACTTTTGAAATTACAAACAGCCACTTCAATTTTATATATTTGTATAGATGGCTCGTTCGCGTTTTACAGCGTATTTCGAGGTCCAACGCAGAGAATTATCAGGTCGTAATTATGCAATAAAATTGCTAACCGTATCATTTTGCAAACGATACATTTTAACATTTATCCACTTAAAGAGATATAGGACAAGCGATATCGTTTCTAAACAGCCCATTTAGTATAAACATGGTATAATTAAATAACTTCACAGTAAGTTAACCTGAAAATATAACATACCATCACGGCTGTTATCTCCGAAGGGTTACGCAGAGGTGTACCTTCCTAATAGGATATTTACATTTTGCCAGTATCTTTAAGTTCCATGTAAGAGGAGCTCGTGTCTATTTAATAACAGCCGCAAGGGTGGATATTAAGGTTAAGCCGCGCTTGCCTAGGTTGGTTCGTGGATGGGTGACCAACTGACCACCCATTACATACCAAGTTTCCTCCGTGCCTCGGAAAGCACGTTAAGCCGTTGGTCCCGGCTGTCATTTGAAGATCTTTGACAGTCGTTAAAGTAGTCAGTGGCCCAAAAAGTCTGACAACCAGTCTTACCAAGGGGTATCGTATTTCCCAGTAGTAACTGGGTTGTGGAGGTCAGATAGGCAGTCGCTCCATGTAATATACTGGTATTCAGCTGCATCCGGTTAGACTGGAAGCCGACCCCAACATAGTTGGGAAAAGGCTAGGCAGATGATGAGTGTCCCAAATAAACATACTCGTTTACCCATTCTAAGGGTTCCCCGTTCAAGGTTAAAGTTGTTTCTTCTCTATTTGTCATAACTTTTGTTTTGCTTTGGTTCACTTCAAGCCCTATGGTCTTGCTTTGTTCATTCAGTGTTTGTAGCATAAAATTGTAGCTCTTCGGGGTCTTCCGATAATAGCACCAGGTCATCTTCATAGTAGTCTTAGAACAAATATTTAGATCACTGGACTGGAATAGAGTTGGCCTGAAATTACATGGACAGTACTTATCACAACTTAGATTTCCATATTTAAATATTCCAGCAAAATATGCGGTTATTATGCTAGGGGGCACAAAACCAAGGACAAAATGAAAGTACTACTAAACAGCCAAGAGATCAAGTTCTATATTCAAAATACTTTTTTTTTTAAAACGGTATCCGATCGTGTGAACTCTGCATAATCATAGCTGTTCATTGTTTATTCTGCTGTACGACCAACAAGGTCGAGATTTTTTCAATAAAATTGTTGGATTTATAATTATGTATTTAACTATGTACCGTGATGACAATCTGCTAGTAGAAAGCTCATGTTTAGTAATGGCCATGTTTGAAGTGATGTGTCCTCATGTCAGCGACATAACATAATATAACATCACGCCTATAATCCCCGAAGGGTTAGGCAGAGGTGTACCCAATAGTACACCCACATTTCGCCAGTTATGTTTAAGTTCCATGTAATATTGGTGAGCCTATTGCCATCAACCGGACTCCGTGGCTGCTACTGAAAAATTCCTGACGGAAAAACGCAATAACCCTTTGCCCGACTTGGGAATCGAACCCAGGACCTCATGCTCAGCAGTCGCGCTTTCGACCTTTAGACCAATGAGGCAGCCAATTAAATTAACTTCAGAAAATTGCTGATAGGTATACCTCAAGACATCCAAATATATACGAGTGATATACGGGATAAGACGAAGAAAATCGTAATCCATTACTTGTTAGTACTTAGTAATAATAATCTGTCTAGTGTCATACACCCGCTTGTCAGGTAGCATTCGTGTGTCAAAATCGAAAAAGTCCCGAATATTTTCAAAATTTTGTTTGAAAATATTCCAAATGTCCGCTCTATAACTTTTTTAATTTTTTTTGTAACACGAAGAAAAAATTGAATTCCGAACACAGGCTGACTCACGACATAGACTAAAACAAAAATGTTTTCGATGAAACATCACCCATAAAATCTGTCACAGCGAATACCTTTTCCAGGAGCGCGAAACATTTTGCAACATTCTCTTCCTGACCATTAAACAGATTTTCCGCTAAATTATTCCGAATCAATATTGTCGTCTGTTCGCCATGTTTCTTCGGGTTCAAAATCAAATCGTATTTACAAAGTGTTTATTATTGAAACCGTTTAACAGCTCGTTTCACTGATTATTATTGACTTTGAAACTAATATATTTAAACACGTAATGGAACTTTGATTTTACTTCGCAAATGTTTAATAGATATTTATTTTATTTGTGGCTGTTGTCCGCGACCTACGTCCGCGTTTAATTATTATAAAAATATTACTTCTCCATTTGAATCGGATTGTGGTAACAATTTCTAGGATTTTTTATTGTTTTTTATCGCAACCGGAATCCTTTCTCTAAAATGAAAGTAGCTCCTTATATCGTCAGCTATCTGCCAGTAAAATTCCCGTAAAAATCCATCCAGCCGTTTCAGAGATTAGCCGGAATAAACAGGTAGACAGACAGACAAAAAGCTTAAAGTGTGAAGCTTTTTTGTTATAAGTACCGTAAATATATCTACTTTCATCTAATATGCATTCAGTAAAAGCTAATTAACTAACTTTTGAAATTACAAACAGCCACTTCAATTTTATATATTTGTATAGATGGCTCGTTCGCGTTTTACAGCGTATTTCGAGGTCCAACGCAGAGAATTATCAGGTCGTAATTATGCAATAAAATTGCTAACCGTATCATTTTGCAAACGATACATTTTAACATTTATCCACTTAAAGAGATATAGGACAAGCGATATCGTTTCTAAACAGCCCATTTAGTATAAACATGGTATAATTAAATAACTTCACAGTAAGTTAACCTGAAAATATAACATACCATCACGGCTGTTATCTCCGAAGGGTTACGCAGAGGTGTACCTTCCTAATAGGATATTTACATTTTGCCAGTATCTTTAAGTTCCATGTAAGAGGAGCTCGTGTCTATTTAATAACAGCCGCAAGGGTGGATATTAAGGTTAAGCCGCGCTTGCCTAGGTTGGTTCGTGGATGGGTGACCAACTGACCACCCATTACATACCAAGTTTCCTCCGTGCCTCGGAAAGCACGTTAAGCCGTTGGTCCCGGCTGTCATTTGAAGATCTTTGACAGTCGTTAAAGTAGTCAGTGGCCCAAAAAGTCTGACAACCAGTCTTACCAAGGGGTATCGTATTTCCCAGTAGTAACTGGGTTGTGGAGGTCAGATAGGCAGTCGCTCCATGTAATATACTGGTATTCAGCTGCATCCGGTTAGACTGGAAGCCGACCCCAACATAGTTGGGAAAAGGCTAGGCAGATGATGAGTGTCCCAAATAAACATACTCGTTTACCCATTCTAAGGGTTCCCCGTTCAAGGTTAAAGTTGTTTCTTCTCTATTTGTCATAACTTTTGTTTTGCTTTGGTTCACTTCAAGCCCTATGGTCTTGCTTTGTTCATTCAGTGTTTGTAGCATAAAATTGTAGCTCTTCGGGGTCTTCCGATAATAGCACCAGGTCATCTTCATAGTAGTCTTAGAACAAATATTTAGATCACTGGACTGGAATAGAGTTGGCCTGAAATTACATGGACAGTACTTATCACAACTTAGATTTCCATATTTAAATATTCCAGCAAAATATGCGGTTATTATGCTAGGGGGCACAAAACCAAGGACAAAATGAAAGTACTACTAAACAGCCAAGAGATCAAGTTCTATATTCAAAATACTTTTTTTTTTAAAACGGTATCCGATCGTGTGAACTCTGCATAATCATAGCTGTTCATTGTTTATTCTGCTGTACGACCAACAAGGTCGAGATTTTTTCAATAAAATTGTTGGATTTATAATTATGTATTTAACTATGTACCGTGATGACAATCTGCTAGTAGAAAGCTCATGTTTAGTAATGGCCATGTTTGAAGTGATGTGTCCTCATGTCAGCGACATAACATAATATAACATCACGCCTATAATCCCCGAAGGGTTAGGCAGAGGTGTACCCAATAGTACACCCACATTTCGCCAGTTATGTTTAAGTTCCATGTAATATTGGTGAGCCTATTGCCATCAACCGGACTCCGTGGCTGCTACTGAAAAATTCCTGACGGAAAAACGCAATAACCCTTTGCCCGACTTGGGAATCGAACCCAGGACCTCATGCTCAGCAGTCGCGCTTTCGACCTTTAGACCAATGAGGCAGCCAATTAAATTAACTTCAGAAAATTGCTGATAGGTATACCTCAAGACATCCAAATATATACGAGTGATATACGGGATAAGACGAAGAAAATCGTAATCCATTACTTGTTAGTACTTAGTAATAATAATCTGTCTAGTGTCATACACCCGCTTGTCAGGTAGCATTCGTGTGTCAAAATCGAAAAAGTCCCGAATATTTTCAAAATTTTGTTTGAAAATATTCCAAATGTCCGCTCTATAACTTTTTTAATTTTTTTTGTAACACGAAGAAAAAATTGAATTCCGAACACAGGCTGACTCACGACATAGACTAAAACAAAAATGTTTTCGATGAAACATCACCCATAAAATCTGTCACAGCGAATACCTTTTCCAGGAGCGCGAAACATTTTGCAACATTCTCTTCCTGACCATTAAACAGATTTTCCGCTAAATTATTCCGAATCAATATTGTCGTCTGTTCGCCATGTTTCTTCGGGTTCAAAATCAAATCGTATTTACAAAGTGTTTATTATTGAAACCGTTTAACAGCTCGTTTCACTGATTATTATTGACTTTGAAACTAATATATTTAAACACGTAATGGAACTTTGATTTTACTTCGCAAATGTTTAATAGATATTTATTTTATTTGTGGCTGTTGTCCGCGACCTACGTCCGCGTTTAATTATTATAAAAATATTACTTCTCCATTTGAATCGGATTGTGGTAACAATTTCTAGGATTTTTTATTGTTTTTTATCGCAACCGGAATCCTTTCTCTAAAATGAAAGTAGCTCCTTATATCGTCAGCTATCTGCCAGTAAAATTCCCGTAAAAATCCATCCAGCCGTTTCAGAGATTAGCCGGAATAAACAGGTAGACAGACAGACAAAAAGCTTAAAGTGTGAAGCTTTTTTGTTATAAGTACCGTAAATATATCTACTTTCATCTAATATGCATTCAGTAAAAGCTAATTAACTAACTTTTGAAATTACAAACAGCCACTTCAATTTTATATATTTGTATAGATGGCTCGTTCGCGTTTTACAGCGTATTTCGAGGTCCAACGCAGAGAATTATCAGGTCGTAATTATGCAATAAAATTGCTAACCGTATCATTTTGCAAACGATACATTTTAACATTTATCCACTTAAAGAGATATAGGACAAGCGATATCGTTTCTAAACAGCCCATTTAGTATAAACATGGTATAATTAAATAACTTCACAGTAAGTTAACCTGAAAATATAACATACCATCACGGCTGTTATCTCCGAAGGGTTACGCAGAGGTGTACCTTCCTAATAGGATATTTACATTTTGCCAGTATCTTTAAGTTCCATGTAAGAGGAGCTCGTGTCTATTTAATAACAGCCGCAAGGGTGGATATTAAGGTTAAGCCGCGCTTGCCTAGGTTGGTTCGTGGATGGGTGACCAACTGACCACCCATTACATACCAAGTTTCCTCCGTGCCTCGGAAAACACGTGAAGCCGTTGGTCCCGGCTGTCATTTGTAGATCTTTGACAGTAGTGACAGGTAGTCAGTGACTCGAAAGTCGGACAACCAGTCTTACCAAGGGGTGTCGTATTACCCAGTGCTAACTGGGTTGTGGACCTCAGAGGAGCAGTCGCTCCATGTAAAATACTGGTATTTAGCTGACCCCCAACATTTTTTGGGATAGGCTAGGTAGATGATGTTGATGTTTAAGTCCCATCTAATAAAGGTAGGAACCCTATTGCCATCAACCGGGCACAAATTCAGACTCTGTGACTCCTCGAAATATCACAATCGTTAATTAGGTTTCTGTCACAGTGACAGACTGCCGACAGTTTTTACCGTTTTTACAAGATGCTTAATTTAGTTTCATGATTCATAGTTTCGAGATAATTATATAAAAAATCCTCACCTATTACTGTCATCATAAATATTTAGCAGTTATGTCATTAGTATATCATTATTATTATCAGACTAGAGATTTTAAATACCTATCTAATTAATTTGTAATTGAATTGGCGCTGGTTCTTATTAATTGTCTATTTTTGCATATCGTAGCTACAAGGAAATGTTCTTAGGAGACTGTTCTTGACTTTTTGTACTAATTGCTACCGATTTTGGAAAAATGAAAGCATTCAAATTCAAATGTTTTATTTTTATGATGACACTAGCTTATGTCCGCGGCTTCGCCCGCATGGTGTTCGGTAATAGAGTAGTTGACCAAAAAAATCTAATTAGTCCGTCAGATAGATTTCCAAAAAATATTGGAACCGTATTTTTTTTCTCGTGAACTAAAAATGAGGACGATGCAGTGTGTCGAAAACTCGTGTGATGTCACATTTCGGTACACTTTTTAGCGGAAAGTGACGTCACAAGCCCCCACTCATGAACTTTGATGCGTTTTATCTTCGTTATTTTTTATTGATTTGATAAAACAAAAAATACGTATCCAATAATTTTCGATAATCTAACTGACGGACTAAATAAAATTATATTTTTTTTACTCAGAAAACATCCCTATTGTCCCACGGGATCGTACTATCGGGATAAAAAGTATTTTATGTATTAATCCAGGTTACAAACTATCTATGTGCCAAGTTTATCCAAATCCGTTCAGCAGTTTTTGCGAGGAAGAGTAACGAAAATCTGTCCATCCATCCATCCTCAAAAACTTTCCCATTTGTAATAGCATGTAGTAAGATTTGATGCAGTTTCTTGTTTAGGATTAAAAGACTCTTTTTCACCAACTTAGATTAGACTAGTTAATAGAAAAAAAAAGTGTGTGTATACTTAATACGCAAGTAAGAAGTTATACTTCTTTGGCGTATAAAACTAAAATGTTGACTAGCTAACTTCAGGGTGTATGTTGACTAGGTAACTTCAGAGTGTCGGTTTTTCGTGACGGTGTGCGCGCACATCGCAAAAATGTACTCTCATCATTTTTCCCTAAACGCGCCAAAAGAAGTATAACTTCAAAAATGGTACTAGAAAAGCCATACAAAGATGTTCTCAAACGTAACCCCTTATTGTCATAAAAATGTAACCTGTAGTAATAAGTAGTTATCAAACGACAACTATTTCGACGGCTTAACACTGGCATTCCTTTCCTCGCATTGTCTGTCAAATCAATGTGTATAGGATAATTCTGCTCCAATTTTTATTAAGTTAACGATTAAAAGAATCAGCACTGATGGTAACCTAATTATTAAATAATGAAGAAAACTTTTTCTTTCCGTGGCTTAAAATGATTTGTGGGGTGAATAAATTATAATATTTTTTGCGTAAACTTTCTCAAATAAAAACTGTTTTATATAAAAATAATAACACAATATAACATTTGAGCACTGTTTTAACAGCTGTCACAACGATAGGAATAATAAAATAAAAACTTTATGACATAGCATCACGCCTGTCCTGTAATCCCCGAAGGGTTGGGCAGAGGTGTACCTAATAGTACACCCTCGTTTCTCCAGTTATGTTTAAGTCCTATGTAATAGGAGGCGAGCCTATTGCCATCAGCCGGGCACAAATCCAGAGTCCGTGGCTGCTACTGAGGAATTCCTTTAATATGATACAAAAATTATAGACTTTCTTTAAGTTTTTTTCGTTGACTAATTCACCGACCAAGTACGTAGCGACCTAGACCATTCTGTCGTTTGCCTCATTTCTTTAAATATTTGAAATCAATCAATCTCGCCGTTCTCTGCGGAACATCTTATGGATAGACATCTATTCTACGCCATCCGGTTCTCTACCTTCTGCGTCGAGTTGGTCCCTGCCACCTTTTTCAAGACATCGTTCAATCTACGTTACCCGTCAAGTTTTCTAATTCCCGCAAAAACGTAAACTTCTCTGATTCTCTGAAGTTTGAACATGTTATTTCGATACGTGTTTATTCTGAAAGTTGTTTTAACTATCGACTATTCAAAGTTCCCTTTTCATTACCGCTTCACATGAAGTTAGTTATACGTCTCAGGCATTACCCTATTCACTGCCTTTTACAGAAACATTACCCATTAGAATAAAATCTATTTTAACTCTAGACTTTATGGCTTAAAGTTTATTTTTCTTTTTATATGGCTGTTCTCTTTTTAAATGCAATTGTCGACAGTGCCTTTGTTATAAAACGTGCTAGGAATTTGAAAAAAAGGTAATATATTTTGCATTTTTGATGCATTTTCAATGAAGTAGTGTAATAAAAAATAAATGTCTGAAAGTGACCTCGTAGCATATTTCTCGTCATAACTTAATATTATTTTTAAATACAGATCAACGAAAAATCCTGTGTTTTTTAGATATTTTAAGGTCGTTTCAGGAGTGACGCAGATGTGCCCGCATGCGTGAGCACGCAGAATACTTTAAACGTCTGAGAACGATTTAATAAATCAATTTCCCGTTTCCACAACTCGGTTTACAACTTTAATGGAAATGGTTATGTTTTACTCATACCTATTCGAACTGCACAATGTATCAACATGTGCAACTAGCATGGTAGCATGCGCATTATCTACGGATTATGCATTTACTATGTATCTAGCAACGAGATCTGCAATTAACAGTTATTTAGTAAAACAATCGTTTACCTAATCGTTTGATCGTAATCATGTATGCTATAATTAGTTATGTTTAGACGTCCCAAGGTTATAGTGAGATTCATTAAATATTAAATGAGCCGCCATTGTTGAAATGCCTACTCCTTGGCTAACAAACAATGTAACTCATGTTATGTATGTTATTTTCTTAATTAACTTAACGATTAGGTGGAATTGATCATGATTCTTTAGTTGTAGGTATGTTTGGTAAGATTTATGGGCTGAATTATATATTATATAGGCAACTCGTAGACGAATCGACATAAGTTACTCAAAGCATCTAGTTAGTAAAGTAAGAGTAAATTTTTTGAGTAATCTTTAATAATAACAAAAGTATTTATTAACAAAAAAATAGTCCCACTGCAGGGTAAATGTTTCCCCCATAACCTTCTTCTGTGCGATTTTCTCCAAAATTTCTAACAAATTTAGAAACGAAAAATGTTTAGGCACTAACTCTTTTACATCACACATTGACGTTACACATATTATTACCCAAATGAAACATCCGCCAATATTAAGTAATGGTAACACTACCTACGGTACCAAAGAGTTATAGAACACATAACATCTTTGTCCGGTAATAAATCATTTGCCGCCTAAACTGCCAGTATAGTGTCGAGGCTTGTATACGAGCATTTTGGCACAAAGGTTTCGCGACAAAAGCCTACTTGCGTCCTATTCAAGCCGATGACAGCTCTGGCAAATATTCCCAATTCAAACGTTTTGATATCCGATGCGTTTCATCGTTAAATATGTGTGTCATGGAGTCTTTGGTAGGACGGTGTCTATTTATATTCTTTGCTGATCTTATAATCTTCTTGCTCTGGTTTAAAAAAGATCCCTACAAATAAAGTTGTTCTGTTATCCGAAAACTTGCATTAGTAGGGGAGCCGTAGAAAGAATTTTGGGAGTTACTCGAGCGCGTCAGATTAATATAAGGGAGGATACATTACATATTGACAAGTACTTCCAGCCAATATGAGCCCTTAATACAGAGGGGTGCGCTCAGGAGGGACCCGTCAGATTAGTAAAAAAACGATCATCGGATTTACACGAGCGCGTCAGATTAAGATAAGGGGGGTTAATTACTAACTAACAAGTGTCAATTTTGCTAATCTGACGATTTGAGCGTAACCTAAAGGCGTGGGAGTGTTGCAAAGTTGCAAAAAAAAAATCGATGTCTGGATTTAATCGAGCGCGGGCGTTTTTATTTTTATTTTATTTTAGAGGTAATCATACCAGAATAACAGAAAAAATATAATCTGACGATTACCGCAAGCCGAAATTTATAAAAAACGTTACTTAAGATCAGAACTATAAGTACTACACTTACCTTACGAGAATTCATCGAATTATATTTTTTTTGATATCAAATCCATAATAAATAATATTTTTAAATATGTGTATAATTTGTCACACTTTTAGTAGTCCTTCTTTACAGTATTTTTTTTTTATTTTTTTTTAATCGGCTGATTAACGATACCCCTCAAAATAATCGTCAGATTTATAGTCAGTGTGCCTGGGACGTCATGATGAACCTACAGTATGCTAATCTGATGCGCTCGAGTAGTTCGAGTTGACGACTTATTTTACATATTCAAAAATTCGCTGCGTACTTAGGTCAATTCGATATCGTCAGATTAAGGAATTGGAGTATCTGTAGGGTTCACTGAATAACCCCTATGAAAATCAGACGCGCTCGAGTAAATTTTTTTTTTTGGGTGTGCCCCCATCTCTCATAGGGGGTGGCCATGCGAGATACATGGCCACCCCCACCACGCAAATCGTCAGATTATTATATATTTCATATCAGAGACATGTTGGGCGATGAAAAATATCAATATCTGACGCGCTTAAGTATTTCGGTGTCATTGTTTTTTTTTTACAATTTTGAAAATCTGTAGACGCTTCCCCCACCGCTAAAATTGGAAACATTATAGGACCAATTTTTTTTCCTATCATCTAATCTACTAATTCTAATATGTTTCCGAGGCGCTCGAGTAACTACACATTTAGCATCATCGGCTCCCCTACTAATATTTTGAGCTCAAAAATGTCATAAGTACAATTTTAAGCGCCCAGGAATGGAATTAGCGGGAAGTTGCAGGGATGGCCTTTAAGGTGAACCGTTTTTCTAATTTTATTTTTTTTCATTTTCAACCCTTAAATACAACCACCCGCATCATGCAAACGATCAGATTAACATACGTACATTATTAAAAATACGTAGAGCATTGATGCTATCAATATCTGACGCGCTCGAGGATGTCCATGCAACAGTTTTTTTTTACATATTTAAAAATCTATAGCCGCTTCCCCCACCGATGTAAAGGTATATATCATATAACATTTTTTCCTTCTTATCATCTAAGCTTTGCATCCCAATAGGTCTCTACGACGCTCGAGTATATCCCCATTTAGCATCGTGGGCTCCCCTACTACATGCTCAAAAAGTATTTTGGAAATATCCACTCCGCCCCGATATTGTAAACCTTAATTCATTCAAAGCAGTATGTTTTAACCAATCTCAATTTCTGAATTTTGACCAGGCAGGCAGGAAATTAAATGTATGTAATGTTTGGTACATTACATACATTTAATTTGACAACAATAAGGTGCTGCCATTTTCTCCTTTCCTTTTCGTGTAAAATAGATTAAACTGACATATTATTGACATTTGGTTTATTCGCTTCTTCATTGGAAGGCAGCACCCGATTTTCGACGGACATAGCATCCAAAAGCTAGGTATCATATCAGCTGTTCAGTTATTTATTTAGGCTCAAGCGGTGCACGTGGTTTGGAGTTCTGCCAACTCAGTTAGTGTTGATACCGTGTGGAATTCAGTGCACTCCATTAGGGTACATGAGTTTAAACATATTGGTTCGAAAGTATACCTGAAGTTCAAAGACTAGACTGGATGTTGGAGCTCTTCTACGGTTCTTTTGATAGGTAGGAGTCGTTCAGGATATGAAGATTCTACGATGTTATCATAATTTACGTCTGCTAAAACAGTAGAGACTTTCAGTTCATTGCTACTTCGGCTACGGCTTCTTCAAAATTCCACCACACGCCTTGAATTTGCCTTGATTTTGACGCGACACACGTCTTGATTTTGTTTAAATAATACCTTTATATATGTTAGTAAAACCACTTAATTTATACAAATATAATATATTTTACGTTTTTTTGTAATTTGCAAGTCCGTGTAAGGTTGTACGTTGACAAAAAATGAGTCGCGCCAGTAACACGTATGTAGTTACAGAAATAATCATCAATATAACCCTATAAGTTTATTTAACCCTTCCTTAAGATGCCTGCACAAAGAGGCCTAACATAGTTTAATACAGCTACCTACTGTGGGCCAAAAAGTAAACTAATTTTTATATAAACTAGTATAATACTTACATTAAAATAATTCAAACAATAAAATGTTCGTACAGGATTATTATTAATTGGGTTAATTGCCTTTTTTTGAACATCTTTTAAACACAAATATACTTACATTATGTAGAAAAGTGAAGTTAAGGTAAAAGTATTAAGAGCTATTTATAAAACTACAATCTTTAATAAATCAAACCTTTTCATTTGTAACTGTACAAGGATATTTCGGCGTGTGGCTAAAATCAGAACTAACGATACCATTCCATTACTTCCGATTTTATTCACACTGGTAAGGCTTACAGCATAGAGCAAGGCATTGACTGATCCCAATTTAACAATCATCCCTTTTATTTCACAAAATGAACACAAACAGGCTTTATGATCGTTATTCTGAGAATGTGAACCAATTTCCATGTTTCTGTGTTCGAAGGTTGTGAGGTTGAGCAGCGCGTATTAAGGCACTTAGTAGCCTCGCCCCCGGGTTCGACGTGGATTGATTTTGCCCACTCGGCATGTTTGTGTTCTCTACGCATTACTCCGACTCACTGGAAAGGCCCGGTGAGAATGCCCACGTATTTCTGTGAGTTAAAGCCGTTGTAACACTGACTTTGTTAAAAAATGAAGTTTTTAACTCGGTTTTTATCATATTGCAGTATATAAAAATATGTGTAGCCAAAAGTGGTTCTCATATCACGATAGATGTGACAACGAGCGACCAAAATCAGAGTTCGGATATTAACCCGGGGGATAGTGGTTTTATGCTGACGAGCAGAAAATTACGCTGGAACCGGAATTTAAATCGGTGCCCGCAAATTTTCAGCCACAGCTCGAATACTGGCGTAAAACCGAAGTAGCCTAGTTAATTATTTCAGAGCTTCGTGTTCGGAACTCATATTAAAAACATTTGTCTGGTCGTTCCCGCCAGTGTGCAAGAAGCGCGCCAGAGTTAGCGGTTGCTTGCACAAGAAACTCAGTAAGATTGTGTTTCGTTTATATGGTTAAACTTGGCTGGCAAGGATTCTCTTTGCACGGCTACAATTTTGAATATTAAACTGTCAAGGTTTCAACTTTCGAAGTTTGTAGTGTAAGATTACTTACGTTGTTACAAGTATGCTAATATTATCTTTTATTCTGTTAACACGTTTATTCAAACAAGAAGGGTGTTAAAGTTCATGGCACTTAATTGGAAAATTCAAACTATTTTTCTCGTTCTTTTAAAATTGCTTTTTCTCGTCCAGCCTGTTCGCATCACTGCGTTAATATCCGTATTTCTCCATGCAACTATGCCTACAGAATGATATAAAAACTGTTCGGCACAACTTTAAACCCTACCCTAACATTGAGTTCCATAAGGCGTCGCATCAAATTTCCGGTGATGACGTGGCACTTCCAGCTGTATCGCACCCCTGTGTTCACCTTCCCTGCCAATTTGGGCGAAGCTCGTCCCTCGTTACGACCAGTAGCAACCGATGTTCCTCTTGTTATTACCACGTTTTTACTACGCACGGTTATTTCGAGCCGGTTTTGGACAAAGTACCCACAAAAAATACTAATATGGACTCGTTTTGATACCGGTGCTCTCCAATTAATTTTAAATGAACTTGGTGAAATTTTGTTCCGGTTTTTGTTACAGTTAGAACATCTTTTATCAAAATACCAGCTTATCTGCCTTTATTGTGACTTTTGAAAAAAAGAAAGACATCCTTACAAGAAAACGATAGAGCTTAATTTTGAGCTTTTTGTTTACACAAAAGGGTATTAAAACATTGAAAGGCAAACAAGCTATGGTTTTATATACTGAAGTGAATTGTGATCACTGACAACGTTTGCGGCAGGGGTCGTTCGTTATCGTGAAATGTGGGAATAAATTATCCTTATGGTGGAATAAACGCCCTGGTGGTCGAAAACCGGATGGAGTTGGCGTAAAAAGGTCATTCTAGGACCCTTCGATCTTTGAGATTGGGTCCGATAAATCGGTGTATTTGTGGACTAGAGCAAGGCCGTAAGCTTGTGTATTCTCAACTGGTCTTTGTCACCTTCTTAGAGGAATCGTGTGTGTTCTTAGAAAGTATTATGCTCAACGTAATTACAGCTACATACTTACCTAATTAAAGTCGTTTTCGCGAGAATGCCACAAATAGGTTTCTTGGGAAGTTGTTGAGAAAGAATTCTCAGTAAAAACGTGGAATATTCCATTTCCTTTATGTTTGCTATTCCTGTTATTGACCCCGTACACCAGACCCAAACAAATAATAAAAAAGTTAGTACTCTAATAATATGCGTTGTTTTACTGTCATTTTTATTCAGAATTCTGCTGAAGGAGTACGGTTGTTTCAAATGATTAATGGCGTCTTCCTTTCTCGCCACAGGAGAACTGTTTTATTTTTTTAACAAGTTGTTGTTCTAGTGGACAGGGTTGTTACCGGTCCCGGGTTATTTGTTTCTACTACGACCTTTCGGAAAACATATCATTTTTTATCCGTGACACTTTCATTAAGTTAAAATAGTAAAAATAAAAAGTCTAAAGGGAATCGACTATCTTGGTATGGGCATGTAATGAGGAAGGACGGATCACATGTGACTAAAAAAGTAATGAATATAAATGGAAGGAAGACCAAAGAATATATGGATGGATTGTATGAGGATTGTTAAGGAAAAACTGGCCAAGTGCGAGTCGGACTCACGCACGAAGGGTTCCGTACCATCATCATCATCATCATCAACATCATTTCAGCCGAAAGACGTCCACTGCTGGACATAGGCCCTCCCCCAAGTGTCGCCACATTGACCGGTCCCGTGCGACTCGCGTCCAGCGGATCCCCGCAACCTTCACCAGGTCATCGTTCCACTTAGTGGGAGGCCTTCCAACGCAACGTCTTCCGGTTTGTGGTCGCCACTCAAGGACTTTTCAGCCCTATCGCCGGCCGTACCATTATACCCCCTTAAATATTTATTTTATCTTAATTGAATTATTTATTTTTAACAATTTATTTTTAGCAAAAAATCGGCAAATAATCACGTTTGTTGTATAGGAGCCCCCCTTTTTTTTCGGATGGGTGATCATCAAATGACTCGGCTAGACTGCAACATCAAATAACGGCTGAAAAGACTAGAGCGGGAGCTCTGGGTGCAGCGGAAGGGAGTGTCAGACTTGTACTGACTAAAACCCATCCATGTTCCTTTCTTAGCCTTTTTGTTCCAGGGCCGCGGTATCTCTTTGGAGCATCTCCACAAAAGTTTAGCTTGTGAGTCAGAAAATATCCCTGGTCTTGGTATTATATTCTTGTAAAATTATTCCATGATGCTGGCTTAACTTAATGACTCACGTCACCCCGTTATACGGTAGCGATTTAGTTACCACCATAAACTTCGAAGGACTTATTTTCCTTCTAGGTGGTCTGTGTACCCTCTCGACCTCATGACTCACGTTCTTGAAGGATGCAGGCTAATAAAACTATACCCTGTATTACTCATTTGTAGTGACGCAACTATAAGTACAGACTGAAACTTTTGCTCATTATCATTAGGTTCAATTTATGATCACCATAATTAAACTTGCCTCTCTAATCGGTCACCAAACTTACCACCTACAAAATTGGTACACACAATATGAAGCTGTACTTTTCCAGTTAAACATGGTTTGGTTTTGTATAGATTTCCTATACAATGAGAGATCCGCATAAACTGGTTTTGTAAAGCTTGATTGGCCATCGTTCGTACATACATACTACATTGAAGACGTAGACTAACACAAAAGAACTGAACTAAATAAAACTGTAACTTCTAAACTAGATTAACATTTCTTGTGACCTACATGCTAACAAAGCAAAGTCTTTCTGAGAATAGTGAGACTCATAAAAGCTAGCCAAAGTTAGATTTCGTTCCCATCTTATTAATAGATTTATGTCTTTCCAAAGTATTCTTGAAAATCATCGAAAAAACACGATATTATGTGTTCGGTACTGCCAATATCAGACGTTTCACTAGCATAAACACTTGAACAGTTCACTTGGGTAACTTTTAATATTTGTTTTACTAAGCTGTATGTTCACATGATACTGATAAAATAATAATTATACTGAAATTGCACTAGGTGAAATTAAGCATCAGCTTTGGATCGGTACACTATTCAATATGCTATAAAAACTAAATGGGTATTTTTATTAGGTTAAACTAACTATATACATTGATCATTAAAAACTATTAAACTAAAATAGATAAACTAACAACAAACTATAAAAGGGCATCGAAAAACTCCTCCTCAACGCTGTCAGATGGTAATGTGCCCAAGAGACTGGCGGCGTTGCCACGTTGTATGGCAACACTTAGCCTCTGGCCAAAGTAAAAGCCAGCCCTTGGGTCACGGGAAGGGTCAACTAGGCGTTTCGAAATTTCCTTAAATAGGCTATGAGCACTCGGACCCCACGGCCCTAGAGTTTCAACCCCAAACGGCTCGAAAATATAGTTACCACACAGGTTTCTATATTTACGCCGCTTGAGGTTCTCTGCAGCCGCAGCGGCAGCACCAGCACAGCACGATGAGCTTGGAAGATGGGATGGCGCAAGAGTATCGACGCATGTTGCGTCCCACACTAAAGGCCTACCCATCTTCCAAGGAAACAAAGACATGCCGTCCGGTCTCTTGCCATCGTCGCGTGCCAAGCCATTGGGTTCTAAAACAGCTGGGACGCCGACGGTGACAAGAGCTCGTCGGATAATGTCGTTTATATTTGCGTGCCGTGCAAAACGGCCCGCACTTCGGCTGCATGACAGGCCGTGGTGACCGAGGTTGTTGACAGCTTCACCGCAGTGACAGCGATGAGGAGAACAGCAAGCGGCACCAAGGCGTAAAGAAACAGTGAGGCGGAAGGTTGTGTCGTCGAACAATGAGCCAATGCTCGACGACGGTAGTGCGTGAAGCCAAAGACCCGACTCCCACTCACCCACAGCCCGCAGGCGCGCACGCTCAGCAGTAGTAGCAGATGTGTTCAGCAGATTGCTCTGAACTACTCTGCAGAGCGGCTCGTCCCACCGTCTCTGGGAAAATGGATGGTCGGGTTCTTCAGTATTCGGGCAAGCGAGTTTCCAAGCATCGATAGCCTCGGGCATGCACGGCACATCAAAATCAATCAGTGTGGAAGACAGGATATTCCTAATTAATTTCTTAGTGCGGTGGACCGAGGATATAAAAGCCGGTAAACTAATACTGGAAATTTTGCGGACGCCGAGTCCTCCCATGCGAATAGGAAGAGTAGCTTGTGCCCAAGCTCGGTCGTCCAAAGCCACATTTAAAATTGACGTTAGAGTATGTCTGATAATTTCATCCATTTTGTCCAAAAGGGGAGTGTGCTTCCATAAAGGGGAAGCACTAAGGAAATACGTTAATTTTGGACTGAAACAGCAGTAACGAATTATTGTGATGGCCGAATGTATGTTAATTTCGAGCAATCTTTCCGAAACATCATTGAAATTTTTAATTTTTTTCCTCGATAAAATCGGGAAAAGAATTTTCAAAGATGGGAGACCCAAGGAGACGAAGAGAGCTTTTTTCTGTAATTTTGATGCCGGGGGCTATGGCGTTAAATTTTGATAGAGTCTGTTGTCTGTCGGTACTGTCCGCTACATAAATTTCACATTTTGAAAGGTTGAGGTCGAGGCCAATGGAATGAAGTTCATTTTTTAGGAAATTTAGATCTTTTAAAACAGAATCTACATCGCCCCCCAAGGTTCCATCATCTAGATACCAAACGTTAAATTTGGAATTTAGCTGTCGAACAATTGGGTGAATAGCTAAACTAAAAATCACTGGCCCGAGGGGGTCACCTTGTTGACAGCCAACAGCAGATTCCAAAAGGTTGTCCCGATACAGTAATTTAGATGGGTGTCTGTAACATTGCCAAAGAAAACTATAAATTTGGGGTAATTCTTTTTTAGTTTCTGTTAACAAGGTGTCCCTATTCACTGAATTGAAGGCGTTCTTTATGTCAACCTTCAGGATGACCTCACCTTTGCCAGAATTTAGGTAGGTGGACAAAGCGTGTACGGCAGCCTCGCAGCCCCCTTTAGAGCCGTATCCAAGCTGCAGGGGCTGAAATTTTTTCGAAACAGCCTCACCATAAAATTTACAGCAAATCTTGGCTGCCATACGACGGTAGGTAGTTTCCACGGCAATGGGACGAATTCCGCCATCTTTTTTGCGCAGGGCACATAGATTGGCCCCGTACAGAACGTCGATGACGGACTCGTTTACCTTGCCGGAGAGCATAAGGTTAATAAGAGCCGTAAGCTCCTTCAAGAGCAACTCACCAGCCTCCCCGGCGCCTGAACATATTAAGTCCTTTAGATGCTGAGGACTTAGGCCGTCGAGGCCACCTGCGGAGCCACTCCGGAAGGAGCAAACGGCTATGACCAATGCTATGCTATTGATTCATTTTGTGTTTAGACCTTTCATTTCGAGTGAAAGATGAAATGCAAAAACGAACAGAAAGCGTAGATAGTCTGATATCGGCTTAAAGGATATAACTGGTTTTTATAAAAAAAAAACTGCTACTTTAATGTATGTATGGGTATTTTGTCTTGCTCGTTCTTTATGCCATGTCATTATGCAGAATTTAATACATATTGTGTAAGCTGTCGGGGCGTTAACCTCTTTGTAAATAATGTCTTTCAAGTTTATTGACTGTCGTTTTATAGACTTTTCTAGTATGTGAAGGATGTATTGTGTGCGTACAACGTTTTTTTTTTTAATATTTTTTGCTAAATAGCTTCCAAAATAATATAAAATTCAGTATGATCAATTTTACTTTATGAAATACCAGCTAAAAATTCAATCTTTTACCAACAAAAATATATTTTTACAATACTACTCGCAATCCCGAAGCATATTATTCAAAAAAATCTTTTACACATTTTTTGCACACTGATTATGCTCACATATTCAAAGTACTCACATAGTACGTTAAGAACGTACAGTCTACACAAAGGGCAAAGGAACTTGAATAAAATAATAAAAAACTTTTCACATTCCCTAGGAGCCAAGGAGGTCGTGTAGGTTACCAACCTGCTTTTATGCGACTCCTTTTTTCCACAACGTTTTTTCTTTTGACACTTCGTAATGTGGTGAATGTACATTTATCATGCCAGCTTTTATTTATTAAATGGCAACTTTTATTGCATTCGTGTTTATAAGCTGATAAGTCTGATTACATTCTAGTCACATGGCGTGTGTTTTTAGTTTTTATCTAGTTCTAATATTAACAATATCGCTTGGATAGTTAAATCAATTTTCCCTTCCATTCGCTTTTTTTTTAATTTATATAGGCCCGTAAACTGAAGTATATTATGGTCATTAAATGGCTCTCATACACAATTGCTGTGCATTTTTAATGCACTCTACGTATTAGATCACAGAAAAATGAAATTTTTAGCACTGTATCCAACAATCTCTAAAGATCCCCTTTTACGTTTTAAAATATCAACAACAAATCCGAACAAATTTAACTGCTAGAAGCCTTATCTCTCTCAATATTAAACTAACAGCATTTCCCATAGGAAACCCGTTTACGAGCATCTCCGGGGCGCAAGCGTAGTGCGACTATACTTACGCAGTCGTTAGGAAGGTTGGGACTTGGGACATCGAATAGATAGGGCACAGAAGGTTGATTCTTCTAAACAGCGCTCGAAAACTGCATGCATACAGAGACAAGCGTCTACGTAGGTACATTCAACGAGTGAAAGCCCACTTGCTACTGGCATTAGACATCAAATAAAGAAACCAAAAAACAAAACCATCATAACAATAAGGACCACTAACACACGCATATGTCCCGTATCCTAACCAAAGCGCGAAAGTCGCGTTCATTTAGTGTGTCAGAAGGCAACTCCTCTGTTGGCAAGGAACGCGATCGGATTCGCTAAACAAAATGAACGCTCGTTCGCGCGACCACTGGATTGGTTAGGACGCGGTCTTTGTGTTGTGTCGTTTTCGCTCATTGTAAGTAGCTAGCCTTCTGCCCTGCACTTATCTATTCTATGGCAATAGGTACTTTCTACAGTCGTTAGGAAGGGTTGAGACTTGCGTGGCTAAACGTTTTCCGGTACACGGCTTTTTGTGGCTTGGACGTCTTTTCAAGAACTCTCGTTGGAGGTAAGCTTTGTTTCCTACACTAGCTAAGTTTAATGTTATATGATATGGTCGTAGATGATGAACTTTACTGCATGCCATGTCTATGGTAACAAACCCTCTTATAGGTATGTAAGAAAGGCACATATTTTCGAACAAGAATCCCAGCTTTCGGAGTCGTTCAGTTGTTACTTCAATAAAATCCTGCAATTCACTAAATTATGTGTCACTCAAAAGTTATCATCATCATCATCTTCCTGCCCTTATCCCATTCTACTTGGGGTCGGCGCAACACGATTTCTTCTTCCATTCCCTGTCAGACGTTACGGCATCATTTATTCCTTTCTCTTTCATGTCAGTCTTCACACAATGCATCCATCTTTTCTTAAAAGATTTAATGAATAAAGTGAAAAGTGTTTAATGAAATTGAGTGAGTGCAAAGATTTTTTGCGTTGGTTTGCAATCAGAAAAATGGAGACATCTTAGGCAACATATATTTAGGAATTATCGTAAAGAGAATTCGAGATTTTGTATGGGGCATCCCATATTTTCTATCTTCGTGCCCAGGGCCTGATTTAACAAGAAACCTGCTTACAAACGGGATGGCAAGTGAGACTAATTATATTATCGTTAGCGCCTGTTTCTTAAACCTGATTGGACCAAACCTGATTGTCTAGGCATTATGTAGTTATATATAGGTTTATTTATGTATATTCGGAATTATGTAGGTATATATAGGTTATTTATAGAGAACAATATAGGTTTTTGGAACATAATACCATTTAAACTCATAAGAGTTTATGTTTAACGACTTCAAAGCGTGTAAGTTGACGTTGAATGAATATCACCATGGGGGTATATAAAACAATTTATAGTTAACACTGCGAGGAGGAACTAGTGGCTAAATAATAACAGCTGCTCGGGATTATCAGGTTAAGTCGCGCTTGCCTAGGTTGGTCCGTCGATGAGTGACCAACCATTATATACCGAGTATCCTACATGCCTCGGAAAGCACGTTAATCCGTTGGTCCCGGCTGTCATTTGTAGATCTTTGACAGTCGTTACAGGTAGCCAGTGGGCCGAAAGTCCGATAACACGTCTTACCACGGGGTATCGTATATCCAGTACTGGTTTGTGGAGTTCAGCTGCCTCCGGTTAAACTGGAAGCGGACTCCAACGTGTTGGGAAAATTCTAAACAGATGATGATGAGTTGATATATTGCAAAAAATCACAACCTTACGACCTGGCTTTGCCGTAGTTGGGTAAATTCATGAATGTGTCGATTTGCCTGCTTGGAAGCCAAAAACTCCGTTAAAATAGCTCTAAGAGCCACAAACATTTCCTATGCAAGTTCGCATAACTGAATTCCTAAGGCTTAAATTCGCCAGAAAATGTATACATTTTCAGCAGCTGAAAGCTACCATACAAAAAAAGCGTGAAAATTCTGTTGCAGCGCTTTTTACGCTGAGTGGATATCGTATGGTTTTATTTTATGTATATCGAATGTACAGACACTTCAGTGAGGTACCGACCTATTAAAATTCAACGTTTTAGCTCTTGTTCATAGTTAGGTGAACAAATTAAATTGTTTTTGTTTCTGCTTGGAATATTTTCAAACAAACTCTTTTCGTCTTTTCGCTGGTGTGGGTAATTTAAACATTGCATAAACACGTGTAGTTTATATTCAAGTGAGTATCGAAAATCCATACTTTATAAATATAATATTATACATGCGAAAGTAAGTTTGTTTGTTACCTTTTCACCTCTAAACCACTGGAACGATCATCCTGAAATTTCGCATATACGTTGTCAAGTGTACAGAAACGTGCATAGGATACTTTTAGCCCGAAAAAAGTAAGTATAGCGAGGAAAACAAGAATAACGCCACGTGTCTTTCGAATCATGATTGAATTATATTATGATAAGCAGAGTACAACCCGAATTGATTGTCAAATTCCAAATTAACGCGAGCGAAGCCGTGGGTAAAAGCTTGTTCTCCATATTTATGTCCATCTCTAAGGTATTGGTATGTAGGGCCGGATTTAGGGGAGGGCAACCGGGGCTACAGCCCCGGGGCCTCCACAAAACACACTCCCCACAGTAGACGTCGAAAAAAAAAAACTAGATTCACTAGTAAACAACTTTTCCTTTGATATTTTTTTTTCGCTGTTTTACCTTTACCTACAGTACTTTGTACAAATATGATTATATTGTTCTTAAATATTAACGGAAATCAGCGACCTATATTTGTTCACTCTAACCAGGCAATCAGTAAAATATAAAAATCACAAATTTGTTAACACTAAAATTTTATTTCAGATAATTCTTGTTTCCGATTATATTTATATGTTTGTTAAATACTAAAAGAATCTACTTGGTTTCACAATAAGTTATTTATTGAAAAACTCTACCGAAAAAAATTGTTCATTTTATTTGGAAAATGGTTTGGGGCCAAGGGGCCTCTACTCTTTTGTTACCCTGAGGCCTCCAGAACTCTAATCCCTGATGGTATGTGTCATAAGTCTAGAAGAAAATTAGGGGCGACATAAAGAAAATCAGGGGGTATTTATATCAGACAGGCGATAGCTCTGTGCAAAATATTGGTATTCAGCTATCTCTAGTTAGACTAGATTCAGTTGGGAAAAGGCTAGGCAGATGACTATGTACGATGAATGCTGATAAGGGAAGTAAATCAATGTGATAAACGCACAGCCTGAAAAGAGGATTCTCTCCAGACGTTCCTGGTATAAAAAGGGTAGTCGGAAATCTATAGTCAATATTATAAAGAGGAAAGATTTTTTTGTTGGTTGGTTTGTACCGAATTAACTCCGAAACTACAGAACCGATTTGAACCATTTTTTCACTAATAGAAAGCTAAATTATAAAGAAAAAAACATAGGCTGTAAATAATATTTATATCATGCAAATTAACCGAGCTTTCACAATTTATGCGCACGATGTCGCGGGCGAAGTGCTAGTAATTTATATTATAACAAAGCTCTGAAAATGACCTAGTAAGGTTATAAATTATGGTACCTATACTTCATACTTATGCTCTTACAAAGAATACGCACAAGTGTCTTATTGACTTTTTAGTAGCACTAGAGTTTACCAGACTGCCTTGTTAGTCTATTGGTGGCTAACGTGACTATTGAGCATGAGGACGTGAGTTCTATTCCCAGGTCGGGAAAGCGTTATTGGATGTTTCTATTATGAATTTCTCAGTAGCAGTCAACGAGTCTGGATTTGTGTTCGGTTGATGGCAATAGTCTCACTCCCTATTAAATGGGATTTTAACATAATCGGCAAAATGTAGGTGTACCCGCCCTACTATTAGGTACACCTCTGCCTAACCCTTCGGAGATTAGAGACGTGATGTTATGTTATGTAGAGTACACTAGACAGTTTTAGAATATTCCCAATTTACTATACTACTACAAGCTGTGTGCTGTGTGTCCTGGGTCGTGGAGGTCAGATAATCAGTCGCTCCATGTAAAATATGGTATTAAGCTGCATCCGGTGAGACTAGAAGCCGATCTCAACATAGTTGGGAAAAGGCTAAGCAGATGATGACAATTGAGATTTCCCATTGGTTAAAATGCTTACCTATTTACAAATTTTTATTCCCTTTAACTCATTTAGGGGATGCAAACAAAAATCTTTTGCAAAGTGTGGTTTAGACCAGCCAAAACTCCGGGGGATAGAAGCATTTTTGCACAAGATTTATATTAAGAAGATGTATACACGGCGGCATATCAAGCTATACATTTCCAGTATAACGTTGCCTCGCTTTGTATATATTTTCTGTACAGTGAGAGATCCGCATAAGCTGGTTTTGTATAGTTTGATTAACCGTCGTGCGTACATTAAGCGTTACACATTTATTGAATGTTAGAAAATAAACGAAATTAGTGTAATTCTAATCTCGCAATGGCCCGAAAGGGACGTTATAGTAGCCACTTTTGAAAGTAGATACCAATGTTATTAATTTTCTTAAATAAGGGAAAATGTCCCATCTAGTACGTTTAAGGGCTATTTTGGGAGTAAGCTTGGTAGATATAAATAAAAAATTGTAGATTCTTGATTGTAGTAATTAACTTCTAGTAATTAGTTTCGTTTTAACGATATTGATCGTGTTTGAGAAGCTTGAACCATGTTGAGATTTTCAGACATTTATCCTAGCCTAGCCTTTTCTCAACTATGTTGGGGTCGGCTACCAGTCTTTCCGGATGCAGCTGAATACCATACATTTTACTTGGAGTCACTGCCTATGTAACCTTTACGACCCAGAAATGGGTAACACGAGCTACCTCGGTAAGACTGGTTGTCGCCGGGTTTCAGTATTCTGACTATCCGTAACGCCTGTCAATGATATACAAGTAAACGCCAGGGCTTTAGTGTTGCCCAAAATCGGTCTTGGTCTTGCGAAAATGCCAGAACAAGACCAAGACTGCAGATCAAGACCGATTTTTCCCTTTAGCAGTTCCCGCCAGTCTGTAATTACTATCTTCTGTAAATATAAAAGCGCACACAATGCACGTAATGTAAAGATTTAGCGAGTTTAAAGCCCAAAATCGGTCTTGGTCTTGCAGTCTTGGTCTTGTTCTTGCATTTTCGCAAGACCAAGACCGATATTTGGCAACACTCCCATCCGTAGTAAAAAAGGTATCATAACCCAATCACGGCCACACACGGCAAGCATGGCTTTGTTTTTAGTTATCTATCTATTTGCATTTAGCCACAATAAATCCAGTCATATTTATAAATTATGTGAGAAATCATCAGCACAACAAAGCTAATTTATAAAATAAACAGTTACTAATTACGGTGTTATGTATACCTCCATTACTTAATAAGACATCGCTTCACACAATTATAACCTAACTAGTCGGGTTTCCTAGAACTTTAATAAATTAAGCCTGATAATGTGGGCGGAGATCCAATCTCAAGTCTCAACTACATGACCTTGTCAAAATTGATCTACTAATTAATATCGGCGCGAAGACTGCGGTCTTATTTATAGTGAGATGAAATCGGAATGGTTAGGAGTGTATGCGGAATTGTATACACTTGATTCTGGAAAATGTATACATAGCGTTGGTTGCACGTTGGTGTCAGTAGTTGCAACGTGACTGTGACGTCCTGGGTTTAATTCCCAGGTCGGGTAAAGTGTAATTGGGTCTTTCCATTAGGAATTTCTCAGTTGCACCCACGGAGTTTGGCTTTGTGCCCGGTTGATGGCAACAGGCTTGCCCCCTATTACTTGTAACTTAAACATAACTGGTGAAATGTGAGTGTGTTATATATAGGGTACAACGTTTCAGGGATTACAAGCGTGATGCTATGCTATGTTATATACTGAGACATTATGTATAAAATTCGCTTTTTGCGTCTTTAAAACCGCGTTGACGTTTTAACGAATTTGAATGCGGTTTTTTCCATAATTTAGGGAATTTATTGCGAAAGTATTACATCAATATAAAACTTACTTAAATAAAGAAATCTCGTTGTTTCGTCGAGTTTAAAAACCATGTGAAACAGGAGCGGGTCGCTTGTTCTATTTACTATTAAATACGGAACCGAATACTTATACAAAACCGTCATGTAGATCTTTGACAGTCGTTACAGGTCCGACAACCTGTCTTACTAAAGGGTATCGTATCACCCAGTACTAACTGGGTGGTGGTGATCAGACAGGCTGTCACTCCATGTAAAATACTGGTATTCAGCTGCATCCGGTTAGACAGGTAGCCGACCCGAACATAGTTGGGAAAAGGCTAGGCAGATGATGGTGAATACTATATAAAACATATTTTTCATTATAATTTTATTAAATTTTGTTTTATTACCAAATTGTATTTTGTGAAATAAAGCTCAATTGCACCACAATTCAATAAATGCATTATTGTTAATGCGTTGTTGTCAGACATAGTCAACCTTTCATATGTTAAGCTATAATTACAATAATAAGTAGCTCTGCTAAATAGATTTTATTACGATTAAAATCGCTTTTATTTAAAAAGTTTGTATAAACTTTAAAGAAATTAACCAAGTCAACAGCTTTTAGGAAAAAACCAGCCAAGTGCAAGTTGGACTTGCGCACCGAAGGTTCCGTATAAACTTGTAGGTATTTTGTTATTAAACTACTTATTTGCGGTTTTCAGATTTTTTCCTTTACGTGTGCTGTAAGATTCTTCTTGCCAAATTTCGTGATTCTAGGTCAACGGGAACTACCATATGGGTTTTAGACCCAAAATCTATAGGGTACTTCCGGTTGACGTAGAATTGTCAATTTTGGCTAAAAGCAAGGTCTTACAGTACAAGTAAAGGGAAAATTCCGAAAAATACAAAAAAAAAAAATAAGACTCAGGTTCAGGATTCAGGGCCTTGATTTTTATACACCTGATAGGGACAATAGACCTCAGTATCTGATATAAATTTCAACTTATTAGGTCCACCCGTTCCTGAGAAAATCGGTGTTGACACATGGACAGACAGACGGACTGACGGACAAGAGAGTGATCTCATAAGGGTTCCTTTTTTTACTTTTTGAGGTACGGAATCCTAAAAAACAACTTTAGTTTAGCGAGATCTTTTTCGACTTACCCTTTTTCTATCGAAACCTAGGTCTCGTGTTTCATGTCATTTAACGATTAATCACTGAAATTGACAAATAGCCCGCCTTCAGTGGATACTAAATCAAGCCATCCGTCACAATTTCCAGTCTGTACTATTTTAGGAGACTTCAAGGCCAAGCTCCCAAGGCTACTGACTCACGGCATCTCCTACCAAAATATTCTTCTGATTTGGCAAGGTTTCGTCGAACTTCCGGATTATGACTGAAAGTTTTTAAAACCTTATTGAAGATATACTTCTTTTGGTGCGTTAAGGAAAAATGATGAGAGTAAATTTTTACGATGCGCGCGCACTTCGTCACGAAAAACCGACACCCTGAAGTTAGCTAGTAAACATATACCCTGAAATTAGCTAGTTTTACTTCACCCAATGTTTGTTTACTTTCGTAGTGACAGATATTGACAAGCCTAGGTTATTATTTTTAATCTACTGCTGGAGCTAGGAGGTTAGGTTGTTTAGGTAATTGATATTAGATCGTGTTATAAACTTGCTTTCGTTTATGTTCAAGAAAAGTATAACTTCTAACGCGTGTACATAAGTACACACACACTTTTTTATGAACGGTTTGTTGAATGACTGAATCAATTTCGAATGTAGATTTTATCCCGGAAAAAAAATTATAGGCCCAGGCTGAAACCGTGGATACATCTAGTTTAAAAGCGTCAGCTCTATTATGTATATTATTTCTGGTTTTATAAGAAGATGGTTATTATCCTTGGGTACATAACTATCCTTAAAACTTAGGCTACATGGCGTGAGTTTATGTATGTATTCATTTTCTCCACTTTAATTAAATAAAAAAAATGTTTAAAACGGGAGGAACTCAGCGCAGTTACTTTAATTTAATCCCTTGATATATGATGTAATGAGAATAGTATTTGATTAAACTAAAGGGTGTAAAAAGACTTAAAGCCGAAAGGCACTTGTTTTCCCTGTCATTGCGATATTTTTTTTTGTTCTAGACCATACCTGGGAACCTTCTAGTTATGGAGATATTGGGGGTCAAAGTTCAAACTTTTTCACAAGTTCTTTTTTAAATACATGTTTTCATGTATTTTTTTTACTTAGGACATTTCAATACAACAACCATCCATCAGCACAATGTTTTGAATGCGTTACATTGAGTTTTACCGTAAAATGTGATTTAAAAAAAAAGTCGTTTCCCAGCAATAATTTTTGCGTAAACTTACTTAGTTTGATGTACAAAATGCTTGGTTGACGGCTCCGTGAAGAATCCGTTTACACCCCGTATAATAAAGCACAATAACGAGCCATTTTTGATATAAAATACTGGTATTTAGCTGGATCCGGTTAGACTGGAAGCCGACCCCAACATAGTTAGGAAAAGGCTAGGCAGATGGTGATGAAAGAGCCATTTTCGGGAGTTATCCGAAGATTCAGGATTCAGGAAGATTTCCGGTACTGCACCCACTACATACTAATGTCCTGGCCTGGTTTCCTGCAAAAGCAGAGGAGACATGCAGAAATCACCCAACCTTGGTTTCTACCAAAAGTCATTCAAATATTTACGAGCAATAGACGGAACAAGACGAAGGAAATCGTAATCCAATAGTTTTAACTACTTTGTAACAAATCCGTCTAGTCGTCTAGTATGTCATACGCCTTATCAGGTAGCATTCTTGTATCAAATCGACAATGGTTGGGATCAAAATTATTGTATGACAATATTCACGTCGTCGTCGAGGCCTCCCGGCCTAGAAAACGCTGGCGTGACGACAGAGGCGTTTGTGACAGATTGGCCGGAGAAAACCTTACGGAGAGAAGAGTGGGAGGCTATGAAGGAGCCCTTTGGCTTTGACAAAATAAGCGAAGGAAAAAAAAACCATATCCGGTGTATATAAGTCTTTTAAATCTCTTAGGTTTCAACCAATAACGGTTAAAATCCCACCGTCTCTCGTCTCTCCCGTGTTTAGTAGAATCTTGTGCGTGTCCTTCCTACTCCACTCGTCTCCATTACGGTGTTAACCGGGTCTTATAGTTGTACAAAGATCTCTCTCTCTCTCTCGAAACTGAAAGCTTCATCTTGTTTTTTCTATACAATTGCACGAAACAAAACAAAAAAAAGTTTACGAATATTGATAACGCATCAAAAGTTCCTCGTACTACTATAACAGTGTTGCTTACTTTAGTTTTTACAATTTCGTTGATAAACGAACGAATTTCAGAAATTTTCAATTGAAATTTTCCATTTTCCGATTTTCGGTTGGCTGTTATTTTTCGATATCTCTCAATTATAAGTGTTTAAATTATGAGCTTCTGTAAAGAGGATTTACTGTTTTGCTTTGTATTCTCTTTTTTTATGATTTAAAATAATTCTGGTTTCACCTTTCTTTTTGATGTTTATATTTTTATTTTTATAATAAACGTGCAGCGCCTTTTGTTTTTAACCATCAATTTAATTTAAATCTCTGGTTCGTCACTCGTGTTGTACATACGAGCCGTTTCAATAATTTTCTATTTCAACGACGGTCTCAAGAACGAGATCATCACCTTTTTTGATGGGTTCGACTTCCAGTCTAATCGGATGCAGCTGAATGCCAGTATTTTGCATGAAGCGACTGCCTATCTGACCTCTAATACAATACCCCTTGGGAAAACTTAATGCCAGAGTTTCAGCCGGGACCAACGGTTTAACGAGGTTACCGAGGCACAGAGGAAACTCAGTATGTAATGGGTGGTCACCCATCTACGGACAAACTTTGTCAAGTGTGGCTTACCTTTAAGATCGACCCGTGCGGCTGTTTAATTAGCCACGAGCTCCTCCTAAACTGTACCAGTCAAACCTTAGCTAAATAAATAGCCAGCCATTACCCTCCATTTACGGGAGTACGTTATTACGATACATGCGGGCTGGTTGATGCCAACTCCCATGTTATATTTGTTCCCTAAGCTAAAAGCTTGCTTAATTACGCACTCCTGGTTTATTTTAACGAACGTTTAACTGTGTGGGATTGAACTTATTACATTAGACTGATATTGTACACGCGTAACCTCTGGACAAGCTGTATGAAGAAAGCCATCAATGCTCTTCGAGTTCAATATAATAATGCATTCAGGAAGCTGTTGGGCTGCCATGCTTCTGTAGTGCGTTGGGAATGTTTTCTGATGGCTTCTTAGCTATCAGACGTAAGCGTGCAGAAGTCCGGGGCAGCTCAAACAGTCTCCTGAACGACATTGCGAGGGAATTTGATTGTTCGTTTATGCATTTCCTGTCTAAGTTACATGTTTTACTCACATAGTTCTTAAAGTTCACGTTTACTAATAATTTATAAAGGATGTAAAATGATATCTGAAATAAAATGATTATTATTATATGATTATTAGAAGTGTGTTGAACCCGAGTGAACTTTGACTGGGTTCTACGGGGGAGTAGATTCTTATATATTTTCTTCTTGTGGGGTAGCAATTATGTCAAATGAATTAACATATACAGGGTGGAAGGGTCATTGACATACAAACGGACTCGGATACTCGTATTCAGTACATCATTTCGAACCCGCTAAAAAATTATTTGTTCCATTTATTTTGAACCTGTAGGTATTGCACTTTTGTAGGAAACAGCAGATTTTCTATGTGAAGCATATATTTGCGCACAGCAGTAAAACCGACTCGACGGAAGATGGCATGACGCTATCATGGCGTGATATATTTATTTTATTAACATAGATGTTTCACATCGGCCGGGCGAGACGGCCATTTTTTAACCGACTTTCTTCAAAAAGGAGGAGGTTCTCAATTCGGTTGTACGTTTTTTTTTTTTTTTTGTGTTTGTTACCTCATATCTCCGTCGTTTCGTAACCGATTTCAAAAATTCTTCTTTTATGTGAAAGGATATACTTTCCGATTGGTCCCATAGAAATTTCATCGAAATCGGTTCAGTAATTTGGTATGTTTTCACGTTAATTGCTATATCACGCGACGATGCCTGAAGTTTTACGTGTTTAATTTGACACACTTCTAGATTTCCGATTGAATTAAAAATTTGCACGCTTATGTATATAGCGTGATAGTACAATATATCGATGACATGGAGCTGATCTGCGGATGGAGCTGGACGGCGGCCTTAGGAACTCCGTTATGAAACGACATAACCCCATCGAGTTTGGGCTCGTATGATTCGTCTTGACGAGTACTTTGTCTCTAGATGATATCCATCTGATGATGAAGCTGGAAGGTGGCCATAGGATCTCCATGATAAAACGACGTAACCGCATCAAGTTTGGATTCGTTTCATTCGTCTAAATGAGTAGTTGGTCTATAGATGGTATCCAGGGTCTGATAATGGAGCTGTAAGGTGGCCATAGGATCTGCGTGATAAAACGACATAAACGCATCGAGTTAGGGCTCGTTTGATTCGTCTAAATAAGTTGTTTGTCTTTAGATAGTATCCAGGGTCTGATGATGGAGCTTGAAAGTGGACATAGGATCTCCGCTATAAAACGACGACCCCATCGAGTTTAGACTCGTTTGATTCGTCTTGACGAGTACTTCCTTAAAGTTCTGGTTACAATATAAAAATTAACTCATGATTAGAATTTGTGAGGTATGCTAAAAAGTCTACAACTAAAAAGGGTAAAATAAAAAACCGACTTCCAAAAAAATACAAAAAAAAAACTAAAATTACTTACAGAAGTCGGTGACAAAAAATTACAATGAAACAAACAAAGTCACCGACTTCCGAAAGTAATTTAAAAAAGTTATTTTAGTTTTTTTTTTGTGTTTTTTTGGAAGTCGGTTTTTTTTCGCAGAAACTTTTTTTTTTTGTTTTAGTTTTTTGTAGAAGTTTGGTTATACTTACCTAATATTAGTTATATTAGGTAAGTATAACCAAACTTAAGCTCATCTAAGTTACGAAGGTTGTTTCTTTATCATTCCATTTAGCCTCATACCGTTGAAAGGGTTGTCAACTACTAAATAATCCAAGGGTTGGTACTCACCTACATGGTTAAAGGCCCATTTATCTCAATTATGGTTCATTAAGTTGGACGAGATATATTTTCCTCTTAACACAATTGTTTATGGGTATTTATGAAATTTTTCCTACTGCTGCAGTATTATTAAATTATAAACGTACCTTATTTTATTCACGTTAACGGGGATGTTATGCGAATTTGCTTGTTTAAAATAAATGCCTAATTAACGTACGTACATTGCTGTTTTAGTGAAATTAACGCTTCAAAAAACGATCAATTGTAACACAAAATAATATATAAAATTTAAGACTGAATAGAATGTAAAGTAATCTCATTTGTAGTGAATTCAAACGTCATAAATAGAAATGGTTTATTTTAGATTTAAATATGGTTCAATTTTAGTTTCTGTTGACTGGATTGATAAAGTATCTGGAGAAGTATATTATAATAATAATAGAATAGAAGCTAAATTAAATCATTCCTTTTTGAAATTATTTTAGTTGTAGCGTTAATAAAATATATAAAATTCTTATACACACTACTTAGAAACTAGTGTCAATGGTCTCTGTGATAGTAAAATAGACCCAAATCCACTGGTCCTATAGCACAAGACTACTAGGAAGTGTAAAGTATATGGCTGGACCTTATAGTTTGAGACTGTGAGAGGTTCTGGCCAGATTACGTTATGTGTGGCGTTTCAGTGCAAAAATGAATAGTCTTGCGAATTTGAATCATTGTTTTTTTCACTACTTTGATATTATGCCTCAAATACGCGCTTTGGATGTGGAGTTGCATACACCAGCCTGTTATAGAATACTAGCAGCGCCCCGCGGTTTCCCGTTCCCGTGAGAATACGGGGATAAAATATAGTTTATATTATTTGCTGATAATGTAGCTTTCCATTAGTGAAATAATTTTTGAAATCGGTCCAGGGTCCATCGGTCTAGTTTTACCCTTAAATCGTAACAAACAAAAAATCGAATCTTATATTATTTCTAATATTAGTTTAGAAAGTACTATGCCTAACTCTATACTGCTCTCGGAGAGCAGCTAAAGCGTTCCCGAGGCTGTCTTTTGTAAATCGTTCGTTCAAAAAGATTTAAGTACGTTCTACTTTAAATAAATTACTTCCGAATTTAAAGATGCCACTAAATTAGGTTTCCAGCTCACTCGAGGTTATAATAGTATTGTGAATTTTTGAGAAAGTTTGAGGGTGTCAGCCAATGTCGCTAAGTTTGATGAGGACGGAGTAGTTCGGATAGGTGAGGCACTTCAACTTTGTTATCATATGACCGCACTGTCTGTTAGACGTGGCCAGAGATTCTCTGGGTAGGGCTGTCAGGTTTAAGGGAATTGCTGTGTTGATAACGAAGGGATGTCATTATTTTGTCACGCGGAGATTTCATTTTAAATTAAAACCAGAAAAGTTAATTTAAACACGAGATAAATATTTGTAAAATACAAACAACTTGAACATAATATTTGTATTCGTTTTTTTGAAAAGATGCTTATACATTTTAATGATTCCGACTTTAAATAAATGACTGTTCTAAGACATGGTTTGGTTTCTTCAATATTCTATTATAATGATTATAAAAACACCCAAGAGTTGCTTTTTCTCCCCGTCCGCGTCATTACGATATTTTTCTTTGTTCTAGACCGTACCAGGGAACCTTCTAGTTATGTATAAGGGGTCTAAGTTCCAACTTTTTTTATATAATATATTATAATACAAGTTCGTAATGTTATAACTTTACTTTTAATGCTTTCACCCTCGCTCGCTTTTGCCCTCGTACTACTAAATGCACACATACTATTCAAATCAGAACAATGTTTTGAGTTCGTTACATTGAGTCCTACCGTAAAACATGTCGTTTCCTCACAAAAAAGGTCGTTTCTCAGCAATAATTATTGCGCATGTTACTTAGTCTGATGTACAGAAAACTTGGTTGAAGGCTTCGTGAAGGCAGCATACTTCAATTTATAACCGGGTTTACCTATTAGGAAGTTACTTTTTATATAACTAAATAAAGTTTCCGTGTTTTTTTATAGATGAAGATAGAAGAGAACCACACTGTATACGAAGTTGAAAATGTGCTAATTGGCTTAAAAATAATTTGCAAAATGATATTTTTGTTCCTAACTACGTAGCAAACTATAGTATAAACCTTGTATACTAGAAACCAGTGCCAACCCTGGATCCATCCGACAAAGTTTGGTACTCATCTAATATTAAAACAGAGAACTGAGTTACCTTTGGGCTATAGGTGAAGAAAGTCAATACAACAAAGTTCTTCGCAACTTTTTAAGTAAATAGGTGAAAATATTGATTCATCTACAGTACATAAAGATTAGGGATAACTTAATCGTTTCCTTAATGAGCCCTCCGTTTATTCAATGTCATAGTGTCTATAGGTACTTGTCATAATGTCGTTATGAGATGATTTGAAAAGAGTAACCTGGAGTTTTTAGCCGGTTCTTCTTCATAGGAAACGACCAACCTTTTTGTCCACGTTTTATAAATGCCCATCTGGGCGTATGTGAAATAAAATATTTTGATGTTGATTTTTAGACCTTTTTTTTAGACCATACATCACATAGTCATACATGATTACTGTAAAGAAAGTGAATATCTGATTAAGTTATTTAATGGGTGTAAAAATACCCTTCAAGAAGCCGAAAGGCATTGGATCTCCCCATCATTAAGATTTTTTTTAAAATTCTGAATCACATCTGGGAACCTTCTATATCTCCCTCCTTCCGATCTTCGATATAACTCCCAGGATATATATATACCTACCTACGTAAAACGTGATTTTTCACCCTAAAAATAAAAGGCTTCCCAGCAATGATTTTTGCGTGGAGCGGCTTAGTTTGATATACATAATGTTTGGTTGACGGCTTCATGGAGGGTTTGTTTACACCTTGTTGTATCAGATGAAATTAAATTAGATGCTAGCCTAAATATTACTAGACGATAAAAGAATGGTTACGGTTAACGATACGGTTTTTCTCGTCATTAAATATCCATATCTTCACACTTGCGGAGTTTTGGTATCTAATTCACGGTCAAAATGTATGAAACAGATGTTTTGTTTAATTTATTAACGTTGTAAAATTTCTATGTCCCCACATAGTGGGGGGATCAGAATGGTAACGTGGTAACCGTTTGAGTCTGGGTTTCCCTTCCACCCCGTATAATATGATTCCCCTGGTATTTTGACATGTAAGGCGCTGGACACACAGAAAAGATGTAAGACGCAGACGGGGCGCGGACATTTGTCTCTATCGCGTCCCTTTCATACAAAATGCATAGAAGCGTCGCGACGCAAAACAGACAGAAGAGACGGGGCGCGGGCGCAACGCTTTTACGTCTGCGCTCTTTGCGACGCGTCCTCGTCTTACGTCTCTTCTGTCTGGCTCAAGACCAGTTTTTTTTCTAGTCTACGTTTGATATACTTGTCCTCTACGCTTAACAAGGCCCAAGAATCTAGAACATCATAATCAAATACCTATAAGTACAAAGGTTTGAATGCAAATGCACAATCACATTAAGAAAATAACAAAGAAACTAGCACATTTATGTACCTACTGCTCATATAACAGTGCATTGTAATCAAATAATTAAATGTGATTGTACCCATTGTGATGCAAATGAACCTCAGGCGAAGGTCGAAGGCAGCACCGTAAGAACAGTGGTCTGGATGACGTCATGGGTTGAAAACAAAACACTATCATTTCGAGTAATCAATCAAGTTACCCTTTTGTAGACCAGTAGTCCATAGCTAGTTATAGATCGCATTATTATCCCCATCTCTTTACAAAATCACATACTATACCATCACGCGTGTAATCCCCGAAGGGTTAGGCAGAGGTGTGCCAAATAGTACACTCATATTTCGCCAGTTATGTTTAAGTCCTATGTAATAGGGGGCGAGTGTACCTATTGCCATCAACCGAGCAAAAATCCAGATTCCGTGGCTGCTACTGAGAAATTCCTGACGGAAAAAACCCAATAACATTTTACTTGACCAGGGAATTGAACCCAGCAACCACTCCACCAACTAAGCTCTTTACAAACTTCTATAATATTTTTTTCACAAGTGAGGTGTGATGGGCAGTCGCTCCATGTAACATACTGGTTAGCAACTGGTATCCGGTTAGACTGGAAGCTGATCCCAACATATTATATTTAGTAAAAGGGCTGCAGACGAAAAAAAAATCATTCCGACAGAAGTGAAAACTTTTTTTTTCTGGTTAATACCTGGATTACTTATAGAAAATATTTTTGCATAAGTCATTTACTTACACATTACTTATTCATATACGTCTATACACTGTATTTTTTTGGGCTTGTAATATGTAGCAATACGGCTAACTCTGAAACGAAAAAGAGGTCGTTTAAAGGTGTCACGAGTTATTGTTTTACCCCATCTCAATAATGCCCGACGCACCTAAAGAAGTTTTCACTTCAAAAAAAGGATGATTAGTGCCTCATACAACGAAAGTGAGCATTCAAGAAGAAATTTTGAAAATCCACTGCTTTAAGGGACTACATAGGATTGCTTATAGAAAATCAAGAAATACAGAAGTGTCGGGTTCCTGCTAAGCACAACTCTTAAAGAAACATGGAACGTGATATAAAATACCACAGTATCAGAAAACTGGGTGAACCGGACTACTAACCCATTTACCATGATTCCAACTGACATTATTTTCCGTACCCAGATCAGATTTAAATGGTCCGGTCTCAGTCTCCTATAAATATCCGAGAAACATCTATGAAGCATCAAGTCAAAGCTGTAAACTTGAAAAATGGCACGTTTGCTTTCAACGTATCTGTTTTTTGATCGGCGTATTTCTTGAAATATTTTATTTATGGCGTTACCTAGGTTACCCCGCGTTTTGCTATCAATGTACAGCAATTTACTGGAGTGCACGTATGGTGTGTACATTTATATAGGTTCAGAATGGTACCATGGACGGATGCCGACGAATCCGCGTGTACAATACCACGTATTTGGGCCGAGACGAGGACCGCGAAAATAGACTTAGCGAAAAATCGATATAGAGGTGCCGGCAGCGTACTTACTTGCGCGCTCTTTAAAATTGTGTCAAGTTTTATTACTTTCTCTCCGTATTGACGTAAGGGGTTTTAGGTTTCTTTGACTAATTAGTGAGAATGTTTTGCGTTGATAACGCTTGGCTAAGAAAATTTTGGATGGTTAGGGTGGGCGTACATTTTGGTCTTTCGAGCCGGATGGGAAGTGACTTCTTAAGTTAGTAGTTTCTTTAAAAAAATATATTATAAGGTTTTGGCTATGCGAAAATTCGGGGTAGTATTACCGTAACATTTTAAATGAATAACGGTATTTGTTTCGACTTCTGTTAAAGGTATTTGCATCGTAACAGTATTTAGCTGCTTTAGCTCTAAAAATTTTTATTTAATGCGCGTATTAATAGTTTAGTTCAAACTTTATGACTGCTGCGTCAAAACGATGCGTTCTTTGCGCCCCACTGATACCTAAAATAGTGTTCTGTGCAGCTTTACGTTGGATGTTCCGAGCAGTCATAAAGTTAAAACCGTTAAACCTGCGCAAACCGTCTTTGCAGCTAACTTCCGAGCCGCCATAAAGTTTGAACAGAACTATATCTATCTTTTTATTCGACTGCGAGGTTATTCTTTTTCATATCGATTCCAACAATATTTAAAAATGATGCACTAAATAAATTCAATCATATTACCTTAAATCACAAATAAATTACAAAGTCATCAATACAAACTAGTTAGCGTCTCGTTCAGTAAAGTTACGCGAAGTTTAGTGAAGCTACTAAGTAAGTACACATCGCTAAGTGAAATTTGAAGTGTAGTTCATGTGGGCGTCGCTGTAGCTCGTTAATCAAGCGAGGTTGGCGCGAATCAATCATCGGTAATTCCGCCATTGATTTGCACGATGTGGACGATGGGAAAATGTTCTAGGTTTTTGTAATAGGTAAAGTTGGTATTAAGGCGCTGAGAAAAGTTGTTTTAATATTTTTGTTAATATTTTAATTTTCAAATCAGTTTTTAAGCAAATTGGCAAGTTGTTAAAGGAAATCAGTTGTTAAGCAAATTGAGATAATATGCCGTGTTTTAACCAATATAGCATAACAAAATACCACACCTGTAATCCCCGACGGGTTAGGCAGAGGTTTACCTTATAGTACACCCACATTTTGCCAGTTATGTTTAAGTCTTATGTAATAAGGGGCGAGCCTATTGCGATCAACTGTCCATGAATCTAGACTCTACGGAGTCTGGACTATTCTGAGAAATTTGTGATGAAAAATTACAATATCAATTTGCCCGAGCTAGGAATCGAACCCAGCACCATGCTCAGCAGTTGCGCTTGCCTCCACTAGACCAAAGAGGCACTGTAACCACTATAGTTGGTAGACAATTTGATTGAAAATTAAATTCCATTAGTTAGATTATCTTTGCTTGTTTGCTGTGCCTGTACATGACTGATAAATAACGGTCCATATGAGTACCAACCATTCAAGCAATCAAATTAAGTTCCAAAAATGCATTTTTATGAAACTAAGTTATTTTTTTTAATTCACTATGAATTTTCCAGCACAAGGTCACTATTTTGATTGGCCATAAAACTAAGTTAGTAGAAGTGACCAACTTGTAAACCAGTTTAAATTAACCCGTAACTAGTTATTGCGGTAAAACCCATCTATAACTTTGTAATTATGTCTTTAATACGTCTGAGAAAATCCTAAGTCAGTTTCGGCAGACATTCAAGTAATATTCAATTAACTTGCAAACTGTTTATCTTACTTAATCTTAGCTTGTGAATAATTGATTTGCTTAAGTAAATCAAAACTAATCAAATTCGAATTAATTATGAGCAGGTTCATGCTGAGGGTGTCAATGTTTTTAATTTATGCCAATACCTGTTCGTTGTCTTTATTTGTACACAAGATAACCAAAATATTTACGAGATAAGTGTCTTCTGGGCACTTTCCCCGTTGACAACAATGCGGACAAACTTTTTGACGTCCTGTAATTATTTTCTGCTCTTGATACATGTACATATTTTTATATACTAGCGACCCGCCCCGGCTTCGTACGGGTGCAATGAGGATATAAACCTTCCTCTTGAATCACTCTATCTACTGCTGAAAACTGCATTAAAATCCGTTGCGTAGTTTAAAAGATCTCAGCATATATAGGGACAGATAGCGGGAAGCGACTTTGTTTTATACTGTGTAAGTAATATGAGAAAGTTAATAAAAAAGAAAGAAAAATATTGATGTCCAATATAGGTCTAAAAAGTTAGTTCGGATTCAGGAGGTATATGTTTCTACACATATGTATTAAATCATGTATCCATTTTGTTTAACATGTGTACAATAATATTCTTTCTTAGTAACGTAAAGAATCTTATGAATGAAAGAATGAATTCTCTTTTTTTGTCAGGGATCTTTAAAACTTAATAACATGGCCTCCACATTTGTTTAAAACACAAAACAGTAATCTCCACTGCATTATTGAATGGTTTTCCAAAGTTCCCCAAAGTACCAACCCACATGTTACATGCAAATTTGTTGGTTATTAATGTATGGAGTTTTCAGTTGTTTATAACAAAAAGTTAATTTATGTTCGATATCAGTCGGACTCGGGATTAACGGGGCTTAATGATGTTGTACGTTTTACGACAAGTTTATTTTATTTTATTTATTCGGGAAAATAAACAGTTATACATTAAAATCTTACGCTAAGTTATAAATATACAAGGTTTATAAATGTATAACCTACGACATTTTCCATAACATATTAAAAAGTAGTAATAAAGTTGGTTAATTACCCTTCCATTTGTATTTACAAACATTTCTGTGTAATTCGTATGCTATTGTTTATGGATAACCCTAGAATACCCGATACAGGATAAATAATGACCACGTTTAAAAGATCCCAGTTTTCACGTAAAAAATCATAGATTTCAAGTTCGAACCCAAGACACACGCCTCTGATTACATGAACCCGAAAAATCATATTGTATAATTATCACTTGCTTCGGTGGAGGAAAAAATCGTGAAAGCCAAGTCAGAGGCCCATGGGCGGCATAAAACTCTGACACCGATTAGGCACTAGCCACACGATAAAGAAAAAAGAAGATGTGAAAAATGGTGTGCTGCATATTTTTGGCGAAACACCATTTCCATCACTAATCACTAGGTATATTTAGCGCTTAACGTACGAGTATAAAACATAGCAGTTAAACTAAACGATTTTCTTACATCGTTTCGCGTTGAATGAGTTGAGTGATTTACAGTGCAAGTCGGGCTTTTTTTTTTTAGGATGGGAAATCATCAAATGACCCCTCCCGCTCTGGGCGGAGCGGAAGGGAGTGTCAGACTTGTACTGACTAAAACCCATCCATGATCCTTCCTTGCCCTTTGTGTTCCAGGGCCACGGTATCTCTTTCGAACAGTCCCGCAGCCCAAGTGTAAGTCGGCCTTAGATTCATTGTTAACCTCCTAAAACATGTTTCAAAACCGTCTACCTCATAAATGGGAACGATTTTCAAACCAATTTTTTTTTACGTTTCTCTTTTTGGTTACTGGCCACCACCTGTATAAAATAGAGAAAAATGACTTCACTCCAGCAGGTTCGAATGTCCACCTTTTGCGGCCGACGTGAAAAACGTGCGACAGGACGGGTACTTCGTACTTTTTTCTTTGCGCAACGCAAGCCCCCGATCTGACATTATGTTGGTGTCACATTTCCGACAAATAGGCGAACTGGGTTGAAATGTCATATAGAATTCGATAAACCGTCTGTCACGTTCGGTGATTATGACACTTCGTCTGGGATTGCTTTTTGTGATGAAATAGGTATAGGTCGGGTCATTTTAGTTGAAAATTTGTCGGGTAATAAATGGGTGGAGGATTTCTGGAAATAAATGTACAGACGCCAATCAAGCTACTACAAACTGTCAAATTCATTAGATTTTTAACTTTATCGCCAAAGCATTAGGTTAAAGGTTGATTGGGAAAATTTTACAGTTTCGGGTACCTAAGTACTAAGAGCAAACTAAGTACAAGTAAGGAACTTAAATAATTTATTAAAAATATTCAGATACTTTTGTACGAAACAAGCGCGAGACAGTTTTGTTTATGAATTTTTAAAATCTTTTAAACCATCTTACGAAATGAAAACTAGGAGTGTCTGTTTTTATTTGTAGAGGTAGTTGCACGTTGTTAATTCAAGTTGGTTTTAATAAATTAATAAACGCAAAAACTTTACCCTCCTTCTGTCGCAGTCGGGTAATAAAACGTGCTCCAGTCAGAAAATTCATTCGAGAAAGATACCGTAGGTGGCAGCCGTTTTGTCTATGACTGCAAATTAAGGCCAGAGACAATGTTTGCATGCATATGAGGAGATACTGGAGATAGGGGACATACAGCGTGGAAGGGACATCGACGCGAAAATGCCTACTCGGTACATAATTCTGAACAGCCCATAAAAAAATCATCGAAAAAAAAAGTTCTGTGCCCTACAAAAGTGCAATACCCAGACGGTCAAAATTTTTGGAACAGCTGATTTTTAGGGTTCCGTACCCAAAAGGTAAAAACGGGCCCCTTTTATTAAGACTCCGCTGTCCATCTGTCTGTCTGGCTGTCTGTCACCAGGCTTCATCTCATGAACCGTGATAGCTATACAGTTGAAATTTTCACAGATGATGTATTTCTGTTGCAGACTGACAGCCAGAAACGTGTTTTTGTCGGTTTTTGGTACTGAACCCTTCGTGCGCAAGTCCAACTCGCACTTGGCCGGTTTTTTTTTAAATTATCGATGAAAAACTTCGATACCCCTACGGTTTAGATTGACGTATAGTGAATTCGTGGTCACCATTTTCGCGTCTTAGTCCCTTCCACCTTGTATTTAATTATTGCGTCATTATAATTCTTATTAAGTGACTAGTCTATTTCTATACTTTTTCTAAGTCTTGTCTACATTCTCCTTTGAATAGGGTTCATGGGGAGAGGAAGGTTGGCCTTACACAACCAGGAACCACACGCACGCATAAAATTTTCAACAAAGTTTAGAAATGTTTTGAATATTATAAATAACAAATTCATGTTACGGTACGAACACTTTAGGGAATTCTCTCTGAGGCCCGGGAACTTTGCTAACGAGTGGGAAGATGTAGGTACGCAAGTTTACCTTCCTATTTTGTTGATACAGCTGTAACCTTGGTTGGCTAACACAGATAGAAAGAGTTGACTAACGTTTAGCTGTTTGTGGAAGTCTCCATGATGATTCGTTCTTTTTACTTTTATGAATTCTGCTGTCGATCGCTGCTAAGAAATATTTTAAAAATTTTTGGCACACACTAGGATTTTTCTCTGTATCATGGATGCGTTTATAAACATTTAAACTCATATACATAAACAGCCAGATCCGTAACAAATAACTGTACGCCATACACATATTTGAACCCGCGACATGCAGTGTAACAGTCAATCGCTCAGCCACCGTGCCGTGAAATCTCGCTCTAGTCAGAAATAAAACGATTGTGTCCATTCTTTTCGCGTTTTAACCGCTTTGTTGTCTCAAATTATCCCAAGGGAAGCATGTTATACCTATCTATTGAAAGCATAAAAACAATCCTATACTATGAACCAGCTCATGGCCTTCCCGTTTGCCATATTTAATTAAAATAATTTCAGGCGTTAGGACAATCCATAGTTCGGAGCGAGAGCGAATGGGACGCCGTCACCTCCTTCTGCGAAGCAGTCATGCTAGCGAAGGAGGTGGCGGAGAGTGAGAGGGAGAGAACCTCTCGTCCCAGCCGCCGTCGGAGACGTCCCGGGCGTCGGGAGTCACGCGGTGGCTTCCGGCCACCTTAGACGCGGACCTGTGGACGGTGAGTAATGGGCTAGCTCGCCGTCCGTCCGTCTTTTGACGACAGGCCGTGTTGACGGCGCGTTCGTGTTCCACGCGCGCCTCAAAGAGATGTCAGCACAGGGAGGGGCCCGCAAGGACCGATGCCTGCCAGCGGGAGAAGGCAGTTGATGATTTCCTATACGAAAAAAAAGGGCATGTAATGTAACAGATAAAGAGAGACACTGTACTCCTAGCTTATTCTATTTTAACAAAAAATCTGACACTTTTGACACTTGACCTATTTCTATGAAACCTTGTTTAGAAGCAAGCTTGGTCGAATATCAATAGAAAACCAAACAATTTGTCCTCAAAACAAGATTCCCATGTTTCTAGAAAATGAAATGAAATGATAGCATTTATCTCGAGCTCGCTGCTAAATGAAACAGCTTTTGTACTATCGTCGCAAGTTTTTATACAGCTCAGACTCTCAGAGTCTTGCTTACCCCGTCATAAATAACGAGCGTGAAACAAAATGAATCCTTGAGAACAATACAGCAGCTCAAATGTGGGTAATTATAGCGTTTAATGAGCACAATTATTAAACTACACTGCAGTACAAATAATACGAGTTTTCTGCTCCACTCAAAGGGGGTTGAAAACCTTAAGCGTAGTGCAAGTAATAAAAAGGTAGGTATGTAATGCTGAGTGCTAAGTGCAGAAAAAAACGAGTGCTATACAGCGTGTACCAGAAAGGTGTGATTCAGCCATCAAATTGAACAACTTTCTCCATCGAAAAAGCGAAAAAAATCCAGTATAAAGCTTCAATACCTACTCTATAACTCGACCCAAAAGTATGGGTATGCTGTTTTTTTTTCGCGATTTCGATTGTAATCATACGTAGAGATTTGTTATGTTTGGTGGTCTGAATCACACCCTGTTGAAATCACTTTTCCGAGTTGCTCCACAGCACCCTGTCTTCGGCTTTCTGCACCTAGCCTGAACCAGCCACCTTTTGATGTCGTCGGTCAATCTAGTTGGACTTGCGCGGGACATCCCCCACATTTCCATTGTCGGTATGTGGTCTCCACTCCAGGTATCGTTTGCTTCACTAGACATCGGTCCTTCAACAAACTACCAGCCGACTGTCACTTGCTCTGCAATCTATTTCGGTGAATCCAGTTATTTTCTGGGTAGTTTCATTTTCACATGGATATGATATTAGTCGAGTAATATTCAAACTTTCGAAGTAACTGGCCGTCTTCCTGCAGATTATAAATAATACTGTAGAGGTCCTATGATGATATATCGTTCTGGCAGCCGATTGATACTGGCAGCTTTAATAAAGTAAATACATTTGAAGGTAAAACAGAAATAAAAAGGATGGATTGTCAGAAGGAGACATAGAAAAATATGAAACAATGTAAAAACATATATTAATTGATTTTAAAAGTATAAATATAAAGAGGTGCCAGTTTAAAAGCGTATAATTTGGTAGTGTGGACTCCGTATACACTACAATACACTTAAATCAGGCTAGACTTATTTGGGTCTTTATACTAGAAAAATGAACAAAAAATATCTCGTCTGGAATGTCTTAGATCATAGCCCAGTTTTTCTCTATCGTCGACAGCTAATTAAATGAATACCTATCAGTCTCAGGAAATTTAATTTATCAGACCACAATATAACAAGGTTTGATGAATTAGATGTCATTCAATTTGACCAGCTCAATCTGAACGGCGACCAACCGGGACTTAGCGATGGCCGCCGAGCAATCTGTCTCCGGCTGGACGTATGACATAGTGATATTAAACTTAATACTCTACACATGTTGTATAAGACACATTTTACGATGTAGTCCAGTAACTGATGTTTGAGAGGTGCGTAGTGAAAGAAAAATCTCTTACAATTTCGTTGTAATCTTCTGTAATTGAAATAAGGTTTATTTTAACAAAAAAAAAAAAAAAAGAATCTTCGAATAGGTACGCATGATTGAATTAGTTTACAGAAAAATGTTTGAATACGTTTGAGTTATGTTTTGTATTTCTTAAACATAACTAGCAAAAATCCGCACTGGGCCCGCTTGGTGGATTATAGCCCATTCCCTCTCATAGAGAGGAGGCCTGTGTCCCAGCAGTGGGAACATTATAGGCTGATGATGATGATGATAATGATGAACTAGCAAAATGTGGGTGTACTATTAGATACGTCATCGTCTTTGTCATCGTCGTGAGGAGCTCGTGGCTAAATAATAACAGCCGCTCGGGTTGACCTTTAGGTTAAGCCGTGCTTGCCTAGGTTGGTCTGTGGATGGGTGACCACTGAGTTTCCTCTGTGCCTCGGAAAGCACGTTAAACAGTTGGTCCCGGCTGTCATTTGAAGATCTTTGACTGTCGTTAGGTAGTCAGTGCCCCAAAAAAGTCTGGCAACCAGTCTTGCCAACTAAGGCGTATCGTATTGCCCAGTACTAACTGGGTTGTGGAGGTCAGATAGGCAGTCGCTCCATGTAAAATACTGGTATTCAGCTGTATCTGGTTAGGTTGGAAACCAAGATCGGTTTCAACATAATTGGGAAAAGGCTAGGCAGATCTGATCTATTAGATACACGTCTGCCTAACCCTTCAGTGATAACAGGCGTGAAGTTATGTTATGTTACGTAGTTTTGTATTTCTATTCACATTAGGTATATGAGCAATTTGTTTAGTCTCTGTTTACCACAAAAATTATAAACCAATCAATCAAATCATTCCATCACAGTCTACAAAAAACATAGATGAATAAAAATATTAGCAAAACCGCTACTTTCAAATTAAACTAGGTAGATTATTTTGTACGAAATAAACTAATTTCCTCTCGCCGGGAAAATGTTTACTTTACCATGTTTCTAGCATATGTTTGAGACTCTAAGCTAATAATTTCAGACCCACGACGAAGCATCAGGAGAAAATGTAACTAAAATGTAGGTGACGCGTAAGCCCGGGTTGACGGTGCTACGATCAATTTAATATTGAATTCCACATAGAGATTCGGTACAATATTTTCAGTTATGAAATTCTGGTGACCATTTTGATCTTTAACAATACTTTTATTATGTATCCTTTTTAGGGTTCCGTACCTAAAGGGTACAATGGGATCCTATTACTAAGACTCCACTGTCCGTCCGTCTGTCTGTCTGTCCGTCTATCCGTCTGTACAGGCTGTATCTCATGAACCGTGATAGCTAGACAGTTACTTAAAACAGAATGAAAATAAATATTTAAGGGGAGCTGATTTTTTGCCGTTTTTTTTGCTCGTTATTAATAACGGTCACAGGTAGACGCTTGAAATATTCACAGAATATTTAGTTTTATATTCACTTTAAAAATAAATAGTTAAATTAAAGGGGAGGCCCCATACAACAAACGTGATTTTTTTGCGTTTTTTGTCTAATGTTGTATAGATAATGGTACGGATCCCTTCGTGCGCGCATCCGACTCGCAATTGGCCAGTTTTTTTCTTCTTTTTCTTGTCGATAATTCATCATCTGCCTAGCCTTTTCCCAACTATGTTGGGGTCGGCTTCGGTCCAGTCGAACTGGATGCAGCTGAATACCTGTATTTTACATAGAGCGACTGCCTATCTGGGCCCTGTTTAATAAAGCTGACAATTCGACATCATCATCATCTGCCTAGCCTTTTCCCAACTATGCTGGGGTCGGCTTCCAGTCTAACCGGATGCAGCTGAATACCAGTATTTTATATGGAGCGACTGCCTATCTGACCTCCACAACCCAGTAAGTAAGTTTGTCAGACTTTTTTGGGCCACTGACTACTTAACGACTGTGAAAGATCTTCAAATGACAGCCGGGACCAACGGCTTAACGACAATTCGACATATATGTAAAAAAAAGATAAAATTGTAGAATTGTCCCGCTTAAGCCGTTTAATAAAAGTGTCAAATATGTCAAAAAACGACAGGTGAAATCTTGACATATTTGTCATGTAAAAACGCGTTTAGTAAAACTCAACATATTATGTCAGAAAACCACGGTCTAAATATTTTTGACAATTGTCGGATTGTCTTGACAATAATGTGGGTGTAAGGGCTAGGTTTCTGTTGTAACGTGTTCAAGTCGATGACAAATTTTATCAATCAAATATTCTACAGTAGTTTTTCATACCCGAAACTTTCCTTTAAAGCAAAAATCTGTAATTGAGAAGGAGAAATTGATTCTGCTTTTAAATGATTGTCGTTGCCGCCTCGTTTATATTTGTTCCAAGTATTCATCATCACTACTCTCACTGCTCGATGTACTCGTAAGTACCATTTTTTTTTGTAATAAAACTTCTAAAAACACTTTCTTACCTTCAAAATTCAAAATATGATTTCGCGACAGAGAGTAAAGCTCCTGTCAGAATTGTCAGACAATTCTACAAATATGTCAATATGTCATGACAATTTTCCGTTTAATAAAGCAGATTTGACAAGTTTTTCACGACAAATTGTCATCTGTCGCTTAAACAGTTTTAATAAAAAAAATGTCGGATTTTCGCGACTATCCGATATATTTGTGATTTTTCCACCATGACAATTTTGCAGCCTGTAAGTTTTATTAAACAGAAAAATTGTCGAGTTGTCACTTTTTGACATATGTCGGACTTGTCAGATCGTCAGCTTTATTAAACAGGGCCCTAACCTCCCAACTTTTCTTGTGGTTGATTCCCATAGTTAAATTGGTTTCAACCAGAACTCAGCTACAGCGATGGTGCTGGTAGTGGCTTCGGACCGGTCCCTTAAAGTACAGGTGGAGTTGCACGCAGAAAAGGTCAGGAGGTGGTGGAATATCCCCACCGGACCAAGTTGTACCTACAGCGACCCATTTTTTTTTTTTCGGATTGGGAATCATCAAATTACTTCTCCCGCTCTGAGCAGAGCGGAAGGGAGTGTCAGACTTGTACTGACTAAAACCCACCCATGTTCTTTCCTTGCCCTTTGTGTTCCAGGGCCACGGTATCTCTTTCGAACAGTCCCGCAGCCTGGGCAGACCTCCCGAAAATAAGTACTGTTCCCGAGGAAAAACACAATAACGTTCTTATGATAATAGATGGCGCTACGTGTCTTTCGAATCATGATAGAATTACCTATATTATTTGAAACACTTTACATGTGTGTTAAGAGTTTTTCTTCACTTAATTAACACGAGCGAAGCCGCGGGCATTATAACTAATATAAAACATAGTTGTCGCGAAGGTATATACAACGTGCGTAAACCGTGATCAGCTTTACATTACAAACGGTAGTTAGTATTCCCGTGTGGCTGCCAAGCTAATCTTAATTTTAAATGTTGAGCTTTATGAATATGATTCATTAACATAATCCTAATCCATAAATAGAGGTGGTTTTGGGGAACGGGGAGGTGATGCCAGGTAGATCGATCTTTGGCAGATAACTAGCAATACATACATTATATCACGTCTGTAATCCCCAAAGGGTTAGGCAGAGGTGTACCTAATAGTACACCTATATTTCACCAGTTACGTTTAAGTCCCATGTACCTAGGGGGCGAGCCTATTACCATCCTCCGGGCACAAATCCTGACTCCGTGGCTGGTACTGAAAAATTCTTGATGGAAAAACCCATTAACACTTTACCCGACCCGGGAATCGAACCCAGGACCTCATGCCCAGCTCTTGCAAGCACTAGACCAACGAGGCAGTCAAGTAACATATCTGTCAGGAATCTTGTTTGTTGATAAACTTGGTGTACAGATCAAATCTTCGATCCAGACTATGCTCTGTGTATTGCATCAGTCATTCAGCAGATGTAAACATAACCTCAATCTATTTTGTGTTTCGCCGAAAGATTAGGCACAGGTTTACTTATTAGTACATCCATATTGAAAAATAAAAGTAGGAAAAACCCAATAACACTTTGTCTTATCTGGGAATACAACTCTGGGCCACCGATAAACGTTTGTGTGTCGGAGTCCCTTCCAACTTGTATAAGTATCTACCAGTAGCGAAGGGTCAATTTTTGTAAGGGGTAAGCCGGAGTATATATATTTAATGTGGTGATATTATTTGTCTATAGAATACTGACTGTGCCATTTTTCAAAGGGAAGCCGAGGGAAGCCGTAGGAATCGAGTTCTATGGAACCTTCACTACTGGTAGATATTTATACAAGTTGGAAGGGACTCCAACACACAAACGGTTACCACGTATTCAGTAAATCTTTATTTTTCGTCGGTTATTAAAAAAAAAAACAGCTGTTCCGTAAATTTTGACCGTGTAGGTATTTCAGTTTTGCAGGAATCAGCTGTTTTTGGGGGTTCTGATGTACACTGAATACGTGGTTACCGCTTTAGCGTCAGTACCCCTTACACCCTGTATAAAATGAAAAGTTGCAAAAAAAAATAGTTGCCGCAATCAAAATTTTGTGTAGATCGACTAAGTAACTTGTTTGCATCTGAGCCTATCAAGCACAGCTACTACTTTTATTTGATTGAGATTTGAAACGAGATCTTGTTTGGAGTTGTCACAAAAAAATATTCGCAGCAATCAAGTCTAAAGTAAGTTAGTTGTGTCAATCAAGCATTTTGATTACTTCAATAGAGATTGTCTCTTTTTTAACTCTTCTACAATGATGTCATGTTAAGGGTAATCAAGAAATTTGTTTGAGCGTTCAATCATTTGAACTACTATTGCTGCAATCATGTCGTGATGATCAACTTAACTAAGATTTTGATTAAGATAAACAAGATATCGTCAATCAAGCTAAAAAGTCACTTGATTGGCGTGCATTTTTTCAGTGTGAATAAAGAAAGAACAAAAATATAGTTATTATCGCGCCATTTGTACTTGCAATAAAACGTTCGACTTTATACTCGCAATAAGGACAGTGAATACAGAAAGCGATGGGAAATTATTTAAAGTCGCAACAAATGAACGACTCCAATCTCATTCGCTACCTTTGTCTCACGCACGCCTCGCTTTTAATATTAAACTATATTTAAATATAAATGAGAAAAGTTATGGCTATGCCAATAATTAAGAATGAATAGCACAGAATCAAAGATTAATTGAAATATTTAAGTTTTCATGACAGGAACGGGATTAATTAAAAGGAGATTGATAATTAAAACGTAAAAATCTTCGTAATTATGACGTGATTATACTGGATAAAATGTCAATAGCATTTTCAGTGTTGCCACTCGGAAAAAGTAATTATTAAATCGCGGATCAAGTTATAATGAAATACGAACTTGCTGCTAATCTTGCAAGCTGTCTCGAACACTTGTTAAAAACATCACGAAAGTATTAGGCTTACATTTTTTTGTTTTAGTGTTGTTTTTTTGTTTCCACGAGGCCGGCAATCTCGAAGTTTCTTTATTATCCTGCCTTTCGTCTCAGTTCATAACCAAGGATATACTGAGATGTATAAGCCACTGGATTTATCTCGAGACTTCTTTTGCGTACTTCTACAAGAAGCAGTTTGTAGTCTTCCGTAGTTTCAACTATATTAACTTTTCCTATTGATAAATATCAACTTGAAAAGTAACATTAATAAGTTTTTTAATAACAAACCGTAGCTCCGACAGAGTTCGTTATTATAACCACACAAGATACATTATAAACAGTGCACGCCTCGAAGTGTACGGATTAGAAGCTTTCAAAAGATTAACTGGGGCAGACCTCAGCTGACCATTTCATTAAAACTTCCTCCCGCCTGCCGCCCTAATTACGTTCAAAACAAAAATCATTCCGTGACTCAATTAAATGTACGTGTAACTCGTGATTCGACCAAATGTACGGATTAATTTGTGACACTGGCATATGGTGACTAACATTATGCGCGTATCGCGCATTACATCAACGTTGTTCGTTCCGTAAAATTAATTTGGACGCATTGATTCGATTACCGCGGGGTCCATGTTCGATCAATCGTAATTTCCTCTGGATTCATCTGAATCGCTGCTCTAATTATACATTTTATTTGTTACAGATATTACAACGGGCAGCAGCGCCAACCGCACAAAAATAATACAATACATTAGTCTAATATTAATAAAATTATCGAATAAACGACGAAGCGCCTTCAATTTTCCAATTACGCATTAGCTAGCTTAATAAGAAGAAGATAAGATAGTGTAGCTTAGCTTAACTAGAAGATAAGGTTGTGGTTGTGAGGCGCTAGTTGTCGCGAGGTGTCGCCCGTGTCGGGAAATTTTGTCTGGGGGATCAATGCGTGTGAGTGTATTCGCGCGCGTGGGGCGACTATCGGCGTGAGAGAGTCGCGCGCGCGTGCGCGTCGGGCCGGCAAGATTGAGGTGGTGGCCGGGTGCGGGTGGGGCAGGCGCGCGCGCGTGCGTCCGCTGCACGCGCTGGGCCGCGCGGCCGGAGTGATGTTGGCGTCGCAGCGCTCGCAGTCCTGCAACGAGGAGGGCGCGTTCTTCGGGGCGCGTGCGCTGCGCCGGCCGCGCGGCAAAGGCAGCGGCAGTCCCACCTGCTAGGGGTACGCCATGTCGCTGCGCAGCCTGCACCGGCGGCTATCATCCGCCAATAACACGTGAGTTGCATTTTCATTACTTATGTAGTATAGTCTCTATATTATCTGACTCCTTTTACAGAGAAGAAAAGGGGAAGTGCGTTCACGTACTTACTAATTGAATGCTGACATCATTATGATAGGATTAACAGGTCACTGTCAAATATTGATCTTACTGAAGTATGTTGATTGAGCTAAGAACGCTGTAAGTGATGTTTCAGACTCCTAAAACTGAAAGTCATACAGCGGCTTGATTGTCCATAACGAGTCGGCATCCATAGATGTCTGTATGACAGTCAAGGTGATACAACAACTAGCTAACGAGAGCTAGCTTCCATGGCTTTACCTAAATTTTTTGAATTTTTTTATTATAAAATTATTTCGAGGAATAAGTTCTCTAATTATTTATTTCTCGTCAAAATGAAAAAATACGCCCTATTCATTTATATTTTTGAATAAATGTGGAGAAGAACGATTTTTGCGGTTCCAATCCGCGCGATTTGCAATAGCGCGGACCTCGCGTGTCTGAACGAGTCCTTAGCTTCGTGTGTCAGTCACGTATTAAATCGTTGAATGAGCAAAGGCATCTTTTCCAATGATGACGTCTTCAGCCCTAAAACTTTAAAATTAAATATAAATTAAACTAGGCATTGTATTAAAAAATATATTCAAATTCATTTCTTAAAAACATTTACACACACACACATTTTTTTTTTTTATTTCTCATATTTTAACTAAAAAAAAATTGTCTGAAAAGTCCACTAATTTTACGTCATAAGAAAACATTAATGAAAAATTGCATACTTTTATGAATTGAATTGAAGTATTATCACTGACTTATCATTATTTTGTATAACACACAAATGCGTCACAAGCCGAACGCTTAGGCCGATCGTGCCTCTCTATCGCTTGTTCCGCGCTCTCGCTTGCACGATCGGCTCAGGCGGAACCTGACACATTTACGTGCGTGCAGCCGGCGTTCATCGATTTAAAAGTCGTTACCACGTCAAAAAAAAATAAACAGGTTAGATTTTTTGGACAATGCCCATTGCATTGATTGGGCACTCAGCCTAATAATTGATACGGGTCGATTTGGAAGCTAACCCATTCATATCCATGTTTATTCTAATCTGAAAGACGCTCGAACGTACTTCACCAACGAGTCATCCAAATGTCGAACGGTCGACCATCGGGATGTGAATATTCAATTACCGAACCCAAATCCAGAGCGCATTGCCATAAATCCAGCGGATGTGAGCGAGAATTAACCTTATGACACCGAGGCTAGATTGGTTTTAGTGCGTTATGAGAGCTAAATCGCTTATAACTTTTAGCGGGTACAATTAGCGGTGATAACCATGGTATAATTTATGGCAATTGCGGGTGCATAGACTATAAGTAATGTTGGTTTTGTGGCTATACATAATGGCCGCATTCATTGATCCAAAAAAGCCTTAGTCTTATTGAAGTGGTAACAGCCTGACTGAGGTGGAAAATCATTAGAACGGTCTTCATCTAGTCTAAATACTAAAATTATGTACCAACTTAATACTTGTAAAATCACGCCTGTAATTTTTAAGGATTTTGCAGAAGTGTACCTAATACCCACAATTTGACAGTTATGTTTAAGTCCCATAAGTAAGGGACGATTATCATCAATATATATCATCAACCGGGCACTGATCCAAAATCCGTGGCTGCTACCGAAACAATTCTGATGGAAACACCCAATATCACTTTGCTTGACTTGGAAATCGTACCCAGGACCTCATACTCAGCAGTCGCAAAAAATACTGGCCAAAAAGCAAGAAAAAAACCACGATATCGATACCGGAAAGTTTCTAAAGATAAATAATAAATCAAGTTGATGGACGTATGAAAGGGTTGTGACGTCGGCAAGGTCATGGGACACAATTGTACTCCCGTGGTCCATGCTCGCCATTGTTGGCCCATGCTAATACATTGTATGGTGGATCGTTCGTCCAGCTATTGGCACTGTGGTCGTTCAATGGGTTGGACTTCTGCAATAGTTTGCATTCACCATTGACGTCTCGGAAACTGTTGTGTTATGATTTGCCGTTTTCAATTAAGTGTATCATGTGTTTGTTTCCATATCGATGTTGTGTGAATAGTTTTGAAATATATTTGCTTTGTCAAATTCGGAGAAGGGTAGAGACAGAAGATGTAGAAAAGTCTCTTTATGTCAAAGGTGTGCCGTGTATTGTCGTTAGCAAATTCTATGCTATAAATTCTATTTGTGAAAATAAACCACGCTTCGGGGGCCTTTCATTCTTACATAACTATAATTTATTAGGAAAATCTGTTAACTTGGATGTTCGTTAGTCTATCCTCTATATGGGCACTCACTCTGTTGGGTACACACTGGCCTGGATTAGGGATACCAGATTTTGCCTGTGGTTTTTGGATATATACTCCATGTAAAATGGAAATGGTATTCAGCTGCAGCCGGTTAGACTGGAAGCCGACCTGAACATGCTTGGGAAAAGGCTAGGCAGATTTGGGGGATATGCTATACGGGGTAGAAGGGACACCGACGCGAAAATGGTTACCACGTATTCAGTGCATCATTCTGAGCCTATTAAAAAAAAAACCGATGAAAAATTTCAATACCCCTATATTGAAATTTTAATACAGGGGGTATTGAAATTTTTCATCGGTTATTAAAAAAAACAGCTATTCCATATATTTTGATCGTGTAGGTATTGTACTTTGTAGGGCACAGTTGTTTTTTTTTAATAGGCTCAGAATGATATACTGAATATGTGGTAACCATTTTCGCGACAGTGTCCTGATCCTTTCAACCCCTTATGCTCTAAAAAGCACTGGCAACAGTTAGCAGCAGCAGTTTACCAAAAAACTCATGTTTATTTTATTAGTGAAATGTAAGTCATACAAAGAGGATGTGTAATAACAATTTGCTGAAAATTATATTCAACAGAATTTCAATAAATTGATAACCTACTTTTTCATTTAATTTACTTATCAATAACCTTTTTACAGCATAATATTCCCTAAACGTACGATGTTATTACCCTTAAAAAAGGATGGGAAATTTTCCCAAACCACGGGTAAATCATTGTTCTCCCTTTTATGGGTAATCCGAAGAAACATTGATTAGCTTTTATGTTGGGAAGTTAGGGGTTTATGGGCTGATTTATTTTATTATTTACGTACTTATACTTTTTATTAAAAGTATTTTGGAGTATTTCACTGAAGATACAGGTAAGGGGAATTTACCAGGGTTACATTTGATTAGTTAGGGTTGCACCACATCTATCAGCACGGAATCACACTTTTCCATGCTTCTATCCTTTTTTGTCGCTCAGAACCGTCATTAGCAAGAGCGAGAAACTGAGCGTGCAAGTGCATCGCCGATGAGGGTGACAAAATACTATATTTGCAAAAAAAAAACAACTATTTCAACGATTCCAACGATTTTCAAAAAACACAACTTTTTCATTTGCCCAGCCTTTTCCCAACTATGTTGGGGTCGGCTTCCAGTCTAACCGGATACAGCTGAATACCAGTATTTTACATGGAGCGACTGCCTATCTGACCTCCACAACCCAGTTAGTACTGGGTAATACGATACCCCTTGGTAAGACTGGTTGTCAGACTTTTTGGGCCAGTGACTACCTAACGACTGTCAAAGATCTACAAATGACAGCCGGGACCAACGGCTTAGCGTGCTTTCCGAGGACACGGAGGAAGCTCGGTATGTAATGGGTGGTCACCCATTCACAGACCAACTTAGGCAAGCACGGCTTAACCTAAAGATCGACCCGACCGGCTGTTATTATTTGGTCACGAGCTCCTCCGATTTCCAACAAAAAACTAAAAAGTAGAAAATAACCTTACTTCCGGAAGTCGCGGATAAAAATATTATACAGAAAACATAAATGGCTAACGCTTTCTCTACAATTTTGGCCATCAAGTTATTAATGTTAGTGATAAGTTATTGTATAAAATATTGATAAGATTATGGTTTATTGTTAACCAATTTATCAACACTTTTCGTAATTGGCTTTTTCGTTTTGCTCCAGAAACTCCATATCTAGGTCAGTACAGAATTCGTCAATAAATAACAAGTCAATATTATTCTTTCATAGTAAAAAATATCAGCGTTCTCGTGGATTCAGATATTATATACGGGCCAGCCGCGTAGCACACAAGAATTTGGCGTAGCTTGGAACTCCGTAGAATTTCGTAGCAACGGTGTCTGTGATGTCTACGGCGTAGACACTTCCATGGTTTGCTGATGAAATTTTAATCTTACTTACCTATTTACATGGTTGAAATTGGCGTAACATGTTGGTCTTGCATATAGGTCTTTGGCCAGTGTACAAGGGTCACACCACAAAGTGGATTTCAAACCGCGTAGAATGTATTTCCGCCCTTTGCGAACATAACATGCCACGACTCATGTGTAGGCTGTCGCTGTAAAAGTGCTATTGTTTGACCCACTTAGGTTTAATTAAAGCCTCTGATCACTGTTCCCTTTTATTTTAACATCATATTATGTTTTGTGTTAACATTAGTTGAATATAGTGTAGTATAGTTATACAGTAAAAGTACTCTTGACGCAACGAAACAAAATATTTGCAGTTAAATTACTGCATTTGTTGCGAATATCGGGGCTGGAACTATAAAGGACGTATTTTTGTGTTAACATGAGTTTAATATAGTGTCTCTGTATGAACGAGATTTAGTGACACAAGCGGAATTGTTGTAAATAAAATATTGTGGACACAGGCGGCTGAATGCCGGAAATTTGTTGTAAAACAAATAGTTTGTACCTACAATAAAGGAAAAAAATAGGAACTGTTATTTATTCGTGGATGAAACGGGTCCTAACTATGGCTGTAGTATAGACGTGAGGTGAATCAGAGACAAGTAAGGCGCCGCCGCGCCGTTCCTTTCCTTAGACGCTGCTGTTTAATTTTTATGTCCAAGATTCAGCAATATATGGGAAACAAAAAAGGAGTATACTTCTGATTAAGTTAGTAAATAGCATTGTAGGAACTTTCACAGTATTTATGATTTATGCTGTGAAACATTTTACTAGAAGCGTGAATTACAAAAAAGATAGTTTTCACAGTTATTTTGCCTCTGACCACTTCTGACAGCAACCTATAGCAACGATATCAAAGATCAACTTCACATACATATAAAAAAAAAACAATTTGATACATAACCTCCTTCCTCCGTGTTTTTTTAAATAAGCAACGTAAAATTGTTTATAACACATTTGCTCGTAAAGGCCCTCTTACCAATTTCAATATCGTATTGTATCTCATTACGTACTTGTCCGGTAATATAATGAAAAAGGCACGGTTTATCAAGGTGATCCGTAAAAACAAACGGTACTTTTTTAAATCTTAGCAAAGAGTTTTTATGTCAGAAAAGTGGTCCACATTTTATGAATAAAATTATCTTTGGGAGATAAAATATAATGAATAAACATTTAATTCTTTAATTTAATTAATTTTGACAATAAATTACAACAACAATTTATCTTTAGAAAGAACACAAAAATATTATTTTTAATGTATTATGTAGTAATACTGGCTGTTTTTTGTTTGTGCCTTTGCCTTAAAAAAAAGCGCTGATGTGCGCGCATCGCTAATTTGTGAACAAGTAAAAATTATTCCGCGCGCTTTTTTTTTCGCTGTATTGTTTTTATTTGAAAATGTCGTCAAGTAATGATGAATTTATTAATTCGACGCCGCCTGAAGCCTCAGAGGCAGCGCAAAAGGCTACTCTAAGCCTCTTGCCCGAAAAATCGACCGATAGATACTTATAAGCGTATCAAAATTTCGTTTAAGAAAGTCCGAGTTTTATTTATTTCCTCGCAAATATGTTATAAAACGTCGTATGACATACGTGTGCTTTGATAATTACAGCCCCTGCTTTCCTGTAGCCCGAGCCGTAGGCGAGGGCTACCAATATAGCCTCGGCTGTAATTTTCAACTTACCGCACTTATATCATAATGTACTATTAGAATCTTCGATGAGATGTACGAGACGTGTTTTTTATTAATATTTTAAAAAGTATTTTGTGGTTTATCAGAATACTTACCGTAATTTAAAAGATATCTGTTTTTCATACTTTATTTTGATACACAAGAAGTATACACGATCAGTATAAGACTTCTTTTTTCGCGTTTGTTTGCGGCACACTGACATGAGATTGACGCGTTCTCGTGAAGGGCGCTTGCTTGCATGATGTACAAAAACCAACTTACTAGGGTCTTTCTTTTCCCTATCTTATTTTTGCGATATTGCTGACTAACAGACGTTTAATTTTTGTTCTCGGAATGTTGCAGATTAAATTAAATTTTACTCAAGCCAAAATAATCAACATGAATTCTCCTTATGGGTGATATACTCGTATATAAATAGATATTTTCTGATGTTCTTAGACCTTGTAGGTTTTTCAATATTTTGAGTTGAAAAAACTTCTGATGCCTACTGAGAAAAGTTGAATTTTAAACATTGCACTAATATTTAGATGTCGCTGACTGTTCGTGAAAACGGCCATGAGATTGAGACAGAAAAAGAGACAGGTTCTCAATCCTCCACGACACTGGGAATCCTAGTGTGGAGTCTAGAGAATATGAAAAAACTAACCTAACGCTTAAGGATCTTTTTTTTTTTTGTTACTAGAACTTTCTAATATTGTACCATGTTTTGCGAACTGAATAAAATTTTATTATTATTTATTTTTAAATTACTAGCTGACCCGACAGACGTTGTCCTGTCAACTATGAATATTGAATTCGAATTTACCTACCTACTACCTACCTACTACCCACCTACTACCTACCTACTACCTACCTACTACCTACCTACTACCTACCTACTACCTACCTACTACCTACCTACTACCTACCTACTACCTACCTACTACCTACCTACTACCTACCTACTACCTACCTACTACCTACCTACTACCTACCTACTACCTACCTACTACCTACCTACTACCTACCTACTACCTACCTACTACCTACCTACTACCTACCTACTACCTACCTACTACCTACCTACTACCTACCTACTACCTACCTACTACCTACCTACTACCTACCTACTACCTACCTACCTACCTACTACCTACCTACTACCTACCTACTACCTACCTACTACCTACCTACTACCTACCTACTACCTACCTACTACCTACCTACTACCTACCTACTACCTACCTACTACCTACCTACTACCTACCTACTACCTACCTACTACCTACCTACTACCTACCTACTACCTACCTACTACCTACCTACTACCTACCTACTACCTACCTACTACCTACCTACTACCTACCTACTACCTACCTACTACCTGCCTACTACCTACCTACTACCTACCTACTACCTACCTACTACCTGCCTACTACCTACCTACTACCTGCCTACTACCTGCCTACTACCTACCTACTACCTACCTACTACCTACCTACTACCTACCTACTACCTACCTACTACCTACCTACTACCTACCTACTACCTACCTACTACCTACCTACTACCTACCTACTACCTACCTACTACCTACCTACTACCTACCTACTACCTACCTACTACCTACCTACTACCTACCTACTACCTACCTACTACCTACCTACTACCTACCTACTACCTACCTACTACCTACCTACTACCTACCTACTACCTACCTACTACCTACCTACTACCTACCTACTACCTACCTACTACCTACCTACTACCTACCTACTACCTACCTACTACCTACCTACTACCTACCTACTACCTACCTACTACCTACCTACTACCTACCTACTACCTACCTACTACCTACCTACTACCTACCTACTACCTACCTACTACCTACCTACTACCTACCTACTACCTACCTACTACCTACCTACTACCTACCTACTACCTACCTACTACCTACCTACTACCTACCTACTACCTACCTACTACCTACCTACTACCTACCTACTACCTACCTACTACCTACCTACTACCTACCTACTACCTACCTACTACCTACCTACTACCTACCTACTACCTACCTACTACCTACCTACTACCTACCTACTACCTACCTACTACCTACCTACTACCTACCTACTACCTACCTACTACCTACCTACTACCTACAAACCTCACGGAGCCCGAGACCTTTCCAACGAATGCAAAACCGTGGAAATCGGTTCGTGCGTTCTGGAGTTGTAGCGTCAGGAAGGAAAACCCGACTTATTTTTATATAGTAGATAACTAAGACTCTCTTTAAACCAAACTGAACAACAAACAGATTAGAAATGCCCGTTTGCAATGAAATTATAATTTTAATGAAAGCGAACAATCCCATTTCGAAATACAAGATTAAAACTAGGACGTTTTAAGTGGAAAAATAAAATGGGGAATGGGCTAGCGTAGAAATAGTCCTGACTTGGGCTGGGAAACGTAAAAAGTAAGTAATGAGAATTTGTACAGGAAAATGAAAAAAGTATTTCGCAAAAAGGATTTGTATTGTTGAGAACAGCGAATAAAAATGACACCACAACTCTAAGAAATAATTTCAGGGGATACTTTTTAAAAGATGAATAAGTTTGACTTGGGTAGAGGAAGAATGTGTAAATATGAAAATTATTTCCATTTTGTTTTCCGTAAGTTAACAAACCTTTATAATGGTCTAGCTGAATAGTTAAGCTGAATTTTGACTCCAAGTTTTCTTTAATATATGCTCAATTATTGTACTAATGGTAAGTATTATTAGGAGCTCGTGGCTAAGTAATACCAGCCGCTCGGGTCGATCTTTAGGTTAAGCCGTGCTTGCCTAGGTTGGTCTGTAGATGGGTGACCACCCATTACATACCGAGTCTCCTCCGTGCCTCGGAAAGCACGTTAAGCCGTTGGTCCCGGCTGTCATTTGTAGATCTTTGACAGTCGTTACAGGTAGTCAGTGACCTAAAAAGTCTGACAACCAGTCTTACCAAGGGGTATCGCATTACCCAGTACTAACTGGGTTGTGGAGCTCAGATAGGCAGTCGCTCCATGTGAAATACTGGTATTCAGCTGCATCCGGTTAGACTGGAAGCCTACCCCAACATAGTTGGGAAAAGGCTAGGCAGATGATGATGATGGTAAATATTATTAGGATGAAAAGACATTATGTATTTTTTTAAATGCTACTGTAAGAAGTCTATTTCGTATTTTGGTTTCCCCAAAAAGATAGTGTAAAACTAATTCCCAACTCCATTTTTACCTACTCAAGCATGAAAATACCTACAAACATAAATGTAAAATCAATCCACAGAGACCACGTGAACTTACTCCCACACGAACATCTAAACAAGAGGCTACGTCATAGGGCAATAATTCTTCAAATAGCTCCAAAACACAGAATAGATATACAAAGGGCCAGCTCTAAGCAACAAGAAAACGCTCGCACATATAGACACGCTCACGTACACGCACTCAGAGGTGAGGGCCTAGATAAATGATAATCAGTTTTATATCGTTTCGTGTTTCTATAACAACTTTTAACAGGGTTGACTTTGACATAAACTTTTCGGTATCAAAAGTCAATCCAGTATAATTATTAGTTTTGAATTATTCCATCACCATCACGTTAAATGCCATTTGAGCATTTGTTTGAAACATTTTGCGTTCTCCGTTCGTACCTACATGTCTATGTGTGCGTACGCCTGTCTTGAGCTGAGCTTCTGAACTATTATATTCCGTGGCCATCCTTCAAATAGCTCCAAACAGAACTTGAACTGAAATAGAGAGATGTTTGCTGACGTCATGGCGATGACGTCACTCGACCTTGGCTCGGGCCCAAAAGGTTCGAGTTTGAATATCTCGAATTACAATATGGATTGTTATCTCGGGAGGGGAGGAAACTAAGGTGCTCGGTCGGGCGTGTGGCCTTTGGAGGAAGCGTTGGTCTATGTGATGTGAATGAGGGATAGTCATCTTTAAAGTGAGGAGGAAATTTAAGGCAGTTTGGGGTGAATAACCTTAGGTACAAAATGCACACAGCATGCGGCATGCGGCAGCGGGATGAATCTGACGAGATTCAGATCCTTTTTCAAAACTATTCTGTCTGTACTTACTTGATCCGATCGAAATTTAGCCTATATTAATATTATAAAGAGGTAAAGATTGTAAGTTTGAAAGTCGAGAGTAATCTTTGAATTCTTTCACTAATAGGACGCTACTTTATCCCAGAGTGTCACTGGCTATATCTAAAACGTTTCCGTGGGATACATTCCTATCAGATTGCAAGCGAACCTGCAGGCAAATTCTTGTATCTAATAATGTTAATGGAGTCTAGACTAATTCTTGCATTTCATCATCATCTGCCTAGCCTTTTCCCAACTATGTTGGGGTCGGCTTCCAGTCTAACCGGATGCAGCTGAATACCAGTATTTTACATGGAACGACTGCCTATCTGACCTCCACAACCCAGTTACTACTGGGAAATACGATACCCCTTGGCAAGACTGGTTGTCAGACTTTTTGGGCCACTGACTACTTTAACGACTGTCAAAGATCTTCAAATGACAGCCGGGACCAACGGCTTAACGTGCTTTCCGAGGCACGGAGGAAACTCGGTATGCAATGGGTGGTCACCCATCCACAGACCAACCTAGGCAAGCACGGCTTAACCTAAAGATCCATCCGAGCGGCTGTTATTGTTTAGCCACGAGCTCCTAATATAATGTAATTCTTGCATTTGTGCCCGGTTAATGGCAATAGGCTCGTCATCTATTACATGGGACTTAAACATAACTAGTGAAATGTGGGTGTACTATTAGGTACACCTCTGCCTAACCCTACGGGGATTACAGGCGTGATATTATGTTATGTTATTATATTTGACAGTCAATGTTCCTGTCACTTCAAAATCATCAAAACCGCTCGCTATCATGTATATTACAAACAGAACTGTTTATACCTATTCCTACAAAACAAAATGGCCGCCAATAGCACAGGTACATTTCCACGAGACGAATAACTTATGTACTACATACATGGATCTAATTAGAAAGTTATGTACAACTCTCTCGCCCGGAGGACGAAACAAAGACTTTGCGACTGTACACTGTAAACTATAGTTATTGTTTTCGCAGAAAATTATTAATTGGAACAACGAGCTTGCTTACCGACGCAGAAAGTTGTCTTTGGTACATATTTAAGTAGAATGTGTGCTTAGTTTTACGTGGATGTAGGTATGTTTAGGAACCTACCTATGTTCTTATTTTTCTTGAAGAAATTGAGAATGGCTTTCTGTTAGGTACAGACGCCAGCACATCAAGCTATTACAATCTATCAAATTGTAATTGTAATCTATGTATTGTTTCTTTAATAGATTTTCAATTGACTGCCTCGTTGGTCGAGTGGTCGCATGCGCGTCTGCTGAGCATGAGGTCCTGGGTTCAATTTCCAGGTCGGGCAAAGTGCTATTGGGTTTTTCCATCAGGAATTTTTCAGTAGCAGCCACGGAGTCAGGATTTGTGCCCGGTTGATGGTAATAGGCTCGCTCCCTATTATATGGGACTCAAACATAACTGGCGAAATGTAGGTGTACTATTAGGTACACCTCCTGCCTAACCCTACGGGGATTATGTGTATATTATGTTATGTTATGTTATGTAGATTTTCAACTTTGTCTCTAAAGCAATTCAAGGTTGATTGGGAAGATTTGACAGTTTCGGGTAGCTTGATGTGCTGGCGGCTGTTAATAGGCATGACAAGAGACGGTACAGACCATCTCTAGTCATGTCTAATGAATACCTCACCTGACGGTACCTTAGCACATTAAGTAGCTTTTGAAAACGAGAAGAAGTGAATTTAACATTTACATTACATCACGCTCACGCACGCAATCTTCGAAAGATTAGGCAGAGGTCTACTAGTACACCCACATTTCGTCAGCTATTTTCTAAGTCCCGCATGAAATAGCGGGCAAGCCTATTGTCATCAACCGGGCACAAATCCAGACTCCGTCTGCTACGGAGACATTCCTGATGTCTTTCTTTCTTTCTTTCACTAGACCAGCTAAGTAGTCAAAAGAAGTAAAATTGTCACCTAAGTGAAATACCAACGGTTTTGATGTTGGTTTATCTGCATTAACGTTGTTATTCGTAACTCGTTAAAAATAAATACCCAAAAAACAAATACTAAAACCTCACATGTGTGTAATAATCTCCCATAAGCACACAATATTTGACAAAACGACGAGGATTTAAAAAGTAACTGCCGAACGCGGTCTTTTTCGATTTGCCTCCCACAATAAAAAAGTTAATGAAAATCGTTATGTCACACGTAAAAACACGCTCTTCCAGAAGTAATCTACCAACAAAATTATATAAAGGTGTACGGCAGAGGGTTCGCAAAGAAGCAAACATCTAAAGAGACACGAATCTAAAAAATCTATATGTTAGAGCGAGGCAGGTAGTGTTATTTGGCAAGCAAAGTTAAGGGGACATCTTAAGGTAAACGCTCGATCCTTGTACACTGAGGTTATTCCATAATATGTACGTATTACAGGACTCAGATCGATTTCAAGAGAATTAGGAATTAAATAGGTTAGCCTATTTAATTTATTTAGACCTTTTAATTCGCTAAATTAATTTTGTATCTTTAAATGTCTACAAAGCCTATCTGTGTTAAATACTTACATCTTTGAATGTCTACCTAAGTAGACATTCAAAGATGTAAGTATTTAAAGGTCAAAGATGGTTATACGAATTTAGGCACGAGTAATTTCTGTCTCTATTTATTCCTGCCTCGAGAATGTCTCGGTACAGAGTTAAGACTCTTACAAAGAAGGAACATGAATTGATCACCATACCACAGGGTTTCTAAGCGATGATTTCTCTATAGTTCTACGTCAGTTCTGTCTTAAGTTATTTTATAATGTACGGTGGGCTGCATTGATTGGGTACCCCAGTTGAGAACGTAGGTGCTTTCCACATCGTGAAGCTGACTGTACATGAAACTATAGATCTTCTTCTTTCTTGTCGATGGTACAACTTGTTTAAATTTCTTGATTCCAGTATTTGGCCACGTTAACTGCGGCGTCTTCTGTAGCGTCTTAGATCCTCTAAAGTGCATGTGTTGGCACAATTCGGACACTTCAGCAAGTGGGACATCGTGTGGTCTTCAGCATCGCATTCACACTGTGTGTCGGAAGGATCTTTAATTCCCCATTTTGCCAGATTGTGTTTACAGCGGCATACTTGGGTGCGCAATCGGTTAAGTGCTTTTCATTCAGGCCACTGCAGATCATGTCCCGGAGGCAAATGCTCCTAGGGTTTAATGAAGTCGGGAGCTGGTGGGTGCTTCTCTTTCCACAGTAAACTACGGATTCGTGTAGGTTTCATTTGAAAACTTTGTTCCAGAAAACTGGTCCAATTTTCCGGGCTGCCAGTAGGAACAAAATCTAAAACAATTTAGCCGTGAATCTATTAAAATTCCAATTATAAATACTACAAAGAAAGCACGTTTAGATTACAAATAGATTATTACTGACCGGGCAGCAAAAATCAATTGAATCCGTTTCGACCGTAATCGGAGAACAAAATACAACGACCGTCCTCTTTAAGAATTTCCTTTAATATTCAGTTACGAGTTTTGGGGATCCCTTCAGAAATTAGTTAAATGCTGAAGTTTTCAACTGTTTTCATTATTCATTTGTGAGTATTTGTCTGTTAATGTTTTAAGAGGAATAATTGGTGCTCTCTTGTGGATATTTATCACTAGCGACCCGGACCCAATTTTACTGGGTGTTTTACGCCTTGACAAAACTCCGAGTCTATTCATTAGGTACATATACACATGTAAGTTAATTACACATGTAAATAGGAAAAAAATAAGTACACGTAAACTTTTTCCTGAATACATTTCCTAATTGATAGTAAAAACCGCGTCAAATCTGTCTGACGTGCGGTTTAGAATAAAACCTGACAGACACGAAATGTTTGAAGTTCATTTAGGGTGAATTTTACAATTGAAACTGAACGTCAACTCAATAAATCTGCGTTTTAGAGTTGTCAGTGTCAAATGGAATACAAATATGGACAGCTTCTGAATCGCTTCAGTCTCATTGGCGCATTTTTGTGATGAGTCGTATTTAACACATTTGTACGGAACTCTCAGCACAAATGTTTAATTTTGGTAGGTTATGTGAATGAATTGAATGGCAACGGCGGGCCGCATATAGCTTCTAAATATTCATGGTTCCGGCGAATGAGAACGATAAATTTATGAAAGTTCAGGCGGGTTGCGGAGATCGTGGCGGTCGCAAAAAATAACGAGGGCCACTTACACATACAACGGTTAAAAATAACATTAAAACGATATCTGAAATGGGATTTGCAACGAGTTTTAATATAATTTATCAATAAAATAATGGAATATACAAGATAAATAAAATTCTTCCTTACTAATTTTATGTGAAAATGAGTTTGTTTGTTATGCCTTCACACCTAGGGAATTTTCTGAACGTATTTTGATAAAATTTGGCATACGGATAGACCAGAAGATAGGTTAGGACAAATAATACAACAAGTATTATTTGTATTATATGTTAGTACGATGCTCATGTGGCATAATTTCCGACATTCAGACGACCAAAGCCGCAAGCAAAATCCAATATTTTTTATCTATTTGCGACATTCACAGTTTTGACCCAAAAATTTATTAATTAAGTAGGATATTTGTTAAATTGGTTTATTTGGAGCGTTCATTCGCAACTGATGCAATAGATGTGTTACGAATCGCATTTATTTCGAAAATTATTTCTTATTAATTTATCAGATCACGAATTCTTGACACACAAAATATCGAGCAATTAATTATCAATCGGTTTTTAACTACACTAGCTTATGATCGCGGCTTCGCCCGTGTGGGGTTTGATAATTGTCCGAAGGTATCGTATATATACTTCATAAAAAGTTTCCTATGTGTTAATCCAGGTTATAAACTATCTGTGTGAAAATTTCATCCAAATCCGTTCAGTAGTTTTCACGTGAAAGAGTAACAAATATCCATGCATCCATCCATCCTTAGAAACTTTCCCATTTATAATATTAGTAAGACAGTAAGATGATAATCATAAAACAAGATCAAAGAATATTAATCCATTACTACACAAAAAAACCTTCACAATAATTAAAACAAATAAAACGCACACAATTCGAAAGATATAACGCAGAACAAACCAAACTTACGCAACTACGGTACAGTGGCAATGCAAACATTGTAGGGTACAACGAACGAATTACGCAATGTATGTGCACACGGTCGTTTGGACCGCCTCGTACCGTGTTTACAGTGTTAACTGAATGGAAAACGAAATGACGACCCAATCGATTGGATGGAAAACAAATTTGACGGCGTTAAGAACAAAAGCGAATGAAGCGACAAAACTTAAATAAGGAATTTCGAATGCTAGTTGCTTAACTTTAAAGTTCATTATCTATTTTCATAAAACTCTCATATTTTTTTAATGCCTTGAAATTTTATTATTATTGAACTTATACATTCACAAAGAGACGTTACTTATTTGTTGATAGAGGTGACTGCCATTTGTTTGTTAATTATTGAACTTCTGTTTGAGTGTGGGTGTTCATTCAATAAAAGACTAAAAAACGCCCAAGTACGAGTCTATTTTATTTTGATTACTAGCTCTTCTCCGCGACCTCCATCCGCGTGATATTATTATAAAAATATTATTGCCCTATTTGAATCGGATTTTGTTAACAATTTCATGGGTTTAACCTTTTTTTTTGCACGGAACCCTAATCCATTTTCTAAAATCAAAATAGCCTTAGTTATTACTTATAACATTTGCTATCTGCCAGTCTTATCCCATAAAAATCGGTCCCGAAGATTAGCCAGAACAAACAGACACAGAGACAGACAGCCAGACTACAGTTTAAAAAATGTTTTTTTTTTTTTTAATTAAATGTACCGTATATTTATACATTCATATCACCATCTGCCTAGCCTTTTCCCAACTATGTTGGGGTCGGCTTCCAGTCTAACCGGATGCAGCTGAATACCAGTATTTTACATGGAGCGACTGCCTATCTGACCTCCACAACCCAGTTAGTACTGGGAAATACGATACCCCTTGGTAAGACTGGTTGTCAGACTTTTTGGGCCACTGACTACTTTAACGACTGTCAAAGATCTTCAAATGACAGCCGGGACCAACGGCTTAACGTGCTTTCCGAGGCACGGAGGAAACTCGGTATGTAATGGGTGGTCACCCATCCACAGACCAACCTAGGCAAGCACGGCTTAACCTAAAGATCGACCCGAGCGGCTGTTATTGTTTAGCCACGAGCTCCTGCGGCTCCTCGAGCGGCTGTTATTTATACATTCATATAAATACAGTAAAAAGCTGCTATTTTGAAAATACAAACAGACATTTTAATTTTATTTATTTGTATAGATCGGTATAGATTATATAGATTATTTGTTGTTATAGCGGGTGTCTACCTACTACAAAAGATTAGTTATAGTATCCTATTGGCACCCCTTGGGTACGGAACCCTAAAAATGAAATGACAAGCAATCGATAGGCCTCAAAAACAAATATAATTTTGTTAAACTTGTGACAGCACGCCTTAACTTTGACTTTCACAAAGAGACATGTTAGTAACCTGTTTACTTGTTCGAGTATGTGCTGATGATTGTCATTTGTTTGGCAGGTAATCATTAAACTGTTTGAGTACTTTATTTTAAATGTAATAAAGTATTGAAATGTATGAATGAATAAAGATTTATGCGAATAACAAATAGTTTTCCTTTTACTTCTATTTAAATGACTAATTCTTGAACTTTGGCCTTTTCCGAAGTTGATAAGGGTTGGTACGTTTTAGACAAATCATTAGGGTATTAGTTTTAATATATCTAGGGAGTTGTTCGCCCGTCTAAAATCTTTTTGCCTACCAACTAATCGAAAAATTCAAAAAGAATGTTTTTAGAAAAGAAATTCAGACGCAGATTTTTTAGATATTTTATGAATTTGAATTACACAGTATTATCTTAGTACTGATGATAGTTGGTAATGATTAATTATGTTCTTGCAACCATAATTATCTCACGGGAAACCCGCTTATTATCTTTGCATAAGGGTATATAATAATATGGTCGTGGCTAACCTATTCTATCTATGTAAATAATTATGTTCTCTGTACTGTAGATTTCACTGCATTTCCCAGAAAATACACACATCATGACATAATTACGTGACGTATCTAACAAGCGATGACAGCAATACGGCAGCAATTCGAACATGACATACTGGGTGATTTGTTAAACGTTGGCAATACTTTATGGGCGTGTAGTACACATGAAAGTTATCAGTTTTCCTATACTATGGAACCGATCATAAAATCGCAAAAATCAGTGGCTCTAAACATTATTGGTCGCGTAACTCGAAAAAATGCAACAGCAGTATAGTATAGTATTTTATTAGTTAATGCAATACTAAAAGTTCCTTATATTTATGAGTACTTCACTCCCTTAAAGTATGGCCTAGTTTTAACCAATCATCCTGTACATATATACATGCATTCATACGCACAGTGGAAACAGCAACTTGCGTCGCACGAATGCAATGACGACATTTCATATCTTTAACATTCCTTGGCTATTTCTAGTTAAACACTAATCTATACTAATACTATAAAGAGGTAAAGTTTGTGAGTTCGTGAGGTTGTTAGGGGTAATCTCTGGATCTACTAAACAGATTTTGAAAATTCTGTTACCAATAGAAAGCCACATTATTTGTGAGAGTCATAAGCTATATTAAAAAAAAAATTGGATGTCTGTAAAGTTGGTTTTCGGACGATGATGGTTTAACGTGACAACGTCATAAAATCGAGTGGAAGAGAGATAGATGCGGCGCATGCGTACAATGAGCGTAACGGGACAATGAGTGAAACGGGACACTAACGGGACTCTTTTTCGTGCATGCAGCGTTCGGCGTTCATCGAACGTTAACGTTAACGTCAAAAAATGACCACCCGTGCGAAGCCGGGATGGGCCGCTAGTGTATTATACACACGACAGGACTAAAACCGCCGTTGAGAAGAATCTGTTCCAATTACAACCGTAGCTATCAAGCACGGCTGCAATTCTACGAGACATGACATACAAATATACATACATCGGTGGCATGTCCAAATTATCACTAGTCGTTATAATACGAGTGTAAAACAGCCACTTGATTTCATTCGTGAACGGCCCCAGTTGGCTGCGAGCCAGAATTTCTTGTTCAATCAATACGTCACCGTTTACAAAAGGGCGGATTTAATTTTTATTCATTTAACCGTGTACTGGAGTGATAATGTGGGACTTTGTGTTGAACAGATTCTACTTCATGAGCAATGTTAAAAAAGGACTTAAATGTTGTTAGGGCTTATTAGGATAGACTAGATCACGAGGCAGATCAAAATTTAAATAATCAAACTAACCAAAATTATAATTTAAATCCAATATAACCAAAATTATAATCACCAAAATAAATAACCAAAATTATAATCACCAAAAAATTACTAAAGTTTTAATAACAGGAATTTATCATCAAGTTAAATTCATTCTTTAAACTTCAAAGTGACGCAAACGATTGTGATAGTCCTCCCCTCAAAGGGGACTGGCACCTCACAGGATACGTCAAGCTGATAACGCATCAGCTAGCCAGCTTGTAAAGACAGGTGTTATAGCTAATCTGATGGCCTCGTCCGACTGTGCCACTCAATTCTATGTGCTGCGGCTCCTTTGAGTTATTGAGCAGAGCTTAGAACACTGCTGGTGTGGTTTTTTTTATTTTACAAAGGGTATGTACAAATTCTTTTGACACACACTATGCTGAGTGTAGATTTTTTTCAGATCTCTCCACTTTTGGTGGTTTGTTATGGCTATCCTGTTTCTTGAAGCCATTTTAGTAAGTGTTGTAATTATTGTGCGGGTATTGAGTGATTCAAGTAATCATCTTCTTCTTTATCGTGTGGTTAGTGCCTAACCTGGTGTCAGAGTTTTTATGCCGCCCCCTGACCTCTGACTTGGCCCATGCCGTCGAGAAATATCTCTCAGGCATGCTGGTTTCCTCACGATGTTTTTCTTCACCGAAGCGAGTGATAATTATGCAATACGCACATGACTCCGAAAAATCAGAGGTGCGTGTCTTGGGTTCGAACTTGAGACCTATGATTTGGCAGTCCGACAGTGACACCACTAGGCTATCACAGCGTTTGCATTCATAGTTTTTGGTAACAATAATCTATCGTCCGTTTCCTGCTTGTTTATTGAATACAAAAAAACATTCGTTATTTCGGTAATATATTCAGCAATCAAAACCGAAATCTGATCGACTCATAACAACAGCCAAAAAGCAACTTGTACCTTATACATAACAAAAAAAAAATATTAAAAATTTTGTTGACCTCCGGAATGACCCAAATGTCAAAAGTTGGCGAGCTGCCAGAATATGTTATCTACTAAAGAGTGAAATACTAGCCGTTCCCAATTTTCACTTTTTAATTACCAAACTCTTGACTTTGATGTTTGACAACGCTGCATTGTATCTGTAATTTTTTTCGTTGCTTTAACCACTTGACCCGATTATCAAGAACTTTTTCAATTGTCGCTCGAGTTGAAGAGTTCGGATTTGCTTTCATGTTGACTAACATGGGGTAAGATGAAACGGAATAAAAATACCCGAAAATCTTGAAACCGCTTTTGGCCATCCGAGATTTGAAAATGTGCGGATTTCTTTTTATGAATCTTGACGAAAGGCCTTCTGTGAATTTTTATTTTTGTCAATCAATTCAAAAGAATCTATTTTAGTCATTCTTTTAATGATTGTATACATAATAGATAAGCTACATATTTTACAGACATAAGTTTAATTTTTTTTGACTACTTCGTTGGTCGAGTTGTATCAAGTGCGACTGCTGAACATGAAGTCCTGGATTTGATTCCCGGGTCAAGCAGAGTGCTACTGGCTTTTTCTCAGTATGGATTTGCGCCCGGTTGATTGTAATAAGTTCGCCCCTATTACATGGGACTTAAAACATAACTGACGAAATGTGAGTGTACATTAGGTACACCTCTGGATAACCCTTCGGGGATAACAGGCGTGATGTTATTAATAATGATGAATGATGTATAACTTCTCTATTTTCGGACTACTTTTATAATCAATATTCTAGGCAAAACTCAATAAAAGTTTTCCTCAAGCCCGATAATATTCGATATTCATGACACAATTGCGAATTCGAATCCCGTATAAACACGTTTATTCCTAAGCTATATACACACATTCGAAAACGTACAGAAAGCGGCTCTAAGGTGTGTTCACACGAATAAAAATGCGGAAAAAATAAAATGGGGAAATAGGGCAGGGGCGCTTCTATTGCTCCTTCCCACGGAATCAAAATCCATCGTCGGCTAAGCTTTCTCTATATTTTATTATTGCGTAACTTCCCGTTAGCTGGTGTCTGTTAAATCAGGGGTTTTGTCAGAATATATCGGCTTTCTATTCTGTATGGATTGCGGGATTAGATATATGTAACTGCTTTGATTTAAGATTGAAACGTTGTTTTTTACCCGTCTGCCGCGAGGCCTAAAAGGAGGTTACGTGTTTAACCTGCAGGTATGTATGTGTATTTCTTTGTTCCCTCGTAACTCCTAAATGGTTAAATTAAGCGATTTGAATAAATCATACGTCGTTAGATTCGCCTTGGTAGTGCGATTGATGTGAAACGTTTGAAGCAGGCAGGAAGGACCTATTCCATTTTCATATTTTTAGGGTCTCACCTGTTTCCAACCTTTGTTTAATTTAAAAGTTTAAAACTTTTTAGTTTTTACAGGTGGGTTTTTTAGTTTTTTAAATTCCTTTTTTTCGGTTCATATGTTTTTTTTGTTTGAGTATTGAAACAACAGTACGTCGGTACGTCGTCGTCGTACGTCGGACATCCAGGAAGAGGCTCCCTGGTGCATGCTGTTTGCCGACGACATTGTGTTGGTTGCCGAGAGCGGCTTAGAGGTCCAGAGCAGATTGGAGGTGTGGTGGCAAAGACTGGAGAACGTTGGCCTGAAAATAAGTAGAACGAAAACCGAATACTTCTTCTGCGATTTCGGCGGTCTCTCCAGTTCAGTGCCCATAACTCTTGCCGGAACGCCCATACCAATCTGTTCCGATTTTCGGTACCTCGGGTCGCTTGTGCAAGGGGATGGAGAAGTAGACCGGGACGTAACGCACCGGATCAACTCAGGATGGATAAAATGGCGACAGGTCACTGGAACAACTTGCGACCCACGGATGCCCCTCAAGCTAAAGGGGAAAATATACAAGTCCGTGATTAGACCTGTCGTACTGTATGGGTCAGAATGCTGGGCTGTGAAGAAGAAGGATGAAAAACGATTGCATGTAGCGGAGATGAGAATGTTGAGATGGATGTGTGGAGTGACAAGAATGGATAAAGTAAGAAATGAGTATATTAGAGGAAGTTGGAAAGTGGCGCCTGTTACAGAAAAATTGAAAGGAAGTCGTTTGTCTTGGTATGGACATGTAATGAGGAGGGATGAAACGCATGTGACTAAAAGAGTGATGAACATGAATGTTGATGGATGGAGAGGGAGAGGCAGGCCAAAGAAAAGATGGATGGATTGTGTGAAAACTGATATGAAAGAGAAAGGAGTCAACGATGCCGTGACGTCTGACAGGGGAGAATGGAAGAAGAAAACATGTTGCGCCGACCCCAAATAAAATGGGATAAGGGCAGGAAGATGATGATTGAAACAACAGTACTTGCAAGTTAGAAATAATATAAGCTCTGCCCATTACATAGGACACGTCCTTAACCGTAACCGTCCGTCCAAAAGTAGAGATGAGAGGCGACAAACCGACCTACAATACAAACACCTAGAATATTCTTAAAAACCTATCATGAAACGGTGATAGTAAAATAAAGGTAACCTGTCTTTTCACACTTCTCAAAAGTTTTATACTATAGGAGGATGGAGAGAAAAATATCGATGGTAGGTATTTCCCGCAGTACCAAGAGTGTGTGGCTGAAAATAGGTTAATACGGCACTCGAAGGCGATGGGCTTACACGCTATTGCCAACTTTGTCATTCAAGTAGCTCTTTAAGCCCCGTTTAACACAATAACCGGCACGTTTAAATTTTATCACACAGATTAGAAAAGGTCTTTTAAAGTCAATGTAATCAAGATGGCGCCGGTTTTATTAACCTTAATTGATTTTGTTGATCAATAAGTAGGAGATAAGAGGAGCTCGTGGCTAAATAAGAACAGCCGGTTGGGTCGATCTTCAGGTTAAGCTGCGCTTGTCTAGTTTGTTCCGTAGATGGGTGACCACTCATTACATACCGAGTTTCATCCGTGCCTCAGAAAACACGTTAAGCCGTTGGTCCCGGCTGTCATTTGTAGATCTTTGACTGTGGTTATAGATTGTCAGTACAGACAGTAGTCAGTCTAAGGTAGGGGTGTTAGTATTACCCAGCACTAACTGGGTTGTGGAGGTCACAGATAGGCAATCGACTCCATGTAAAATATTGTTGCTTTCGGTTAGACTGGAAGCCGACCCCAACATAGTTGGAAAAAGGCTAAGCAGATGATGATAAGTAGGAGATAGGTACAGTATTATGTACTCAGTGTCGATATTTTAGATTAGTTTTAGGTAATTTGAGGCTAAGTTGCCGTGTCGACGGCGCGTTCGTGTTCCACGCATGCCTCAAAGAGATGTCAGCAAACAGGGAGAAGCTCGTAAGGGCCGATGCCTGCCAGGGCTGCGGGACTGTTCGAAAGAGATACCTCTGGAACACAAAGGGCAAGGAAGGAACATGGATGGGTTTTAGTCTGACATTCCCTTCCGCTCCGCCCAGAACGGGGGGGTCATTTGATGATTTCCTATCCTAAAAAAAGGCTAAGTTAGTGTTGAGTTAACTTTGTATTTAATCATAGACAGGCTGGTTATTTGGATTTTCTTGCAGACTGTGACCCCAGGTCCCTGCGACCTAGTTTACTTCTTTCGGGGGCAAAATCTTCAAAAGGTACTTGATTCCCGGGCGTTTTAAAAATTGTACGTACTCAGGGGCACGGCTCTCCAATTGTTCCTCTGTACACTTCAACCTTTTGTCAGGACCCACTATATGATGAAGTAGGTACTTAGCCATTTTGTAAACTCTTTTGTTATTATACGTACTTGAGATTTGGGTTGAAGACTTTTGATAAAAATCTAAGAAGGGAGGCAGAAAGTTTCTCATTCATTATTAAAACGAAGGATTCTCCAAATCTGTGATTGGTGGGTTACCGATGTTTGTTGTGGGACTTTTGTATATGCATGTATACTCTGCATCTTTGGAGAATATATACGTTATGCTATATTATGTTACTAAGAAAAAAAAAACAGTTAATATCAGCATAAAGGGTATAAACAGACTCTTAACGAAGCCGAAAAGCACTTGTTCTCACTGTTGCGATCATTTTTTTTGTTCTAGACCATACCTGGGAACCTTCTAGTTATGAAGATATTGGGGGTCAAAGTCCCAACTTTTTTTTTTAAATACCTATTTTGAATGTAAAATTTTTATTTTAAACACCTCCACGACCCTCTTACTATCAATCCATCCATTAACACAATGTTTTGAGTGCGTTACATAGAGTCCTACCGTAAGTTCAGGCCAAAAAAAAATCATTTCCCAGCACAAATTTTTGCGTAAAGTTACTTAGTTTGAAGTACATAATGCTTGGTTGACGGCTTCGTGAAGAGTCTGTTTACACCCTGTTTATGTTAATTTTTTTGGTTGACCGTACTTTTCCAAGTCATAACTTTGTTTACTTTATTTGGACGTAGTTAAGCTGAAAGGACTCAATCCATATGTGACTTAATGGGGATTAAGTCCTGTCTACTTAACTCCGTCCATTAGTGGTCCCAAAATACTACTCTAAAATAATTATAATATCTTGGGACAACCAACACACTGTCATCTGATCCCAAACTAGGCAGAGCCTGTACTATGGCAACCAGACAACTGATAAACATACTTATAATTATTGTATTTGGACTCTAAAATATTTATTTTATTTATAGGTGAAATCCGGGACCGCGGTCCCGGTCCCAAAAGCCCCACGACCCATCAATGTAACACCAGCTTAGGTCAAAATCAAATTTCACATAGGCCTTTTTTTATTTCGGATGGGAAATCATCACATGACTTCTCCAGCTCTGGGCAGAGCGGAAGGGAGTGTCAGATTTGTACTGAATAAAACCCCATCGATGTTCCTTCCTTGCACTTTGTGTTCCAGGGCCGCGGTATCTCTTTCGACAGTCCCGCAGCCCTGGCAATGTAACATAGGCCTACATGGTCACTTATAAAACGTCGAAAAAAAGTGCAGTGTGTCGTTTCCTATGGGAAAAGCTGGCAAGAAAGTCCTTGGTTATTCTTTTAAAATGTTTTGGTTTTATTAGATATCAGCCAATGTTTTATTCTTACCTGACGTTGTAGATACTGTCTCAACTCCACTCTAGAAATAGATAAGTACTTACCTACCTTTTTTTCGCAAATCTCGCAAAAGGCACTGACCGGGTCTGACTCACGTAGGTACTCAATCTTATTTCAATAACACTCAATTTACATAAATGAATACATTATTGTGTCCTCCCACACAAAACACCTACTTACTTAACCAAGAACCGCTTTGTATTATTTATTTATTGTTATTTGAATACTTGCTGATAGAAAATATAGTATTATCTTTTTAATCTATTAATAGCTTATCTTGAGAATCGGAAAAAAAGGATCAAGTTACTTACTTTTGTTATGTTATCCTAGTATTAAATAATGGAGTACTGCCTCGTTGGGCTAGTGTTCGCAAGCGCGACTGCTGACCTGCTGAATGAGGTCCGGGGTTCGGTTCCCAGGTCGGACAAAGTGTTATACTAACTATATACATTAATAATTAAAAACTATTAAACTAAAATAAATAAACTAACAACAAACTATAAAAGGGCATCGAAAAACTCCTCCTCAACGCTGTCAGCTGGTAATGTGCCTAAGAGACTGGCGGCGTTGCCACGTTGTATGGCAACACTTACGCCTCTGGCCAAAGTAAAAGCTAGCCCTTGGGTCACGGCAAGCGTCAACTAGGCGTTTCGAAATTTCCTTAAATAGGCTATGAGCACTCGGACCCCACGGCCCTAGAGTTTCAACCCCAAACGGCTCGAAAATATAGTTACCACCAAGGTTTCTATATTTACGCCGCTTGAGGTTCTCTGCAGCCGCAGCGGCCGCACCAGCACAGCACGATGAGCTTGGAAGATGGGATGGCGCAAGAGTATCGACGCATGTTCCGACGTCCACACTAAAGGCCTACCCATCTTCCAAGGAAACAAAGACATGCCGTCCGGTCTCTTGCCATCGTCGCGTGCCAAGCCATTGGGCTCTAAAACAGCTGGGACGCCGACGGTGACAAGAGCTCGTCGGATGATGTCGTTTATATTTGCGTGCCGTTTAAAACGGCCCGCACTTCGGCTGCATGACAGGCCGTGGTAACCGAGGTTGTTGACAGCTTCAAGTAAGTGTTATTGGGTTTTGATTTCTCAGTAGCATCCACTAGTCTGGATTTGTACCCGTTTGAAGGCCATAGGCTTGCCGCTTATTACTGACTTAAACAAAACTGGCGAAATGTGGATGGTACAACTCTGCCTACTCCTTATGTGTGTTTGGATGTCATAACATAACATCAAGCCTGAAATCTCCGAAGGGTGAGGTAGAGGTGTTATGTTATGTTTTTACTTTTCGTTGGCTTGGTTGGCGCAGGGGTTGATTGGCTGCTGCGATTCCCGGGCGGAACAAATATTTGTATGGCCTTCAGGTAGTTGTTTCGGGTCTGGCTGTTTGTGTATATGAGTTTAAATGTTTTTAATCGCTACCACGATATCAGAAGAATTCCTAGAGAGAGCAATGTTTTAAAAAAAGATAGAATACAAATAAAAAATGGCCGTTATGAATAACGAAAAAGTTCGCTTTCGAATTCTCGGAAACAATTTAATTTTGTTTCGTAACGATCATTCGAGTGAGGATCGATATAAACTCAACAAGCACAATAATACAACGTGAACTTTATAGTCGCATCGTGTCTTTGATCTATGACTAATAGAAATTGTGTCCCGGCCTGACGTGTTCGGCAAGCTATCCATTAATCAATTCGCGATATACGCGTAGCTTCCTCGGCGATTCATTACATGGATTTGCATTTCATAGACATGTATCGAGTGTACGAGTTATAGAGATTGATATTCGATCAGAAATGTACACTGAGGAACATGAATGGTGTTCATGATTTAGTAGTCAGAGGTCTCAAGTTCGAAATCGATTTTAGGATTCATTTGCGTACTGTATAATTATCACTTGCTTTGGTGAAGGAAAACATCATGAGGAAACCAGCATGCCTGAGAGATATTTCTCGACATGCAAAGCCAAGTTAGAGGCCCATGGGTGGCATACAATTCTGACACCAGGTTCGGCACTACTCACACGATAAAGAAGAAACCTTATCTAGTGATGATAGACTACACTTCGCTACCTACCTATTGGTTCACTGAACATTTTGGATCCTGCCTAATTCGAGATCATCACCTGCCCAGATTTTATCCAACTATGTCGGGATCAGCTTCCAGTCTAATCAGGCGCCGCTGATGAAAGTATGCATGGAGCGAATATCAGATCTATCAGATTAACTGGGTAAATTCTGTACCTCTTGGGAAGATTTGGTTGTCAGCTTTTCGGGTTTCTGAGCTGTGAAGCGTCAATAGGTACCTATGATATTACAGTCATCATCTGCTTAGCCTTTCCCCAATTATGTTGGGGTGGACTTCCAGTCTAACTGGATACAGCTGAGCCAGTATTTTACTTGAAGCGACTGCCTATATGACTTCTACAACTCAGTAACTGGGTTATACGTTACCCCTTGGTGAGACTGGATGATATTATAGTCGATGAGCCTAAAATGTTTGTACTTAGTGTGCACACAATATAATAGTCTGATGATAGTTTACCGACACACTTCTTTTATCGGATGTTGGTATTAAACGCATCTATTCCCATGACAATTTATATATAAAGGAAATATTTTCTCAAACATCTCTTTCAATAGATATTCGTACATTCGAACGATACTGCGAAATAATGTTTTATTTCATATCCCGGGAGGAGCATCGGGCTATTCGGCATAAAAGGTTACTTATTTCTTTTCCCGAGGCTTTATTTCTTTGTGTAGAATTTCATCAGCACCTGTCACACGTTTACGATAAGATTGGGTTACAAACAAAAATCTTGTAAAGAGAGTTGTGGCAGACTTTCTGGAGACGGAATTCGATGGTGTATTTTTTTTTTGTTACCCAATATGAAACCAGATCAATAATTATCTTCGTGATAATGAAATTGATACAGAACCTCTTTAAATGTATTAGAAAAACCTGGGTGAGGTTAAAATCCCCGAAAATAAACAGTCAGGCCTAGTCTTTTTCCAACTAAACGTTGACAACAACGTTGGGGTTGACTTCCAGTCTAACTGGTTGCAGCTGAAATTAGTCAGGCTTTATATTAGGTGGAAATAAAACTCAGTAATATTGAAATTGATTAACAGCATAGAACAGAAAGCATTTAAAAGTATCCAATAGGGATACTATTTCACAATTTCAAGCAAAAATAAAGATAATATACCAATTAAATCTCTATTTCAACATTCCATTGTATGTTAGACACTTAAGTTATTAAAACAACAGAGCTTCAAAAGCCTACCAATTTCCCGCCAACTGTAATCCATATTGACCCGAATAGGCGCCCTTCGCGCACCCTTTGGAGTTTTGCAATTACGGCGAATGATGCAACAGCATACAGAACATACTGGTGATACTCCCATTCGCATATAGAAAGGCTGAATTAAAATATAATGACTGTAAGTTGTGTTTCTGTCTGTTTTCCGTGTGTGGGATGGGTCTCATAATAATATGGCTCCTACAAATGCACTGTTTTTACTACATTTGAGTATTGCACTTCAGCAACATCATGGGTTAAAGTATTATAACTAGGCACTCAAAATGATTTAACTTACGATATCTACAAAACAAAATGCCCATAAGTAGATGCTTTAGAAAACATTCATAGCAAATGAAGGTAGTCATGTGATGTGATGTGATTTGCAAGTGAAAAAAAAAAACGTTGACCTTTAAAACAAACTATAAAAATCTAGCAATGATATATAAACTATAGATACGTTACCCGCGATATGTAGTAGCAACATGAATGGAAGGTAATTACCGCACTTCCTTTTAGTCGCGCACCCACCAGTGCCGCGGCTACACGTGATATTAAAACAACTTGTGTGAATAACTTTCTCAAAAAGCAAAAAAAAAAATGCCGTCGTGTGTTTTCAGGAAATGTAAAAATTATATTGCAACTGTAAAAGATAAAAAGTATCATTTCATGCGTAAGTATAAAGAAAAATGTATTTTTTTTTTATGCCGTCTAATGGCGGCTTGCGCCTGAGGTAAGTCAGGTGCCGTGCGTACAGAATGACAACGTAACTAAAGAAATTTATTTATCTCTAACAACAGGAATTCCGTAGATGACATTTAATTTTCTTTCCTTTTCTTCGTGCGTCTAATTCTTCGTATCTATCTAGTTTTTGAGTGCATTTCGTCATGCATGAACATCACGATGTTCATGCATGACGCGTCTATGTATAATACGTCTTTGAAGTCTAGCCAACTCATAAACAATTAGTATCCTTATTAAAAGTTTGTTTTTTTTCTAAAAAAAATATTAAACTTCCTTCGTTAAAGTTTAAGTTTTCAGTCAAAGTTTTAATTTTAATGTTGAAACTGCTTGAAAATTTCGTCATGACCTATTTCACTGGAACTATAGTTTGTATCTACACCCCAACCGTCGCCTATCGAGCCGATATCATGCCGGTTTGGTTTCGAAACATGATAGATTAATTGATATATGTACCTGTATACCTAGTAGGTAGGTATAGCATGTGTTTGAGTGAGTTGATTCTGATGAAAGTGTTGTAGTTTTAAATTAAAATGGAAATAGGTGCAACTTCGCTGCGTTTTGCTTTGTCTTTATTTATTTTTTCTTTACTCCGATCAACGAAGCTTATCATGGGCTGTGCTTACCTAAGTTGGTACTTGGATGGTGACCACCAATTACATACCGAGTTCCCTCCGTGCCTCGGAAAGCACGTTAAGCCGGTGGTCCCGGCTGTCATTTGTAGATCTGTGACAGTCATTACAGGGAGTCAGTGCCTCGAAAGTCTAACAACCAGTCTTACAAAGGGTTGTCGTATTATTCAGTTTGAAGTGGATTGTAGATGTTAGATAGGCAGTCGCTCAATGTGAAATACTGGTATTCAGCTGCATTCGGTAAGACTGGAAGTCGAGCCCAATGTAGTTGGGAAAAGGCTAGGCAGATGATGAATCAACTTAAGACTATCGCAGTCCACTGCTGGACATAGGGCTCCTAAGCTGTGCCACACACCCTGTCCCCTACCTTCCGCCTCCTGTCTGACCAGCCACCTGAATGTGCCTAGGGATTTTTGTGCACTTACTTTCTATTTTTTTATCTTAGTGTTGCTTGGAATAGAAGGTAAATAATTCATGATCAGGATTAGAAAGATAGCGCCCTATCCTATCAAGGGATAAAACGTAATTGCAGTCCTCCAAAAAGAGGAAATAATAAAATATTAGACGTTTGCTATTGTGTTTTCCTTATAAAAAAAAAATATTGTCAAGCGGTTCACTGCCTCCTAACAATACAGGGAGAGTTTTACCTGACAACAATTCAAATTATTCTTTACACTTAAAACCTCTTTTCAATGAGGAAAATACAAAACCATAAACAATTCATACCACGCCGCACACCGTTTAAAAGTACGTTCGAGAACAAGACTGGGAATCAAATTACTATTACCAGCCAGTAAGTACCTCGTATCCCTTCCACTTTAGGCTATACTGGGCTAGCCTAAGTTGATTTAAACCTAACATCATTCAATTGTTTCCAAGTTTTGTCCTGGGACTGAACAATCACCTTTTAAAGCAGTATTATTTCGATCTTAGTTCAGTGTAGGAAAGGCATGGAGGTAGACGTCGTGTATGGGTCAGTTTCCAGTCATTATACATTAATAATTCATTTTAGAGGTAACTTTGAAGTATTTTTCTATTGAGAAAATGTTATGGAATCGTGTTTTCGAAAGATGTAAAACTCATGACAAAGTGAATGCTGCAGTAGTATTAAAACGAGAGCCATTCATTTTTTAATTTGGTGTTAAGTGCTGGCTCTTGAGCGTCTCCTCGCGCGTGCTCGAGGATGCGCGGGCGCCCAATTTTAAACTTAAAGGCAATACTGATACAGTCCTTTACTCAGTAACTTCAAAAATTGCGCGAGGATTTTTCCATATGGTAGAAACTGACTCGCCTTAACTCTTTCACACATCGAAGTGACATCAAAGTAATACTGCTACCTTATGTGGTGGTATGGGCCCAGTTCTGGTTAGGACTCCTTGGACTGACGCCAGTGGGTGGTACCTATTCCGAAGTTGAAGACTTCCTCGACCGCATCTTGACTATCGGTCGGAGTTATGCAACAACAGATGGTGGCAACTGCCGTGTCAGTAATGAATTTTGTTAAGCACTTTTTTGAGGAGTTAGTTGGTTACAATGGAAGTTATATTAAGTTAATTAAATACTTTTTCAAACTAAAACATCACGTCAAAAGATGTTTTAATATGAATGTCCTTTGATGAATAATTAATTATTTTCTAAACTACAAAAATCTAATATTCTTGGATTATAACTAAGTATGTAAGCCGATGATATTATCATTAACACTGAAAACGGGATATTTACCATGTTTACCAGTAGCGAAGGGCCAATTTTTGTAAGAGGTAAGCCGGAGTACATATCTTTAATGTGATTATATTATTTGTCTATAGAATACTGACTGTGCCATTTTTCAAAGGGAATCCGGTAGAGATCGAGTTGTATCGAACCTTCGCCACTGATGTTTACTATTTGTTTTAAGTTCCCGATATTTCGGCGCTATAGCAAGCACCATGATCACGGATAAATTGAAGTTATTTAAGTTGGGTGTTTGTTTATGAGCAAACAAATGCGACTACCCTTGATCTTGTTCGTGTCCCGTGTTTAGGCAAGGTTTTCTCGTTGAAATTGTATGTTTTCCGATCGGTGCTTGAAATAACAATTACTTTTTAAAAATAGTTCGATTTCACTACTAAAATAATAATAAAACGTATTTTACCTATCTTATTTACTTATTTAGTAATAGTAATAATCATTTTGCCGGTGCCTGTTTAGGCAAAAACGCGCGGAGATCTGTTTTAGGACCTTCAGATTCTGTTGAATATTGATCAAAAGTTGACCAAAATTTTTATTCATCTCACAAATATCCTATACTTTGATAATAATAGCATACACTTTCATTATATGCCTTTTTAGGTAAATTGTAAATTAGCGTAACGCTGAAATGTAAGAGGGCTCTTAATGTTAGTGACTATGTCAGTTTGAAAACGTATATAACCGATGATATGTTATTTAACAGTAATTTATTTCAGGGAATTTTTAACTGCACCTCTATTTAGAAATTTATGCAAACAAAATTTCTCCACTAATAACCTACTGCGTAAAACAAAAATACTGATTTGCACAAAAATTATTCAATATTACAACTGAATTTGTCACCAAATTTTTGTCGAGTTTCGGACTGCAAGTCGAAGTCGCGGTGTTGAACGATCTGCGACGATAGGGAACTTAGGGCACCCCGAGGTTAGGTTAGTTAGGTTCCTTTAAACCTTTTAGACACAAATAGAAGCCCCGCGCAGCGGGGCTTCGTCGAGTTTCCACACTAAAATAGAGATTTAATTTTGGTGATCATTTTGTATTTTTGGCGATCATTTACTAAATCTGGTGGTTAGTTTTAGATTTACTTTTAGTTAACAGATAGTCATTCAGTAAAACAGTTAAGCTTTAAAGATCTAACAGTATAGTATAGTTGATTTATTTGATGAGCAAATATAGTGTGCAATTCAGTATTTTTGGTGGTAATTTCGAATATTTTGATTGAAAAAAGGGGATTTACAGTTAAAGTATTAAATACCACCCATTTATTTCAATTGAAATTGGAATTGGAAAAGGAGAAAAGAAAAATATTTCCGACCATCTCTGAATCGAGTACATCCGATTGTCAACGATCTCGATTCGATATAAAATATCAATCGATTGTGCCGACTTCCGCGGCATTCGAAGACGTAACTTGCAGTAAACAAGTTTTCAAATTTGCCATGTTTGAACGCAGTTTATCGAATAAAAAGTGGAAAAAGAGATTTCTATGTGTGAATGATTTGATCGGGAAGATTATAGAATTGAGGTTAGACTGCTTTTGAGTGGTTCTGTCTACAAGCCGAAGGTGAAGAAAATATTGTGACGAAACCAAAAAGTCGTAGGACCAGGATATTCAAAGATTTCCGACATTCGCCAACCAGTACTACAACCACGTGGTAGGCTGTTCACTCTCTCTCTCAAAAAAAGGCCTGTCTTCCAGCAACTTTATCTTTATGGTAGGTGCAATAATTTTGTTCTGTTGTGTGTTTTACCGAAGTCGGTTATGTTTACAAACATTTTTCATAAACAAATGAATGTTGAAATGGTTCTGGAAAATTATTTAACTGTTGGGTGTTAGTAGAAATACTTCAGTTCTATCCAAGTCCAAAAGTCTGATGATTGAGATGATGGATTTCCTATATGGATGATAGTTTTTAATGGTGCATTTTGTAGAATTCTAGTTTTTCAAGTGGAAAACGCAAATTAAACAAAAATGTACATTACCTGGTCTGTTATAAACCGCAAAAAAAAAACACGTAGAACTAGCTAATAAATAAAAACATTAACAAATCCCCATAATTAGCTTATCGTCCAAAACAATATCAGATGATTTACAACACCGTAATGCGCCTTTGGGCGAAGTGAAGAAGCATTTTTGACAGAGCAAAGGCGGGGCGAATATAATGAAGATAAAGGGTGTTATTATGGAGAAATGGCAGGCGCCTTCAATTTCCTTGCCTCGGCAAACTTGATTTAATAAATTAAAACACAAAATGAGATTTGAACACAACGATAACAAACATTGGAGATAGAATATTAAAGACGCTTACGTAATTTGAAATGTTTTTCTCTTTTAAGCGAGTTTTGAAAGAAGATTTTTTGTTGTTGCAGTAAATTTATGAATTATTTTTCTATTAAGAAGCAATATTGAAGAACACGATGCCTAAGATAGCATTATGACCACCTCTGTACATTTTTGTGCTTAAAGTTTTTAACAGATAAAACAATGAAAGTCATAAAAGTAAAAACACCAGGGCTGTGGGACTGTTCGAAAGAGATACCGCGGCCCTGGAACACAAAGGGCAAGGAAGGAACGTGGGTGGGTTTTAGTCAGTACAAGTCTGACACTCCCTTCCGCTCTGCCCAGAGCGGGGGAGAAGTCATTTAATGACTACCCATTCGAAAAAAAAATAAGGGTTTCCATTAATTGGTGTTTATTTTGAAGACCGTTAAATAGGTATCAATTCCAACAACTGTTATAACTTACAAATCTTACTCTACTTCTTGAAAATGTTTTTTTTTCTAACGAAATAAAACGTTCAGTTCGAAGACATAACTGCATTCCAAGCCACAGGATCAAAGAATCAAAATCTAGTTAGGTGTACTACCGATCCTCTCCTATCGGGAGCTATAATATCGCCCCAGTAAAAACACAGTTGGGTGAATATAACGACATTTTTTGCGTCTGTTTTATTTCATTTCGTCCGAAGACGCCGCTTAGTAATTGGAGACAATAACTTCGAAAACCTTTGCCTCGACAACCCGAATAACTCAATTATGTAAATCGGTTTAGACATATCTTTGAATCTAGGTACGAGTTTAAGAGTCTTTTTTAAGAAAGGTACTGGTTTTTGGGGTGTGGCTTTGTTTATATGGCTATAAAGGTCATTTAGAAAACGATGTAAGTAGACGGAAAGTTGTACCTAGTTGATGATGATGATTTCGGTCAAAGCAACTGCATTCGGTAGGTTTCTAGGGTGGTTGTCGAGAGCTTTGGTATACTGCTCTTTCGTGTGCTTTCAAGTAGCTATCATGTACAAAACGTATCTAGTTACTTTGCTAAGGACAATGACTATAATTACATTTCAGTATTAAGGTCAAATAAGATTAGCTAGCGGAACTTCACAGAGTGGTTAATTTGACCCTGTGTCACTCACGACACTTTAAACAGTCTGACGACTAATGGCTATCATCACTGGTCAAGACATATGGAACAGTGCCTTTATCTTTCTTTCTTTTTGTCGCATAGCTTTCAGAGAAGTTCAAGGAACCGTAGGTATAAAATAAAAAGAGTGAAATAGTTAGGGTTACCTACAAAATGAATTAAACAGACTTACGACGCATTACTAACTTTAGAGTGGTTAATACTAGTTGCTAGTTAGACTGTAAATTATAAAGCAAGTCTTGTCTCGTTTCGTTAGAGTAAAATGTCAATGACAGGATAAATACTTATCCAGGGCTGCGGGACTGTTCGAAAGAGATACCGCGGCCCTGGAACACAAAGGGCAAGGAAGGAACATGGATGGGTTTTAGTCAGTACAAGTCTGATACTTCCTTCCGCTCTGCCCAGAGCGGGAGAAGTTATTTGATGATTTCCCATCCAAAAAAAAAAGGCTAAATACTTATAAACCGTTTTAAGATGAAAGGTATACTTAAAAAGAAATGTTTCACGTGGTTGTTTGTGTAAAGTTTATTGTGAGTAAACGTCTGTAAAAGATCTACAATTGACAGCCGGGATCAATGAGACACGGAGGCACCTCGTACACACCCATCCACGTACCGACCTAGGTAAGCGCGGCTTAACCTGAAAATCGACCCAAGCGGCTTTTGTAATTTAGCCACGAGCTCCTCTGACGTCCTATTTTGCGGCTCTTTCTATGTCTTTAAACTTGACTGTGTTTACGAGTATCTGTCATACTCGTAAACACAGTCAAGTTTAAAGAAACAGCTTTGTACTGGTTAATTAAGGCATTAGGCGCAAAAGGTGGTAAAATTATGGTTTTAGAATATAATAGAATGGAATGTTTTTATTTCAGACCGGAGTCCATAGGGCTAGTAACAATTTAACATAACTTCTAGTGTTAGTATCACACAGACAAAATATACAATTAAAGTTCAGCGTGGAGCTGCATCCATCTCCGCAACATCGGGGAATCCCACCGATCTGCGAACTGTACGTGTTTGGAGAAGTATAAAAACGACTAATGTAGTTGTGATGTCGTGTGTAGGAGGGAAGACTGGCGCAAATTTCGCGGTTTCGATAAAAAATGCATAGGAAGTTTTTAATGTCTTTTTTTAACACAGCGGTTAGGGACATTAATGATCATTGGCTGATAATATGAGTTCTGAGTTTGGTTATGAGTATTCAGCAGTCCGATTTTTTGATGACCAATCCTCCCAAGGGTTATTGTGCCACCTAGTGGAACTGTACACAGTCAGATAGGTAGTCGCTCCATGTAAAATACTGGTATTCAGCTGCATCGGGTCAGACTGGAAGCCGACTCTAGTTAGGTAAATAGACGGAGTCTTAAATCAATTATAGATTTCAGACAAGCATCGCGTTTGGTCTTGACCGATAAAATTCGCCAGTTAACCTTAACCGATATATTTATTAAACGAATCATTTATTTCTGGTGCTGCTTGTATAAATCTTGCGTTAATGGTATCCCGATTTATGCGTAGTAACACGATAACTTCGTAAGAATAAATATACCATCAATATAGACTTGTTTATCTCGAGATTCTGAGAATATAACTCCCTATAAATACGTGTATGTGTAAATCCCCTCTTAGTATATCTGGGTAAGTGGTATGGCGTATGTATGTAGGCAACCGGGCTTGGGGTCTTAAGTATCCCCTGAAGTACTACATGCCTACAAATACAATACTGCTGCGGGTGATTATTACCATGCTTGCGAAATGTTTTGTTTTTGTTAGTAGCAGAAAGATGTGCCTAGTGCTCTGTGGATTTCAATGCAACGTGAAAATGCCTTGCTGGAGTGTGTCAAATAATTTCTTTTTTTGGGGTATTCCTCAAAGCGCAACTATTTTTGAGCGCAACCAACTAAGCGCAACTAAATTATTCCTCGAAGCGCCATTAGTTGCGCTCACAAAATCAAATTGTTCAAATAGTTGCGCTTCGAGGAATAATTTAGTTGCCCTTAGTTGGTTGTGCTTAAAAACAGTTGTGCTTTGAGGAATACCCCCTTCATTTAATTCACATTCACCTTAATCCACTTTGTTGGTATCGACAGAAACAAAATCCAAAAAAAACGTTGTTTCCATATTATCAAACTTATTTGAAAACCAAAATATGGCCCCGACAACGCCTAGCCTCAATCCAAAGCGATTTATAGTCACAAGTCAGACCAATCATAAGTCAAAGCGTCATAAGTCGTAATTAGTCAGGGTTGCGACCCGCGGGATGGCTCGCAATTAATCAATTATTTCACTTCATTAGCCCACTCGGATCAGGCTCATCCCTGATGGGGTAACGGGGTAAGCATTTTAACCGTGACATGCTGGATTAATTAAATTGTGAGATTAACAGTTTGTGTTTCAACGGGTTAAAAGTGGAGGTGATGTTTCGGGCATGTTTGCATCTGTTTTTGTAGCAATTTTTTAACCAGTGTGTTTGTAAATTCTTATGTTAGTTTCAATTAAATCATTCATAGACCGAATATTACAATAAGTAGAATACTATGTAACAATGTTGCATGTTGTAACAACCAACCAGCATGTAATTAAATTAATGAGTTAATCAGTTAATGAGCAGCGTATGAATATGATTTTGTTACCTATGTGGGTTATTAACTGAATAAATATAGGCCCACTGAACAATGTGAAATTAAATGATGTAAATTGATGTTGTTTAACAGGGTGTAATTTGGTGATTATTTTGATGTATGGTCATCAACTGACTCTTTCAAGCTTTTAAACAGCGTTAAATGTTTTCAGCTGATTTGATTATGGTTCAAATGCAGGGAAATTACACATATTGGACACAAGAAATCTACATATATAATTATCATCACCATGATTTCAGCCGTCCACTGGACATAGACCTCCCCTAAGTGTCGCCATATTGATCGGTCCCGTGCGTCTCGCATCCAGCGTGTTCCCACATCCTTCACCAGGTCATCGATTCACCTAGTGAAAGGCCTTCCAACGCAACGTTTCGCGGTCGCCACTCCAGTACATTTCGCCCCCATCGGCCATCCGTTCCCGTGCAATGTGCCCTGCCCTCTGCCACCAATTCTTCGGGCTACGTCGGTAACCTTGGTTCGTTACTCACACAGTCTATATAAAATATTTGGTTAGAAGATGTTTTCACTGGACGAATACAAGAAAATGCGTTGACAGACCTAGGTAGAGACATTTCAGTAACATTTTAAAACTGAATTTGTGGAAAGTACTGTGTTTCGCAGATTATTTTTCAAGAATTCATTGAATAGTTTCTATATTATTGTGTTGACAACAAAAATGTTCACAGTACCAGAAGAAACAAAAAAGATTGATAAAAACGTGGCGCCAAAGCGTTTCTGTAATTGCAACACATTATTTTACTCTTTACAACATTTTTCGCGTCTCGACTTCCATCTTACTTACAAAATGTCCCATCAAGAACCAAGGAATATGCCGACGATTCTCCCCTAATCTTAAGTTACTTTACGTAAGCCAAATCTTGTCTTTTATTAAGCATTTTTAGTATATAACTGTTGTTTAAGCTGTTCTTGTCTTTTTTGGCACTCCCCCATAAACTGGGGCGTAGTTAAATAGGTAAGAGACCGTCTTTTGTTTCCAGAGTGCCAGTAATTTAACACGTACTGTTTTTTAAGGCTACTTGCTTGCCTATACCCACGTCTCTTGCCTGCGATTTTCATATACTAACATAACACATTTCGCCAGTTATGTTTTAAGTCCCAAGTAATAGGGGGCGAGTCTATTGCTATCAACCAGGCACAAATCCAGACTTCATGGCTGCTTCTGAGAAATTCCTGATGGAAAAACCCAATAACACTTTGGCCGACCATAGAATTGACCCCAGGACCTCATTCTCAGCAGTCGCACTTACATTCGACCAACGAGGCAGTACAAAATGAATTACAAAAAGCAATTTTTATTTTTATCATACCTTAAAGCACTCCACCAGCTGGACAAAGGCCTCTCAAATCACATGCTTAATTTTATTGTTGGCTACTCTCATCTAGCAGTTAATAGTCAATCTCCGAAGATCGTTACTTCTCCTGCCCTAAGGGCGTCATATCTCGACTAAACGCATCCACTATCACCATCATCATCATCATTTCAGCCCGATGTTGTCCACTGCTGCACGTTGCTGCTGAACATAGACCTCCCCAATCGATTTCCAACGTGTCCGGTCCAACGCCACTTGCATTCAGCGGCTTCCTGCAGATTGAACAAGGTAGTCCATCTGGCAGGTGGCCGTCCCACGCTGCGCTTTGCTTTCCAATGCGTGGTCTCCACTCCAGTATATGTTTGCCCCATCGGCCGTCCGATCTTCGCGCTATGTGGCCTTCCCATTGACACTTAAGCTTGCTTCTCCGCTTACTTCAACGACCTTGGTTTGTCTACGGATACTATCACCATCAGTCTATCAAAATCTCTTCTGAACACACGTATCTCCAATCGCACGAGACTCGACTACAGTCCCATTCAGCTGCTATCAGCTACCACGAGAAGACTATCTCCTCGTAGCCAGAAGGCTTCCTAAGTTTGTCGATGCAAACGCCACATGCATTTCCTTATTAAATCAATCTGTTGTTTTTCCGCCCGCTCAAAAAGACAAAAAGTAACTTATATTCTCGACTAAAGGCATAAATGTCCACTGCCAATGAACGGACAAAGGGGAAATTGCCTTAATCACGCCGTTGGCAGTTTGTTGTTATTAGCAGGCACGGAAACACATCCCATCTGCTTGACATATTCCCCTCGTCGGTTTTTACGAGTCAGGGTTTGGGTAACGGTGTATTGTTTGTGGAGAATTAGGATTATACCCGTATTCGTTGTAAGTAGGGAATAATATGAATAGGTAAAGGGAATAATATGAATAGGTAAAGCTTATCATAAAATACTAAAACAACGAAAATCTTTCGGAAGCTTTCAAGTTGTTAAAACATTTTAATGAAGACAGGTAATGTCTCGAGACCACTGAGTCAGCATGTGACATTTTTATCACCTATAGTGAGGAATGACGAGGCAAATCAAACCAACGATGGAGGTAACTCCATGGAGTGACGGCCTGTCTGACCTCCACCATCCAGTAACTGGTAAATACGAAACACCTTAGACTAGTTGCAGGGTTGGGCAGTATTTTAATTACTTGTAATTAAAATACGTAATTGAAATACAAATACGTATTTGGTATTTGTAACTCTATTACTTCTTAAAAATGTAATTTGTAATTGGTATTTTAAATACCTGACGCTAAAGTATTTTGTAATTATTATTTCAATTACTTATGGCTTCAAAATACATTTGAACATAAATACATTTAGCGATCTTATTAATGGGTGCGTTCTGCAGAAAATATCGTTCAATAGCTTTTGTAAGCAAAATGGCGACCGGTAAATATGTATGTCAATATTTGGCAATAGTGCACCCCGTACAGTACATCAAGTTGTCAAGTATCTTGTTAATTGTCAATTTCGTTCTTAAACGATATTTTCACGAAACTTTTGTGTATTAATTAGGTTTATTAGGACCAATGTCACGAAGGATTATTATTTTCTATCTACATAACCTAATCTGACCATATTTTGTAATTTGTATTTTATATAAAAATAGTTAAAATACTGTATTTTGTTTTATATTTGAAATACATGACTGAAAAATATGTTGTATTTCGTATTTTAAATACATACGGGATAGTATTTTGTAATTTGTATTTTAATTAAAGCATGTATTTTGCCCAGCTCTAACTGGTTGACGGACTTTCGGAACACTGACTCCGTGTAGCGTATGTCACACTACATATGTCAGCCGGGACCAACGGCTTAACGTGCTTTCCAAAACACGGTATGGATTGATAGATCCGTGGATGGTCACCCATCCATCTCGAAACGCCACCTTGTCACCTTGGCAAACGCAGCTTAACCATGAAGATCGACCCATATTAGTACAGTTATATTACAGAATCATAGCAGTGTTTTATAATGAAACTACCCCAAAAATATATGTAGTTTTAGTAGTTATACACGACATTGTATATTCTTGTTTGTTTACGGGATTTGAAGTGAGCTCAGGTAGGGGCCTAGGTGGACACAACTACACAGGGAGAACAGTTGACCTACTTACGATTCCTTTCGCACAGGAGCCCCTACATAATTATCAACGAGGTCTGTAAATGACAAGCCGTAACTGAATTAAATGATAAGTCTTGTGTGAAGATCTTTTGCGATGTTTCCGACGTGCTCATTGGGCAGGAAATTGTTTCTTTTTTCTAAGTGTACTTGTATTTTTTTATTAAAACCGTGCTGTTGGTGACAGTTGTTGTTAGAGGAGGTTTTATATAAATTGTAGGTATAATATGTTTTATTTTCGTCTGAGATTTGAGGAGTTAAATTAAACTTTGCCCTTCACTTAAAATATGTCTTTCTATAACCAAAATTACTTATTAAACAAGGTGTAACATAATAAACACAAGTTCTCTGACCATGAACCTAAACAAATATTTTATTGATTTTAGATTTCTTGAAATTAGCAAAATAAATTGACTTTCTATAGGAATGGACGCGATCAGCTGATAAACATGTATGGAAACGCTAATAAAAAGTTATGAATTTTCAAAATTCATAGAACAAAAGGGGTTCAGTTTCATGGTTTGAGTCACCACACGACAGGTCTTGTGTTTATATAGTTACAGCCTGTATAAGGACGATTATAGGTGCCGGGAAATGTACAGGGTGTGAACCGAATCTTCACGACGTTGGTAGCCAAGCATTATTTACATCAAACTAAGTAACTTAATCTAAAAAATATTGCTGGGAAACGATTTTTTTTTGGGGTGAAATATCACGTTTTTCGGTAGGATTTAATGTAACGTATTCAAAACATTGTGCTGATGGATGGATTGAATAATACGGGGGTCGTCAAGGTGTCTTAAGTAAAAAAAATACATTAATAACACGTTTTTTAAAAAAAAAACTTGTGAAAAAGTTGGAACTTTGACCCCCAATATCTCCGTAAATAAAAAGTTCCCAGGTATGGTCTAGAGCAAAAAAATAATCGCAATAACGGGGAGAACAAAGTGCCTTTCGGCTTCGTTAAGAGTCTTTTTACATTCTTTAAACACATCTACATCTATCACAGTATAATCTTGATGAGCGTTTTTCATGTAAGTCCTCTCTTCAGCCTAGCAACTGTGACCTCTTGTCAAATAAATACCTTTGTTAGAAAATGTCAATACTACACAAGTATTTTGTTTACCAGACCCCTCGAGATTTCTGAGAACGTAACTATTAAATCAGATGTGAAAGTCCCTTTTGTAATGGTTTTATAAGTCCTGGTAACAGGAGGCCAATCGTTCGTGTCTAATACGTGTTGTTGTGTTGATTTTCTTTGGCCAAAATATGTTTTTTTAGGCTTATTAAACACTAAAGGAATCAGGGATACGATGAAAAAGAAGTACTGTTAGAATACAGATAATATAACATCACGCCTACAAACCACGAAGTGTTAGGCAAAGGTGTAACTAACAAGTACACCCACAATTCGCCAGTTATGTTTATGACCTATAATAGGGGGCACGCCTATTGCCATCAACCGGGCCCAAATCCAGACTCCACGACTACTACTGAGAAATACCCAATGGAAAAACCCAATAACACTTTGCCCGACTCGACCGGAATCGAACCCTGGACTTCATGCTTAGCAATTGCGTTTGCGACCAGTAAAAAAACGAGACAGTCTAGAATACAGATGTACATGAATATTTTGGCGTAGCATTATGTAGTAGCACTAACGCCTCCATCTTACAATACAATTTCAACCGAAATTGTATTGTAAGATGGAGGCGAGAATAAATTGAAAAAAAAAATGGTTGTAAAGTCGGTTTACGGACGATAATTTTACGTGATAACGTCATAAGAAAACATGGATGAAAAATTGCATACTTTTGAATTATTGAATTATTATCACTGAATTATCAATATTTTGTATAATACATAGATGAGTAATACACAGGCCGAACGCTTAGGCCGAGCGTGTCTCTCTATCTCTTGTTCCGCGCTCTCGCTTGCATACTCGGCTCAGGCGGAACGTGACACTTTTCGTGCGTGCAACCGGCGTTCATCGATTTATAAGAAGTTATCACGTCAAAAAAAAATACCTAGTGACAATGCCATTCAAGCACCCAAAGATTCTTGCAGAACTAACTTAATTTCATAGATAGCAACTTTTCTATAACCAAGTATAACATCTAATTAAATATAGCAAGACGGCTAATAAGCCAAAGTAAAGCCTACTTAGGGAAATTAAAACCTTTCCCCTTTGGGCCGACACTTCGCCCTAAACCTGACACAAATCAACGTTACACATTTTATCCAATTAGGTGGAAAGGGAGCCGAAGATATAATGTAGCATAAATGGGAAGAAAGACAAAGCAAATTGTCACCCTTATCTCGTTGACAGAAGGATGTTAGTTGATAGCAGAGATATGAGTATACGGCCTATATTTTTGTTTTTTAGGGTACCGTACCCAAAGGATAAGACGAGACCCTATTACTAAGACTCCGCAGTTCGTCCGTGATTTTTTTGCCGTTTTTGTCTAAAGTTATATAGATAATGTTACAGAACCCTTCGTGCGCGACTCCGACTCGCACTTGGCTAGTTTCTTCTAAGATTGAGATCTGCTGCTGTTGGTCGCCAGTTCGTAAAAGTTCAATCCTCATGTAGGGCAGTGTGAGGCGGTTGTTCCATCAAGAATTAATCAAAATCTACCCGAGTTAGATTTTTTTTTAACTCGTTGTTCTTTTTTTTATTTTGTATCTTTTTTTTTGTGTGCTTAATGTACTGAGGCCAATTTTTTTTTTATATTTAATTTAATTAGTGCCTGGTTACTATAAGTTCATGGTCCGCCCCACTATCATCCTTATCTTCCTGTCCTTGTCCTATTCTACTTGGAGTCAGCGCAACATGTTTTCTTCTTCCATTCTCAGACGCGTGATGTCGACGGCATCATTTATTTTCATACTAGTTTTTACCCGCGGCTCCACTTACGTTAATTTAAGAATTTGGCAATCATTTCGCACTACTAAAGTTTCTCTAGTAATATAATTCAATCATTATTCGAAAGACACGCGACACCATCTGTTATCATTAACGTTATTGTTGTTTTCCTCGGGAACATTTTTTTTTCGGGATTAAAGTTCAAAGAATTTGTTTCAGTGGTTTAGGCGTGAAAAGGCAACAAACAAACAAACTTACTTTCGCATTTATAATAGTTAGGATGGGACCAAAATATAACTGGTTGTACCCTTCGAGAAAACAGGCGTGGTTTCTGTATAACACTGCTATGTATTTTTTTGTCCTAAATGCTTTCATCGCACAAGAAATTCGCAGCAAGCAATTCATCCGGTCAATGCCACGGCTTGATTTTCGCCGTACCAAGTCACCGTAAGCTCAATTTAGTCCCCCCAGATCATAGTCAACCATTAACTGAGAGTCAATCTCGGGTATAATCTCTAATAAGATTAATACAAATTGGGACAGATTGGTAGCATTCAATCTGTGAGGAGGCCGGGGACACAATGCTATAATATTGGTAAATATGCCACGGCCAATACCGGTCGCGGTCCTATATAGACGGAATGAATAGTGAGAGGGCTGGGGTATCAATGAGCCAAGGTATAGAAGGCTTATTGGTGCTTGATTCTTAGGGAAAATGGAAATGGATATAAGGGGGATAAGTATTAAGTACTACTCTTTTGAATGTGTTGCGTCTCAATGCGTATTGCGGTCAGATGTTTGGTAATTAATGAATAAAGATACTAAATTTTATTTGTAAAATCAAGTATTATGAGGTAATTGTATTGAAACGAACGTTGCAATGACGCGGTGATTATGTTTTCTACTCTTTACGATGATTCTTTTTAGCTTTTCCCACAAGCACAATAAATCCTCATTTTGCCTTTCATCACAATATTGGCCGTCTCTACCCAAATAATAATATATTCCTTCTATTTACTAGTTAAAACTTAATCAAAGTCTAGACTTGGTCCTCGAAGCGGCAATCACTTTCCAACGTTTAGTTTTTCCGTATTTCTACAACAACTTCCATCGGGTTTGACATTTCAAACTTTACGGTAGCTTATGTCAGTATCATACAACTTTGACTTTTCGATTATCGATATAGAATGTCAACATATCAATCCCTCAGCTTCACAAAATCGTAACTGTACAGTAATATAAAGGTTGGTTAAACGTAAGTATTACAATGTTACGGACTGTTGATGTTTGAATTTATGCTGACCAGCCTCATAACTTCATGTTTTATTGCTGCATTCTATTTATGGGGGGTGTGGTAGGCAGGATAACAAACTGTTTGTTATTGTTGATACTTCCCGGGGGCCTAAAATGGCCGCTTTAGCAGAATCATAATAGGATAACAATATTAATCACATTAAAATTCCTAAAATAGTCACAGACGCAGTTAATGTCATGGATTGATCATGCTAATTAGAATGTATATGTAAGAAAAAAGTTAGAAAAAACATTTATTTGTCGCAGAGAAATGACGTACATACAAAATTATAATAAAAAAAAATAGACATACATAACAAGAAATTTAGAATACAAAAAAAAACTTGACAGCTTGCACGTCGTGTGTATGTACTGATCTTATGGTGGCTGTTAATTATAAGATTGTTGTTGAGAAAAGGGTTATATTTGAAAGCAGGTTATGAGGGTAATAAAATAGAAATTGATTCAATAAAGTTTAATTGGTTATCAGACCGTAAAATTCAATTACCAAAAAAGTTAAACAAGTAAAAGAGATGTTTCGATATCTATACCTAGTCAGAGTAATTATTTATTGTGCGTGAAACAATAAAAAAAAATATAGACAAACCAGAAATTTATATAAAATTAGTACTGCCTGATAATTCCACCCACAAAGTTCCCCTCCAAGACTCCCGTAAATGCAAGGCTCAATCTGAAGAGACATCGTGTCTTTTCCTATAAGTCTAGCCATGAGGCCTTTAAAATCCAAACTCATTTGTTTAGACATGATGATTTGCGTCGGGATGGACGCTTTGGCCGTCACAAAGCGTGGATCTTGGGGCAACGACAGACTTAAACATTTAATAGATTACCCATACGTATAGATTTTCATGAATTCAGACAGGTCTAAAGGTAGAACTGAACAACATCCTGGTTTTCTCTTGAGTAGCAGTGTCAAAGTCTTCGTGTATGTGCCCTGCCGCCGTGTCGTCTTAAAACAGTATTGTTTTAATCTTATTCCAAAGTGGGAAAGAGATGGCGCTAGACTCTATAGCTCTTCCTCTTTCACACACTAGAGTGACAATATTGTTGAATTTCTTCATAAATTAGTTACAAAAATTAATATAAACAAGTTTCAAGTTCAACTAAGCTCTGTATACGCGTATGCCCTCTATTGTTCCATTCATTCATCCTGCTCGTGTGATAGGAGCTAGACGCATTACTTTCTAAATAAATTAAACGATTAATAAAAGTTATAAAGTCTAAAGTGAACATTCTAATTGTGGTGTTTTAATTATTCTCATAAAATAATAAATTAATAGGTTATGGGACCAGAGTGCGCGAGTGAAAATCCGCTGTGTTGAACAATAACTAAAGAAAAATGGACCATTCCAAGATTAAACGAAATATCAAGCCGTTCAACGGTGAGAAGTATAGTGTATGGAAGTTTCGTATTCGTGCGTTGCTTAACGAATTGGATGTGATAAAAGTTATCGATGACGACTCATTACCTCACAACGAAACGTGGGAAAATAATAATAGTACAGCTAAAAATGTAATCATCGAATATCTTTCGGATTCTTATCTCGGTTTCGCTAAGGAGGGTGAATCGGCAAAAGACATTTTGAAGAATTTAGATACGTTGTACGAACGTAAGAGCATTGCGACTCAATTGGCTTTAAGAAAAAAGTTGTTGTCGTTAAAATTAAAAAGTGAAGTGTCGCTCATAAAACACTTTACAACGTTCGATGACCTCATCACAGAGCTACTTGCCGCTGGTGCGAAGTTAGAAGAAACTGATAAAGTTGCTCATTTATTGCTAAGTCTACCCTCAACTTACGACGGAGTGATAACAGCGATCGAGACGTTATCGGAAGATAATATGACGTTAGCTTTCGTTAAAACACGGCTACTGGATCATGAAGTGAAGCTGAAAAACGAGTCAGGCGATATGAGCGCAAAAGTGTTGCAAATTGAAATGAAAAGTGACAAGTCGACGAAAAGAAAATTTAATAATAAACAGTCAAATAAATATATAAAACGAAAGAATGAGAACTCTCAATTCATAAAATGTCATCATTGTGGCCGTAGAGGACATAAACGAAATGATTGTTTCTATTTCAAACGAATGAATCAACAAAAGGGCAATAATATAAACAATACCCGGCCAAGAACAGTACACTCAGTCGAGATAAGCCAGAATAAACAATCAGCATCGAATGAGTTCTCAGGATTTGCTTTTATGACCGGAGAATATGAAACGCAAGACTATAACAAAGTAACCTTTAACAAAGTTACCTTTCTTCTGGATTCCGGCGCCTCGCATCACATTATCAACAGAGAAGACTTGTTTACTAACTTTGTTGTTTTAGATACACCACTGAAAATTTCAGTTGCTAAAAATGGTGAATTTATTTCAGCTACGAAAAGAGGTACACTGCAGGTTACCAGCAACATGGGTATCCAGGGCTGTTTGGACGGTGTTCTGTACTGCCCTGAGGTTCCGTACAATTTGCTGTCGGTTTCCAAAATGCAGCGAGCTGGATACACTATCATCTTCAGTACTGATGGTGCCCAAATATACAAAAATGGTAAAACAGTGATGAAAGGTATGGCCTTTAACAATTTATTTGCTGTAGATTTTGTGGCGTCTGTAAACGAGAGTCGTCCTGTTTCCCAAACATGCACTAGTGACAAAACAAATTACAAATTATGGCATCAGCGCCTTGGTCACATGAGTAAAAACAAATTCATCAAAATAAAACGACTTGAGTTGTTTAAGGACATAAGTGAGTTAAGCGCTGTAGTGCCGGATGATGAATTATGTGAAGCTTGCATTAATGGGAAGCAGAGTCGACTGCCGTTTAATCACGCCAAGGACAAAAGTCACGTAAATCGACCTCTATTTGCTGTCAGTTCTGATGTCTGTGGTCCTATCACTCCTACGACACTTGATAATAAAAATTATTTCGTGTTGTTTGTTGATCAGTATACCCATTATTGTGTTACATACTTAATAACATACAAGTCTGACGTATTTGCTGCGTTCAAAGACTTTGTTGCAAAAAGTGAAGCTAAATTTAATTTAAAAGTAATTAACTTGTATTGCGATAACGGTGGTGAATACTTATCTGCCGAAATGAAAAGGTTCTGTGCTGAAAAGGGTATTTCATACCATTTAACAGTTCCTAGAACTCCACAGCAAAATGGTGTTTCAGAACGGATGGTAAGAACCATTACTGAGAAAGCTCGTTCTATCTTAAGTGGTGCTCAACTAGATAAAGTTTTTTGGGGTCAGGCAGTTTTGACTGCAGTTTATTTGGTAAATATAACACCGACTAAAGCCCTCACACTTTTAAAAACACCATATGAGATGTGGCACGATAGAAAACCGGAAGTAAAATTTTTAAAGGTTTTTGGATCGACAGTTTATGTGCATAACAAAACGACTAAAGCTAAATTTGATGATAAATCATGGAAATGTATTTTGGTGGGGTATGAACCAAACGGTTATAAAGTTTGGAACCCAAACTGCGAAAAGTTCGTAGTGGTTAGAGATGTTATCGTGGACGAAATTAACCTTTTGAGGTCCAGGCCTTCTTGGAAGCCTGAAGAGAATATTGGAAATTCTCATGACAAAACTGATAATGATATTGTGTCAAAATCAGTGTCAAGTAAGTCCCGAGACTATCTCGAATCGGAACCAGATGGTTCAAAATCTAGTGAGACAGGTGAATGTCTTACAAAAGTTTGCAAATTGAACCATGATACGCTAAGCGAAGTACGTTTTGATAACTCAAAGAATAGTACTACTGATGAAAATGTAAACAAAAATACTGAACTTAGGAGGAGTGATAGAATTAAAGACAAACCCCCTGTTTCATATAATGAAATTAATGACCAAGACTATTTGATATGTGCTCAAACTATTTTATACAGTTTACCAAAATCATTTGCAGAAATTAAGCATAGAAATGATAGAAGTAAATGGGAAAGCGCAATTAAAGAGGAACTTAATTTGTTACATAAAAATGAAACGTGGACTTTAGTACCACGACCGCCAAATAAAAACATCGTAGATTGTAAATGGATATTTACTGTCAAAAATGATGAATTTGGAAATCCTCAAAGATATAAAGCGCGTTTAGTGGCGCGCGGTTTTAGTCAAGAGTATCTTACAGACTATAATGAAACATTTGCACCTGTCGCCAGAATAGCTAGTTTTAGATTCATTATTAGCCTTGCCAATCAATTTAATTTATTAGTTCATCATTTGGACGTTAAGACCGCCTTCCTAAATGGCGAATTAAAAGAGGAAATCTATTTAAGGGTTCCTGAAGGTGTATCGTGTAAAGAAGGCTATGTTTGTAAATTACAAAAGGCGTTATATGGGCTTAAACAAGCCGCCAGGTGTTGGTTCGAAGTATTCGAACATGCTTTGAAAGAAATAGGGTTTCAGAATTCATCTGTTGACAGATGTATATATATACTAGATAAAGGATCTATTTGTAAAAATATATACGTAGTATTATACGTTGATGATCTAGTAGTAGTATGCGCTGACATAAATACTATGACTAATTTGAAAAGGTATTTGATGAGCAAATTCGAAATGACCGATTTAAATGAAATCAAACTGTTTCTAGGCATAAAAATCACTAGAGAAGGTGACCAAGTGTATTTAGACCAAAGTGCATACATCAAAACAGTCTTGACTAAGTTTAATATGCATGAGTGTAAACCTGTGTCTACCCCCTTAGAAAATAAGTTAAACTATGACGCGTTGAATTCCGAGGAGAGATATGACGCACCTTGTCGAAACGTCATAGGATGCCTTATGTATATTATGCTTTGTACTAGGCCCGATTTAAGTGTCAGTGTAAACATATTGAGTAGGTACACACACAAAAATAATAAAGAACTATGGCAATGTCTTAAAAGGGTACTAAGGTACTTAAAAGGCACAACTGATCTTAAATTGTGTTACAAAAGGTGTAAATACAATGAGATTTTGTGTGGGTACGTAGACTCAGACTGGGGTGGCAATGATACACATGATAGAAAGAGTACAACTGGGTATTTGTTTAAACTCTTTGACCAGTGCACGATCTCCTGGTGTACACGAAAACAATTGTCAGTCGCGGCTTCCTCAACTGAAGCTGAGTATATGGCATTATTCGAGGCAGTTAGAGAAGCATTGTGGCTAAAGTCTTTAGCGGCCAGTATAAATATACTTATTACTACACCAATTGTCATTTATGAAGACAATAATGGATGTATAAGCATAGCCAATAACCCGTCAAGTCATAAACGGTCAAAACATATTGATATAAAATATCACTTTTCTCGGGAACAAGTTGAGAAAAATGTAATAAAATTAAATTACATTCCCACAGGTGAACAGCTGGCCGACGCATTGACAAAAGCTCTGCCTGCAACTACATTTCAAATGATGAGATGTAAAATGGGTCTACAATAACAGTGCAGTGTAGATAAGTGTGAAATGGACTAATTAATTTTAAGAACTTACACGTCATTTATAATAAGTTGTAATTTTATTTGAATTGGTCTGGCTGAAGGTTTTACTGGGTTTTCCTCAGCCCTCGAACGAATGTTGGACCAAATTGTAATTCCCCAGCAAGTATTTGGAAGTTAATGCGATTTAGTTAGGTAGTCGATTTAAATCTATTTTTGTTTGTATAACTACCGATTAATTTTTGAGGGGGCGTGTTGAATTTCTTCATAAATTAGTTACAAAAATTAATATAAACAAGTTTCAAGTTCAACTAAGCTCTGTATACGCGTATGCCCTCTATTGTTCCATTCATTCATCCTGCTCGTGTGATAGGAGCTAGACGCATTACTTTCTAAATAAATTAAACGATTAATAAAAGTTATAAAGTCTAAAGTGAACATTCTAATTGTGGTGTTTTAATTATTCTCATAAAATAATAAATTAATAAATATTGCTTTAGGACGTCATGGTAACTCTCATGGTTATAAAACTGAGACCTTAGCACGAGCTATATGATACGTCGATTTTTGAATCGAAATTACAATTTACCCAATAGCATTTCAGTTAAATTGTTTGCAACAATCAGTATCATCCATAGATATTAATAAATTCTTAAAATTATAAAAATATTTTATGTGAATCGAGTATTTGTCATGTTAACATCGAAGTTTTTACGTTACGTTTACACCGCGCGCTTGTGTTAAGTCCTCTGGTGGTAGATGTCGCAGTCTTTTCGCGTACGCACGACGACCAATCAAGCTATTCAAAACCAGTTTATGCGGATCTCATATTGTAAATCTCATATGAAAATCTATACAAAGCGAGGCCATGTTATACTGGAAATGTATAATTTGATGTGTAGCTATGTGTACACGCGTCGCGCCTGTCAGGCGTTGCCCTATACGCTTTCTTGGCGTTCTGCTATTATTGCTAATGTTATTGAAAGATAACGTGTGATGGAACCATTAAAGGATTTTGAAGTAGTCGTTGACAACGCTTTGAATTTTTATCGATGTTTTACATTTCGTTTTGGTTAACAAGAAAGTAAGCGTTAAGGGTTTTCGTCTGAATAGTAGTGTCGTAAAACATAATAAGAGTTGTACTGTTTTATATAAAGGCTTGAGCAGCATCTGTCATAACATATCATCACGCCTGTAATCCTCGACGGGTTAGGCAGAGGTGTACCTAATAGTACCTACACCCACATTTAGCGAGTTCATTTTAAGTCCCATGTACGCATGACGGCTGATAAAGCTATACAAAACCAGTTTATGTAGATCTATCATTGTACCAAAAATCTATACAAAGTGAGGCCACGTTATACTGGAAATGTAAAGCTTGATGTGCCGCCGTGTGTACTAGGGGGCGAGCAGCATCTGTGGTTATAGTTAAATATTAAATATAATTTGCTCGGATTAGAGAAAGTCTCCGTTTGAGCTGCAACCTGCATCCACACATCATATAAAGTGAACTAACTTTTCTCATCTAAATATTAATTCAGAATAATTTGCCTACTGCATGTTTGTGTTTTTACTCAAACGTACCTACGAACTATTCATCATCATCATCATCAGCCTATAATGTTCCCACTGCTGGGACACAGGCCTCCTCTCTATGAGAGGGAATGGGCTATAATCCACCACGCGGGCCCAGTGCGGATTGGTATATGTCACATGTCTTCGAATTTTATGGTTCTAGGACATGCCGGTTTCTTCACGATGTTTTCCTTCACCGTTTTTGAGAGCAGTGGTGATGAAATAAATTACACAAAGTAATGCGCCTGCCTGGGTTCGAACCCACGACTTACTGTTCGTAAGTCGGGGTCGCTACCACTGGGCCACCACTGCTCTCGAACTACTTATCTCAGTAAATTACATTCTATTGTATTCTATCTTCTCGGTCGTATGCATCAGATAACATCTGTAGATATTTTAGCGATAATAGTAAGTATAATCTACAGGGTGTAAACGGACTCCTCACAAAGCCATTAGCAAAGCATTATGTACACAAAACTAAATAACTTTACGCAAAAAATATTGCTGGGAAACAACTTTTTTTTTGGAGGGTAATCACGTTTTATGGTAGAACTCAATGTAACGCACTCAAAACTTTATGCTGATGGATGGATTGAATAGTACGAGGGTCGTGGAGGTGTTTAAAGTAAACGCCTCCACGACCCTAATAAACTTAAATATAAACAAACAAACAGTTTTATATAAACTTAAATTAAAAATATGAATATAAAAATAAAAATAAAATGTGAAAAAGTTGCACTGACCCCCAATATCTCCGTAAATAGAAGGTTTCCAGGTATGGTATAGAACAAGAAAATGATCGCAATGACAGGGACAACAAGTGCCTTTCAGCTTCGTTAAGAGTCTTTTTACACCCTTTATAGTATAAAGGGTGTAAAAAATCATCAGCTTTATAATATTAGTGTAAAGTTTATACTAATATTATAAAGCTGATGATTTTGATTGGTTGAACGCGCTAATCTCAGGAACTACTGGGTCGAATTGGAAATCTTTAAGGCAACAGCTAGTAATTCTCGCACTAGACTCCAGAAATTTCGTATTAAAATATATCATTTCGAAATGTCATACAGAAAGTTTGAAAGTGTAATGTTTCTATTTGCCAACTGATGCATTTCTGAACGGAATTCTGTGTGAAACGGACGTAGAGCTGCAGATTTTGGATATAAATTCTAAGCAAATTTTTAACGGTTTCAGCTCTATTTGTTTCGGTTTCTTAGCAACGAACAAGTTAGGGTGTGGCCACACCAATCGATCGATCGTCGGCCGATGCCGTCAATCGATGGTAAAATGGATTAGTCGACGTCGATCGATAGTTGCTCTCTTTCGACAAATCCATTCTACCATCGATCGAAAGCATCGATCGATCGATTGGTGTGGTAACGCCCTAAAGCAACAGGCTTTACAGAAAGTCTACTTTCGTTCATACTAGCTTTTACCTGCGGCTTTGCTCGCTTTAATTTAGAATTTGACAATCAATTCCGGTTGTAAACTGCTTGTAGTAATATACATAATTCAATCATGATTCGGAAGACACGTGGCGTCATCTATTACATCATAAGAAAGTTAAAACCTACGAGTTATGAAAACTTTTTGATGACCAATGCATTGATTAAAAAACGTAAATGTTTTTTATGATTTATTTATTTGTGCAAACCATTTTCTCGATACGGTATTTTGATGTGCAAACATTTAGAATGAAAAACTGAAAGAATGTTTAATATTTCATACAGGAACATCAGAGAGATGTTTAACAATGTTTAGTCAATTACGTGGACGTGTCAGGACATTTTTTTCACAATTTCGTTTAACTTTGTACATAAAACGTAATGTTTTGAATATTTTGTTTGATATTTTTTGTGTCCATAATGGTGGTCGCTGTTTCGCGGTCTATAGGAAAAATGTTATGTTTCTGGGTTAAAATACCGTCGTTTTTTATAATTGATCGGCGGAATTCTCGGATAATTTTGGGGTATATTCAAAAGTGGCGTTTTTTTTCGTCTAATTAAAAAAAAGCATAAGTATAATTTTCGTTATGAACGATATGGGCAAACGACATTATATAGTTGCCATCGAGGGAAAGGCCTGGATGAGGCTGGCAGGGGACCGCAGCGATTGCCATAAGAAAAGAGAGGCCTATTACCTAGATTATTTTCGTACCAAAACCTTGGATAAAAATCAATGTCTCACTCCAACTTTCTCTCACAGCCACAACCTAACAACAAAACTATTCAAAGTCCTAAAGTTTCCATTATCAACACAAAACCTATCCAGGGGTACATAACTGAGGAAACAGGCTGTTAATAGGACTGTTCAACTAGCCAGGGGGATAAGCGGACCTTAATTACGGCCAGGGAGGCGGGGGGCGAAGAAATGGATGGCCTCCGGTTCCGCAGCCCTTAAGTTCGGTAATTTCAGTTAGCAGCAAATAGGGGGAACTTGGACGTGCCTAATGTCGGATTGGGGACACTTAATGTGACCGGAATAGACTTCGATTTGGGGGATGATTTAGTGACCTTACGTTGGGGGATTTGCAGATTTTGCATTTATTGAATTTCGCCCGAAAGTCCTCCTCTGGAGAATTGAAAAACCTGCAGCTAAAGAGTTTAATTCTTCCGCTACTTTAAAGCTACCTCTTTTGACAGTACAACGCCTTCCAACGTTCCCTAATTGCTTACTCGTTAAAAGTTCTTTGAATCTTGAACTTCTTCTCTATCGTGTGACTAGTGTCTAACCTGGTGTCAGAGTTTTTATGCCACCGATGGGCCTCTGACTTGGCTTTACATGCCGTCTACAAATGTCTCAAAGCCTTCCTTCCTTTAATCTTAAACTATCTACTAAAACGCCAGCGGGTACTGCGGGACCCGGCAATAAAAAACGCTTAACCGCCATTGGGTACTCGAGGCCCCGGGTTTCTTAAATTGACATTATTGACAATGACACTTGACAGTTCAAACAAGGTTTAACTGTGGCTGTCCACTAGTTATGTAGTAGATAGTCCTGCAGTTGAGCAAGTGGTCCGCGATTCAATAATCAAACTAAGAAATGATGTTTTCTATTATAGTTTGTACAGTCAACAAACTATAATAGAAAACATCATTTCTATGTTGACATATAATCGCATCATTTATAACAGTATAACTACGATAAAACCTGACTAGCCAGTGAAAAATGAACTGGTAAAGCGAGAACGATTTTAACGCCCCCGATAATATCACAATGTCCGGAACACGTACACTTTAATATTTTAACTTACGTGACTCCTGATATTTACTGAAACTGATTCCTTTAAAACCTGAGCAACTATTTGTTGCGTAGTTGCTTGTTTAGTCAATAATTATGTTTTTGCAACTTTTGTTTAGCTATGTAACTACTCCAAAGACATATTTACGAGCGATAAACGGATATACGAAGAAAATTGTACTCCAATACTTGTTACTTAGAAACAAATCGTTCTGTCTAGTGCCATACGTCCGCTTGTTAGGTAGCATTCATGTGTCAAAATCGACAATTTTCGAGGTCAAATTTTTTGTATGAAAATAATTCCAATGTCTGCTCTTTAAGTCTTTTAAATCTCATTCAACTACCGCGTTGGTTTAATAGTTGTAAGGACGACTGGCCGGCCAAACTGTTATTGAGCTTTTCCATTAAGAATTTTTAGTTACAGCTCGGAGTTTGGAAGTATAAAGTAGTATGATTTCCTCGTGCTACAAGCACGTTGAGTCGATGCTCGTGCACCAGATTGCCGTTTCATCGGACTATAACAGTGAGGGAAGAGAGAGTGCACCCGTGTTCGAGCACACACTATAATATTTCCTGTCCTCAATGCTAGTCTCCAGTGACATTAAAATCGCTAAGCATGGGAACGGTCTACAGGTATATTTATCACATTCATTATTATTTTATACGACCCTATTATTTTGATCTTGTCTCGTTCGTTTCTACACGAGACATGATCAATATCTGATGGCATGGTGAAAATATTACCCAGTCAGCAAGATTGGTTGTGGGCTGTTCTAAAATGCATTGAACGAAGTATCGTCACTGGTGAGAAAAATACACTGCCCGGTAGTGACATCATGTCATTGTGCCAGCGTTGTACGATATTGTTCCACGTTTCATATTCAAATTCCTGCAACGTCATCTCTTGTGCCATGGATACACAGCGTATACAACATAATCTTACTAAATTCGTATTTTTCTTTAAGAGCGCTCGTACAAAACGTTGTCTCCCAAGAAAAATATATTCGAAAAGTTTCCCGCCGTAAGCTCGTCTTAATTATTTTACAACAATGGTCGACTGTTTTAAGTAACTCTTTGTGTTTACAGAGTAATTGCTGTTCATTTTAAGTCATAATTTTAAGTTGCCATAATTTATAAAGTTCTGGCAGCATACCTTGCCTAGGTATTTTCTGAGGAGTTTATCTTAGCTGCGTAGTAACCGTTGGCTACATTAAGTAAAGGGAGACTTTTTACCCGATTGTGGTGAAGCTGAAAAGGAGGAATGGACATTGTTTAATGCGATTTTTTTAATCGAAATCATTTCGTCACAGTTAGCCGTAAGTAATTGAGGTTATTTGAAAAGCCTACATGGAATATGTGCGACAAACGGCCATCTTAATACTATTATAAATGCGAAAGTTTGTTAGCGTGTATAAGACGTTTGTTCCTCTTTGACGCAAAAACGGTTGACCCGATATGGGTGAAATTTGGCACACAGATACTTTATAACCTGGATTAACATATAGGGTACTTTTATCCCGATAGTACAATCCCGTAGGATAAAGCCGGTGAAGCTGGAATGAGCGAGCATAAGCTAGTAAAATATAAATATCTAGATACCATTACTAATGTTGAGAGCAGCGGTGGCCAAGTGGTGGCGACCCCGACTTACGAACAGTAAGTCATGGGTTCGAACCCAGGCAGGCGCATTACTTTATTTAATTAATTATCATCACCACTGCTCTCAAAAACGGTGAAGGAAAACGTCGTGAGGATACCGGCATGTCATAGAACCAAAAATTCGAAGACATGTGACATCTACCAATCCGCACTGGGCCCGCGTGGTGGATTATAGTCCATTCCCTCTCGTAGAGAGGAGGCCTGTGTTCCAGCAGTGGGAACATTATAGGCTGATGATGATTACTATAATGTACTATACTTAGCACCAATTTACTCAAATATGTGCTATATCATCATCATCATCATCTGCTTAGTCTTTTCCCAACTATGTTGGGGTTGGCTTCCAGTTGTCTAACCAGTTAGTACTGGGTAATACAATGCCCCTTGGTAGGACTGGTTGTCAGACTTTTTGGGTCACTGACTACCTCACGACTGACTACCTAAATATGTGCTGTATAAAGTGTACATATTACACATAATTCTACCTCAATTACCGTCAAGGATAATCTCGTCTCCTTATTTACTCAGACAGTTAGGTATTTCTATTATTAGAATATAATTTAATGTAGTATGTATTGGCATTTATGAGTCTGAATACCGTAACCTCCTTAGAGACGTTCGGCCATGCATTATGTATGGGATTGTTACTTTCACGCCCTTACTGAATGACTGATAAGTAAATAAGTACTTACCACGTCTTTTTTTTTTACGGATTGGAAATCATCAAATGACTTCTCCCGCTCTGGGCAGAGTGGAAGGGAGTGTCAGACTTGTACTGACTAAAACCCATCCATGTGCCTTCCTTGCCCTTTGTGTTCCAGGGCCGCGGTATCTCTTTCGAACAGCCCGCAGCCCAATACTTACCACGTCTGAGCTCACATTGATGGTATGTAGGAAGATTCCTTTATTTAAGGTGGTTGCGTCAGCAAACAGGGAGGGGCCCGCAAGGGCCGATGCCTGCCAGGGCAGCGGGGCTGTTCGAAAGAGATATGGAACATGGATGGGTTTTAGTCAGTACAAGTCTGACACTTCCTTCCGCTCTGCCTGGAGCGGGAGAAGTCTATTACAGGGGCTTGAAGTCAGAAGACTTTGTATTCCAGGGGCGCGGTATCTCTTTCGAACAGTCCCGCAGCTGACGCTTAGGATAATTAACGACAACAATGCGAACGAAACTGTGGGCAAAAGCTCGAGCTAAGTCTTCTATATTTCTAAAACAAAACCCGGTAATGGGCGACCAGAACGGGGATGGTTCACCGTTAATGTGTATGACTGGCAAAATTATGACGTTCATGGGCAATAAGCTAAACCGGCAATTACCCACTAGGTCAATAATACCGGCTCAGATTATATGTGGAATATTGAATCATAATTTACTCTTAAAACTGTGTATTTGTTAAAGATCGGTCAAATCGGTCCGGTACGTAAATTTTGAACACGGTCCCCTGTCAGACGTTTACGGCATCATTTACACCTTGTTTCTTAGCATTCCTCACACAATCCATTCATCTTTTCTTTGACCTTTCTCTCCCTCTCGATCCATCAATATTAATATCCATCACTTTTTTAATAACATGCGTTTCATCCCTCCTCATAACATGTCCATACCAAGATAGACGACTTTCTTTAATCTTTTCTGTAAGGGGCACTTTCAAAGTTCCACTAATATACTCATTCCTTACTTTATCCATACTTGTCACTCCACACATCCACCTCAACATTCGCATCTCCGCTACATCCTATCGTTTTTCCTGCATCTTTTTCACAGCCCAACATTCTGATCCATACAGAACAACATAAAAGCTTTTCATCGGCAGTTAAAAAAAAAAGCTCCTTCGTATCTTCGGGAACGCTTCGAGTATCTTGTACCCAGAGGAAAACCTTGTCGCTCATCCTCATCTCTTCTCCTTCGTTTCCTTCACTCCTCAAGTCGGTATGATGGTTCTTTTACTGTTCATGCTGTGCGCCTCTGGAATTCGCTTCCACACTCCTTACGGGATAGCCCTTCGTTAGATGTGTTCAAGAAACGAATAAGAGAACATTTCCTGTCAACGTAAAAATAGTATGTATATAGTATTTTATATGTATGTTTATCTATATATAATTATTGTATGTATTACGTACATTATATTGTGTATATAAGTTTAGTTTGTTTATAAAATAAGTTAATCTAAGTTTATAAATGTACTCTTTATGCACATAAGGTTACCTACCCTCTTCTGCAAATTTCGCAATCGAATTTAGGTTTGCTGTAAGAAAACCCAATTCTGGGTTAAGTTCGCCTTTGTACATAAGCTATTTATCATAATTTTGTGTGTATTTCTCTTTTTTGGGTGCAATAAATAATAAGAATAAGAATAAAAAAAAACGGCTGCTTCCTACAAAAGTGTCATACACATCAAAACGGTCGGTATGGAACAACAAAACGAATATGCTCTTACAACTTGATAGAGCTACGATTACCAAAGTTACATTTCAGCACTCCCTTTAACAACATCCAAGATACGACGCCAACGCTACTATTCCACCATTGAATCCACCAGCCAATAAATTGACCTTAAAATATCTAAACAATGACCTCACGCAATAACCATGTAGTAACAAAGCAACATAAATCGATCCAGCAGTTAATAGAAAGGGAGGAAGCAGCGGACCACATAACAACAATATGGCGCACTCAGGCTTGTCAGCAATTTGTCAGCCACATCATTGGGACGAGTAATTAAACGCTGCTCGGGCGTTCGACCGTCTTTATGGGCCGTTATATTGACGCGCGCGGGTACATCGTAAACTTAATTTTTATGATTGCCTGGTACTGCTGGATGGTTGTTTTTAATTTTGCCTTTTTATAGAAGCTAATGTGGGGTGATTGATGGGTGGTTTATGGGGGTTCCTTTGAGTATGTGGCAAATACGTGTGGTGGTTTTCTTATTGCGCTTATGTCACTGTTGTTACAGAACCCTTCTACGCGAGCCCGACTCGCAATTGGCCGGTTTTTTTAAGAGGTTGTGTAGGTACAAGAAATTTTTACATTCTATGTATCTACAGCAGCGTCCTCCTCTTCTCTAACACTACGACCAACAACCCATCACCATCTACTAAGCCATCCCAACATTTACTTACATAATTCTGCTTACATAAGTTACCTTCAAACAAAAGCACACAAACCTCGATGCACGTGCAATACAGCGAGGATTTCCTTTCGCTCCACATTACATATACATAACAGCCCAGTATATAGTTTCGAGGTAAAGCCCCGAGCGCGTTCAGCATGTCCCCAGCAAGAAACAACACGTTTTCTCATATAGACTGTGACACTTTTGTGGAATTTACAAATACCTAGGTAGTAGGTATTGCACTACTAAGATTGCTTTTAGTGTTTAAAATTTTATTTTACACTAGCTGTGCCCCGTGACATTCTCGTCTGTGAAATGATTATAAAGATATTACTTCCCTATTTGAATCGGATTTTGTTAACAATTTCAAGGGTTTTATTTTTTTGGCACGGAACCCTAATTTTTATTCTAAAATGAAAGTAGTCTAAGTTAAAAAAAAATCAACATCATAAAATCATAAAATCAACTATCTGTCAATAGAAGTCCCGGCGAAATCGGTCCACCCGTTTTGGAGATTAACCGGAACAAACAGACAGACACAAAAATTTCAAAAAATGATTTTTGTGTTATAAGTACCTTATAATATACTTTTATATACATTCAGTAAAAAGCAGCTTTTATTTTAAAATTACACACTCTTCAGTCTTATTTATTTTTATAGATAACAAACACCCCTGTATTCCCCAAGGGTGTGTACCAACTTTTTTTTTTTTTTTCGGATCGGAAATCATCAGAGACTTCTCCCGCTCTGGGCAGAGCGGAAGGGAATGTCAGACTTGTACTGACTAAAACCCATCCATGTTCCTTCCTTGCCCTTTGTGTTCCTGGGCCGCGGTATCTCTTTCGAACAGTCCCGCATTCCAGGCAGGCAGGGTCTGTACCAACTTAAAGAACATTTCGCCGTCATTTTTGAAGTCTCATGTAAAAGTTTTGAGTATGAATGTAGTAATGAATGTGGAAGGCTATAACAGTAGACGAAGACCAACTGAAACGATGGATGGACTGTGTGAAGGATGATAGATATAGCAAGAAATGAGGTGACTGCTGAGACAACGAGTAAAAGTCCTTATACGAAAATTTCATATAATTTATTGGCAAAAGTGAGTTTTTTTTTTCTTAGCCTGTGTTTTCTTAGTGTGTTCCTACTGCTGGGCTAAGGCCTCCCCCATAGCCTTTCACTCTTCTCTTTATGCAACTTTCTCCGGCCAGTCTGTCACAAACGCTTCTAAATCGTCGTTTCCTAGGCCTAAAAGTAAGTTACTATTAGACAATTTAAAATATATGAACATAAACTAAGTAGGTAGGCGGTAGCTTGTTATTCCACTTTTTATATACCAAGAAATCTCTAGAAAATAAAATAAATTCAGGATGTTATAAGTCACTAAACTATGAATAACGCGCCGACAGAATTAAGAAGAAAATAATGTCCTTATGAATTTATAGAGCGTGAACTTTAGGGGTATAGAATTCCGTAATTTATTTCTAATTCAGTCACAGAAGGGCTTGCTCGTACGCTTTCGTACACGAGTGATTTCGTGTAAAAGATTGTACATTGTCGTACAGATTGTACATTGTGATTGCAGATTCCTTAGTTACAAATTTGAATTATCGTCCGTACATTATTTTACCCACGAGGCAGTCACATGTCTAACGCTCGAATGATTTAAGCAAACTAACTTTGTAAAGCTCGCACTGAGATATATTTAATGGAGTTGCGAAGCTTAGCTAGTAGTTAGACTTCTAATTAAGTAACTAGATGGACTAGGAAGCAACTCCTTATTCAATAGGTGGAAAAAGTTAAGTTAAAATACGTTTTGTACACGAGTGATTTCGTGTAAAAGATTGTACATTGTCGTACAGAAGTGATTGCAGATTCCTTAGTTACAAAATTGAAATTAATTTTGGAACTGGAGTTCTAAAATAAATTAGTGACTGACGTGTCGCAGCCTATAAACGTCCTCTCATCGTCTTTATACTCAGATCTCTTCAAAGTTCGAGTGAATCGGTTTTTTCTAGGCAAGCGTGCTCGACCCTTGGCCGCGTCATCTTTTCACATCTGGCGAGTTGCAGCCAAACGCCAAAGTCACAAAAGGACAATGGCGAAATCTTAGCTGAATTTAATTTGACCGTCTAAAGGTGACTTATATACGAAGGCAATTCCATTATTTTTCTACGTTTTTTCAAAGTATCACAGTAACTGGTTAGGGCCGGATACAAAAAATATTTTAATTGAAAAGTTATTTGACTTTTTCATCAACGTTTAGTGCTGCCATTTTATATGTATTCTGCTTAGTGACAGTAAGTACAGCAATATTGTATTATAACCAGTTTTAATTTATTATTGTTAAATTAAACTAAATAAATGAATTAACAATACTGTTTATTTCTAAGTGGAAGTGTTCCTCGCAGGGAGGTAAAAATGTTGTACTGTAAAAATAAATGAATTACTTTCAATTAATGACTGGCAAAAAAAATAATATCCCAAATCTAAAAAAGATCTCATCACTCGACACTCATGTCACAGAGTGACAGGAGTGACATGTTTACAAGACATTGCATGCTTAAATAATTGAGAAAGGAAAATACTAATGCAATGTTGCCCTTTTACTTCCTCGAATTGGAATTACCATAGACATAACCTACAAAAGTTCATCACTGAATTTCTATTATTCTCGGCCTTTTCGAACAAAAATTCTTGCACAAACTGATTCAGAATTTGATGCCGAGTTAAACAAGATATTTTTTCATTTGGCTGAGATTAAAATCTTGCGTCTTGCAAGATTTTAATCTCAGCCAAAATAATGTATGGGTGGCTGCCATTGTCCTTTGTCCAGTTAAGCAGAAGCCAGCCTTAAGCTTGATCAGCGAGATGCCATGTCGAAAAAAAAACACCGCAAAATTATTATTTATTACTAGCTGTTGCCCGCGACCTTCCTTCGCGTGAAGTTATTATTAAAAAATCCTCTTTATTATAAGCACTTTTTTTCTTTGCACGGAAACCTAATTATTTATCTAAAATAAAAGTAGCCTAAATTACTCCTTGATATTTCAGCTATCTGCCAGTGAAAGTCCCGTCAAAATCGATCCAGCCATTTCAGAGATTAGCCGGAACAAACAGACAGACAGACAGACAGACAAAAATTGTAAAAAATGTTGTTTTGGTATATGTACCGTGTATAATCTATATGTACTTAGTAAAAAGCGGTTATTTTAATATTACAACCAGACATTCCAATTTTATTGATATGTACAGATGTACAGATTAGACTGATATACAATGAAATTTTACAAAAATAAAAATAACACCTCAGATAAGTTAAGTAATAAAGTAAAAATTATACACTCTATAAACTAACAGTACACTGCTACACACAAGTGCTTCACAAAATATAATATTGAGCACGCAAGCTACGCTTCATTACTGAAAGAACCGAATCGTGAGACACGATATCATTTTGTGAGAACAGCGCTTAACATATTGTATGGCCCACTGGCGCCTCCCCGTCTTTATGAACGAGAAACTTCTGCTTTCGTATGTAGTTTATGTAGGTATGTAGACACCTTCAATCTGGATCATTATGTCATACAACTTTTCACGATGGGGGAAAAGGACAGAGAGATATTTTGATGATATGTTAACTCGATTATTTTCAATATTAAGATTTGATTTATATAGACCTGTTTTTTCCTTTATTTTTAATTCTTCGGTACAGCGAGCTTATATTACTGTCCTATATACTCTATGGCATAGAGTCTATGCCCTTAATTTACCATGACACGGGTCGATATCATTAGGCCATCAACTAGAAACAAATCTAGACCTCGGGTCATCATAATTCAGTCAATCTTTGGTTTTTCTATATTCAAATTCAAATTCCATCAAGAAATATACTGGTTTCCTCACGATATTTTGCTTCACCGAAGCAAATGATGAGTATACAATACGCACATGAATTCAAAAAATCTGAGGTGTGTGCCTTGGGTTAGAACTCGAGACCTATGACTTTTTTTTATGATGGGAAATCATCAAATGACCCCTCCCGCTCTGGCCGGAGCGGAAGGAAGTGTCAGACTTGTACTGACTAAAACCCAACCATGTTCCTTCCTTGCCCTTTATGTTCCAGGGCCGCGGTATCTCTTTCGAACAGTCCCGCAGCCCCGGCAGGCATCGGCCCTTGCGGGCCCCTCCCTGTTTGCTGAAATCTCTTTGAGACGCGCGTGGAACACAAACGCGCCGTCAACACGGCCTGTCGTCATAAGACGGATGGACGGTGAGCTAGTCTATTACTCACCGTCTACAGGTCCGCGCCTACGGTGGCCGGAAGTGACTACGTGGCCCCAGACGCCCGGGGCGTCTCCCGCGGTGGCTAGGATACAAGGTTCCCATTCTCTTTCGCTCCGGACAATAGATTTAACCAGGGCCGGACGCTAGGCTTTCACTACTAACAACAATAGCTTAACCACTTTCTATGACTATTTAAGCTGCATTATTATACTGAGCTGAATAAGTAATGACAAAAGCCAATGACGTAACAAACATTTCAAGGCTTTGCACACATTCACATGTTCTAATAAAATCGATCAACGTTGAAGGTTTAATATTAGAAATACGACGCAGTGTTGGCTAACAAAATGGACTTTTAAATCTAGACATACTGTTTTAAGTTGTTTACTAGATAAATGTGGTGGTGGCGAAAGAATAAAAAATTGGCAAAGAGTTCAAGTGTATGACATAATGATCTGATTCAGTGCATTTCAAAATAACTGTATAACATCACGCCTGTAATCCCGGAAGGGTTTGACACCCACGCCCATATTAGTACACCCATATTTTGCCGGTTATGTTTATGTCCCATTTAATAGGGGGCGAACCTATTGCCGTCAACCGGATACAAATCCAGAGTCCGTAGCTGCTACTGAGAAATATCAGAAGGAAAAACAAAATAACAGTTGGGCCGACCTTCTTTTACCATTATTTAGTTTAAAAAAAAACTTGCTTTTTTTCAATATCATCAACCGCCATGTCACACTAGAATTTCTTGTCTTGTTCCATATAACTCGGTTCCTACCGGATTCCCTTTGATAAATGGCACAGTCAGTATTCTTTAGACAAATAATATAATCACATTAAAGATATTATGTACTCCGGATTACCTCATACAACAATTGACCTCACGAAACAATTTCCAACTACATACGAGGCTATGGCTAGAACAGCTGACAGCCTTCTGCTGCACATGACTGTGTCTGTTCGAGTGATGGACGTGTGGATCGTAATCAGGCCGAGTGTCATAGCTGAGAGTGTGTGGCCTTAGACTATAATAGTTATTAATGTAGTTCCTACATGACATAACAAGTGTTGTGTGGTCGGAAGCGCTACTGCTGAACGTGAGGTACTCTGGTTGATTCCGGGATCGGAAATGTGTGTTTTCCTATAAGGAACTGCTCACAGTAGCAGTCACGGAATCTGTTGGCTCCTCCCTATTACACGGAAATCAAGTATAACTAGAGAAAGTTGGTTTGCTATTAGGTACACCTCTGCCTAACCCTTCATGGATTACAGGCTTGATTTTATATTATGTTTTGGCTCGCTTAAATCTGCGACAGCCTGCAATTTATTTAAAAAAAATGTAAAAATATCCGAGATATAGGAATAGGGTTGAAACTCTTTATTGGTGATGCCTTCAGCTTCAGCCGTCTGCGACCGCTGAAGTGATTGATGTACGAATCATAAACTGTCCGACCGTAAATACGGGGTGTAAACAGACTCTTTACGAAGCCGTCAACCAAGCATTCTGTACATCAAACTAAGTAACTTTACGCAAAAACTAGTGCTGGGAAACGACTTTAATTTTTGGGCTGAAAAATCACGTTTTACAGTAGGACTCAATGTAACGCACTCAAAACATTGTGCTGATGGATGGATTGAAAAGTAAGGGGGTCCTGGAGGTGTTTAAAGAAAAAAACATATATTTAAAAAAAAACTGGTGAAAAAGTTGCAACTTTGACCCCCAATATCTCCGTATCTAGAAGGTTCCCAGGTATGGTAAAGAACAAAAAAAATATCGCAATGGCGGGGAGCACATGTGTCTTTCGGCTTCGTTAAGAGTCTGTTTACACCCTTTATATGATCTTGTCACCGAATTTTGTAGCCATGTCTTTTGCAGTCTTTAGCAATATTTCTCACATCACATAACATCACGGCTTATAATCCTCAAAGGGTTAGGCAGAGTTATACCCAACAAAAACTCCCACATTTGCCAGTTATAATATCTGTGAATATTTTATTCTGATAAACTAACTATATACATTAATAATTAAAAACAAATAAACTAACAACAAACTATAAACGGCATCGACTCAACGCTTTGATTGCCAGTTATGTTTAAGTTCCATTTAATAGTAGGCCAGCCTATCGCCACCAAAAGGGCACAAATCCAGACTCCGTGGCTGCCGCTGAAAAATTCCTCTTGGAAAAACACAATAACACTTGCTCAACGCGGAAATCGAACCCAGGATCTCATGCTCAACAGTCGCGCTTGCGACCATTAGACCAACGAGACAATATTACTCAATTATTTTAATTAGAAAAATCAGGAAATCAAGGAATCAGGAATTTCTCAGTAGCAGCCACGGAGTCTGGATTTGTGCCCGGTTGATGGCAATAGGCTCGCCCCCTATTACATGGGACTTAAACATAACTGGCGAAATGTGGGTAATATTAAAGCTTACTTTGCAGCTCTGGTAACCGAAACGTTAGGCAATTGCAACCAATCTCCTTTTACCAGAAAATTAAAAAAGAGTCGACAAAAAGCAATTTCAAGTTAAGGTTTTATGATTGATTAAAATCCCCGAGATTTCTAGCTGGGGTTGAAACTTTCGACAGCCTTCAAGTCCAGGCGACTGTGTCTGCTAGCTTGATTGATGGGCGGATCATATACAGCTGGAGCGGTCTGTAAATTGCTTCCTGACTGTCGCAGTCGACCGTGTGTCGGCCTTGGAGTGTTGCATTGAATTCTGTGATCGTCTTGGGTAGGTTGTAACATTTTTCTGTTAGTCCATGTTTGTTTGTTGAAGAACGTTGTGTAAACTAAATAAGTAAATAAAAAAAGCGAAGGAGTGACTATATATGATTTTATTTGTTTAGGACGAAAACATTTATACGTTAAATATATAAGCTGTTAAAAAAATGATTTAAAAAAAAACTGCTATTCCATACATTTATGCACACGTAACTCCATAAAATGAATGGAACAGCTGATTTATTTTCCGCGATTCGTTCCTCCCATGATAAAAGTTGTTGATGAGTACAATGCCCTCACGAAATTCTTAAAGTTAATTTTTTAACACCTTATAGATGTTTTGTGACCCTAAATAAATTGGGATAAGTGTAAGAGAATGATGATAAAATAAATATGAATGAAATATAAGTGGTTTTGTATTCAGAAAACCAATGATTGAAATAGTATCAAAAGGTTGAAAAGATTGCCATTATTTTCGACAACCTGAAATATCCTGTTCAAGAGTTCACTCACTAAACTAGGCAACGACTGAATAGTCACTTGATATTAGCAGATTCATCCCGCTACCAATTTACCAACAGGCTGGCTCTGGTGAACGAAACTGACAGGTTTCGAATGGCCACTCCAAAGTACTAACGTAGCAAGTGCAATTGATTCTCCAACACAATGGCTCTGAATAAAGCACTCGTGATTCTGTTCGGATGTTCGGTTGTTCTTATCAGATTGATAACATACATTTTCTGAACCTTGACAACCAGTCATGCTTCCAACGCCCTTTAGTTATCAGTTGAGCTACATGATAACTGACAAATGCTTGCACTGACTGGACAAGTTCACTCAAATATGTGTGGTTCTTTCTTCAAAAGACACTAAATCTGCTTAGTCCTAATGTGAGTTGACCAAAATTATATCGGGACCTTAACAGAAACCATGACCTCAAAGTTTGTTTCGGCTGTTTTTTCTCAGAGTAGTCAGGTACGGAACATCGGCACAATCTACTTTAAAAAAAATGGCGTATAAACGTGTTTATAAAAACATGTTTGCAAAATAAACATATCGTAAATAACATAATATAAGATATAAATTATGATTTGATTTGATTTGATTTATCACACAAAACTTCGGAAAGGTTTATATTTGCCACTGTCTAGTCTAAGCCCTTAGATTTCTAAAGCTGCAAAGTGTCAATTCGACGAAGTTTTACTATACCCAGGCCCAGTAACTTAGAAAAACGTAGAATACTTCGTCCTCCGAATTTCCTGGGCGTTCTAAAACAATACCATTTACAGCTAACACAAACACGACCATAACACTATTATGTTACTAGGTTACTTACGTAGTGGTTCGTAATAAAGTGATCCCGGTTGATCCAGTCCTTTGTGAGATCTGCTAGACAATGGTCGGATGACAAGCGGTCACAGTTGTACACAGAACAATGCGAACACTTTATAATGAATGGCAATGCTTTGGGTGTGTTTCAGTTCATAGGATTAGCCTTTTTGTTGATCATTGCTGCATGGGCACTGAAACAATTGAAAGTTTACCTTGTATGGAAAAATCAATTAGGACGAATGCACTAGCTCCGGAACAAAGTAATCTCATCAGTTTAAGCCCGTTAGTGAGACCGGTGCAATCAATACTACGTTTTGCAGTTGTTTTATCACACCACTGCACTGTCAAAATCAATCTGACCTCTATAATTGTCTTACTAGCTTATTCTCACGGCTTCGCCAGCGTGGAATTCGGCAATTGTCCCTCGGTATTGTACTACCGTAATAAAAAGTAAACTATCTGTGTGCCATAAAAAATAAGCTCTATTTAGTTATTGCGTTTATTTCAGTTGATCAGCAAAATAAATAACCCCAATCCGGGTGATCTCAGATATTTTGTGGTTGAGTAACTTCTCGGTGAATCGATTTACGACTTAGGTGTATTAATATAAAATGATTATTTTGTTATGCTCTATCCAAATATTAAGTTTATTTTTGTTGGCACTTTTGAACATAGCTCAATTTGGGTGATCTCCTTCCATCCAAATCCGATCAGTAGTTTTTGCGTGAAAGAGTAACAAACATCCATCCTCACAAACCTTCGCATTTACAATATTAGTAGGAAGTAGAATAAATTTGGTAGAGGATTCGTTCTTGCGTTGCTGTCAGATATAAAATAACTATGCATCTGTGAATGACTTGTGATTGCACCGGTTGTCCAGGGCGGAGACATACGGCACCTCTTTTTTTTTCGGATGTGTTATCATCAAATGACTTCTCCCGCTCTGGGCAGAGCGGAAGGGATTGTCTGACTTGTATTGACTAAAACTCATCCATGTTCCTTTCTTGCCCTTTGTGTTCCGCGGTATCTCTTTCGAACAGTCCCGCAGCCCGAGACTTACTTCTTGAGGCCGATACTGTATACAGGCGGATTTGATGAGATCCGACGGATTTAAGGGAAGACTTTTAGGGTAGGGTAGATAGCTAGACATTTAAAGGTTTGCCCATATATATTTGTGTTCGATTAAGTGTACTTGTAAACGATGACAAGTACACTTAACCCATTCACTGCCCAGTACTTCGCGAAAACTTCGTGAATTTCGTTCGCGTGCCCACAACCCGAATCCGAGTCGTCGTTATAATGAACTATAGATGACTTGCATTCATGCCCAGAACCCAACTAGCGAGTCCATAGCTACGGATACGGATTGTGCGAACAAACAAATTATTCTCAGACTCAGAGACTCATATGCTGGGTTCTGGGCACTGAATGGGTTAATCGAACATTTCTCCAACCAATTGGCACTAAAAAGACAGTAATTTCAAAGCCAATAATATGTTTCCAAACCAGCTGTACTTTACAGTTTCCAAAGCAAGATAATAAAAGAAGCTAATGCCGTTTCCTAGAGTACTAAACAATGTCGTACTTGTGCCATTAAAACTTGCCTTGTAGTGGTAAATGATACTCGTACAATTGAGTTACTGTTTGACAAATTGCTGCACGCGTTATTACTACTATGTAATTGTATTAGGTACTCTATGCATATAATTCACGTTTACGATCAGAATAGACTGACAAACTAATGAAGTAGATGTTTTATTACTCAGCTGTGCCAAGAGATCAAGGTTTACGAAAGAGATGATGAACGGCCCAAAAGTTTAAGATTTTTGAAGTGAAAACTTCTTTAAGCGCGTTGGGCATTTTTTTTGGAAAACAATTGAACTCGCGACACCGTTAAACGACCTCTTTTTCGTTGCAGAGTTGCGGGGTTAGCCGTATTGCTGACGCGGACGATAATTTTATGTAATAACGTCATAAGAAAACATTGATGAAAAATTGCATACTTTTATGAACTCACTTGAATTATTATCACTGAATTATCTTTATTTTTTATAATAAAGCCGACTCTATCGCTTGTTCCGCGCTCTCACTTGCAAGCTCGGCACAGGCGGAACGTGACACATTTTCGTACGTGCAGCCGGTGTTCATCGATTTATAAGACGTTATCAGGTCAAACAATACAGTTATGACTTATGCAAAAATAATTTTGAAAAATAATCCAGGACCTTGAAAAAAAATACGTTTTCACTTCTGTCGGCACTCGCGGAGTAGGAGGGTTTCTATTAAGAACTGCCCTAGAGCAATCTACCGAAAAACGGTGGAAATACTTTGTCCTTGAGCTGGTCTGCCGACGTAAGAAGTTTCAGTATAATAAGAGGCAAACATTTCATCATCATCATTCCAGCCTGAAATCACCCACTGTTGGATACCGGTCTCCCTTTTCTTCTGCCATTCTTCTCTGTTCTGTTGCGTCCCTCATTAATTGGCTTCCCGCGATTTTGACGATATCGAACTAGACAAACTTGTACCGGCTTTTAGACCAGTTTCTGTGAGATGAGCATAGGACTGACAGGACAGGGTAGGTAGTGGTATATTTTTTATTTACACTCTGTGATAAGTTACCATAAACAAAAAACAAATAAATAAATAGTCGTGCAGGTGACTATACCTATTACTATCACAAGCATAGCAAGCTTAAAACAAATCAAATGAAATAATTATTTATTTCCAAAGATAAGGAAAAATAATTCAACAAAGTAAGTTAAATAAATCTTATAATGACGCTTCGCTACTTAGTGCTCTAAGCTTAACTTCCTAAGAATATGTACTTTTTACAGCTCCGTAGAGAAATATTAACTTTACAATATTACCTCATATTTTCTCTCAAATCGCAGATCAGGGATGCAGAATACTCATAAGTAAAGTCTAACTGAACTAACACAACAAGCTTTCGACGTACACAACTGCAATAAATTGCAATTTGCAAATAACATTTTGAAATTCATGGTATTGGCGGATAAACTTAGCTGTGTTCCGGACAAAATAGAGGTAGAGAGAATATTCGTTGTGAATAAATACTAACATGGTAATTTTTGACGATATATCTGTGTTTTTATTTTTGATTTAGCTAAACGCACGAAGGATATAAATAACAAATAGTAGGCCATGGGACTTAAACATAACTGGCGAAATGTAAGTATACTATTTAGGTACACCTTTATCCTGTATCCTTCGGGGATTACAGGCGTGATGTTACGTTAGTAGTTAAATTAGGTTTTCGCAGGATGTTGTCGTATGGGTTGATCAAAATTGCATTTCTTTTTTTATACGATGTGAGTAATGAACGGTTGATCCGAAACTACATTTTAAAAATTATTAACTATATTTTAACTATATTTTATAATTACGTACAAACCCAGAGGAAGAAAAGAGTTCAATTCTATGCCAAAATACAGTAAAGCGTAGCAATATAAAATAATCATGACATAATTTTATGTAAACACAATATCCATTATGAAATATAAATAAGACTACAAAGGAATAAAAATAAGACACGATACATAATCATCAGAGCATATTTTATAGAATAATATTGAGGTAAATTGTGGTAACGAGGTGGGAGGATTTCTCGTGAATGAATGAAATGATTGATTGAATGAACGAGTGGACTTTGGGGAGCTCGGTCATTTCCACAGTGTTATTACCCGTGCATAATCGTGAGGAAAATTAACGATGAATTTTATGGACGCTGTCAAATATTTTATGCGTATTTTGTGAAACGATGCTTTATATTTTAAACGGATGATCTTCAATTGGGCTTGTTCTTGTTGATTTATGAGTGATTTTCTTATCCTTTTGCTTTGGTAAGAGGAAACTGAGGCAATATCATTTTCAATGTTATTTTGTTTGTCATTTATGGTTTCTACTCAGTGTCGTGAGTTACCTTAACTGTAGAGAGATCAATGTACTCTTATAAACATATTCTAAAAATGTCTGATGCAAATAGTATGCAGGAAAAATTCTACTCAAGGTGTTTTTTTCCTAGCCTGCTCGGTTCCTGGGCAAAGGCCTCCCTCCACTTTTTCCATTTCTCCGCGCGTGCTCCTTCCAGTTTTGACAGAACATGTCCAGTTAGTCCCGCCACCTCCTTCATCGCCTCATTGTGTCAGGGCACCAGTTTCCTGCTATTTTAGCCCACAGCCTGTCCGGCAGACATGTCCTGCCCATTTGAGCATTTGAGCCACGTCAGGTATATTTGTTTCGGAGCGCAATTGTGTTTCGAACACGTACCGTTAATTTAACACCTAGTATACTGGCTCTCCATTGATCATTGCCAAACCTTGAGTTTGAACTTCTGGATGTTAGTCAAAGATCAAGTCTGTGGACCTTAGGTTACAAAATAACACCCATCCAGGCCTTTTTTTACGGTTGGGAAATCATCAAATGACTTCTCCCGCTCTGGGCAGAGCGGAAGGGAGTGGCAGACTTGTACTGACTAAAACTCATCCATGTTCCTTCCTTGCCCTTTGTGTTCCAGGGCCGCGGTATCTCTTTCGAACAGCCCGCAGCCCTGGTAGACCCATACATACCTTACACGCAAATTCGTCAATAAAAACACGTCATAAACCGTTCGAAATCCAATAGATACCGCCACAAACAAATAAACTCTATTACACAGCAGCCAAAACAATCACAACCGCTCTCAAACAAATCTAGCATAGCAAAACGTTTTACAAAAACAAAAACGCATCAAGTGTGCTGACCAACACGTATCGTCCCCGTTTTACACTAGGGTTGGGCTATCCATCATTTTCCCCTGTCTGACATCGGTGTGAAACTCAAACACGACCACATCGGTATGTTTGCGACCGTATTTTCCTTCGGTCTCCTGATTACGAACGAAAACCACAAATATTTGACGAACTACCGTCCGAATTGTTACCCTTATAATTACAAAATTAGTTGCTGTGTTGTTAGTTACTTCACTGGCTATTTATTTTTGAGGGTCAATGGTTTTAGGCTATTTTTAGAACTTGTTCGTGTAATAAACATTAGGGTTTGTTTCGTGGGGAGGTTTAATTTAGATTGGATTTGAAGACTGCGTCCTTTTAGTCCGTGAGTTTAGGTTTGTACCCATAAGTGAAGTTATGTGTCGAAACACTCGTTTAGTATATACTATTTATTTGATGAATGGTCTTATTTCTTTCTTTATCGTGTGGTTAGTGCCTAACCTGATGTCAGAGGTTTTATGCCGTTCATGGGCCTCTGAGTCGCCTTTTACATACATGCCGTCGAGAAATATCTCTCAGGCATGCTGGTTGATGGATTATTACCACCATTAATTTATAGTTTAATAATATAATATCAGGGCAGGAAACCTATTTGTATTTAACTCAATAACATTTTAAGGTTGCCATATCCTCATTTGCGTTACGAAAAACAACTAAAATCCTAAACAATATACGGCAGAAAACTGAGCTAAACATGTACAAATATGACAAATAAAAAATGTCTGCTAGCAACATTTGCAACAACTACTACACGACAACAGCCTTATTTGTATCTATCTTTTCTACGGCAGACTCCCAAAATATACAGACAGGAACATTTCTATCTAATCTCGGTGAGTCGAAGCCTGAGCCTCAATTTGCAAAAAGGTAGAAGTTTCCTCTCCATTTCGTCGCTTCATAAGATCGTGGGGGAGACTGAGCTTATTTGTTCCGTGAAATATGTATGTATGAAGAATAAAGGTTTGCCTACACACCCACAGTACAATTTTAAAGAATTGTAGGTATCACCTAGAACGGTGATCGAAATGATTAGCATGAATAATTATTTTGTTGTGTCCTATTTGAAAATAAATGACGATTACAACTTATAATAAAGTTAATAATTCCCATCTTCTTTATCGTATGGTTAGCGCCTGTCACATTTTTTAAGCCGCCCGTGATCCCTGATTTGGCTTTACATGGCGTCGAGAAATATCTCTCAGGCACGCTGGTTTCCTTACAATGTTTTCCTTCACCGAAGCAAATGATAAATATAAAGGGTGTAAAAAGACTCGTAACGAAACCAAAAGACACTTGTTCTCCCCGTCATTGCGTTTTTTTTTGTTCTAGACCATACCTTCTAGTTACGGAGATATTGGTGGTCAAAGTTCCAACTTTTTCACAAGTTTTTTTTTTTTTAAATACATATTTTTAATGTATTTTTTTTACTTAAGGCACCTTCACGACGCCCGTACTATTCAATCCATTCATCTTCATCAGCACAATGTGTTGAATGCGTTACCTTGAGTCCTACCGTAAAACATGCTTTTTTACCCCTAAAAAAAGTCGCTTCCCAGCAATAATTTTTACGTAAAGTTACTTAGTTTGATGTGGGTACAGAAAGCTTGGTTGACGGCTTCGTGAAGAGTCCGTTTTCACCCTGTATACATGAATCCGTAAAATCAGAGGTGCGTGTCTTGGGTTCGAACTTGAGACCTATGACTTGGCAGTCTGACGGTCACACCTCTAGGTTATCACTGCTTTAATTATTCGCATTAAACTATTTACATACTATGAACACATTCATGTTGCATCTTCTACAATGATTAAATACTCCGTTTATCACAAAATCCAGCTGTATCACCAATAAAAAATATGAAATTAGAATATAGAAACTTTTTACAACGAAAAGCAATTAAAAAGTTAAATACTGGCCATTACCGACGAAAACAACCAATGGAAGCCATTTTACAAAAAAAATAAAATAAAGAAACCATACCTATTGGCGTTTACTGATTACTTTGGCGTGAAGTGGCCTGTGTTATGAATTAACCGTAGCTACCAAATAATAAAAAGGTCGCATTGGGAAATAAAAAAAAAATCCCCGTAAGATTGAAACCATATAACGGAGCCTTTACGAACAGAGATATAAAAAGATAAATGTGAATGAAGATGCAGTGGAATGAAGAAAAATAACGTACTGTGGGCTTCGAATGTGGGGGAGGGAACAAAATGGTTTTCTCGTTAATATACGCGGATGACAGCACCGCTATTATACATTTTATATCTGTTATTGTAAATTGAAGTACGCGCTGAAAACATATTCGTAATGACTATGCTCTTTACTGATTGGAATTTCGTGTGAAATGATTTTTATATTATTTCTTTGTTCCCGTTTTGTTCTTGAAATAGGAATGAATGTTTTTTTCTTAATGAACTGAACGGACGTGAAATATCGGTAGCTACCAAAATCTAAATACCGAATAAAACTATTTTAAAACCACCTCAGTAATCGCCAATGAAGTTGGTAATTTTCAATTTTAAATCCAGTCGTAGCTTATTTATAAACCAGCAAAAATACTGCACTCCAAACTGCGAGCACAAAAAAAAAAATTGGTTGTCTGTAAAGTTGGTTTACGGGCGATAGTTTAACGTGGCAACGTCATAAAATCGAGTGGAAGAGAGATAGTTGCGGCGCAAGAGTACAATGAGCGTAACGGGATAATGGCCGTAACGGGTCAATGCCCGTAACGGGACAATTTCCCGTGCATGCAGCTGGCGTTCATCGATTTATTAGACGTTGTCACGTCAAAAATCCACACAATTCGTCTACCATCACTAATATGATTCGACCAATATGAAAGTTAAACGGCATTTCTATTGTACAGACCATAGACACATATTAATTAACACTAAAATACCCTACAAATAAACAGTTAAAACCTTCATCAAACTAATTTGGCGCAAACTATCCAGCTAATTTAGCCACAGAGGTTTCAAGCAATTCTTCTAAACGGCCACATAACATCTTGGAATGTAATAGACTCTGCGGCCATCAGTAAATGTCCGCGTGCTCTGAATAGTTAATGCTCGCCGTATCACCACCTGCAACGTGGCACAAGTGAAGCGAAGCTGGATAGACCGAGATAGTTATAAAAATGAGGAGTTATGAGAGGCGATATTTTTTGAATTTATGCTTGATTTTTAAAGGTAATTTTGTAGGATATTCTGTGGGCTGCTTTTATAAACTTGGCTTGGTTTCTTGTGCTATATTTAGAATTTTATTGACCTTAAAATGTTTATTATCTTTTATCAGTCCTATAATCCTAGGTCAACTCCTATGTTATTATAGGAATATAATAACATTTGTTCATACTATTCAGGACTATTTTCGTACGCCATAGATAGTCGTCGCCGTCACTTAGTTTGTCCACATCAGGACTTCAACTCTATGATGTACTGACGCCAGCACATAAAGTTACTACAATTTGTCATCATTTAATAGATTTTCAACTTTATCGCTAAAGCATTAGGTTAAAGCTTGTTTCGGAAAGCTGGCGTCTATACAAACAGATTACGGGACCATTAGATTAGCAGTGATATCAGATAACCATAGCTTATAGGCCAATGAATGATGACAAGCTTTACAACATATGTATTATGCAAGTAAGACTGAATTAATATAAAAACGCTTATCCTAACGTATCAGTTGTAATGTCATAGCTAACTTCAGTATTAAATTCATCTAACTGTCACATTAGGCAGCCCGCCAAAAAGTTATCGCGACTTTTGCGTTATATTTTATTTTGATTGAGCGGTTATCATTCTCGGTCATCATTTCGTAATTATTTTTTCAACACAATATTTTGCGACAGTATTTAAAACTCTCGGATTCATCCTGCGCCGATTTTTATGAACATACATAAAAAAAATATTCCGACGAATTGAGAACCTTTTTTGAAGTCGGGTTAAAAATAGAATGACATTTGCATTTTATTCTTTGTACAGGTTTATGAAATCAACCCAGAAATCCCTTAGACCAGTAATAATACATTGACATTGATACAACTATGACTTCAAGTCACCGCGCCGGAAGAAAATAATTTGCTATTTTTGGAAACTTATTTTTACCTTTTGAATCGTCACGTATGTATAATTTCCCAAAAGGGATGTTTTTGATTGATTATATGGTTTGGTTAGAAGGATAAAACTTGTTCTTAACCATTATATTATGGTTGTGACAACATGCCCAACCAACTTGCAACAATCAATATTGGTCAAGTATTCCAGCCGATTAGTCCCAGAGTTTTTCAGTCAGAGGTGCATTTAGATCAGTTTAATCTGACGTCTTTATTTTTGTACACACATATTGACCTTATGCATGTCCTTAAGAAGTAAATAAAAGCGATGGTCAAATAATAAATTAATTAATTATTCGGGCACTATACCACCCGTAGTTAAACGCGCCCTCTGTCGATTCTAGTGACGTGACGGCCATGTTGTGACGTATGTTCGTGTCATAGACACAAGTGCGATTCATTCAAGTCAACCGCTACGAAACCGAGTGTCTTTGCTCTGATGAATGAAGCTGGGTGTAGCGGGAGAGTGGGAGCTTGCTCGATACAGTTGCATCCAAGTTTTACTAGAAGGGACAACTTTAGATTGTGTGCGGGTTTTATAAAGTTGTCTACATTGGAACTGTTTTACCTTTCCTTTTGAACTACGAATAATAGAACAGCAGGGTACAGATCGATATTTGAATCTATTTAGAGAAAACGGTCTGCCGTTCTGAAATTGACATAGACATTCTACGGTGTTTTTTCCGAAAGAATTCGGAATTCAAAGGGAAGTTGTTAAAAACGTCATTGAGTCGAGATTTTTGATTATAGGCATTTTGAGTGGCGTTGAGTGGAGTTGAAGATTTTTTCGTAGAAATGAGGGTGACGTTCATTTAGTATTTCGAGAGTTATGTTTTTAGTTTTGTGTTTGCCATCTTGTATTTTTTTTTTGCTGTCTGATTTCACGTTTTAATTATTTTTGAATTTTTGTAATATTTCAGCTATAAAGATGCCTGTTTTCTTGAAGGAAACTCATTTCAAATTGAAAATCCATTTCCTGTAGGTACTGTTAAATAATTCTACAACGGTAGTTATAATTACCGCAATTTAATGGCACGATGAGGGATTAATATCTTAATTAATTCAATATACCTACTGTACTGTACTCCATAATGTAATATGTCTTCGGAAATTAGTTTAGTTAACGTGAATATTATAGTGATCTTAGTGCTGATGCTGTAATGTACGGAGTAAATATTAAACTTAGGGCGTTGCTTTCATAAATTATGTAGACAAGAGGTGTTACATAAGTGATAATTGCTTTCAAATCACGACTACTGAGCATGAGGTCGTAGGTTCGTTTCCCGGGTAGGGCGTTGCTTTCATAAATTATGTAGACAAGAGGTGTTACATAAGTGATAATTGCTTTCAAATCACGACTACTGAGCATGAGGTCGTAGGTTCGTTTCCCGGGTCGGGCAAAGTGTTAGTGGGTTTTCCCATCAGGAATTTCTCAGTAGCATCCATGTACTCTAGATTTGTGTCCAGTTGACTGCAATAGACACGCCCCTATTATATGGGACTTCAAAAACATAACTGACGAAATGTGGTTGTACTATTAGGTACAGTCAGCGTCACGATGTGGGTACCCTTTTTGAAAGCACCTACGTTCCCAACTGGGGTACCCAATTGATGCAGCTCACTGTACACCACTACCTATCCGTTCGGAGATTATAGGCGTGATGTTGTCATATGTTTTCATAATCTACAAGGGGCAATGTTTCATAATAAAAAAAATGTCACCTTCAGTAGGGTAAAACTTATACATTGTTTGTTTTCAGCCCCGAGTCTCATAAAGTTTGATATATTGTACCGTTATCAGGATATTAAAGTTAATGCCTCTTAAAGATATTAATAGCCCCTCAGTGCGGCAACAATACTCTCTAAATACCAAGTAAAGGGCAGGCCCCATGTGGCACGAGGGCCTTGACAAGGCTACACATGGCAGAATTTTTGAGCAAAAATAATGTTTTTTGCTAACATGTTCAGAAATACATCGCTCTTAAGAACAAGAACTAGAGTTTATTATAATGTGACATAAATCAACGTCTACCGTTGATGGTCCATCATGAGGATGTATTGTATATAATTTGTCCAGCGTTTCTTGGACAGTAAATTTTGTTATCAAATTCACTAGCAATATTTTACTGGTATTTAACATTAGTAGAGCCTCAGCATACGATGTACCCGAGAATTTATCCATTGATATCCAGTGTTCGAGACTTTTAACCTTTTAAACGCAACTGTCACATTGTAGTTGATATTGTGGCCTGACGTGGAAGGCACGCGCGTGCATTTATGCTCTGGCGTTCATAAGTAGAAAACGTATCCTGCGGACACGAAGGAACAAAAGAAAGTGTAGTACTGAAAACCCTTTAATATTTAGTCTTTCTTCAGTTCAACAAAATTACTTCTTTGTGAGACACAGAGAATAGTAAGAAACCGTTCCGTCTGATACAAATTATCGATCCTTTCCACAATTCTTTCGCGATGGATGTCTATGGCAGGCGACCAGCTCCCCCATCCGCGTAATGTTATAGATGTCGAGCGCA